>OY998181.1:107443930-109843930 GCA_963921935.1 Galeruca laticollis
TGGCAATTTTCAAAGAGAAGCACATGCAATTCGAGAAACATTTGAAGATTTTTTTATTTCTCCTCATGATTTGTGTAATATGATTTAATATCTAAAAATTACAGTTAGTAGATATCTTATTTTGTTTTTGTAAAAATGGTTTTTACGAAAAGACAAAAATCAGAATTAAAAAAACTATCCACTGATATTGTTCATGACTTTCTATCAGATAAGAGGTTTTTGGATACTATAATTGAAAAACTCATTGATATGATACAAGAGAAATTTAAAACGCGTTTGGATGAAATCGATACGAAAATTAGTTCAATTAAAGCCCAAATATCTGATATACAATTGGAGAATAAAGACTTGAAAAACTCCATCGACTTTTTGGAACAATCCCATAAAAACTATGCATTAAGAGTATTTGGTTTATCAGAAAGTATGAATGATAATTTAAAAGGCAATTCAAATTATATTTTTAACGAAAAAATGAATGTTACCAATTGCCAAATTGAAGCAGCATACCGTACTGGTTTCCAAAAAACAGGACCTGTAATTTTAAAATTTTTGGTCACTGATTTCCAGAAATCTTATTTATGCCAATAAAATAAAATTAAAGGGAACAGGTATCTCAATCGTTGAGGAGTTGACGAAACATCGTTATGAACTTTTACGGGAAATCAAAGATAAAGTGGGTAAAAAATGCGTGGTCTAGAGAGGGGAAGATTCATGCTTTCTTTTCTGGGAAAAAGCATTTAATTAATGGTACAGATGATATAGTTCGTCTAAGAGTGAAGAAGGGTGTAATAGCAACACCCTAGGTGACAGTGAATATCGCAGTTGTTTTTGTTTACTTTTATTTCAAATATTTTTATTTTCGTAAAATAATATAGTGGCAAAATATGAAAAACTTATCAATGGCTTTTTTAATGTAAGATCATTAGCTTTAGATTTTGCTGAATTTAAGTGTATTTTAATGAATAGGCGTTTTGATATTGCGGGTCTTCAGGAAACTCGTTTATCCTCTGTAGTATTGTCTGAAAATTTGTTGATTCAGGGATACAATTTAGTTCGATGTAACAGAAATACAAATGGAGGAGGAATAGCTTTTTACATAAATTGTAATATTTTGTTTGTTGAATCATTTAAAAACATTTTAAATTCTTTAGAATACATAGGGATTAAGGTTAAAATTAATGAAAGAACTTATTTAATTGGCAATTTTATAGACCGCCAATGCAAAATTTTAGCGACTTTCTTAACTCGTTTGAAGATATTGTTACTAACTACATTACCGAATGTGAATATATGGTTATGGGTGGAGATTTTAACATTGACATGCTTAATGTCGGCGAAAGAAAAAAGGCTCCTTTTACTGAGTCCATTGATTCATCTAATCTGAAACAATAAATAAATAAACCTACTCGTCAAGGGCGGGGGGCAATGGGGCAATATTATGGAGGATAAAAAATATGAACGCCAAGAGCATGAAGCGTTACACTTTGAAAGTCTTTGCCACGATGACGATTGTAATAAAAACGGTTCTAATATCAATGTATAAAACTTCACAGGCCCTCGACAGCACAATAACGAAATCAAACTTTTAAACAGAGTAATAATTATTTATATTAACAAAAATAATATTTAATTAAAACATAATATGCGGGGAATTTTTGCAAAGCTTTCAACCACTTTATCATTAAAATTATTTATGTTTCTATTTATTATAGCTCTGTGTACACTCATCATGGCCTGACCATTAAGGCGATCTTCTGCCATGGTGCTTCTTAGCCATGTTTTTAGTCTTCTGAGGCTGCTAAAGGATCGCTCTACTGTACAGGCCGTGCATGGTAAAGCGATCAAAATTTTCAATGCTTTTTCCGTTTCGGGAAAGAAGAAAGTTGTTTCTCTTAGGATATCAACAACTGTTAGATTAAGCCTATCGAGCCACAATTGCTGCCAAACTTCGATTTCATTCTTTATGTTCGGTAAATCATAAAACTGGGCAATAGATTCACAAGTTTGTTTCAGATTTTCAGTTGGACACAAGGACAATGGTTTAAAGTGTTTTAAGCGTCATGAAGAGGGCCATTTTTTGCAGAGTGCAAAAAGCACAAGATTTTTTGTGTAAAGTGCAATCTAGTTGGACACACTATTGATCGATGACATTCAAGATTTGCTCGAGGAAGCGCAAATGAACTTCCGAAGGCTAATGGTAAGTCAAATTCAAGTCAACATCTAATGAATGTCGTAGAATCATCAAGCTTTAATGAATGCTATTTTATCGACTGCCTTGTTAATGGTGTAGCCCTTAGAGGCTATGTCGATTCTGGGTGTAGTGCTGTAACTATTAGAGCCTCCGACGTAATTGAATTAGGTTTACAGCAGGAACCTTGTTAAATTCGCTTAAGTGGATTTGGAACTGGAACAGTTAATATTAACTCAAAGGTTGAATTAAATTTGACTGTTGATTTGGCTCAAGCTGATGTCATAACATTTGTCGTACCCGATAAGTACCAAAATGTTTCATTAATTATAGGGCAGCCATTTATTAATGACAAAAATGTTACTGTTTTTCGTGATGGTCAAATAAGACACTTTAAGAAAAATAACTTTGATTTTCAACAAATTGTGCAGTTGCCTTCAAAGAATATCACCCTATAGGATAAATAAAACACGGTTATATTGCCTTATCGCATTGGTCATGTAGTTGTTTATAGTGACTGTATTTTGGAGACGTCTATGTAGATTTAGATTACAGACTTGTTCCTGAACAATATCACGTGATACCTAGGTGCATTACAAAGTGCAGTGTAGGGGCTTTGCCAATTATGAATGTTTCAGAAAATAATATAGACACTTCAAAAGGCTCTGTTGTGTTCAGGGGATTTTCATGTATTCAACAAGAAAATTACCTGGAAGAAATTAGTTTTTCTATAGATAAAAATAGATTACCACCAGGAAACCATAAAGTTAATGCAGTGTCTGAGTATAAACCGTCAACTAATATTCGTGAATTGACGATTTCTTGGACTAGCCTGTTATTTTCGAAAATGTACTGAAGATTGTTTTAGCTATTTATGACAATTTACTGGGAACTGAAGTTCACACTGACGCCAGTAAGTGGGGAATCGGTAGCATTTTGATGCAAAGACAAACAAATTTGACACTTGAAACCATGCAATATTGTAGTCGAGCAACCAGTGAGGCTGAACAAAGTTATCATTCTTATAAGTTGTAAGCATTAACAGTAGTAAATTCACTCAAAAAATTTAAGTTTCACCTTATTGGCAAACCTTCTAAAGTCGCAACGGATTGTAGAGCATTGCGTATTGGGCTAACAAAAAGAGATTTGATTCCAATAATCGAAAGATGGTGTTTGTCAACTCAAGAGTTGGACTTTACTGTCTAATACAGACCTGGATGCAAAATGAATCATGTGGATTCGCTTCGTCGTCAACCAATTGAAGGTAGCGATAGCTACGACGAAGTACAAATTTTATAAGTGAATGGAGATCAAGATTACTGTTATGAACTCAAGGATAACTGAGTCTACCGGAAAACAGAAAAAGGAATAAAGTGGGTTGTTCCGAAAAATGCATGAAATGAAATTTTGATGTCCTATCTCGATGGGGCTGGACAATTAGCTGTTGAGAAATTTTTTGAAGCAATACGTAATCGATATTGATTTTCTTCGATGCGAAAATATGTAAAAAATTATTTTTTAGCTTTTCTAGGTTGCCAGTACAATAAGAAGCCATCTGAAAAGATTCCTGGTAGTGTAAACAGTATTTATAAGCAAAACAGTCCCATGGATACACTCCTTGAAAATTGTATAAAAAAATTCTTACGTCATAGTTATTATAGAGATAGGCGATTTACTATGATAAACGCCGTTGGAAATACGAAATGCTCTCTAGTAATCAAATTTCTAAATGAAATAATTAAAATGTTTGGAGTAACCAGAAGAATTATATGTGATAGAGCATCTTAGAGGATATTTCTGCCAAATTTCTTGCTTCTAGGACCGCTAGGCCTAAAAATATGAATTTTAACCCCCTTTCACCGCCTTAGGGATGGAATTTCCAAAAATCCTTTCTCAGTGCTCACTTACGTCAGTTGAGGAATATTTCTGCCAAATTTCTTGCTTCTAGGACCGCTAGGCCTCGTCGGAGAATTTAGACTGGGTGAGAAAGGGGAGAAAATCTGATGGATTTCTGCTTGCAAAGGAGACTCTCCATAATGAACACTTATTTCAAGTATTTCAAGAATCATCCCCGCAGACTCTACACGTGCAAATCACCGGGTGACAGATGAAGAAATCAAATGGATTTTATCTCAATCAATACTAGATGGAAAACTTCTGTGAGTAATGCTAAAACTTTTCCAGGTGCGGACTGCGGTAGTGACCATCAACTGCTAGTAATGGTTTTCAGACAAATTTAAGAGTATTCGTAGACCCTCGACCAGACAGAATAGATTAACACTAGAAGAATTGGTTATTTTCAGAGACAGTATTAAACCAGTATTAGCAAATATAAAATGCAACGATGACGCCGAGGAATCGTGGATATGTCTTAGGGGGGGTCTCCTGAAAACGGCTAGCCAATGTCACCGACCAGGAAATGTGAATGGTTGCAAACCATGGATCAACGACGAGACATGGTAAGTAATAGAACAGAGGAAACAACTGAAAAAAGGTCCGCTCGATGAGACGACTGGTCTACCTTATTCCACTTCATAAAAAGGGTGCAACCACAAAGTGTTGCAGCTGCCGTACCATTTCTTTGACATCATATCCGAGTAAGATTCTACTTCGTATTATAAAGCGACATTTAGAGACATATCTGGATCGACAGATTCCCCAGGAACAGGCAGGGTATGTGAAGGGCAAGGGTACCAGAGAACATATGCTTAATCTACGACACATCATAGAGAAATGCAGAGAATGCGATATTCCAATGGTCATCTGCTTTTTGGATTACCAAAAGGCCTTTGACTGTGTCAACTGGAAAATGCTGTGAAGAGTTCTCCGAGAAATGGGAGTGCCTGAACATCTTATTGCACTCATAAGAAACCTTTACGACAACAGCATGGCCAAGGTCAGAATAGTGGACCAGCACTCGCTTCTATTTAAGACCTGCAGGGGCGTTCGTTAGGGATGCATCCTCTCTCCAGATCTCTTTAACATCTACGGAGAATACATAATGACAAAGGCATTAGATGAATGGCATAGAGGAATCTTAATTGCGGGTAAAAAGATCACAAATCTGAGATAGCAGACGATACAACATTAATAGCTGCGTCAGAAGAGGAATTGCTGGATCTCCTAAACAGAGTGGAGACCGAGAGCAATAACTGCGGCCCTATGATAAACGCGGAGAAATCCAAAAGTATGATATTTGATCGTTTAAACACTCTGCAATTGATAGATGCTCTACAAAGATTTCAAATCGTAGACCATATCATGTACCTGGGCTCATATATTAGTAACACGGGAGATATCCGAAGGAGAATTGGACTAGCTAAAGGTGCAATAAGTCGACTACACAAGATTTGGAAAGATATATCTATTACTAAAAACACTAAAATGAAACTAGTTCAATCGTTGATTTTTTCCAACTTCCTATATGGAGCTGACACGTGGACAATTAAAGCAGCAGACAGAAAAAGAATTGCTTCCTTCGAGATGTGGTGCTGGAATCTATGGTAAGACAGGGTGGCAATTTTCAAAGAGAAGCACATGCAATTCGAGAAACATTTGAAGATTTTTTTATTTCTCCTCAAGGTTCGGTACCTTGGCAACGTGAAACGGTTTATCAAGGAAGAAGAAACATACCATCACATGCATCAAAGCAAAACTTTCGGTGCACAAAATCTGTGACATGTTTACATTGTATGTTTATTTTATTAATTTAAAATATATCACCTGTGCGTTGAAGAATTGTTCCTATTTCTTCCCAAGCATTTTCCTTTTCGTGTACCGTCGTGATAATATTTATTAGCTTGATCATACAGGTGCAAATATTCTCTGACAGTATCAATCAAAAGTTCTTCATCCATAATGTAAACTAATTACCACACAACATAGTAAATAACATGAATAAACAACTATCTCCCCTTCTACATGTGATAAAATTGTTCGGACCTTCGGAATGTTTTGCCCTCTCTACCAAAAAAGACCAATGCCGAAGCCAACCGACGGACGTTGCCGAGCGGGACGTTAGCCGTGCGCGGGTGCTAATTTGTTTCCGTGTATTGCAAAACAGTCCGAGAGGACTGTTCCGTACCGAACTGAACGGGACTGATTCCATGGACGCGCTGCTTTATGGGGAAACAACGTCATAGAAGCAATCATCCAGCAGAAATCCCTTCAGTATACTGGAAGTGGTCATTAGTAATACCATACTTGGATTAAATTATCACCTCCCTTGAAGTACGGTTTGCTGAAGAAAACACGCCATCATTCGCATTATCTAAGTTACACCCGGCGCAGATGCAAAGGATAACAACTGAAAATCTGAAACAAACTTGTGAATCTATTGCCCAGTTTTATGATTTACCGAACATAAAGAATGAAATCGAAGTTTGGCAGCAATTGTGGCTCGATAGGCTTAATCTAACAGTTGTTGATATCCTAAGAGAAACAACTTTCTTCTTTCCCGAAACGGAAAAAGCATTGAAAATTTTGATCGCTTTACCATGCACGGCCTGTACAGTAGAGCGATCCTTTAGCAGCCTCAGAAGACTAAAAACATGGCTAAGAAGCACCATGGCAGAAGATCGCCTTAATGGTCAGGCCATGATGAGTGTACACAGAGCTATAATAAATAGAAACATAAATAATTTTAATGATAAAGTGGTTGAAAGCTTTGCAAAAATTCCCCGCATATTATGTTTTAATTAAATATTATTTTTGTTAATATAAATAATTATTACTCTGTTTAAAAGTTTGATTTCGTTATTGTGCTGTCGAGGGCCTGTGAAGTTTTATACATTGATATTAGAACCGTTTTTATTACAATCGTCATCGTGGCAAAGACTTTCAAAGTGTAACGCTTCATGCTCTTGGCGTTCATATTTTTTATCCTCCATAATATTGCCCCATTGCCCCCCGCCCTTGACGAGTAGGTTTATTTATTTATTGTTTCAGATTAGATGAATCAATGGACTCAGTAAAAGGAGCCTTTTTTCTTTCGCCGACATTAAGCATGTCAATGTTAAAATCTCCACCCATAACCATATATTCACATTCGGTAATGTAGTTAGTAACAATATCTTCAAACGAGTTAAGAAAGTCGCTAAAATTTTGCATTGGCGGTCTATAAAATTGCCAATTAAATAAGTTCTTTCATTAATTTTAACCTTAATCCCTATGTATTCTAAAGAATTTAAAATGTTTTTAAATGATTCAACAAACAAAATATTACAATTTATGTAAAAAGCTATTCCTCCTCCATTTGTATTTCTGTTACATCGAACTAAATTGTATCCCTGAATCAACAAATTTTCAGACAATACTACAGAGGATAAACGAGTTTCCTGAAGACCCGCAATATCAAAACGCCTATTCATTAAAATACACTTAAATTCAGCAAAATCTAAAGCTAATGATCTTACATTAAAAAAGCCATTGATAAGTTTTTCATATTTTGCCACTATATTATTTTACGAAAATAAAAATATTTGAAATAAAAGTAAACAAAAACAACTGCGATATTCACTGTCACCTACGGTGTTGCTATTACACCCTTCTTCACTCTTAGACGAACTATATCATCTGTACCATTAATTAAATGCTTTTTCCCAGAAAAGAAAGCATGAATCTTCCCCTCTCTAGACCACGCATTTTTTACCCACTTTATCTTTGATTTCCCGTAAAAGTTCATAACGATGTTTCGTCAACTCCTCAACGATTGAGATACCTGTTCCCTTTAATTTTATTTTATTGGCATAAATAAGATTTCTGGAAATCAGTGACCAAAAATTTTAAAATTACAGGTCCTGTTTTTTGGAAACCAGTACGGTATGCTGCTTCAATTTGGCAATTGGTAACATTCATTTTTTCGTTAAAAATATAATTTGAATTGCCTTTTAAATTATCATTCATACTTTCTGATAAACCAAATACTCTTAATGCATAGTTTTTATGGGATTGTTCCAAAAAGTCGATGGAGTTTTTCAAGTCTTTATTCTCCAATTGTATATCAGATATTTGGGCTTTAATTGAACTAATTTTCGTATCGATTTCATCCAAACGCGTTTTAAATTTCTCTTGTATCATATCAATGAGTTTTTCAATTATAGTATCCAAAAACCTCTTATCTGATAGAAAGTCATGAACAATATCAGTGGATAGTTTTTTTAATTCTGATTTTTGTCTTTTCGTAAAAACCATTTTTACAAAAACAAAATAAGATATCTACTAACTGTAATTTTTAGATATTAAATCATATTACACAAATCACTAAACTATAACAATATACACTCTAATTGTTGCGTAAACACGTCTAATTGCTACTAGCAGATATGCAAAATGATGATAATTTAAGAAACAAATTTAATGAAGGTAATTTACTCAACTTCTACCGGTTCAGCTCAGTTGCATCTCAGTACTCTTACTGAAGTAACTCAAGTATTTTATTTCCGCTCAACTATATTTCGGTAACTAAATTAGTAGGCATCCTTGGATTTAGCTAGTGGCTTCCACCAAATTGAAGTTGTTGAAGACGTGCCCAAAACTGCTTTCAGCACCCCACAAGGTAACTTTCAACTTTTGGACTTAAAAACGCCCCTTCCACTTTTCAAAGTGTAATGGACAATGTATTACGAGGACTAACTGACGAAACATGTATTGTTTATCTTGACGACATCTTAATTTATAGTACTTCCCTTCAGGAACATATACAACGAGTGAAACAGGTATTTGACAGACTGAGAAGATATAACTTGAAAGTACAACTTGACAAATCCGAATTCCTTAAGAAAACTATAGTATATCTAGATCATGTTATTACTCCCGACGGTGTCAAACCTAATCCCGGGAACATTTCTGTCATTAAAAATTTCCCAATTCCTAAAACTCAAACGGAAATTAAAACTTTCCTTGGACTACTAGGATACTACCGTCGCTTCATACCCAATTTGGCAAAGTTGAGAAAACTTATGACTAAATGCTTGAAAAAAGGTATGCGAATAATTCATGACAAAGAATTTATAGACTCTTTTCGAAACTGCAAAGAAATTCTTACAAATGACCCAGTATTACAATATCCGGACTTTTCTAAACCCATGATACTAACAACCAACAGTAGTAATTATTTTCTTGGAGCAATATTATCACAAGGTGCAGTTCCAAATGACTAACCTATAGCTTACGGTTCAGGAACTTTAAATGATTCAGAAATCAACTACCTCACAATCGAAAAAGAATTACTTGCAACCGTATGGGCTTGCAAACACTTTCGACCGTACTTGTATGGTCGACAATTTCACATATACACTGAACATAAACCTCTAACATGGCTTTTCAAATTAAAAGAACCCAATTCAAAACCAGTACGTTGGCGTTTGAAATTAGAGGAATATGACTACAAGATATTTTACAAACGTGGATCTTTAACTGTTGTATCTGATTGCTTGAGTAGAATACCAATTAACGCTTTAGGCACTGAATCAGTTATTAATAACCCTGGTGACACTAATCAAGAAATTTTAGAATTCTTACGTGAGTATGAAAGCTCATTAGAAAAAGAAAAATCTGCTACGTGTGTACAAAACCAATCAAAAATAAACATTTCAGATATACGAATACAGCCTCCTAATAATACCGCTCATATAGCTACAAATTCTAGAGACGAACTCAATACACCTCAACCTGACTGGACGAAACTTTCTACTCCTAAATCTAATTCCTCAACTGTTCATTCCATAGCTAATAATTAAACTACTAACCAAGGTATATTAGACGAAATTATAAATAACAAAGTTCACCAAATTTTAGTATACTCAAATTTATATCATAAAATAGATATCTCTCAAGAGTCTTATGAAAATCATAAAATTATAAAAGTTAAAATCCCTGAAAACGATAATGAACGTTTCATATTTTAATTTTTAGTAGAATACACAGATCTTAATAACACGTTTTACATTTATTTTAACAAAGAAAATTTATATAACGATTTCAATAAAGTTTACTTAAAACATTTCTCTTCAAACGAACCAAGACTCATTAAATGCACTAAATTAGTAAACACTGTATCTGATAAGCAAGAACAAATGATTTTATTGAAAAATTACCATGAAAGTAAAACCACACACAGAGGAATTCAGGAAACTTTAGAAAAATTAAAAATAAATTATTATCGGAAAAATATTAAGAATACAATAACTAATTACATAAATTCTTGTTCTATTTACCAGAAAAATAAATATGCTAACTGAAACCGCGTCCAGATCGTTTCCAATTATACACATTAATGTTTTTATTTAAGTCTCATCTAACCTTAACAGATGCATTTACAAAAATTGAACAAGTAGTGCACATTTCTTCTAAAACAGCCGTTATTATAAGTAAAGCTTTAATAAAATATTTCACTTCGTTCGGAGTACCAAAATTAATTGGTTTAGATACAGGTACAGAATTTAATAACTATTAAATAACTTTTAGCGTAACACAAAATTAAAATACACTTCACCACAGCTGGTCATCATGAATCCAACTCTATAGCCGAAAGAGTACATTTAACCTTAATTGAACATCTAAGATTATTACGAGAACTCTATCCCGACGAAGATGATTAAAGGATTACGCAATAATTCTATACATAGTTCTCTAAGTTTTACCCCTTTTGAACTTACTTTTGGTCACACAGATTCTAGAAATCCTATTGAAATTTTCATACCCCAAGCTTTCTATAACGATTATGTGAACAATCATCAACCGAAATTACAACATGTTTATAAAGATGTACACGAGAAATTGAAACAAAACAAAGAAAAGATGACTCGAATAATGAATTTAAAATCGGTCAAACTGTATACAAGCACAACCCTAAGAAACGAAATAAAAAAGAAAAACGTATTCTAGGCCCTTTCGAAATTACTCAAATACTTGACAGGAATCGTGTTGAAATTTCTGGAAAATTACTCAAACATAAAAAACTTAAAGCACATCAAGAAATTATTCACATAATCAAATTAAATTAAAAAAACCTCCCATTACAGGTTCCTCCGTTGGACCACTGAAGGAAGATTAAATACTCCTAAATTCCATAACCTAAACGATAATCCTGGCCTACTACCCTTACGACTAGGAACAGCATATGTACAAACAGATTTTGGACCTTCATACACATATACGATATTACAAACTTGACAGATCACTTTTTAACTTTAAAAGACCAATATGACAATCTACATGACTCTTTCAAAACATCCCAGCATATTTAATTTTACAGAACCCTTTGATAATTCCTATCATATAATTCAAGTATTAGAAAATAAAATATCTTCACAAATCTATCAAATATATCCACTATGGACAAGGCCGGTAAAACGATTACTTTTTGACGGACTTTGCTCAGCAATAAAATTCTTGACAGGTAACTTAGACCAAGACGATGCAATACGATATGACGAAGCTATTAAAGCCTTATCTGATAATCCAAATAAAATAAAAACATTGTTAAAACACCGAATAACATTACTCGAATCATCTATGAAAATATTTGAAAATAATTCTAGAATATTATCAGACAACCAAGAAATATTAAGCTCACGTATTAACGATTTACACAAAGAATTACGAAATATAAAAATTGAAAATATAGAAAATTTCCATTTCTTCTCGAAAGATCAGATCGGTTCTCAATTCTCTATTAGCTTTCAAATAATATATGATATGCTCGATAAAATAGAAGTAGCTATAAGCTTCGCAAAAATAAATACTTTCCATAATTCTATAGCAAACCCAAGCGAAATACTTTGAGAGATACACACAGTTAAGAAAAATAATAACAAAAATAATAGATTTCCTTTCGAAACATATTTAAACAATATTCTATTATTTGAGAAAATTATCAAAGTTAAAAGTTACAGTAAATATAATAGTATTATTTTCATATTATAGTACCGATTGTATAACTACTATTAAGCTAAAACCTGTGTATTTAGATTCAATTCATCTTAACGAAATGAACGATGTCATCAGTGCCATTCAAGAAGATGAAACTTCAGCCAAGAAGATAGATTCGTCACAGATTCATTTCAAAAGTATAAGTTTTTATTCAATTTTATTCTACTTTATAGTATTATTTACCTAGTATTCAAGAATAGAAAGAAGAAAAGTCAATCCAAACGAACGACAACAAGTGAAGAAGATGTTCTGAAAAAGTTTCCCATCATGTCGAACTCTGGTCCATCCCCATAGTTCTCTCCTAGGGCGGAGGAGTTACGTCAATGGATATTGTATATTATGCAGTAATGCATTTTGTCCAATAAGCATTTTATAAAACATATAGATATTGTTGTACTAAAAGAAATGGTAGATTGTTTTGTTAAATGTAGTTAATAAACGTCTCATGTGTGTAGTTCGTTTTTAAAAAGGCCTTCTCGAAGTTCGAAAATATCATTCGCGTTAGTTTCACTTAGATAGTTGGGATCTCTGAAAACATTATCTTCGTCACAACCGCTTGTGCCCGAAGAGTCAACCGAGCTTATGTCGGATAAATTCTCTGCACAATTCGCCAATTGTTCTTCAGTTATAAAATAATCCTTACTGAAACAAAAAAATACCATTGGGACATACTTTCCCATCAAAAAATACCATTGGGACATACTTCCCCATCAAAAAATGCCAATGGGACAATATATCCCAGACTAATATTTGTTCACTCCATATCAGTTTAACATTGATAACATTAATCAAATCCTGTTGAAAATTATAAACAATCACTATAAAGGAACTTAGCTTATTTTTCGTTCGCTTATATCGCCATAAGCAGTAACCCAGATACATGAACATACAATGGATGTCCAATGAATATCCACATTGGACATAAGGGATATCCATGGGATGTCCGTTCATGTCCAGAAGGATATCCTATGGACATCCATCGGATATCCATTTGCCACAAAATTGGACATCCCATGGATGTCCGTTTCGTACAAAGAATGGATATACCTTGGACAAAAATGGACATTCACTGGACATGATAAATAAACCATGGACATCTCATGGACCTGAACTGGATGTATAGGACATGAACTGGATACGTTTTGGACATGAACAGGATAGGTTATGGACATCCCATGTACTTATTATGGACGTGAACTATATATGTAAAGGACACGAACTGGATACATTTAGGACATGAACTGGATAGGTTATGAACGTAAACTGGATGTTTTGGACATGAACTGGATAGTTTATAGACTATAGTTTTCCGTAAATTCTAGCACTCGCCCCTAAAGCACTGCTCATTTTAATAAGTTTGGTTGATAAAATTCTTCAAAATCCCTGGTGGGGTGCAAAAATATACGGACGAATCCTGTACTGGACTTATTATGAAAAAGAATATATTTTGTATACATTTTGTATATTCAGAGCATCTTAATGACAAGTATATTGAAAGGATTTCTAAATATGATAATGATAATAATATACATATGAATTGGTTACATAATATAAGTGCACACAAAAAAATAATCAAAGCAAAAATAAAACATTCTTATAAATTTCATTTCACAGAAGTTATTGTTTTGCATGATTGGTAGGTACTTTATTTGAGAGAACAATAGGAATTTTGAATTGATAATTAAGTTGTAATTTAATATAATCAGAATCTGCAAGAAAAAATATAAACAATGATATTGTGCAGTCTTTTCAACAGCAATAATATAATTTTAAGTTCAAATTATTTGTGGAAACCTTTACATAAATAAACCTCAAATATTGGTCTCAATACAGAAAAAATAATACTGAATTGTTCAAAAGTAGTAGTTTATTAGTAAAATTAAAAGACCTCTTCAGAATAAAAATAAAGAAACAATGATTCTTGATAACCGAAAATAAAAGATATTCTTAAAAACATAATATCATAACAACTATCACAAGTCAGACTAATTATTGTGATTATTGTCATTTGGCACTTTCACTTTTTTGCTTCTTTCTTTAGGTCTCCTTAGCCACTTTTTAATTGCTTCCTCGGTAGCTTTTTGATTATCGGATAGTTTGGATTGTTGAGATGCATCTAAAACAATACATTTTCATAGAAAAAGGACACAAGTTTTCAGATGCTACAACGAACAGACAGGCACTTGTTATTTATGTATGTTTATAGATTATTGAATTACAGATCCCTGGAAAGTACAGAAATATTTCAAGATAAACCCTTACCCAAAAGCATTTTTGCCAGTTCTAGATTTTTGAAGATCCTTTTCTTCTTAGCTCCATGCCAACTGAATTCTGAGGCGAAGGAATTTGACATAACCACATTCAGACATCTTTTAGTGAAATCATATGAATTGTTTCCTCCTAACTTAGAAAATTCATCAACCTGAAAACCAGATGATTAATTAAAAAAAAGGTCGAAATTCAAAGAAAAATTCAATACAAAAGAGGTTGTTAGTATATTTTTGAGTTACTCACAGTGGCTCTGAAGTTTTTTTCGTCTTTTAAGTACTCTACAAGAATTATGTGTTCATATGTGTCCATCAGAATTAATTGGTAAGAAATTGAACATTACAAATATGAACTGATGGATTTCTTCATGGATGTTTGTTGGTTGCACTATTCTTAAATTTTGTATTTCTTCAACAACTTGAGTCAATATATTTCTCATAAGTATCTGTTGTTTTATAATGTTTCTCAAACTATCACCTGAAAAAATCAAACAAGTGTGTATTACAAAATATTATCATTCAATTTTACAATTAACTTACCACTTCTGGGCACACGGCAGCAACAACAGGAAAATTCATCTAAAACATATAACAAGAACGAACATCAGTCAAATCTCAACATAATTTTGAATGCAAATATCATTGACTCATGAAATAATACAAACCAATAGATTTACTGCTAACTGAAGTAGGTAATGCAGGAATGGCTTCAGGAACTGGATCATCAAGCTGACTTGTTGATTGTACTGAATCATATGTATTTGATCGGATAGGCATTTTAGTTGGGGTGGTCAGTTTCTTCTGAGAGTTTAAATCACTCTCGTTCTCTGTCTTCTTGGCCTTGCTACGAGCCTGTAGGTAGTTGTCTGAAATGAATTCATTTCGTATTCAATTATAGTAAACTATAGTTGAAATTAAATACAGTAGCAATTATTTCCAATAGTTGGTATTGTCTGAAGCAAAACACAATAGGAATTCTGGGAAAAACTCGCCACTATATTTGAACTCTACTGTAATAATTTTATTCAGTGATAAAAATTTTCATATTAGTAAAATATTATTCCACCAATGAGTAACACTTCTTTTCAATTTTACAGGAAAAAATGGAGACCTCGAATCATTCATTTTAAATGATCAGTCTTGTGAGGAAATTATTTTCGTTACATATTACAACTGCAAAAAAAATGAATACTCACCACATGTCCCACTTTTGAAGACTTCTATTTTGTGGAGAGGCCAACAAGTGTTTGGTTGATCATGTTTTTTTATAGCTTATTGGATTTTTTCTTGTGTGTAAGGCGGCCAATAGCAATGGTTATTGCCCATCAGCCAAGTTGTTGGTATGGCCTCTACAGAATTTTCTTCTTGAAATATAACTACAATCCATGTAGCTATGATTTGAAAGCTTCAAGAAAAATATAAGTCATTGAATAATCAACAACATTTGGAAAATGAATGAATATATTCTATTGTTTCTTCTTCAAATCAAATAACAACTGAGGCATATAATGAAAAATACAATTTTGATACATTTTTATCAGCTAATTTTCAATAAAACGAATCACTGGAAATATAAAATAAAAAATCCCATTATTCTCATCTAAACAAACATAATATGTATACAGTATTTGGATAATGAGAGATTGAAGAAATAGAATTGGAAACAGAAACTTTGATTATACTATTTACATGAATTTGAATTTCCTAATTTAATTACCTATTACTATTCTGAATGCAGAAGTGGAAAAACCGCACACTCATCATCATTTACTACAAGTTTCATGCATTTATTACTGGCTGCACTAAGCGGCCATGCCTGTAGTGGACCTAGATGAGTACAAATGAAAATTCCCAAATCTGATGAGTTACAGGGTGACATATATAATTTTTTCATCTTCAAATATGCATGTCCTATTATGTGTATAGGATTATTACCATATATCACAAAGTTACTGATAATTATCAAACTATTATCATTAAGACAACAACAATGATCTGCATATAAATTATCAGTGAGCTTACTAATTAAACACATACTTACTTGTAAAAAGATTTGAAAATATCAGTATACTAGACACAAAATCAATAATCATCACTAGGCACAAATACAACACAAGATTATTATTATTTTATAATTAGATAATTCGCAAATATGATGGAATAACAAAGAAATAAGCATACAGATAGAAACTATGGAAAACTGAAATTAGCAAAACAAATACAATGACGCCACACGTCATCCCTCAGTCACAGAGTGAACCAGTGTCGGTAACAGATAGAAAATTAGGTCGGGCACATTGCTGCCAACCTGCGAATACAGTATTTTTGGAGTTTTTAGAATGTAATATAATATCACTGACCGTGGTAAATACAACACAGTCTAACATCAAATTATTATTTATTTTTACCAAACTTTTGCTACCTTCACAATTAGTTTTTTCTTCATCACATGAAATTAAAAATATAATACGGAATACCACTGTGAAAAATTAGAGTAGCATATGGAAGGAATAAGTCTGAAATATAGCGCACGTAGTACATTTTAAATGAGTCTGGTATTTTCGACTCGACCAGAGAATGAACAATGGATGTCCAATGGACGTCCATAATTCAAATAAATCTTCACGTCCCAGAGTGCTCTGGTGAACGAGAACTGAAGGTCCAGTGAATGTCCCCAAACGAATATCTATTGTACTAGTGGTAAATGGACATCCATTGGATGTCCATTCTGTATCCATGTCCATATGGACCAATCGTGGACAGTATATGGATATCCATAGGATATCCTGTGTTTACTGGGAACAAATATTAGAAAATTGCCGAAAAATACCCGCTATTTTCTAAACACATGCACAAAATAAACCATGCACGATGACATAGTTGCCAAATGTATTTAAACATATATCATACCAGAGTTCATTAACTCAATGTGTTTTAAATGCAGATTTGTCCCTGTGGTACGTACAAAACGTTTTCTGATTTTTGAGAAACTTTAAAAGGTGGTTAGTATCACAATACACTTCTTGAGCCTAATGAATAAAAATGAAGCAATTGCTTAAAGTATGTGCTTACTAGCGAAAGCAATTGCTTAACTAGCATTTCCTTTGAGAAAAAGCAATTGCTAGAGCTCGTTATGAATAACTTTTTAAAGCAAATGCTGCTTTTCTGAAATCAACGTAGCAATTTCCCAACAGAAGTCCAGACTTGCCGGCGCAAGTTTACAAAGTCGTGATCCCTACTTGTTCCATATTAGTGTTTCGTAGACGTACTTTATTTAGTTCAGTTACATTTTCAAGATTATATAAGTGTGTTACAGTTATTTTATAAAAAATAATAATAATACGGCAGAGAGTGAAGAATTTGATAATAGTAGTGACGAGGAAATTACAGATAAACAAATGATATTTGTACAAAAATTAGAAGAAAAGAAGATAATTTTTAATAAATCACAAATTCAGCACGTTAAGGCAGAAAAGGAGACTGCTTCAGCTGACTTGGTACAGGAATATAAAGATATTTATAATATCACACTTACAACAAAACAGTTATCAAAAAAATTAGTAATATGAAAAAGAAATTCGATATTACTGAAACCGGTAATAAACCAATAGTATTAAAGCCTTGTGAAAAATTACTTTTGGATTTGTTGGAGGTGGAAAAGAATCCCATCTTTAAAAAAATACTAAGTAAAACATTTTTATAATATATTCTCTTTAAGTACAAAAAAATAACATTTTAAGGCGCTATGTCGGTTGCAGTCGATGAAGGAGTATTACTGGATAAGTCCTGTACATCATCGACATACACGAAGCTATATGCAAAGAGAACCAAAGTCGATTATTATCAAGCAAATTATGCGTGGTTACCCTACCTTAAAAATTTGGAAGCGATTGCTATACTAGAAAAAGCAATTACTTAATTTATTCATCAGATTTTTAGCTAATGATAGCAATTGCTTCTGTTTTTTTAAGAAAAAGCTTTGGCTGCAGCAATTGCTGCATTCCTTAGCAATTGCTTAAAGCAAAAGCATCTACTTCCGTTTTTATTCCTTGAATTCCAAGCAATTACTTCATTTTAATAAGAAAAAACAATTGCTTCACTTTTATTCATCAGGCCAATAGGTTGGACCGAAAAACCGAAGTGATTAAACAACGTCGTCAAGCATATAATCGCTTACCAATATGCCGTAACTATGATCAATTCGTAATTTCTATTGACTATAATCATTAAAACAAATTTCATATACAAAACACATTTAATATGAAAACATTCTTATTTCAAACCATTCAGTTATAAATTACAATATAATTTATTTTCATGAATCAAATGTAATAATTACAATTTATTTCTTTTTTAAGTGCTCAACTAAAGCTTTAAATTCTTTCAAGTTTTTCTCATTAGCTTCTTCGTAGCCGGGTGCAGTTTTTTTAACTTTTGCGTACCATCTAACTACGTTTTTGTAGGGAGTAAGATCGTAGTCCATAATATCAAAACTGGATACTGTTGAAACGAGCGCTAGATCAGCCAGAGTGAGATTGTTACCTGCAGCGAAATCGTTGTTGCCAATAAATTGGTCCAAAAATTCGAAAGCCTTTCCGATCTTCTCGAATTTAGCAGAATCGGCACTGGCCCCCATAAAGATGATGGGATACTAAAATAAAAGAAACAATTAGAACCCTTTCATGCTCATATTCTTCAAAAATCGTTTTTATATTTTTATAACAAAAATTTTTCCAACTGTTTGCAAAAAAAAGAATACCTAAAATCTAGATTTTACATTGAAAGAAGCTGGCAAAGAACATTTCGGAAACCTTCCAGACCAGATTTTTGATGAAAATGAGAACTTTTTGAAATGTAACTTTAACAATAAGGATAGTGTAATTAATAACTTATTTCAGAACCATATGGTATCATATCTTCTTGGCAAGACAAAATTCAATCATGTCATTTTTGTCATCGCATTTGCAATAACTTCTCACAGTCGCTATGAAACTCAGTATAGGTATATTTTAAACGGGCTTCAAGTCAGTAATTTTGAAGGTCGTTGTAAAATATTTTTCTTGTTTCAATTATCACAGTTTCTAGCTATATAAGCCTTTGAATTGCAGAATTATCCGGTAAACAAAAAATGTCTTACACCCTTCCATTTGCTTTTTATCTAAAATTGGAGTTCCAGTAGCTCAACCAAAAGTATCTCAATTTCTGCCATAATTTTCATTTCCGTTGGTGTCTCTCCATTAACATTTTCCTTTACTGCAAATTTGTTGTATCCATTCTTTCCTTGGTCGTCCTTCCTTTTTTTTGTCTTCACTTTAATCGTCATTTTCCCTATTTCGTTGCTACTCTTATTAAACGTCCTGTTTCTGCACTGACCAATGTTCATTCCTATATAGCAATGTCAACACTATAGGTTATACATCATAAAAATTAATATGTTATAAATGACATATTCGTTTTCAAAATTGAAACCAACAATAATTCCTCACCTTAATCGACATTTTTCTTATTTCGTTGATATTTTTATTAAATTTGTTAAGGCAAGGGCTTATTTAGTATATCTTATTTTATTCGTAATATAATCCATTCTCTCTCAACTGTACCGGCTATCGAAGGGAAGTGTGGTCACAGTCTTTATCTCCCATTTTCATGGTCCTTCGAGCCGGATAGTTATTATTGCACCCATTATTGCCTTTATAATTCTTAACTTCAATTGATATTTTTCTTGTCGCATAATTGCATTATTTTATTTCAGCAAACAGGTATACGCACAACAGAAAGTCGTTATTGGTCAGTTTTTTTTTGTTGTTTTCTTATCACAGGGCAAAAAAGGTTGTCGCAGCACGTACTTACTTCATTTTCAACTTTTGAAAATCGATACTTGTTCATTTTGATAGAGATCAATTACCTTTTTTTATTTATATTCGATAAAACCGCGTTTCATTCCTTTATACATAAATAATATCAATTTTCTCTTTTATTATTACTGCAACACAGTAGAACGCTTTCAGTTTGAATAATATTTTTAAATAACATTTATAGATTAAAAATTCTGAAAGAAACGATACTCTAAAGCTCATTTGGAAGCTAGCGACGAAGATAAAATCGAAAAGGGAAGAATGAGCCTACTCAATCATTTACACAAAAATAGTTATTTGTAAAACGTGATATATTATATTTTTCTATGTCGTTATGTTTAAACTAATTTTTAAGTCAAATTTGTGAAATATGTTTTTCGTGTATTTATTACAATGTTTATACGTTAATATACCAATTATAGATTGACAGAAATTCGTCGATTGAGTGAAGTTTTGGTGATTGCTAAACGTGACCTGGAGGATGTAATTTCTGTCACTACTTTGAAAGTAAATTATGATGATGTCAATTCTATTAAAGAAGAGTAATTTAGAAATCATAATGGAATTGTTGATTTATTAGGTGAAGGGTAAGATGCCCTTGAAACGGAGGAGTGAATTCGAAAAACATTTGATGTTTATTTGCTACAAATTCTAGAAATATATTATAAACTAATCACTTCTAAAACATCATCTGTAACCACGACGCTTCCCGCTATTAATAGTGATGGTTATGTTGCCTTGCCAAATATAAATTTGCCTACCTTTAATGGTGATATTTCCGAGTTTCCGTCATATACTGATATGGTCGATGCATTGATTCACAATAACATCAAACTCAGTAAAATTGAAAATTTTAAATGCTTAAGATCATTAGTTCAAGGTTCGGTATTTTTTGTCATTAAACATTTTCAAATGACTTATCGTGACTATGATCTTGCTTATGCTGCGTTGCGTAAACGGTTTAATACTAGAAAAATTATTACTAAAAAAATTGCCATAGCGCATTGGACAGTTCTTGATAACTATCCAAAACTTATTTCTGATCATCCTACAGAGTTACAGCGCTTGTTGTCAATTTTTTATGACAATGTGAAAGCTTTAAAAACTTTTGATTTTCCTGTCAATAAATGGGATTTTATTCTTGTTCTTATGATTTTAAATAGGTTGCCTTTTTCTTTAGTTTCACTGTTTGAACTAAATCATACTTCTACCCATTCAGACAACTAATTTCCTACTGAAACAGATTTTTTAAATTTTCTAACGCGCCATGTGGAGACTTTGGAATATGTTAATGATGATTCTTCAATTCACAAAACATGTTTCCAAACAGCCTCAGCAAGCAGCTACTTCTTTTCTTGTTTCAAATAAATCTAGGGGCAAATCCAATTAGAAATGTTATCTTTGCAAGGCTGATCACGCATTGTACAGATGTTCATAATGTTTAAAAATAAATCCACAAGAAAGTTATCAATTTGATAAACAAAATAAACTTTGTGTTATTTGCTGAAGTCCTGCACATAGTTTTAGACAATGTAGATCTCAAAATTCTTGTCACAAGTGCAAATAGAGCCATCATACTCTTTTGCGCTTTTTAAAATCAACTGATGATGCAATCAATAATTCAAACTTTCGCACTTCCACTACAGCTGTGAGTAATGCTACTGATAATAATGTTTCAATTTCAACCAATGTAAGTGATGACGTCGCAACTCAATCTAGTCCCGCACTGCAATCAGTATCCACACGTCATACTTCTGTTCCGTTGCGCACCTCTGGTGTTCTGTTGTCCAGGGCCATGTTGGAGGTTTTAGATCATTTTGGAGTTTATCAACCTTTGCGTTTTCTTTTCGATTCAGGAAGTATGATGTCATTTATAATTTCAAAAGCAGTGAGTGAATCATTTAGGTTTGAGTTCAAACAAATTCTTAGTACAATTAAATTGCTTGGATTATATGAAAACGGTTACTAAAACTGGTGGAGCTGTTCTTTCTCTTCGTCCATTTAATCAAAACCATCCAGTTTTTACCATTGATGCGATAGTCTTACCAAATATATGCACAAATTTACCACTTGAACGTATATCTTACGAGGTTCTATAGATATTCTTCTAGCAGCTGATATATTTTCTCAAATATTATTGATTGGTCGTATCGCGGAAAGTGGTAGTCAACCGAATGCAGTTAATACTGTTTCCGAATATGTTCTATCTGTAAAGATTGATCAGAATATTCAAACTAGTTATACTTCACTTTTGTCAAATTGATGTTACTTCAATTCTTGATGAGTTTTGGGACATAGAAACTGTTCTCGATGTTATTACCCTTTCTTCCTATGACGTTTACTGTGAGAGAAAGTTTGTACATACGTGTCAAGGAAATCCCGCAGGAAGATTCATTGTTTCACTTCCCTTTAGACATGGTGATGGCTCCTTTTTGACACTCGATCTTTGGCTGTTAATCGATTTCACTCATTGGAAACACTTCTCTTAGTGTATGAACAGTATTTTTCTTTCATGAAAAAATATGCTGAGTTGGGTCACATGGTACCTGTCGACGTCTAGTCTGCTTCACACTATTTTACATTCCTCATCGCTGCATTCTGAAGCCAGAGAATTGTTGAGTTACGCTAAAAACTGACTTAATGTGACAGATGACATTTTACTCATAAAAATGAAGTAGACAAGTTGTTAAAAAATATGTTATGTCAAGTGAGCATATTGACAGATTCATTTTACTTTTAGAATTTTTACTTACTAATATTGCCATTATATATCTAAATACCTTGACCACAATTACTAAGAGGTTATGGGCCCAGTATTAAAGGATTGAAAAGATAAATAAATTTTTTTTCGAGTCTTTAGAATGAGAATAATCCCAGACTTTTTCAGTTCTTTAGGCCAGTAGTGAAGTATTAGTATGGCATTAAAAATATTGTCGAGTTATGCTAAAAACTGACAATGTGACAGATGACATTTTTCTCATAAAAATGAAGTAGACAAGTTGTTAAAAAAAATGTTACGTCAAGTGAGCATGTTGAAAGATTACATACCTAAATACCTTGTCCCCAATTACTAACAGGTTATGGGCCCAGGATTGAAGGATTGAAGAGATAAATAGAGAAATAGAAAATATCAAAAAGAAAGCAACTTGGCTGGGTACGGTATAAAAAGCTATAATATAGAAGCATTAAATGGAGAAAATTATTACAACTGGAAATTTGGAATTGAAGCAATATTGGCAGAGAATGGGGTAATAGAAACGATTAAAAATGAAGTAGACATAGAAAATATAGCGGATGGAGATAGGAGAAGAAAAATGATTAAACATGATAATAAAGCAAAATCGTTGATAATTCAATATGTGGCAGACTCGCAGTTAGAAATATTACGAGACAAAAGGTATGCTTTTGGAATGTGGAGAACATTAGAAACAAAATATGAAAGAAAAGGGATGCCAGGACAATTATTTTTAAAGAAGAAGCTATTATCATTAAAGCTTGAGGAAGGAGATTAATTAGAGAAATTCATTATGGAATTTGAAGAGACATTAAGGCACCTACTTAGAAGCCACTGGGGTTAAAATTGATGAACAAGACATTGTGTGTAATTTACTAATGGCACATCCAAAATCATACGAAACTGTGGTAACAATCATTGAAAACATGCCAACACTTATGAAAATATTAAAAAGATATTTATTGTTGGCCGAATATGAGAAAAGGAAAATAAATAGAAACAATGTCAGTGGGCCGTCAACAGCATTTTTAAGTGATAGAGTTTGTTATGGATGTGGAAAAGGAGGGCATATACGAAATGAGTCCTGGAATCAAAAACGAGGTACAATATCAAGGAAGAGGCAACATGAATTCAAGAGGAAGATTTCAACGGTATAGAGGCAATTTCAGAAATAGTCAAGATCAAGACCATCGTCAAGAGTTAAGTGCTAATAGGTATAGTAATCATGTGCAAAATGAAAATCAAGGTACGTACGAAAAAGTAGACAATGAAAATGTATGTTTTATGACAGGGCCAGGTAAATCAAAATGTGTAAATTAAAATCAATTAACCTTTTTTGTTGATTCGGGATGAACAGATCATCTTGTCAATGATAAAATTGTCTTTTCAGAATATATTATATTAGATAAGCCAATTATAATATCTGTTGCTAAAAATTTACATGCGATTGCATTTGGAAATATTAATGCTCGAAGTGTTTTAACTAATGTAAATATTAATTGTACGATCAAAAATGCATTTTATGTACCCAACTACGTAAGAATTTGCTTTCAATAAAAAGGTTAGAGGATTGCGGGAATAAAGTAGTTTTCGAAAAAGGCGAAGTATATATTTTTAATGATAACCAAGGACTAGTAGCAACTGGAAAACGAGAAAATTTGTATGAAATCAAATTTGAAATATTAAAGTCAGGAGAACAAACTACATCCAACATAAAAACACCAGGCGGAATTAGGCAGGGTGACAGCCTGAGCCCTTTCCTTTTCAACCTCCTGATGGATGAAATAATACAACAAGTCACATCCTTAGATAAGGGGTACAGAATGGGCCACTCAAAAATATCTATGGTCTGCTATGCAGACGACGCAGCTATTATAGCAGAAGCGGAGAACGATCTTCAGAGACAGCTGTTTAAATTCTATCAAGTCAGCCAACAACTCAACATGGCAATTTCAACGTCAAAAACCAAAGCTATGACATTCTCCAGAGAACCTGTCAGGTGTAAAGCGGTTGTAGAGGATAAGCCAATCGAGCAACTCAATGTCTTTAAAATCTAGGCATGGACATCTGCAGCTACCACGATCCGGCGAAAGAAGTAAGAAGTCTCATAACTAAAGCAGCAGCTCTGTCAGGATGTCTTAGATATGTGATATGGTCAAACCAGCACATGGGAACAGATAGCAAGATGAAGATCTATAAGACTTGCAGCAGACCTATTATGACTTACGGAATAGAAGTACGCGAAGACACAAATAAAACAAAAAGTATGCTGCGCTCGGCCGAAATGAAAATCCTACGAACTATCCTAGGGAAGACCAGACGGGACAGGATAAGAAACACTGACATACGAGCTCAATGCAGCATAGTAGACATAGTCAGATGGGGCAGACAGAGACGAAGAGAATGGTACGCGCACGTACGAAGAATGGACGAAAACAGATTACCGAGAATAATGATGGAAAGCAAGCCACACGGAAATCGCCCACCAGGAAGACCCCCAAAAAGGTGGCAGGAAAGCTGGCAGTCCACCTCGCAAGAAACCATCCAGAGACGGCTTCAGCAAGCAACAGACCAATAGGTCTATTTAAAAGAAGAAGAAGAAGAAAGTCAGAATGTTTAAATACAGCAACGAATACAGATTTTATCATGTGACTTAAGAGGTTTGGGCATATTAATTTCAATAGTCTTGAAAAACGTATTAAAGGAAATTTTGTTGAAGGTATTGACAATAAAATTTCAATTGTTAAAGTAGATTTCTGTGAACCATGTACTTTAGGAAAAATATCTCAGTTGCCCTTTGGTTATCGAACAAAAAGCAATAGAATGTTTGAAATAGTTCATACTGATGTATGTGGACCAATCACCCCACCATCACATGATGGACACAGGTATTTTGTTACTTTTATTGAAGAATTTTCAAATTTCACAATGACTTACTTAATAAAAGAAAAGGCTGAGATTTTTGAAAAATTTCAAGAATATTTTTTTATAATCAAATCGATGTTTAATATTCAAATATCCAAATTCAGATGTGACAATGGCGGTTAGTATATACAACTTTAAACAATTTTATAGAAATAATGGCGTAATATTAGATTATACAATTCCTTATACTCCACAACAGAACGGCAAGGCTGAAAGAATAAACAGATCTCTGGTAGAACGAGCTAGAGCGATGATCAATGATTCAGGTGTGCACAAGAAATTATGGGGTGAAGCCATTTTAACAGCAACCTACATAATGAACAGAAGCCCAACATAATCACTAGATGGTATCATAACATACGCAGAAGTTTTCTATAATAAATAACCAGATGTCAGTAATATGAGAATTTTTGGCAGTACGGCATATTCCTATATTCCAAAAGAAAAACGAGGAAAAATTGATCCCAATGCAAACAAATGTGTAATGGTAGGATATGCTCAAAACGGTTATAGGCTGTAGAATATAGATACACAAAAGATTATTGTAGCTAGGGATGTTAAATTTGATGAGAATTGCTTCCTTTTCAGGAAAGATATATCTGAAATTGAGGTAACTGCTGACGAAA
This sequence comes from Galeruca laticollis, assembly GCA_963921935.1. NCBI lineage: Eukaryota > Metazoa > Arthropoda > Insecta > Coleoptera > Chrysomelidae > Galeruca > Galeruca laticollis. The sequence continues at coordinate 107,470,459 of OY998181.1, forward strand.
GATAAGAAATGGAAGAGGTAAGCGATGAAATTGAAAATACCATAAAGGAGAATCAGTATGAAAGTGTAACAATCAATGAAAACGGAAGAGACAGTGATCGCAGTAATAAAAGAGAGACAAAATTACCAGATACATTTAAGGACTTTGTATTATATATGGCATTAAACGCGTACAATTATGTTGAAGATATTCAACACACCAATAGAAAGTAAACTTAAACTAAATACACCACTTGAAGTAGAAAACTTGACAGATAAACCAATTCGTCAACTTATAGGATGCTTAATGTATCTAATGTTGGGTTTACGTCCAGATATATGTTTTGCACTTAATTATTTTAGTAGTTTCGAAGAAAAGGATACAGAGGAAATTTGGAAACATTTACATTTTAAGGTATCTGAAACCCACATTATATGAAGGGTTAAAGTATAAAAGACTAAATGAGCCAAACGAGCATAAATTAATTTGTTATGTGGACGCCGATTGGGCGAATGATTTAAATGACAGAAAGTCAATTTCTGGTTTTATTTTCAAGATGTTTCATAATACTATTAGTTGGGTAACAAGAAAGCAGAAATGCGTCACACTTTCCACTACAAAGGCTGAGTTAGTAGCATTACGCACTTCTGTTTCTGATGGTCTGTGGTTAAAAAAACTTATTTTTGATTTTAATATAACTTAGAGAAAATAATATTTTTTGAAGACAATAAGGGCTTTATATCCATTATCAAAAATCCAGGAAATAACAGAAGGGTAAAGCATATTGATCTCAAATACCACTTCATTTGTGAAAATTTAGATGCAGATAAAATAGATATTAAGTACATTGATTCTAAACATCAACAAGCAGATATCCTAACTAAGGGTCTTAGTTCTGATATTTTCAATAAGTTTAAATCGCTCTTAGGTGTTAAAGTTTTTAGCGAAGGGGATTGTTAAGTTACGCTAAAACCTAACTTAATGTGACAGATGACATTTTACTCATACAAATGAAGTAGACAAGCTGTTAAAAAATATATTATGTCAAGTGAGCATGTTGAAATATTCATTCTCCTTTTAGAATTTTTACTTTGGTTATGTACTGGAAATAAATATAGTGTATTAAAACTATTAATGCCATTATATACCTAAATACCTTGTCCACAATTACTAACAAGAATGTCAGCACAAAATTTAGAGTAGTTTTCAACGCATCGGCTAGATGTCCTAATCAGTTATCGTTAAACGATCATCTGCTTCCTGGTCCTAAGTTACAGAGAAATATTTCCACAATCCCGTTACATTTTCGTCTGCACATATTTGCGATTGTTGCAGATATAAAAATGATGTTTCGTCAAATACTAGTGAATGCCAGAACTATCAGCGAATAGTTTGGAGGATTTCTCCCTCCGAACTTCTCCAAGACTCTCGACATTGTTACATATGGAACTACTTCTGCTCCTTATTTAGCCTTCCGCGCTCTATTACATTTAGCTCATGTAGAAGGTTCTACTTATCCTTTGACTTCACATGTTCTACGTTTCTATACATATGTGGATGATATTGTTACAGGGAGCTCATCTTTTGAATCGGCCAAGTTACTTCAGCAAGAACTCGTCGATCTTCTTGATAAGGGGGATTTTCAATTACGTAAATGGTCTAGTAACGAGCCTTCTTTGATCTCTCATCTACCGTCTTCACATTTGTATACTAACTCTATGTCCTTTGACGATGATACTTCGCTTAAAATACTTGGTTCACAGTGGAATGCCACTTCAGATAGTTTCCACTTCTCAGTACAACCTTTTGATAGTGGTTGTACAAAACGCAACTTATTATATCATTTAGGTAGATTCTCTAACCCAATTAGCTTTATTTCTCCTGTCACTTTTCTTCTGAAACATTTGATTCGGCGTATTTGGGCTTATAAGTTAGATTGGGATCAAGGCCCACCAGATGAGATTGTCCTCCTGTGGAAGTCTTATTCCACATATTTCAAAACTCTTTCCTCTTTCGTCCTTGAGTCTTCCCCGCAAACTTTGTCATGGAAACATACAAAGCTTTGAAAAACCTTGTTTTGGAGAAGTATGCGAAAAGGGTTACTGCGTAGTGACGTATATTCTTGTTTATACTCGCACGGGCGAATGTTCCGCATATTTTGTTGCATCTACATCCAAAGTAGCTCAATTGAAAAGGATTCCTTTCCCAGGCTAGAGCTTTGTGCTTCTGTTTTAGTTGCTCGCTTAGTTTCCTTTCTTCACAAAACTTTTGAAACTTACATTTCTTTTGATAAAGTTATTGGATGGTTTGACTCGCAGGTTGCATTATCTCGGATGATTAAATACTCTCCGCATCGCTGGAAGACTTTTGTTAGTAACAGAGTGTCTCTTATTCAGGATAAACTTCCTTCTTAAAGTTGGTTTTATGTCAGATCGGATAACAACCCCGCAGATATAGGTTCTCGTTGTTTTCTTCATTCTACCTGTCCACCTTGGAATGAGCTTCCTCAGCCAATTTTTAACAGTTCTTCTGATGTTTCGAAAAAGAGCGTCAATTGTTATTTCATGTTGTGCCCGCAGTGAGTCTTCTTGACTCTTTAATTTCGCACATTCCTCCTTGTTTAAACTTACTCGAATTTTAGGTTATGTTATTCGCTATATTTATAATTCCCACAAACCTACTGAAAAACGGACAGGTTGTCTAGATTCATATGAGCTGCATCTTGTTTTGTTAGTTTTATTGAAATGTATGCAGGAGAGTTGTCATTTTCTGCAGATGTTAAGATGCTTCGAGTAAATGTAAGTATACCAAAGGTTCTTCGTAAATTATCCCCATTTATTGACGATCAAGGCATATTACGTGTTGGAGAAAGATTAGTTAACGCTCGTCTCTCATTTGAAAGAAAGTATCCTGCTCTTTTACCTAATCATAGCCGATTTACTAATTGAATCATATCATCTTAAATAGCTTCATACTGGAGATCAATCTGTTCAGTTTCTTCTGTCTCAACAATTCTGGATTTTATCATCTAAACGTTCAATTCGTCGTTCGTTTGTTATTGCATTATTCAAGTCAATGTCTTGTTAAATACACACACCCGTAAAATGATATTACAACATTTTTCCAAATTAATTTGTTGATTGTTTTATTGTAACTAGTATAATATACAATTAGTGTTAATAACCCAGTTATTTGCATAAAGGAGAATAAATAATATTCGATAATTAAAAACAATAAAATCCTTGCCTTCAATTTACAAAAAATACACTTGATTTTAGTAATTCGTATGTCCTACTCCAGCGTTCGGAATAGCGCGACATCTACGTTGCATACTAAAAATTAAATTGTCTATGTCTTCTTGAGGGATAGCATTCCCGATGTCTATGAGAGCTAAAAATAGAGTTTGCATATTATTCCTAAATCTTCCCATATGTAGTACTTCTCGCTGGAGCATATCCCATAAATGTTCTACGTTCTATGGGATTTTAGATCCGGGGTCTGCACCGGCCATTGCTAAACGTCAATACCGTGCTCATCCATGAAGTCCATTGCGAGTATGGAAGTATGCGGATGAGCATTATCGTGCATAAACAATAAAGCAGGATCTACAACTGCTGCATATGGAATGACGATTGGTTATAGATGGTTGTAGGGATTAAGAACCTTTTGTTTAGGCGGAATTTCCAAAATTTTATCGCGATATCCTACAATATAGACATTATTATCCATTTTATAATTATTTATGGATGCCAAATAAAGTCTGTAAATGATTTTAAAACTTAATAAGCTTGATATTTTTTGATAACTTAAAAAAATCCCCACTGAAAGCTTTACACACAACTCAAATCAGAAGAAATATGTTGATAAAATACAGATTTTAACAAAAGCCACAATCTACGATTAGTGGAACAATTTTTATATATTCAGGTGTCAAATATGTCCAAATAAATTTTTATTGTATTTATCAACTAAAACTATACATAACGGCCACATATGATAGGATATTGAGTATCAATATAACCTCATTGTTTATCATTTCCTCAAACTTCAAACAAGTTTCAAAATCTGGCAATGTTGTTCAAATGTGACGTCATACTCGCTCTATGACGTGCATCAATTTTTATAGTGTAAGTTCTATACTGCTGTTTTGTAGATTTTTTACTTGTTTCTTGCCTCAACTTTCTCTTTCCTGTAAATCTGTTGAATGCGTAGTATAGTTTGTTGGATTTTGCACTTTTGCATGTTTTATTTATATTGTCTTAATTTTTTTTTCTATTACCATAACGACACTCTTTCCTCTATTTCCATACTAATTTGCTCTATCTGTTCTTCCAAGTTAGAATAGATGATTGAAACTAGTTTACCTGGACTTGTAGTAGGTACAAGCTACTATCAATCTTAACATTTTAATCCATGTAAAATTATGGGAGCAGTAGTATAATTAGTAAAAAATAATATTTAAATTTCCTATGACTTACATAATATTCGGCAAAACTTGCAAATATAGTTCCCATGTCGAAATATAATCGTTGGTCAACAACAGCCCTCTTCTTGGGATCCTTGGGATACAAACTATCATCTTTGCCATATTGTTCTGCCAGATAGGTCATGATCGCCCGACTTTCCCATAAAGCGAAACCATTGTCATTCAAAGTAGGTACTGTGTGTTGTGGATTTATCTGAAACAAAATATTTTGTCTATAAATATGTCCTAATATTCTAAATTAATGGTTAAAGAGACAAACAATTTTTTATTCTAGTGAAAACATTGGATACACTTTTATACATGACTTATACCTCCCTACCTCATCAAATGTGGATAAACGCAGCAAACACCGTTTTCAATTACTGGTAAGATGTAAAGGATAAATCCGGCAGGAAATAACTCAACCAAAAACATATAAAAATAAACGCCATATATAGTCGGAGAGCTGGCGACAAAAATCGACAAGAGTTAAGTAATAGCCCATAACTTAATATGATGTAGTATTGAGGGTGTACATTAGTCAGCACCTACTCGCAAGGTCAGGTAGTGGAACCCCTGCCTGCGGCACGCTCTGATGTATATAAACTTGCACCATGCTCTACAAGTGCTTAGTAATATTTGAAAATTTGCTAAAAAGTAGTTTGTAGTATAAAAAAGGGGTCAAAGTGGTCAGAACGCATTTTTGTGGAACGCTGCGAGTCAGCGCACTATATAAGTTGTCGCCGGAACGATGTCGGTACAAGAGCTTAGTAAAGACTTAAAATTGCACGTCATGATGGCGTATTTTAAGGCCATAGGCAAATTCATAGATAATTGTGGATTGCAAAATATTATGGTAGATGCTCAGTTACTTGCTGCTGGCTCACTGAATGCTTTTATCACAGGAATGCACTTCAACACATGCAAAAGATTGCACCCAATATTAAGCTTGGCCATGCAAATTTTACATTTTAATAATTATGTGGCTATGAATAATGTAGCAATTACTGAAGAGATAAAATTATATATTCAAATCTACGCGCAAAGTAAACATGTTTCTGCAGAAATAGATAGTCCGACAGTGTTAGATCTTATTCAAAACTACGAAGAGTACAGCCAAGAAACGATAAATGGAGAACATGGGTCAGTTTTATAGGATATACATAAAAATAGTTGAATATTATTTATTATTTACTGCAAGTATTAGAAATGGCCATTTTGCTTTATTTAAATATATTATACCAAGGATAACAAATTTGTTTTTTGCGCTCCATCCACCGAATTATGCAAGATGGCTAGTCAAATATTATTATAACTTATGTAATGTTGAAGAAACTCATCCGGGTTTACAGGAAGTTTTTGAAAAAGGATCGTTTGGAATAAAGTGCACAGAGAAATATTTTTCAAAGTAGCCTGTAGATTTAACATTAGAACAAACCATCAACGCAGATGCAGCGAATAAATTAAGAGGTATTTTACATTTTACAAATTCATTAGCAGCTCGTCACCGTTGGTGTAAAAGCCATAATATTCGCTCATCGATTATTTCACACGTCTTACAAGAAACAGGGTTAAAAAAAATAAAGATGTTACGTCAGATTTAGAAGCGAATAAAATGAAAAAAAGTAGGAAGAAGCTAATGGATTCAATAGAGAAAATTGTTAGTAATATGAATCCATTTTGTGACGATGTCGATAAGGGAGAGCTTTTCAATATTTCAAGCGGCCAGGTTACATCCAACGAAATTTCCAACTTTTTATTAAATATAGAAAACATTGGAAATTCTCAGAGAGAGCAATTTATAATGGAGTGCTCGGAAAACAGCGATCATTTTAAAAAACCAATAAAACGAAATATGTTATTAACATTCGTTAATACAATTAAAAAAGTTGTAATAAATTATAAAATTCAAGAAATTCGCATGCAACGAGACCTTTTTGGGCGTCTTCTCGCTTTATGAAAAAATGAACATAGAAAAAGTTTTATCATTCCCGTTAACGCCAGTGCCTCTATCTTTATGTCACCTTGACGGTACAATTTGCAAGACAGGTAAGTCAGCTTTATTAAAAGTAATGGAAATTGAAAGCACAAATCCCCCTTACCTAGATATAATTGTAATTGATGGTTTTTTTCTTTTGTACTTACTCAAAGATATACCTTTGACATTCGGAAATATTTCTCAACAAATATTACAATCCGTACTCAAACAAAATGCAAAAAACATCGCTATAATATTTGACAGATATCAGTCGCCGTCAATATGATTTCGACTGGTTTGAAGGGAATCAATTACCAACGTTCGTGAAAGACCATGCCCTGCGATCTTTTATAGCCACTGCTAAGCTGCATTTTTAACGCCATGTATTCGCATGGAAGGTTACTAACGAACTTTATTTTACTGATTGCTGCAATACCGTCATCTGTGAATTTACCCAAACCAAGCTGTTTGGATGTCAATTTTAAAAAATAAAGTAATTTTTGACAAATGGGTAAATTTATGTGGAAACAGAAGGTTGAAGGAGAAAATGACATCTGAGAATATTTACAACAATTGTAGAGTGTGTGCCTTACACTTTTCGGTCCAAATAAAGTTCTGAAAAGAGGAGTTTTCCCATCAGTCAATTTACCAGGTAAATCTATAACAATTAAAGAAAAAAAAACTATCAACTAACTAGGATACATTTATTCAATAATAATAAAATTTTATTTTCTAGAATCTTTAGAAACAGTAACTGATGATGTTCCTTCCTCAATAATTGAAGCTGAACCATTGTGATCACAATTTATCTAAATTCATTAAAAATAATAAATCTAAATCTTCAAAATTAAACAAATCAGGAGTTTATAAATTAAAATGTGGTAATGACAATTGTGATAAAGTTTATATCGGTAGAACTTTTAGAAATTTTAAAACTAGAATTTCGGAACACAAACATAGCTATGACAACAAAAAATTAGATTCTAACTATTCAAATCATTTATTAGAAAACCAACACATTTTCGACCCAAATTTTGAAATTCTCCATGTAGTCGGTAAATCCTTTAGTTTAAATTTATTAGAGGTCCTAGAGATTAACAAAAATAAATATTCAGGTAATCTCCTTAACAACCAAATAGATATCAATCAGTCTCCTTTATTGAACCTCTTTACCTAGAAGATAGCTTAGGAATGTTTGTAGTGAATGAATTTCCAGGTAATTTCTTTCAATACCATTGTTAACCTTAGTAAATAGATTTAGCACTGTATATATTAAGACATTTTATATTTTACCTTCATTCGTTTTGACAAAGCTACTGTGTTGTGAAACACGTCAACAAGTTTAAATTGAACATTAGTTCAAATAAATGAAGATTTAAACAAACTATATTGTTTTATTTCATCGTATTTTTTTAAGGTTATACCATGATTATTTTTTGAAATATGGCCGATAGCCGGTGTTCTTAGTTGTTCACCCTGTATTTGCTGATTAGGCACCGAAACATCTATAGGATGTCATCTAGAATGTTTGAGGTATATTATTTAGAGGTTTAAGTAATGTCCATACAACATCTAAGAGAATACACTGTATTGTTTTTGAAATGCCGCATTTAGATCATTGATTAGATGTTATTTTTTAGACATTGCATTAACATTGACAAACAAGAAGTTAAAAGGCATTTCAGAATGTAACAGAAATGTTGTTTTTAGTTCGTTATAAAGACTTCCCTTTTGAGGAAGTTCTAGTAACATCACAGTAATGTAAAAAGGCAGCGCTTTAACATTGCTGATAAGTTAAGTTGAAACATCACAAAAGTTAACAGCCACAAGCTGGGCATAAGCGGTTGTATAGATGTGCATGTGATGAAAACAAGAGGAAAAAAAGGAAGAACATTATCACAATGTGATGTTGAATTAACATAACTGTAATATTAATTTGCATAGTGGGTAAGGTTTTTTTTCACATCACCTCGTGATAGTATAAAGTATAAATGAAAACAAAAATATATTGATACGGTTTTTAAATAGTTAAATACCTATATTGATCACATTCTACATTCGTTATAAAATAGATTCAGCTGTTCATACCTTCTGTTACCTCGAGCGCAATGACCTTGGAATAACATTAACCTTCTAGATTTTAGTCGAACCAACCATTCACCAGGAAGTAGGTCTCAGTAATATTTATGTTGAAAATATTTATTGAATTGTTTAGGTAGAATAATGATTCGACAAAATGATAATCACGAATGCACAATATAATAAATACCAATGAATAAAAAATCAATTTTAAAACTTATTATTTATTTAGGTGAAAATCCTTGAATAGGTTGATTTTAATTTATGAAATTTCACTTTGTTTTTTCAAGAGAAGTCTAATTTTAATGACTTTTTCAATAATATCTTAAAAAATAATGGAACTAGCCAATATTTGTTTTAACACATATGGATATGTCAGTTTTAATATGATTTCTAATTGTATTGTAAATGCTTGTTAAATTACAATTAATATTAGTACCAATGAATACCAGTCATGGTCATTAGAAACAAATCAAATAAGAATATTAAGCGGGGGGCTACACCAAACTGTGCTAGACCGGCGGTCTTACCGCCAACATAATTTTGGCGGCTTGCAGCGGCTTTGGCATGGGAACTAAATTTGACAATTCGTTGCTGGACATTTTTGATAATGTTTGACGACCACGACATTCTGTTTAATATGGCCCCAAAAATTATTACCGATATTGACAAATGAATCAAAGTTAACGTAGTCATAAACGATACTTTAAAAACTGAAGGAATTTATGATTCAGGTTCGAATGTAACCTTAATTAATTCCAAAATACCTTCCTTAATGAAAACTACAGTTACTGATTCTGAGAATAATGCAAGATTAGAAACGATTATTGGCGTAAAGAAATCAGTGAGAATAGTCACCTTAAAGATAAAAAATTTTGAAATGGAGAAATTCATGAATTTTTTTGTTATAGATGAAGAAAATTTTGACAATAATTTGTTAATAGGATTGGATTGCATAAAAGAATTTCATTTGATTCAAAATGACAAATTACAAATAACACAAAATCTTCATATTTCTAATGAAAGAAAATAAATCGAAGAAATAAATACTAATTATATTCCTAGCTTTTTAGGTAATGAAATAGAAAAGAAATGAATCTCATAAAAAAAATACTGATGATGAACGAGATGTTATTATAAATGGTAATGATTATAAATATACAATTAACTTTAATGAAAACATTGAAGTAGAAAACTTCAATATTACAGTAGATCATTTAGATGAGCGAAAACAATTGTTGATAGATAGATTGATTAACAATATAAATCAATTTTTACAAAAGGGCTATGAAGCTCATATTGATTTGTCTATAGATAAATACTGTTGTAAAAGACCATATAGATGCACTATTGATGACATGAAAGAAATCGAACTTCGAGTATCAAAATTATTAGAGAATAAATTGATAGAGGAGTCATATAGTCCTTTTGCGGCCCCTGTAACATTGGCATATAAAAAAGAAGATGGAAAAAAACCGACTATGTATAGATTTTCGTGATTTAAATAGAATCATAATTCCTCAGTTACAACCATTTACGCTGATTGAGGATTTGGTGGTTAAAACAAGAAATTGTAAACTTTTTACAACATTAGATATAAATTCGGCCTTTTGGGCCATCCCTATGAAAATTGAAGATAAACATAAAACTGCATTTATAACTCAGGAGGGTCATTTTCAGTGGACCTGTTTACCATTTGGTTTAAAAACTGCCCCTGCAATATTTCAAAGAATACTTAGCAGCATAATTAGAAAACATAAATTGTCAGAATTTACTGTCAATTATATCGACGACATTTTGTTTTTTTCAGAATCATTTGAGAAACATATTGAACATTTAACTTTGTTATTAGAGGCAATTTCAAAAGAAGTTTTAAAATTGAAGTTTTCAAAATGTAATTTTGCTCAAAATTCGGAAAAGTATTTAGGTCACATTATTCAGAATGGTACAATTACTCCAATAAAAGATAATTTAATAGCTATAAAGGAATATCCTGCCCCAAAGGCACAAAAAAATGTTCGTCAGTTTTTATGAGAAATTAATTGTTATGCAAAATATATCCCAAATATCTCAGTAATATTAGATTCATTACACAATTTATTAAGAAAAGGACGAGCATTCATCTGGTCCCCAGAATGTCAAAAATCTTTCGGAAAAATAAAAGATCTTCTTTGTGAAAAACCTATTTTAGCTATCTTCAATCCAGATCTATTAATACACATTTATACGGACGCTAGTATACAGGGTATAGGTGCAGTCCTAAAACAAACACAACAAAATGGAGATGAAAGGCCCTACGCATATTTTTAAAAAAAGCTAAAGGATTCTGGAAAAAGAAAAAAGGCTATATATTTAGAATGTTTAGCCATTAAAGAAGCGGTAAAATATTGGCAACATTGGCTTTTGAGAAAAAATGTATAGTCTTCTCGGACCATAAACCACTAGAAAAAATTAATATTAAGGCTAGAACACATGAGGAATTAGGAGATCTCACATATTATCTATCCCAATTTAATTTCGAAGTCAAATATTCTTCTGGAAAATTTAACATAAAAGCTGGTAGTTTAAGTCGAAAACCAGTATTAGAACCAAACGAAGACCATGTAGAATGTTTAAAAGTCGTGAATTATATTAGATTAAAAGATATTAAAGATGACAAAGAGAAAAACGATGTAATTGGAAAAGATATAAATAAATTAATTTTTAAAGATAATATATACTATGAGAAAATAGGGAAAAAAGAAAAAATTGTATCTACAGAGGTATTTAGTAAAAGAATTATTGAAAATATACATTACCTTTACTGTCATATAGGAATACAGCAGATGGAAAAGAAAATGAAACCATTTTACGTAGCAAAGAATTTAACAAAAAATATAAGAAAAATGTGATTATTGTAAAATTTGTATTGAAAATAAAACAAGACGAAAATTTAAATTTGGATTAATGTCTCATTTAGGTCCAACAACTTACCCATTTGAGATATTGTCAATAGACACAATTGGTGGATTTGGTGGCAGACGGTCTACAAAAACATATTTACACCTTCTAGTGAACCATTTTACAAGATATGGTTATAACTTAACCTCAAAGGCACAAAATTGTAAAGATTTTATAAACCCTATTGGAAAAGTAACAAATGAGCATAAAATTGGCATGATTTTAACCGACCAATATCCGGGTATCAATTCAAAACTTTTCCAAATAAAATAAAAATACCCTTTATTTTTACAGCGGTAAATGCACCGTTCTCTGAAACGGTTTGAATGAAAGGTTAAACCAACCTTAGTTAATAAAATTAAATGCAAGATAAATGAAGGGAAAAACAAACTAGCATGGACTACTATTGCGCAGTAATGTACAAAAAGATATAATGAAACGGAAATATACCGTGACCGGTTTTTCGCCTAAATATTTGATAGAAGGAAAAGATACCATCATTTTACCAGATAAATTAAAACATAAAATTGTTCAGAATAATTTGTCACAGGATAGAAAAATTGCCTTAGAAATTCACATAACTAGAATAAGACATATTTTGATAAAAATAGGAAAGAATGTAAACTAAATGTAGGAGATTATGTTTATGTAGAAAATGGTAATCGATTGAACAGTAAAAAACTAGATGAATTAAAAATCGGTCCATTTAAAATATTTCAGATTCAATTTATAGAATAGATACCGGACATAAAAAAGTTGAATCCAACCTTTATCATATTACAAAACTAGTCCCATATATGCGAGATTTTTAATAATTTCTTAAGAGGGATTAATTTTTTTGGTGGGGGAGATGTAAATAAACCTATTAAGTTTTATTTTGTATTTAGGTTGATTTCGTTTTCAGAGGGCTTGAACGTCATTCAGATAGATTTTGTCATTGTAAAATAATTTTGAAAGATCGTGTCATTTAGTTTTATGAAATATTAGCTTTAAATGTTGTTTTTCTATTAATTTCAGAACAACACTTGAGCTTTTATTCCGTCACCCTTATAATAACCACATTATAAATATTTAAAAAGTGGACTGTTTCTTTTCTCTATTAAAATAACTTTTAATGTTTTTTTACTTTCCTGTCAACATCAGATTTTTCTACATCCAATGCTTTGGAAATTTGTAAACATAAGTCCAATCTTTTATTTTTTATCATTTGTACTAGGATCCCACAAATTTCGTTCGTTTCTAACTATAACGCTATTAATAATAAAACTTCTCATTCTTTCACTGGTTATTAGTATCCTTTTGACGGTTCTACCCATCGATATCTTGAAAATGACCTGGCTCCCGCCTCGATCCCAAAACAAAAATTACAAACGTAGAGTGTACTCCTCAACCAAAATAGTGAGTTATTGTTATCCTTTACACAGCTGACTTCTCTTTTCATCTTCTGCGCATTTCAGGGGTCTTCCTTCGTTTACCAAGCGGTATAAGGCGCTAATGAAAATATACTAATTGCGTACTTTTTTGAAAAGGTTAGTCTTATATATGAGATTTATAACATTCAAACACTAATTGTTAGCTCTAATGTTTCAATGGACTGTAGTTGTGATAATTATGCAGTAAGCGGATCTTCCACATATACAGTAAGCTTTAATTTAAATGTACTTACGAAAGATGCCGGTGTCTGCAACTCACTATCAGTTTTCACAATCGATTGTTTTAACTTCTAGTGGAAAGTTCTGGCCTTTGCGACACTAAATAAAGTTGACTGCAACGTCTATATTTGCGAATAAATACCGTAAGAAAATATAACTAGACACACGTCGCGGTTTTAACTCAATTTTGCGGTGGAACAACGATAGATTGATTTGAAGAGAGTATTTTGACACGAATTGTTCCTCATCGTAAGCGTTAATGACCAAAATTAAAACTAGTCCTTGATCAAAATGTACAAAAATCAGTATTGAAATTTAATGAAAATAATCCATGAGCGGCGCGCCGAATTTTATGGAAAATAGGAGGGTGGCGCGATCATACCGCCCACCAAAATTATAATGGTTTTCCAATTTTAGCACTAGGGGAAAAGCGAAACCTTTAGAAAATAGAGGAACTAATAAAGAAAGTTACCCTGTGTGGTAACAAAACAAGATACAAAAAAACAAACAAATAAAATAAAATAAAGAGTAAGTCATTCTGGAAGGGGAATAGCTTGTTAACAGGACGTGTAATAATGCCAGTAGGAATTTGAAGGACGACAACGCGTACACCGTCTTGACCGTACTTCAGTTCAGTAATGCGAGCCAATGCCAAGATAAGAGAGAAGTGTTCATACCCTTCAATATTACACCGCCGCCAGTTTTGAGCGGATGAGACGATGAAGTCCACTTAGTACGTTGAATCAAGGTATTAAGGAAGACCAACGACGCCATATTATTGTGAAATCTGTGAGATGGTCTTCCAACGGGAGGTTAAAGAAATGTCCTTCGAGAAAGGGATTTCAGGTCTTGATACCACACCAATAAGAAAATGACCTGGACTGAGATACATGGATGCTTCATTGGGGTCTGAGGACAATGAGCATAGAGGTCGACTATTGAGAATAGCTTCGATTCGTGCAAAAAGAGTGGCATACTACTCCGCGGTAAAGGTTATTTTAGCACACAAGCGATATAACAAATTCTTGACAGATTTGACGGCTGCTTCTCATAGCCCGCCAAAGTTATGGGCAGATGGAGGATTAAAAATCCACTTAATTTAGCGTTGCGATAAAGTACTCAAGATCTCGTCATGATGAATGTGGAGGAATTGATAAACTTCCTGATTGTGCCTGTTGGCACCAGTAAAATTCCGGCTTTGATTGTACAACATGGAACGAGCGATAAACCTATCGAGCGCTGTTAAGAAGACGTCAGTAGAAAGTTCGGAAGCAAACTCCAGATGTATAGCCTTAGTCGCGGTACAAACAAAAACGCATGGGTAACGGTGGCTTTACGGAGACAAGAAGCACGAACTTGAAATGGCCGGCATAATCAACACCTGTGTTAAGAAAGGGTCTACCTGGCTGAACTCGACAAGGGGGTAAATCGGCCATGATTGGCTGAATAGTGGAAGCTCGAAAGCGATGACAAGTGAGACATTGGTGAACCACTTTACGTATAAGCTGACGTCTACCGCCCACCCTGAGGACCCCATTGTCATCTAGAAAGGGGGTCAATTTGAAACGATAATTAACTGTCTAAGTGACTCGTAGTTCCTGCAGAACATCAGTAAAATGTTGTGACTGCGTACACAAGATGATTGTACGTAATGCATCTTGTAATTCAATAACGCTCAAAGGACCTGCGGAGGGAGGTTTAGAATAACTACGGAATCTAATCCAAGCAACAACTCGTTGCATACGTGTAAAGGAAGAGAATCGTAAAGAGAATTCTTCAAATGAGCGATCGGGTTGAACAGTGATGATTGCTAGAGGACTCGGTTTAAACTCTAATAAAGATTCGGAGTACAAATTGGTACTGCAAAAGGGAATAGGCCATTGCTGGTGGTAATCGGTCAATGGCGGGGGACCTCGAGCCCATAAATGAAATATCTTTTCTTGAAGAAAATTATAAGCAGATAACCCACGTGAAGACATGTCAGTGGGATTTAGAGCAGACCACGTTAAATTAAGAGGTGAGTGACCTACAATATGAGCAAGTCTATGTAAAACAAAAATTTTGAGAGTATGAGGGGGAGGGTGTAACCATGTAAGTACTATTTCAGAATCCGGAAAAAGGCTGATATCAGATAACGGTTTCGGATACCGGATATGCAAAACCGAATTGATTAGATCAATTAAAAGTACTGCGACGCAAAGTTCATGTCTAGGGATAGAGAGTGTTTTTAATGGGGCAACACGACTTTTGGACTTCCACAGAAACGAATGACGCGAGTTAGCGGATGCGAAACATATGTACACTACTGCAGCATAAGCAAGAGACGAGGCATCCGCGAAACCTATCAGGTGTATTTGATCGAAATACCTGTTAGGAATCACGCAACGAGGAAGATTAAACGTGGCGATGCGATCAAGATTATTGATAAGCTGGTTCCAATGTAATGCAATTTCAGAGGTAACTGGTTTATCCCAATCAAGTTTAGTGAGCCATATCTTCTGGGTAATAATTTTAAAGGAAATGACGAGAGAAGACAAAAATACATTTGGGTCAAACATTTTAGCTAAACAGGAAAGCATGTTACGATTAATACAAGCAACTTGAAAAGGTTGAACTCTGAATACAAAAAGTAGTCTCGAGATGGTTCCCAATTCAAACCTAAAACTTTTAACGAATTGTCCTCATCATTAAACTGTAGAGGAGCTTCTAAATGGCTAGGAGGCAAGTTTCTAAGAAGTTGAGGGTGACTAGAAGACCATTTGCGTAGTTCAAACCCTCCAGACGAAAGTAACTGTATTAATTACATTTGCAAATCCAATGCAGATGCAATGTCGTCCGCACCGGAAATGACATCGTCAACATAAGTGTGGTTTAATAAGGCTTGTGAAGCTAAAGGAAAGCGATGTCCTTAATCTTGAACGATTTGCTGGAGAACGCGCATGACAAGGAAAGCGGAGGGAGCCAAGCCATAAGTTACGGTGTTGAGCTCAGCTTCTTGTTCAGGAAGATTGGCTTTGGGTTTTCAGAGAATATGCTGCATGTGACGATCTAGTTCGTGTACCAGGATTTGTCAATACATTTGTCGAATGTCGCAGCAAAGAGCAATTCAAAATTCGAAAATTGAGTAATATGTCCGATATAGCTGACTGTAACTTGAGTCCTTTTATTAAGCAATCATTTAAGGACAGACCGGAAGAGTCGGGAAAAGAGAGACTGAATATCTGCCGTCTTCATTACGTTTATGAGTGACGATGGAATTTTACTCTGCTAAAATATCAAGAGGATGAGATTCGAAACATTTTCAATTTCCCAAAATTTTCTGAGGTCGTGGGAAATCTGACAAATAGATACCAATGAAGTGGTTCGTTTATTTCGATCACGTGTTTGGATAGGACCAATAATTGTCCAACCAAATATGGTGCTTATAGCAGCCGGGCCCAGAGAGCTGGAAACAAAAGGTTGAGGTAGTAATAACTGGGGGTAGACGTCAGCACCCAAAAGTAAGTCTATTTTGTCTGATCGATGAAATTCAGGATCAGCCAAAGTTAAATATCGAAAAGCACGAGCAACTTCGGTACTAATATAAGAAGGGGGTAAATGATCAGTAATATGAGAGACCAGTGATGGGTTTATGTCAATATGATTTGGAGAAAGTCTGGAAAAAAGTTGGCATAGGAGAGTACCAAGAGAGGTAGAGAAGTGTCCGTCAATGCCTGATACGGAAACTGGCAGATCGTGAATCTTTTGACTCAACTGGTTAGATAAACGCTTTGAGATAAAGGAGAGTTGCGATCCAGGGTAACTTTTGCGCTCATCTAAGATGCGTGTATGAAAGGTACCTAAAAGTGACGCCACAGGCGTTGTAATCGTACAATTAAACGAGAGCGAAGAAGCAGATTCGGGTTGTTCGACAGAGAAGGTAGATGCTATATTGTATTCATGATTTACATGATTGACATGATCCGAGGTGCGATTGGACGCGGAACTGTGACCTGAAATATCTAATTGAAAAGGGTGCAAGAGAGTATGATGATTACGAGAATTGCATTTACGGCAGCCAGATGTAGATTTACATTGTAATTTCAGGTGGGAACCTAAACAGTTGAAACAACGTTTTTGTCGCTTGATGAAATCGATCGAGAAAGAGGAAAAAATGCGGAACAGAAAGAGTGTGTTTTGTGACAAATTATACAAGAGAGGATTTTTGATTCGGAGTGAACAGAATGATGTGAATTGGAATCTGAAGAATTTGAATTGCGACTGGCAATGAATGAATTTGATCTAGAAGTGACCGTGGAACGAGTAATGTGGTTAGAACTTGCGGGGGTAGAGATTATTTCCAATGTTTTGATCTGATGTATTACGAATTCCAACAAATCATCAAATCGCGGAACTCCTTCTGAAGATTGTCGATCTTCGAAGGCTTTAGTGGTACGTGCATCAATATTGTTTAATGATAAAGTTAACAAATCGAAATGGGCTAGATCATCTATGGATATTGGATAATGCTTTAATAGCCTGAAAGATATATGAAATTACTATTCGCAAATATAAGTCGATTCCCTAACTGCAGTATAGTACAATATCCGTCTCGTAATGGGCCAAAATGTTAGCTCTAATGTTTCAATGGACTTTAGTTGTGATAATTATGCAGTTAGCGGATCTTCAACATACACAGTAAACTTAAATGTACTTACCAGAGATGCCGGTGTCTGCAACTCACTATCAGTTTCCACAATCGATTGTTTTAACTTCTAGTGGAAAGTCCTGGCCTTTGTGACACTAAGTAAAGTTGACTGCAATGGCTATATTTGCGAATAAATACAGTAAGAAAATATAACTAGACACACGTCGCGGTTTTAACTCAATTTTGCGGTGTAACAACGATAGATTGATTTGAAGAGAGTATTATGACGCGAATTGTTCCTCATCGTAAGCGTTAATGACCAAAATTCAAACTAGTGCTTTATCACAATGTACAAAAATCGGTATTGAAATTTTATGAAAATAATGAGGGGCGCGCCGAATTTTATGGAAAATAAGAGGGTGGCGCGAACACTAATATTTAAATATTCTTATAGATGAAAAGCTTCAACAGTATGGTCAGCGTACTCAATACTTAGAAGCACGCTACAAATTAATCAAAATGTGGACATTTATGTCTATAAAAAGTTGCTGGCCTATTTGAAGCGTCAAAATAACTGCTATGTAGCAACAAAAATCTAAAGTTTTTTCAATGAATAATGTGAAAGACATTTTAAAACAAGCCCCTACTTATGAAAGTAGTGACGATTCTTGCGCTAAATGACGTGTCGTGCGGAAGAATTACGGTTATTGAGGGTGGATGATGTAGAATATTCCGACCGTATTTTGGTAATAACATTACATGACACGAAAACAAACAAAAAACTTATCTTCACAGTTACATCGGAAGATGGAATAAATGGAACCTTCAGAAAGTATATCAATTTGAGAACCAAACATGTGGACCATAGCAGATTATTTATGTTTTATAAACAAGGCAAGTGCACGGTGCATTGGCATAAACACATAATAAACAGATAATGGCTACAGAGTCAGAAATAGCTTTAAAATCTAATTCAAATAATTTTCTTTATGAGAAACTGAAAATTGCCAATTTAATCAACAATATTGAACCTTCAAAAGTTAAACGTCAAACAAAAAATGATATTACAGTTTTAAATTCAATAAAAAGAGAGTAGAAGATAATAACCTAACAGTTCCAAAATCTGACAAGGGGAACGCCACTGTCATATAGACAACTAATGATTATAATTCAAAGATATATAACTTTATAGATTATAGCGATGTAAAAGTTCTTAGAGCAGACCCAACAGAAAAGTTTTCTAATAATGTTAAAGATATTGTTAATAATTCAAATTATATTTTCAGTGATTACTAAAAGAAGTCCACCATAAATAAGAATCCCCATTCTCCAGAATTATATGGAACCGTTAAATTACATAGAATAACGAAACTATTTAGACCTGTAGTTTCTTATGTTAATATTCCTAATAATATATTGGCAAAGAAAATTAACAATATACCTAATCAAAAAATTAAAAGCATTCAACTTGCCAGATAACTCTAAGCTTATTTCATTTGATGTTACCAATACGTTCACTAAAATTGCTCCTAAAGAATGTCTAATACTTGTAAAAAAGTTACTAGAAGATAAAAATATTAATCCAGGAATAATATCAGATATGCTTAATTTATTTGATGTATGTATTAATCAGAATTATTTCACTTTTGACAATAAGATATATATTCAAAATGAAGGTTTACCGATGAGAAGCCCTATATCGCCAATTTTGGCAAACATTTTTATGGACAGTTTAGAAAGAAAAATCTTTGAAAGTAATATTTCAAAAAACGTTTTATTTTGGTATAGATATGTAGATGACATATTAGCTTGTTTTATGGGTAGTGAACGACAATTAGATATATTTTTCAACCACATTAATAATTTTCACCCAAAAATTAAATTAACATTAGAAGTTGAAGAAAAGAGTTCAATCAGTTTTCTTGATTTAAAAATTCAAAGAGTTAATAATGTACTTGATTATTCGATTTACCGAAAACCAACACACACTGATGTGACTATTCCATATAATTCCAATCATCCCATGTCACATAAACTAGCGGCATATAATTAAATGATACATAGAGCGTTTTCAGTTCCTATGAACAAATGTAATTTTGATAGAGAGATTAACACAATTAAACAAATAGCAGCATCCAACGGTTACACATTACATATGATAAATAAACTAATTAATAAAAAAAAGGAAAAAGTGGCAATACAACTAATATTTCCTAAACAAACTAAAGAAATGCAACAAATACAACGATTTCTTTTAAAACAGAAAGTAACAGAAGTACAAAATTGTTAAATGTAAAAATAGCACCATTAAAGAAATCTGGTATATATAAACTTAAATGTCCAGAATGTAATGCTGTCTATTTGGGTCAGACCCTTAGAAATTTTGAAATCCGATACAGTGAACACTAACGAGCATACAGATTAAAACAACCAGATACATCGGACTACGCCAGACATCTACTTGACATCAATCATTCATTGACACCTAACACAGAACTAGAAGTACTACATATTTGTGATAAGAAACAAAAACTGGATTTCCTTCAAGAATTGGAAATTAGAAGACACTTAAGAAACCCACAATATGAAGTCGTCAATGGACAGATAAATCTAGGGAATTCTCCACTTTTAAACTGTCTTCTTAAGTGATTATTATAAAGATCAGCCGATATAGGTTTCCTAGTTTTCTATTTACTGATATAGAACAACCAAATACTAGCTCTGGAATCAGGAGAGATTTATATTCAGGAAACCTTTCAAATGACAATATTTCTAACACCTTCCTAATCATAACATGTACACCAAGATTGTGAATGTCGAAACCGAAAGCGGTGACAGTGGCCTAAATTTAAATAACTGCAGTATACAAAACTGCACCTTCAATATTACAATTAATAAATAGGTAATGCTTATGCAAACCATAACTAATTTTTCCATATTTTGTATTCGTAAATAGATGAGATATAAACAGTGTATTCAATTTTTTTCTACTTAAGAATTGCATTATATTTACACTTGAAGAAAAAATAGTATATGTCACTCGGAGCAGAAGACCCAATATATGTTTCGCCCAGTTTGCACAACCTCGGCTGACGCCTCGGTAGTGCAAGAGTCTGGGCTCAACAATAACGATAGCATTCTACCCCTAGTGACATAATGTACTATTATAAAAAAAATTAATAATCTAAAATGGATAGCGATAGTGAGGATGATTTGACTTGACATGCTGATCCCGATATGCCATTGCTTTAGAAGGACATCGGTCACTATCCTGGTAGATGCAGGAGGTGATGATAACTTGATAACTTTTCCGCAGGTGAACGATTTTTTCTGCATGAAGAATTTTAATTTCCGAGTTGTCAAAATTTGAAAATTTTGAACGTTATTTGTTTCACGACGTAGGTATGTACATGTACAAAAAGAGAAAAATATATGATTCATTCAAGGGGTTAAGAACCCGACTTATAATTTCAGAGAAAAATTCTCTAAACCATGTAACAATGACGGCAGGAAAGTTTATAACACAAATTGTTATAAAAAATATTACAGTTTTGTTTATGATTTATGATGGTCGTAGAAAAAGTATAGTGTACAATTTGCATGAAATTACCCATTTCTAACTCGTAGGTATATGAAATATTGTAGTACGAGCGTAGCATGGGAAATGTATATCATTTCATGCTCATTGTACAAAATACTAAAGTAGATCAACTGAAGAGAAACCTTCAATATTTGCACAGTCAACATCAACAGCACCACTAAGTTTATCAGTTTCTGAGTCCAGTCATTATCTTAATCCTCCTCTAATATAACGTTTAGTAGTTTGAACGATTGTACATTTTATATTTAAGTACCATTCACATCTACCAGCTCGTGGCGTGTGCAGCACGTAACGTGGCAGATACCGCACAGACACACGTTTTCACACTATACAGACAATTCCCTTACAGATGCCGACAGATAAATTAGAGATTATGCAAACGTTCCTACTACAAGCATTTTTGAAAACTTTTTGGTTAAAGAATTAGCTGTGGTAGCAATTTTACTTGTAGAAGAAGAAGAAGAATGAAAGAAATTGGATTATGTGGAAGTAGAGCAAAAAATGAAAATAAGGTTCGGTTTTAGTTTTTCTGCAATCTCCTTCCACGCGTCATCTTTTCTTTGAGTGCGCTGTATCTGGGATCACTTAAATCATATAGGAAGGTATACCCTCGCACCAATTCTATTAGTTTTTCGTTATTCATCCCTGATTCGATATGAAAAATATTTCCTGACGCCACAGACACGCACCAGCAAAGACAAACTAATTCATACTAAGCGTGCCAGAGCTACATACATGGAGAGACATGCACAGACACGCGCCAGCACAGACAAAATATTTTTTACAACAATACTGGCCGTTGCTGATGCGTGTATGTACGTACACGTTCCGCTCAATGTCTGTAGATGTGAATACTCATATATATTCTATATGTAATAATATTTTTCGGGTTTTTGCTGGTACGTGCTGGACACGCTACGTGCTGGTAGATGTGAATGGTACTTTATTCGAATAACTTGCATGAATGAAAAAAAGTGTTGCTGCGAAGAAAAGTGTTGCTAACAATAAAATTAATACTTTTCTTCGCGACTTTTAATTGAACAATGTGCTTCATTTCTATATACTTCACGAAAAAATAATTTTGGTTCAATTCGAACAAAATTCGCGTAATTTCATCCCATAACACATCTTGTTGAATAATAAGTACGAACTTACCTTAAGAAAGTCTGGTGACAGATGTTCTCCTTTCATCAAATCGAGACGAATTAGGTTAAGTTCCACTCCTACAGCTTTAGCTGCGAGCAAAACATTTCTAGAAGGTGCACCTCCAGGAACATAGTACAAGTCGATAGTCATGATGATTCTAAAAATAAATAACTGACTTAAGATTCAAGTATGCAAATTTGGTTTGAGTATTAACTTGATAGACCCGAGCGGACTGCAATTGCACCTGAGACAAAATATTTCTTGGGATATTGCTATTCTTTGATGATATAAAAGAATATTATACAGTGTGTCCCCAGTTATCGTATATAGGAAATATCTCTCTTATTTGACAATATAATTAAAAATTGCTTTGAACGGCATTAAAGTACGTTCCTAATGACGTATCAAAAAATTATTACATTTGTCAGCCCTGTGGTAGCTACACCTCACTTTTTATTTTTAAATGGCACCCGTTCGCTATATATTGTAATTGAAATCGTTAAGCACCGAAACAAACACCGTACATATAAGGAGTGTACTTAGCCCCATGTTCTTTAATGTGTATTCAGAAGTTATGTTCCAAAACGCTCTGGACGAGGCAGAAGACGGTCTGAAAGTCAATGGGAAACTCATAGACAGCTTAAGATATGCTGACGACAGGGTGATAATGACAGACGGTCCTGAAAGGCTGCAGCGTCTAATCGACAGCATATCGACTTCCGGTGACGAAATATGACTGAGGATTAATATCTCAAAAACAAAGATCGTGCAAATAAGTCGCAATCCGAACAACTACTTCAACATAAATATATACGATTTACGAATACAGCAAGTCACAAAATTTAAATACCTAGGAAGTTGGATCAACGAGGATCTGAATCGTGAGATAGAAATTATATCCCGCATAGAGCAAGCTGGAGCCAATTTTATTAAAATACGGAACCTGTTAAACACCAGAACACTCAATTTCAACATAAGAATTAACTTCGTTAGATGTTATGTGTATTCCACGTTACTGTATGGAGTCGAGGCCTAGACGCTAAAAGTCAGCAGTATCAACAAGCTGGAAGCATTTGAGATGTGGGTATATCACAGGATGCTGCGCATTCCATGGACGGACCATATCACCAATCACGAGGTCTTACATAGAGTGAACAAGGACCTAACAATTCTCCAGACCATACAAAAGCAAAAGACTGCTTACATTGGCCATGTTATTAGACAGGAAAAGTACAGATTCCTACAACTGATTATGGAGGGCAATATTGAGGGAAAACGTGGTCCTGGACGTAGACAGTGCTCTTGACTGAAAATTGGAAACACCATTATTGCATATACTACATTGTCTAAGTATTATATATTATCTCCAAATCGGGAAGAGGTAAATCAAAATTATGACTAGCAGTTAGATTTTATTTTCCGACCCTTGTGAAGTTATCCACGTATTTTTTTTAACCATCCACGAATATTTTTTTTCACAAAATTAACTGTACTTTTGCATAAAAAATTTTATATAGGAGACATATAATGACATTTTAATAGGCTACATAATTTTACCACCAAAAATTAAAGATTAAATGAATAAACGTTTTCAAATATATTCTATTTCTTATTGACTGACAGCACGCGGAAAGGTCACAGATGCTAGTCAGGTAGTAAAGCATAAGCGTCACAGTTCATCTGAGGAATTTATTTACTATTGAATTTTATACCCGATCTGATAAAGGTAATATAAATGTAAATTCGGTTAGTTAAAACAACTAACTGACCTTCATACATTTGTAGAGTACATAAAGTTGAAACAATATTTTTGAAATAATCTTGTAACGCAACTATTCTGACTGAATATTTCATTAATTATCTTGAGAATTTGAAGCAGGTCAATTCTTGTGAGACATATTAACAAACCATTTATCAATTCATTCTCCAGATAATTACTTTCTGATTTTTGAAATGTTGATAATAAAATTTCCAAGAAACATTACAATAGGGTCCTACTAGGGATTGTCCCAATGACTACTTAGAAATTTTGCAGGTATATACGGTGAAACTTAGTCTCGCCCAAATTTGTATAATTTGTTTGGCTTATGTCGCTTATATTCCATAAGTGTTAACTGTGTTGTGAAAAATGTCTTCAAGTTTTACCCCAGTAAAGTGTAAGAGCGTGATTAGCTTAAAAACTAAGACTGTAGTGTTAAATGTGCATGATGTTGTTGTACATTAAATGCCGGCTGCTACTGTTAGAAATATAGTTTCGACATGTTCCAATATGACAGGAGTTAGTTAATCTACTATTTACAGGCTTCTAAGAGAGAGGTAAAATGGAAATATATCTCCACCTAAAAAGTCAACTGGAAGAAAACCATTTGAACTTGATGAACATATGCAAAATACAATAAGACGAAAACTACATGAAATATATTTTTAAATAGAGATCCCAAGACTTGACCGAATTCTAAGAATGGCGAAGGAGGACGAGAATTTGCCTGACATAGGGCGAAAAACTTTGTGGAAAATATTACACAAATTAAATTTTACTTGGAAGAAGCAAGTCGCAAATCAGTGCTAATCGACAATGAAGAAATAATATGTTGGAGACGCCAGTATTTACAAGATATCCGAAAATACAGACAGGAGGGAAGACAAATCTATTATCTAGATGAGACATGGTTCAATGAAGGACATTCAGTGAAAAAAATATGGCAGGACAAAAGTATTCAAACCAGTCGTCAAGCTTTCATAGAAGGTTTATCTACTGGACTGAAAACTCATATCGGTAAAGGTCGCCGACTAATAATAACGCATATTGGATGCAATCAAGGGTTCGTTGAAGGTGGTTTACTGGAGTTTCAGTCAACATCAACCAAAGACTATCATGAAGAAATGACTGCAGATGTATTTTACACAAATGGTCGAATTAATTCCAAATAACGCTGTAATCGTTATGGACAATGCCACTTATCATTCTCGATTAACAGAAAATCTTCCATCTACCTCTTGGAGAAAAGCTTACATTAGAAACTGGTTAATCGGAAAAGATATACCATTTGAAGATGATATGTTGAAAAAAAAGAACTTTTAAATGTTGCTTCAGATCATCATCATCATCATTATCACCCAGCCCCTTCAGTCCACTGCTGGACATAGGCCTCCCTTGATTGCTTCCATATCGTCCTATCCTGTGCTGCTTGTATCCAGTTTTTATGGATATGTCTCAAGTCGTCATGCCAACGTGTTAGCGGTCTTCCCCTATTTCGAAATGCTTCATGTCTCGGTCTCCACTCCATAATCTTTTTAGTGCATTTATTGTCTGTTTATCTAGCTATATGACCCGCCCAGTTCCATTTTATAAATTCGATTCTCTCTATGGCATCAACTAGTCTCGTTCTTCTTCGAATTTCTGCGTTCGGTATTCTGTCTCTTAGGGATAAACCCAGCATTTGAGCTACTCTTATTTTAGTTGCTTGTTTTTTGGTTAGAGTTAGGGTCTCTGCACCGTATGTTAACACAGGTAAAACACACTGGTCGAAAACCTTTCTTTTTAGACATATGGGCAGTGAGGATTTTAGGATATGTCTTAGCTTTCCGAAAGCAGACCATGCTAATCCTATTCTTCTTCCCAGTTCTCTTACCTGATTATCTCTGGTTATGCTTACCTCGTGACCTAAATACTTATAGGACGTTGTTTCTTGGGCTTGATTTCCTTCCAAATATATACCTCCTGCCAATACGAGATTTGTCATCACTTGCGTTTTTGAGATGTTTATTTTGAGACCCATTTTCTTTGAAATATTCTGTAACAGTCTCAACATGGTTTCCGCCTTGTGAATATCATCCGCTATCAAGACTATATCATCTGCCAATCTTAAGTGACATAAGTTTTCGCCGTCTATGTTTATTCCTAACCCATCCCAATATATTTGTTTACACATGTATTGCAGTAGTGTGGTGAATAATTTTGGCGAGATTGTGTCGCCTTGTCGAACACCTCTCTTTAATTTAAACTTTTTGGTATGTTCATGAAGACTTACGCAGGCAGTAGCTTTTTCATATATGTGTTCTATCATGTCTGTGTATCGGTGATCTATTCGACAATCAGCTAATGCTCGAAGCATTTCTTTTTGATTTATGGTATCAAACGCCTTTTCGTAATCAACAAATATTAGAACCAGTATTCTATTGATTTTTCTATCAGGATTTTCAGAACTTGAAGATGGTCGTTGGTTCCGAACCCTGACCGGAATCCAGCTTGCTCCCGTGGTTGGTATAAATCCAATTTATTTTTTAATCTGTTCGTAATGATTTTTGTAAACAATTTGTAAATGTGTGATAACTGACTAATAGGTCTATAATTTCCAAGGTCGGTAGTGTTTCCTTTTTTGTGAAGAAGAGTGATAATTACATTATTCCATTGTGTTGGAGTAGATTTCTTCTTAAGACACTCGTTGTAGAGCGACTTCAATGTTGTTAATAACTTTATTCCTCCTAGTTTAATTGCATCTACGACTATTCCGTCTTCTCCCGGGGACTTTCCATTTTTCATCTCACTTAAAGCTTTTCTTATTTCGTTTATGGTAATTTCGGGCATAAGTTCCGATCCTTGATTTTGGACTTTTGGGCGTTCTTTATTTTTCACTTTTATTTTTATGCTTCAGATCACAAGCTACAATTTAAAAAAGTTTGTTATTGATGAAATAGCCAAGAATCGTGGGATAACAGTGCTTCGTTTGCCGCCATAACATTGTGAATTAAATGCGATAGAGTTAATATGGGCCCAAATGAAAGGTTATGTAGCTATACATAATAAAACATTTGAAATAAAAGATGTTCGTGAACTCATGAAGTACTCATTGACAACAATAACTGAAGAGAACTGGAGATATGCTGTGAATCATGTAATTAAAGAGGAAGAGAAAATGTGTTTTTTAGATAACCTCATAAAACAAACTATCGAACCGATCGTGATCTCTCTCGACGAGTCTTTGGATGATTCTTGTATGGCCAGCGAAGAGGATGATACTATAGATTGAATTCTATATTTCCTATAAATGGTATGTTTACTTTACTTAATATACATTAATTCATTGTCAATAAATTTGAATTATGAGAATTAACTTGTTAATAGGCCTAAATGAATGAATTTTATTTCAACTGTAATGTTGACCGAATCTAATTAAATAAGCAAAATGAACTAATATCGTAATCTCCGCCACTGCCGCACTGTTTATCCTTTTGCTGGCATTGTTCAATTTTATTACCATATTGTATTTTGAGCTGAAACAGGGATGTACAGATAACCAATACAGACACCTACTTGTTTTGCATTAGAATTTTAGTATTTTCTTGTAAAATTCGTAGGATCATTCTGTAAGAGATAATTTTCTATTTGAATAGTTAATGAGGCTACTGTGCTGACAGACATTAAGAAATAGACTATAGTTGTTCATGTACATGTTTCAAGATTCTGGATCGATGACCCAAAAATAAAAAATAAAAATATTCAACTATTACAAAGAACGGCTAATTAGAAACCAATTGGCAAAAAATTGTGATGTAAGTATTTTTTATAACGTCAAAAAAAATTCATAAAGATTACGATTGTGCGCCGACGCGCATCGTTCGTTTTGAACCCGAAGCCCCAAAATGTTTTCAAATTTTCTTCAACTATTTCAAAGGACATTTAATTAGGCACCTATTAACGAAAACTTGTGATGTAAGTATTTTTTATAACGTCAAAAAAATAAACAGTTTTAAAGATTAAAACTAACTTTTCCGCATCTGTGAGATGCCCTGATTAATATTCTATCATAAAATCGTCACTTGTATACACTTCGGGGGATGTATCGTGTTAACAAACCGAAATTTCTCCAAAAGTAACCAAAAATGCAGTATATCTGGATTTATAGGACCCGCTGTAGTCGCTATAGTCAGCTGAAAATCAATAGGGTACATCTGTGAGACACCTTGAATGTGACATCTTGAAAAATATTCAATTATAAAATTGGCCACTTGTATACACTCCGGACGCTATATCGTACTAAACCGGAAATGTCTCCAAAAAGGACAAAAATGTGGCACTTCAGGTACCATAGCACCCGTTGTACTAGCTATGGTAAGCTAAAAAACCTACTCCTTGAGTCTCTATTAGCATATAACCCACGCCTGAGTAGCTCTTCGGCGGAGTAGCCGTTGCAATTTTGGCGCCCAACGTGTCATAGTTAATTCTACTTTCTACATGTATTTAATCAACCATTTTTAATTATTGCAAAGAAAATACTTTTGACAAATATTTGATTTTGTGTAATATTGGTTTCAAGGAAATCGTTACACTATAATATAAACATCCCATCGTAAATTTTGGTCTAATATGATGCCTAAATATTTAGTGTAATTGACTTTACGGATTGTATTATTTGTGCCTGTTATATTTAGAGTGTGAAAAATGAATAACGTGGTTTTTTGTAAGGGAAGGTGACAAAAACGGTTTCTTTATAATTTACTGTTGGTAAATTACAATCGAACAAGTTTACGATTTGTTACAAGTCCTGCTCTACAGTATTTTTGGTTCATTCCAATTTTTGGTTTTCTGTAAAATTACAGTATCTTCTGCAAAAGATATGATTTTCCACTGAGATTTTATAAGAAATAGTCTATTTAAATACTTTATAAACAACACTGGTCCTAATATAGTTCCTTGTGGGACACCATAACGTACAATTTTCTCGATTAATGTTTGTACCAATTTAAACAAATTATTTTCTATCGTTTAAATGGTTTTCAAATAATATTAGGGTAACTCCTATGGTTCCTAAATTTTGTAGAATGTCTACCGATTTTGTCCAACACATGCTCAATTGGCGAAAATCCGGGGATCTTGGGGCCAAGGTAGTAGATTAATTTGAGCCTGGTGGAAGTAGTCCAAAGTTTGTTTGGCTATATATGGCCAATCGGTAACTTGCTATAAAGTTGGATTTCTAAGGTGTTTTGAGGTACGTAATCATAATGAGGTTCCAATATCTCTTGAATGTAACAATGTTTATTCATATCGCCCCTAATGAAGACTAAATGTCAACTTGACAACCCATATCAACTCCAACAGTGCGATGTACATGCCGCTCAACAAGAAACTGATGGTTGCGACGTTCGTCTCGCCTCCTTCTCTCTCGCTCGACCATCATGCATATCTAGGCAGAACCGGAATTCATCATTGAAGACGGTGTTATGCGATTTGAGGAAGGTTTTTCACGTTTCCCTCCAAACCGTATCGGGGAAATGAACTATATTACCAATCTTTTCAGATACGTTCCGAAATTAAACAATGGATTTTACTTTGCCTATTAACATTTGATTAAATACAACTATTTCCATATTAGCAACTTGATGCTGCGAGCAATCGGTAACTGCCCGAGAAACGAACTTTCACTACGGTACAGGTTGGCAAATTCATTTTGGCAGTCGGAAGTTTGGCAAGAGCTCACTTCGCTGGCAGAATTCGTAAGCTTCGTTTCGACAGTACAGTTCAGAGAAAAGTGTGATTACCGGGGTTGTGCAATACTAACTTGTTATGGCGAATCCAGAAAGTAAAGTAGTTCATAAAAAGTTGAGTGAGCAGTGTCGTAAAATAATTATGAACGCTTTAAATTTCATGACCGAAGAGGTAAACAAGGGCAAGTCAACAATTTCATTAACAAAGGTAAGTTTTGCCATAAAATTTTTAAACCAAAATAATTATTTAACAAATTTACACTCGATAGAAAAATTTTTAAATCGATTTTCGTACATAAAATATTGATTTGTTAAACGATTTAAAATAAACGGTTTCAAAGGTTAAAACAAACTTTTCCGCATCTATGATATGCCCTAATTAACATTCTATCATAAAATTGTCACTTGTATACACTTTGGTGGATGTATCGTGTTAACAAACCGAAATTTCTCCAGAAGTAACCAAAAATGCAGTATATCTGGATTTATAGGACCCGCTCTACTCGCTATAGTCAGCTGAAAATCAATAGGGTACATCTGTGAGACTCCTTGAAAAATATCCAATTATAAAAGTGGCCACTTGTATACACTCCGAAGGCTGTATCGTACTAAACCCGAAATTTCTCCAAAAATGACAAAAATGTGGCACTTCAGGTACCATAGCACCCGTTTTACTAGCTCTGGTGAGCTAAAAATCGATAAGGTTCATCTATAAGACGCCCTGAACAATATTCAATCATAAAATGGGTCACTTGTATACACGCTGGAGGCTGTATCGTGCAAACAAACTGAAAATTCTCCAAAAATGACAAAAATTTGGTACCTAAAGTACCATAGCACTCATTGTACTGGCTTTAGTGAGCTGAATCTCAATAGGGTTCATCTTTGAAACGCCCTGAATAATATTCAATCATAAAATTGGTCACTTGTATATACTTCGGAGGCTGTATCGAGCTATCAAACTAAAATTTCTCCAAAAACGAAAAATGTCGTACTTAAAGTACTATAGCACCTGTTGTACTGGCTACGGTGAGTTGAAAATCAATAGGGTTCATCTGTGAGATGTTTTCAATAATATTCAATCATAAAATTGGTGACTTTTTGCACTCCGGAGGCTGTAACAAACTGAAATTTCTCAAAAAATAACAAAAATGTATTTCAAGTACCACAGCATCAGTTGTACTGGCTATCGTGAGCTGAAAATCAAT
Organism: Galeruca laticollis; assembly: GCA_963921935.1. Classification (NCBI taxonomy): domain Eukaryota; kingdom Metazoa; phylum Arthropoda; class Insecta; order Coleoptera; family Chrysomelidae; genus Galeruca; species Galeruca laticollis. Next base: position 107,501,619 of record OY998181.1, read on the forward strand.
AGGGTTTATCTGTGTAATGTCCTGAACAATGTTCAATCATAAAATTGGTGATTTGTTGCACTCCGGAGGCTGTATCGTGCTAACAAGACATGTAACGAAAAGTCGCCGACGACAACGACGACATACACACAGGATTTTTTTCCTTAAAACCATTTTTTCGTGTTGTTCTTGATGAAAAACGTAAAAATAACTCAAACTTTTTTGTGGGTAAACCAATACTTTTCTCGCATATTAGATAGGTTGGGCGGAAAATTAATACATAAAGATTAGGATTGTGCGCCGGCGTAATTGCACTTGTATTAAAAAATGTTTATGTTATAATACATTTTATAAACAAGGTTGAAGTCATTTATTTTGTTACTCGGTAAAATAGTACCACTGCTAATAGCATTATATAATGATAGGGAAATAGCTTCAAACAAAGCAGTTCTAAAAATAATATAATAAATCCACAAAGCAATCTTCTACACATAAGTAGGTTCAACGGTTGGTATTATTTTTTCCTATTGCGTAACGTGTATTACATATTATTACATCATAATTATGTGGAAACGGATAAAGTTATCAATTTTTTTTGAAAGTCGATTAACGCGATAAAACTATCAATTACAAAGGATTCGTTTTAACAAATACAAAAATGTAATGTCACTTCCTTTAGAAACCTAGTAATTAAAATAAATTAAAACTCATTATAATACATTCATAAATAGTCTATTTAGATTTTTATTATATGTTCAAGTGATAATAAATTCTATTGTTGCCTTGTGAACATAATTTTACATTTTCTGACTTAACCTAATAGGATGCATACGAGGTATTTAAATTAACTAATGATACTGATTTTGATGTTTTTTGCTTTTTTTTAGAATAAAATTACAATTCAATATTGTCTCCCTCAAAATAACTTCCTTGGAAAACCAATCCTCACAGAAGTGCTGGAACTCCGATACTTCAATAGCCTTCAGCTGGTGAGTTAGAGCCGTTTGAAAGTTTTCGAGTGTACAAAATGAGCATCCTTGAAGTGATTTTCCAATCTCGGGATGAGGAGAAAGTAAAAAAGAAATCAAGTCAGGCGAATAAGGCGGGTGAGCAGCCACAAGCAATGCTGTAACTGGCACAAAATTTATTTTTTGAAACGAGCATTATCATGATGCAACACCTAGTTACTCTCGATGCTTGGTCTCCACGATCATTCAGACAGTCGGCCGATGATCTGAATGCATAAAATCCCGAATTTTCTATCGACATTTTTAGCGGTTCTGGCAATGCCTGATGCAACCGAAAAACGTGGGCCCTGAACAAAACACTATCTCTGTACGTCTGCTGAAGTTTTGCAAAAGTGTCTGGTGCCTGTTACACAATGCCCAAGCAAGCACACCGTGGCTCAGAATGTATGTCACCCATTCAAGAACGCACTAGGAAAACTGTTTTTCATAAAAATCGCTATAGATAACTAAAATGATTTTAGCGGGTTCAAACTCCTATCACATGTTCACATGCCGTTCATTTAAGTCTTGTGTCCCAAATGTTGCAAGCTCGAATGCTACCGTTGGACTTCCATGTTAATATTTGTGCGATATTGTTGAATTTTTAATATAAATATGAAATAGTTTGTTCAAAGAAATGAATAGAGTTAAACTTATTGATTTCTCACCACTACCCTCATCCCCAATCGCGGGAAAAACGTACCCAACGGAATACACCCGTCGCCTACGCGATAAAACCAAAAATTAAATAATATTAAACCTGAAATTTTTATTAGTGAAAACTTAAATAGTGACAATACCATCCGTGTTAAAAACCATAATAAACAATATGTGAAAGTTAAAACCTCACCACCTAAAAACAATAGACAAAATTACTAATAGAACCAAATCAAAACACATAGCAAAAAATCAATAGCACACAGTAGATTCACAAAAAAAAGTGTTGGAAGGCGATCAAAAGTCTAGTCCACAAAAGAACCCGACGAACCACGCATCCCAGCCGTCTGTATAGACAACGCGAAATATATCGACGAAATTAAAAGGATAAAAGATTAAACTTTAAAACTCAAATCGAAGAATCTTGACTATTTAAAGTTAGTTTATATCAACAATAACGTCGATACTCAACAAAATAGTAAAAATTCGAACAAAGAATTTACCGAAAATATTATTATCCCAAAAAAGTGTCTAGAATCAGTCGACGTCGACTCACTAAACAAATATGTCTATTACTAAGTAATATACAGAACGAGTGTCTAGAAAACTCTAATACAAATTACAAGTGTTTAGGAAACCCTATTAAAAAGTGTATAGGAAGCCACAAAGAAAGGTGTATAGGAAACTGGGAAAAAAGTGTCTAGAATCCGACAAAGAGACACTTATACACCCAAATAACAAGAGACTAGGAAGCTCCATAGACACAATATCGACTAATTCTAGAGACAAAGACAAGTGTCTGGAATCAAATTACGAACCTACACTCGACTTCTATTGCAGACAGATCCATGACGAACAACAATAAGAAAACAACAATGGAAGAAGTTACTATAGGGTCAGAATCCAGTAGAAACTCATCCGACACAGCAAGGGATAAAAACATTCAATCCCTAAAAACTAAAATCACTTAAGCCCAAATCCATAAACCAAATGTCTCCTGGGTACAGGAAATGGAGCTGGAAAATACTGATAAATTTAAATCTCAATATGAAAGTTTGATAAAAACTAAAAATCCAATCATAGCCCGAAGTATGGTTATAACTTCCAATATAAATGAAGACCTACTAGATGCCATTAATATTATACAACAGATAACATCAAACCAAAAAAATATACAACGTTTAATACTATAATAAAACAAACTAAACGTAACCAAAAAACAACAACCACGCAAAATAAATATGATTCCCTGTCGGAAATTCTTCGTGCTCTCCTATCGTAATAGATGGCAGCGTGTCCGCCTAAAAAGAAATGGTAAAAAGGCTGAAGGAAGAAATCAAGAAAAACTGTGAGATGAAATACACGACAAACTCTACAATAATATCCACCAAAGACGCTACCGACTTCGAAAGCCTCAAGAAAACTCTGATAACTAAAAAAGTACCCTTTCACACCTACTCGCGACGGAAGAAGAAAACCCATGCCTTCGTCTTACAAGGGTTAGCTGAAGGACTTCAACTACAGGACATAAAGGAAGAACTTATAAATGTCTACAAAATTACCTTCTTTAAAAATAAAAATCCCGGGAATCGGCCATTAATTATTTATTATTATTTTGGAGATGTCATATAAAAAATGCATTACTACTACGTACTTTTCGGCATAAACCCATTTTCAAGTAGACACTAAAATTAGATAAAAACCTAAAAGAAATATCTTCAGGTAGACAACAAATACAATATAAAAATCTATAAGACTCAAAAATATAACAGAAAAACAAACAAACTTACTTGCAGGAAATCCAACGTTCAACATCTCAGGCTGTAGGTATAAATGCAATAAAAATAAAACGGAGAACTATGCCCTCGCACCATGGCAAAACTGCACAATTCACATTTGATAACAAATTTTATTTCATTGAACCAAAGCCATCGTACACTCCTTTCGCTCGAAAGAAAGTAGTACTGTCTACCAGGTATGAATTAAAATATATTTAAGGTGGAAACAAAAACAACAAAGCTGTATGCAGGTGATAGAATTGTGTGTCTTCAAAATAATTTAAATATAGAGAATTATAATATTTATTTTATTTAGTTATTATTATTAATTAGGTTGTAGTAGCAATTGGATAAGTTAGTTAAATCATTTCTAAAATAATACTTTTATTTTATTTTTTTGAATGTAGACAGATCATCTCATAAATTTTTCGTTTTTTAGTATTAGATTCGGATTGTAATATTTTAAAATTTCCAAAATTAAAACTATGGTTATTTTTTATGGCGTGTTTTGATAGTCCCGTGGTATTAGTTTTGTTATTTTTAATGTCATAAGAGTGTGAGTAGTAACGCTGTTTGGTTTGCCCTATATATTGTTTGTGACAGTCTTTTTGAGTGTTATTGATTTTTATATTGTATTTGTTGACTACCGGAAGATATTTCTTTTAGGTTTTTATCTACGATGTTTACTTGAAAACGGCTTTATGCCGAAACGTACGTAGTAGTAATGTATTTTTTTATATGACATCTCCAAAATAATAATAAATAATTAATGGCCGATTCCCAGGAATTTTATTTTTAAATTTGATATATACGGCCAGGATTCATGACACAATAAGTGTTTTTAAAGAAATATAAAATTAACATAAAGGACACATTTATAGAATAACCACTAAAGGGAGGTCGTTATATTTGGTGGTGACAGACTCCAAAATAACCCTGGATTACTTAAACTAAAAACGAGTCATAGAACACACTAGAATCCAATGGGAGCACCGCAGACAATTAAAACCTATCATTCAATGCCATATTTGTCAGCTCTGGGGGCATATCACCTCGAATTACGGCAGAGCTCCTAGATGCGCTGCTCCTCATCTCACTCCCGAAGGACAGATCAAAGCCAGCCAAATGCGCGAACTGTAACGGAGACCACCCGGCAAATGCTGAGGTCTGTCCCGAGTATACAGTGTTAGGAAAATTCTGAGGGAACATATGTTTTATCAGTGTATTATTATTTTTCGCTAGCAGGATATCATAAAGTGGAAAACGTGCAATAGATCTAAACGTCTGGTAGGCACCGCCCTCGAGAGTCGTGTCCATAACGTCAATGTGTAATTGTTTCTACATAGGAATTAGATAACAGAAACAGTGTTGCCAACTTTCATTGTATATTTATATTTATTGTAAAATGCATTGTTCTAACATGAGAACAAGTTATAAGAAGCTTTTAATTATGATAATTCAAGAGGTTGTAACAGATCAAGATAATTAATCCCATCTATTTGTTGAACATTTTATTGTAATGCTGGAAATTGTTCTAGTTTTCAGTTTGAAAGCGGTTAAAACCTTTACTTTTTTCAGATTTGACATGAAATTTGTCTCTGAACATCTGGGGTTTGAATGTATTAGTAAAAAAAGTTTTATGTTCTTTACGTTTGCAAATGAGAAACGAATTCTCACACACAGTACAAATTGAAAAACGCTATGATAATAAACTTAAGTAACATCAAATTCTAATGAAAGTACCTACTATTTTTAAATATAAGTAATATTCTGATAGGTAACAAATAAAAATAAAACTTCTTAATTCTTCAATGATTTTAAATCAAATGCTCCAATAAACCCTCGTTTTGAGCTAAACAGCAACATTGAGAGACGTACCCAGTCAGTACCCAGATGTACAGATAAATATCCTCAAGAGGCGCACGCGCGATTCGCATTCGTCTGGTATAATAATCTACGCTGGCTTTTGATTGTCGGTCTCACTATTGTCTTTCTCTAACACACTGGTAATGCCATGTGACCCTTATATTTTCCCGTTGACTATGAGAGAATTATCGTTTTGCGTTGAAATTTAATGAAGAATGATTTCTCTTATAAACAAAAAGGAATATTATAAGGGCATACTTCCAACGTGTAGATTGAAAATTAAGAGAGGGGATAGATAAAAATAGAAGAATTACGGCTGTAGACGAAATCGTTTTATCAGGAGCGTAGGAATTACAGGCGGTTTATTATTGAGATATTTTTGTAAATAAAATATATTATAATTAATTATTAATTAATTATTATAATACAAATATTCGCATACGACTTATTTCGCATGTTGTGATACCCTGTTAAAGAAAATGGTGATACACTGAATACACTTGCTTCATTACAACGTATTGTCGCTTTTGGAATCTGTATTGTTGCCATAGAATATTCCTTATGATGTTAATGAAAATTATTATGCTTATGTTCATTAATTGCACTCTCAATATCGACAAATGTAATTTTTTCAGCTTTTCGCCTTTGACTGATATAAGTTACCAATCAACGCTATCCTCCAGATATTTTCTAGTGGCATATTATATCATCCAGAATAATTCCATGAATTGTTGATGCTTATTTCCATTAGTTGAGAATTTTGTTTGATAAAACGGCTCTTTGAATAATATTAATATGTAAATTTCCAAAACTCTGGTAGTTGGAGAAGCATTTTTTTTTCATAATATAGATACACTTATTTCAAATACTTACTAGGTAGTCCTTAATTTATTGTTCAAATCATATTAGCGTATACTAACCGAACTAATATAGTGAATTAGATTATTACTTCTGAATTATTTCTTGTAAATTAATCTGGTTGTTATAATGAAAGGATAAACGAAAGTAATGTTGATTTTTTTTATTGTTCATTGCATTAAGCTATCAGTTTAGTACAATCTTTTTATTTCTCAATTAATAAACTAAACTGTCCACATTACACATCTGTATTTCTTACCTTAACTTCCTTAATTGCGAACTTTTATATAATGAGTTGTTGTTTATACAACATTTTGCTGTGGTAAACTGGCTAGTAATAGCCTGAATGCATTTCTTGTTTATTGAAAACTGGAAGTAAATGCTTACCAGACATATGTTTTCCACTTTATGATATCCTGTTAGCGAAAAAAAATAATACACTGAATTTATATGTATTTGTCTCATTCGAACACATTGACGATCAAACATATGTGCCCTCAGAATTTTCCTAACACTGTATAAAGAGACGGGAATGGTTAGAGGCAAGAAAAACTAAAATTAATAATAATAAAACAACCACCCCCAAATATATATATATATATATATATATATATATATATACGAGGGCAATTCAGAAACTAACCTCCGGTTGATTGAAAAAAATACACCAAGTTAAGTAAAAATATTTTAATATATACATCTTACAACTACATCTTTGCACTATTTTTCGACATAGTCTCCATAACGATTGAGGCACTTATCGTATCTCTTCACAAGCTTTGACATTCCTTCTGCATAAAAATCACCCGCTTGTGCCTTGAGCCAGCCTGTGACCGCATCTTTGAGCTCTTCGTCGTCATCAAACCGCTGGGACCCGAGCCATTTCTTTATATGCATGAAGAGGTGATAATCGCTTGGCGCCAGATCTGGGCTGTAAGGTGGATGGTTGAAAACGTCCCACTTGAAGGACTCAAGAAGGGCTGTTGTTCTGCGAGCAGAGTGAGGACGGGCGTTATCGTGCAAAAAAACGATACCGGAAGTCAGCATACCACGGCGTTTGTTCTGTATAGCCCGTCGTAATGTTTTTAGTGTTTCACAGTACACGTCTTGATTAATGGTCGTCCCACGTTCCATGAATTCAACCAACAACACCCCTTTGGCATCCCAAAACACCGTTGCCATCAGTTTTCTGGCAGAAAAATCTTGCTGGGCTTTTTTTGGTTTGGTAGGCGAATCTGAATGTGCCCACATCTTTGATTGTTCTTTTGTCTCAGGGTTCACGTACTTAATCCAGGTTTCGTCACCGGTCACGATTCTGTTTAACAATGGTTCTCCTTCGTCCTCATAACGTGACAGAAAGTCTAATGCAGAGGCCATTCTTTGACTTTTGTGGTGGTCGGTAAGAATTTTGGGCACCCATCGTGCACAGAACTTACGGTAACCCAATCTTGCTGTCACTATCTCATACAAAAGAGTCTTAGAAATCTGTGGAAAATCAGTAGACAACTCCGCCATTGTGGAACGTCGATTTTCACGAACTTTTGCATCAACTGTCTGAACGAGTTCGTCAGTCACCAAGGATGGTCTACCACTCCTCTCTTCATCATGAACGTTTTCTCGTCCACTTTTAAATAAACGTACCCATTCACGGACAACTCCTTCACTCATAACTTTTGGTCCGTACACGGCACAAAGCTCACGATGAATAGCTGCTGCAGAGTATCCTTTGGCTGTAAAAATCCTTATAACAGCACGCACTTCACATTTGGCGGGATTTTCTATTGCAGCACACATTTCAAACTGCCACAAAAACTAAACTAGCGCAGGTACGATGTTCACTCGACTACGGATTGATGCCGACTGACCTGCTGAGCGTGTGAATGCACAGATGGCGCGCTACTCCCCCCACTACACGCACTGTGACCAATCGGAGGTTAGTTTCTGAATTGCCCTCGTATATATATATATATAAATAAATATATATCGGATCCTCCACCAACAATCAACCCATGGACCCAGAGCTCACGACAAGTCAATATTGATTTCCCAAGTCTACCATCCAAACCGACCAACCAACCAACTACTCGCTGCAATCTTACACAACTCAAGCCGACAGAGAGAACAGAAACATCAACTGATATCAACGAATTTGCCGAACTCAACACACTATTCAAAGAACTCCAAAATATTGTCAATTTAAAAGAACTAACGAGAGCGTTTGCAGACCTTCTCCACGAGATGCGGACAGCTACCAACAAATTAGAAAAGTTCACAATTTACAACAATTTTGTCGTTGGTATAGATAAATATGACATCTAAGCAGGTAGGTGATAAAACAGGCATTGAAAAACGTAATATTCTCAAAATAATTCTCTGTAATGTACATGGAGTTCTTAAAAAACTCCATCTCATCAGTCATTTTCTCGAAATTCACGAACCATATATTTTCTTTCTGATCGAGACATTCCTAAAACATAACAATTCCGTAAAATTTAGAAGCCCCGAATATATTCTCTTTAGACAAGATCGCCCTGGAAATGTCGCTGGAGGCAGTATCGCATTACTCATAAAAAAAGACATAAATGTTCAACTTCTGAGACCAAACAACTCTTCAATTGAGCATATCTCTCTTCTTTTACACAACAAAATCAAAATTGTGGGGGCATATAGTTCTCCAAATAATAAGTTAACGGAACTATAGTTTTTTAACATAATAAAAACACATAATAGAGTTCTCATAGTGGGTGACTTCAACTGCAAACACCCTCAATGGGGCTCTAACGCTACACGCACAAACCCAAACGGAAATATTCTCCCAAGATTCTGCGACAGCTCAGATTGTAATATTTATAGTACAAATTATCCCACCCACTTTCTTTACTCTAACCACACACCCATTACTCTTGACGTAGCCATCGGACGTAACGTGAATACAATTACTAAACTGAAAACAATCCCCGATCACAATTCCAACCAGGACTAAAAATAACACACCATCCAAAAAAATACACGATTACACCACTACCAACTGGACACAATAGAGAAAATACATAAATTAACACCTAACAATCACAGGCAAAATTGAAAATGAAAACATCTTACAACGACTATTATAAACCTACAAAACGTAATCATCACACAACACAACTAACCTTAAACCAAATCCACGTATTCAAAACTTCCTTCCCGAATACTTAGCCAAGATCATTAAAGACAAAAATAAAATACGTAGACGATGACAAGCAACAAGAAACGATTTTCTATGACTTAAGCATTATCAAAACATAATTAACAAACTTGTACGAAAATACAGAATATACAAGCGGAAAGCATTCCTAGAAAAAATTAAACTAGAGGATAATTCATTATGAAAAATAACTAGGCAACTAAAAAACAAACATAATATCTAAAATCATCTCAAATGGACAAACTGTCAAACAACATTCGAAAATCGCAGAAGCCTTTGGAGAGTACTTCCAAAACAATTTCACAATTAACAAGTTAAACACACTATACCACCTCAACATATTACACACAGTATAAAACCATTTACACAAAATTCAATCACTTAACTCTAAAAACAGGATTAAAAAATTCCCCTCGAGCAATACGGATTCAGAGGCGGCCATAGCACAGTGGCTCAAATCATAATAGCAATTCAGTATGTATCACGTGTAAAATTTAATTTACTTTTGCATTGCGCGCTTTCAGCTCTCTAGACATAGAGCCATCATCAGTGCTTAATTGTCAGATTAGCAGATCAGCTATGCAAAAGTAAATTAAATTTTACACGTGATACAAATATATTTTTCTTTGTTACCCTATACTGTACACAGCCACCAGCATCATTTGATGTCCTTCATTCATAATAGTAATTGCCTACATAAGAGAAGGATTTCAAAACAAAAACAAGTCATTGACATTCAGAAAGTCTTTGATTCCGTATGGCATGAGGGAGCATTGTTTAAACTAATAAATATCAAATTACCTGACTTCTTAATTAAAATTATTGACTCTTGCATTACTAATCGCAAATTTTAGACTTGTGTAAACGAAGGCTCGGCGGGGCCGTACCCCATACAAACCGGAGTCCCACAAGGATCTGTACTGTCTCCTTTGCTATATTCCCTATTTACGCACGATTTACCACTCTCTCCTGAAATCCTTACAGACATGTATATACGGATGAGACTTGTTTTGTTTCATCGGCAACATCGCCAGAGACAGCACTACATAACATCCAGACACGCATAAACACACACATCCTACCATATAATATGAAAGACAACAAACTGACAATCAACGCCGCCAAGACAGAGTACATGTTGCTCAGACCGATAACAACAAATAATAGCTCATTGCAATCTCAGCGCTATGTATTAATGGTCAAAATATCACCTCCGGCGCTATTTTAAAATACCTCGGCTACACAGTGAGTGGTAACACAAACGCAACAGCGCACATTGCTAGCCCAGTACAAAAAGCGAAAATTGCAATGAGCAAATTATATCCGTTGATTTGTAAGAACAGTTGTCTTTCCACATTAACTTACGTCTCACCAGTCTTCTACACAGCCACTAAACGCAATTTTCATACACGGCAGATGGTGCCTCCGTATGGCAATAAAATACAAAAATGTCTTTCCCAAACTCCCAAAAATTTCATGGTTACATGAACAAGCCGACACGGCCACTATTAAGGAATTCATAACAAAATTATCTAGACTTTTGCTATAATCTAGTCGCGTGATAGTGGGTGTAGGCTTCTGCATGGGTCACATAACTAGTTGTTCAACTAATCATCAATACCATTGAATTAGGGGTTAACATCATTACCCCTATTCAAACCACATCCCCAACAGCTGATGTGTGATTTTATTTTAAGAAATAATGTCTAGTTCGGGGTGTAAATATTCAGTTTATTTTACACTCAATGCACTGCTAAGTCATAATATTTAATCAAATAAAATATTTTTTAACCATAAAGTTTATATTTAAACACAAAAACACTCTTAACCTAAAAAAATTTCCACGTCAACAAAACAAGTCAAAGAATCATGTATGAACTGTGCGTAAATATATGGAACTTATGACACATTTATGTGTTTGGTTAGCTTTGTGCTGTTATCAAATGACATATTTTTTAAAATGGATTATTATAAAATTATTTTGAAGTTCTGCACAAAAAACAAAACATGCTTTATTTTTTGCTTTTTACTTTTTTCATAAAAATGTCTAGATTTCTCTAAAATCCCAACCGCAAATATTATTTTTATTACATTGGTAAAAGCTGCCATCTATTTTAGATTACCACATCTGGCAACGGTGTAATTATTTCGTGATAAACACTGACCTTGGCCTGAGGAAGGGTGGAATGTGGCAGGACTTTAATTGAAACGTGAAGAATATCTAACGACATATCGCATCCGGAAACTAGACTGTCTCTTGTTTAAATTTAAATGAAGTCAACCTGCATAAGAAGTGAATTGAATGGATTTTAAAATGTTTTCAATAGAGAGTTGAATTCGACATGGGTTCTTTTTTATAGATATTAAAATATTTCAACACAAGTGTAGAATTGTTTTACCTTTTGTGTACAAAGGCGTAGCTTATTGAGCTTTTATAAGAAATTCTAAAATGAATTTATAAAAACTTGATTTTTTTCATCTTATGTTAATTCAGGTGAACCAATTAAGTTACATTTTTTCATAACCAAAAATAGAAGGGTTAAATTTCTAGACGTCTAAACATATAAAGTATTAAATTTTGAAAAATGTGCAAGTTATGAAAAAGTTGAGGTTAAAACTATCTGCCATAAATAAAAAACATTAAAAACATTCTTAAGAAAATAATTTTTCCAAGAAAGTAGATAAAATGAAAACTAAATACATGCGAGATAATTTAATTTTGATTTGAAATTTTTAAAAGGTAGGAGTATATAGAACTTAAGTCATGAATGTCACTTCTTTTATTCATACAGTTATCATGTTTATTCATTTCAATCATTTCTAGAAATGTTCTTTTATGTAGGTTCTTTTCCTCTCGGAGGACACTGGCGTTATTATAATCTATAATGTGATCATTTACTACACGTTCTTAGACTTATTTTTATTTTCATTTTAGTTATACAGAGTGTTTCAAAAAAAGGTGACCCCCTTGCTAGGATAAGTAGAACACTGCAAAACAAGTTGGGCTCGCCCAGTAAAAAAATTACGTAACAGAATCCGTTTTCAAGATACAGGGTGTTGAAAAAATAATTCTTATACACATTTTTTACGATTATATTGAAACTACTCGCGACATTTTAATGAACTTTTGTACAAATATGTTTTGGAAGCTGACGGATTGCATAAATTTGTTTTTATATCTGCCTCTCACAGAGGGCGCTAGTTTCACGGTTCATACCGAGTATTTTTAAACATATCTTTTTTGAGGTTTAATTTTTTAGCCCAAATTTTATGTGAACTCAAACATATAATATGGCACGAGGTTAACCCATGGCAACATGCATTTATATCATCAGTAGGGCAATTCAATGAGGATCGTATAAAAAAATTGAGGTGGAATAGTTTTCGGTACTCATGCGCCGATTCCTCCTGGACTAATAGACCGTTTTCAGGATTTTAACATTTAAATGTTCGATATTGCCGGGCTGAATTTTATATAGCGCGGAAATAACTAATCAATGCTGCGTTGCTAGCATTTGACCGTCAAAAATGTTGTAAACAATCATATCTGTCTTGTTTATATATCTATGATTCAAACTATAATGTATCATGTACAAAACACATCATTATACAAACAACATCTGTCATGTTGATGCCTCTCATAAACTAACACATTGTTCGATTTTGAAACTCTGTTTTTTCATCTGTTTTTCAGGTACGTACCAGTCGAAAATGCTAGGGAGTCATATTTTTATACCAGGGACAAAGTTAGTTCCCTAATGACAATATTTGGATATTTTTTGCAAGGAACCAAGTTGAACATCAGACCCACACAGGGGTGCCAGGAATGGCCAGACTACCGGCTATATGTATATTATATATTCCAAACGCCAATGTATATAAGATTTTAATGACAATTGGAAATAAAGACAATAAAACAAACAAAACGCTACCGTTGCCAGTCTCATTACTCAATTTACACCTTGTATGTATGAATTTTCTGAGATAACCCTTCATTGACAATAAAATAGTTGTAGGAGAAAACTACAGAAGCCAAGAAACAGATGCAGCATCTTCTATGGTCACAAATATGCAAGAATTATATAGTCCAGAGGTTTACTCGTATGTTGCAATTTTAATTTAGTTTCAACAAAAACCACTCTATCTTAGTACTTTAATATTCTTATGTGAAATAAGATTAAATTAGAATAATAACATACCGGCATACAAATAGTTGTCCTCTAAGACAGGGTTAGGTTTTATGATACCCATATAAAAGGGAGTATCTGAATATCCAATAATAAATATCTTTACACAGCTTTTTGAGTATACACAAACAAAAACCAGATGTTTGTTTTTAAGTGTGCGAACCAAGAAAAGATATTCTTGTGATTTTAAAATTATTTAGTCTGAATCGAAATTCTGATATAGAAGGACATACCTACCGGGTGCTATCAATTTAAAGGAAATAAACAGTATTCAAACTGTAACTATTATTCAAACTGTAACTATATTTTAATTTAATTAGACCGATCAAAGTCTAAATCCTATTCCATATCCAACAGCTATGTTTCAACAAGTCTTTTCATATTAGTGTTTTAAATGAAACTCACGGTTTCTAGTTAATACCACAATATAATAAAAATTGTTGAAAATTCTGAAAAATTGACAATTGTTTCGATAAATCAATATCATAGTCAAAAAAAAAGTAACTTCTGTCATTCTGACGATGATATTGATTTATCGAACCAATTGTCAATTTTTTAGAATTTTCAACAATTTTTATTATATTGTGGTATTAACTAGAAACCGTGAGTTTCATTTAAAACACTAATATGAGTAGATTCCACGAAGTAAGGGTCGAGACAGTTAGTTTCATCAAGTCTTTTCATATCGACTGAGAATAATAATCACAGTATTTTTTTATAAAAATAGGATCTGCAGTTACGGCGGTGTTAAAAACTACAATATGTAAAAAGTATTTTCGTATTTCTTTATACCGAACAAAAATTGGTAAGATGATTTTTCAGATCATTATAATTAACATACTATACGGCCAAAAAAGTACTTTACAGGTTGGATTGGAAAAGGTCCTGATATACCTATTGCTTAGTAGTGAGAATGCACACAAAAGTGGTTAACTTTAACGTGTTTGGCAGGCTCTGGCTAGTGCTATTAGGATCCGTTGTGCTAATTTGACCACAGAATTTGTGTTTTAATTATATGACTCAATCTTTTATCCCAAAACTTGCTTAATAAATAATTTATCCCACCCAGGATTTTTATTTACTACCTGTCATTACTCATTTCCATTTTACGTACATATCCTATCTTACAAACAGCCCCTTTTAAGCTACGCTTTCAACATCCGAAACAAAGAAGCCCAACAATCCACCATACTATAATAATTCACACCCTATAATAACTTTTTTGTTATAATAAAAATATATTATGCTATTTATTTTGTGTTTTATATTGTAAGATAAAATAAAAATGTTGGTCATTTCGCATAACTAGTCTTACTTATAGAAATATCTTGTTTCTAACACTAAAGTTTTTTACCAGTATTATTAATGAGGCAAAACAACCGAAATGATGGAAGCGGCACCGAAGCTGCAACTTTTGGTCGAATAACTACGGAATAAATATCATTGGGAATACTAAATTTCAAATAAAATTTACTCACAGTTTTGTTTTACAGGGTATCTAGTAGGTCTCGAACACTTGTCACCGACAATTACAACAAATCTACTGCTGAGAAAGTGAACCGCGCCAGTGTGCAAGGTTTATAATATATGTATACGATACGGGCCAGTGACTCTTACCACACCGTTTGAACATTGACTACAGTGTTGCCACCACCCAATGAACAAATTATCGTGCAGTGCTGCAAAAATTATCGATTTTTCTTGAAAATTATGTTACAATTTTTTTTATTATTTTTTTGATGAAAAAAAAAAGTCATGCTTATTACTGTTTCAAATGAAACTAACTGTTTCTAGACAATTCCACAATATATTGTTAAAAGTTATAAGAAATTGACAATTGTTTCGATATTGCTTTCATCGTCAGAATGACAGAAGTTACATAAAAACAGAACAGACATAGTTGACATAATTTTGTTGTTCATATTTGTTGTAAAATTCATAGATATTTTAATTAAATAAATGGTTAGATTGTAAATCTTTATGTTTATTTTTTTATTTAAATGCCACAACAAACCACAATTAAAATTGTAATAAATGTGTTTGTTTTGTTTTATTAATACCTATGCGCAAATTTGCAATAGGTATTTAGCAATTTTCTTCGATTCCTTGCAAAATAATAAGATAAAACATTAAATTTGAATGGGCATTTTGGGAGACATCACAAGCCGCCAAAAATGCGGCATTCTGATTGGTAGCAAGTTCCCAGGCAACCTACACATCTAGTAACGTTGAGCCAGCCTATCACAGGCAACGGTAGTTACCAAGTGACGCAAAAGTACACCCCCACAAAAACCACCATACCGAAAAAGCCCAATACAAACTGTCTACAGCATATAACTCAAACCATGAAAATTATTCACTCTATATATATATATATATATATATACAAATTGAAAAATATCTTATTGTGGATTGCAGCAAAAGAGGAAAAATACACTCTATTCAATTCTCCAAGCTTTTCGCTTTTCAGCTATATATATAATATATATATATATATATATATATATTTATATATATATATATATATTGTTATGTATTTTTTGAGCGTTCCCTTAAATGAGAGCCAATTGATACATACAATTTAATATACTGTTTATGTTGATGAAAATATAATGAAATCAAGTTTTCAAGCAAATATATAGTTAATTTGTTGCTGTTTATTAATTTTGTTATTATTAAACTATTTTATATATATATTGTTATGTATTTTTTGAGCGTTCCCTTAAATGAGAGCCAATTGATACATACAATTTAATATACTGTTTATGTTGATGAAAATATAATGAAATCAAGTTTTCAAGCAAATATATAGTTAATTTGTTGCTGTTTATTAATTTTGTTATTATTAAACTATTTTATGGGCGCCAGAACTTGTATGGTCAGAAACCAATACCAATTCAATTTAATTTGGTGTTATTCAATTTTTTATTCTTTGTTAATACCTCAGGTATGTGTCCGGCATGAAACGCTCGTCAGTAACAGGAAACTGATAGGTAGGGATACTTGAAGAATACAAAAAGTCAGACATAAACCATTTAATGAAATTAAAAAAATTTAACTTGGTTTCTAATGTTTCTTATTGTGAAATTGGACAGAAATATTCAGTTCTTATGATGACATATGAAATTCTTTACGTCATATTTAAATATAATTCCCATTATTAAATTAGACTCCAACTTTTGTTATACGAAAATTGAGAGAAAAATATATAAACGTCAATATTATGGAAGCATGATATCATATTACCTGATCAATTTTTATTTAAAAATGTCTTTATTGTATGTTTATGACACCCTGTTTACAACAACATAGAAAATACATTATATAATGATAAACAAATACATCATATAATGGATACCGATCTTCTGGTCATTTTTTATCTTGTTGTGTACGTCTTCTGTGTTTCATGGCTCCTTGCTACATAGCATAATTCATAAGTTTTAACTATCTACAACAACTCTGCTCCTTGGAATGTTTTTGGCTCCTAGAATATTTCGGCTAGGTTATTCCTGATAAGTAGCTAAAAAACATTGTTTCAGAAGTGATATGGGGTTTAGTTTTCTAGATGGCAACATGTCTGACGTTGACTTTGATTGATTTTATTGTTTTTATTGAATTGATTACACATTATGTATGATATACGTTTGGAGTTCAACAACCTTGTTATGTAATTAGCGAGCCATGCAGAAGCCTACACCCACTGTCGCGGATGACTCCTGCGCGATTTGCGTCTATGAGGTTCTTACGAAGATCCTTTGGCAGACAGTAGTTATAAAAGTTTGTTGAGATGAAGTCTTTGACAGTGGGTATATTGGCTTTGTTATGTAACCAAGTGTTTCGGGGTAATCTGGGATAACAATTGTGTTTGATTGCCATCCTAAGACACTTATTTTGTACCACCTGTAGGGAGTGGAAATTATGTTTCGTTCCATTGTAGTACACTGGTGCTGCATATGTAAATATAGGTCTGATTATGTATGTGTATGTGAGAATTTTGTTATGACTTGTTAAGTTACTGTGTTTACAAATGAGTGGATAGAGTTTGTTCATTGCAATCTAAGCTTTGCGCACCTGTTGCACAATATGAGCGTTTGCATTTGTGTTCGGTTGAATGGTGTACCCTAAATATTTTAGGGTATCGCTAGGCTCAATACTGTGCCCATTCACACAAAGCTGATATTGCAGAGACGTGTTTTTTTTAGCGAATCTCCTGAGTAATAAATACTCTGTTTTGGATTCAGTAATAGCTAATTTGCGTTCGTGTAGGTAGGGTATTATTTTGGTGTTGATGTGTGTTTGTGCAATTTCCAGTGCGCGATCGGGATTCTGTGCAGAGGCAACAAAACAAGTGTCGTCGGCGTACATTGCGGTTAATAAGTCTGGGGATGTTGGGGGAGATCTTGGACATATAGGGAGTATAGCAAAGGTGATAACACCGACCCTTAAGGTACTCCTGCTTGGATTGCGTATGGTCCGGCGGTATGATTATTGAATATGTTGTGTATTGTGTCTGATCCGGGTGCTGTTTTGTTTTTGAGTTGTTAATTGTGTTGTATATTTCTGTGCATTTTGTTAAATTTTGTGTGTTTAAAGTAGTCAATGAGTTTATGTATTGGTGTACTGTGTGTGAGATGCCTTGATGATATTGTGTGTGTTGTGAGTGATTAACAAAGTTGCTTTGGAAACACTCTCCGAACTTTTGAGCGATTTCGGGGGTGTTGATATATGTTTGACCATTGCTTATGATTTTGGTAATTTCATTGAATTTATTTCTGAAGTGACGGGCAATTTTCCAGAGGGAATTGTCGTCCGGATTCAGTTTACTTACGAATTCGGCCCATTTATTGTTTGTGTGTTCTCGGACGAGATCATTTATTTTGTTTTGTTGATGATTTAATAGTTGATGGTCATTGATATTTCTGGTTTTTTGCCATATTTTTCTGAGTTTATTTTTTTTCTTTTATAGATTGTATTATATTTTCTGGTAATTTATTATATGTTGCTGTTATTTTTTTAATTGTTGATGAATGTTTTCTAGCATTAATTATTATGTTTTGTAAGATTTTAATTGTATGAGTTAACTGTTGAATATTATCTATTTTGTCAATTATGTTTAGGTTGTTATTTATATCAGTTTCTGAATCTTAGCCAATTTGTAGTTTTATAGTTGAATATATTAGAATTATTAGGATTATGAATATTGTGGGAAAGTTTGAGGTGGATAAGGATAGGGTCGTGGTCTGAGTTAAGGTCGGTTAGTGTTTTTATTTTGCTAATGTTATTGATATTTTTGCCTATTGCAATATCTAAGGTGCTAGGAAAATGATTCGCCATAAAAAGAAAATATGTCGGTTCAACAGTGTGAAATATATTACACTCCGAGTTGTCGCAGAAATTCAAGAGAGTATTCCCGTTAGCATTGGGGTAGCTGGCATATTGATCCCACTGCGGAGGGCGGCAGTTGAGATCACCAGCTACCAGTACTTTGTTATGTGAGTTAAAGATGTTGTGTAGGTCGGTGAGTTTAATTTTGTTGTTTGGTGGGTTGTAAACTTCCACTATTTTAATTTAATTATCAAAGAGGATCGCTAAATGCTCAATTGATGTGTTATTTTGTTGCAGGATTTTGAAATTTATGCTTTTTTTGATTATTAGTGCGATACCGCCACCGCCAGCATCGTCGGCGCGGTCTTGTCTATATAGACGATATTCTGGGTTTCTAAGATTTATTGTTTTGTGTGATTTAAGGAACGCCTCGATTAGAAAGAACATGTCTGGTTTGTGAGTGTCGAGAAAATGTCTGATTATGGGTAGTTTATTTTGCACTCCGCGTACATTGCAGAAAATTATTTTGAGGTTATATCGTTTTTGAAAATATGTTTTTCCACATACCTGCCTATATGTCATAGTTGTCAATTCCAGCCACAAAGTTCTTGTAGATGGTGGACTTTTCTATTTTGCCAGTTCATCGAGGTTGACCAATGCATGAAGTTCTCGGAACATATCGTTTATTTCTGAAAATTTGTTAATGTTAGCATTTTTTGATTGAGTTGAAAATTGGGTAGAGGGTTTGTGTGATTGGGGTGGGGGGTAGGAAACTTGGGGGGGTAGTAAGAGGGTGAGTTTTTGATGGTAGGCTGGGAAATTCGGCGTTATTGTCGTTCTGTGTCCAGGGGTTGTGTTTTGGAGGGGGTGCGGTGATAAATTTTTGGGGGGTGGGTTTGGTTTTTTGGTTTTGTGTTCTTCATTCTTCGGTCCATATTCTGCGCTCAATGAATTCCGGGCATATCTCGGCGTTGGCCGGATGGTCCCCATTACAATTTGCACACTTTGCTGGGGTTGTTCTTTCCTTGGTGCACTCCGGTGTTAAGTGGGATCCAGCGCACTTGAGGCATCTGGGGGTTCTTCCACAGTTTGATGTTGCGTGCCCCCACAGTTGGCATATGTGGCACTAAATGACTGGTTTGCTCTGTCTTCTGAACTCCCATAGCACTCTTGTGTGCTCGATGACTCGAAGATTCTTATTTAAGTAGTCTAATGTGATTTTTGCATCTGTGACTACCAAATAGAGGGGACGTCCTTTCGTCTTCATCCTAAAAATGTCCTTGATTTGTATTTTATGTATTATCTCCATTTCTTCCCTGATGCCAGTCCGCGGAGTACAAATGCATGCGTTTTCTCTTCCCTCCTTGTGTACGTATGAAACTGCACCCTTTCTAATTTGAATACTTTTTTTAGCTTTTCGAAATCATCGACATCTTTAGTAAAAACGATGGACGAATTATTCGTATATTTGATTTCAAATGGTTTACTTATTTCATCTTTTAACTTGTTCGCCATCTCACGATGGCGTTGCACGTTGCCATCGATCGCGATTGGTGGACAATTTGTTGACACTTTTTTTGTTGCTGGTGGGGCAGTTTTTGTTCTTTTTACTTCTTGTTGCGTACCGGCTTCATCTTCTTCCGAGGATACATCTGTTGCGACGAATTTCCGAAAATGAATTTTTTTTCTTTTTTTTTTGTGTTGTTGATGTTTTTTTCAGAGTCTTCATCTGACATCTCAGATAGTGATTCGTATTTGTTTTTTGTAGGAATCGGTACTTGTTTTCTTGTAGTTTGACTTAGAATTTTGTTAAATGTTGCTCTTTTATTGGGGTATTCAAAACCGGAAGGGGAGGCTTCCCTTGTGTCCATGGGAACTACTGAGATTTCATTAAGGTTTTGATTAGTTTTTTCTTTCTGGTAAAGTTGTCTAGCCCGGATAGGTGGTGCCTTACTATTCATCTCTTGGTATTGTGAGATAAATGTATCTTTTTCACGTACATCTTCTTGCTCCATTTCCCGAGCCCATGATTGACTAACCTGTATTATTGTCGGTTGCTTTGGTTTGTTTTCATCTATATGAGTGTTTTCCTCATCGTCCGTGGTGTTATGACTACTTTTGGGTCCTGTAGTGTCTTCTTCCATGTTGTGTCTGTTTTCTAAGTTAATATTGGGGTGGATTGGTGTGGATGTGGTATTTGTGCTGTTTCCTCGGCATACAGGAAAAGATAATTCCGTATTACCAGTTTTGTCGATTTCTCTGGAGTTTTCGTAGTTTTCTATACACTTTTGAAAGTTTCCTATACACTTTTTTCCGCTTCGGTTTCTAGACACTTGTTTTCTGGTGATGTGACCGTATAATTGCCAACTTGTTCTATACACTTTTCAGTGCTTTCTATACACTTTTTGTTTTGGTTGGATGAATTTAAAGCTTTCGTTAATATGGTTATGTCTATATTTTCGAGGCACTGTTTAGATATATTTATGTTTGGCGAAATGTTATTATCGATGTTCAGTTGATTTGACGATTCGTCATCAATATACACCAATTTTAAAAAGACTTTATTTTTATTTTTCAGTTGTAATGTTTTATTTTTAATACGATTAATTTCGTCACTGTATTTAGAAGAGTTAATGCAGTCTGGAATACTGGCTGAGGGCCTTTGATCGTCACTGATATCAATTTCGCATCACTTTTATTCACTGTTATTGTTTTTTTTGACGTGGAGTTTTGAATGTCTACCGGTCTCTTTTTTATTAATATTGTCTTTGGACGTACCTTTAATTCTGGATGATATTTTGACCGACACTAACGATTTGCGTACGCACACGTTATCACTTTTATTTAACTTATCACTTGTAAAAATATCTGGCTTTATTTCATTAAGATTATGAATTTTAGCTTTGAGTCTTCGGGTATATTCCGTTTGAAATAGAATGGTTCCCATTACGGAAGGAGACGGTGAGGCTAGGAATTCAATGAGCCTGTCTCTATTGAATCCTTTTATAAAACACTGTAATTTTCATAGAACTTTGAAAAATAACTGAAACTTTTATTCACAACGGCAATCCAATTTCCAAACTATCAAGTTCGAGAATTCACCTGATCAATCCCAACTCGTGCTAATTCTCATCCAGATAGGATTGAAATTATCATTATTTCCCCTCCTTCAACGGGAACCATTCCCTTTCAGACTGAGTATACTCGCCGGCTGAAAGCGAAAATTCATACCCTAAATGAAAATAAACCTGAAATTTCCACAAGTGAAAGCCTTAAAAACAATCGTAACGTGCGTGTAAATAAACCCATTGTAACGGTGAAAACGTCCCCTAAAACAATTAAATTAAAACGTGCATCCAAACCTAAAAATATACCGGTCGACATACAAAACTTACCATTGTGAAAAAAAAACAATCAGTAATAAAAAGTGACGCGAAAACCGAATCAACAAGTGTACAAAGGCCATCGGCCAGCACCTCGAACAGCAATAGTTCATCGAAATTTAGTGTCGAGATTACTAGAGTTAAGAATAAAACTCAGCAATTGTGAAATAAAAATAAAGAATACTTAAAATTAGTTTATATTGAGGACGATAACACAGAACAGGTTAGTGAAAGTAAAAATTTGAAAACAGACATAAACTTTTCTAAAGAGTTACTAAACGAAATTGAAATAAACATAATTAACCAAGCTTTAAATTTTTCAAATCAAAATAAAAAGTGTATAGAAAACACAAACAAGTGTCTGGAAACAGAGTCGAATATAGATATAGTACATGACAAAAACTGTCTAGGAAACTGTAAAAACAAGTGTCTACAAAATTTTGAAAAAAAGTGTATAGAAAGGGGAAAAAAGTGTCTAGAACAGACACCAATAAATTCAGAGCTTGTGATAAATCCAAACGAAGGTAGTTCCGGACTTTCTATACCTACCTATAGAGGTTTAAACCCGGAAAAAACATCCACCCCGAAGCAAAACCTAATAATTGAAACTAACAAAAATAATTCCAAAATGGAAGACGATTCAATCGGAGATGTATCTAGTGATTCGACCCCAAACGCTAACAAGCAAATGTTAATCAAAGCGGTAATTCACGATCCAGGGCAAACATCGTGGGCTAACGAGGTGGAACAAGAAAAGAGTAGGGAAGACGCGTTCGTTTCACAATATGCCACAATGAACAAAAATAAAGAAATAAGAGCTAATAAACTTGATATGAATACCGAGGACATAAATAAAATCTCAATCATTCCGGATACTCAGCAGATGGAAGTGGGGGAAATTCAACCCCCTGGTTTTGAAAAACCAAAAAAATCAATCAAGCTCAATACAGTAATTAAAAGAAACAAACAAAGAAAGCAAAACATTGAAACTGCAAATGCATACAATACTTTATCGGACACTTCGGAGGATGAACTACCCCCTACACCTGCACCCAAAAAACGTAAGAAAACCAGATTCCGCAAAATGAATGACGCACACACAAGTTCAGAGGAAGAAGCTGCCCAAGATGCGAAAAGAAAAAAAGAAAAAAACATAAACAATAACAAAAAAACAAGTCACGCCCCCTTGTCCTCCAATAGTCATTGACGGAAACGTACAGCGACACAAAGATATGGTAAAGATATTGAAACAAGAAACTAAGAAGGACTTCGATTTAAAATATACTACAAATTCGACAATTATCTTCACAAAAGACGTTAACGACATTGAGCATTTAAAAAAAACCTAATAGAGGAAAAAGTCCCCTATCACACTTACAGCAGAAAAGAAGACAAAACCCACGCTTTTGTGTTAAGAGGCCTGACAGAAGGTTTACGATTAGAAGATATTAAATACGAGTTAACAAATACTTATAAAATAAATATCAAAGACGTATATCGTATGTCTACCAAGGGTAGACCACTGTATTTGGTCGTAACCGATTCCAAGATTACGCTCGATTACCTCATCAAAAATGTGAGAGTAATCGAGCATAAAAGAATACTATGGGAACATCGAAGACAAATGAAACAAATTGTTCAATGCCATATATGCCAACTCTGGGGCCATGCCACCTCAAACTGCGGCAGGGCGCCCAGATGTTTGAAATGTGCAGGTCAGCATCTTACCCCCGAATGTGTGAAGGATCGAGCACTAGCCGCCAAATGTGCGAATTGCAAGGGGGACCACCCTGCGAATGCAGAAGTATGTCCCGAATATATAAAAAGAAAAATATGGTTAGAAGAAAAGAAGAATCAACAATCCAAACCCGTTCCAACAAAATTCATTCCCGCACCCCCTCCCAAGAACACTCCTTGGCAGAAAAACATAAAAGGCTCTGAATTCCCTAGTCTCCCCTCCAAGTCCACTCCACGTTCAACCCAAACAATTATTCCACAACAAATAACGACGAACCCCACAAGAGCCACAACGATCACAAGCAGTAACGACGAATTCGCCGAAGTCAACAACTTGTTCAAGGAACTTCAAAGCCTTGTCAATCTAGATGAAGTAGCCAGAGCCGTTTCAGACCTGATTGATCAAATGAAGCTAGCCGCTAACAAAATGGACAAATTTACTATATATAATAACTTTGTAGCTAATATAGACAGCTATGACATCTAGACAGGTAGATGAAAAATTTGGCTTTCAGAAAAGATACACTCTCAAAATTATATTTTGTAATGTACAAGGTGTACAGAATAAAATCCATCTAATTCGTCACTTTCTCGACATTCACAAACCAGACATATTCTTTCTAATCGAGACGTTCCTTAAACTAATAATAAAATAAACTTTAGAAACCCCAAATATCGTCTTTTCAGACAAGACCGCCCCAACGATGTCAAAGGGGGTGGTATCGCATTACTAATAAAAAAAAACATAAATTTCAAACTCCTGCAACAAAACAATACTTCAATTGAGCATCTCCCGATACTATTCGACAATAAAATTAAAATCGTTGGCACTTACAGCCCCCCGGGTAATAAGCTTAAAGAGGAAGATTTCTTTGATATTACACACTCACACAACAAGGTGTTAATTGTAGGAGATCTCAACTGCAAAGGCCCGCAGTGGGATCACTACACTAAGCACCACAACACAAACACGGAAGTACTCTCCGGAAGTTTTGCGATCATTCAGATTGCAATGTTTTTTACACTGACACACCGACACACTTTCCCTACGCAAATCATACCCCCAGTACCATAGACATAGCAATAGGCAAAAACATCAATAACCTCACCAAAATAAAAACCCTAACCGACTTCAATTCCGATCACGATCCCGTCCTCATAAACCTCAAAATATCCCATCATACACAAACACAAAATAACACATACTTTGATTACAAAACATCCAATTGGGTTGAATTCAGACAAATTATAAATAATGATCTAAAAATAACAGATAATATAGAAATCATCTCAATAACACTATAAAAAATTTAGAAAAAATAATTATTGACGCTAGAAATGGATCAACGACCACAAAAAATAATTCAAAAATAAAAAACAAATTACCGGACGATATTATTAATTTGATAAACGAAAAAAACAAATCAAGGAAGACATGGCAAAGAACCAGAAGTGAGAAAGATCATCAACTACTAAGAAGTTATCAAAACCAAATTAACCAGTCAATACGCCAGCATAAAAATAATGAATGGACAGAGTTCTTAAATAAATTAAAGCCGGAGGACAATTCCCTATGGCGAATTGCTAGACGGTTTCGTCAAACTAACCGAGATATAAATAAACTAATTGACAACAATCAGATTATCACAAACATGACGGTGATCGCTTAGAAATTCGGGGAGTACTTTCAAAACAATTTCATAAATAATACACTACACACACAACAACATCACAACATAATTCATTCAGTACATCAACATTTACACTCAATAAACACACATAATACCAAAGATCTTGTATCATTTACAGAAGTTTACATAACAATACAGAAACTAAAAACAAAACAGCCCCAGGCTTAGACGAAATACATAACATATTATTAAAGAATCTTCCAAAAAAAGCAATTGTTCAATTAACATATATAGTAAATTACATCATCAAAAACGCAGAGTATCCCGATATGACAATACCAATTGTCAAAGCTAACAAACAACCTAGTTATGTGGATAGCTACAGGCCAATTTCCCTTCTGAACAATATCGCAAAGGTGATAGACAGAATAATTTTAAAAAGATTTAAAAAGATTGCAATCATTTGTTAATAAAAATCATATCATTCCCCCCGAGCAGTACGGATTCAGAAGCGGACACAGTACTGTGGCCCAGATCATTCGTGTTATAAATTACATCCGGGAAGGATTTCAACAAAAACACAAAGCGATCATGGTCACAGTGGACGTCCAAAAAGCTTTTGACTCCGTATGGCGTGAGGGGCTGATTTATAAATTAATCAAAGTAAAAATTCCGGATTACTTAATAAAAATCATAAATTCTTATTTAACTAACAGGAAGTTTTATTCTAAACTTTATGAGCACTCAGCAGGTCCATACAACATAAGAGCTGGAGTACCACAAGGTTCTGTCTTATCACCTTTGTTATACTCCCTATTTGTCCAAGATCTCCCAACATCCCCTAAATTATTAACGGCAATGTATGCTGATGATACTTGTTTTGTAGCAACAGGAAAGAATCAAGAACATGCACTCAACACAGTACAAAATCATATTAACACAAACTAGCTATTAACCCTTCAAAAACAGAGTATTTATTACTCAGAAGAATAGCTAGGAAAGCCGATCCACTGCAATTTCAGCTTTGCGTAAATGGGCATTACATCGCCCCTAGCAATACCCTAAAATATTTAGGGTACACAATGCAAGGAAATACTTCGGCAAATACGCACATTTCACTACAAATACAAAAGGCTAAGATTGCAATGTGTCGACTATACCCACTTATATGCAAACACAGTCAACTCACAAGTCAAAACAAAATATTACTATACAAACAAATCATAAGACCTATACTCACTTACGCTGCACTCATATATTACACAGGCATCAAACATAATTTTCACTCCCTGCAGGTGATACAAAACAAGTGTCTCAGAATGGCAATAAATCATAACGCGGTTTATCCGAAATTACCTAAAACTTCCTGGTTACATGACAAGGCAAATATACCCACTAGCAAAGACTTTATCAATAAAATCTCAGATAATTTTTATAACTACTGTCTGCCACAAGATCTTCGAAACAAACTCAAAGACGCAAATCGCGCAGAAGGCATCCGAGATAGTGGGTATAGGCTTCTGCATGGATCGTTAATTACATAACTAGGTTTTTGAATTCCGAACCATATATATCACAAAGGGAGTAAAAGTCTCGCCGTACAACAGCGATGCCTTTGCACCACAAAATTCAAACATATACTCATTCACGCATTATATAACAACAAATTAACGTCTGCCATGTTGCTTTCTCGAAAACTAAACCCCGTATCAATTTGAAACCCAGTTTTTCAGCTGTTTTTCTGGGAATACCCAAGTCGAAAGATTGTAGGAGCGAAACGTCTATATTAGGGACAAAGTTATACATCCAGCGAAAACATACGGATAATGCTATTAGCAAGGAGCCGTGAGCACTTACCGGATAGACGAGAGGGGAAGAAAATCGCCGGAACATCGGCACTTTTTATATATATTCATGTATATATCTATTTTCTAACCTTTTTGTAATTAGGGAATGAAAAACTTAATTAAAGACCTTTTTAATCTAATCAATCCCAACTCTACAGTTTGTTTAAGTTAAAGATCCCGTCCGCGCTATGAAAAGAATCGTAAAATAAAGTTATGTGAAAACGACGTGCTGTATCCGATGTATTATTGTTGTTTAAATGATTATAAATTGGCAAGTAATTATTATTGAGTTTATTAAGTTTAATGAGATTCGTGATTTAGTGGAGATTGATTGTATCTAATAACTATATAAAATTCAAATTCAATAATATTGTTATACCTAACCTAACATTTAGAAAAGTTGATTTAATGTTCGTTTCAGAAAGATTCTAAATACATCAGGAGTAAAAGAGTTCTTTGTTGGTTCTTTTCAGCTCACGATATTATATGGAAAATTATCCGTAGTAGCGATAGAACAGATATTCTATCCAGGATTGAATTCAATTAAAATGTGAAATTGTTTCTTTTGGAACGTTTCTTGTTTATCTCAGTAGAAAAATGGTTATCACCAAATTATTAAAGGTAAATTGTTCTAGCTTACCAAAGTTCTTGTAGATAGTCACTAATTTTCTTTTTTTTACACTAGTATATTTCTTTAATTACTCGATTTTATGGTCTTACATTAATCAACACTTATGTTGCCTTGAGACTTATTGAAATTTAATTTTTTTACTGTAATTCTTCAGTTTTAATTCAATAAATTACAAGAGAATACTTTTCTTCATCATTATTCATTCTCACCCGGGACGCTTCTTCCAAGCCAACAAAATCAACAACCTTCAACTTTTTCATTGTCCCGTTGTTGCTGAAATAAATAAATGTTTTTTCTTAAATCAACCCTATTCATTGTTACGTTCTTTTTAACATTTTTACCACGTTCTATGAGTTTTCGAAACCGCACTAGTATCACCCCTTATCTACACTTAACCTAATTATCGACAAACGTCAATTTCTGTATGAAATATTATTCATTTGACATTACCTTAACAAAATTGTTTGAAATGTTCCTATTATATACAGTTTTCATCGAAAAGTAATAATAATGAGAAAAATAGAATTATGGAAATTTGTTTTGGGGAATTTATATTATTGTATACGGGGTTTATTGAAATTATATAATCAGAAATATAATTATTGAAATTTGTTTATAATATCTTATATTCTTTTTTAAATGAAATATACATCTCCTTCTTTAGTGTATACAATGTGCAAGTTGGTTTATTTATCGATATGTTAAAGTCATATACATTCGAGCAATGTCGTTATGAGTATTATCATTGGTTTTACTGAAAAAAAAAATCCTGGCTCTCATTACTATATGTAGTAGAGAAATTAGATTTAGTCGACATTTTTGTCTTTAGTGGATGAAGGTTTTCCTGCAATTTGTGAAATGTGAGTTTAATTTTAAATGAACACTACAAGTAAGTCGTAATGATTTCAAAAATTATTTTCTTTATTGAATTAACCGGTTTTTTCTTTCTGGTTTATTATATCCTTTGAAAATGAAGACAATGCTCTTCGAAAGCTTAGGTAATGTACTAATTGATTCACTTTATCTCTAACCTGTAAAGTTTTTTTGGCAGCTATCCCCACGAGTTTGAGGGTTTTTTAACAAAGACACTCTTTGAAGTTATATATATATATATATATATATATTATTATAGTTTATTTTATATGGGAATTTAATTTGCCCTACGTTGGGCCAACATATTATTATGAATAGAATTGGGTGAGAAAATAGTTTAATTTGCCCGGTATGTTGTGGATTTAATATGTATGATAAACAGTTTATTTAACCAACATGAAAACTTCTCATCTCAGGGTAGAGTTCAAGTATTTTAAATAAAATGATTTTATAATTTTATATATGTTAGCGCCAAAGTTAATAAATGCTTTATATTTTTAAAAATAAATTTGTTAATCAGAATATGTTACTTTTTTTAATGATTTCAAATTAAATACGGTCCTGTCCTACTTAAAAAATATCTGCATAGTTCAATCGATTTCATTCAGAGCTTCTGCCTGTGGTAAGTAGATGGTGCACAAGTCACCAGATGAAATGAATAACTCAAGTAAATTTAAAAAAAAACGTTCTTCAAAAGGAAAAACAATATTTAATTTAATGAAAATAAATACACTACACTTTTACAAGTGTTTTTTTTTTTAAGAAATTCAACTATCTAAAAGGATGACTCTTTCATACAAATCACACGCACTCTGGTGAGATATTATTATAATATTAAAATACAGTTATATAATTTCATAAACATTTGACTTTCAGAAAACGGCGAAATACACTCTTAACAGCGTCTATGCATCACAAAATTTTAGTTTTTTTTACAAATTAGTAAGTACGCTTGACCTCTTAATACATTAATAAATTAACTTGTACTACCTTATTTACTTCACGATTTCTGTTTGTTCACCTCTATTTGTTCCAGATTCTCCTCCTGGAAAACCTCCCTGTTGGCATTCTGCTTCTATCAGAACAGGAATCGATGCTGTATTTCTTTCAAAGTCCAAACAGCTCACACAAATTCCACTATTCAATGTTTTTCGAAAACTATTTTGGCTATTTTACTTCCACCAGACACAAGACACCATATTATAAAATAAAATTCATGATTAGTGTTTTACAACATTCAACAATTCCTTTTTTAATTATTAATATAAACTAAACTACTTACACTGATATATCTCTTGTAAGTATAATGTATTTGTTTTAAATTCTATAGTCAAATTTTGTCTTCCAAATGATTTCAATTGATTTACTTTACCAAAAAAATTTTGCTGCTCCAAAAATCTCTTCCCAAAAAGAAAACCTACTAGTCAATAGCCCCCATAATCAACAACTTTTTCACATTCTGATTTTTTTTTCGTTAGCAACACAGTTGTCGCCGATGTGATCTTTTTTAAATGTTTATTAACCAATCAAATTTGACTATTTATTTTATAACTCAAATTCTTCATTTCAACCAGTGGAATGTTCATCCATTATATCATGATATTATATTCTAAGGTTTTTAATTGCTTAGACTTCCTATATTATTTTCATTCAATAATATTTCTTAGTATTATTAAAATGACATTTCCTAACCTCTAAGTATGTATGTCAAATGAATATTCATAATGTTTTAATAGATGACAGCTGTTACCTTTAAATATGTATGCAAAATGAAAATTCGTTTTCTTTATAAGTCATGTTCTCTGAAATTCACATTATTTTATATTTTCCTGCTCTGTTATGTCTAAACATCTACACTATCTCATTTTAATGTCTTAATCAACAAATATTACGAGATTAGCTTGACTTTACAGAATAAAGCATTATTAGTTTCTTATTATGAACAAATTTTGATACTTGATCTCTTTGATAAAAGTTTCGTTAGGTAATTTATTTCATATAAATTGTTTATCACACCTATTCGCAATTATCCCTACATTATACAGTCTGTCCTTTCTGTATGTCTTCTCTATCGAATAGTGGATCGTACAGATTTTCTCCATTCAAATGTTTAAAAAAAAATTTTTGACTTAAAAAAATTCTTTTAGATTACAATACATAATCTTAATTCTTCATTATTTGATATACAGGGTGTAGCATTATTTTTTCACAATAACATCCCCTAAATTTTGCGTTTATCAAATTTTTTATTCTAAGAAAAATTTTATGAACGCAAATTTTACTTCAAGTACTATATTCTAGGATTGTCTTTCAATTTTACTAATAATACATTTCTTTTTATTTCAGATTGCTGTTACAAAGATGATTTTGGAATCCTGTGTTGCAGTATCCTCTTCAGTTAGTTTTTATTCTATTTACAATACCATAATTAAATATGTATACAAATTCTTATTTTATTTTTAGGTACATGTTTCATTTACAAGTTTCATCCAAAGGAATTAGTTTAAAAAATCATGTTATAAATCCATTTTTGAAAATTCTTTAATGTTCGTTATGCGACTTATTACTTCTACATTTCTCAGAGTCTCTTATATCGGTACAATTTATTAATTTATTTTTCTTGTGTTACATCTCTCTATAATACCATCCTTTAGCATATTTTGTATCTCTGAATCAACTTCTTTCCTATATTTATAAGGTATGGGATATGTTCTTATTCTGAAATTTTCTATTCCCTTAACTTCTATCTTATGTACATAGTTATTTACCATTCTCATCTCTTTTTAACTAATCCTTTATACTTAATTATTAAATTCTTCACTTTCTCAGCATATTCCTTATTTCCACATACTAATTCCAATTCTTCCATTATTTCATCCCTCTCCATATTCCATAACTTCCTATTATCCTCTTCAAATTCCAATTCTTCCATATTTCCACTCCTCTTTATATTCCATAACTTCCTATTATCCTCTCCAATTGCCAATACTTCCATATTTCCAATCCTTTCTATATTCCCATAACTTCTTATTATCCTCTTCAACTTCCAATTCTTCTATATTTTCTTCTTCAAATTCAATTCTATTACCATTTAATTCAATCTCCATCTTTTCAAAATCAATTCTTGCTTTATATTTCGTTAATTCATCTATTCCTATAACTATGTCTGATTCCAAATTATTCACTAACAGTAATTGCATTTCAACTTCTTTCCCATCCTTCAATTCAATCTTTTGTATTATAGACTTATTTACTTCACATAGCTTCTTTCCATTTGCTCCTATCAATGTAGTTTTTGGTATTTTAATTAATTTGTTTTCATAATTTTCAATGTGTTCTTCTATTAGTTTTGTTTTAATTATGGACGCTTCCGAACCTGTATCTATTAATAATTTCATTTCTTTTCCATTTAATTTCCCTTTAATATTTTTCAATTCCATTATTTCTCATAATTCTAAATCTTCCCCAAATTTTATATATTTCATTGGATGTTTATATGTTATCACTCTCTCTTCTCTCCTTTGAATACTGTTCTCTGTAATTGTTATTTTTGTTGTTATTTTATTTGAAGTTTCTGTTATAGTTGTTTTTGTTCGCTATCGTTCTTATTATAGTTATTGTTATTTCCTAAATTGTTGTTATAATTGTTGTTTTTTTGTTATAATATCCATTTGTATTATATCTGTTAATGTAATTATTTCTGTTTTTCATCATTATCTTTATATATCCTAATTTATATCTATGTACAACATTATATTTACATATGTTTTTTTTTAACATTATTTGTTAATTATAAACTTCTTATTTACATGTTGTTTTTTATATTCCTTATCGACCTTTTACAATTCCTTATTCGTCTTCTAGATTCCGGTCCTATAATACAGCCTTATTATTCAATTTAATTTTCTTTTCCTAAATTTCGTTTTATCCTCTTCTCTTATTGTTTGATTCTCTTCTATCTGCTTCCTAAGTTTCTTAAAATTTTCCACTGTGTCTTTTTCAATTTTGTTGTCCCCTATCTCATCAATTTCTCCCAATGGATTCATGAAAATTTGTGTTTCCAATTTCTTCATATTATTGTTTCTTCTTTTTATTATTTCATTTCCCATAATACTCTTACTTCCTATCATTTCATTTTTAACTATCCTATTAAAATTTCTTGGATCAATTATCTTTATATTTCTGCCAAGTTTTACCCTCATCTCGAAATTTTCTGCATAAATTATTGTTTCTATATTCTGTCTTATGGTTTCTTCTATTTCTTCCTTGGTCTCTTGTAATATCTTATTCATTTCCTCTAATTTCCAATTAAGTTGTATCCCCCTATTATTATCATTATTTGTCTTACCATATGTCACTATTCGTTTCAATATATTAACATCTGGGTCTGTTATTTCCCAATAAATCTCTTTTTCATAAATTTTCATAGCTTCCTCACTTCCTAGATTCTGTAAATTGCTATCTATCATCTCCTCATTTAGTTGTCTTTGTATTTTTATTTCATCAATTTCCATTTTATTACTTAATTTTGGTTCTATAGTATCATCATTTATATTTTCATTTTGTAACTTTACATCCATTTGAATCTCTCCTTTGAAATCCTTTTCCTTCTCTTCTATTTCCTTGATTCTGTTGATCTGTGAATTGTCTATTTCTGTGGTTTTTTCAATCCCCTCTCCTCTTATTTCTTGTTTAGTGGATTCTGTTTTATTTTCTATGTATGTGTTTGATTTTTCCAATATCTTCTCAAAATGTCCCAATTTTTCTTCCATCAATTTTATTATCAGTTCCTTAGTTTGTTTAATTTCTTCTTTGTTCTGGTCCATCTTAATATTCATTTCTTTTTTTAATTCTTCCTTATTTTGGTCCATTTTAATATTCATTTCTTCCTTATTCTGGTCCATCTTAATATTCATTTCTTCCTTATTCTGGTCCATCTTAATATTCATTTCTTGTTTTATTTCTTCCTTATTTCTATTCATATCCTGTTTCATTTCTTCCCTATTTTGATCCATTTTTGTATTCAAATCTTTCATTTCTTCTCTATTTTGGTCCATTTTTCCCATCATCATTTTTAACATACTCATTACGTCCGTTTCCTCTTTCTTTTCTTCTGTTTGTTTTTTAGACTCTTGTCTATCCTCTTGTCCTGTTTCTTCTGACAATGGTAAATCTTCCTCTTCCTGTTCTTGTTCTGCATTATCTTCCTGTGAACATTCTCTTCCTTGCTCCAAATATTGTACTTGGAAATCTCCTCTTCCATGATTTCTCTCTTCCCTTTCTTGTTCAGAGCCACTTTCTCCTCCTACTTGTTTCCCGTCTCTCAAAGTCATTCTTCGTTCCATTTTATGTATTTAAAATTCTTTTAATAAAGTCAAATAAACATTATTTCAATGCTTTTTATTATTACTTACAAAATTTCTATAATAGCCCCACGTTGCGGTGACATTTTATTATAGTTTATTTTATATGGGAATTTAATTTGCCCTACGTTGGGCCGACATATTATTATGAATAGAATTGGGTGAGAAAATAGTTTAATTTGCCCGG
Source organism: Galeruca laticollis (assembly GCA_963921935.1). Classification (NCBI taxonomy): domain Eukaryota; kingdom Metazoa; phylum Arthropoda; class Insecta; order Coleoptera; family Chrysomelidae; genus Galeruca; species Galeruca laticollis. Next base: position 107,536,115 of record OY998181.1, read on the forward strand.
TATGTTGTGGATTTAATATGTATGATAAACAGTTTATTTAACCAACATGAAAACTTCTCATCTCAGGGTAGAGTTCAAGTATTTTAAATAAAATGATTTTATAATTTTATATATGTTAGCGCCAAAGTTAATAAATGCTTTATATTTTTAAAAATAAATTTGTTAATCAGAATATGTTACTTTTTTTAATGATTTCAAATTAAATACGGTCCTGTCCTACTTAAAAAATATCTGCATAGTTCAATCGATTTCATTCAGAGCTTCTGCCTGTGGTAAGTAGATGGTGCACAAGTCACCAGATGAAATGAATAACTCAAGTAAATTTAAAAAAAAACGTTCTTCAAAAGGAAAAACAATATTTAATTTAATGAAAATAAATACACTACACTTTTACAAGTGTTTTTTTTTTTAAGAAATTCAACTATCTAAAAGGATGACTCTTTCATACAAATCACACGCACTCTGGTGAGATATTATTATAATATTAAAATACAGTTATATAATTTCATAAACATTTGACTTTCAGAAAACGGCGAAATACACTCTTAACAGCGTCTATGCATCACAAAATTTTAGTTTTTTTTTTACAAATTAGTAAGTACGCTTGACCTCTTAATACATTAATAAATTAACTTGTACTACCTTATTTACTTCACGATTTCTGTTTGTTCACCTCTATTTGTTCCAGATTCTCCTCCTGGAAAACCTCCCTGTTGGCATTCTGCTTCTATCAGAACAGGAATCGATGCTGTATTTCTTTCAAAGTCCAAACAGCTCACACAAATTCCACTATTCAATGTTTTTCGAAAACTATTTTGGCTATTTTACTTCCACCAGACACAAGACACCATATTATAAAATAAAATTCATGATTAGTGTTTTACAACATTCAACAATTCCTTTTTTAATTATTAATATAAACTAAACTACTTACACTGATATATCTCTTGTAAGTATAATGTATTTGTTTTAAATTCTATAGTCAAATTTTGTCTTCCAAATGATTTCAATTGATTTACTTTACCAAAAAAATTTTGCTGCTCCAAAAATCTCTTCCCAAAAAGAAAACCTACTAGTCAATAGCCCCCATAATCAAGAACTTTTTCACATTCTGATTTTTTTTTCGTTAGCAACACAGTTGTCGCCGATGTGATCTTTTTTAAATGTTTATTAACCAATCAAATTTGACTATTTATTTTATAACTCAAATTCTTCATTTCAACCAGTGGAATGTTCATCCATTATATCATGATATTATATTCTAAGGTTTTTAATTGCTTAGACTTCCTATATTATTTTCATTCAATAATATTTCTTAGTATTATTAAAATGACATTTCCTAACCTCTAAGTATGTATGTCAAATGAATATTCATAATGTTTTAATAGATGACAGCTGTTACCTTTAAATATGTATGCAAAATGAAAATTCGTTTTCTTTATAAGTCATGTTCTCTGAAATTCACATTATTTTATATTTTCCTGCTCTGTTATGTCTAAACATCTACACTATCTCATTTTAATGTCTTAATCAACAAATATTACGAGATTAGCTTGACTTTACAGAATAAAGCATTATTAGTTTCTTATTATGAACAAATTTTGATACTTGATCTCTTTGATAAAAGTTTCGTTAGGTAATTTATTTCATATAAATTGTTTATCACACCTATTCGCAATTATCCCTACATTATACAGTCTGTCCTTTCTGTATGTCTTCTCTATCGAATAGTGGATCGTACAGATTTTCTCCATTCAAATGTTTAAAAAAAAATTTTTGACTTAAAAAAAATTCTTTTAGATAACAATACATAATCTTAATTCTTCATTATTTGATATACAGGGTGTAGCATTATTTTTTCACAATAATATATATATAAGATATACGAATAGTGCGTGACATATGAACATTAAACAATACCCACTAATCTATTCGTTGTTTATTATATATATATATATATATATATATATATATATATATATAATAAGCAACGAATAGATTAGTGGGTATTGCACGCAAATAGAAGAAGGGGCTACTGAAAAGCGTGGTAACCGCAGACATGCATGTTTCTGGCTCATTAGCCGTCATCGGTACGGTACAACCAAGAAAAGATGTGAAACATGGGAGCAAAGGTGTTGAATGAAACATGAGAAAATATGACAGAATTCAGCAGGATAGTCAAACACAACATTTGTTGAATTCTGTCATATTTTCTCATGTTTCATTCAACACCTTTGCTCCCATGTTTCACATCTTTTCTTGGTTGTACCGTACCGATGACGGCTAATGAGCCAGAAACATGCATGTCTGCGGTTACCACGCTTTTCAGTAGCCCCTTCTTCTATTTGCGTGCAATACCCACTAATCTATTCGTTGCTTATTGTTCATATGTCACGCACTATTCGTACATCTTTATATATATATATTGAACCAGATATCTTAGATAATAAGAGAAGTAGTATTATAAAATTAAGTTTGCTAGTATGAAATATATATGAAAATAACATAATTTAAGAAAACAAGTAAAAAGGAAACACTTTTCTTAATTTAAACAACATATCAAATAAAGATATATTAAATAACAGCCAATAACAATATAATAAAAAAGGAATTACCTAAATGATAACATAAAATATAGATATTGCCTAACCAATGTAATGGTGTAAATAAAGTTGCCTAAGACGAAGAATAATTTCCATATCATAACAGCTGTTCATCTGAAATGAAAACAAATATTACTATAGTTAATTCATTATAATCATTAATTTAAGAATAAGAACAAATATAAATATAGAATAGAATATAATCCAATAGATTTCATAGATAAACAAATAATGACATATAGACAAATAACATAAGAGAATTTATATTTATAATTGATATGAATGTAACAAGAATATACTATCAATAATAATATTGAATGTTGTACTATGTAAGTGTATCTAAGTATAACCAATTTTAATGTATTTGTATGTATGAAATTGTTTTGATAAGTGATTGAAGTTTCAATTATCTGATTACAAAAGACAATATCTTATTGGTTGTAAAAGATGACATAACAAACTGTGAATCAATAAATAAACTTTTGAATAGTGATCTGGAAAAGAACAAAAGACTGTGTTGTTTAAAAAAGTTGAAAATCGAGGGGACGCTTTAGGAGAACGGTAGCGAGTGTTAAGAAGCGAGGAGTGTGTGGGATAGTGTTCCTAAAAATTTAAAGATATTCCCGGTATAAGACATTTAAACTCCTAAAGTACTGTTAAATATAATATTAGAAATACTTACAGTTAATTGTAACAAGTTTTCCGACAAGAATTTGCGAAATTTTCAACAATTTTGGTTGTTTTGGAGATTCAGTGGGTGTTCCTGGGATCCAGAGACTTTCTTCCAAATTCAAGATCAACAGGTCAGTGTATTTAAATCATTTATTGGCCAATAAATAGTGTAAAAACTCAAAATCCCAATTAAGTACTTAATTTCATAAATTGATAAACTTTTTCAAACATGATCGATCTAAAAAAGAAAGAAACAGACTTTGTATAGTGTATTCATTGCATAAATCATTAAATTTAATAAAAGGCCGAACTTTATATAAATTAAAATATGTACTTACGCTAATCACGCCATCTTGTAAGCGCAGAAACTTGGTGATTGAAATTTTATAATGTTATAACCATGTCCATCTGTATATAATTTCTATTTTTCTATCCATGTATATAACTAATTTCTTCCCACAGCTACTTGTATCATATATAACTATGATATATATATAAATTCTTTTATGTTTTGTATAATCCATTTACCTATCTGCATCATCAAACAAACTATGTTTGTATTAATATAGATGTTTCTTACGTACCATAATTGTTCGTTTCATGTTAAAGCGCATGACTAGTTTCCACGCATGCGCATTTATGATATTATTAAAATCAATAAATAGGTACAATATAACCATTGGCGTCGCATATTATTTTATCAAATAAATATTGCATTGATAATTAAATTGATTTCAAATAATGTGTTTTTTTTTTATTTCAACTATTACAACAGTATAAATTGCCAGGACTCAAAGGGAAAAAGGATTTCATGCTCCCGAATAATCTAATTAAAATAAATTATTAAACAAATATTAAAAACAAACTGAGCTAGCCAAACTAAAACAAAAATTCTAAATAAATAAACATATACATTAAATCTACTATAAAAGTAAGTAAATATAATACAGTGTTTTGTTAATAATTGGCGCCCAACGTGGGGCGTTGTAAAAATTTTGGTTATATTTGTAAAATTTAAACTCAATTAAAAATGGCAAAACGAATGATGTTGAGAGATGGAAGGCAGGTAGGAGCAGACAGTGGATCAGAAGAGGAAAGGGAAGAACGAAGTCATGGTATGGGAGATTACCAAGCGGTATATTTGGAACAAGGACAACAATTAGAAGGAGATGTACAGGAAGAAAGTATGACAGGAGATGGGGAAGCTGTAGAACAAGAAGAGAGGAGACAGGAAGCGCCAACAAGAACAGGTAGAGATGATCAGATGGTGAACATGATGCAACAATTAATTGCTAACATGAACAGTATGAAGGATGAATTAAAAGGAGATATTAACAATTTGAATGGAAATATGAATACATTGAGGGGAGATATGAACAAAATGGATGGAAAAATGGACAATATGGAGAAAAATATGAGGGGAGATATGAACAAAATGGAGGAGAATATTAGGGAAGATTTGAATGGAAACATGAATAAATTGGAAAAGAAGATAGAAGAGGTGAAAACCGAAAGTATCCAAGAATTCAGAAAACTTAGGGAAGAAAACGAAGAAAGTAGGCAGCAGATAAATAAGGTGAAAGAAGATATGGTGGAGCAAAACAAACAAATACGGATTGAAATTCAAGAAAACGGTATGAAAATTAGAGAGCAGATAGAAAATCAAGTAGTAGAACATATCCAAGAAATAGAGAGAGGTATAGAAGAAAAATTACCGGGAACGATCCAAGCGGAAGTTATAAAACAAACAGAAGATATAACGAAAGAAATGGAGTATATGAAATTCAGGGAACAAACAATAGAAGAGATAATGCAGAATTACCAACAGAATGCGGAGCAGAAATTTAAGGATTTGGATACAAAGGTACAACAACAAACAGGAACATGTGAGGAGAGGAACGAGCACATTGGACAAACATTTCATAAAGAACTGGAAGAAATGAACAGAAAATTACAGGAAAGCATAGAAGAAATTGAATTTAATGTTAGGAGAAATGGAGGTGGAGTAATCTATACGGGAAACATGGATATCGGAGTAAAGTTTGATGGGAATATAAATACCATTCATCCGAAGGTGTTTATTAAAATCATTAAAAGCAAACTTAAAGAAATTAAGAAGGAAACTGGAGAAGTAGGATACATAAAATTAGAAGGACAAGTAAGTGAACAGGTAAATCAACATTCTTACGAGAAAGTGAATAAAGAAATTATAAATTTAGATGGCAGAGTAACAAAACCGACAGGAATATATGAAAAAAGGAGTCAAATCTTAGGTAGACAAATTAACAAGGAAATACAAGAGATGAATCGAAGATTAACAGACACAGTGGAAGAAATAGAAGATAGTATAAGAAGAAATAAAGGAGGTATAGGATGTTCAGGAAATTTTTATAATAATATAGTAACAGGAATAAAATGGGACAACATGATGACTATGATTCATACAAAAGCTTTCTTTAAAATAATACATAGTAAAATGCGTAATATGGAAGAATTGGAAACGAAGATTTTAATGGATTCATGGGAAGAAATTTATGAGATATGGGACAACAGAGTTAAAAAGGATACAGTAGAGAATAGACAGACGCTTCAGAAATTTATCGAGCATCAAACAACAAGAGAAGAAAGCAAGAAAAAGGTTAGAAAAAGAAAAGCAAATTAAATAATAGAACAAGAGAATAGGAATGAAATATGGAGACGAAAATGCAATTCAATGGAAAAGGGAAAGGATACAGAAATGAAGTTGAAATTAAAATTTATTATTAATGAGTAACACAAGTATAAATAATGTACATAGAATTTATTATTAATGAGTAACCCAATTCTGAAGAATGTATATATGTTATGTTACGAATAATATTTGAAAAGAGGAAATGATAGTCATAAGGATAGATTTAAATTTTAATATTAAGTAGTGTACAAAGATAAAGTAGATATTAGACAGAATTTTGTTTTCCATTTGGCAGCTGATAATCCAATTAAATTCATCACGTTTGTTTCTTCAGAACCTAAAAAAATAAATATAATATAATATAAAGAAAAATTTATTAGATAAAACTTATAATTAAAACATTTTAAAAAAATTTGAGTATGGCAAATCTATATATATAGCAAATAAAGGAAACAATTTATAAGAGATACTGGTTTTACATAGAATGAAACTATTAAAGAATATAGGATAGAGGGGATAAAATAAGAATAACTCAAGTATCAAATAGAAGTTCACATTTTTAAATAGGGAAATAAGATGTAAGTAATAAAGGATAGGAAAGGATAATAATGAATGATATTGATTAAAAATATAGGAGGTAATGTTTAATGTCAATTAGAATCTTATAGATTACTTGAAAATACAGGAAGGAATAAGGAAGTTGATATTGATATATATATATATGAATTTAAGAAATAATTAATTATATTGAATAATGAATATTGAAAAGAAATATGATATGAGGAGTATGTAGAAGTATAATGTAATTACAAAGAAGTAAGTTGATATATAAGTGGATGTTAGGAAGAAATGATAATAGAGAAGTATTATATGAAGTAATATTAAAAATATAAATTGACATTGATCTTAATCAAGTGTATTTTAAGGAAAGAATTAGGAGACAGTTATTGAAAGAAATAGATTTTATAGTAGGAAAAATGTGAACAAATATTTGAGAAACAAAGTTAAAGAAAGTAAGATTATGCCATAAAATTGTTAAATTTTTTTGAATAAAATAAAATCAATCATTTATAATAAGAAAATTGAAATTTAAATAAATATCCAGGGTATGGATATCATTTAAATTTAAATTTGAGGGGAATTGAACCAGATATCTTAGATAATAAGAGAAGTAGTATTATAAAATTAAGTTTGCTAGTATGAAATATATATGAAAATAACATAATTTAAGAAAACAAGTAAAAAGGAAACACTTTTCTTAATTTAAACAACATATCAAATAAAGATATATTAAATAACAGCCAATAACAATATAATAAAAAAGGAATTACCTAAATGATAACATAAAATATAGATATTGCCTAACCAATGTAATGGTGTAAATAAAGTTGCCTAAGACGAAGAATAATTTCCATATCATAACAGCTGTTCATCTGAAATGAAAACAAATATTACTATAGTTAATTCATTATAATCATTAATTTAAGAATAAGAACAAATATAAATATAGAATAGAATATAATCCAATAGATTTCATAGATAAACAAATAATGACATATAGACAAATAACATAAGAGAATTTATATTTATAATTGATATGAATGTAACAAGAATATACTATCAATAATAATATTGAATGTTGTACTATGTAAGTGTATCTAAGTATAACCAATTTTAATGTATTTGTATGTATGAAATTGTTTTGATAAGTGATTGAAGTTTCAATTATCTGATTACAAAAGACAATATCTTATTGGTTGTAAAAGATGACATAACAAACTGTGAATCAATAAATAAACTTTTGAATAGTGATCTGGAAAAGAACAAAAGACTGTGTTGTTTAAAAAAGTTGAAAATCGAGGGGACGCTTTAGGAGAACGGTAGCGAGTGTTAAGAAGCGAGGAGTGTGTGGGATAGTGTTCCTAAAAATTTAAAGATATTCCCGGTATAAGACATTTAAACTCCTAAAGTACTGTTAAATATAATATTAGAAATACTTACAGTTAATTGTAACAAGTTTTCCGACAAGAATTTGCGAAATTTTCAACAATTTTGGTTGTTTTGGAGATTCAGTGGGTGTTCCTGGGATCCAGAGACTTTCTTCCAAATTCAAGATCAACAGGTCAGTGTATTTAAATCATTTATTGGCCAATAAATAGTGTAAAAACTCAAAATCCCAATTAAGTACTTAATTTCATAAATTGATAAACTTTTTCAAACATGATCGATCTAAAAAAGAAAGAAATAGACTTTGTATAGTGTATTCATTGCATAAATCATTAAATTTAATAAAAGGCCGAACTTTATATAAATTAAAATATGTACTTACGCTAATCACGCCATCTTGTAAGCGCAGAAACTTGGTGATTGAAATTTTATAATGTTATAACCATGTCCATCTGTATATAATTTCTATTTTTCTATCCATGTATATAACTAATTTCTTCCCACAGCTACTTGTATCATATATAACTATGATATATATATATAAATTCTTTTATGTTTTGTATAATCCATTTACCTATCTGCATCATCAAACAAACTATGTTTGTATTAATATAGATATTTCTTACGTACCATAATTGTTCGTTTCATGTTAAAGCGCATGACTAGTTTCCACGCATGCGCATTTATGATATTATTAAAATCAATAAATAGGTACAATATAACCATTGGCGTCGCATATTATTTTATCAAATAAATATTGCATTGATAATTAAATTGATTTCAAATAATGTGTTTTTTTTTATTTCAACTATTACAACAGTATAAATTGCCAGGACTCAAAGGGAAAAAGGATTTCATGCTCCCGAATAATCTAATTAAAATAAATTATTAAACAAATATTAAAAACAAACTGAGCTAGCCAAACTAAAACAAAAATTCTAAATAAATAAACATATACATTAAATCTACTATAAAAGTAAGTAAATATAATACAGTGTTTTGTTAATAATATATATATATATATACATATATATATATATATATATATATATATATATATATATATATATATATATATATATATATATATATATATATATATATATAAATGAAGTAATATTTCATAAAATACGAGGTGTGTCCATATGAAAAATGAATTTCGATTTTCTACTGCACCTACCATTTTGTCGAAATTTCGATAATTTCGACACATTAGCCTGACCGTTCTTCAAAGAGAAAATCAACTACATTCCTGGCTAATACCACGCAGAATATTGAATTACATCCCCTTCGAAGAACGGTCAGGCTAATATGTCGAAATTATTGAAATTTCGACTAAATCGTAGGTGCAGTAGAAAATCGAAATTCATTTATATTGATATGTTTGCCAACTTCATAAATCTTCGTCTCTTTTTCCGTCACTTTCCTTCTCTCTTTGCTCATATAAAATTTATTATTACTGGTGTTTTCTTTATTTTATAATTTATTCTTTTTAATTCATCCTGTTGCCTTTGTGTATCCTGATCATTGCTACTAAATTCCATCTCTATACCATTAAATATGAAAATCTTCTTTTCATATTTTATGATAGCATTGTTTTTTTCTAGTTCGTCATTTCCTAGAAGTATATCATATCCTATATTATCCAATATCAAAAGCTGCATATCAGTTATTGTAACCTTCAATTGAAGTTTTATTATAACTGCCTTGTTTACTTCTGTTAATTTTTATATGCAGCAGTTTTAAGATACTAATAAATGCATTTATTAACAATAAGTGACTGGAAAAAATGATAAAATACCTAAAATGAGACGTGTATTTACCATTTATCTAGTTACAAGTTATACAACAAAATAAATCGTTTAATGAAGGTAAAATAAATGATGATATTCTTCCATACAAACTTCAATCCACATTTTATTGATACACTTCGTACACAAGTAAATTTTTATTATTAGTCAGAATGAAATTGGAATAATATTAATGAAACTTCATATATTCAAAGCTACTTAATTTTTAATAATCCTCAACCAAATGTTGATTTCGTGTGTACTAGATTAATTCATAAAAAATTCAAGTTAACCTTTCTCTCAGACAAACGGAAACTTATTTATTTTCTAAACATCCCTTCATATAATTCTCCAAAGCACCTGCACAAATGTGAGATCCAATAAAAGATATAGTTCCACGAGGTTCCGATTGATTGATTAATTAAGTTTGATCGTTAGAATTACGACGGGAATGTTAGTGAAAGTATGTATTTCGAAGTGTCTGTTTGGTTTACTCTCCTGATATTTTTAAAATTTGGATTGACGGAAAATTTTCCCTCTTTGCTGACAACTAATGCATCAATAGGTGAGAAATTAATTTATTATTACTTTTAAGAAAGCATTTGCTTTGGAATCATCAGCTAGAGTGACTAGTCAAATTTATCAGCAGCTTCTGTTGGCAAATCTTAGATAGCTTATAAGTGTGTAGACTATCAGTGTTCTTCTATGGTTGGACAGTCCAATGTTATGTGCTGTGTCGTCTCTGATATTTGCTAACACCTTCTAAAAGTGTCCGAAACATCATTAGAATTCTAAATAACAAATCCTTTCCCTTTGTAGAAACTACATCTATTTGACGCTTCTTTATCGATATATGGCTAGTTCAGGTGATTACTCTGATCAGCGAGAATGTAATTCTACTGCGCCCTTGTATATACAGTGCGCGCTTTAATGGAGATTTTTTGTCACTCCTTAATATACGGTAACAAACTTTTGGTTATGTATATTAGACGGTCCAGCGATTTAATATTTTCGACGTTGGCAAATGTACAGTTTTTGAGATATAGGAACAATATGTTTATTTTAAAATAGGACAACCCGTGTATATCTAATAATTTTCTGGTACAGTTTTTTTAATACCGATGCAGCATATAAGCTGTCAATGGTCAATATTAACCATTAATGGGAAGGAATTATTAAGAAGAATATATTTTAATGTTTTTCTTATTATATTTGAATAGTTTTTATCACGATGGGTGTGATGATTTTTTACACAAAGTAATTCTACTTACTTAATTTATTCTTACACTCATACTTAATTTATGTACACAGTAATTTCTAATTTATAATAAATACACTGTTCACTATTCAACTAATATGTATTAAACACAGTTCAATTTAATGTTTAGAATTTCTAGATTGCAGCTCCCAACAAATAACCTACCTTCTTAGAAATACTTCCATAGCATTACCCCCTCCTCAAAAGAAATTTCCTCCTGGTACTTCTGTGTAGCCGGCACTGGATGTTTAAATCGGCAACCGGACCCATTAATACCCTTCCCGGTCGTATAGAAATAACAGGGCACCGCCTTTATAGGGTACCGATAACAGGGGGTATAACTGCAAATATGTGGACACCCGTATCTTGGAAGATCACCTTCACCATGTTCCTGATGACTCGCAAATCCAACTGATTGCTCTATATCTTAGGCATAGCCAGTTTATTTACGTTGGATTCCAACAGATGGCTTCGAAGCGCTTCCCACACATCGGGGTAGGTAGTTCGATCTTGAAATTCGTTTTTGGTTACCTGGTAGAAGACTTACCTTGAATTGTGTTTTTGTGTTTGAGTCTCAGGCCTTGCCCGTACATGGAATCTACTCTTCAAGTTTTTCGAATTGTCAGAACTTCTTTCGTGCGTATTTGTTACTGGCGGAGACGTTGTGTGCCAGTGAATACTCTTCCGGGAGCGTGAACAAATATTGTCGTTGTTCTGTGCTCACTCCATATTTAGCTTTCCCGGTACCTCCATATGCATACATCAATTCTACAAAGGCAGGCTCTTCTCGGATATGGTTCACTCTTTCCTATAGGTCATGGTCTCCTTCGAATGGCCGTAGTCGGTTTTGGTGGACTACTATCGCTGCCAACTTGAAGATTCTTTCGAACCAATTCGTGCACATCGTCCATCCTTCTTGTGAATTGTATCACGTAATCTTCTCCCGGTCGACAACCAAATTCTATGTCACAAGGAAAGCTAGTATTTCTTCTGTGAGTCGAGTTAGTGGCTTGGCAATATCTCCAAACTTCCTGATAAATATTCGATAGTATGTACTAAGTCCAAGGAAACGCCTAATATGATGTTTGTCGGTTGTTTGCGGCCATTGGTGAATAGAAGGTATTTTCTCTGTTCTTTGCTCACTGCATGGCCCAGATAGTTGACTCGGTTTTGGAATAGCTGTCATTTCTTCGAGTTCAACGTGAGCTGGGCAGCTTGAAGTCGTTTGAATACATCTTCCAAATTCTTCAGGTGTTCGTCAAATGCTTTCCCCACTACTACGATGTCGTCCAAATAGATCAGGCATGTCTTCCAAGATAACCCTTTCAAGATATTTTCCATGAGTCTTTCAAATGTCGCGGGCACTTTACAGAGGACGAATGGTTTGACGTTGAATTGCCATAATTCAGATCCGGTGGTAAAATCAATCTTCTTTTTGTCTTCTGGGTTTATTTCTACTTGGCAATAACCCAACTTCAGGTTCAAGGTGGAAAATACTGCCGGCCAAAGTGTCTAGCATATCGTCGATTCGAGGCAAATAATAGCTATCTTTCTTCGTCACGTTGTTTAGCAGGCGATAGTTCACGCAGAATCTTGTAGTTCCATCCATTTTCTTGACGAGCACTACTGGAGATAACCATGAACAATTAGATGGTTCTATTCCTTTTTCTTTTTCCATCTCTCGAATTAGTCTTTCAGCTTCTTTTCTTTTCACTCGTGGTAGTCTTCGAGCTAATTGGCTTGGCATTACCAGTACCGATTTTGTGTTTGACGGCTGATGTTCTACCAGCCCTTCCTCCAGCCAATTTTTGTTGTTTGACGAACTATACACGTCTCTGATACGCATGATACAATCCTGATTTCCTTCTTGATGCTAATTGGGCAATCGTTCACGTTTATTACACGTGCTGGGATCTCCTTCGCCGACGTAACCTCTTCGTCATGGTTCCACGGTTCCATCATAACCAGTATACGTTCCTCTATGATTCCCTATAGCCGCGCTACTAGCATGGTTTCGCTTCGTGCAGGTAGAACGGTATCTTCATGTACGGCTGCCAACGCCGTGCTGCCTGCATATGAATGAATAAGTACCTCTTCGGAACCTACTTCATTGGTTCTGTTTCTTAAGTCCAGCTGGAAACCGTGTAGATTCATTACGTTCATTCCCAGAATCACGTCTGCGTAGGTGTGAACTTTCCTGCACCAATTCCCAATTGGATTTGTGTCCCTTCGTGAACGTTGGCACTCTCACCTGTGGAGGCCCGCAGTCGCAGGATCGTTGGTAGAAGCTTCTTCTTGGAGTTTATTATCTCTGGCCATATAATGGTTCTAGTTGCTCCAGGGTCTACAAGTTCAGTATATTTCTTGCTATTCACTTCGCCATCCACATATACACTGTCGTTACGACATATCAGTATGAGAGGGTCTTTGGAACGATCCTGGGTCGGTACTTCTCCCTCGTAGCCGACCCGCTCTAGTTTCCCTGTGGCCGGAGTTCTTAGTTTGTAGGAGTCCTAGGTCGCTTACACGAACTGCGTACATGCCCTAGCTCACTACAAAGGAATGTTAAATATGGATATTAAACCGGCTACTTCTTACAGTCAACATTTGAAAAGAATTGTCCCTTTGAAAGATGTTAATGCATATTGCTTATTTTGTAGTTTACAACAGGCAGAAAGAGACTTTTCATCCAACATGTCAGGAATTGAATCATTACACTCATCTAAACTCTTAATTCTTTTGAAAGTGAGAACAGTTCTTGTAAACAACAAATAGAACGTTACTGATATTAAGGTTCCAAAAAATATATAAAACTACCTTTAATTTCTATAAAAAGGTAAATAATAAAATTTGACAAGGTAGGTATAGATAGAGTTATTAGCGAATTGTTTTTTCAATTCAGGAAGAAATTTGCTGAAAATATTAGCAGTTCTGACTTTGATACATCCGTGAAGGCAAATATAATTAATCGATTTAATGAAATTAACTGTCTCGACCCTTACTTCGTGGAATATGCTCATATTAGTGTTTTTAAATGAAACTCTTGGTCTCTAGTTAATTCCACAATATAATAAAAGTTATTGAAAATTCTAAAAAATTGACAATTGTTTCGATGATATTGATTTATCGAAACAATTGTCAATTTTTTAGAATTTTCAATAACTTTTATTATATTGTGGAATTAACTAGAGACCAAGAGTTTCAATTCAAAACACTAATCGATTTAAATTTATAGGTCGAGGGTTATACGGCTAGATTATTACCTGAATAACTTAGATTGAAACCAAAAACAAATAATTTTATTGGCAATAAAATTTGATAATTTGTAACCTTTTTTCAATGAATAATTAATCCTACATTCAATACTTTTGGTTATAAGTAGAAGAAATTGTAATAATTGCAATTTGTGTAGGTTTTCAATAATGTTTGTTCCTCATTGCTATGTACATTAGATGAGACATTAGTTATGTCCTGTAATTCTGATCAGTTGTTGTTCATGAACTGCATTTTTAGCAAGCTTACTCACTGCTGTAGATCGGTTAGAGTGGTTCTTTATTTTTGGTTCCTTAATTCCGATTCTCTGTGCTGCTTCTTGGGTCCACATTGAAATTTGTTTTTTACATATCGGACAATTTTTGTACCTGCTATTGATTCGGCTAATTCCAAAAATGATTCAGGGCCTGTGTATAACCTGTATATTTTAATATTATGGCCTCTTTTGCTGAGAAACTTTTTAAATAATCTGTTTCTGTAGTATTCCGAGCTAACCATTTGCTGTCCGTGAACTTTTTATCGCCTCCCTGTGCTGTTTTGCCGAATATGGGATTATATTCTATTCTACATACAACAAGAAATAAATTGTACTTCCAGATAAAAAAAACATTTTTAACATATTACCTGTAGAATTTCTTTCATAGTCGACTTCTTCTTTAAAGTAACTTATCAGGCAGAAAGTGGCTTGTGCACCTCTCCGCGCTCATTCAACGCCAATTATATGGTAGAGCTTCTTCTGCAATCCCTCGGAAGTATTCTCCTCCCACAACTGAACTATTTTTACATATTCTTCAACAGTTAACGCAGAAGAAGTTTCCTTTATTTTGATTGGGTTTTATTGAAGAATTCTGCGCTTGACATTTCTTGCATCTTTGGCAATTTTGAAAGATGTTTTTGAATAGATCGAATCTTACATCATATTGAACGTCGTACATATCTTGCAGTTTTTTTGCTACGATATTCCACATTGTCTTCACCACAACTTTTTTATATTACAAAACTCGAAAAATTATGGCCATATAGAGGCATGAGTTTTTAGTGTTAATTGGTTAACTTTTATGAATTGCCAGATGTATACTATTACACGAAATATTATTAAATCGTTAATTCATTTTCATTAATACGTTGAATCACTTTTCATAATGTCGCTCAATTAATAATGTTTGTATTTCAATTACCTTGGTTACTCATTCGAACAATGCATCGAAGAAGCCTTGATAGCAAAGTATGCAAGTAAATATTTATTTATGTCAAATTATTTGTATGAATAATCTATCTAAAATGGAATTTTCACTGATGAAAATCAATAATGAAAACAGTTGAGAAATTAATGTATTTTCAGAGACTGTTGCCAATATAGTAAGAGTCAGTGATAATCAACAAAACGAAAAACAATATGGAGGGCAAAAGTTTATCCGTGGTTAGACGGGTCTGGGGATTTAATCACTTATTTAAACATATTTCGTTCAAAAAATGGTGATGTCTGATTGGTCTATTTCATGATGAGGGAAATAATCAGACTATAATTGATTTGAAAATTGTTTTGAGTTTCCACTTCTGTCGGCAGACCTGATAACAGCTAATTTTCTTAAACTATAATTTATTTTAGAGTTACTGCATGTTATTAATGATTTATTATACAATAAACTATTAAATTGAATCATTTCATTATTTTTAAACTACTTGTAAGGGTTATTGATAACCTTACCAACCCCGACTGGAGACTTTTCTCAGGTAGTGGTATTCGGCATCAGTTAAAGTATTTTCATAGCTAACACTGGGATGGGGTGAACAATCGATATTAAATTGGACGCCACCAGTTTTTTCAGCGATAATAACTTTAATTTAACAAAAAACTAAAAAGGTTAAAAACTGGAAAACCTTATATTCACTTTAACTCAACAAAACAAAATACTGAAAATATTTTAACGCGATGGTACAATGTGTCAAAAAATTCATTACCGAATTCTTTAACCCTTGTAAAATTGAAGGTAACATTTCGTTTGGCCACATATTCAAGTACCGCCCAAACACTTTTAATCGGATTTAAGTCCGGGTGATAAAGGGGTAGCCTAAAAAACTTACAATCCATGTCGAATAAACAATTCATCAATTTTATAAGTTTTATATTGCGGTTTGTAAATTTTTGCAACGTTATAATGATCCGGTTTTAACATTTGTTCACTGTAATATATGTTTCTTTCACTTTTTAACTGTTGTTTAGTCCAAGCAGTCGTAGGTAATTTTTCATTTAGTACATTGTGATATAGGGCGTTATCAATTACCACAACAGCGTTTTTTGGTAGGTTTGGAATATGTTTTTCTTGTACCCACTTCTCATAATTTTCGTACGCCATTTCATTATGATAATCTCCTGTTTTTGACTGGGATTTCCACATAATACCAGCATTAGGTACAAAACCATTTTCACTTCCTGCAAGCACAATGATGAGCCTATTATCTTTTGAAACGGGTTTTCTTAATCTTTCGTTACTCTTGTCGCTCCATCCTTTAAGGTGCGTGTGACATGAATGAATGTATGTTTCATCCATATGAATGATAGGTTTGTTCTGTTCTCTGCACTTTTATATGTTTCTTAAATATAGTTGGCGTAAATGTCTGATTTCGTGACGTTCCATTAACAAACTTCTGTTGTTTTTTATGCTGGTCCAACGAAAACCCTAAGAATGTATTTGTTTCCGCAGAGATTCGCGACTTCCTGCGAAGTAATAAGTAGCTGCAAAGGTTTGGTGTGCATTTCTTAACGTGGGTACTTTTTTCTCGGATATGTGATAATTTATTATGCACCTTCTAAGTACAGTTTTGTCGAATTGATCCATAAGGATACTGGAGGTTCTTTGTTTTTTAGTAGGCACATCAGTGTCAGCATTACTTCCTCCCAGAGCTTCTTTTTCAATACGGGAAATCGTTCTTTGGCTAACTTTCGTAGCAGCAGAAACTCGTTCACTGACCGGACAATAAAATAAGTCGATATAAATATTGTATTAAAAGTTTTACTCATGTGTATTTTTATACAAATAAAATGAGGAAGTAGTTAAATTTGTTTTTAGTGACCCTTCTTTGAAATAAAAATTTTTGTCGTGGTTTTCGGCCATTCAAAAGAAGTATTAAATTTAAAAATACTATATTACGTTTCAGTTCATTAGTTGTTTTAAACGATCTTTAGATTTTAGTTCAAACATATTTTAATATGAGCAAACCGCAATTGTAACTGAAATCGGAAGATCGTTCAAAACAAATAATAAAACCGAAACGTAATAGAGATAGGTATGAAATGAGTATAATAATTATAATTATAAGCTAAAAAACCTATTACATTTAAATAGGTATCCTACACAAAATAAACATGTGCCCTTTTATATACTCCTGTAGACATAAACAGAATAGTTATTCATGCAACAAATGCATAAAGTGGTGCTTTCGTTCACGAATGGAAATTGACGAATGAGCCGCAGGCGTGCAAAAACCAAAAAATTTCTCATTTAGGTTGCTCTAAATGGACTAAAAATGGCGTCGATTTGTTTGTAATGATGACATAACGGTGCATAAAATTGACACCTGAGTGCATAAAATACTAATGTCACTTTTTTAATTCGTTTAACAAATAAATATTTCATGTACGAAAATCTATTTAAAAAATTTACAATCGAGTGTAAATTTGTTAAATAATTACTTTGTTTTAAAAATTTTATTGCAATAATTAAAACTTACCTTTGTTGTTAATGGAATTGTCGACTTGCAATTGTTTGCCTCTTCTGTCATGAAATTTAAAACGTTCATAATTATTGCACGACACTGCTCACTCAACTTTTTATGAACAACTTTACTTTCGGGAGTCGCCATAACAAGTTAGTATTGCACAACCCCGGTAATCACACTTTTCTCTGAACTGTACTGTCGAAACGAAGCTTACAAATTTTGTCAGCGAAGTGACATACGTCTTTGCTATGGCGCATCGGAAGTTGCCAAACTTCCGACTGCCAAAATTAATTTGCCAACCTGTACCTACTTTTTTTTTAACATAAACAGTCTACGAAGAAAAGTAGCCAAAACATCAAGATTGTGGTGATTAGCAAAAGAAGATGTGTTTACATGTTCAAAAAAAAATTAAAGCCAACGAGAAATGGAAAAGGAAAGATAAGAGCAATGAGAAAATAAGTAGAAAAGAAAATAACAGAGAAAACAAATTCAATTGATGTAAAGAATCGTTACCCTTTTCTAGTTCGAAGTTACGACTTTAAAAAAATTGAAAGCAAATGCAGTGAACTCAAAATGTATGTAATAGGAGCGAGCATATCCCTATTAGCGAAAATAAACTTTTGCAATTATACTCAAAAATTGAGACAAAATGCAGTAAGCAATTATAATAGGAGCTCATTCATATTAGCAAAAAATTATTAAAAATTAAACGATATCAGTTATTGGTACCGTACTGAGATCCTATAATATACAAAAAATTAATTAGAGGGATAGCCTCTACTAAAATATGAAATGCTAACATCTCAACGATAAGACAAGAGAACAACTACATTCCTCATCTACAAAAAAATAATCACTAAGTGTTATATAGGGTGCTTAAGATCTCAGGTACACTAAACCCAAAAGACAAAAATTGAAACAAATAAAAAGAAAAAAGTATCAGAAGAGTAAGATTCACTCAGAAATATAGATGGATGAGAGCATAAACCGTGTAGGAAAAGCCTCGAGAGAGATGTTAATCGCGTCGTGCTTATCTATTCACATTAAAAAACTTCACTACCGAAGTGTAGACATGGTCGTCTAACAACTACATTCCTTGCAAGAGGAAACGAAGAATTAATAAAATCAAAAGAGGATAAGAGAAAAAATAAGTCAGAAGAAGAGAGAGAAAAGAATGAGAGAAAATTAAAATAACTAAGAAATGTTTGAGCAAACTCGGGTAATTAACAAACCCAGCGTAATGTAGAATCGCCATAAATAAAATGAAAATTTACAATGAAAATTCCAAAGAGAAAAAAAATTACTGGATCTCTAGATCTATGCAATGCCCATGCGATACATCCTTCCAGTGCGATAACATGACAAGTCACCAAACCACTTTCGGAAAAACGGCGTCCCGTAGGTTCGATACGTTATGAAATGATGACACACCCTGACACGCCTCTGAAATTCAGCTTTCTACTTAAAGACGTCACAAGCCTCTCACAGAACTAGTCCTTAACAAAAAAACAAAATCCACGGAAAATTTTTTAGCAGGAAAGCGAAAACCTTGCAAGATATTTTTGGAAAAAAAATACATGGTAAGGGACAGAAATTTTTTTAACGTGACTAATAATGTGTGTGTTTCTAAAAGACATAACTATAAACGAAAAATAAAAAGAGAAAGAAAAACAACAAGGTTTGGCCTTTCCCCTCTTTCCAACTCGGAAATTTTTGGTGAGAAGAAACTCACCAAGATGGAAGTAAGTGCTAAAAATTGGGCGATAATGTACCTAGAATACTCAAAACCAAAATTGGAAGATATGTGGAAGAAAACATTATGAATTGGAAACAACGGATAAATAAAATATGGCTTAATAAAATACTATCAGTATGTATCAGCACACCAAAATAATCTGTTACGAAACAGCAAACTGGTATAGTCCCTAAATCCGACTCTGTCTAAGCCAGGTATAAAAGTTAAAATTATAGCGGATACGCAGGGTTTTTGCCTGCTAACTGTTCACGACTATCTTATCTAAACATTGTTTTTGTGACCAGTCTTATCTAGAAACTGCCAGAAAACCAATTGTTTTTGAGTAAGCCGCAGTTTGGAATTTTCTAGTGAAAAAGGCACTAGTATAAATAAGGAAACGACACGAGAGAGTTTAGTTTTAGTTGATTGTTTGACATCGTGAGTTAAACAAATAAATAAGTCAATATAAATTAGTTTAAGTAAATATAGTGTGTACATAAGTAGTGAATAGTGTAGTGAATAAATAAATTAAGTAAGTAGCCATACCGTGTGTTTAAAGTTTATCCCACCCGTTTATTGTTTTAAATAAATTAGGAAAACATTACATTGGTGTCAGAAGTGTAATAATATAAATAAATTGCTACGTAAAAATGGCCAAGAGACTATGTGACCTCAAAGTGGCGGAACTAAGAGCAGAATTGGAAGATCGTGAGTTGGAAACGTCCGGTAATAAAAGTGAATTAGTAGAAAGACTTGAAGTGGCACTGGAAAATGACGTCTTTGATCCAAAAACCGTTTTATTTAATGACGAGGCTTCCACCTTTATCTCGTCAATTTCTGCTAATATTTCTGCTAATATGAACGAGAAGATTTCTGCCAAGGAAGAGAACATGGACGGGAAGTTTTCGGCTATAAAGAACGATATTTCTGCTATGAAGAACGACATTTCTGTTAATATGGACGAGAAAATTTCTACTTTGAAGAACGATATATCTGCCGATATCTTATTAATGAAAACGACATTGTCGCTGAAGTTGAAAATGAAATTTCGTCTTTAAAATCTGAAATCGAGAATAAGATGTCAACGATGGACGAGAAAATCGAGAATAAGGTTACAACGATAGACGAGAAAATCAAGGAGTTAGAGGAAAAGATTGCCGACTCAAGAACGCGAGGCACGCCAGAGGAAGAAAAGAAGAACGAGCAAACGAAACCTTGCAAGCCAGAAACACTTCCTAAGTTTGAAGACATTGGCAGTTTTACCCGAGTCAAGGCCCCAACGTTCGATGGAAAAATGTTGTGAACCAATTATGTGAAATAATTTGAAGCAGCCGCTAGAGTGAATAATTGGTCCGATAGAGAGAAGGCAGTGAAATTAACTATCGCGCTTCGGGGAGATGCCTTAGATGTACTTCAGACGATACCTTTGGAAGAAACGGACGACTTCGAGCAGCTGAAGAAGAGGTTGGACATGCGATATGGTCATGAACATCTAGAACATTTGTACCACTCTCAGCTGAAGAACCGAAGGCAGAAACGTGATGAATCCCTTCAAGAATATGAAGTGGACATTGCCCGACTAGTTCGGTTTGCTTATCCGTCAGCACCAGAGAACATGATGGAATGTCTGGACATCCAGGCCTTTATTGATCGCTTACGTGACCATGATATGCACAGGACGCTTCGTTTAGCCCATCCCAAAGCATTAGTTGACGCATTAACAGCTGTTCTTGAATATGAAGCAGCAACCAAGGCTTCAGGATATAACAAGACAGATTTGACCAGTTCGTCAGTTTAATAAAAAGTATGATGGACAAGAAGCCGAGAAAGATCAGTTGCTGGAATTGTGGCGAGCTAGGGCATGTGCGTAGTTCGTGTAAGCGCCCCAAGACTCCTGCAAACCAAGAACCCCAATCACAGAAAAACTAGAAGGGGTCGGCTAGGAGGGGGCAGCACCGACCCATGATCGTTCCAAAGACCCTCTCATACTGATAGCTTCGCTCAGATGTCGCAACGACAGTGTATATGTGGATGGCGAAGTGATTGGCATTAAATATGCTCTGCTGGTTGACACTAGAGCAACTAGAACCATTATACGACCAGAGATAATAAACCCCAAGAAGAAGCTTCTGCCAACGAGACTGCGACTGTGGACCGCCACAAGCGAGAGTGCCAACGTTCACGGGGAAACACAAATCCAATTGGGAATTGGCATACGGTAATCGTAGCTGACATTGAAGAAGACGTGATTCTGGGAATGGACGTAATGAATGTACATGGCTTCCAATTAGACTTTAGAAACAGAACCATTAAAGTGGGTTCCGAGGAAGTATTCCTTCATCCATATGAAGACAGCGAGGTGTTGCCAGCTGTACAGGAAGATACCGTTCTACCTGCACGAAGCGAAACCATGATAGTAGCACGGCTACAGGGAATTATGGAGGAAGGTACACCGGTTATGATGGAGCCAAGGAACCAAGACGAAGAGGTTGGTAAAGGAGTACTTATTGGAAAAGGATTGGTTACGTCGGCGAAGGAGATCCCTGTACGATTGATAAACGTGAGCGATTACCCAATTAAGATCAAGCAGGGAACCAAGATTGGATCCTGCGTACCAGTGACGTCTATAGTTCGCCAAACAACGACCACTGACAATTCTAATACCAGATTCGAACAGATGTTATCAGTAGCTGGTCAATCTTTGGATCGAGCTGAAAAAAAGAGAATGAGAGAATTTCTCTTGCAGTATCGAGACCTATTCGTACCAAAAGGAGGAAAGACTGGTAGAACATCAGACGTCAAACACAAAATCGATACTGGTAATGCTAAACCAATTAGGCAATCAGCTCGAAGACTTCCACGAGCGAAGAGAGAGGAAGCTGAAAGAATAATTCGAGAGATGGCAGAAGAAAAAGTAATAGAACCATCTACTAGTCCATGGGTGTCTCCAGTAGTGCTCGTCAAGAAAAAGGATGGAACTGGAAGTATGGTTACACAACCCGACGAGGAGAAAAGGATTTTCTCCAAAATTACAAAAATCCTGGGAAGGTCCATACTTAATCAAGAGAAGGTTCAATGATGTTGTATATCGCATAAGCAAGATCCCCAACGGAAAAAACCAAAAGTAGTTAACCAAAACCGACTAGCGCCATTCGAAGGAGACCATGATCTGGAGGAAGGAGTAAACCTTATTCGAGATGTGTCTGACCCTACCTTCGAGGAATTTATGGGCACGTATGGAGGTACCGGGTAAGCTAGATATGGAGCCACTTCGGAACAACAACAAGATATGTTCATGAAATTGACTGTCTCGACCCTTACTTCGTGGAATATGCTCATATTAGTGTTTTCAAATTAAACTCAAGGTCTCTAGTTAATTCCACAATATAATACAAGTTATTGAAAATTCTAAAAAATTGACAATTGTTTCGATAAATCAATATCATCATCATATACCACTATTAAAGAAGTCAGGTATATATAAACTCAAATGTCCAGAATGTAATGCTGTCTATTTGGGTCAGACCCTTAGGAATTTTGAAATACGATACAGTGAGCACTTACGAGCATACATATTAAAACAACCAGATAAATCTCACTACGCAAAACATCTACTTGACACCAATCATTCATTGACACCTAACACAAAACTAGAAGTACTGCATATTTGTGAAAAGAAACAAGAACTGGATTTCCTTGAAGAACTGGAAATTAGAAGACATTTAAGAAACCCACAATATGAAGTTGTCAATGAACAGTTAAATCTAGGGAATTCTCCACTAATAAACTGTCTTCTTAAGTGATAATTGTAAAGATCAGCAGATATAGTTTTCCTGGTTTTCTATATCATTGCACAGTTATACTGATCTTAATTGGAAAAATGATATCCAGGATATCACCATAGGGCTAATAATATCTAAGCTTCAATATTTGTAATATCACATCTTCTTCTTTTTTTCTATAAACATATATTAAGCCAATCACAAGTTAGGTTACTTCTTGGTCTAGCCAAATATAACTACTAAACATCAGGTAGGCATAAAATGAAATGTAACTTCCGTCATTCTGACGATGATATTGATTTATCGAAACAATTGTCAATTTTTTAGAATTTTCAATAACTTGTATTATATTGTGGAATTAACTAGAGACCTTGAGTTTCATTTAAAAACACTAAGATATGTTCACTCTCCCGGAAGATTATTCACTGGCATACAATATCCCCGCCCGTATCAAGAACGCACGAGGGTTGGCAACCGTCTTTCGAAAGAAGTTCGGGCAATTAGAAAAACTTGAAGACCAGATTCCAGCCCCGGGCAAGACACTGAAACTGAAACATAATTCGCGGTACGTCTTCTACGTGGTAACTAAAAATTAATTTCAAGATCGATCTACCTACCGCGAAGTGTGGGAAGCACTTCGAAACCTACGAGACCATGTGTTGGAATCCAGCGTGAAGAAACTGGCTGTGCCTAAGATAGCGAGTAACCAGTTGGATTGGCGAATCATCAGGAACATGGTAGAGATTATCTTTCAAGATACCGGTGTCCAGATATTAATTTGCAGCTACAACCCCCGTTATCAGTATCCGATGAAGACGGTGCCCTGCTATTTCCATAAGATCAGAAAGTGTAGAAATGGGGCCAGTTGCCAATTCAAACATCCAGTCTCGGCTACACAAAAGTTCCAGGAGGAACTTCCATTTAAGGAGGGAATAATGTTACGAAACAGCACACTGGTATAGTCCCTAAATAAGACTCTGTCTAAGCCAGGTATAAAAGTTAAAATAATGGCGGATACGCAGTGTTTTTGCCTGCTAACTGTTTACGACTATCTTATCTAAACATTGTTTTTGTGACCAGCCTTATCTAGAAAATGCCAGAAAACCAATTGTTTTTGAGTAAGCCGCAGTCCGGAATTTTCTAGTAAAAAAGGTACTAGTATAAATAAGGAAACGACCCGAGAGAGTTTAGTTTTAGTTGATAATTTGACATCGTGAGATAAACAAGTAAATAAGTAAATATAAATTAGTTATGTGTTTACATAAATTAGTTTAAGTGAATATGCTGTGTATATAAGTAGTGAATAGTGTAGTGAGTAAATAAATTAAGTAAGTAGCCATACCGTGTGTTTAAAGTTTATCCCACCCGTTTATTTATTTAAATAAATTAGAAAAACATTACGAATCGATGAATTGTCGTACAATAAAGAGAACGTGGTATACTCGTATCAAAATACTGGGAAGGAAAAAAACTAAAGCGAATACTGAGAACTAAAACGCTACCAAGCAAAAAGATAATTTCTCAGTACACACACAACAAATAAAGGAACTGCTAGAAAATTATCTGAATCCAAAATTTGCCTGAAGCAAAGAAGTCCAGAAAACATTTGAGCAATACAGGGACTAAAAATATAAATCGTATACTGAGAACGAAAACGCTACCAAACAAAAATATAATTTCTCAGTACACACACAACAAAAGAGATAAGGGATTACTACAAAATTAACTGACTTCAAAATTTGCCTGAAGCAAGAAATTTCAGAAAATATTTGTGTGTAAAGGTCGTCCCAAACTAAACTGATTTCTAAAGGTGCATTATGCAAGAAAATTTGAAACATTCACGGAAATCCGATCAATATTTAGAAATTAATTATCTATCAATTATCCGAATTCCAGAAGGTTGCAAGATTCAAGTAGGGGAAGAGATATTTTCAACCAATATCCAAATTAGAACAGAAAAATCAATAATATTGCCGAAATTAGATTTAAAAATTTTTAAAAGTTCAAACATATACTTAATTCACCAAACTTAACTAAAATAGATTTTGAAGGATTATATGAAATCAACAAAATTGCGAAAAATATAAAACCTATTCAAGAAATAAAAATTCCACAACGGCACACAACAATTGGATTATTCTCAATAATTATAATTACTTGTATTCGTGTGTTATATGAAACTCACTGTTTCTAGCTAATTTCACAATACAATGAAAATTGTTGAAAATTCTAAAAAATTGACAATTGTTTCGATAAATCAATATCATCGTCAGAATTACAGAAGATACATTTCATTTGATGCCTACCTGATGTTTAGTAGTTATTTTTGGCTAGACCAAGAACTGACCTAACTCGTGATTGACTTAATATATGTTAATAGAAAAAAGAAGAAGATGTGATATTTCAAATATTGAAGCTTAGATATTATTAGCCCTATGGTGATATCCTGGATACCATTTTTCCAATTAAGATCAGTATAACTGTGCAATGATATAGAAAACCAGGAAAACTATATCTGCTGATCTTTACAATTATCACTTAAGAAGACAGTTTATCAGTGGAGAACTCCATAGATTTATTTGTTCATTGACGACTTCATATTGTGGGTTTCTTAAATGTCTTCTAATTTCCAATTCTTCAAGGAAATCCAGTTCTTGTTTCTTTTCACAAATATGCAGGACTTCTAGGTCTGTGTTAGTTGTCAATGAATGCTTGGTGTCAAGTAGATGTTTTGCGTAGTGGAATTTATCTGGTTGTTTTAATCTGTATGCTCGTAAGTGTTCATTGTATCGGATTTCCAAATTTCTAAGGGTCTGACCCAAATAGACAGCATTACATTCTGGACATTTGAGTAATATATAATACCTGATTTCTTTAATGGTGGTATTTATGTTTTTACATTTAAAAATTTTGTACCTACGTTACTCTCTGTTTTAAAAGAAATTGTTGTATAAACTTATTTCATTTGAAGTTACTTATATGTTCACTAAAATTCCTCCTAAAGAATGTCTAATACTTGTTAGAAAATTACTAGAAGATAAAAATATTAATCCAGGAATAATATCAGATATACTTAATTTATTTGATGTATGTATTAAGCAGATATATATTCAAAATGAAGGTTTGCCAATGGGAAGCCCTATATCACCTATTTTGGCAAACATCTTTATGGGCAGTTTAGAAAGAAAGATCTTTGAAAGTAATATTTCGAAAAATGTTTTATTTTGGTATAGATATGTAGATGACATATTAGCTTGTTTTATGGGTAGTGAACGACAATTAGATGTATTTTTCAACCACATTAATAAATTACACCCAAAAATTAAATTTGCGTTAGAAATTGAAGGAAATAGCTCAATCAATTTTCTCGATTTAAAAATTCAAAGAGTTAATAATGTACTTGATTATTCAATTTACCGAAAACCAACACACACTGATGTGACAATTCCATATAGTTCCAATCACCCCATGTTACATAAACTAGCGGCATATAATTCAATGATACATAGAGCTTTTTCAGTTCCTATGAACAAATGTAATTTTGATAGAGAGAATAATACAATTAGACAAATAGCAACATCCAAGGGTTATCCATTGCATATGATAAATAAGCTAATTAATGAAAAAGAGGATAAAGTGGCATTACAACTAATATTTCCTAAATAAACTGATGAAATAAAAACTTATAAAATCATCACATATGCATGAAATATTTCTAATAATATTTCAAAGATAATATATTTAGCAACGAACACAACAATTTCTTTTAAAACAGAAAGTAACGTAAGTACAAAATTGTTAAATGTAAAAACAAAAATACCACCATTAAAGAAATCAGGTATATATAAACTCAAATATCCATAATGTAATGCTCTCTATTTGGGCCAGACCCTCAAAAATTTTGAAATCCGATACAGTGAACACTTACGATCATACAGATTAAAACAACCAGATAAATCCTACTACGCAAAACATCTACTTGACACCAATCATTCATTGACACCTAACACAGAACTAGAAGTGCTGCATATTTGTGAAAAGAAACAAGAACTGGATTTCCTTGAAGAATTGGAAATTAGAAGACGTTTAAGAAACCCACAATATGAAGTCGTCATTGAACAGATAAATCCAGGGAGTTCTCCAATAATAAACTGTCTTCTTAAGTGATAATTGTGAAGATCAACAGATATAGTTTTCTTGGTTTTCTATATCATTGCACAGTTATACTGATCTTAATTGAAAAAATGATATCCAGGATATCACCATAGAGCTAATAATATCTAAGCTTCAATATTTGTAATATCACATCTTCTTTTTTCTATTAACGTATACTAAGTCAATCACAAGTTAGGTCACTTCTTGGTCTAGCCAAAAATAACTACTAAACATTAGGTAGGCATCAAATGAAATGTAACTCCTGTCATTCTGACGATGATATTGATTAATCGAAACAATTGTCAATTTTTTAGAATTTTCAACAATTTTCATTATAATGTGGAATTAGCTAGAAACAGTGAGTTTCATTTAAAACACTAATATGAGTAGATTCCACGAAGTGAGGGTCGAGACAGTTAATTCTATAATTATTTGTATTAATATAATAATATTTTGGTTCGTACGAAAATTTCGAATAAGCAAGACAGAAGATATTGAATTGGAAGAAACAAACTCAAAATCGAAAAACAACTCCATTATAATTCGATCTTAGGGATGGAAGAGTTATTGGACGAGAAAACTCTAGAAATAAATAAGAATATTACATTACAGTAAACAAGATAAGAAATGCAGAGCATATTTATTAATATATATATATATATATATATATATATATATATATATATATATATATATATATAGAAATGTTGTGCAGATTTATTATTATTAAAGTTGTTAGTTAAATTATTAAGTTAGTAAAATTATATAATTATTTCAAAAGAATTTAAATTTTGATTATATTGTAAAAATAAAGTTTTTTAAAAATAGTTTTCGAAGTTAAAAAGTTATAATTCTCGTAGCCCGTTTGATGGAAACAAGAGTTTTGGGTGTCTTTGTTTTTCTGTTTCTAGAAAACACACGAACTCAACTGTCCGCTTAGTCCG
This sequence comes from Galeruca laticollis, assembly GCA_963921935.1. Taxonomy (NCBI): domain Eukaryota; kingdom Metazoa; phylum Arthropoda; class Insecta; order Coleoptera; family Chrysomelidae; genus Galeruca; species Galeruca laticollis. The sequence goes on from OY998181.1 coordinate 107,564,665, forward strand.
TTTAGGCTTATTGATCTTCTCCAAGTTTTGTGTGAATGTGTTTGGTGTCTATTGAACATACAAAAATATTAATGAAATTGTTTTGATTTAAATTTTTCCAGTTTAAATTTTCGTAAGTTTATTTTCATTATACATGGTATTCTATGAATTCGGGGACTGAAACAAAATATCATAAGATTTTTGAGAGTTTTGTCCTTGGTTACCAAGTAATTGATAACAAAAATCTAAAATCCAATCTGTAAACATCATTAAAAACCCATCTTAAAACAAATAACTGGTTGCTATGGTGGTGATAAAAATTTATCAGTACAATTGTATACGATTATTTGTTTTAAAAATGGAAAGTCGATATTCTAATAGTTGATACGTAACACGTGCGTATATTGACTACTATTTATAGTCCGGGAGACAATGTTGCATTTTTTATGGTGATTTCAGGTAGCTTAAAATTATTGACCTTTACCCTGACTTCATTAATATCTGATAACATAACCGACAGATGTCAAATTATTTTGTTCTGTTCTTCACTATTAATAGAAAGAGATGCCACTAAATAATTATGTCGGTTATGTTATCAGATATTAATGACATCAGGGTAAAGGTAATAATTTTAAATTTAATTTTGTGTTTAGTATTCCTACCTAGTTTATTTCATAGAAACACGAACTTCGATCAAAAATGTTGCGGTCTTATAATGAAAAAAATGGAGTTGAACTAAATTATAAAGTATTAGATCTATGTGCTACTAAAGTAAAATATATCACGAACTAACTCTATACATGTGGATCATGTATATTATGAGTATACAGCAATAGAATGAAAAGATAAGGGACTACTATTTTGCTGGTCGTCTGATATAGTCGTACTCGAAAACTGATAAGCTATAAATGATGTATATTCATGAGCGGTGTGAATAAAATATTTAATTGCATGTTTTTTGTAAATATTATAAAAATTTTGATAATATTTAAAAATAACAACGAAAATAGAATACTTAATACAGAAAACCTTGAATAATTGTAGTTTCGTAAAATATTTACATTAAATTTTATTTTTTACATAATAATAATTATTATATTAAAAACCTGCAGTTAGTTCATTCACTATCGTCTAATGAGGCAATATCACTTTCGCTACTGCTTTGTCCAATATTAATTAAGACAGGATTTATTCTATTATCAACAATATTATCCATTTGCCACATTTCTCTTCCACTTTTTTACACATATTTTGTTTACATATAAATATTATTATTAGGTATATATTACAACTTATATATACAGGGTCGTTCCTAGAGTGATGGGAGCCTGCGTGCAGGATTTTTTGTGCCCCCCTAATGTTATGATTTGAAAATCAAGATAATTACATCCTACATCGTAACATTTTTTCATGATTTGTTTAATACAATCAATGCAAAAAAACAAAAATAAAACGATAGAAGTTTAAAATCTTTTATTTTCAATATCACTAATATCACACTGTAACGTTTTTTCCCTATTTTTCGCCCTGCGAAATCGAATAATTTCTATCCCAGTGCGGCCCCGGCGTAACAATATTTTCTTCGGACTGTGTAGAAGATCGTTTCATATGACCAATAAAAATATTTAGTAACAATATATCTCTGGGTTTGTTACGGCTCAATCTTGACTTTCAATTGAACAAAGTGACGATTGGATGTACAAAAGTTTTAATATCGCCCCTAAAAAAGGTGCGATGTGTACACAATAGTTTTAGTATCGCCTTCGGAATACAGCGTAATTTGTGCATTTACGACCCGATTCTTTTTATATGGTTTGTTATATGGCTTTTTTAGAACCAATTTTACAGTTGTTTTTCGGAAAAAAATTCAAAAAAAAGGCTGTGGATCCCCAAAAATCTCGTCACGATAGGCAGTCATCTACCGATTCTTAACCGAAGAAGTTGAAAAGTTCTTGGAGTGTCAGCGTGAATTATCGTATCGTTAGTTAGTGTCGCTATCGAGATTGAGTCTACGAAGATTACTTGAGCGAAGCAGTGGTGATTTTCTTAGTTATTAAGATTAAAATATCGTATCGTATCGTACCAAAGTATCGATATTTCCTGTGCTGAGTCGGCGAATTGAAATTACCGAAGTATCTGTGTATTGTGTTTATTACCGACATTAAGTTACCGAATAATACCAAGTATCTGTGATTTGTTCCATCACGCGGTGAGAGTAGATTACTTATTACAAGTACCTACTATCCTAAATTTTTAAATCTACCTAATCGAGAAACCACGTCTCCGGCGTTGATGCAAGTATCTGCACCTGAATAGTATTGTAGTGATTGGCTGGAGACTGTTGGAGTCAGGTATCGTGAATGATTATTTTGTATCTCTCCTAAATAAAGAAATCGCACCTTTTCTTAGTCGATGGTGAAAAGAGTAATTTCGTGTCACGCCATTTCTTTAGCGAAAGAACCATACGGTATCTGAATTATTTTATTATGATAACGAGTTTATTTATTACTAATATTGACATTGTTTTGAAGAACTTTTATGTTTTATATTAGTGTTTTTAAATGAAACTCACGGTCTCTAGTTAATTCCACAATATAATAAAAGTTATTGAAAATTCTAAAAAAATTGACAATTGTTTCGATAAATCAATATTATCGAAAAACAATTGTCAATTTGTTAGAATTTTCAATAACTTATTATATTGTGGAATTAACTAGAGACCGTGAGTTCCATTTAAAAACACTAATATGAGCATATTCCACGAAGTAAGGGTCGAGACAGTTAATTTTTTATGTTTTATGCTGTTTGATAGAATAACCGATAAGAAATTCGGCGTGCACATCAAATCTAGATTAAATTAGTTCCCGATCACTTATATTGACGTAACTTTCACAAAGCCTATGTGTTTTTTTGTTTTCGACTAATTCAGTAATATAATATCCCACATTTTCTTTTTTGAATAAACGGAAAATAATTTTGTTAATAAACTAATTTTTTAGTTCGCTAACTATGCGATATTTATCGTTTGTTTATTTATATGATTTTTATTTGTATATTTCTTGTTCCTTGGAGACGATTTATTCCTCGAACAATTACCGTGTAGTGTTGAGTGATAATTTGTTTTATTGTTTTTATGTATATATTAGTTTTTGAACGTTTCTAAGATTTTGTATCTTATTGTTGTTGGTACGTATGCATGTACCCATATTGTAAATTTTTTTATGTTCTGTTCACTGAAGCTGGTCAAACATGTTAATAAACTGGTTAACATAATAAACCGCGTTTTATTGAGTACTTCCCTAACCTCCACAGACACACTACCGAAAATACCTCATTTTATATAATTTCTCTCGCTTATCGCAGTTTTTGAAATTTTTCCTGTGAATTAAAATTTCTATTTCTGGCGCCCTTTAATTACCTTTCCGGTTGATTAACGTTCCTAAAATAAACCCACGACTCTTAGCTCTCCAACCAAAACAAGAGTGCCGTTCGCAAACGTCCTAATTGTTTATCGCCCAGTATCCTTCGAAATAATAATACGTTATCTTGGTCCCATCCAAGGAAATTTGGAGAAATTGGTACCGAACAATTAAGACGGTAACAACATATAAAAAAGAAGGAAACACTTCATTTCGCAATGTTACGGAAAACAATTGAAGGGGTCAATGCAAAAAGTGGACAAGTCCATTTTTTAGCAAACATTGTTTTTTGCATGGACATGTTCTGTTTTAAATTGTGCATGGTCCCATGCAAAAACGAGACTTATATCTCTACCACACACTTTACAGTACTGTATTATAAGTTGTCTACCTTCCAATACTTTTCAAGAAGTAGACATATCCTGGATATGTCCCGTTCTTGCACTGGATCAAGTACCAAAATATTAGTGTTGACGTAGACGTGTCGTTTAACGTGTCGACGGAGCGAAGCATTGTTTTTAAAAAATCTTTCAAATAATAAGCAACATTATGAGTTCTGACTCTGAACAAGAGGATCCCTTTCATGGAGATTATTCCGACGTTGATCGTGATTATGTACCCAGAGAGGCAACAGAAGACAGTGAATCAAGTGAACCTAACCTCAATGAAAACAAAAACAAAGGCAAAAAACGGTTGAGAAATGAAAAGAAATGGAAACGAAGTATCCAAAAGCAACGTAGAACAGCGGGCAAAGAATATGAGAGTACTTCCAAAACTGTTGTGCCAGAGAGGATGGTAGGAAATGCATGCAGCTGTAAACTAAAATGTTTTGAAACAGTCTCCGCTGATAGTAGGCAAAAAAACTTTAATGCTTTTCATAAACTGCCAAGCAATGAACTACAAGATGCTTATTTATGTGCCAACCTGTCTGTGACAAATGTCACTCGCCATAGACGACGTACAGGCCAAAATAATAAATCAAAAAGCGTGACTTGTACCTTTTCTGTAAGTTTTCTTTACGCTACTCTCGTCCAACTTCTGATTTTTGGTATTCTAGGCTAAAGAAGGGATCCTAAACTATCGTGTGTGTAAAAATGCACTGCTTGCTATTCACGGTATAAAAAAAGGTAGAATAAATATTCTGATAAATCACTTAAAAGTTAACGTCACGCCTCCATCGGATGGAAGAGGAAGATATAATAATAGACCAAACCAAATTACTCCAGAAACAGTTGCCCAGATTCGCAGTCATATAATGAGCTTCCCCAAATATAAATCACATTATAGTAGGAAGGATAACATCGGCAAATATTATCTATCACTGTTACTAAATACTACACGGTTACATGAGTTGTATTTGCAAAAATACGAACCTGTTCAATATAGAATACTGCAAGAGAGAAACCATGAAAATTTTAAACCTGTGGTAAAATACGAATATTTTAGAAAATACTTCACAGAAAATTTTAATATTTCATTTGGAATCCCAAAATCAGACACATGTCAAAAATGTGATAAACTGGTAAAACAAATCGATGCTGCAACATCAGAAGAAGAAAGAAACACACTTCAGGGAGAAAAATCTTTGCATGTTGTGAAATCAGAAACTTTTTACGAAGATCTTATAAAGAAAAATCGCAGCTAGCTAAAACTTTAGATTATGTGGAAGTTATAACATTTGACTACCAACAAAATTTACCATTACCAGTAGCCTTAAGTGGAGAGGTATTCTACAAGATTCAAATGTGGGTCTACAACTTTTGCATTCATGTTGCAAGCACTGGCAAAAGTTACTTTTTTCTATATGACGAAACCATTGCTGGAAAGGGGCAAAACGAAGTAATCAGCTTACTAAATTATTTTTTCGAAAATATTATTAGACCTGAACTTACTGAGCTATACATGTTTTCAGACAACTGTGCGTCGCAAAATAAAAATTTGGTAATGACCCAATATCTCTTCACACTTGTAGAAATGGGAAAATTTAACTTAATATACCATCGCTTCCCTGAACCAGGGCACAGTTATCTACCGTGCGATAGAAGCTTTGCAGCTATTGAGAAGACAAAACGAAAATATGATAAAATTTACCTTCGAAATGAGTACGCCAAAATCATTCGAGAATCTGGTCATACATGTGTAGTGATTACGCCTGATAAAAAAATGTTTTTGAATTTTAAACAACATTTTTTACCACTGTTTAAGAAGAATGTAAGTGTAAAAAATGCAAAATTCACAATATCGAAATATAGAATTTTCCAACACGACAGATCTAAATTGCCTATAATTCCATGTAGTATCTCAGTATCAATGACGCTCTTCCAAGAATTAGAACTTAAAAATAAAAATGTAGTTCTCAGTTTGCCGGATGATTCCAAGCTTTTGTATGTTGATATAAGAAAGCTGAAAAAGAAGAAGTTTGAACATGTCATGGCATTGGCTGCAAATTACGTCCCACTAGCTGATCAATGGTTTTATGAAGAAATAAAACAGTATCACTTAGATTTTGTTAACCCAGATGCTGACACGTCATGTTCCGAAGACAATGATGATGAATGATAATTTTATTTTTGTAAATCTAAATTTATATTAACATTGCTTAAAAACAAATAAAATTAAAATATTAAAACAAAACTGTCCAAAAAGTGGACATGTCCATTTTATTTTATGTTTAAGCGAGACATTTTACGAAAATGTGTCCACATGCCACTAACAAATAACTAACCAAAGTCAAAAAATAGTTTGTTTTTTTTGTTGACTTCCACAAACGTTTTTTGTCTCTGCTGAAAAATTACTAAAAGTGGACTTGTCCACTTCTTGCATTGACCCCTTCAATTACAGAAACTAGATCCTCTCAATGCAAACATGTAAAATATACATATAAATGAAAAATTATTAAATAATAAGTGAGTATTACCACACAACACGTCTTGCTTTCACAGATGCAAGCTCATTGATCGTTTCGTTGTGGTCAATGGCATCACAAATTTTATTTTCAATTGAAATGATTGCCAAATCTGACAGCCTTTCTTGGCACATTGACGTTTTCAAATAATTTTTAATAAGCTTTAGTTTTGCAAAACTCCTTTCGCCATATTCCACCTAAATTCGTATGGTCAGAAATATCCTCAAGGCTCTAAATAGATTTGGAAACAAAGACTAGATTTTTCTCGTAGAATCTCGAACTGGGATAAGAATTTTGTATGACAGAATTTCATGATGCAAATCAATATTTTCGAATACATGTCCTATTCTAGCTTCACAGTAACAATGTCAGGTTGGAGATATAAATATGTTTTAAGTGATTAAGAACTTCTGGCTGCAGCTGAGCAGGCTGCGCTTAAACTTGAGAACCTACCAATGGACAATAGTGTTGTTACAGACGAAGAGGATAGCGAGGATGAAACTGGTGAAGATTGTGAAAGAAGTGCGGAGATGATCTTGACTGTAGATGATGCCAAGAATGATAATCGCGCTAATGGACAGCAAAATAGACAGAATATGAAATTACAGATCAAGATGTAGCTTTAGAAGAACACGGCGAAATTGAGCCCAGTGAGGGAACAAAAGCAGCTAAAATCGTGAACAAAAATTTGCCTAAAAAGAATAGCAAGAAATTGGAAGAAAAGACCCGGAAGTGGAAGAAAGCGAAAGTACAACATCTATCCCTGATTACGGGGGGCGAGGAAGGTCCCGTAGAGAGCCACTTTGCTAATTGTGACACATATACAGACTATTTCCACAAAATACTGGGCCCATATGTTATACAAAACATGATCTATCAATCAAACTTGTATTCTGTTCAGCGAGAAAAGACGATGAATTTCAAGGAGAGTGAATTACTTTCTTTCATTGGAATAAATGTTTTCAGGGGCTACCATAAGCAATTATAAACATTACTGGTCTTCTGTGGAAGCCCTTGGAGTTGATATTATAAAGCATTTGATGCCAAGATCTCGATTTGAGCAGTTTTTGCAGTATTTACACATAAATGATAATTCGTCCATACCTGCTAATAACAAGGACAAGATCTATAAGATTAGACCCTTTGTGACATCTTTAAATGAACGGTTTGACATGTTGGATAATGGGACTCGAGATCTCTCCATTGACGAAAGCATGATTGTTTTTAAGAGACGATCATCCCTAAAACAATATAATTCTAAAAAGCCGATCAAAAGTATAAATTATGGTGCATAGCCGATCAGAAGGGAAGTAAAAAAATTTGAAGTATACCAATGCAAAGACGAATCCGCACAAGACAAATTACAGGAATACGGATTAGAAGAAAGAGTCGTGTTGAGTATGACTGAGAGATATTAGGGTAAAAACCGCATAATATACTTTGACAATTATTTTACCTCCGTTCCCTTACTGGAAAAGCTACAAACGAACAAATTCTCGCTTGCCATCAAAGTTGAACTTTTTAAAAAAAAATGTAATTTCCAAAAGATTTAAAATCCCAACATAAATTTTTGATTCTGATTTCGATGAAATTTTACATTAGGGGGGGGTTTGATACGAGGATTCCAAAAAGTTTGTCAGTTGTTCGTAAAAAAATTATTTGAGGTGGAAAATTGAGAAAAATTTATGTAAATGGCATTTTCCGGAAAACTGTACTTCAGATTTTCCTCATTTACGAACGTAGTCTCAGTTTTTACGTTCTGAACCCTTATATGAAATTTTTGAGTTATCGTGTTGACACACCGACCGACATACTGACGTTTTTTGGACTCTGAAACATATGAAACGTGAGTAGATATACAACACTGGTTCTGGGACACTAGTTCGTAAAATGCCCGCTAGATGACGCGCTCGCTGTAGATGGCGCCGTCAGGGGATATGATGTCATCAGTCGCTTACTCCATGTCATCCATCTTGTGATCTGTGTCTTCTCTCATGTGCTCCGTGTCATCCATCTCGTGTTGTGTGGTATGACGTCATTAGTCAAGCGCTCCGTGTTGTCCATTTTTTTTCTACGTCAACGTGCATTTTGTGTATAGTGTGATGTAAGCAGCGCTTTCGTACAATTCATTAAACTTAAAAAAAAATATTTCGTTATCGTCGGGGATCGAACCTCTCCGTCCAAAACTAGCTACCTTATCAACATCGCTATAGAGACATCCTATTTATATAGTTACAAAAGGGTTTTAAATGATATATTTATCGGAATATTTATGTTTAAAAACATATTATTTGTATTCATATTATGAGCCCCCCCCCAATCGAAATTTTCAACAAAAACATATATGGTCGTAATGCACCAATATGCTCCATGAATGATTTTCTTTGCACCTCATTTAAAGTTGCTAGTTAAACCTCAATATATAGAGTGAAGTTTACCCCCCCCCCCAATAATAATTTTCAACAAAAAACAAGTGGCATCGGAATCTACTTTTAATGCTCTCATTTGCACCACCAAGAAAAAGAAAATCCCCCCCCCCTTACTTAGTTAAACCTCAATATATAGAGGGAAGTTGACCCCCCTATGATAATTATCAAAAAAAACAAGTGGCATCGGAATCTACTTTTAATGCACTCATTTGCACCACCAAGAAAAAGAAAATCGCCCCACCCCTTACTTAGTTAAACCTCAATATATAGAATGATAATTTTCAAAAAAAAAACAAGTGGCATCAGAATCTACTTCTAATGCACTTAAATGCACCACCAAGAAAAAGAAAATCCCCCTTCCCCTAGTTAGTTAATAGTATATTACGTAACGTGTGTTGTAAGAAGCATTTTACGCACGAACGGAAAAGTTCCGTGAGTGCGTAAAATGCGTTACAACACGAGTTACGTACTATACTTTACCTACGACCCACTTGTACTTGTGTTTATAATCTTATTAAGGTACTTAAAAGTACAAGTAAAAACGTACATCCTCGATGCCCAGCCAAGTTTTATAAAAGTCGCTCCTCGATGCCCAGCCAAGCATCTTAGAAGTTCACCCTCGATGCCCAGCCAAGTTTCGTAAAAGTCCGTCCTAAGTAGTATTTATTTTTATTAAAAATATATGTAGAATTACCGGAATTGCATAAAATAGCGTATACACCTCTCGACTAAAGTGACATTAATACCTTAGGTGGGCTACTTCCCTCAGGAATCAAACACCATCCGAGGGATTAAATGGACCACTTTAGTAGGTAAACTTCATTATTTAAAGTGTAGTTGCCTCTCCCCAAAGATAAAGTTCGAAAAAAATTTAAGGTACTGGAGTCTACTTCTAATGCACGCTTATGCATCACTAACAAAAACAAAATCTTTGCACTGCCTTGATGAAGTACTATGAAATGACAGAGGTCACAATTTCAACTAACAACGCCTACGTATATCTTGCAAACAATGGTGGTGCTCATGGTTTATTCTATTGAACTCTCTACAAAATATCCATTTTGAATATTTTGTTGTGGAGGATCTCATGTTGTGTGTTCGTGTATATTGTTCTCGCAGTTTTCAATGACACCGTACCTGAAATTGCCAATGAGAGGAATAAACAAACCACAACTTACATAAAAGTAATTATAGCCTTTTTATTGAAATACATTCTCCAAAAATAAGTAACATTTTGAAAAAATATGTAATTACACTTTCATAATTATTGTTTTTGGGATTATATGGTTCAGTAGAAAATTGGAAAGTTTTGTGAATTTTTTATTTACATTTTCGTTTGACATTTCGGACTGTCAGTGTCCTTCATCAGAAACTTATTCTATAAACAGAATGGTTACAAATAACAGATTATACAATATAAACTTCTTTTCAAAAACTTACCATAAAACAAACGCTTGCAAGTGCAATGTCAACATATATAATAAAATAACATTTTAATTGAAAACATTTAGAACAAAATACCACTCTCACTAATGATGGTACATATATTGTGTTAAACCATCCCAGATTTTGCAAGTAAACCAACATAAATCGATTCTAAGATTTTGTGTAATATGTTTGGTGGTGAATTTTCAAAATAATCTTCTGAGACATCCATTTTTATAACTATATCTACCTACCTATTCCGTTTTCTAAAAAAGAATCTCATAGTTTCCTAAAAATGTACAATACCTAAATATAAATACTTTTGCTTATAGTCGGAAGATCTCAATTTCAATTTTAAATGTCAGATTCAATGCACAAAGAAATGTCAATCACTCACAGCCAACGTATAGGTACCTACCTATGCACCCTATTGTATTATTTTCTTGTACCCAATAATTAGGGACAAAAATCAGTTTTAAAAATCACCTCTTATCCGTATCCGTATCGCAATGCGCATGTGCAAAAGCGATACGTAAGTTTCGTTATGTTACACGTATCAATCCGTCACACGTACCTAACGTACCGTATTGCATTCTTATGTTCTATGTTAGCGTTTTTCAATGTCCAAACGACAAAAGTGATGTTGTATGCTCAAAAATAATAACCTTATTTTTAATGATTATAACAAACTACTTATTTAATATACAATAATGGACTTAAATCGAAAAAGACTTTTTTACAGTGGCAATGACGACATTATTTTGCTGAGGGAGTTATCCTGGCATAATCCCTACGAATATCCTAGCAGATTGAATATTTTTTAGGTTTATAATTAAAACCCTAGAAATGGTTACGTTACGAACGCATTTGCTTTATACCTTTTTTGATTAGTCACGTATCTCCGTTACGTTACGAATACGGATAAGGATAAGTGATGTTTTTTAAAAATTGCTTTATGTTTATATTACTACATATGTACTTTACTGAATTCTATATGTTTCAATCTCTGATTAAAAAAAAACTCAGATTCAATATCCGTTTATTATACCTACCTATATACCTACTATAACTGTATAACTACATACAAATTGGAAGTTTTCCTTTACGCACTAGTGCGTAAAGAGTTTTTCTTTACACACTAGTGCGTAAAGTAAAGTTTTACGCACTCGAAAGTGTGTCTAAAGTACGTACTTTACGCACGGTAGTAGAAAATAGAATATTGTGCAACAAGTGGAAAAAGTTCAACTTTTCTCACGAGTGTGGAAGTTTGTGGCATGAGCCAAGGGCGATTACCGCAAACACACGAGTGAGAAAAGTACTTTTCCCACGTGTTACACACTATACTTTTTCTACAACTGCACAAAATTAAAGAATACAAGTAAATAGTTTTGTAGAAAAAGTCTAAGCATCGAGGACCACCCACCGAAAACGGTTGGGCATCGATTATAAGTTTCTGAAATTGGCTGGGCATCGAGGATCCCCTACTGGATTCTCCATATAAATGTATGTAGTGTGGGCAAAGTGCCGTGAGAAATGATATGTCTCACAGTGTGAGCAATATATGGTTTTGAAATTAAGTAAGCTATCAGAAATATGCTACTTTTCATAGCAGTTGTAGGAAAAATGTATTTCGATTTTTTTCTAAAACAGAAAGCGCGTAGTTTGGTACCTACTTACTCAGTAAACCATATTTTTGATTTCCAATTTCCAATTTTAGTTCTTACGAGGGTGAAATAGGGGATCTTTTATGACACCTACGTTAGAAAAATTTAAAGTTTGCTTAATTATGTATCGCAATAACCGGTTTGCAAACCTTGCAATATTTTTAAATATGTTTAGCAAAAGATAGTAAATTTTCGTAAGTGATGTCGAAATCTTTTACTTCTGTACAACGTTTTAGGGAGTTCAATATCAATTCGATATTCAAAAATATTGGGATCTATGGAACGAGTCACACAGTAAGAATAAAACATTTTTTACATCATATAGGTAAAAACACCATATTACTTTACTTCCGGCGAAGCAGTTTCGGCAACTCCCACTCCTCCCATTTCTAACAATGTGTCATCGAACATTTTGGGACCTACGCGGCCACCTCCTTTCGCCCCTATCTTTAGGAAATAGGAATAAAACACTGGGGGGGGGAACAAAACAGTAACACAACTGGTTTCAAATTATCAAATAATCGAAATACTCAACGACATTGTTTACAAGGTGTTCCGGAACTTGATGCAAAAAATTCGGGAGTGAGTAGATGATGTGAAAATAATGCTGTGACATAAAAAAATACTCATACGACCCCTCGTTTCTGAGTTATATAGGGAAAAGGAGGGGAACGGTACGCACCTAAGCAATATTTGTCCTGGAATAGATATTGTAATAAGCACGAAATATGGCAAGGAAATTTAGGGACACCCTATAAAGATATCATTTTCTTGAAATCAAACATAAGCTGAATTCAATTATTATAAAATAAAACCACCTAGAGCTAGAAAAATTAAACAAACAAACCACAAGATTGACGAAAACAATTTGAATCAAAAACACACCGATGTTTGTATTATAAAAAAAATACAGACAAATTTTGCAGCTTAGCATAGAGAAATTTAGTAAAACTAACCTTCAATCATGAAAACAAAAAATGAAAAACACAAGAGCAAAATGAATTGGATGTTTTGAATAACAAACCTCGTCCGAAATCATTAGAAATAAATAGAAGAAAAATTGGACGAGAGAGGCAGAGAAAATCAGAGAGTTGACAGGCACCGTGTGGCCTGGGGCTCCCCGTTTTCGACGGCCCGAGTGTGTACAGTGATTTTTTTTTGTGATTGTGATATTTCAAAACGTAAGTTTTTGAACCTGACATTTTTTTCTTTTAAACTAAAAGCACATTGATATTGATTTAATTTTTGGTGCCCGACGATAAATCCTGGTCATATACGTGCACTACTGACACTTGAGCCCCATACTACCATAACTTGTAAAGAGTACGATTTGTAAATTGTTTATTTTTTTTGTTGTGAACATAAGATTTTATTCAAGGGAATGTCCGTTGTGGTTCTCTAAGGTATTATACAGAGATATTTATTTACGATAACCGACTATTTAGGTCGTAATCAGGGGAAGATATTTTCAGACCATGAAATATGTTTCATTCTAAACGTGTTGTTTTTTAATGTATTATACAGAGATAGTTATTTACGATAACGGACTATTTAGGTTATAATCAGGGATAGATATTTTCAGTTTAATTATACCTAAAATTACATTCAGGTAGGATATCATTTGTTGATTTCGAACCTTATCGGGCAACGGAATTTTTTCATTCAGACAGCAGGAAGGCCGGTATGGTAAAATCAGCTAATTGTGAATATTACGAAGTTCCAAAGTAACCGTTAGATAGGTCCAGGTAATAATCATATTTTTGTTTAATTGCTAGTATAAAAATCCTGACCTTTCCAGCATCTTGACGAATTTTATTAAAATCATGTCGTATTCCATTGGCCTCCGCATAATGAAAAGCGATTTTTCGTAATTCCGCAGGAGCCAATCCATGAAACAATGTATCCAACTTAAGAACGTGATTTGCCATTTGAGTTTCAGTCTCAGATGAGAATGTAGCAGGTCTTCCCAATCTTGGAGCAGATCTGTCGTTCTTTTTTCTACGAGCTCTTAGTGTTGAATGACCTGGAAACTTCTCGTATTTTTCTGCCAGAAACAATTGCATCCAGAGCTTTCTGTAGAGTTTCCTCGGTCCAACCAGCGATATTCGTTTTTCTCTTGTACTTGTTGGGCATCTGAAAAACATTTTAATTATAAAGAATCAAAACACAAATTTTAAATCACTTTCGGACACTACGCGGGTAATGGTACGCATCCGCTTCTCCCCTATATACTAAAATATAGGTTTTGATTTCCCAACTTTAAATGCCTATAACTCAGCAAACGAGGGGTTGCATGAGAAAAATGTCATTTTCACGTTATCTACTTAGTTCCGGAACACCTGGTATATGCTACCCAATGAGTTCGATTGTGTTTTGAGAATTTTTCTATTTTTATTATCAAATGTATGTTCCGTCGCTATTTCATGGTTTATTAATGCTGTATATATCTTTTATCGTATTGAGATGTTTGTCCTATGTAAACAGCATCACAGTTATTACAAGAAACTTCATATACAGTGTTGGGAACATTACGAGGGAACATACATTTTACCGTCAGTATGTTAGAAAGAGACAAAATACATATAAATTCAGTGTATTACTCCTCTTCGCTAACAGGGTATCATAAAGGGAGAAACGAAATAACTGTGTAATGGGATGTCTGCAGGCACCGCCTTCGAGAAGCGTACAGTAGCTCTTTTGTCTGGCTTTTACTTACAGTTTTGAATAAACAAATTAGAAATGCAATCCGGCTATTACTAGTCACTTTACCACAGCAAAATGTTGTATAAACAACTCATTATGTTAAAGATCACAATGAAAGAAGTTAATGTTAGAAATACAGATGTGTAATGTGAACAGTTTAGTTTATTATTTGAGAAATAATAAGATAGTACTATACTGATAGCTTAATGCAATGAACAATAAAAAAATCAACATTACTTTCGTTTATCCCTTCATGATTAATTTACAAAGAAATAATTCAGCAGTAATAATCTAATTCACTATATTAGCTCGGTTAGTATTGGAATAAATAACATAACATGCGAAATAAAATTTGTATTAATAATAATAATAATATGTGTTCCGAAATATCTCAATTCTCATTTTTCGCTAACAGGATCTCATAAGTGGAAAACCCACAACGCCGGCCTCTTACAAATTCTTTGTAGCTACTAACAGTATTTGGAATTAATCGTAAACACTTTGGGGGCTGACCTTGAAAATATAAACTCAAATATCTGGAAAACCAATAAAGCACTAACGAAAAGTGGACTAAAGTGGACTAATGAATGGCACCAAATTGAAATCAATAGTAAACACTTTGGGGGCTGACCTTGAAAATATAAAGTCAAATATATCGATAACCAATAAAGTACTAGCGAAAATTATTGAAGCACTAAAGTGCACTAACGAAGCACTAAAGAATGACACTAAATTGGAACTAATCGTAAATACTTTGGGGGCTAAACTTGAAAATATAAAGTCAAATATCTCGAAAACCAATGAAGCACTAACGAAAATATTTAAAGCACTAAAGTGCACTAACGAAGCACTAACGAAGCACTAACGAAGCACTAACGAATGACACTAATTTGGAAATAATTCTGAAAACTTTGGGGGCTAACCATGAAATAAATGACTATTCAATATCTACCAAACCACGGAAGCACTAACGAAATTTATAGAAGCACTAAGAGGCACTAACGATGCACTAACCGATTACACTAAATCTAGTTGAATCGTGAAAACTTTGGGGACTAACTTCACGGACCTTTCCAAATGAGGTCATTAATAATGTTCCTTAATCGTGGGGGATTGGCAAGTCAGCTGGATGACGATGATGGAAACCTCTAGATGTAGCAGCGTTTCATACACTGAAGGTAGAATAGAGAAAATCAGTAATTGATTGGAATATGCATAACCAAAGCATAAAAATTACTAGAGAACAGTTTGCACTATTGATCGAATGGAGGAAAATCTAAGACAATCAATAAAGAGTGGTTTTAAGACATGCGGTCTTGTCCCATTCAATGCCAACAATATTAAGTTTGACAAGTTTTTTGAAGATTCTACTACCAACCACTCCCTGCCCAATAACGAAATTGAAAAAATGATGAAAGAGTAGCTTTAGCCGTTTTCGAGGAGATAAATAAAGAAAACAGACCTCTCTTCAAATCCTCTGGAGAATCTGGAAAGCAGACGTTAAAGATACAAATATTTTTTATCTATGGCAAAAACTCTGACTCTGTAAATAATAAATTTCCACAAGAGTTGAATGACACTATAGTATTCGAAACAAATTTACAAGTACATTCAGAAACGATTGAACGTGTGTCTTCTTCTAATTCTCCTAACTTAGATCTAATAACAGAAATTGCAAAATCCAAAGAAGTCTTACAGTTGGATGATAACACAGACTTTGTAAATAATGAATTCCCGCAAGAGTTGAACCACACCGTAGTATTCGAAGAAAATGTACCTGTACATTGAGAAACTTCCGAACCTGTGTCTTCTACTGATTCTCTTAACTTAAACCTAATATTAGAAATTTCGAGAGCCAAGCAATCCTTACAATTAGATGATAACTCAAAAGAAAATTTGCTTCCAGTTTCAAATTTAACGGATACCAGTAACTTCAATTTCTCAACAGGAGATATAGATTTAAATGTTTTTTCAATAATTTCTCTTGACGACGAAGCAGAAAAACAAGGCGCTATATTATCAAATGTCGATAAAACAACCAGTGACACTAACCGTACAAAAAACGAAGAAACAAATAACTTTTACAAAACAAACGCCGCAAGCGAGAGTGTCGAAAACAAAGATACAGATAGAGAAGAGCAAAAAAACTAACAGAAAGATGAAAATAAAGTAAATGAAGAGAATTTAGAAGACGAAAATAAAGGGAACACAGATAAAAATACATTCATCCAATAGGTTCTAGAGAAATCTTCCGTCAAAAAAATGGAAGAGTTATCAAATATTCCAATTCCTTTCAAGAAAATTGTCTTTTGGATAACACCACCAGAAGAAAAAAAAAGCAACTCGGAAAACCGAAAGAAAAAACTCCATCAGTTGTTGTTTCTCAAGTTTGGCAGCAATATGAAAAGCGGAAATTGGACAAAAAGCAAAACGAACAAGAAGAAAAAGACAAACGAAAAAAAATTCGCTTGGAAAATAAAGAAAACAAAGCTACGGCTTCAAAAACTAAAGGGGAAAAGAAATGTATTGAGCCTAACGAAAAAAGGGTAAAAGGGGTACAGAAGGAAACAAGGTTGGTGACTATGTAATCGTGAAATACAACGAAGCTTGTTATCCTGGATGCATAATTAATTATAATGATGAAAACCAGGAGTATACAGTTAACGATATGACCCCTAGTGGTCAAAACTGGAAATGGCCTGCCAGAGAAGATATTTTAACTTATAAGACATTCGACATAATGCAGAAAATTCAAAAACCAAAGCTTATAAATAAAAGGAGTGTATATGAACTTGCAATAATGAAATAATTTTATATTTTTTAGAACTACTTTTTTATTTAGTCACGAGGGGGTTAGGGTTCAGGTGCCCTAATTGTTGCCGCTCAGCCATTGATTGGCTTATTGTGCACCACCACTCACAGGTATTGAGCAGAGTCCCATCCTAAATTCTTAGCGAACATTGAGATTCGTCGGACTATGTTTTCCTGCATTCCCTCCTGATTTGTGCCTACGAATATATCTAGACAGGAGGCTCGCCTTCTGCACAGGGCAGGGAAATCGAAGACCACGTGCTTTGCGGTTTCTTCTACTTCTCCACACATCCTGCAAATGGGATTTGTTATTTCAATCCCCATTTTCATTAGGTGTGCGTTGAATATCCAGTGGCCAGTTATGAATCCTACCACTTTTCGCAGTTCTTTCCTACCCAGTCTAAAAGCATTTGCAACATAGGAACTCGATGGTCCTTTTAGCATTCTTTTGGACTGAGCATGTCCCGTGATTCTGTTCCAGCGCTTTTGGTGTTCAAGCGACACCCAGTTGGAAACAGTTTTTCGTACGGCGCTGTATGAAACGCCGTATGCTAGTTCTGGTCCCATGAGGGTGAGATGAGCTCCTTTCTTGGTACACTTATCAGCTCCCTCATTTCCAGCTACCCCTGTATGGCTTGGCACCCAAGTAAGAATTACTCTATTGTCTTTTGCCAAGGTTTTCAAGGTATTGTGACAGTCCCATACTATCTTCGACGTATAGCTGTGGCTTGCTAAATCAAAAGGGCCGCCCGACTGTCCGTGTTCACATAGATGGTCTTTTTGTTATATTTCCTGTCTATGCATGTTCTGCCGCATTCGATTAGTGCAGCTATTTCTGCTTGAAATACGGTCGTCATTTTGCCAAGGCAAACACTTATGCTTTGCCTGGGTATGGCGCCGTAAACGCCTGCTCCTGTACCTGTTAGGGTCTTTGACCCGTCGGTGTACCAGGTGATACTGTTCAACATGCGTTGAGGTTCTCCCTGGGCCCATTCGGATCTGCCACTCAAGTTGACACGATATGGTATCTCAGTTTCCACGACCTTGGGCATTCTGTCAGGTAGCATTTCGATGATGTCGCACCTCATAGTGTCGTGTATTTTAGTATGTTTCATAGCATGGTGCTTGCACCAGTTGCCATTGCACTGCATTCTGTATGCAGCCATTTTAGCCTCCCCCTGTATATAGACATCTAATGGTGGGATGTTTAGCGGTATTTCCAATGCTGCGGTTGGGGTGCTCTTCATGGCGCCTGTAATGCTCAGACACGCAGCTCGCTGCACTTTAGAAAGCGTTTTGACTGCTGTGCTTTGCGGAACTTTAGGCCACCATGCGATCGCACCATACACCATCATTGGTCTGATTACTCTGGTGTACAACCAGTTTACCATTGTCGGAGTTAGTCCCCAGGTGCAACCAATTACTCGTCTCATCGTCATTAGCGTATCTGAGAACGGCTTGTGATGCTCCCTAGATGGCTTTTCCAGGTTAGCTTGTCATCTAACCGGATTCCTAGATATTTTGCCTCCTTGGCAACCTTTATCTGATTGCCGAAGAGTTTTGGCACACTAGTAATCTCTGCGATTCGCTGTTTTGTAAATGGTACCATGATGGTTTTCGACAGACAATCCCTCCGCATCACACCATCTCTCCACTACGGACATTGCCATCTGCATTTCTGCATAAGTTCCAGGCAGATGCCCACGTGTTTTCCCCGTATTAGAATGATGATGTCGTCAGCATATCCTTGAGCATACCACCCCTGCTCGTTTAGTGAGACAAGAAGGTCGTCGACTACCAGATTCCACAGCTTTGGTGACAGAACGCCTCCCTGTGGGCATCCTCTTTCTGTCTTCACCTCTCTTGTGACACCACAAAGGGATGCTTGTGCTCTCCTGCTGCTTAGCATGTTGCCTATCCATCGGGTGATTGTCCTGTCTGTGCCTCTGGATTCCAGCTTTGACAATATTGAGCGAGTGCTCGTATTGTCAAATGCTCCTTCGATATCCAGGAACACAGCCAGTGCAACTTCTTTGTAAGTAATGGCTTGCTCTATCTTGCTCACCAAGCTATGCAAGGCTGTTTCGCAAGATTTACCACTTTGGTAGGGATGTTGATTGGGGTGCAGCGGCTTGTCGCCCAGCACCGTGACCCTCAAATGCCGATCTATCTTCTTCTATAATGCCTTAAGATGAAATGACAAGAGACTTATCGGACGATGAGCCTTTGCAGTATCGTAAGAGGGTCTTCCAGGTTTTGGTATGAATACCACCTTGGAGATTTCCAACACCGTAGGTATAACTCCTGTGGCTAGGCTTAGTTTGAACAGATTCACAAGTCTTGGAGTTATTATGTCGGCGCTTTTTTGGAGTAGTACAGGGTAAATTCCGTCCATTCCAGGCGCCTTGAAGGGATTGAATAGCCC
Source organism: Galeruca laticollis (assembly GCA_963921935.1). Classification (NCBI taxonomy): domain Eukaryota; kingdom Metazoa; phylum Arthropoda; class Insecta; order Coleoptera; family Chrysomelidae; genus Galeruca; species Galeruca laticollis. The sequence continues at coordinate 107,584,425 of OY998181.1, forward strand.
ATGTCACATACCCATATGTGATTATGGACTTTGCACAAGTCCAGCTATCACGAGTTGCCAGACCGCGGGCAACTTGCCGTTCTTCCCTGACTTCGCTCGTTGCTTCGACTTGTATTTCGGTGGATCCCGGGAAGTGCGTACTGAGCATTACTGCCAGTGTCTCCTCCGGTCCATCCGTGTGTGAGCCGTCTTCTTTGAGTACGGTCTCTGGAGTGTTAACTGGATTTTGAGCCATGACTCTGTGAAGTTTTGCACAGTCAGAGACACTTTCAATGCCCTGACAAAAATTTCTCCATGAGCTTCTCTTGGCTTTCCTCACTACTTTATTGAATTCAGTGAGCGCCTTCGTATGACTGTCCCAATTTCCTGTGCGTTTGCACTGATTGTACAGCCTTCGAACGTTCCTTCTCATCGATTCGAGCTTCCTGTTCCACCAACGTGCACTTCTGTTGGTCGTTCTGACCGTCTCAGGGCAGGTCTCGGTATATGAGTTCATTATGGCATTGTTAATGTCACAAGTCATTCACTCAACCCCTTGCCCTGAGACTGGGTCAAGTGAGGCTAGATTAGTTTCCAATTTCTTCCGAAATGCTCCCAATCTGTATTCCTTGGGTTTCTATGAGTCTCTTTTTTATAGGTCGACTTAATAGTAAAGGATATGTAACTGTGATCCGACGGCGAGGCTTCGTCTAATACCTCCCAGCCCTTAATTTTGCTAGTCACAAAGTGGCTGGCCAAAGTTATGTCCAGAACCTCTTCCCTAAGCAAATTCCCCCTTCTTTGTTGAAAAGTTGGCTTGCGGCCCTGATTCAATATAGTTAGATTCGACTCTATTAGGTAATCAATAAGGTACTCACCCCGTTTATTGGTATTGGAGCTCCCCCAGGCCAGATGGTGGGCATTGGCGTCCATTCCCAAGATGAGGTGCTTCCCCGTCTCTGATCCGTGTTCCACTATCCTCCTCATTTCCATGGACGGAGGTGCTTCTGTGGAATCGTATGGCAGATACACTGATGCAAGCAGGATTCTGATGTTTCCATCACCCGCCTCCAGGTGTACCTCAGTTACGGCAGTGTCCCTAGAACTACTTAGTTTGATTTATGAATGGTTTTTTAAATCGTTATTATTGATGCTTTTAGTTTTTATTGTATTTTAAACAGTTTAGAATTGATGTTTTGTTTCTTGTTTTATTGTATTTTAAATCAATTAGAATTTATGTTTTTGTTTTATTATATATCTCACATATGCCGATAATAGGGACATATCCCGTCCGATAAGTAGAGCGTCACTCTGCTAGAGCGTCCGATTAGTGGGACAAATAAACATTTTTAATAAATTATTAATTATTAGACAATGATTTTTATTATTATCAAACGAGATAATATATTATGATAGGCAAAGAAATATAGGAACCTGAAATGCAATCCGTATCAGTGATTTTCTAGAGCATATATTTTTTCTGAACGCTTAAAGTTCGACTTTGCTCTTAAGCGTCCGATAGTTGGGCCATTTACCTTAGATTGAGTTGTTATGGTAGACAAGTGAGATTTTTATTAAATCCAAATTTCCCCAACTGTTGGATTGGAATTGGTGGACCCGTACTATGTTTTTTGGTTACTGTATACGTTGAGATAAACTAGAAGTACAGAGCCCATATTAAAATTGAAAACCAAAGAAACCCCAAAAGAACCTGAACACCCAGCCCTAAATCAAGAACAGTGCGAAGTCGAACCCAAATTCCCGAATATTAAGACTGAAGTGTCATTCCTATGGAACCGTAGAAGCGGTTCGATTACTTGAGGTACGGTAGATTTAAAAAATAATATACAGAGTGATCGTAATTCAATAATTAATCGTGCAAATGTTTGCATTCAAAAAGGAGGCGATTTGTTTGAACACCTTTAATACATCAATTTATTGTTTTATAACAATTATTTGTTTTTAATGCTTGAATTTTAGATCTTTATCATCAATCTATAACTCTGTAACAAGGAAAAAATGTTAAATTTTTATTGTTGTTACAATTTAATTCGTTCTAGTCCTTCGATTCATATTCGGAAAGGAAATGCTTCAATTTTTAGATTAATATATTTTTTCAGCTATTATCATTGATAGAGAATTCGTTAATGACGATTATAACGAAGTGAAAGCTGAAATAGACGATTATCTTATTTACGCTAAACGAGAAATATTATTACATGGCGGCGTTAATGTATTTCCATATTCATGGACTAGAATAAACGTTCGAAAAGGTACAAAATCTCGAATGCGCATTTTTTTATTTCATTTAATAGATATATCGTTTTAGATTTGACGGCCATTTTGAGCATTGCTTCTTGTTACGACACCTGGAAATTGTTTAAATTAACTCAATCTGAAGATTTGGTTCATATGGCTATTACAGGTAAAAGACACGTTGTATAATAATAACAATATTTATTCACCATGTAAATTGACAATTACAAAATACATACATACATAAAAATCTCATAAAATTTAGAAAAACCATAGGAGGCGTGGCGTGGCATAGAATAAAACATTTAAAATATAAGTATTTGTATAAATCTTGAACATCTCCTAGACAATCTAAAATTAAAATTGCATTGTTAAGTTTGATTGATACTCTAATAATCGTGATAATTTTAAAACATGTACACAATTTTATAAAGCAGCTAAACAACAATGTAAGTGAATAAATAAATAAATAAATAAACCCTAAGGTACCGAGAGGTGTGGATACACATGTTTCGGCAAAACACAAATACACACAATTAAAAATACAAGTTAAAACAAATACACTAAGTTTAACACTACTGTATCTTATTGAATAGTTTAGAATAAAATAAAATTAGGACCAAAGTAAATATATGTACATATGGACAATATTTAACTTAAGCGAACGCAGAAATTTGATTAAACGTAACTTCTATATTTTTAAAGTAAAGTAATATGTGTTTACCCCACCATAGGGACCGAGAAAGATGACGTTTATGCCATCTGCCGTGAAAAAACACAAACAATGTGATGTAAACACTATTAGTAGTATTAGTAGTTTTGTATAATCATTGTTTTTAAATGTTCATTTTTTAAAACTGATATTAAATGTTTGTGATGTCGTCATCAAAAGTATCTTTCTGTATTCATGGCTGTTCAAATATGCTGTATAAAAATACTACGAAGTTGAAATTTTATAGTTTCCCCGAAAGTCCATTGAACACTGCGTGGATAATCTTAAAACGTCAAAAATGGATAAATGCAGTAAAAACCCATATGTAATTAAAATGTTCTAATTAAAACATTATATTAACTATTATTTTGTGTATAATCAGTATAATACTACAAAATTGGCAGCTATTTGAAAAGTTCTAAATGTTTTTTTACATAAATAAAAGATTATTATCGAGAGAATAAAATGTTGTTTTCTGTACGATTTCATTGATTATATAAAATAAAAAACTGGTTATGTGCTTGCTGACTTTAATATATCATAAGTTCAAATAATTAAATACTATTAAGAGGAAAAAAGTGAACATTCATACAAAACGAATCACTTCAAGTTTTTTAATTACATTTCAGAAAACACCGGGAGGATTGGGAACCAAATAAAAATACTAGAATCTGCAGTGCTCATTTTGTCAATAATCAAAAATCAGATAATCCCCTACACCCATCTTACATACCAACAATTTTACCTGGCAAAGAAAATGAAAAGATCTATTCATTTTTTGCATTTTGTAGGTTGTTTGTTATACTGTTTACATCACAATGTTTTCCTTATTTAACACCAGGGCGCTCTACTTTCGACAGAAGTGCTGCCTCTATAGTTCGGTCTCGATCCCTATAACAATAAGACAGAAATTTCTTGTCTGTTCCAAGAAAAATTCTTTCAAATTCTTTTGAAAACAATAACACTACTCATATTCTTGATACTATCCGGAATACTATTATAGATTTTCGGAGCTAGAAATGAAAAAGATCGTTGACAGAAGGACTTTATAATTCTCGGAGCAATGTAGTGGTACTTGTTTCTAGTTACATATCTATGTGCAGGTAAGTTTCTTACGTCTTTTATTGTGTGATATTTTATAGATGCACATAGAAAGTACAACTTTTTCAGGTCAAATTTGTTGCTTTCCCTATACAATCGATCTGAAGAATAGGTATAGGGTTTACACATAATGATCTTCAGAAATATTTTTTGAATGATTTTTAACGGAAGAATGTTAGTTTTCAGGGCACTTCTCCAAGCCAGTATACCATAACGGAAGTGACTTTCCACTAGTGCGAAATACAGCATTCGAAGATATCTAGCAGGTATGAATTTTCTCAGGTATTTAAATTTGTAAAGAACGAATTGTAGTTTTTTCATAATAAATTTGATATGACAATCCGATTTTAAATTTGCATCTATGATAATACCTAAATATTTCACATTTGTTACAGATTTGATGCTAAAATCTTGTCCGTTTTGTGATATTTTAAGAGGTTTGAATAGTTCGATACTTAAATTGGAGTTGAATAGTGGTAGGTAAAATGTTTTTTTAAATTTATGGTACGTATTGTATTATCAAACCAGGTCTTTATTAGTTTTAGGTCAGTTCCTGCTTTTAATTTTAGCTCATATTAGTTATCTGCTTCATAAGTAATAGCACTGTCATCAGCGAACCCAGTTATATGTCCTGCACTGCGCAATGAAAATAATCCATTTATGCAAAGATTGAATAAAACGGGACCTAAAACTGTTCCCTGAGGTACTCCATATGTTACATCTCTTTGACCACTCGCTTGTCCGGCAACCCTTACTATCTGCTGTCTCTCTGACAGGTAACTCGTAAATAGTTGTAAACAGTTGTTTCGTATGTCAATTTTTTCCAATGTTTGTAATAGATTGCTATGGCTAACAGTATCAAATGCTTTGGCTGGATCTAAAAAAACACATAAGCAAACTTTATTATTATTTAATGCCTCATAAACTTTTGATGTTAAATTTAAAACGGCATCTTGTGTGGAGTTATTTTGCTTAAAACCAAATTGCTTGGATGAAATTAAATCATATTTGTTTATAAACGATGTAAGTCTATTTTTCTACAGTTTTTCAAAAATTTTTGTCATGTGTGAAATAAGTGATATAGGTATATAAGGCGCGGCAAGGGTCTTATCTTCATTTTTGTATACGGGTATGACTAGAGTGTTTTTAAGTTGGCAATTCTGTAGATTCCCGATTGGTCAGATCGCAGCCGGTTTTACTCGGTACTTTTGACGTATGATTGAACAATTGTGTAAATTGTAAACAAATAATGTGCACTTTTTGATGTATGGCGTTCTTGGATTCTTGTTATTGTTTAATTAAAATATGAAAACAATGTCAGGACTAATTTGAAAATGGACTCTGATACTATTTCAAGTACTAGCAGACTTTTTTATTCGCCTCCAAAAAGAAGGAGTTCTGTAAGTTTAGGCTACTTACATCTACAAAGAAACAAAACATTGTAAATATGTGTAAAAGTGTAAAATCTTAGATGATTAACCAGAAATGAAGATGACTGCCATAGTGTATAAAATTGTAAATACGTTGGGAATGTTATGAAAAATAGCACTTTTATGTGAAATTAACTTGTACACATTTTACTTTTTAGCATTTGCTAAATCAACTGATCATACTAGCAAAAAATATTTAGAAACACTGGAACAATTGTTTCTTCTAACCATCGTGGAAGTCGTTCCATTATTAAAACATTCGATGACACAATTGAAAATACACTTGATATTTCATTCAGTTTCTAGAAATGAAATCCCAACTTTGGGTAAAATGTTAACTGAAATAAAGAAATGCCCAGATTTACTGCAAATGTCTCGTTCATCATTACATACAGTTATGAAAGAAATCAATTTTAAGTAGCAGCCAAAAATATTACATTTATTTTAAGTAGCAGCCAAAAATATAACATTTAAACTAAAAGATGTACAGAAGTTTCTAATGCCTTTGGAAAGTGATACAAATATTCACTTGCATAATTCTGTTGCAGATGTTATAAAAGAAGAAGAAAAAATGTTCAAGCTAGATAGGATTATGGATGACCTTGTAGAACCAATAAGCGCTTCCTTATCTAGTGAGGCCGATTCTGAGTGAATAATTCTTCTTCTTCTTGATCCTTTTTTGGGCTATATTCTGAAGGATAATTTACCCTGTTTTTCACATGTGGGGGGAAAAAGTCTTGCTCTTGGCAATATTTCCCTCCCTCTAGAATGGATATCATCCTTATACAAAACTGCACTACTGTTGAGCATAGGTACTATGAATTATTACACTATTACTTATGGTGAGTATTGGCGTATTAGTAAGGTAAGACTTCACAACACAGGAAATTCACTTTTCTCGCTTGGGAGTAGCAACCAAGCTTGGGCACACCCAGAAATGCTACCTCGGATACAGATGGAGAAACCCAGGCCTATAAAAGAGAGGATTAATTTGAAGGGATATTTTGAACATAGTTATAAATTGGTGTATTATTGATAATCGTTCATCATTTAAATTGGCTAAAATTGTACATATATCAAATGGCGCGCTAAGTTTAGTTTTACATAGCTCTATGTAAAGGTTGAATTGATTTGATATATGAATAGGACATTCCAGTATTATGTGGTTAAGTGATCATGTTTGCCCACGTTCACATAGTGGATCATATTCAATTCCAATTCTAAACATGGAGTTAAACAGTGTCCTGATCTCATTCTTATAACTGTTGTTAAATGTCTTCTGTTTTTGTATTGGTATTGGTTAAACCAGGGAGATTTTGGTAATTGTTCGATAACTTTGTAATAGAACGATTTTTTATTCTGTTTTATGAGGTTCCATTCATAGTTCCATTTAACCCATATGCTCTTCTTGATCTTTGGAAAGTAGTTTTGATAATTCAGTTTTATATTTGCTGAAACTGTAAGGGAACAACCTGTTTTAGCTAGCTGATCAGCTTTATGGTTTCCTTTAATTTCAGAGTGACCTGGGATCCATGCTAGTACAATATTAAAGCCTTTAGTATTTGCTAGTATAATTCCTTGTTTAGTTAAAATTGATGAATGCTCTGTTTCTTTGGAGAAAGCTGGTTTACATATTTTTTGTAGTGCAGTTTTAGAGTCTGAGAAGATTATGCCTTTAGTAGTATTAGTTTTTAAAATGAATTAAAGTGCATGGTTGATAGCAGTAATTTCTCCTAACCATATTTGTGTGAATGTTGTTAGCCTAGATGAAAATGCATAGTTGAATTCTTCATTGTAAACTCCAAATCCTGCAGTACCATTGGAATAGAAAGATCCATCTGTAAATATTCTTGTATGATCCGGAAATTTGGATAGAATTTTTTGGTACTGGATTTGTGCTAGTTCATCAGTTTTATTAGATTGAATATCTGCCACATTTAATGGAGTTAGCTGAATTTCTAGGTCAAATTCATAGCAACACAATATTTGTATTGTGTACATCATATTAGTAGATGGTTTCAGCCGGTCAAGGGGGATTATTGGATATTGCCAGGTTTTTTGTTATGTATTAGGATCTCAGCCATTCCCTCCAATATTTGAGGGGCATTTTACCGTTTTCTGATAATAAGGCTGGGATTGGTGTTTAATTCATGTTGCCTGTAACTATTCTTTATCCCTGGTTATGAAATTTGTCCAACGTTGTTTTATTCTTTTTTGTGAGGGTGAAAATCTAGCTACCGCAGTCTATGTGACTTAGTACTATTGCTTTGTAGAGTATTCTCAGTGTGAGGGGATCACAGCCCCACCAAGTACCACAGAGAGCCCGTATCACGTTTAGTCCTTTACATATTCTTGTTTCTATGTACTGTATATGTGCATTCCATTTTAGGTTTTGATGAATGTATTTAACTTTATCCACCCATTCAATAGTTTCCGAGTTTATTTTTATTTTGGGGATATATCTTTTTATGATTCCTTTAGTAAACATTACTGCATGAGATTTATTGGTTGATAGTTTGAAATTATGTGTGTCTAACCATGTGTTGAGTTTTTCTAAAAATGTATTTAAACTATTTACCATTTGGCTCACATTCGCACCACCAACTATCAGTACTATGTCATCTGCATATTGAACAAGATTAACGTTTTTAGGGAGGATATCATAAATAGGTAGGGTATGGAGATTAAACATGATTGGACTAAGGGGAGATCCTTGGGCTAGAACTTGATTAGCTGGTAAAGGTCCTATTGTTTGTCCTAAGTTGTCTTGGACGAATATGACTCTATTATTTATAAAAGCATAAATTAAGTTTATTATATATTTAGGTAGGGCGAGGTTTATTAAAGTTTTGTATAGAAGCTGAGAGGTCTAAGAAAACGCCTATGGTGTATTCATTGGCTGAATAATTTATACGGATATGAGAGATTAGAAACGTTAAACGGTCCATACATCCTTTATTCCTTCTAAATCCAAACTGTAGAGGATTGAGTAATTTTTTGTTTTCTACATACCATTCCAGCCTGTTTTTTTATTAGTGATTCTAGAAGTTTTCCCACACATGAAGTTAGAGCAATTGGTCTATAGTTCATTGCTACTCATTTGTCTTTGTAGGGCTTTATGAGAGGAAGAATATTTGTTTGCCTCCATGTGTGTGGAATGGTAGCAGTTTGCATGCAATCATTGAAAAATTGTGAGAGATCCTTAGACAAAGGTGTTGGCACGTGCTTAATCATAGAGTATGTAATTTGTTCCATACCTGGTACAGAGTCTTTTTTTCACTCTATTGTGAATTTATATTCCTGATCGGAGAATGGTTCTGCAGTTGATGGATACTTGACAGGAATTATCCCACCAAGGGATATTGTATTTTTGGTTTTGTTTGATTTTATAAAATAGTATTGCCGCATTTGCTGCTTTTATAATATTATCTTGGAATGTTTCAGATTGAAAATGGGTAAGGGGCTGTGAGGTTGTGCAGAGGTGTTTATAAAAGGTGTTCCAGTTAGATTTTTTAAAGTCTCTTTTTGTGGTTACGATCTGATTGTGGTTATCTATATTATTGGAATAAAGTTTGCTGATGGTTGGGTAGTGATCACTACTTCCAGGGTCTAGGAGGACTTCCCAGGTAGCATATGGAGTAAACTCAGAAGATATTAGGGTAACATCCACCACAGATTTATCCTCACTTGGTGAAGACAATCTGGTAGCCTGTCCATTATTTAGATATACTAATTGGAGTGACTCTAAGGAGTCAATAAAGTTTCGACCATTAATACTTATTCTCTTACTCCCCCATGCGGGGTGGTTGCAACTTAGGCCTCCCATAATAAGTAGGAGTTTCTTGAATTGCTGGATAAAATGGATCCAATTATTCACTCTCAGTATTGAGCTTGATGGGCAGTATATATTTAGAATATTAATGTTATGTTGTGGTAGGTGTATTGCCTGCGTTTGAATATTTATATTGTCAAAGTTACTTTGGTGGGTTATTGGGATGAATTTGATGGTATTTTTTATTAGAATAGCTGTTCCACCGTAGCCATCGGCACCGCCGGTTCTAAGAATTTGAAAGTTTCTGCATGAAATATTATAGTTTTATTTTAACCATGTTTCATTTAGTAGGATTATATCAGGATTATGGGTTCTAATGATTACTTTCAAGTTATCTGTGTTGGAGTTGTATGAACGTATATTACAGTGGATTACAGTTAGTGGAGTAAATGCGAATAAAATGCAAATATTGGACAGGAGATCAGAATATGTCCGTGTCGGACAGGTCCATATAATCCCCTGAAGTAATTTGATTTTTTGGTGTATGGTGATGGAGGTGTACATGTTTGTGCTGTGTTTATTTCTGTTAGCTGACCCACTTCTTGCTGAGGTGTGAGATAATTATTTGAAATTAAATTTCCTATAAACGTTATCACGAGCTCTCTGTGGGATTCTGATAAGAATGATATTGCTTGTACTACATCGAGTTGAAGTTTTTCCTCTTCCTCTTTTCTTGCTAATTGTTGATCTACTATCTCTGATCTGCCATTTGAATTATTTAGGCATTTGGTATGTGCGGCTTTGTCGTAGCCTGTTTGTCTTTTACTTTCACTGCTTGGGGATGTTGTGGCTACTTGTACATAAGATGCTAATTCGGGTGTTGTGGATATTGTTGCTAATCTTCTTTCAAGTACTTGAATTGAGTCGGCCTGTTCTTTTGAGTTTTGTTTTCTTAGAGTTGGGAAGTTGTGTAGGTCATTTTTTGGTGGGCTGGTGGAAGAATTGGATGGTATTTGTTGGCTGGCTTCGTAATATGAGATGTTTGAGAATGCCATTAGTTATTTAATGTCTTTTTTCTGCTTTGCATATTTTATCAACTGATGAGTGATCATTATTTTTGCAATAGATACAATATAAATTGCAGCTTGAGTCATTTCCATGGCTTTTGCTGCAAGTTTTGCATTTTGCTTTGCCTTGGCATTGGTTTGTGTTATGTCCATAAAGTAAGCAGTTATAGCATTGAATTACAGGGCTTATATATGGATTTACCAGAGTTGGAAAGCCATATACTTCCACTTCTCGTGGGATGATTTTTCCTGCAAAAGTCAAACACACTGTGCCTGTGGGGATGTACTTTATATTTCCATCAACGTTCGCTCTTCTATCCATTCTCTTGGCTTGTAGCACCTTACAATTATTGTTGTTTGTTGTTGTAAACTGAATTATTTCTTGTTCTGTAAGGGTCGTATCTACAAATCTTACAATACCTTTGCTTGATACATTGTGACTGGGTATATATACTTCATAACCCAAATTTTCCCAGTCTTGCTCATTAATAACGTTGTTAGCAGCTTCTGCATTCTTGAAAGTGACTCCCGTTCGATTTTTACCCTTTCTGGTGGATTTTATTACATCTTGTGGTTTCAAGTTAAAGATAGTTTTGGCTATAATATGTAAATTACCCACATTGCCTGCCTTTCCTCGAATATATACTTCAAACGGGGGAGAGCTATGTGGAGTGTATAAGATTTTTGTTCTAATAATTTGTGATGTATTTAGGTCTTTGTCATTGTTTTCATCAATCGTTTTGGGAGGTTTATCTCCCGCCATTTGACTTTTACTTTTTTTCCCCCTTTTTCTCTTAGTATAGGTTTTGTATGTATGTAATATTAAGAAATAAGTTGGAATTTACTTACTTAGGTCAATAGAAAAGGATTTGACACAAAAAGTGGTTAGTAACTCACCCTATCTACTATAAACGGTTAAATCACACTCATATTCAACGATAAATCCGTATTTACAGTTAAATTCACTCAATCGACTTATGATTTCACCTCGATCCTGGGTCCGTCTCGGAGTGAATAATTATATGCAAATTTATTTAGTTTTTCTTGAGTTCCAAACTATTGAAAACTAGGTTCTTTTTCATACCATTTGGAAATTTCCTATTCTGTATAAGTACCTGATCTTGTTATGGAATATTCCAACTAAGAAATCTACGGAAAAAGTGATGACAAATACATTATGCTGCTAAATTGTATCACAATCAGAAAATGAAAAACGAGATTTGATATGGTCTTTCAGAAGTACGTACATTTGGTAGAAACATTCTGCAATATTGCTCAATAATATTGCAAATTAACCCTGTAACGTCAATTATTGTTAAAATGGATGAAATTTTGATCGAGGTCAATTTTACGTTAGTGTGACAAGCGTATCACTTCATGAAAATTAATGCAACAAGATCTTTTAAGTGCTTTAGGATGTCATTTTTCAATAAACTTTGTTCCATATAAATTAGTTGTGTGTATCAAACGTTATTATTATTTAACTGACTCGCGCTCCATACGCCGCGGTTAATTTCGGTTTCCTTTTGAAAACAAGGAACCATGAAAACGTATGATCTTAAAAAAATACTCATTCATCATCTAATCATATTTTACAAAGAATATGTTGAGAATTTTTTTTGCAAAATTTCTAGCTCTTTCGAATGGTATTACTTGAACTTTATAAAAACCCTTATTAAATAAGTTATCAACAAAAAACATATTGTTGTTAAATAAACTTTTTTGCGATGCGAACTCTTCGGATATCAAAACGAAGATAATCCAACAAAATTTGAAACTCCGGAAATCTGTTCGAAGTTATTTTCTAGGTTGATTCCGCTATTAATTATGAAATCTCTTCGACAGTGATAGTTTTTACAAGATTTTTTTCATTTTTGTCTAATAAGCAGCTCGACAACCCTGACCTAGAAGATAGCAAGTGCCCAATTCCCTACAAATGTTCGCTGTTCGTTACGAATTAAATTAATTAACGAATATATTATAATCTGATAAATTTAATAATTTATTTCTGTGCTGCAGATTCAGATTGCCCAAGATTACCTTCCGAAACAGCGATCACCATACCTCTTATTCCTATCGGCGAAGAACTACCTCAAATAATGTTGGATTTACGTAGTGCTGGCGTTTATACATGGAAAACGTTAGTGATGATATACGATGCCACTGTTAGTAAGTATCTGCTTAGGAAAATTTGTTTTGTTGATCTGATAAAAATCTAGATCATGTAGAAGAAGCAAAAACCAATAATTAACAGGGAAAGAAGAATACCTTAACCTAAATTAATTAACAGAGAAAGAAGAATATCTAACTTAACACTGTCAAAGAAACAGTTGGTAAGTCCAAGAAATAATATCCCGGAAATTCTTCAACAGATTCATGATGGTGCTGCCGCAAATTAGAGTGACTATGGTTCTGTTTTTGAGGTCTGTAGCGTGGATTATGCTGGACCCTTGACTCTTTTCTACGTACGAAAAGTTTGGTTTGCGCGATTCACCCGTTGGGTTAACAGGGCACTGCACCTCGAAATTGTAACCTACCTCAGTATTGGGGAAGTTTTTGTAGCTTTGAGGGGTTTCATATCTAGAAGAGGTCGCCCAAAAATAATTTACAGCGACAAAGGTACATGTTTTCGTTGGACTGATTGAAATTCGTACTTCATGAAATGTAATGTAATTAAAGATAAAAGTCTTCATAATATACTTGAAACAGATTGTATTTTGATATTAATTTAGTGAGTGACATATTTATATTCAATGTCAAACAATATTTTGATGAAGGCCAATATTGAGCTGTCAAAAAACAATTTAGTCATTTATTCAAATAGATCAAAAACATATTTATAAAAAGTTAGGTTGGAATTTCTGGAACCGTTATCGTCTTCATTGACCAAAAGTGAACAAAATCACCTTTGGTCTCTGAAGATAATAAGTTGGTTATCGAAACACGCGTAACACAGTTTGAGTGTAGAATGGTAGTATTAATAAAAAGATCTACGGAATAAAAATATTTTCTTTTTGCAGACAGAGACTTGATAACTCGAGTTATCAAGTCGATTACGCAACGCAGAACTAGCAACGCCAAAGCCTCAGGAATAACCTTAATGAAGTTAGAATCGAATATGACCCGGACAGATTTAAAGTCCGTACTTTCTACTATTAATCCAAAAATTGTAGGTAGCAATTATTTGGTGATAGCTAGTTATTATAGTGTCGGAATTTTAATGGAATACGCTAAATCGTTACAACTAGCCGGTATTAGTAATCAGTGGATGTATATTATATCAGACACCAATCGTCACTTTCAGGATATTCATGTTTTTGAAAATTTACTCAAGGAAGGAGACAACGTAGCGTTTCTGTACAATTCTAGTTTTACTACCAATGCTTGTGCTGTAAGTAAATTATCATTTTTTCTCCAGAAGTTATTGGTATTTATATGCTTCAAGTAGTAATAAATCTTGCAATTATTATTTAAATCAAGGGCGAATTTTTGAAAGAGGTCTAATCCTCAATATCTTTAATACTCATTTTAAGAAACGAAAAGCAAAGTCCGATCAATTTCTGAATACTTACTGGTTGACCCTCGAGGAAAATGTCGAATCAACCCTTTTCCTTTGATGCCAGCGGCAATAACATGAATTATCAAGGGATACCTAATATAAAAGTTTTATTAATTCTCCACTGCATCATATTTTTTTGTCGAATATGTTGTAATGTCCGGGGTTGTCGATAATAAATAGAGACAGGGATTTCTGAATGAACATCAATTGATTTTGATAAATATTTATAAGCATAACACCAAGAATTGCTTTTAAAAGCCTCTGCCGGCGTTACGTGTCCTATCCTATTGTGATCGAATAAATAAAGATCATTATTGAAAATAATAAATTAAATTTCTTCACAGTTTAGTTATTCGTTGTGGATGTGGTAGTTGTTCGAATTTTTGAGCGTGCGGAATTGTGCCAAGTTAATTCAAAATGAGCCGATTCAAGAGGAAAAGGAGCGAACTTTTGACTTTAGAAGATTAATCAAACTCCGGTGATTTTTCTAGTGGAACTGAGGATATTTACATACCAGACAAATGTTAGTTTGAGTGATAATGTGACTGAAAATCTAGTGTAGCCGTTTCTCTAGATGTAAAGCAGTACATTTCACAAATCTGCTTCCATTTCAAACACTTTATGTATTCCATGACCAGTTAGGTATATGTTTTAGGGAGGAAGAAAATGCCATATAGAAGAATTATTAAAATCATTCACTAGCTCAATAGATCAGGCCATAATTGAAGAATTCAATACAGCTAGTCAGGTATCAGAAGAGGAATGGGAAGCAATAAGACCAACCAAAAGTGAAAGGAGAGATTTTTTAATAAAAAATATGAAAGTAAGTACCGTAAACCGGGGTTACTTTGCTCCATTTTTGAAAGAAAATTTACAATTTAACGAAAAACAGCGCTAAAAACTATTGAAATGCAACTTCTTGGTTATTGAGGTTATAGAATTATTGTTATAGAATATATAAACAGGGGTACTGGGTTCCAAACAGTTTTTTATTGCCTAATTTTTATTGTCAAAAAGTGTTTCCTTTTAATCATACAATGGATTTAATTCTGGAACAGAAAACGTACCCCTATTGGACACTTGCTTAGGAGGTTCAATTGAACCAACAATGTCAGTCCGTGGGTAAATAAGTTCGTATTTTCTGTTCAGTAATTTCCACAGCTTAAGGGACTTCTGCATCGCATTTATAGTTACGGTGTCGACATCAAAAGACACAATTTTTCCAGGGTATAATTGCTTTTCATAGTAAAATGCTACGAAACATCCTACTTCTTTTACCACTCCTGAGAAAGAAGTCTTTCGTTGGCATGATATTCCCTCTATAAAGTTTACGAACTGATGCGAACCTCCGAGAATCTATTGTGGAACAAATAACCAACAACGAAATACTAATTATTTCAAATCCTGCAATAAAAGTAATATCCAAATGTACTTCAGAACAACACTTGGAAATAAATCAACCAAAAATCATCAGAATTTCTGAAAATTGCCAACTTCAAGTAGGAGATGAAATATTTTCACACAACATACAAATTCAAAAAGGCAAATCAATCATTCTACCCAAATTGGATTCAACACTTTTGAAGCTCAGACGTTTCATTTTCCAAATTTGACGAAAATCGACTTTGACGGCCTCTACGAAATTAATCAAATCGCAAGAAATATCAAACCAATCGAAGAAGCGGAAATTTCGAAAACACCTACAATAATTTCTGAGAGAAAGAAGTCTTTCGTTGGCATGATATTCTCTCTATAAACTTTACGAACTCTGTTTCTTTCTCTCTTTATTTGGCAAGTTTCTCAAAATCCACATCGTCTGAAGAGTTCTCATTACAGACCATACCACTGGTATCATTTCGCGTCCCAAACGTCTCACTCATCATTTCTTCATTTGCACTTACCATAATGGTTTCTTCATCTCCTGTTTCATCCTCTTCGCTCGTTGGTTGATCAGCGCTTATACTGTTTCCAGTAGGAATATTTAAGTTCTTTCTGCGCTATATAACAGAGCCCGTTACCTCTACTCTTTTCGCCTCAACGTGTTTCAAAAACGCTGATTGCACCAAATTATGTTCAAATTTTTTACTGCAGGAATACAGCTCAATACTTCTTCAACATTCAGTGGATATATCCCACACTTTTGAAACCAGCTTTTAAATTGTTTTCAACTTGCGGTGTAATAATTTTCATCATATTTGCCAACAATGATGGAAAATATTCTTTCTGAATATTTGAGCTTCTCATCCCTGCTACGATATCTTTCCAGTCCGACAACACTTTTTCGTTATGTAATTTTCAGGGGACGAGAAAACGCCACATCAAATACCTGTGTCAAATGTGTGCTATTCGGCGGCAGACAAATTAGCTGAATATCATTATTGCGACACTATTGGAGAGCATTAACCGTGATCTGTGTGAATATAGATTATCACAAAGAAGAACATTTTTGCCCTGTAACTTCAGGTAACATTTGAAATTCGAGCCAATCGTTGAATATATTCGCATCAAACCATCCAGATGGACTGGCGTTGTATCGACAGCCCTTGGGGCCATTTTCCTTCCATGTACTCCACATATTACATAGAGAGGCAATCACTCTCCTGCAGTATTTCCGCTAAATATTAAAGAAACGACGAATGAGCTCTGGATATTTCCTAACACACGTCGGTCTCGTCAAAATTCCACAAGTTAGTGGGTGCAACATCAGAAATATTACTTAGTGTTCCCTGGATAAGTAAGTTTACCGTTTTGCGTTCGAATATTACGGGAGGTTATTCTAATTGATGTCGTCAAAGCGTTCAAAAATGTGTGGAAATTTTACCCAAAGTGTCCCTTTCTTAACAGAGCACGAGAAGAAGCGATTTTACAGATTTTAGTTGGACAGAAACATTTGTGTGGAGATATTTTTGCGAACTGTGATATCAGGGTTGTGAAACAACAAGCAAACAATCTCATCCTGTTCTTTAATATGACGCTGCAGATCAACAATGTAGACTATGCGGTTGTGGTAAATAATAGCAACAATATCATAGTGAAAGCGGGTAAAATATGTCTTCAGCATATCAAGGGTATTTATAACACGTTATTGTTATTGCAAATTATCAGGCACATTAACGTTTATTCATAGAAGGAACATGTGATTTTGTGGACATAACCCCAGATATTCTGGGGCTCTTTAATTTAGGGCCCTCAGTTGAAAAAGAATTGCAAGAAGCAGAGGTGCGAGACATGAACACAAATAGCAACAAAAAGTGGTGCCGTAACTTTTTCCTCTTCACTACTATCATACTCAGAAGAACTCGACCTATTTATTATTTGATAATAATGCACTATTTAGCTGGCGTATCATAAACATTTTCAGCGGCTCCATTTCTTTAAACTTTAATGTTTAATCACCTAACCTTAAATTTATAATATCGACATAATATATTTATTGACAATTATATCACTCTCTCTCTCTCTCTTACGTTCAGAAATTTGCTTGTTCTGGGAATACTTTTACTCTAGTCGATGACGTTAATTTACCGGGTAAAGTTTACCTTTCCTCAACTACCATTTCTGAATGCACCCTAGCTATCTCACTTTCCAAATTTTGAAAGAAACTTCTTAACATATTTTCGTCCACTGCTGCTTGCGTGAATGGTTCGTACAATTCGGGACTTTCGAAATAAATGTGATATTGAATACTTGATGAAATAAATTCTTTAATAAAATTGATAACGTCTTGTTCCAGTTTATTTTTTGATATTTGTACAGTTATTTGTTTCTTTTTCTCAAATAATGTTGTAACTTTAGGTTTCACTGGAGAATGTAAAACGGAACTAATTACAATTTGATTTTGTCTGACGTTAACTGCACATTTTGCGATAGGGATACCTATTACCGGATTTTCATCAGCATTAGAGTGAATTGTAAGGGACTCGTTTTCGTCTACGTTGATTCTTTCTTCATTGGGTTCATTTTGACTGTCAGTTGTTATCTGCTATAATGCAGTCAGGATTGTTGTTGAGTTCGTCGTCGACAAATTTTCATTGTCTGGGTCAGTGTTGGAATTTACTATCAAGGATATAATGTCTAGGTCAGGGTTTTCGTCTTGAGTTACTTCTGTTATCGGAATTTTTATTTCTTTTTCAACTGTAAATGACATTGTGATTGAAACGGAATTGGTTCATAGCTTAAATTTATATCGCGGCTCAAAATATCGTCAACATTTTTCCAAAAAATTTGATCATTAGGAACTTCATTTGTTTCTTTAGTATTCATTTCTATTCTAGATAATGCATCCGCTTTAGTATCCAGGCTTCCACGTTTATATACAATCTTATAATCAAATTCATCTAATTTAATTTGCCATCGAATGAGTTTAGAATTTGGGTGTTTTAGAGAAAAAAGCCATTGAAGTGGTTTATGGTCACAAATAATGGTAAATTTTTTGCCATATAAGTAAGGTCGGAAATATTTGGTAGCCCATACAATGGCGAATAGTTCTTTTTCTGTGGTATCATAATTTCGTTCGGAGTCGCTAAGGGATCGAGATGTGTAAGCGATTGGAAGATCTTTTCCGATAGGACCTTGGGAAAGCACTGCACCTAGTGCTACATTATTGGCGTCTGTAGTCAAATTGAAAGGGTTCGTGTCGGGATACTGGAGAATTGGGTCATTAGTCAGAATGTTTTTGTATGTTTCGAAGCATGAAAATAATTCGTCATTGTGTTCGATTGTCGCGCCCTTTTTTAGGCATTTTATCAGTGGTTTCGTCAAGTGGGCAAAGTTTTTAATTAAACGTCTATAATGTCCCAAGTGAAGTTTGTGGTTCCGAAAAGAATGTTTTTAAAAAGCGAAAATTATTATAATGATTACTTCATTCAACAACTAATCTGACATAAAGAGTGAAAGAGTACATTAACATTTGTATGTATAACTTCGTTGTCGGTGCAGCGTCAGCGGGTTCCGTGGCGCTGGGTCTTTGTATTCAGGGCCTTAACTCCTCCGGCCTTAGTGGAGAACTATGGGGGATGAACCAGAGTTCGACGAAGAAAGTCCAGTATCCACTTCTAAGGGTTTCTCTTGAATGGCTTCCTCTCTTTCTCTGCCCGGTTTGGCATTGGATCGGCAGTGCTTAAAACTCATGTAAATAACTATTAAAATTCCAAAAATGTAAAGGAAAATTGTGTAAATACTAATTTGTCAAAATGCACTGGAACTGATTGTATATTTTCTGTTTTAGTTCTTTCAGAGTCTAAAGCACTATAAACAGATTTTAATTCGTCTAACTTGATTGAGTCTATTCGAATTGTTGGAAAGTTTATATTTTCCGGAGTTGCAAATTCACTAAGTGGTTCTAATCGCGGAATTTCAACATTTTTCAATTTAGATTGATCCTCCAAAGTTTTCAGTAATATGCCTTCTAGCTGCACTTCACAGTTCCAGTAAATAGCTTCCTTGAAGAGGAATATTGTTTATAACTTTACCGCACTTTTGCGTTGCCACGATACTATGGGGTAGAATAATTATCCACTGATTTTTCTTCACTTTGTGAACTTGAGGTTCGGTGATCTTGGTAGAAATTTGGTGACACCTCGTAGTGTTTTTTGAATATTTCAACAACTGGATCTCGAAGGATGATTGTTGGTATTTTGGATTGGCTGGATGTCTTCGCAGAGGAACTCTCCTGCAGAAACTTCTTGGCATCTAGTATCCATAAATGCGTACTCGTGCTCAGAGGATAGTAGGTATTTCGATTGCGGGATTATTGTTTTGTAGGAATGAAAAGAGGGTGTTGGAAGAGAATACAAATGATAGTAGTTATAATCGTTTAACTGAACAATTGGTGTCTCTAAAATAAATATTATTTTGTTTACTTTGCCGTAGCTCTTAATTTTAATAGTCTTCTCAAATAATAGGATATTTTCCAGAATTGGTTCAAATGGGAATTTATTTTTCTTTATCTGTTTGCTAATTATTAAAACTTCCGAAAGCAAATCGTTCGGATCAGCTATGGAGTTATGAAAGGTATTTAATTTAGAGAAAGTAATAGCAACTTCTATTTTCTCGAGTAGATCATAGATTAATTGAAAACTTGTAGTAATTTGGGATACAATAGTTTGAATTGCGAAATAATGATAAGTTTCTACTTCTTCCAGCTTAAGATTTTTTATCATTTCCTGTATTCTTGTTATACGATCTTTCAAAAGTAATTGGTAGTTGGCGAGTATTCGCGTATTGTTCTCAAAACTATCAATAGATTTTTGAAGCAAAGTTATTTGGTCTTTAAATAAAGTTTTGAATTTCTCTTCATTATTTGAGAGAGATAATATCGCGTCGTCATATCTCCTCGCATCGTTTTGATCGAGATTTCCCGTAATAAATTTTATAGCAGAGCCAATTCCGTCAAAAAGAGATCTTTTACGTCTCAGTTTCCCTATAGGATTAAGTTGTTTTAATTGTATGCTTATTTTATTTTCAAGTATCTTAATTATGCGATAAGAGTTCTCAAATTCATTATGAAACCTATAATATTCGGATTTATTTAAAAGTGAATTTTTAATGTTCTCATATTGGTCTTGAAGTGATATAAATTCGTTTGTTATATTTGTCAAGTCGTAAGTTTGTATGAATGTCCAAAAGTCAGTCTTAATTTGTGCATTACCTATGTGTAGTGGTAGGAGTCCAGGATTGTCATTAAGGTTATGGAATTTTGAAAAATTTGATTGGGTGCTGGTCAACCTGATGAGGAACCTGCAATTACGGGAGATTTTTTTAGTTCTTTAATATGTACTATTTCTTTCTTGTTTCTATTAAACTGTCTAGTAATTTCTACGCGGTTTCTAGATAATTTTTCAGTTATTTGGTAAGGGCCTAAAAATGCTTTGTTCTTTTTGTTACGTCGTCTAGGGTTTTGTTTATAAACAATTTGATTAAGTTTGAATTCCGGGTTATCGTCACCTTGATCGTTACGTTTCGTAATTACTTTATGTCGGTCAATGTCTTATTTACCTTGTCATATACATGTTTCAGTTTTTCCTTGTGTTTTTCGGCGTAATCGTTAAAAATGAATGTGAGTCAAATATTTCGTTGGGATTTCGTGTGTCAGTATGTCCGAAAGTAAGTTCAAATGGCGTAAAATTAGTTGAGCTATGTATAGTATTATTGTAGCCCAGTATAGCATAGTGCATTAAATTGCCTTTTTCATCGGGGTAAATTTCCTGTAATATGAGTAATTGTTCAATTAGTGTCGAATGTAAACGTTCTGCTATTGAGTTGGACTCATGGTGAGCTGGGGTAGTAAAGCGAACATTAATTTTATGGAGTGCCAGTATATCTTTAACTGGTTGATTATTAAATTCGGTTCCTTTGTCTAGAACTAAAGTTTGTGGAATACCAAAAGTTGTAAAATATTTAATTAGAGCTCTACTTATGATAACTGCGGTCTTACCTTCAATAAAAATTGCTTGTGCGAATTTTGAGAAAGCATCTGTGAGTGTTAAGTATAATTTTCCATCGAATGTGAATACATCTACATGTACAATTTGAAACGGTTTAGTAGCTGATTCTGTTAACATAAGCGGCACGTAAGGGGTTTTTCTAGCATATTTAGATCTTTGACAAATGTTACAAGCATTAATAAAATTAGTTACTGTTGATTTTAGATTTTTCCAATAATAATTTCTTTTTAAGTATTCTATAGTTTCGTTAATTCCCCTGTGGTTTGTTTTACCTTCGTGATGATTTCTTATTAAAAGTAACTGTTCTTCTACATTTGTTATAGTATTTACTTGTTTGGTACACTTTATTAGTTTGGGTCCGGTTTCATTGAAATATTGTGAATATACATTACAAAACTCTTTGTAAAATTTGTCCTTGTGGAAATAAATATGATAAGTGGTTTTGCTATCAGTATACTCTAATAAAAATCCAAAAATAAATTGTTTTGAATCATTTTCAGGAATTTTCACAGTTACTATTTTTTTATTTTCATAAGTCGAGTCCGCAACTTCTAATTTTTTATATAGATTTGGAAATACTAAAATTTGATGTGTTTTATTATTAATTATTTCAAGTATAGGAATTCCGTTATTTCTTGAATCGTCGGCATTAGAGTGTTGTGTCGTAAGGTCATTGTCATGTTCGTTAATATTTTCTAGTATTTTGTCGGGAGGTTTGACTTGTTTATTTTCTAATATATTGATTTTGGGCGCGGTTTTACTAGTGGAAGGTTGTTCTTCGTGATCTTCACCAACAAAATATTCTGCTAAATCTCTGAGGTTGTCTAACATTTCTAGATCGATATCTCCTGGATTATTGATCATCGATTCGTCTTCTAAAGCGTTTATCGTTATGCGCGATAGACAATCCGCGTTGGTATTAACTTTACCTTTTTTATATATAATTTTGTAGTCTTACTCTTCGAGACGCCGGCGTCATCTAACTAATTTCGAGTTAGGATCCTTAAGACTAAAGAGCCAAGTTGAAGGCTTGTGATCTGTGTAGATCAGAAAAGGGCGGCCATACAAATAAGGGCGGAAATGTTTGCATGCCCAAACTATTGCTAAAAGTTCCTTTTCGATCGTAGAGTACCGGGTTTCAGTTTCATTAAGTGTTCTAGAGGCGTATGCCACTGGTCGGTCACGGGGTACGTCACCTTGTGACAAAATATCTCCGATAGCGAAATTGCTTGCATCAGTAGTTAGCACAAAGGGTTTATTAGTACAGGGTCATTAGTAAGTATTTCTTTACAAGCGTTAAAACAATTAATAAATTCGTCGTTATGTATGATTTGAGCTCCTTTCTTAAGACATTTGGCAAGCGACTTAGTTATTTTTGCAAAGTCTCGAATAAATCGCCTGTAATAACCAAGAAGACCTAAAAAGCTTTTAATATATTTCGTAGTTCGATGTATTGGGAAATTTTTAATCGCAGAAATTTTTTCTGGGCTGGGTTTGACACCATCCGGAGTAAATAACGTGACCTAAATATTTAACAGATTTTTGCAAAAATTCCGACTTATTTAATTGTACTTTTAAACGTTCTATATGTTCTTGTAATGATGTACTATATATTAATATATCATCAATATAAACAACACAAATTTGATTTTGTAAACCTCTTAAAACTGAATTCATTATTCTTTGAAAGGTGGAAGGAGCATTTTTCAAACCGAAAGGCATTCTTTTAAATTCGTAATGCCCTTCTTCCGTGCTGAAGACAGTTTTCTCTACATCTTCGTCACATACTTGAATTTGATGAAAACCTGAACAAAGATCTATAGTGGAAAAATAATTTGCTTTACCTAATTTATCTAAAATATCTGTAATGAGAGGTATTGGATACTTATCATCTACTGTTTGCTCATTTAGCTTCCGATAATCAATTACCATTCTCCAAGAGCGTTTGCCAGTGGCGGGATTAAAGGCATTGGGCACAATCCAAATTGGACTCGAAAATGGTGAATTACTACTCTGTATTATACCTTGCTCTAACAATTTAGAAATTTGTGACCTAACTTCGTCTTTATGAACTTCAGGAAAGCGATATGACTTTGTATAAACTGGAGATTCGTTTTTTAGTTTGATTTTATGTTTTATCTGATTTGTAAAAGTTAAAGGAGTACCCTCGCAATAAAATATATCCCTATATTCAAAAAATAATTTTTGGTTCTGAAATTTCTAGCTTCACAGAATTTTCATTGACATTAGTAATAGTAGTTATAGCATAATTATTACGAACGTTGACTAAAGCTTTGGGCATTTCAATACCATTACCAAAATTTTGGTATTCTAAAATACCTATCCCATTGCTTTGGGTAACAGGTACTTTTACAACCTGTTGTATTCTACCTGGTATAACGATACGATAATTTTTTATTGATTGATATTGTTTATTATTATTATTTGGCTGGAAAATAAAAGGTACATGAACGTAAGGGGTACACATCTCCCTTGTGTTAACATTTATAGTTGCTTTTAACTGTTCGAGTAAATCTACCCCTATTATTCCTTCAAAATTCTCGCTAAACTTAAAAAGATAAAATTTATGATATTGTTTTACATTAAAAATACTAAAAACTGGTATATTAGCTACTTCGTCGTGAAAAGAAATACTATGCGCCGTTTGTATATTAAATTTCTCTTCGAAAATAAATTTTTATAATACTTATGTGCTAAATCAGGGTTTATTAAACGTTTTGTACTACCGGTGTCTATCAAGAATCTAGCATTTATTTCAGGAATTATAATATACGGCAGATTTGCTTTTTTCAAACTGTCTGGATTTCTTGACCTAACATTTGTTTGAATTGAAAACGATAAACCTCGAATAAACGTTTTTAGCGATAAATCATCTTAACTTTTTAATCTTACTGTTCTCTCGGCTGCAGGTAAATTTAAAGAATTTAAATTCGCTATTAAGTCTTGTATCAAACAATCTATGTCTCTCTGATCACCAAAACTGAGGTTAAGCGCGGCTTTTACTAATTGCCAGGTAGTTAGCTCAATTCGTGAACCTATTAGTATTTGTACTCTACCTGTGAATTTGCCTAAAATCGCTGTTAACAAAAAATTATTCAAAGCATTATCAGTTTGACTTGCAAAAGTATTAATTAAACTTTCGCAAATACCTCAAAATATAGTGAGAGTATGTGGATTACCATCGTATGGTGGAATTGAATCTAAGTATAACTTTAATAATTGGTAATTAGGTTGAGCCATTTCTAATTCTATTGAATTTAATACTTCGAAAAGACTACTCAAATTGAGATCTCTATAATCTTCTGTCATGAAATAATAAAACTTTGTTAACTTATATTTCTTTAGTGTATAGGAATTATTTCTTATTATTTTATTTTATTTTTCTCGATTATAAATACTATTATAAAAAATGTATATGAGAAATAAATGTTTAAAAAAGATTAGCACTTACGCAAAGATGACGATTTTCATAATTTTCTTACTTCTTACATCTACTGCCTATAGGATCGGACGATTTTTGTTTTTCGCCCAGGACTTGGATTAACTGCTTTTTCGTTTTTCTTCTTCTTTGGAACACTTTCACAGTTCTTGTAGTAACTAATACTTTTGACCCGATATACCTTCGAATCTAGGCTTTTGTACTACAGGAAAAAATTCGGGTTTTCCGGTTAATCGTAGAAACGAACAAACTACTCGCGAAACTCGTGTAATTTTCCGGAAAATTCTACTGACTGCGCCAGTGAAGTTTGTGGTTCCGAAAAGAATGTTTTTGAAATTATTATAATGACTACTTTATTCAACAACTAATCTGACATAAAGAGTGAAAGAGTACATTTGTATTTATAACTTCGTTGTCGGTGCAGCGTCAGCGGGTTCCGTGGCGCTGGGTTATCGTATTCAGGGCCTTAGCTCCCATCAGTACCAGAAATCCCTTGATTTGTTTAGTACTTTTCCGTATAGGGTAATCTTTGATAGTTTTTATTTTATCTGGGTTGCAGTTCATTCCAGAAGGGGTGACTACATGCCCGAGATAAGCGACTTCTTTTCTCAGGAATTCCGATTTATCCAATTGAATCTTGAAATTAGATTCCCTAAGTCGATCAAATACATATTTTAGTCTCTCCATATGTTCCTGTAATGAAGTGGAAAAAACGATTATATCGTCAAGGTATACAGGCATTTTTCATTTTGTACTCCTCGTAGTATATTGTCCATTGCTCGGTGGAAGGTAGCAGGGGCATTTTTCAAACCGAATGGCATTCGGGGAAACTCTCAGTGTCCGGATTCAGTGCTGACAGCTGTTTTCCCTATATCCTTTTCAGCTATTTCTAGCTGATGAAAGACTGAAGCTAGATTCAAAGTTCTAAAATATTGGCATCTACCTAACTTGTCTAATAAGTCCGTTGTATTTGGAAGTGGTTACTACTCATCAATAGTTTTTTCGTTGAGACGTCTATAGACTATTACTACACGAAATTTGACTTTCCCGAAGGCATCTTGTTTTTTGGATACCACCAGATTGATCCATTCACGCACTTGAGCTTGGTCGTATAATTTTATGTTCAAGAAATTTCTGAATTTGTTTGTCTACTTCTTTTTTGTACACAAAAGGATATCAATAGGTATTAGCGTTAACAAGAATCTCGTCGGTGGTTCGTATTTCATATTTTATTTTGTTCGTATTAGTAAGTGGTGTGTTTTCGTATTTTGGATTTTTCCTCATCATTTAAGTGAACTCTTCTAATATTATTTAAATCAAAAGTTTGTGTAGAAGGCTCTTCTAGGTTATTTAATTCAAAATTGTTTAAAGCATTGTTATCAAATTTTTTCTACAGGAAGTGGTTCTGAAAAACTCAATTTTACCGGATTTGTTGTGATATTTAAAATGGTAGTAATTGCTTCTCCATTTTTTGCAATTGTTAGCGATTCTGGTATTTCACAACCGTGAAATTTTTGGTGTGTAATGATGATTTCACAATTTTTTATACTTGTTTTTATTTTGATAACCTTTTCAGTTCTAGCTTCGATAGTAATAGAGTTTATGTCTTTCTGAATTTTTCGAAAACTTAATTTAATTTTACTATGTGGAGTTATTAACCATCCACTAGAAAAGTTTATATTGGCTTTCAATAATTTCAAGTTATCTAGGCCAATAAGTCCTTGGAATACACTATGGAATTTGAATACATAGAATTTGAGATTTAAATTATCAGACAAATTGAAAATTTTTGAAGATGGGATTAGAGTACTATATTTATGGGAAGATTCTTGAAAAACTGATTTTACTGTAAATGGGTCATGAGTTATCTGAAAAATATTCAAATGCAATTTCGGGATCTATGAAGGATTTTGATGATACAGAATCTATTAAAAGTTTGATTTATACTCGGGGAATATTATGTGAGGCAACTCACTATTATTACTTCAATTGAATGGAACTGATTCGGGGGTTATGTTATCTCCAAATTCTGAGGCGTTTCATGAAAATTTGTAGAATCTTGATTTGAGAAATCGTAA
This sequence comes from Galeruca laticollis, assembly GCA_963921935.1. Classification (NCBI taxonomy): domain Eukaryota; kingdom Metazoa; phylum Arthropoda; class Insecta; order Coleoptera; family Chrysomelidae; genus Galeruca; species Galeruca laticollis. The sequence continues at coordinate 107,611,284 of OY998181.1, forward strand.
CAATCATTATTGTTTTGTTCTTCTAATTGATATTGCTCGTTTTCAGAATATGAGTTATCAGGATAAGAATATTGTTCGGTTTCCTCGTCTTGAATATCAGCATTAAATAATTCATCGGCTATAAAGTTGTTTTGTGGTCGAGAATTTCGGAAATGATTTTGATTGGAAGGACCTGGGTATGAGTTTCTATAAGGGGAGCACATTGAGTGAATGTTTACTGTATTTCTTGTGGAAATACTCATGGGTGTTGGTTTTGGTAAATTTAAATTTTGATTCGCTTGGAGTGCATTATGGGTTTGTTGAGGTTTGAAGACTTGAGAGTTTGTAGGAAATCATTGGGGTTGTCTTGGAATTATACGGCAAACAGGTATAGGTTGAGATGGAAGTAATATCTGTTATACAAAAATGATAATTCTACAAATACGATAAAACAATATGAAATCTAGTAACTGAATATCATTTAATTTAGTACAAGTAATTTTATATAGAATATTTATGCTAATTACGGGGTCTTCGTCTTACATCGTGGAACCGCAACTCATCGGTTTCCATGGGAATCGTTGATATAATTACTGTGTCTTCTCTTTTTAGACGCTCCTTAACTTAACTCACTAGGAGTTCAAAAAAATGGTTATCGGATATTCTCTGATATTTCAGTATTCCACTTTATTCTGATGCTCCGAACTGATTGCTCGTAAAATCTATTGTCTAAGCCAAAACCAATGTTTTGCTGTGAAATAAAACATTTCACGGCTGTTTTTCTCCACAAAATTGATTTTCAGACATTTACCAACTAAAGCATTAGACGCTACTTCAATCAACTTAAATCGATCAACAAAATTCGGTCCATGAGATCTTAAATGACTGCATTTTTATGTAACTGAATCCAATTGCAGTCTTTTAGAAGTTCATTTTATAAAATTTTGTCCGTTTATTCTTTTCACTTCTGTTTTAGACTTATCTTTCGATAAACGGTGTTTGTGATAATTGTACGTACTGGAAAATATCAACTGGCGAAACTTGGGGTGTGGAGTATCAGACCGGTAGACAAAAGTCGAAACTTCATTCAGTTGGTGTTTGGAGACCTAGTGATGGAACAGAAATGACGGACGTATTGTTTTTACACGTTGCGCATGGATTCAGGGGTAAAACATTACCTATGATAACATTTCATGTGAGTAAACAGGTTTGTTAAAAGTAAATATATAATAGAAGTCAAACTCATAAGAAAACTTCAACATATTATAGAATATTGAACTGGTTGACCCTAGTAGAGGTTTAGAAGTCCTTCGTGCCAGGCATGGACTGATACTATTGAGACATTTCTGAATTTACATTTGAGTCAGATCTTACATAGCTTTTGAAGAAATAGTAAAAACGGCACCAGAGAATATGTGCGGGAGAAAAAAATTTAATAAGCACTTAAAACGGACAAAATAGTGGAATGATAGAATACAGAAATTAGTAAAACAAAGAGACCTGGAAAAAATATTCTATAACATAGACACAAACAAACAAGGATGATTATGTGACGAAGAGAAACCTAGTAAAAGTAAAGATAAGAGAAGAGAAATGGAATACATGGAAATAATTTGGAGAACAAATATCAGAAATAAAGAGAATAAACAACAGAAGATTCTGGACAAAAATCAAAAGATTCTGAGGAAACAGAAGAGAGAAATAAAAGCAGTGAGAAATAGAAATAACTAGCTACAAATAGAAACAAAGGAAGTATTAGAAACCTGGAAAACATACTATAGAGTTTGACGCAATAATAAATCCAAGAGAAAATATAAATAGAGAAGAATCAGACCATCAACTGGAAATATTACGGGAGGAGGTGGAAAAGACTATACAAAACATCAAAATAGGAAAAGCAAGGAGAGAGAATGATATAGCACCTGAAATGATTAAATATCTGTGTGAAAAAAAAAGAGTGGCTATGGAACATATTCAAAGTGTCTTACACAACTCTACAAAAGAATATTGAAATAAGGATTAACTAAGTATGTGAAACTAAAACTAAAAGAGGAACAAGCAGCATTTAAGCCAGATAGGCAAACAAACGTGTAAGCAGAAATTGAGCTTGACAGATAGTATCGAAGAACAAGAATATGCTATGATAACTAGAGGTCCGGAACCTTAGGGGTTTTTTTCTCTGAAAATTCTTGTCAAACTCTGACTTTAAAGAACCGGTTTTTTAGAAAGGCTGAAACCATTTGTTAAGAGTACCTTTTATGCCAATGATAATTGAGCTTTTGTAGAAGAAATCTTGGATGACGGATGAGATCTTAGAACTGATGGACAAGAGGAGATTGTATAGAAGTAATAAAAGAAAATACATAAACATACAAAAAAAATAAGGGCGAAAATAAGAACAGCCAAAGAAGAAGAGAAATTGGAAAAATATATGGAAATCGAAGAATGTCAATCTAAATGTGATAACTTTAATATGCACAATAAGGTAAAGGAAATGGCGGGAGCAGTGATGAGAAGAACAGTTAATGTACTTAAGGAAATTAGGCAACCTGAGAAGAATACATTAAACAACTGTTTGATGACGTGAGAACGGTGCCACCCAATATCGAAGAAACAGATGGTCCCCCAATCTTAGAGGTAAAAGTGCAGGCAGCCTTGAAAAATGCAAAAGATCAAAAGGACTTGGGCTCCGACAGGATTCCTGCTGAAATATTAAAGCTGATCGACAAGAAGAATCTAAAGTGGCTTACAAAAGTGTTCAATGTGATCTATGATACGGGCGTCATATCCACGGAATGGCTGAGGTCTGACTTCATTACTCTCCCCAAGAAGCCAAATGCTAGGAAATGTAGCGAGTTTCGAACAATAAGCTTGATGAGTCATCTGCTAAAGATTTTCCTGAAGATAATTCACAATAGGATATTTAAACTGTGTGAAGAACAGATGTCTGAGACTCAATTCGGCTTTAGAAGTGCTGTGGGGATTAGGGAAGCTCTATTTTCAGTCCAGGTGCTGTTTAAGCGATGCAGGGATGTCAACTGCGATGTCTACGCATGTTTTATAGACTATAGGAAGGCGTTTGATCAAGTACGGCACACGAAAATGATGGAAGTTCTGCAAAAAGCTGGTCTGGACGGGAAGGACCTCAAAATCATCAGAAATCTCTATTGGAATCAGGGGGCTTGTGTCAAGGTAGACACAATAGAAGAGGCACAAATATTACGTGGTGTAAGACAGGGATGCATACTATCTCCTGTAATTTTCAACCTGTATCCTGAATGCTTTTTCAGGGAAGCCCAGCAAGACATTGAAGCTGGAATCCTGCTAAACGGAGAACGACTGAATAATATAAGGTATGCAGATGATACCGTTATTTTTGTGGACAACCTCGCTTCCTTACAACTCCTAATGAACAGTGTTACAACATACAGCCGACAATATGGTTTGGAAATAAACACCAACAAGACAAAGTTCATGATAATCCGTAAGACCCAAAACACCCGTGATATTTTGTTGGTGGACGAAACTTCTTTAGAAAGAGTCAACAAATACGGATACTTGGGTACGAACATAAATGATGACTGGGACCATTATGTGGAGATCAGAACGCGTATTGAAAAAACCCGAACAGCATTTATCAGGATGAAGAAAGTCTTTACCAGTCACGACCTACAGCTGTCAACGTAAATTCGCCTACTGCGATGTTACGTGTTTTCGATCCTTATCTATGGGGTCGAATCATGGACGCCTACGGAGGCCTCCTCCAAAAAACTTGAGGCATTTGAAATGTGGCTGTACCGAAGAATCCAACGAATACCTTGGACAGAGAAAATAACCAACATGGAAGTAATGAGAAAGATGGTAAAGGAAAAAGAAGTCCTAGACACAGTCAAGACCCGAAAGCTACAATATCTTAGACATATAATGCGTAATGAGAGCCGATATACCCTTTTACAGAAGATTCTCCAAGGCAAGGTATGGGGAGCTAGAGGAGTAGGAGGAAGGAGAATATCGTGGTTGAAAAATTTAAGAACGTGATTTAACAAATCAACCACTCAACTATTCCGAGCTGCTGTTAACAAAGTTCGAATAGCCAACATGATAGCCAACATCCGGAGCGGATAGGCACTTTAAGAAGAAGAAGAAGTCTACGTTGTGGCACCCTGTCAAAGGCTTTAGAGAAATCAAGGTAAATTATATCTATAGAATATCTTTTATCGAGTTCTTTGGACCAATCGTTGGTAAAGTGTAGTAAACTGGTCAGAGTTAATCGGCCCTTCATGAAACCGTGTTGGATGTTTGCGATTACATTTTCCCGCCACAAAAAGCCAACTGTTTGGTCGGCAACAATGGATTCCATTACTTTGAATCCAATGGGTAAGAGGCTAATGGGACGGTAATTGTTAAGATTCACTGAATTGTCTTTTTCAAGACTTTGGATAAGTGATGCTAATTTCGAGTTAAGCGGAATACAGCATTCCGAAAAAAGAGGAATTCATTATTTTAGACAGCGGGTATTATAATATATGATCACATTTTGAAGGAATAATGTTCTTGGTATTCCTCACAGAATGAAATGTACATCTGCATTATTTTTCTTTGATTGAATTTTAAAATAAGCTAGTTGCTCTGACCCACCCCTTATTAATAAGTATATGACAACCAGACATTTTTTACTTGTAAGTCTACTTACTTCATTGTTTTATATTTTAATTGACTTGCGTATGTTTCAAATACGTTGAATGAGATAAAAAATATGTTTTAAATTTTCACTTCACTTTATTTTTTTCAAACACATTATCTTCATGATTACTTTTAGAATCCGCCTTGGCAAATATTAACATTCAATGAAACTGGGGACATCAGTGAATACAAAGGACTTATATTCGACATTGTTACAGAACTTTCGAAAAATTTAAATTTCACTTTTAGACTAGCAGTCGTTAATAAATCCAATATAACAAGTAAGTTGTCAAAGTAATCCAATATTATCACTAGATCATCAAAATATCACGAAAATAAAAATATACATTATTTTTGGGACGCCCATTGTATAATAAATTATGCAATATTCTTAAGTACGACATATTGTTACGAAATAGCACACACGGCACACCCCCTCTAGCAGGTTAACTCCTGTACTGATTAACGAACTCATTTTAGTAGTACTGGGCCCGTCCGCTGCACGCGCTAGTGTACATGGCGGGACATTCAAATAATGAAAAAGAGAGGGAAATTTGAATTAGTAGAATTTTACACTGCCGTGAATATTAATATAACTGATACTAGACAAATCCCGATGTAAGCCACCCATATGCATTTTATATATTATTGTTGGTTTGAAGCACAGAGTAAAACAGTTTTTTCACTGTAGTGTCAACCCTAAAATACACTACATACATCAGGATTTCTATAATATCATTAAGGTTTGTAAGGTAAAATAAAATATATTTACAGTACAAGTTCATATTATACAAGGGAAAAAAGTACTAAATTTTAGCTTGAGCTAGAATCTAGTATTTTTCCCGTGTATAATACACAATTTTTTTCTGTGGCGGGAAAAACGACGATTTAATATTGGAAAATTATATTACAATATTGAAGTCAGAAAATTGTCGATGTGAAATTTGAAGTTTGAAATTAGTTGTAGTTGTACTTATAGCGACAATTAGATCTACGTTACTAAGGAAACCTTTAATAGCTATCAATTTAATTTTTTTGATTTGATTTAACCCCCAACTTCTACCACTAGGTCACATTGACCCATGCGCAATTTGTAATTTGTCAGTGCGCCATTCTACGGAGATTCTATTGCTTGGGCTTCTCAGTATGCTCTAGGTAGCCAGAGAGAACACATGCGGCGGCGTTTTTAGTTTAAATTAATTATCGCAAGTCTGTTAGAACGATCATATTGGGTCAGAGTGACCCAGTTATAGTGTAAAAGTTATATTTGAGTCAGGTAGGTAATTGTTCCCTACAAAATAGTATTCGCTAAATATAACTGTATTTCCTAATAACTACTTTATTTTTTAGAAAAAATTAATAACCGTCCTCTTACTGAAAAGGAACTCGTAGAATTGGCTGAAAGTGACGAATTTTAGCTAGATGATGACAACCCTCAAGAAAATAATGAAAATATTCCTCTTTCAAGCAGTGATAAACTAGATGCTTGTAAAAATATTCTGGACTGTGTAGATGAAACCGACAAAGAAGAAGAAGATGAAGAAATACAAAGCGATCATTACACTGATAGTGAAGAAGAGTGGGAACCTGACAATAATGAAAATTTAGAGAGTGACGATTCTGTTGAGAATGATACGGTGGTTGATAATAATGAACAAATTGATGAATCCCAAAGAGAAAATATAGCGCCAGAAAATGAACAAACAAGAAAAAATTATTGGTATGGTAAAAAAGACAAAATGAAATGGTCAAAGACACCTCCCAAAAAAAGGTAAAACACTCTCAAATAATTTGATTAAATTTTTAGCAGGCGTCAAAGGTTTAGCACGTGAACATCATCCTACAACTCCTCTAGAAAGTTGGAGATTACTTTTTGATGACTCAATGATAGAAAGTATTGAGCAATTCCCGAATCAACGTATTGACATAGTCGCTGCAAAAGAAAGAAAAATGCGCGCAGATCATTTTTCCCAGCATTTATCAAAAATACAGCTAAATTGGAAATTGAAACGTTTATTGGTCTCCTTTACCTTCAAGGTTTGTTCAAGTCAGGCCATGAGGACTTAAAAAGTCTATGGGCTACGGATGGTACAGGGATCTATTTAGAGCTACTATGCCACTAGCCAGATTTTCATTTCTTTTATGCTGCATTCGTTTCGATGACGAGACTACTCGAGCTGATAGGAGAAAAGAAAATAAACTAGCACCAATTTATGAAATGTTTGATAAATTTGTCACTAATTCAAAGCAAAACTATACACCTGGTGATAGCATGACTGTAGATGAAATGTTAGTACCTTTTAGAACCCGTTGTGGATTTCGAATGTTCATACCCAACAAACCCGCAAAGTACGGCATAAAGGTAGAAACTCTTGCAGATTCTCAAACAAATTATATGCTAAATGCTGAAATTTACGCTGGAAAAGATCCTACAGAGAAAAAAACAAACAACTTTTTTAATCCAACCCAAGTAGTTCTTCGTTTGGTGGAACCAATAAAAAATACTTTTCGAAACATAACAGCCGATAACTGGTACTCTTCAGTTGAACTAATGAGAGAATTAGAGAAATTAAAGTTGACATTTGTTGGGACAGTGAAAAAAAACAAAACATTTATTCTATTGGAATTTATGCCATCTTCCAAGAGAAAAGCAGAGTCATCCATTTTTGGGTTTACTGCTCAGTATCATACGTACCAAAAAAAAATAAATCTATTATTCTTATTTCAAGTACCCACCATGATGATAAAGTACACGCATAAACCAAAAAACCAGATATAATACTATTTTACAATAGTACTAAAGCGGGAGTGGATGAGCTTGATCAAAAATGTGCCAGTTACACAACTTCACGTAGAAGTCGAAGATGACCAATGACCATTTTTCATGCTCTTTTGAATATTGGAGCGGTGAATAGTACAGTAATTTATCAATTTGCCTCAGGTGGTAAAGAAATTTCAAGGTACAATTTTTTAAAACAACTTGGACGTAATTTATGTATACCGAATATGCAAAAAAGGTATCAAACTTCGTTGCAACGCGGTTTGAAAACTTTAATTTTTATTTTGATTGGAGATACACTTCCACCACCCCCAACACCTCAACAAAGAGTGGGAGCCTCCAAAAGAAAAATATGTGCAATTTGTCCCGTCAAAAAAGACAGGAAAACCAGCACCTACTGTCAAATGTGTAATATTCCAGTGTGTATAGAATGTACAAAAACTTTGTGCCCAAACTGTGCCTAATTTTTTTTTATTAATAGCTATTGTTTTTTAGTTATGTTTCCATTTATGTGTTCATAAATAAATGTCAAAATATTATTTTTTATTGTTTTTTATGTGTAAAAAAGATTTATGCGTCAGTCGAAAACTAACAGCGTCAGAAGTGAAACTTTTTATGTTATATGACGCAAAAACCACCAATGAGTGTACAAAGAGAATTCATAAATATCAACAACATAAAAAAACTATAATTTAATAAAATTAAAACAAAAATTATTCCCAAAATAAAAACAATAATTTTTCGGATAGACTATAAAAAACTATTTACAATAAAAGACAAACAAAAGTAAATATTCTTTTTAAGAAATTTGAATGCATATTACGTATTCTTCCTTTTTAATACCTAAGAAAAGTTCTGGCCGCCCATGGGGGTATCGAACCCGCGTTTTTCGCGTTATTAGCACGACGCGCTAACCAACTGAGCTATTTCGTTTGATTTTAAATCGAGTCGAGTGATGACAGAAGGGGAGAACAGCGTTGCGTTTCTCTCACTTAGTTTAAATGTAAATGATAATTAGAGCTTCACAAAACTTGTTAGCCTTTACGAGATTACCTCCTAACCAAAACTTCTGTAGTGTCCCATAAAAAGTTTCACTTCAAAAAAACTGGGTCTCTGTGACCCACTCATAGTGTTTACGAAATAATTTTAGAGAGGTAGTAAATAAGGGTTAAAAATTGTGAACTTAGTGGTTGCTTAGAAGTTATTTTCAATACTATAAACATCATGTAGGTTTAATATTTGTATGAGCATAAAAAAGGATATAAATAAAAATGATGCAAATATGTTAAGCGCCAGGTTATTTTTGCCGACCAGAGGAGAAGTCGAGTGATCTGTGTTTAATTGTGGGTTGTCTTACACACATATATTTGAAAGGAACACTGTAAACTGAAGAAATAATATATTAACATTAAATAATTACGCAGGAATAAAGAATACCAAAATGGCGAACTTTTTATGAATGTCAAATTGACAATTCCTGCTGGTCTTCTATTTCTGCTGTCAGGGGCGTCGTCGACTAATCGTTACAAAACAAAAATATATTGCTTATATTTATTTTAGTAGGTAAAAGCAGATAGGTACATAATCAATTACAAAAATGTAATAAATTATACATTGTATAATTGTTCTGTGTTTGTATCTTTAAAGGGTCTACGCAAGTCGTATTTCCATGGACATCCATATATTTTATAAATTTAGAATCTTAACCTGCCGCTTTTTTATCCATAGATCATTTTCTTTTGACCCTATTTAGGTAACTATTCGCCATGGACGCCACGTTGTAAATATTTAATTTTTAACTAAAAATATAATTGCTGTATAATAAATATCCATACTCACACAAAAATCCTCAGACAATCACTACACTCTTTCCTGATGTCAACCTACCAACTATATTGTGGACATCTGTTGTGTTCGAAAAAATTGCCCTCTCAAAGTATGGGTATAGTTCAGTAAAAGAAGGGAAAAATAATAAGTTATTTGAAATTTATATTCCTAATTCTTCTTAGTAAAACGAGATATAAGTTAGTGTTAATTGTCTGGTGTTATGTTTAATATGTTTTTAAATATAAATAGGTTAATATTGTTTAGAGAAATGCATTTTGTTCTATACATTAACGCTAAGTATCTTAAAAAGTAGGATGGCGCTCCATAATTGCTGGTTAGAAATAATCGTTAGACAGTGTCGATAAATGTTTTTAATAATTATAACATTATTAAATACATTTTAACGATTATTAGTTGAAATTATAATATTAAATGAATATGTCGTCAAATAAGCATTTTAAATTATAATATTGACTGGACTATGACGGTTTTCAAGTCAAACAATAAGTCGAAACCTTAAAATTCGCACAATATCTCTTACGTCTATTATACCACTTGTGTCTAGTTGCATGATTAAAAATTTCACACTTTTAGCCTGTGGTATTTTTGTCCAGTTATGACAGGTGAACAATTTTATTTTCTCAGAGTAAACGTCACTTTGGTGGATTTTGTACCATTTATATCATAATTTTCTATTTGCTCAACCATGTTTGAATATCATTTAAATATGTCTACAGGACATTATACACATTATTTTATAAAAGTTAGACAAATAATAACAATCGTGATTCATGAAATATTAATAAGTTATTCAAGTAATCACAACGATTAGCAAATTTTAATTTTTCTTTTCAGTAAACTCGTCTTCTTCTCCGTTCGATATGGAAAATGAGTTAACTAACAAAATATCCAATACACTTTTGGATCTTTTAAAAAATAAAACTGTAGCTTTAGGAGCTTGTGCAGTCACAGTTACCGAAGACTTAAAGGCTGTGGTAAACTTCACTAATCCTATAACTATTCTAAGTTACACATTTCTAGTAGCAAGACCTAAGGAGTTAAGTAGAGCCTTATTATTTATATCTCCGTTCAATGTCGACGTAAGTTTATATATTTTAAGTGTTCGAACAAATATCTTTATGGTCTGTCTGCAAATGTTAAATTTGATTATAATTAGTCTCTTAAACAAAACTGATCTGATTTGTAACTCTTTGTCGTCTAAAATAAAAAAAGGAAAGTTAGAAATGAATATTGTAACAATTATTTATTCATTTCCATTAATTTCATATTATTCACTATTACAATAATAGTTTTTTTGAGATTTTTTTAACAGGAACTTTATATTTTAAAAACTACGACATATTTTCATTTCCAGACATGGTTGGGTTTATTTGCAGCTATAATATCGATGGGACCCCTTTTATATTTCATTCATCGTTACAGTCCTGTTTACGAATACAAAGGTATACCCATGAAAGGGGGACTAGCTTCTATACAGAACTGCATTTGGTACATGTATGGGGCACTGCTACAACAGGGTAAAGTATAAACCATATTTTTAGATTTAATCGTTGGAATATTTTGACCAATTCAAATGCAGCTCTACGACGCCATTATAACGAGAACCTTAAACGATCTTTGTCTATTTGGTAGTCTGATCAGAGTCTAGGTGAAGCAGAATATCTCTTTGTTTGCCATAGTCTATTTAGTGGAAGGCTTTGACAATATTTTGTTTGCTCAAATAATAGTTATTGATATTTCTTCGAAAGAGTATACCCAGCATGAACAGCGCGATTCAGAGCGGATGCATAGAAACTATATATATATATATATATATATATATATATATATATATATATATATATATATATATATGGTAAACTAGGTTTTTAATTTGTGTTTTTATATTTATGTTTTGTTATATAGTCGTTATATAATAGTCGTTTGTTTTATCTATATATATATATATATATATATATATAACACGACTTACCTTCGGCTAGCTCATAAAATATATTTTATTAATGTAATTTAAAATTTGAATATAAGTCGGAAGCTTGATGACTCCTCCCTTTGAGTTCTTGGCGCACACTGTATGAATATAATTTGATTTGTATATTTATTTAATTTATTTCTGAAATGGTGGTTCAGAATAATTTCATATAGAAAGACGGAAATATGTTAATTCTAATAACTTTATTGAGGACATGAAAAGAATAAAAACACCAACACTTCACTGAAAATTGATTTAATAAATTGTAATTGAGAAAAACTTTGTATTCTTTTGAACATTTAAAATTATTTGGTAACCCCTACATCCTATGCACTTCTGAATACATATTAATTCACTCTATTGCGCTTGCGCATAAGTTCAACGCATGCGCTTATATACCTTACTACAACAATAAGACGCTATTCACCGTCCATGCAGTGAATAAATAGTTTACGCTCTCCCAGCGTGTATACAGTTATGAAAAAGTTTTAATACGTTATATCAATTTAAACAAAGCAATTACATATATATGAACCTTTTAAATAATGTGTGTGAAGTGTAAAGAAGATAGAGTATTAGACAGAACAGTTATGCATGCATTAAAAGATAATAAAAGTGGAAATTATGTGAAATTTTATGGAACATATGAACATTGAAAACGGATTAAATTTTAACAAGTAAGTACAATCATTTTCTTATAAACTATATTGCATGGATCTCCATGGAGATAAATTATTATGCATTGAAATAGACTGTTTTTAGGCCTTTTATTAAAAAATCATTATTAGAACGTTCTGGATATTAAAGTTAGTTCACTGTTCGTGTTTAAGTGGAATTCCAAATGTTTTAATTAAAATACACAGACCTTAGTTCATAATCCTTGGATGCTACTTGCGTCTCTAATTTTCTTGACGATCTCTAAGTAAGAGATGCTCCTTCAGAACAGCTTTTTCTTTTCACGGGATCTCCAAAACTTATTAAAGTGTTTCTATCATCTTTTTGGGGAATATTATTAACTTTTTTAATTAAAATTTTACAAATTTTATCACAGGAGATATATAACGATGTTAGCTTCTCCATCTCACCAAATCGACTCTTTTGTTTTTAAAAATCAACAAACTTTATCCTTCCTAAATTCAAAGCTTGCTTATCTTTGTTTTTAATAATACAAATTGTCACTTCCTATGTCTTTTAGTTGAAAAATGTAATTGTTTGATTTTTAAGTCCTGGAGGATTAACAAACTTATGCACAAATGTTCACTTTGTATTCAGGATTTTATATAAAGTCTTTTTCCTAGAATACATTAACAATTTTCATCATTATCCCGTTTTTACGGTTTTCTCATTTATAATTATTTTTACAAAATCTACAACCTAGATTACTGTTTCATATCTATGTAATTGATTATTTTTAAATTCTTGAATTTTTAATGTTTTTGTCTTACATAAATTATTTATTATTTTCGATTTTTTTGTTATTTTTCAATATAAAATTAATAACCAATAAATTTAAGTTGGTAATAAAATTACTAGATTTCATTACTTCCTGTTTATAATACATTGCTTTTATATATGTTTGGGCTGTGTTCCATTTATCATTTCTCATGAAGCTTTCAACCCTTTCTTCAAATTGTTAACTTTTATTATAAACAACTGCAAATATTGATAAGCAATTATTGAAATAGATATTAATTTCAGGTTTCAAGTTTAAATGGAATTTTATTTTTGCTGATATTCATATGGCTGTGTTCAGATCAATGTGGAACTTATTGACATTGGTGTAAATCTGGAATTAATTGTGCAGGTAACTTTTGATACTTATTTAAATAATGTTGTGTTTAGAATTTCTATTCATAGTCCTTTTATTAATCAATCATATTGATGTCTAATATTATATTTATGCATATTTCACTCTTTCTATTGATTTCATATCTGAATTGTCAGTAACTTTCATAAGGTGGTTGTGTCTACTGCTACACCTTCCTAAATAATAGATACATTTTTAATGTTTATTTATTTATAACTATTTCAAGAACTAGAAGACTAGTTCAATATATATATATATATATATATATATATATATATATATATATATATATATATATATTGAACCAGATATCATATACATTAAGAGAATTCAGTTCTGTAGGAATATTTTGCTTATATGAAAATGGATTGAAATGATGTAATTTAATAATTTAAGAAAACATTATAAAAAGAAAACACTATTCTTAATAAAAAGCATATAAAGTAAAGATATATTAAATAATTAGTATACAACAATTTAATAAATAATGAAATTACCTTAATCACTGTACAAAATTAGAAATTGCCTAACAAATGTAATGGAGAATAATAAAGCTGCCTAAGATGATGGATTATTTTCTATAAAGTAATCAGCTGTTCATCTGAAATAAAACAAATCTTAGTATAGTCAATTCATGATAATTATCAATTTAAGTAGTAAATTATAAAACATACACATATTTAGTAGAATAAGGAGTATAAATTTTATAGATAAACTAATAATAACATAAAGAACACTGATATATCGTCAAGTGAAATAAACATAGAGTCAATAAATAATAGTTTGTTAATGAATTGGTATGAATAATTTAAAGAAAAAATTAAAGAGAGGTTACATAAAAGAATTTATGTATATCAATTAAGATGATTGTAATAGTAATAGACTGTCAATAACAATATTAGATATTGGACTATTTAAATGTTATCATGTATATAACCAAATATAACCTATTTGTGTGATAAAAACTCAAGGAACTCTACAAGTAAACTTATAATGTCAAGTGGAATTTATATTAGTATATGTATGAAACAATTTTGCCAAGTGAAATAAGTAAAAATAATTCGACTGTATATATTTGAATATTTGATTGGTTATAAACAAAGTGACAGAACGAATTTCAATCAACAAGGAAAGAAACAAACTTTTTAAATAGTGACCTGGAAAAAACAAAATACTTGTTGATTGAAAAAAGTTGAGAATCAGCAGGGAAGCGTTGGTAGTTGGAAGCTGGCGTCGAGATAAGAGAAGCTTGTGTAAAGGTGTTCCCCAAATTCCATGAAAATTCCCAATTAACATGACGAAACTTATAAATTACTATTAAAAACAATACTAATAGTACTCACAAATATTTACATCCAGTTTTACTGCAAAAATTATCAAAATTTCTCCTAGTTATTGGTATTGGAACTTCAGAGGAGTATTCCTGGGTCCAGATGTGTTCATCCCAAGTCCAGCACAACAGGTCAGTGTTTATTTAAAATATTATTGGCCAATAATAAGAGTAAAAAACTCAAGAACTCAAATCAGTGCATATTTTCATAAAATTTATAAACTTTGCGGCAATGATCGATCTAAAAAAGAAAGAAAACGGACTTTATATAGTTAATCAATTAAAAAAATCATTAATAATAATTAAAAAGGCCTAATTCAATGTAAATAAAAGCTTATACTTACGCCATTTTCTCATCTCATAAGATAAATGCATCATCAATCGTTCATATAATATTTCCATGTGTATATAAATCCTATAATTATATTTCTTCCACAGCAATTTGTATTCTATATGTGTATATTTTCAACATAAATTCTTTTATGTGTTAAAACATTTAATTATATTCATCGACAACAAACGATGCTTGTCCAATGAGTACAGATGCTGCGTATCGTATTGTAAAAGTTATGTTCGTTTCACGCTTTAAACCACATGATTAGATTTTAAGCATGCGCACAGGACAATATATAAAATCAATAATTTCGTACAGGAAATCCATAGGCGTCGCAACTTATAAATATTAAATAAAAAAATTTCTTTAAAAATTAAATTTGTTTAAAAAGTAAAGTGTTTCTTTTTATTTATATATAAGTGAAATATATCTACGAAAGCCAGGACTCAAAGAGTAGACAGAATTTCATGCTCTCGAATAATATAATAATATAACAGAATAATAAGAAAATATAATTACTGAGCTAGCCACATCACAAATAAACAAATTCAATAAACAATTAAATATCTATCCATATTAATTTAAAAGTAAGTAAAAAGCTAGTATTATATATATATATATATATATATATATATATATATATATATATATATATATATTATTATAGTTTATTTTATATGGGAATTTAATTTGCCCGGTATGTTAAGGATTTAATATGTATGATAAACAGTTTATTTAACCAACATGAAAACTTCTCATCTCAGGGTAGAGTTCAAGTATTTTAAATAAAATGATTTTATAATTTTATATATGTTAGCGCCAAAGTTAATAAATGCTTTATATTTTTAAAAATAAATTTGTTAATCAGAATATGTTACTTTTTTAATGATTTCAAATTAAATACGGTCCTGTCCTACTTAAAAAAATATCTGCATAGTTCAATCGATTTCATTCAGAGCTTCTGCCTGTGGTAAGTAGATGGTGCACAAATCACCAGATGAAATGATTAACTCAAGTAATTTAAAAAAAAAACGTTCTTCAAAAGGAAAAACAATATTTAATTTAATGAAAATAAATACACTACACTTTTACAAGTGTTTTTTTTAAGAAAATCAACTATCTAAAAGGATGACTCTTTCATACAAATCACACGCACTCTGGTGAGATATTATTATAATATTAAAATACAGTTATATAATTTCATAAACATTTGACTTTCAGAAAACGGCGAAATACACTCTTAACAGCGTCTATGCATCACAAAATTTTAGTTTTTTTTTTACAAATTAGTAAGTACGCTTGACCTCTTAATACATTAATAAACTAACTTGTACTACCTTATTTACTTCACGATTTCTGTTTGTTCCAGATTCTCCTCCTGGAAAACCTCCCTGTTGGCATTCTGCTTCTACCAAAACAGGAATCGATGCTGTATTTCTTTCAAAGTCCAAACAGCTCACACAAATTCCACTATTCAATGTTCTTCGAAAACTATTTTGGCTATTTTACTTCCACCAGACACAAGACACCATTTTATAAAATAAAATTCATGATTAGTGTTTTACAACATTCAACAATTCCTTTTTTTATTATTTATATAAACTAAACTACTTACACTGATATATCTCTTGTAAGTATAATGTATTTGTTTTAAATTCTATATTCAAATTTTGTCTTCCAAATGATTTCAATTTACTTTACCCAAAAAATTTTGCTGCTCCAAAAAAATCTCTTCCCAAAAAGAAAACCTACTCGTCAATAGCCCCCATAATCAACAACTTTCTCACATTCTGATTTTTTTTTCGTTAGCAACACAGTTGTCGCCGATGTGATCTTTTTTAAATGTTTATTAACCAATCAAATTTGACTATTTATTTTATAACTCAAATTCTTCATTTCAACCAGTGAAATGTTCATCCATTATATCATGATATTATATTCTAAGGTTTTTAATTGCTTAGACTTCCTATATTATTTTCATTCAATAATATTTCTTAGTATTGTTAAAAATGACATTTCCTAACCTCTAAGTATGTATGTCAAATGAATATTCATAATGTTTTAATAGATGACAGCTGTTACCTTTAAATATGTATGCAAAATGAAAATTCGTTTTCTTTATAAGTCATGTTCTCTGAAATTCACATTATTTTATATTTTCCTGCTCTGTTATGTCTAAACATCTACACTATCTCATTTTAATGTCTTAATCAACAAATATTACGAGATTAGCTTGACTTTACAGAATAAAGCATTATTAGTTTCTTATTATGAACAAATTTTGATACTTGATCTCTTTGATAAAAGTTTCGTTAGGTAATTTATTTCATATAAATTGTTTATCACACCCATTCGCAATTATCCCTACATTATACAGTCTGTCCTTTCTGTATGTCTTCTCTATCGAATAGTGGATCGTACAGATTGTCTCCATTCAAATGTTTAAAAAAAATTTTTGACTTAAAAAAATTCTTTTAGATTACAATACATAATCTTAATTCTTCATTATTTGATATACAGGGTGTAGCATTATTTTTTCACAATAACATCCCCTAAATTTTGCGTTTATCAAATTTTTTATTCTAAGAAAAATTTTATGAACGCAAATTTTACTTCAAGTACTATATTCTAGGATTGTCTTTCAATTTTACTAATAATACATTTCTTTTTATTTCGGGTTGCTGTTACAAAGATGATTTTGGAATCCTGTGTTGCAGTATCCTCTTCAAATAGTTTTAAATCTATTTACAATACCATAATTAAATATGTATACAAATTCTTATTTTATTTTTAGGTACATGTTTCATTTACAAGTTTCATCCAAAGGAATTAGTTTAAAAAATCATGTTATAAATCCATTTTTGAAAATTCTTTAATGTTCGTTATGCGACTTATTACTTCTACATTTCTCAGAGTCTCTTATATCGGTACAATTTATTAATTTATATTTCTTGTGTTACATCTCTCTATAATACCATCCTTTAGCATATTTCGTATTTCTAATTCAACTTCTTTCCTATATTTATAGGGTATGGGATATGTTCTTATTCTGAAATTTTCGATTCCCTTAACTTCTATCTTATGTACATAGTTATTTGCCATTCTCATCTCTTTTTAACTAATCCTTTATACTTAATTATTAAATTCTTCACTTTCTCAGCATATTCCTTATTTCCACATACTAATTCCAATTCTTCCATTATTTCATCCCTCTCCATATTCCATAACTTCCTATTATCCTCTTCAAATTCCAATTCTTCCATATTTCCACTCCTCTTTATATTCCATAACTTCCTATTATCCTCTCCAATTGCCAATACTTCCATATTTCCAATCCTTTCTATATTCCATAACTTCTTATTATCCTCTTCAACTTCCAATTCTTCTATATTTTCTTCTTCAAATTCAATTCTATTACCATTTAATTCAATCTCCATCTTTTCAAAATCAATTCTTGCTTTATATTTCGTTAATTCATCTATTCCTATAACTATGTCTGTTTCCAAATTATTCACTAACAGTAATTGCATTTCAACTTCTTTCCCATCCTTCAATTCAATCTTTTGTATTATAGACTTATTTACTTCACATAGCTTCTTTCCATTTGCTCCTATCAATGTAGTTTTTGGTATTTTAATTAATTTGTTTTCATAATTTTCAATGTTTCCTTCTATTAGTTTTGTTTTAATTATGGACGCTTCCGAACCTGTATCTATTAATAATTTCATTTCTTTTCCATTTAATTTCCCTTTAATATTTTTCAATTCCATTATTTCTCATAATTCTAAATCTTCCCCAAATTTTATATATTTCCTTGGATGTTTATATGTTATCACTCTCTCTTCTCTCCTTTGAAAACTGTTCTCTTCAATTGTTATTTTTGTTGTTATAATTGTTGTTTTTTTTGTTATAATATCCATTTGTATTATATCTGTTAATGTAATTATTTCTGTTTTTCATCATTATCTTTATATATCCTAATTTCTATCTATGTACAACATTATATTTACATATGTTTTTTTTAACATTATTTGTTAATTATAAACTTCTTATTTACATGTTGTTTTTTATATTCCTTATCGACCTTTTACAATTCCTTATTCGTCTTCTAGATTCCGGTCCTATAATACAGCCTTATTATTCAATTTAATTTTCTTTTCCTAAATTTCGTTTTATCCTCTTCTCTTATTGTTTGATTCTCTTCTATCTGCTTCCTAAGTTTCTTAAAATTTTCCACTGTGTCTTTTTCAATTTTGTTGTCCCCTATCTCATCAATTTCTCCCAATGGATTCATGAAAATTTGTGTTTCCAATTTCTTCATATTATTGTTTCTTCTTTTTATTATTTCATTTCCCATAATACTCTCACTTCCTATCATTTCATTTTTAATTATCCTATTAAAATTTCTTGGATAAATTATCTTTATATTTCTGCCAAGTTTTAATCTCATTTCGAAATTTTCTGCATAAATTATTGTTTCTATATTCTGTCTTATGGTTTCTTCTATTTCTTCCTTAGTCTCTTGTAGTATCTTATTTATTTTCTCTAACTGCCAATTAAAATGTATCCCCCTATTATTATTATTTTCTTTACCATATGTCACTATTCGTTTTAATATATTAACATCTGGGTCTGTTATTTTCCAATAAATCTCTTTTTCATAAATTTTCATGACTTCCTCACTTCCTAGATTCTGTAAATTGATATTTATCATCTCCTCATTTATTTGTCTTTGTATTTTAATAAATTGTATTTCTTCTGTTTCCTTCTCAACTTTTTTAAACTCCATCACACTTTGTATTTTCGTTTCGTCAATTTCCATTTTATTACTTAATTTTTGTTCTATAGTATCATCATTTATATTTTCATTTTGTATCTTTACATCCATTTGAATCTCTTCTTTGAAATCCTTTTCTTTCTCCTCTATTTCCTTAATTCTGTTGATTTGTAAATTTTCTATTTCCATTATACGTCCAATCACTTCTCCTCTTATTTCTTGTTTAGTGGATTCTATTTTGTTTTCCATGTATGTATTTGATTCCTCCAATTTCTTCTCAACCTGTCCCAATTTTTCATCCATCAATTTTATTATCAATTCCTTAGTTTGTTTTATTTCTTCTTTGTTCTGGTCCATCTTAATATTCATTTCTTGTTTTAATTCTTCCTTATTTTGGTCCATTTTTCCATTCAAATAACTCATATCTCCCCTAATATTATTCATATTTTTATCCATTCTTTTCATATCTTCCTTAATATCATCCTTCATACTATTCATATTTGCAACTAATTGTTGCATAATTTCCATTAATGGATCATTTCTACTTGTCCTTCCCCGCTCTTCCTGTCTTCTATCTTCCTGTTCTTCTGTTGCATCTCCCATCAAAACTCCTTCTGGTAATGGTGCATCTTCTTCTTCCTGTCCTTGTTCTGCAATATCTTCTTCCAAATGTTCTCTCCCCTGTTCCAAATATTGTACCTGAAAATCTCCTCTGCCATTGCTCCTTTCTTCTCTTTCTTCATCAGACCTACTTTCAACTCCTACCTGCTTTCCGTCCCTTAATGTCATTTTCCTTTCCATTTTATTTATTTAAAATCTTTAAATACAGTAAAAAAAAACTTATTTCAATGCTTTTTATTATTATTTACTAAATTTCTATATTAGCCCCACGTTGCGGTGACATTTTATTATAGTTTATTTTATATGGGAATTTAATTTGCCCGGTATGTTAAGGATTTAATATGTATGATAAACAGTTTATTTAACCAACATGAAAACTTCTCATCTCAGGGTAGAGTTCAAGTATTTTAAATAAAATGATTTTATAATTTTATATATGTTAGCGCCAAAGTTAATAAATGCTTTATATTTTTAAAAATAAATTTGTTAATCAGAATATGTTACTTTTTTAATGATTTCAAATTAAATACGGTCCTGTCCTACTTAAAAAAATATCTGCATAGTTCAATCGATTTCATTCAGAGCTTCTGCCTGTGGTAAGTAGATGGTGCACAAATCACCAGATGAAATGATTAACTCAAGTAATTTAAAAAAAAAACGTTCTTCAAAAGGAAAAACAATATTTAATTTAATGAAAATAAATACACTACACTTTTACAAGTGTTTTTTTTAAGAAAATCAACTATCTAAAAGGATGACTCTTTCATACAAATCACACGCACTCTGGTGAGATATTATTATAATATTAAAATACAGTTATATAATTTCATAAACATTTGACTTTCAGAAAACGGCGAAATACACTCTTAACAGCGTCTATGCATCACAAAATTTTAGTTTTTTTTTTACAAATTAGTAAGTACGCTTGACCTCTTAATACATTAATAAACTAACTTGTACTACCTTATTTACTTCACGATTTCTGTTTGTTCCAGATTCTCCTCCTGGAAAACCTCCCTGTTGGCATTCTGCTTCTACCAAAACAGGAATCGATGCTGTATTTCTTTCAAAGTCCAAACAGCTCACACAAATTCCACTATTCAATGTTCTTCGAAAACTATTTTGGCTATTTTACTTCCACCAGACACAAGACACCATTTTATAAAATAAAATTCATGATTAGTGTTTTACAACATTCAACAATTCCTTTTTTTATTATTTATATAAACTAAACTACTTACACTGATATATCTCTTGTAAGTATAATGTATTTGTTTTAAATTCTATATTCAAATTTTGTCTTCCAAAT
This sequence comes from Galeruca laticollis, assembly GCA_963921935.1. Taxonomy (NCBI): domain Eukaryota; kingdom Metazoa; phylum Arthropoda; class Insecta; order Coleoptera; family Chrysomelidae; genus Galeruca; species Galeruca laticollis. Next base: position 107,632,723 of record OY998181.1, read on the forward strand.
GATTTCAATTTACTTTACCCAAAAAATTTTGCTGCTCCAAAAAAATCTCTTCCCAAAAAGAAAACCTACTCGTCAATAGCCCCCATAATCAACAACTTTCTCACATTCTGATTTTTTTTTCGTTAGCAACACAGTTGTCGCCGATGTGATCTTTTTTAAATGTTTATTAACCAATCAAATTTGACTATTTATTTTATAACTCAAATTCTTCATTTCAACCAGTGAAATGTTCATCCATTATATCATGATATTATATTCTAAGGTTTTTAATTGCTTAGACTTCCTATATTATTTTCATTCAATAATATTTCTTAGTATTGTTAAAAATGACATTTCCTAACCTCTAAGTATGTATGTCAAATGAATATTCATAATGTTTTAATAGATGACAGCTGTTACCTTTAAATATGTATGCAAAATGAAAATTCGTTTTCTTTATAAGTCATGTTCTCTGAAATTCACATTATTTTATATTTTCCTGCTCTGTTATGTCTAAACATCTACACTATCTCATTTTAATGTCTTAATCAACAAATATTACGAGATTAGCTTGACTTTACAGAATAAAGCATTATTAGTTTCTTATTATGAACAAATTTTGATACTTGATCTCTTTGATAAAAGTTTCGTTAGGTAATTTATTTCATATAAATTGTTTATCACACCCATTCGCAATTATCCCTACATTATACAGTCTGTCCTTTCTGTATGTCTTCTCTATCGAATAGTGGATCGTACAGATTGTCTCCATTCAAATGTTTAAAAAAAATTTTTGACTTAAAAAAATTCTTTTAGATTACAATACATAATCTTAATTCTTCATTATTTGATATACAGGGTGTAGCATTATTTTTTCACAATAATATATATATATATTATAATATATTCTAGTATCTGTTTTATATTTTATCTATGATTTTTCTATGTTTTTATGTTTATGACAGTATAGCTCAGGGTAATTTGATTTATATTTTATTATTAATTTATTGATTTAGTGGAGAGCATGAGAACTCTATACTCCCGTTGAGTTCCGGATTGAATTAAAAAATATATGAAATTTGCACTTTATAAATATTGTATTAACATCATCTCCTCCAAAGCTGTGAATAGAATTATGTGGAACACACCAATGCGACTTCTATGATATCAAGCCTTTTCCTATGTTTAGCAGATGACATGCAAATAAAATTCAGATGACTCAAGACTAAGTTAATATAATTACCAACAGAAATAAAATTGAAAGCATTATCATTTGTGAAGAAAAACATATTAAACAAATTTATTACAAACTAAATTACTTATACTGACTATTCTTATACATATAAAAAATTATCAATGGTGAAATTTGGCCAAATTAGTGATATATGTCTGAATTTTAAAATGGTTAACCATATAAATTATTTACACACTGATCTGATCACAACACTGGGTAGTTTTTGTTCACCCTGCTCCTGTGTTCTTCCCTGGAATGAAGCTGGACTCTCTTCAACTTGTAGAACAAACTCTATCGTTTGTACAGCAGGTAAGTCGATGTTATATTATTAAATCGCTTGTTAAACTTTACTCAGAATGTTTTTATGATAATTATTAATGTTTTTATATAGTATTTAATACTGTAATGTGGTTACTTTATTAAAATTTATACATAGCGTCCCCTCTCAAAATTCGATTGTATGTATTTCTTACAAATAACTAATGTTTCATGATATTTGCTTCTGGAAATGTTTCTGAGGTTGTAATTTGACGTTTTTAATATATTTTGACTTTAATTTCTAAGAATTTCCAAATATTTTAATTAAATTTTATAATAATTTCTTACATGTGTCCATTTCCTTTAGCATCACCTCACTCACTCCTTTGTTTTCTAAATCAACAAACTCCTGTTGCTAGATTTGTTATTTTCAAACAAAACACTAACAACTTACTAGATATATCATAGTCTTTTTTATTTAATGCTTAATATTTCAGTTAATGTCTTCATCTTATTCCTATTGTTATTTACTGTTTATGTAAAATTTCAAAATAATTCATTACACCTATTTACATGTGAAATATTTCCAAAAATATATCTTATATTTATATACAATGATTATATCTAACCAACTTTAAATTCAAATATCAATAAATTTACAATCATTACCGTTTGTAAACCTTTTATAATGCCCTGCAATTCTATTTTTATTTATGATTCATCATTTATCTCATATAAATTTGGCCTATTATTTAATTCAGTTATATTTTCCAAACATCCTCTTTCCTTTGCAAATAATCAATAATTCAGAACATAGATAATTCTATGGTTGAATATATTTCTGCTATCATTATTCTGTGCTAAATGACATGAAGTTTGAATTGACACTTCTGTTATTTCGTTTCGATAACTGTGATAATTTTGTTTGTATATTGTTATCAAATATCCTGTTTATTATTGTCTAATAATAATTTTATATTCTTTTCAGATTCAATGTTGGATATTCTAGATAATATATACAAGTCATCATTTGTGCTGCTAATAAGAAAGTGAATTTATATTTTTTGTTAAATAACCAGTCTTGGATTTAACAAGAACATTGGAAGCCATATTATAGATTTCGTCAACTACCCAGACGCATGATTAAACTTTCTCTTCTGCATTGGCCAAGAATCATGGTATTACAGCAACAGAAATGGTAATTACAGCTATAAAGGAAGTTAAACACAGAGAGAGACTTCGTTACATATTAAAATTTCAGAATTCGGAAATCTTCTATTGCTCAAACTACTGGATGGAAAGAGAATTTGCAGAAATAGACCTAAGTAATAGAATTAAGAAAAAAATAGAACGAATATCTCATTTAGGAAATTTAAATTATTGTGAATATTATTACAGTGTTATAGATTTTTGTATAAATAATGCTAATGATTCTTTAAGTCCATTGCAAATATTGTATTCTTTTTGTTCTGTAGTGCAAAATGATTTGTTAAATGCGGTTCTCAAAGAATTTATCTATTTTTATAAAACAAGAGTTGTAAATTATGTGGAGAAGAAATAAAAAAAAATATTTTTCATGTGTGTTTTACTATTCTAATAAACAATCCTTTTGAAATAAAAAATCGAAATATTTTAAACATTTTTTATTTAAATTGTATAGGTAACATTTTTTTATATAATACATTTCTACCTTTTATGTTTCTTTACATCTATCACAACAACACTTTCTAGTTAAAGAAGAGGGTAAATGTTTTATACCATTAAACTCTTTATGAAAATCTTTTAGAACACAATTCGGACATGTAGTATTCGGTCGACCAGTTTCACCTTTACACTTTACACAATTATACTTCACTGGAACTGGCATTTTTATTTTTTATCTATACTGTTTGACGTTGATGGTTTTCGAATACTAAATATAATTGGATCAGCTTCGTATTAATAGAACTGAATTTGACTGTAACAAAAGTATTTCTTCTCTACACGAAGTAAAAATTATTTCTATTTACAATGGCTTAATTGGTTTTATACTCTTCTTAATTTTGGTTTCCAAGTGGATACCTAGGACCATCATATGGAGAATATCGACTATCAGATGTATGTGAAGATAAGGCTGTTTATTTGTTGTTGAATGTACAATGGATTGCTAGTGACTATTGGAATTACATAAAATGTAATTTATTTATTTATACCATGTTGTCTATTTATGTGAGTGGGGGTTACCATGGAGGAGTATCAACAAGCCGAAATAAATGATGTCATCAAGTCACTCTGCGCGCGGCGTACGTGACGTGTAACATTACACCGTGACGTTGCTTTCGTGGGAGTTTGCTATGTTAGGTTACTCTACTTGCGTGCGCGCAGAGTGCCCTAAGGACATTTCTATGTCGACACTATTAGCTTAGATAGGCGTCACACACATTTTAACGTGCAAAGTTTCTATAAATAGTAAAAATATATATTGATATTGCGGTTAGCAAGGAACCATGAGTAGTTCTGCTACTATTGGTCGGATTGAAGTTGAACAAACGGTATTATGTTAGGTTGTAATGGTTTTTCGGTTGGTAAACATAATAATAATTCCATTGCATTGTTATATGGTAATGTGACATAACCGTCTGCAACAAGAGCTTCTCTATTATTGTAAACGCGTAAAAACGTATTTTTTTTGTGGTAACCCTTTATGTAGTAGGCGTCTCTTTGCCCTTCCTTATCCGCCAAAACTCCTACATAGGTATATTTATTTTTGTTGTTAACGGTGAACGCGGATACGCTGTACTCTCCAGGGTTCTAATTTTTTCCACCTGGTGCAGAAATAATGTTCTAGTATCTCCTTTAATTCTGCTATATTCTGTTCTTTCTCCAAAAAATGTTTATATTCCCTTTTAACCGTAGCTGTATTTTCTAAATACTCTATCTTCCTTTTCTTTAATTCTGTTTCCTCCTCCTCCATTTCTAATTTCCGTTTCTTTACAGATAATACAGAAATATGGTGAAATTGGTGTTACTTCTTTTAGCATAAAAGGCATTAGCTTACTATTTTTGTTCACTCTCTCTTTCTTAGAACTTTGGGTATAATATTACATGTATATACCCGTCCGAGCTCCTGGATGTAAAGAATGTATCTCCAACCTTAATATAGCATTTTTGAGAGGTTCGAACATTTTTCTTCTTATTATTATACGTATCTTCTACGATCTCTATATAATTAATAGGTAAGAAGTCTTATCTGGGTAGTTGACGGAATCTATTATATGGTTACCAATGTTCTTGTTAACACCAGGACTGGTTATTTGACAAATAAATTTGTTGTATATTTTAATCCTTGCATTAGAGGTGAGCCAAGTAAGGCAATCTATGCCATCTGTTTTATTATTATTATTTACAATTACGTTACAATTCTCCCGATACATTCCATCTTACTCTGTTATACAAAATTATAAAATATTTTCTATCTTAGCGAATGTGTTGCCTTGGTAAGACGTAATACCATTTCTAGTAAATGTTTAAAAAAACGTTTCTTCTGTAGGCAAACATATTATCTCCATACATTTATTATAAAGTATTGTAACATAACCATCTGCTATAAGAACTGCTCTATTGTTGTTGTAAACACTTGAAAAAATATATATTTGTTTTTTATTGTTTATGGTAATGGGGTGCTGGCTCTAGACAAGTAAGTCTCTCCAGCTATAATGTAACACTTTTGTATAATTCGAACAATGTCTCTGTTCTCCTTTCTTCTTCTACAATTTCTATATGGTTAACAGGGGGGGCTATTAAAGGTGCATGCAGAGACAATGTAATTTATAACCTTCTTCCTTGCGTCGATTTCTTTTAGTAGTAAATTGATTTGTGCGCCCGTCAACTTTCTTGTATTGTTGTTACCCCAATAAACATATTGCAGCATATTGTTAAACACAAGACAGCAACTGTTTTGCAGACTTTTGACAACTTTGCCTACATTTTTGCAATCGACACAGAGTATAACGGAGAATTCTGGAAGTACAATTTACTATCTTGTAGCAGAGTTATGCAATCTGCTAAAGGAGTATAGCCTTCTACATGGAAATTTCCAACAGAGTAGTTGTATATCGGGTGGATAATGTAGGCTGACGACGATAGATAGCTAGACAAGGTAACTGTATTACCGATACCTGGTGGATAATGTAGGTTGACGACGACGATAGATGGCAAGGTAACTGTATTGTCAACATCTGGTGGATTATGTACTTTGACCAATCAGACACGAGGACGCTAACCAACCAACCAGAGAACGAGTCCAATCCGATAATAATTTGGGTTTACTTCCGCTACACAAGATTTCGTGGATTTGCTATGTTAGGTTATCGCCATTGGACCTTCCGGTGACGTCACGGCGAGATGACACAAGGTTAACTGTATTAAGGACACGTGGTGGACCATGTAGGTTGACGACGACAGATGTCAAGACAAGGTAACTGTATTACCGACACCTGGTGGATATGTAGGTTGACGACGATAGATGATAAGGTAACTGCATTGTCGACATCTGGTGGATTATGTAGTTTGGCCGATCAGGCACGAGGACGCTAACCAACCAGAGAACGAGTCCAATCAGACACCAGGACGCTGCCAACCAGAGACCATGATGCCCCGACTTGACTCATCCTCGTGGGGTTTGCTTCTTTTACAACCTGTATACCTTTACACCCTAATATTTTTACGACTACACGCTGTATAATATTTTACGACTACACATCGTCGTAGTGACGTACCTAACATAATACCGTTTGATTTATTTGTACGAAGGCATGCTGTTTAAAATTCAATAATATGTTTTCTTCTATCTTTTTCACTCCACCGTATATTGTTCACTTTTACTCCAATCTGGTAATGCCGTGCTTCTTGGCCAATGCAGAAGAGAAAGTTTCCTTTAATCTTGCGTCTGGGCAGTTGACGATATCTATAATAAGGTTTCCAATGCTCTTGTTAAATCCAGGACTGGTTATTTGACAAATAAATTTGTTGTATATTTTAAATCTTGCATTAGATGTGAGTCAAGTGAGTAAATCTTTGCCAACTGTTATATCGTTGTTTACAATAACGTTGCACCTTTCCTTGTACTCTTCTTGGATGCAAAAGTTGTTTGTTGGAAAATTTGGTATTTCTTTAAGTAGCCTATCGAGTTTAACGGCCGTCAATTCTACTTTGTATGGAACGTCTACAGCTTCTTTATGTTTCCCTTTAATAATTTCCAAATCTTCTCCGACTACTTCTCTTGTTCCAAGGGCAAGCGGTTTTTGTTTCTTAGTAAGAGGAAAGACAGCTTAGCCTTAACCCCGTGTTTTACAGAAACCAATTCGCCAAACTTTCCACGTATATAACTATTAAAAGAACCACATATTTATTTTTTAACAAGTTAAGAATTTCCATCGCAGTCCTCTAAGCCGCATAACTTTACAATCATTATGTTGTCGCGAAATTGGTTCTGTTATTGGTATAAGTCCATCTTCCAACGCGTTTGATCGACTTCAATCTGACCAATAATAGCAGAGATATGTGCTAGTGCCCTAGTGGCATCTCTTTTGCACATCCTGTATACGATAATATTCTAACAATCATAATGTCTTTTGTTCCATAAAATCTGACCAATAATAGCAGAGATATGTGCTAGTGCCCTAATGGCATGTTTTGTATTGCACATCCTGTATACGATAATAATCTAACAAATATAATAGCGTTTATTTGACTTCAATCCGACCAATAATAGCAGAGATATACGTTAGTGCCCTAATGGCATCTTTATTTTTGTACATCCTGTATACTATAATATTATAACAATCATAATAGCGTTTATTAGACTCCAATCCGACAAATAATAACAGAGATATGGGAAAATGCCTTTAGTCATGCGCAGGACGTTGAAATGTGTCTTTTACGGCCTATCTGTAACGGAAAACATGCGCAGTATACGGAAAAAGTAGCTTTGCTACCCCAGCTCTCACGGCCGTTTTGGCACCCTGGTGAATAACAAATAATTATATATGTTAGTGCCGTTATGGCGATGACGACGACGACGGATGGCAAGACAAGGTAACTGTATTACCGACACCTGTTGGATAATGTAGATTGACGACGACGACAACAGATGGCAAGACAAGGTAACTGTATTACCGACACCTGTTGGATAATGCAGGTTGACGACGACGACGATAGATTGCAAGGATTTGACGGATGACACATACGATGGAACGCACATACGGCACACGTCACATAGGACAGATGAGACATTTGACGGATGACACATACGACGGAACGCACATACGACATATACGTCACATATGACGGAACGCACATACGGCACATACGTCACATATGACAGATGAGATATTTGATGGATGGCCATACGGCACATACGTCACATATGACAGATGAGACATTTGACGGATGACACATACGACGGAACGCACAAACGACACATAGACAAATCATGGAGCACATGAAATCACAGAACAGGCTTACGACACAGTTGAGACACGTGGCGGGGTTGACAGATGACACACACGACACATCGTCATGGAACACATGAGAGTCGACGCAGAACATAAGATGGATATGACTGTTGACAGATGACACGACACTTATGACATATGGTACAGAACACATGACTGTTGACACATTTGAAAGATGACAGATGACAGCTACGTCAGAGGGCGTGGCCTGTGACGTCACACCCCCCTCCTAAAACGTGGGTAAAGTGACCCACTATCTACTATAAACGCCATATCATTAAGAGGCACTGCTGTTATCTGGTCATTCCCTGGACTTTGGACTTTTGTTGTTTTTTAGCTTATTTATTATTTCCTCAGTTTCGGTTAAAGTTGGTGGGTCTTCTATATATTGAGTGTTTTCTTCTCCTAGATCTTACTATTCTATCTCATATTCCACGTTCCTCGAAGGACTTAAGAGTTCTTGAAAATATTCCTTCCACATTTCTATAATCTCTTCCTCATTTCCACATTTCCAAGTAATGTCCCCTCTTTATTTTTGTTATACACTGGTCTCTGTTGGTAGCCTTTTCTTTATCTTTTGATTCCCTGGTACAGACCTCAGATTTCTTTATTATTGTAACTTTCTTCTATTTCTGTCAGAAGTTTTCCTCTATACTCTCTTTTCTTATATCTTATTAATTTTTCACAGCGGTTCCTCTGTTCTGTGTATGTTTGTTTTGATTCTTGTGTTTCTTTCTTTATCATTTCTAGTCTTCTGGCTTTTCGTATCTCTATTTCTCTTTGGCATTCTTCATCGAACCACTTTTTCCTTCCTGATGGAGTTTCTTCGTGGATGTGTCCAATTACTACTTCTGTGCATTTTTTTATGTTTGTCCAGATACTCTCTATGTCATTTGTATCGTTTATAGCATAATTATTTATCATTTCTGTATACAGCTTTCTTTCTTCGTGTTTTGTCAATCTACTCCTTGTGTTTTGTTTCTTCTCATTCCTTTTTCGATTTCTTTGCTGTGGTATTTCTTGTTTAAGTTTTATTCCTACCAAAAAGTGGTCAGTATCTGCATCTGGCCCACTATAACTTCTGATATCTGTTATACACTTTTCTTCATCTTCATCTATTAATACATGGTCTATTTGATTGGTGTATGATCCGTCAGGTGATCTCCAGGTGCCTTTATATATTTTTTTATTTTCAAAATATGTGCCTTTTATTGGCATGCCCTTTTCATTGTCAAAGTTTCAGTATCGTTATTACTTTCCGTTATCTGCTTATCAGCGTGCCTCTGTTTTTTGTGTTCGGAGCTGTTTATTGCTTATATTTTCGAACATACGTTGCGTATTTTGTTTTTAATTGCCTTCTTACCGTTATTTGTATTTAATTGTCACTACACGACTCGAAATTTCGGGTTTGATGTAGGTGAAAAATCAAACACGTCTTGATTCTTAAAACACAGCGTTGCCACTCCCGCTCTTTCGACTGTGTTTTCCCAGCCTCCTAGCATTTGCAGATTGTTAAAAATAATAGTCTAAAGTGTTGTAATGTTTTTCTGATTCATTTAAACAATAACGGATGGGATAAACTTTAAACACACGGTAGGTTCACTTACTTAATTTATTTATTCACTACACTATTCACTAATTATATACACAGTATATTCACTTAACTAATTTATATCAACACTTCACTAATTTATATTCACTTATTTACTTGTTTATCTCACGATGTCAAATTATCAACTAACTTATCCGCTGGTTGGTCCTTTACATATATAAGTGTCTTTTTTACTAGAGAATTCTAGATTGCGGCTTACACAAAAACGATTGGCTCTCGCATTTTCTAGATAAGAATGGTCACAAAAACAATGTCTAGATAAGATAGTCACAACCGTAAACAGTTTTTAAAAAACCTGCGTATCCGCCATAATTTTAACTTTCATACCTGGCTCAGACAGAGTCGGATTTAAAGACTATACCAGTGTGCTGTTTCGTAACAGTGTTATGACACAATTTTATGCTTTTGAACTACTCCGAAATCTGGTGATATTCGAATATAAATTTGTTTTAGGTGGAATGCACCTACCTTATGCGGACAGTGCGCGAATATTGGTAGGAGCTTGGTGGTTGGTGGTACTTGTAATGGCTACCACGTACTGTGGAAACCTTGTTGCTTTTCTTACTTTTCCTAAAATCGATGTACCTATAACTGATCTAGAACAGTTAATAGCACATAAAGATACAGTTAGTTGGAGCTTCAAAGAAGGCGGCTTTTTAGAAAAGGAATTAAAGGTAAGTTAATTCAGGTAGTTGAGTATAATAAAAATTGGCAGGCTATTGTACTTTTATTATCATAGTATCAAAATTCAGTGATAAGCACACCACTTTTATTTAAAACTTTTTTCTCTATAGGCAGTAATAACGATGATAAGGGGTTGGTAATTTACAATGAATAACCCTGTTCTTTCAAATTATTAGTAATATTGCTATAGTAGTATCTCACTAATCCGACGTCGAGACCTATGTAGTGGTCGAATTACTGGAATATTCCAATGAATTTTTGAATATCTCTTTTTTAAAAAAGATTCGACTGAGTATTTGGCAACTAAAATTGTTGAGATTTGATCACCGTACATAAACAAATGAATAGTAGGTTCACTCTAAGCTCCTCCTAGCGCGATATCTATCTCACTCGGTCTCCGATGCTACTCTTTTTCGGTATCCTGAAACTCTGAATCGATCGATATACAGTTACAGTGTGTCTTTTGTAGTTGAAGGTACGAGCGGAATTGATAGTATACCGGGTGGACTGTTTTTTCAGTGAATTATTTGATTATTATTACGGGATATTTATTAAAAAGAAAATGCCACGAATGTGTTGTGTGGACGGTTGTAGAAGTAGAGATTGGGCAAAAACATCTTCCTTCAGATTTCTCAAGGATAACACAAGGTAAATTTTACAATATTATTTAGCAAAGGATATTAGTAATTTTGTTATAAGAAGCAGTGTAGTAGATGTGTTTCAAAATAAAATATTACCAATATATCTTTTCAGATGTCAACGTTGGAAACAGGCCTTAGGCTTTGTTGATTGTCACAGGTATGCCAATTTGGACGCAGAACAATGCAACAAAACATTTAGAGTGTGCGATAGACACTTTTCCCAAGAATATTATATGTGCAGTAATAGCAGAACAAATCTGCAATAAAATGCAGTTCCGTCCTTGAATTTGCAAAAAAATAGTAAGTTCCCAAAATTTTTAGTACCTAAACAATACTTCTGACAATAGGATTTTGTCTTGTATATTTTTACTAGGTATTTCAAATAATTTGCAAATTTTTAGATGGCGGTACAACTTTAAAGGAAGTCGCAGTTCAAACTGATTTTAAGACAATGCTGCACAGTGAAGGTATGCTATTATACTTATCGATGGCGTGTTTTGGATAAAATAAATATATGTAAGTTAAGTATTTTATAGGAATTTCATTTTTCAGACGATATGAAATACCAAGATGTTTATGTTCAAACAGAAGGCGAATTTTTTTCAGAAAATGTTGAAAGTGGCAACGATGTTTCTACTCTAGCTTCTGTGGTTACCAGAGGTATTTAATGTTTTTTTATAGCTAGATACATTTCTAAAAGCTACGTTATGAATGATTTAAATTACATTTTTCATTTTTACGTCTATTATGATTTCGTGGTTAATAAGTAATACTCATTTAAAAGTGGTGACGAAAGTTTAATCCTTTATAAAACTTTTGATTTGTTTTAGATCAACATTTACAGACCTCAATGACGCTTACGGCCAATACTCCTCGAAAAAAGTGTTGAGAGAGGAGATAAAGTGTTTAAAAAAATCAACTGTGTCTGCTCAATGTTCAAGAAAGTTGGAAACCGGAATATCGTTTGAAGATATTTCCAAATATTTGGAAACTAGCTACTCAGAAGATGCCTGCAAACTTCTAACGTCTCAGATAAGTTTATTAAATAAATCACATAAAGGTCGTAGGTACACAGACGATTTTAAAAAGTGTGCATTGAACGTTTACTTTTTAGGACCTAAAGCATACAAGAAATTTTCTACTTCGTATCGGTTACCTTCCAAAAGCACGCTCAGCCGTTTTACCCGCCGTTGGGCAGTAAACCCAGGCTTATAGATCTTAAATCTCGACTATTAAGTGATAAAGAAAAAGATTGCATTATATGCCTTGATGAGATGTCATTGAAAACTCATTTATTTTATGATTCATCAAAGGATAAAATAGTATCACTTTCAGCAGAAAACGAATCCGAACCAGCAACTAGTGAATTAGTTGTTATGGCACGGGGTGTATCAAGCAGCTGGAAACAACCGCTTGCCTACTTCTTTTAAAAATCAACAGCGCCTTCAAATGAAATTAAAGACATTTTGTTCGAAACAGTTAGAAAGTTACGTGATATCGGTCTAAATGTGCTAGGTGTGGTGTCTGATCAGGGTTCTAACTTCCAAACATTAGTTAAAAGCTACCGTAAATTGAACACAGACAATGTTTTTTTACGTAGATAATATCAAGCTTGTTTACTTTTTTGACGTGCCACACTTACTTAAATCTACTAGGAACAATTTTTTTTCTTACTGGTTTGAGTTACCAGAAGGAACTACCAATAAAATGTATTTGGATACATTTTACAATTATGAAAAAAAAGGAATTTAGACTCTGTCCAAAATTAACTGACGAGCATATGTTTCCAAATAATTTTCAGAAAATGAAAGTAAAATATGCTTCTCAGATTTTTAGTCATTCTGTTGCAGTTGCTCTTAATACGTACATTGATTCCAAAATTTTGCCTGCAGATGCCAAAGTAACTGCTAAAGTCATTAAAACAATGAATGATGTTTTCGATTTATAAAATTCGTGCCATTTGAATAATTTCAATGCATTCATGGGTACCCAACAACAGTTTCAGCTAATGGAAGAATTTGAAACTTTACTGAAAAATGTCCGTGTGGTTAACAGTGAAGGAAAAAATTTAACAAATAAAATGAAATTTATATTTGGGTGGAGGCTTACAATAAAATCAGTTAAATCCCTTTGGGGTATATTAAAATCAAAGGGTTACACCTTTTTACTGACAAGAAATTTAAACCAAGACTGCCTTGAAAACTTTTTTGGGCAAGTTAAAAACTGTTGTGGTGATTCAAGAAACCCTACGCCTATACAGTTTTCTAGAGCATTCAAAAAGTTGTTTACTCTGAAGTATTTAGACCATGTTGACGGCGCCAACTGCACTAATGACATTAATGAATTGTTGTTAAATATTACTCCAGACTTGGCAGAAAACTGTAAAGATCTCATTTTACCGTCAATAGAACCATCAAATCCTTTGAAAGTCTTTACAACTGATTACAGGAATCTAAACAGTACCGATGGCAACGCGTTAGTTTACGTTACTGGTTATTTATTAAAAAAATGTATGCAGCAACATTCCTGCGACATATGTATTGCTTTTAATGAAAGAAATATCTTAAGAAAAGAAACAACCATTTTTTCTCAGACAAAAGCCTATGTCAGCAATGCAAATTTTCTATTTAGTGAGCTCAATGTACCTAGCCAGAATTTTGTTGGATATGTTACCCAGCTTGAAGATATATTTGTAGTAATAAATTAGCATGTAAAAATTCTATCGGAGCGACGTTAAAAGATCTTTTTAAAAATGTATCATTTACGCATCCTTCTAAAAATTTTCCTTTAAGTTATTTCTTATCTCTTTATACAAGAGTGCATTTATATTACACAATTAAATTTGCAAATCGTGAAATAAAACTTAAAAAATCATATAAACCCAATACAAAATTGCAAATATTACAAAATTTGTAATTATTCCTTTTTGCTTTGCTTTATAAGTTTGGTTTAGGATTACATTCTTAACTATATGTTATTATTCAATATTGTTCTTATATGCAAAACAAATTCTAAAGAATGTTATAGAATCTGGTATAATTTTTAACTATTTTAAATATATACTTGTTCATGCTTCCTATTTTTATATTGTAGTGTATACATGAGGATTTCATTTATTCTAAGTATTTATATACGTAGAATCTTTGATAACTTAAACATTGATAACATAATACCCTCTATAAATTCATAACATTCTATGCTCCCTTCCCCTCTGAGTCCAAAACCTCCTTTACTTAAAATACGAACCCTCTATAACTTAAACGAATAATTTGGGAATAGCACGTCAGTAACTCAAAGTTGTAACGACGACGACCTTTGTAACTTAAACTTATTTGTATCATTAGCTTGCAGCCGTCTATCTCTATAATTCCTGAACAAAGCTCATAAACGGACCTCCGTAAGTAAAAATATAAACCAATAAAAATTCCTTAACTTAAACCCTTAGTAAAAAGAAACCTTAATAACTCAAATTATTTAACGTCTCCCTTGGTCTTTACCTTATCGAGGTTCTACTGTATATATTTGTACATTTTTGATGAATTACTTTATTTATATAATGTAATAAAAGCTATTTTAATCGATGATTCTAGTTTATTTCTTATGAGTAATTTTATATTCCGTATTAAATACTAAAACGTACCCTGCATAACAAAACAATACCTATCGCTTTTTGAAATAGTTTTCTAACAATGTACATTTTTATTAGCCCCCGTACCAAACACTCAATTTATAAATCAACAAGCTAAGACGGTAGTAATTCGCGCGACCCCTGTATACTCGAGACACGTGCGGTTTTACGATCGTTTTTCGGAAAGCCTTTAACAGCGTTACATCAAAGAGCCGACGTCGAGTGAACTTACTATTCATTTGTTTATGTACGGTGCTATTATAGCAATGGTAAATTATTATTGTGTATTGGCAGCAATGTTAGATTGATATTTAGTCTAGTTGGCAAGTTTTCTTGTTCCGAGTTTGACAGAAGAAGTTAAGTCAACGCCAACCTTTTTAAATATAATGGCGATAGTTTTATTAATAAATAATTAACCAAAATTGCTCTAGTTTTTATCACTACTTGATAAAATCCTTCAAAAATATTTTTATCGTAAATCATATGAATACAATAAACACGGAAAATATTCAAATGTATTTTATTGTAGAAACACATACATACATAATATGTATTTTATTCTTTACTTTGCTTAATCTACTCTCATAAAATAAGAAGTTATCTGTTTTTATTGTTTTGCTGTGAGGAATTTCTTAAAAACATGTACTCGAAGTTTTCGCAATTGCACATCTCTCGCTGAAATACTATTTTCTTCAACCCATTAAACACATGTATTGAAACTGGCCAAAGCTTCATCAAACTTTAGTGATGGTGCAGAAACACAAGGCGTATCATAAATAGGTTTTCACCATTTTCACCGTCTCCCTGTAAACACTTATTTATATAGTCATTATCCAGGTTTACGTTACTTTCTGTTCACATTTGCATAATTGGCGCCAATGGTATATCATCTTCAGTATCCCATGTATTTGATTGACCTTGATCGTTTTCAGGCGTACATGATGAGCACAACATAAATAAAGGACACGGGCCAAAAGCACCATACATCAATGATAGAAAATGTAAACTACTAGGAGCAAAAAAACGAAATAATAACGAGATGAAAATGTCATTTCGAAGAGCTATTAAAAGTAAAAGCGGAATAAAAGAGAAAACGTTTCATTGGGAGAAGAAAACCCAATCGAAGATGAAGAACCTACAGAAATAGAAGAAATTATTCACAATATGAGAAACAATAAAGTCCCAGGAGCCAATAATATTACATCTGAAAACTTGAAATACGGCAGAGTTGTATTAAAAAGAGAAGGTATTACTCTGAATCATGGAAGTTCATAAAAAATATTAGATCGAATGAAAATAATTGTGCGAAACTTCAACTTATACCAACAAAAAAGTGGATCGATCACTATGAACAATTGCTGACAGAATATAGAGATGAATACCTTGCAACCTCACCAGCAGAAATATTAATTGAGGGTGAAACAATCAACGTCGCAGGGAACACAATTAGAGAAACAGTAAAACAACTCAAAAATGGACGTGCTGCGGGCCCGGAGGGCATTACCGCAAAGTTGATTACGAACGGGTCAGATAAACTTTTCGATATACTTACCTGGTGTATAAACCAGTATCTAAACGGCACTCCAGTGCCGGAAGAATGGAAGGTGGCCCATATAACTACAATCCATAAAAAAGGTAACAAACTGGACTGCTCGAACTATAGAGGCATATCAGTGACAAGTACTGTTAGTCGGCTTCATAGAAGAGTTCTGCGAGACCTAATTGAACTTGAATATAGAGAACAGGAAGAAGAGCAGTCAGGCTTTCGAGCGGGAAGATCTTGTACAGATAACGTCTTTTGCTTGAAAAAAATTATTGAAAAAATACGGAAACTCACCTTTTGTTCGTGGATCTGCGGAAGGCGTATGATACAGTTCCCGTAAAAATGCTTTGGAAGATGCTACAAGAAACCAACATCAGTCACACCATTATAAAAGCACTTAAGAATCTTTATGATGGATCAACATCAAGAATCAACATTGGTAATAATATATCAAAGAAATTTCCGGTAAATGAAGGTCTGCGCCAAGGATGTTGTATCTCGCCCACACTTATTAAAATCTATATAACGAGTGGAAGTTAGGTATCGGACAACGTCGCTGGACCTTTTAAAACCGATCTTATTATTATTACTAAGTTGATACACGAGGTTTAGAGGACTGAACGTATGCCAGAAGAGTAGAAGAAAGCAGTAATTCTTCCGATATACAAGAAAGGTGGCATTTCAGATTGCAACAATTTAGAGCAATATCACTTCTCGATATCATGTACAAAGTACCAGCTATACTAATATAAATACTATTAGAAGCTTATACAGATATCCGGCGAGTGCCAGTGTGGATTTCGTAAGACTAAAGGAACAACAGACCAAATTTTCTTACTAAAACAAGTATTAATACACTGTTACGAATACGAGATTCCTACATTTATGCTGTTTATCGACTTTAAAGCAGCTTATGATAGAATAAATAGGACTCAGCTACTAAGAGTGTTAAGAAAATTTGAGATTCCAGAGAAGTTGTGCAAACTTTTAGACATGACACTCAAGGAGACCAAAAATGTAGTAAGAGAAGAAGAAAATTAACCGTCTCGACCCTTACTTCATGGAATCTACTCATATTAGTGTTTTAAATGAAACTTACTAGAAGGGGCAGAATCAGAAGAATTTGATGTAATCGACGGACTGAGGCAAGGAGATCATCGATCTACCATGTTAATCAATATAGCATTGGAAGATGTTATAAGGAAGAGCAAAATGAATCGTCAGCGTACTTTACTGAATAAAAGCTATCAGTGTTTAGCCTACGCAGATAACGTGATTTTAATATCAAGAAAAAAAGAAGAACTGAAGAGAATAGCAAAAGAACTAGTGATAGCAACACAAGAAGTGGGGTTGGAGATAAATGGAACAAACAGCCAGTACATGAAACTAAGAAATAAAACCGTAACGGAAGAACCAGAAACATTGCTGCAAGAGAGCTAGAGAACTATGAAATAATACAAATAAGAGAAACTAAGAACTATATGTATCTAGGTATCCTAATAAACGATAAATGTGAGGAAGAAGACTGGCCAAGAGCAACAGATGTGCTGGAGAATTACTCAAAATCTGAGATCGAAACAAGTCGCCCGAGCAACAAAGAAAATTATTTATAAAACAGTATTGAGACGCACAGTGCTGTATGCATGTGAAACATGGGTCATGAATAAGAAGCAGAAAACCAAACTAGAAATCTGGGGTAGGCGGATATTAAGAAGAATTTATGGTGGAAAAAATAAAAGAAGAATGGGAGAGGGGCACAAATAAGGAGTTGTGTGATATATACAACGGCTAAACAATAATTGAGGTCATCTAGAACGAATGGAGCAGTGAAGAGATTTCAAAGAAATAGCATTTAAAATGCGAGAGGAAAAGAAAAAGAGGGGAAGGCCCAGAAGAAAGTGGAAACAAGCTGTAATGCGGGACGTCGCGGAAAAGGGGATATGGGACTGGAAAAATATAGCAAGAGATAGAAACAAAAGAAAAATTCTTACAAGGGCTCCATTATTAATCACCAAAGAATTGACGTATTTGACAATAATTGCATATTGCATTCAAGTAATTTTTAAGTGTTTCAAAAACTATTTATAAAGATCTCATCTACGTTGATCATTGTAATTACTGCATTTGTGCGAAATAACGACAACCTGAAAAACAAACGTTAAAGTTAATGGTTCCAAAAATTCTCTATTGTCTAAGAAAAGTGTCTCTTAATTATTTGTAAAAGAAAATATGAAGCAAAAAGGGTGTAAAACACACAATACATAAACAATAGTACATTAAAGAACAAGTTTCATAAGGCATCATTTTATCGCACGCGTCCAAAGGCGAGTTTTCTAAAGGACAAGTGCGATGAAAGGCCTTATGAAACACATTTTTAATACAATTTTTTCTACTTGGCATTTTTTGTGTCCAAAAAGTAACAACTTTTAAAAAATAGGATAATTAAATTGATTTACGGAATTTTGTATTCATGACATAGCGGTTGGTAATGCTGACATTAGCGTCAACTTGAAACATTTGAAAATCGAATAATTGTGTCAATTTGCAATAAGTTTGTGCTTTTTACTTTGTGTAATCGTCTACCTGCATGGAAAATTATGAAAGGTATACTCTACCTGAACTGTTTGTTTCAGTATTCATTGTTCAATGTTACTATTAACGCGTTCTTTGGATTAAAGTTGGGTTATGTTATTTGTGTTCTTGATTTTTTAGACAACGAATGTTTATGTTTCGTTGTTAGTGTTACCGGCCTTGATGAATAAAATATTGCGTTCCGAAAAGTGCTCTCTTTTGACACTCAAGTTTCATGAAGTATTCATTAGAATTGCATATACACATATACAGTAGCTTCGATCTTAATCTTGGATCCCAATACACGGGATTATCGCATACCGAATCGAGGAAAATTCCGGATTACAGTGCCCAATAATAGACAGCTGACGTCACAGAGACGGGCGGAGCTTATACCCACTCCAAATAATTACGTTGATAACGGTAAATGCCCATAAGCAATTTTTCATTTAGTGTTTTCGTGGCTAAAATAAGACTTTTCAGTTGAATATATTGTTGAAGGAACGTGCTATTTAAGAGGTTTTTATTAGTTTTTCCCCAGGTGAGTTAATTTAACATATTAATTCTGCTTTAAAACTTGTTGAGGTTGTGTCTATTTTATTTTTGCAGTACCTTTTAGTTTGTTTTATTTTCAGATTCTTTTGTTGTTAAGAAAATAATGGCATTTAAACATGTCCTAAAACTTTCCAGCATCAGTGCTTTTATAGATGACAACAAAATTATAAAAAGGGGGAGAAAACGCCTTAGAATCCAGTCATGTGAAGAAAATGGACTTTGACTCTGATTTGCAGATAATCAGCGGGGAAGTATTTGCTAGTATAAAAGACAAAAACTACAAGGTATCTATAGGTAGGTATATTTGCCTTTGTTAATGTAATATGGAATTAATCCGGTTATAATTTTATTGTAGTGTCGGAAAAGAATGGTGATATTAAAGAAGCCACGTGCAGTTGTCCCAGGGGTATAAAATGCCATCACATTGCGGCGTTGGCACTTTTTGGGCATTACAATATATCTGTAACAGATAAAGCATGTGCACGGAAGGTACTAAGTAGAGTATGGGCTGGTTGAGCATGGGAACTTTTTGCCGACCGTGGGAACTTTTTGTGACGTCACATGACCACACCCTTTGACCTTGACCTATTTTTGGGGGTTTGGCCCGGGCCAATTGCCAAAATTTTTGGGGGTGGCACGTGCCATTGCCAAAATGGGGGTTTGGCACGGGCCAGGGCGGGGGATGGGGGTTTGGCCCGGGCCAGATTTTTGGGGGTCAGTTTGCGGCTACGGGGGTTTGGCCCGGGCCGCCAAAGAAGAAGCGAAGAGGGTTTTAAGGGTAGCGCCTACGGGGATTACGAAGGGTGTACGGGGGTTATGCAATTTTAGAAGAAGCGAAGAGGGAAGGGTAGCACGGGGGAGGGTAGCCGGGGATTACGCAAGGGTGTATACAAGAAGAAGCGAAGAGTGTTTTAAGGGTAGCGTCTACGGGGATTACGAAGGGTGTACGGGGGTTATGCAATTTTAGAAGAAGCGAAGAGGGAAGGGTAGCACGGGGGAGGGTAGCCGGGGATTACGCAAGGGTGTATACAAGAAGAAGCGAAGAGTGTTTTAAGGGTAGCGTCTACGGGGATTACGAAGGGTGTACGGGGGTTATGCAAAATCATCGTCGTCATTAACCAGGTGTCGCTTGCCATCATTGCCATAACGGCGTAACTATTTGTTACCAGAGTGCCAAAACGGCCGTGGGTAGCTGGGGTAGCGAAGCTACTTTTCCCGTATACTGCGCATGTTTTCCGTTACATGTAGGTCTAAAAAGACGCATTTCGACGATCTGCGCAACTGCTAAGGCCTTTCTTCATATCTCTGTTATTATTTGTCGGATTGGAGTCTAATAAACGCCAATATGATTATTCGAATATTATCGTATACAGGATGTACAAATATGCCATTAGGGCACTAGCACATATCTCTGCTATTGGTCAGATTGAAGTCAAATAAACGATATTATATTTGTTAGAATATTATCGTATACAGGATGTGCAAAGATGCCAATACTAGCACATACTAGCAAGTAATGACGGAAGCGTCTACGGGGGTTATGCAAAAAGTGTGTATGTTGTTACGTGTATAAGATAGAGGGTGGTTTAGAAGCGAAGGGGTTTGGGTAGCGTCTACGGGGATTACGCAGGGTGTACGGGGGTTATGCAAAAAGTATGTATGTTGTTACGTGTATAAGGTAAGAGGGTGGTTTAGAAGCGAAGAGGGTTTGGGTAGCACGAGGGAGGCGTCTACGGGGATTACGCAGGGTGTACGGGGGTTATGCAAAAAGTGTGTATGTTGTTACGTGTATAAGATAGAGGGTGGTTTAGAAGAAGCGAAGGGGTTTGGGTAGCGTCTACAGGGATTACGCAAGTAAGGGTGTACGGGGGTTATGCAAAAAGTGTATATGTTGTTACGTGTATAAGGTAAGAGGGTGGTTTAGAAGCGAAGAGGGTTTGGGTAGCATGGGGGAGGCGTCTACGGGGATTACGCAAGTAAGGGTGTACGGGGGTTATGCAAAAAGTGTGTATGTTGTTACGTGTATAAGGTAGAGGGTGGTTTAGAAGAAGCGAAGGGTTTTGGAAGCGTCTACGGGGGATTACGAAGGGTGTGAACAGGGGTTATGCAAAAAGTGTGTATGTTTTTACGTGTATAAGATAGAGGGTGATTTAGAAGCGAAGAGGGTTTTAAGGGTAGCGTCTATGGGGGAGGGAGGCGTCTACGGGGATTACGTAAATAAGGGTGTACGGGGGTTATGCAAAAAGTAAATAGTAGATAAGGGTGTATACAAGAAGTAATTAGAAGAAAGAAAATATATGGAGGATTGTGTGTGTAAGAGATGAGGGGTAGTGCTCACGAGGGGGAGAAAAGACATTATGATTGTTAGATTATTATCGTATACAGGATGTGCAAAAAATATGCCATTAGGGAACTAGCACATATCTCTGCTATTGGTCAGATTTTTATGGAACAAAAGAAATTATGATTGTTAGATTATCATCGTATACAGGATGTGCAAAAAGATGCAATTAGGGCACTAGCACATATTTCTGCTATTGGTCAGATTTTTATGGAACAAAAGACATTATGATTGTTAGATTATTATCGTATACAGGATGTACAAAAAAGATGCCATTAGGGCACTAGCACATATCTCCGCTATTGGTCAGATTTTTATGGAACAAAAGACATTATGATTGATAGATTATTATCATATACAGGATGTGCAAAAAAGATGCCATTAGGGTACTAGCACATATCTCTGCTATTGGTCAGATTTTTATGGAACAAAAGACATTATGATTGTTAGATTATTAACGTATACAGGATGTGCAAAGATGCCATTAGGGCACTAGCACATATCTCTGCCATTATTGGTCAGATTTTTATGGAACAAAAGACATTATGATTGTTAGATTATTAACGTATACAGGATGTGCAAAAAAGACGCCATTAGGGCACTAGCACATATTTCTGCTATTGGTCAGATTTTTATGGAACAAAAGACATTATGATTGTTAGATTATTATCATATACAGGATGTGCAAAAAATATGCCATTAGGGCACTAGCATATATCTCTGCTATTGGTCAGATTTTTATGGAACAAAAGACATTATGATATCATGTCTGCAGACAGGATTCAACTTGTTAAAGAATTGCATAAACCGATTCGACGGAATTATCCACGTCGACGAACAATAATCAAAGGTCTTGACGACTTATGGCAAATGGATTTAGCCGAAATGAGACCTTATGCAAAGCATAATAAAGGATTTAAAATGATTTTGGTGGTTATCGATTGTTTCTCGAAATTCATGTGGACTCGTCCACTCAAAGACGAAAACAGCCGAAGAAATAACATGAGCATTTTCGAGTATTATCAGGAGTCGAACGCCAGAAAATCTACAATCAGATCAGGGAACGGAATTTTACAATAGTAAATTCAAATCGCTAATGGAAAAACATAATATCAATCATTATAGTACATTTAGTACGAAGAAAGCTGCAATTGCAGAAAGAGTTATTAGAACGCTCAAAACGAAACTCTATAAACATTTCAGCTTAATTGGGAAATACCAATGGATCGATATTTTACCTCAAATCACAAAGGAATACAACGACACAAAACATAGTAAAACCGGATACAAACCATCAGAGGTGAATCGAAGTAACGAAAAATTGATTTTAAATAAGAAATTCCGTTATTTGAAAATCGCCGGACCCTGAAAATTAAATGTGGGAGATATTGTGCGAATAAGTAAAGCGAAACATGCTTTTGAAAAAGGTTACACTCCCAATTTTACAACTGAGCTATTCAAAATTACGAAAGTCAAAATAACGAATCCTGTAACGTATTTGATAGAAGATATGACTGGATCGCCTATAAGAGGTTGTTTCTATGAAGAAGAATTACAAAAAACCAAAAATCCCCACATTTATCTCGTTGAAAAGGTGTTGAAGAGGAAACGTAACAAAATGTACGTTAAATGGTTAGGATTAGATGAAAAACATAACAGTTGGATTAACACTGATGATGTAGTAGTATAGATCACCAGCAACCAATCAACTTTAATTGAGTGGAGGACAGAGATAAACATATAAATTGATCGACATTAGTTTAGAAGTCATCATAATGAGTAGTCACGATTCTGGGTATTATAGTGTTACAATGTCATGTAGTGATAATAGTAGTTATGATGAAGAACCAAATTATGATCGTGATTTAGATCAAATTGTACTTAATTATGAAATTGCAATAAGAAAAGGAAGACATTATTTATTGCATACAGTTTTCAATGTTGGTCATCGATTTGAAGTTGGATGTTGCCTGAGTCCTGCCAGAACTTTTGCACCTGCCATCATTTTATCATCGTTTTTATCGTGGAACCTTCAAAAATGTCATTCAATACTTTAGAATGGGATAAGATCATAGAAGTGCTGCATAAAAGTAACGAGTTATTCTTCAATTCTCCAGATGATGATGTTGTAGATTCTAATCCCATCATGTTGTACCAAGATTTTTGTCAAATAACTAAAGTTATTTATGATAATCAAAAATTTGTGAAAATTCAGAAAGATGATGTAACAGTTTTCCTCGATGAAGAAGAAGTTGTAGAAATTCTACGTGTTCATGAGAATTTGCTTCAACATCACATTTCAATTTTAAATAAAGTGAACTTTTGCGATTTTTATTATAATATCAATAATTTATTAAAAACATTTATATCGAATTCAATATGTGGCTTTTCCAATTGTTTAGATTTAATGTATGCTGTTTGTGATATTTATTCTTATGACAACAGCAGTTTAATAGGAAGAGCACTTAGAGAATATCTGTACTATTACAAAGTCCATGTAATCAATGATTTAACATTATAAAATTATGAAAATATTCTTTGTTTCATTTCACCTCTAACACAAGTAATGCTGATGATGAAAACTTTTATGTTGATTTGGAATCAGTATTGAACATCGAAAGTGAAGGATGTTTCTTTTACCATTAATAATAATTCTACCTTTAATGACATCTGAGAAAATTGATGTAAATTATCGAAAGATTTGGATATGTTAACAAGTCGGAACATGATATCACAAATATGTCATCGATTTTAAAAGATTTCCAAGAGAAATTAAATTCTCCTGTAGATGGCACTCTAAATCCTGCAACTATTCAACTATTAGAGCGACCTCGATGTAGTGTAAATGAAAACGATCATGATGGTGAACATTCGTATCGCGTTAGAACAAAATGGGAAAAAGACTAACCTAAATCGGTATTTTCCTCAAGCATCACCGTCATATGTTGCTGAAAAGGCATATTTGACAACAAAATTCCAAACTTACAATTTAAACACCAGTCTAAAGGAACAGCACTTCTTACTCATGTACTACTTATGAAACTTCAAATAGACGTCATAACGTTAAAAATTCTTGAAAACCTGTGGGGAAGGAGGTAGGATAAAGAATCAAGTTTCAAGGTTATATGAATATTGTTTTATTAATTGTATTTATATACATATTACATCAAATAAAAAAACAGTACATATTACATTAAAGGCAAAATGAAAATTATGCATTTGACAGTACATATTAAATATAGTTATACAGATAAAAGATACAGTGAAATCAGTAGGGTAAATCTGCTGCAGCCTCTAGATACTCAAAATATTCTCGTAATATGAAAACAACTGCCTCAAAATCATTTTGACACCAATAGTGTTCAGAATTATAAAATCCTGTTAAATTTTCTGAAGTGCTCACACTAATTTCTTCGTGAAATATGTAATTTATATTAGGCATGAGTTTATAATATTTCTGAAAACACTCTTCGCAAACTTTTAGACCCAAAGGAGAAATGTGGTAGTATTTACTAATTAGGCAGTAGAGATCGTGTTCAGTAAACACATCTAAATAAGTGAAATTTAATAAGGTATCTCGAAGCTCTGGTGAAATTTTTGTTTCATATTCAAAATCAAGCAATATAGCATCACAGTGATCAGATTTATCACTTTCTTCTTCTATCGGCAACCATTTATAGGTACGAAATTCTCGAGAAATTTTTATTTTCAGAAGCTGAGGAATTTGAGCTTGTACAAGAAAACTTGAAATTCTAGTAATACGATTACAAATTATCTTAATACATAGATCTTCCAAACTTTTCATCTGAAAATAAATTCCAATCAATTTATTATAACTCCATAATACTATAATGTCCCCACGGAAGAGTGTCATGTGAACCAGGTATCAAATATCTTTTATCATCTGATGGGTTTAAAGCAATTTTTGTCTGTTCAATGGTGTATACATCATGTAACTTTGATAGTATACAACGTTGAGTTGCATGCATGAAACACTCTTCTTGAGGATTTTCTATAAATTTCTGCAAACAGAGAATATAATCATCGAAATGTGTAATTTATATTAGGCATAAGTTTAAAATATTTATGAAAACACTCTTCGCAAACTTTTAGACCCAAAGGAGAAATGTGGTAATATTTACTAATTAGGCAGTAGAGATCGTGTTCAGTAAACACATCTAAATAAGTGAAATTTAATAAGGTATCTCGAAGCTCTGGTGAAATTTTTGTTTCATATTCAAAATCAAGCAATATAGCATCACAGTGATCAGATTTATCACTTTCTTCTTTTATCTGCAACCATTTATAGGTACGAAATTCTCGGACGTCAGACTAGAAATAAAAATTTATTAGTCTAATATTTTACTAACCAAAATTTTTAACAATTGACAATCAATTAAACTTTTTTGCATAAATCTATCTACATCCCATCACTTTTTATAACAAACAATTACTTAAGATCTTACCACACAAACTATTACATCGTCGCAGACTAGTGAAATTACTAGTAAAAACAATTATATATGGGTGTATATTTCCATAATAATTAATTTTTTTATGCAACTCTAAATAAAAAGGTTCAAAATATTCATAAAAAAAGATCTCCTCAGATGTCTATTCTACATAAGAATCAATGCATATTTATACTTTTCATCTAACTCGATGACGTCATAGATTCTCGTTACTAATAACATACATTATCAACGAAAACCGACAAGTCCAAACAAGTTCATATTAAAACGGATACATGATTTCAAAGGAAAAACTTGGGTTATGATGAAAAATTATATGATTGTAACAGTGATTTTTCATTATGTCCAAAACATAATATTCCACCTAGTTCAAAATATAAAAAGTTATTGTCTACCCATTATCGTAAAAATAATTATAAAATTCACTACCGGACACTGAACGATTGACATTGAAAAAGATACATAGGTTTCTAAAATTCGAGCGGAATTCTTGGTTGAAGACATATTGATTTAAACAACCATTTGAGAAATTTAGTAAAACAATGGAAAATTCTCGAAAGTACCGTTATGTTAAATTACTTAAATCTTAAAACGGCCGCTACGGCATAAAACATTTCATTGCAATTCCTTTGTTACATTATAGTACATTTTTTAATGAAAATCTATCAGCTATTAAATTAAAAAAGGGCTGAAATAGTTTTCGGTAAACCTCTTTATATAGGTGTGACTATTTTTGATTTTATGATACCGAAATTGGATCTTAAAGACGTAAATTACTAAAAAACAATATGTACGGCCTTATCTTCCTACATCAACTGATATTTTTTGGTTGAAAGACATATTTTAACCCCAAACTCACGTATACGTTAGAAGCGTAAATAAATTATAATTTACACCCCCATCCATCGTTCGTATAAACTTTTTAATGAAATTTTTACTAAAAAACAATATGTACGGCCTTATCTTTCTACATTAACTGATATTTTTGATCCAAAGACATATTTCAACCCCAAACACACGTATACGTAGGAAGCGTAATTAAATTATAATCTACCCCCCATCCA
This sequence comes from Galeruca laticollis, assembly GCA_963921935.1. Lineage (NCBI taxonomy): Eukaryota > Metazoa > Arthropoda > Insecta > Coleoptera > Chrysomelidae > Galeruca > Galeruca laticollis. The sequence goes on from OY998181.1 coordinate 107,659,799, forward strand.
TCGTATGTATGAACTTTTTAATGAAATTTTTACTAAAAAACAATATATACGGCCTTATCTTCCTACATCAACTGATATTTTTTGGTTCAAAGACATATTTTAACCCCAAACTCACGTATACATTAGAAGCGTAAATAAATTATAATCTACCCCCCATCCATCGTTCGTATAAACTTTTTAATGAAATTTTTACTAAAAAACAATATGTACGGCCTTATCTTCCTACATCAACTGATATTTTTTGGTTCAAAGACATATTTTAACCCCAAACTCACGTATACGTTAGAAGCGTAAATCAATTATAATCTACCCCCATCCATCGTTCGTATAAATTTTTCAATGAAATTTTTACTAAAAAACAATATGTACGGCCTTATCTTTCTACACTAACTGATATTTTTTGGTTCAAAGACATATTTTAACCCCAAACTCACGTATACGTAGGAAGCGTAATTAAATTATAATCTACCCCCATCCATCGTATGTATGAACTTTTTAATGAAATTTTTACTAAAAAACAATATGTACGGCCTTATCTTCCTACATCAACTGATATTTTTTGGTTCAAAGACATATTTTAACCCCAAACTCATGTATACATTAGAAGCGTAAATCAATTATAATCTACCCCCCCATCCATCGTTCGTATAAACTTTTCAATGAAATTTTTACTAAAAAACAATATGTACGGCCTTATCTTTCTACATTAACTGATATTTTTTGATCCAAAGACATATTTCAACCCCAAACACACGTATACGTAGGAAGCGTAATCAAATTATAATCTACCCCCCCCCCATCCATCGTATGTATGAACTTTTTAATGAAATTTTTACTAAAAACAATATATACGGCCTTATCTTCCTACATCAACTGATATTTTTTGGTTCAAAGACATATTTTAACCCCAAACTCACGTATACGTTAGAAGCGTAAATCAATTATAATCTACCCCCATCCATCGATCGTATAAACTTTCCAATGAAATTTTTACTAAAAAACAATATGTACGGCCTTATCTTCCTACATAAACTAATATTTTTTGAAAAAACATCTAAAGAAATGTGTCATATTTCAACAAAAAATATTTATTACTCACTCACAACTAGTCACTTGCACACCTTATTCAACACTGAAAATATCAATTTTTAATACACAGGTCTTTGTCAATTCATTAAGTGAGGAAACTTATGACTAATCAAAAAATAACTACAAAGTATGATGAATGTGGTTTTAACAATAAACCATTATGATACATTGTTGCAATGAATGGTGTGTTGTTCCAGCCAGACGTTGATAGTGCAGAATATGCAGTGTACATCTCAGCGTAAGTATTCTAGATATTTGACCCTGGTAAAGCAGCCGCCGACGTCACCGACTTAATGAATGGACAAAGACGTGTGTATTAAAAATTGATATTTTCAGTGTTAAATAAGGTGTGCAAGTGACAAGTTGTTCCCTTAAAGCGTGAGTAATAAATATTTTTTTGTTGAAATATGACACATTTCTTTAGATGTTTTTTCAAAAAATATTAGTTAATGTAGGAAGATAAGGCCGTATATATGGTTTTCCAGTAAAAATTTCATTGAAAAGTTTATACGAACCATGGATGGGGGTAGATTATAATTGATTTACGCTTCTAACGTATACGTGAGTTTGGGATTAAAATATGTCTTTGAACCAAAAAATATCAGTTGATGTAGGAAGATAAGGCCGTATATATTGTTTTTTAGTGAAAATTTCATTAAAAAGTTCATACATACGAAGGATGGGGGGGTAGATTATAATTTGATTACGCTTCCTACGTATACGTGTGTTTGGGGTTGAAATATGTCTTTGGATCAAAAAATATCAGTTAATGTAGAAAGATAAGGCCGTACATATTGTTTTTTAGTAAAAATTCCATTGAAAAGTTTATACGAACGATGGATGGGGGGGGGGGTAGATTATAATTGATTTACGCTTCTAATGTATACGTGAGTTTGGGGTTAAAATATGTCTTTGAACCAAAAAATATCATTTGATGTAGGAAGATAAGGCCGTACATATTGTTTTTTAGTAAAACTTTCATTAAAAAGTTCATACATACGATGGCTGGGGGTAGATTATAATTTAATTACGCTTCCTACGTATACGTGAGTTTGGGGTTAAAATATGTCTTTGAACCAAAAAATATCAGTTAATGTAGAAAGATAAGGCCGTACATATTGTTTTTTAGTAAAAATTACATTGAAAAGTTTATACGAACGATGGATTGGGGTAGATTATAATTTAATTACGCTTCTAATGTATACGTGAGTTTGGGGTTAAAATATGTCTTTGAACCAAAAAATATCAGTTGATGTAGGAAGATAAGGCCGTACATATTGTTTTTTAGTAAAAATTTCATTAAAAAGTTTATACGAACGATGGATGGGGGGTAGATTATAATTTATTTACGCTTCTAATGTATACGTGAGTTTGGGGTTAAAATATGTCTTTGAACCAAAAAATATCAGTTGATGTAGGAAGATGAGGCCGTACATATTGTTGTTTAGTAAAAATTACATTGAAAAGTTTATACGAACGATGGATTGGGGTAGATTATAATTGATTCACGCTTCTAACGTATACGTGAGTTTGGGGTTAAAATATGTCTTTGAACCAAAAAATATCAGTTGATGTAGGAAGATAAGGCCGTACATATTGTTTTTTAGTAAAAATTTCATTAAAAAGTTTATACGAACGATGGATGGGGGGTAGATTATAATTTATTTACGCTTCTAATGTATACGTGAGTTTGGGGTTAAAATATGTCTTTGAACCAAAAAATATCAGTTGATGTAGGAAGATGAGGCCGTACATATTGTTTTTTAGTAAAAATTTCATTAAAAAGTTCATACATACGATGGATGGGGGGTAGATTATAATTTAATTACGCTTCCTACGTATACGTGTGTTTGGGGTTGAAATATGTCTTTGGATCAAAAATATCAGTTAATGTAGAAAGATAAGGCCGTACATATTGTTTTTTAGTGAAAATTTCATTAAAAAGTTTATACGAACGATGGATGGGGGGTAGATTATAATTTATTTACGCTTCTAACGTATACGTGAGTTTGGGGTTAAAATATGTCTTTGAACCAAAAAATATCAGTTGATGTAGGAAGATAAGGCCGTACATATTGTTTTTTAGTAATTTACGTCTTTAAGATCCAATTTCGGTATCATAAAATCAAAAATAGTCACACCTATATAAAGAGGTTTACCGAAAACTATTTCAGCCCTTTTTTAATTTAATAGCTGATAGATTTTCATTAAAAATTGTACTATAATGTAACAAAGGAATTGCAATGAAATGTTTTATGCTGTAGCGGCCGTTTTTATTTAAGTAATTTAACATAACGGTACTTTCGAGAATTTTCCATTGTTTTACTAGTGCTTGTATTATTAATAAGTTTATGAAGATTCAAAATCATTGTTTGCTAAATTTCTCAAATGGTTGTTTAAATCAATATGTCTTCAACCAAGAATTCCGCTCGAATTTTAGAAACCTTTGTATCTTTTTCAATGTCAATCGTTCAGTGTCTGGTAGTGAATTTTATAATTATTTTTACGATAATGGGTCGACAATAACTTTTTATATTTTGAACTAGGTGGAATATTATGTTTTGGACATAATGAAAAATCACTGTTACAATCATTTAATTTTTCATCATAACCCAAGTTTTTTCTTTGAAATCATGTATCCGTTTTAATATGAACTTGTTTGGACTTGTCGGTTTTCGTTGATAATGTATGTTATTAGTAACGAGAATCTATGACGTCATCGAGTTAGATAAAAAGTATAAATATGCATTGATTCTTATGTAGAATAGACATCTGAGGAGATCTTTTTTTATGAATATTTTGAACCTTTTTATTTAGAGTTGCATAAAAAAATTAATTATTATGGAAATATACACCCATATATAATTGTTTTTACTAGTAATTTCACTAGTCTGCGACGATGTAATAGTTTGTGTGGTAAGATCTTAAGTATTTGTTTGTTATAAAAAGTGATGGGATATAGATAGATTTATGCAAAAAAGTTTAATTGATTGTCAATTGTTAAAAATTTTGGTTAGTAAAATATTAGACTAATAAATTTTTATTTCTAGTCTGACGTCCGAGAATTTCGTACCTATAAATGGTTGCAGATAAAAGAAGAAAGTGATAAATCTGATCACTGTGATGCTATATTGCTTGATTTTGGATATGAAACAAAAATTTCACCAGAGCTTCGAGATACCTTATTAAATTTCACTTATTTAGATGTGTTTACTGAACACGATCTCTACTGCCTAATTAGTAAATATTACCACATTTCTCCTTTGGGTCTAAAAGTTTGCGAAGAGTGTTTTCATAAATATTTTAAACTTATGCCTAATATAAATTACACATTTCGATGATTATATTCTCTGTTTGCAGAAATTTATAGAAAATCCTCAAGAAGAGTGATTCATGCATGCAACTCAACGTTGTATACTATCAAAGTTACATGATGTATACACCATTGAACAGACAAAAATTGCTTTAAACCCATCAGATGATAAAAGATATTTGATACCTGGTTCACATGACACTCTTCCGTGGGGACATTATAGTATTATGGAGTTATAATAAATTGATTGGAATTTATTTTCAGATGAAAAGTTTGGAAGATCTATGTATTAAGATAATTTGTAATCGTATTACTAGAATTTCAAGTTTTCTTGTACAAGCTCAAATTCCTCAGCTTTTGAAAATAAAAATTTCTCGAGAATTTCGTACCTATGAATGGTTGCAGATAAAAGAAAAAAGTGATAAATCTGATCACTGTGATGCTATATTGCTTGATTTCGAATATGAAACAAAAATTTCACCAGAGCTTCGAGATACCTTATTAAATTTCACTTATTTAGATGTGTTTACTGAACACGATCTCTACTGCCTAATTAGTAAATACCACCACATTTCTCCTTTGGGTCTAAAAGTTTGCGAAGAGTGTTTTCAGAAATATTTTAAACTCATGCCTAATATAAATTACATATTTCACGAAGAAATTAGTGTGAGCACTTCAGAAAATCTACAGGAGAATTTAATTTCTCTTGGAAATCTTTTAAAATCGATGACATATTTGTGATATCATGTTCCGACTTGTTAACATATCCAAATCTTTCGATAATTTACATCAATTTTCTCAGATGTCATTAAAGGTAGAATTATTATTAATGGTAAAAGAAACATCCTTCACTTTCGATGTTCAATACTGATTCCAAATCAACATAAAAGTTTTCATCATCAGCATTACTTGTGTTAGAGGTGAAATGAAACAAAGAATATTTTCATAATTTTATAATGTTAAATCATTGATTACATGGACTTTGTAATAGTACAGATATTCTCTAAGTGCTCTTCCTATTAAACTGCTGTTGTCATAAGAATAAATATCACAAACAGCATACATTAAATCTAAACAATTGGAAAAGCCACATATTGAATTCGATATAAATGTTTTTAATAAATTATTGATATTATAATAAAAATCGCAAAAGTTCACTTTATTTAAAATTGAAATGTGATGTTGAAGCAAATTCTCATGAACACGTAGAATTTCTACAACTTCTTCTTCATCGAGGAAAACTGTTACATCATCTTTCTGAATTTTCACAAATTTTTGGTTATCATAAATAACTTTAGTTATTTGACAAAAATCTTGGTACAACATGATGGGATTAGCATCTACAACATCATCATCTGGAGAATTGAAGAATAACTCGTTACTTTTATGCAGCACTTCTATGATCTTATCCCATTCTAAAGTATTGAATGACATTTTTGAAGGTTCCACGATAAAAACGATGATAAAATGATGGCAGGTGCAAAAGTTCTGGCAGGACTCAGGCAACATCCAACTTCAAATCGATGACCAACATTGAAAACTGTATGCAATAAATAATATCTTTCTTTTCTTATTGCAATTTCATAATTAAGTACAATTTGATCTAAATCACGATCATAATTTGGTTCTTCATCATAACTACTATTATCACTACATGACATTGTAACACTATAATACCCAGAATCGTGACTACTCATTATGATAACTTCTAAACTAATGTCGATCAATTTATATGTTTATCTCTGTCCTCCACTCAATTAAAGTTGATTGGTTGCTGGTGATCTATACTACTACATCATCAGTGTTAATCCAACTGTTATGTTTTTCATCTAATCCTAACCATTTAACGTACATTTTGTTACGTTTCTTCTTCAACACCTTTTCAACGAGATAAATGTGGGGATTTTTGGTTTTTTGTAATTCTTCTTCATAGAAACAACCTCTTATAGGCGATCCAGTCATATCTTCTATCAAATACGTTACAGGATTCGTTATTTTGACTTTCGTAATTTTGAATAGCTCAGTTGTAAAATTGGGAGTGTAACCTTTTTCAAAAGCATGTTTCGATTTACTTATTCGCACAATATCTCCCACATTTAATTTTCAGGGTCCGGCGATTTTCAAATAACTGAATTTCTTATTTAAAATCAATTTTTCGTTACTTCGATTCACCTCTGATGGTTTGTATCCGGTTTTACTATGTTTTGTGTCGTTGTATTCCTTTGTGATTTGAGGTAAAATATCGATCCATTGGTATTTCCCAATTAAGCTGAAATGTTTATAGAGTTTCGTTTTGAGCGTTCTAATAACTCTTTCTGCAATTGCAGCTTTCTTCGTACTAAATGTACTATAATGATTGATATTATGTTTTTTCATTAGCGATTTGAATTTACTATTGTAAAATTCCGTTCCCTGATCTGATTGTAGATTTTCTGGCGTTCGACTCCTGATAATACTCGAAAATGCTCATGTTATTTCTTCGGCTGTTTTCGTCTTTGAGTGGACGAGTCCACATGAATTTCGAGAAACAATCGATAACCACCAAAATCATTTTAAATCCTTTATTATGCTTTGCATAAGGTCTCATTTCGGCTAAATCCATTTGCCATAAGTCATCAAGACCTTTGATTATTGTTCGTCGACGTGGATAATTCCGTCGAATCGGTTTATGCAATTCTTTAACAAGTTGAATCCTGTCTGCAGACATGATATCATAATGTCTTTTGTTCCATAAAAATCTGACCAATTGCAGAGATATATGCTAGTGCCCTAATGGCATATTTTTTGCACATCCTGTATACGATAATAATCTAACAATCATAATGTCTTTTGTTCCATAAAAATCTGACCAATAGCAGAAATATGTGCTAGTGCCCTAATGGCGTCTTTTTTGCACATCCTGTATACGTTAATAATCTAACAATCATAATGTCTTTTGTTCCATAAAAATCTGACCAATAGCGGAGATATGTGCTAGTGCCCTAATGGCATCTTTTTTGTACATCCTGTATATGATAATAATCTATCAATCATAATGTCTTTTGTTCCATAAAAATCTGACCAATAGCGGAGATATGTGCTAGTGCCCTAATGGCATCTTTTTTGTACATCCTGTATACGATAATAATCTAACAATCATAATGTCTTTTGTTCCATAAAAATCTGACCAATAGCAGAGATATGTGCTAGTTCCCTAATGGCATATTTTTTGCACATCCTGTATACGATAATAATCTAACAATCATAATGTCTTTTCTCCCCCTCGTGAGCACTACCCCTCATCTCTTACACACACAATCCTCCATATATTTTCTTTCTTCTAATTACTTCTTGTATACACCCTTATTTACTATTTACTTTTTGCATAACCCCCGTACACCCTTATTTACGTAATCCCCGTAGACGCCCCCCTCCCCCATAGACGCTACCCTTAAAACCCTCTTCGCTTCTAAATCACCCTCTATCTTATACACGTAAAAACATACACACTTTTTGCATAACCCCTGTTCACACCCTTCGTAATCCCCGTAGACGCTTCCCAAACCCTTCGCTTCTTCTAAACCACCCTCTACCTTATACACGTAACAACATACACACTTTTTGCATAACCCCCGTACACCCTTGCGTAATCCCCGTAGACGCCTCCCCCGTGCTACCCAAACCCTCTTCGCTTCTAAACCACCCTCTTACCTTATACACGTAACAACATACACACTTTTTGCATAACCCCCGTACACCCTTACTTGCGTAATCCCCGTAGACGCTACCCAAACCCCTTCGCTTCTTCTAAACCACCCTCTATCTTATACACGTAACAACATACACACTTTTTGCATAACCCCCGTACACCCTGCGTAATCCCCGTAGACGCCTCCCCCGTGCTACCCAAACCCTCTTCGCTTCTAAACCACCCTCTTACCTTATACACGTAACAACATACACACTTTTTGCATAACCCCCGTACACCCTGCGTAATCCCCGTAGACGCTACCCAAACCCCTTCGCCTCCAAACCACCCTCTATCTTATACACGTAACAACATACACACTTTTTGCATAACCCCCGTAGACGCTACCGTCATTACTTGCTAGTATGTGCTAGTATTGGCATCTTCGCACATCCTGTATACGATAATATTCTAACAAATATAATATCGTTTATTTGACTTCAATCTGACCAATAGCAGAGATATGTGCTAGTGCCCTAATGGCATCTTTGTACATCCTGTATACGATAATATTCGAACAAATATATTGGCGTTTATTAGACTCCAATCCGACAAATAATAACAGAGATATGAAGAAAGGCCTTAGCTGTTGCGCAGATCGTCGAAATGCGTCTTTTTAGACCTACATGTAACGGAAAACATGCGCAGTATACGGGAAAAGTAGCTTCGCTACCCCAGCTACCCACGGCCGTTTTGGCACTCTGGTAACAAATAGTTAGCGCCGTTATGGCAATGATGGCAAGCGACACCTGGTTAATGACGACGATGATTTTGCATAACCCCCGTACACCCTTCGTAATCCCCGTAGACGCTACCCTTAAAACACTCTTCGCTTCTTCTTGTATACACCCTTGCGTAATCCCCGGCTACCCTCCCCCGTGCTACCCTTCCCTCTTCGCTTCTTCTAAAATTGCATAACCCCCGTACACCCTTCGTAATCCCCGTAGACGCTACCCTTAAAACCCTCTTCGCTTCTCTTGTATACACCCTTACTTGCGTAATCCCCGTAGGCGCTACCCTTAAAACCCTCTTCGCTTCTTCTTTGGCGGCCCGGGCCAAACCCCCAAAATGCCAAACCCCCGTAGCCGCAAACTGACCCCCAAAAATCTGGCCCGGGCCCCCCATCCCCCGTGCTACCCTAACCCGCTCACCCCCATTTGGGCCAGCGACCCCCACCGGACCAAACCCCCATCCCCCGCCCTGGCCCGGGCCAAACCCCCATTTTGGCAATGGCACGTGCCACCCCCAAAAATTTTGGCAATTGGCCCGGGCCAAACCCCCAAAAATAGGTCAAGGTCAAAGGGTGTGGTCATGTGACGTCACAAAAAGTTCCCACGGTCGGCAAAAAGTTCCCATGCTCAACCAGCCCATACTCTACTGTACTACCTAAGCCGAAGGTTGGGCCAGTGAAACATGCAGAACAGCTTTACCCACCAAAGCCATATACGCCTCTTGAAGGTGGGGTACCAGAAGCATCAATCAACAGTTTGAAGGAAAGGCTACACAGCTTTGGAAATACTGTTGGTTTCACCTGGCTATTGAATGAGGAGTCAATAAATTTGCTGGAAAATAGTTTCCCGGTAATTCAAGAAATAACTTCATCCAAGGACTTTTTGGAGGCCACAGATAAACTGACTGTGTTCAAAGAAAAATGTGCTATTGATGATCAGCTAATAAAATAAATATCTGTCACCACTTCTGGCCAAGTGTCAAATGAAAAATGGTACCTTGCGAGAAACTTTAGATTAACTGCTAGCAACTTTGGTGCTATTATTGCAGCATGCAGGAGAAACAGATTCCCAGTGATTTTGTTCAACTCACTCTTAGGTGAGTAATAAATATATTACATAGTTTAGTCATATAATGTTATCAATAATTTGCTTATTGAATCTCTAAGATTAATTTTTCAAAAAGTAGTCTTTTCAAAAATGGTATTTCATGCAGCATTTCCTTACTTTAGTTTAATTTGATATACATTTTTTATTATAATTAATTCATTATTTTTCCAGGTGAATACAATTTGGATGGTATCAAAGCAATCCAGTGGGGTAGAGCTTATAAACAAGATGCTCTAGATCATTTGAAGCAGATTTATAATTTTCGGCCAACTGGAGTATGGCTTACAAATTCAGGACTTCTTGGTGCTAGCCCTGATGGAATAATTGATGAAGATGAAGCCATAGTAGAAATAAAATGCACATATTCTTTCAGAAATAATAAGTGGTCCGCAAAATTGAAGAATTTTAATAAATATATAGTTTTTTATGGCGATGAGGGTAACTTGATCTTAAATACAAGTCACAATTATTATCACGAAATTCAAGGAACTTTACATATTTTAAAAAAGAAAAAATGTTACTTATGTATTTATACCTTGAAAGAAACAGTTGTGACAATTGTAGAGTTTGACGATTCATGGGAAGAAAAAATTTCACTCTTGGAAAATTTCTATATAGAACAATACCAACCAAAGTTGTTAGACAATTAAATAAAAAAATTTGACATGTTTTTAAATGAGATTTTAGGTTATTCTACAGTGTAAGCAGCTAGAGTATACAGTTGGAAAAATCTTTACTATTTATTTTAGACTGAAAAGCCACTCTATACAAATTTTTATTTGCTGGTGATATCAGGAAATTATTTTTTTAATATAAATGTGCAATGCCATTTTGTCAATAAAGATTTTTGAAACAAACTTTAGCTATTTTAAATTGCTGTATTGAATGTACTATAGTTGAGTGATTTTTTTCTGTAGATGTTACACAAAACTTGTAAAACAACAAGAAATTAAATTGTATTTGTTTACTTTATGAAAATTGTGGTTGGATTTACAAGCTTTTATCAAATTAGAAAAACAGTATTATTACTACTTTTAACAAGAATTGTATTAGATCAAGTCATTTATAAATTAAGTAAAGTCTAAATACATTTTTTAAATGAAAATTCCTAAACTTTTTACAAAAAAAAAGTCGAGTAAGGAAATACATTGCTACAATAAAAAATATTTAAAACTCAAAATTATAATATGTCGTACTTTGGCTCAACTCCGTACGGCTAATCAATTTAAAATGAAGTTCGCATTAAACGGCATAACCTACAGTATAGATCCTACTCTAACATATACCCTGTTTGTAACATGGATGAGAAGGAAATTATTTTTCATATTTTGTTTGAGTGTCCGATATATACAGTCATGAAACAAAACATATCCTGTCTGCAAAATTTGGAAACATTACTAAATGCTCTACAAAATATGAACCTATCTGAGGGAAAAACTATATGCTGCTACCTTTGGAATATTCTCAAATTGAGGTCATTTATTCTAGATGAATAATGTATTTATTTTTTTTTATTACAAACTGTCTTGTAAACTTGAAATTTTTTTTGTATATTATCACATACTAACCTTGTTCTAAACATTGTTTTCTATAAGCAATAAAGTTATTATTATTATTATATTATTCGTCCTTCAATAATACTCCTCAACTTCTTTAATTCGGGGACATTGCAAGTTTGTGAGGGCTGCACACAGTTGAAAAATAACTGAAATTTGTGATATATAATCTGATGGAACATGCTGCAAAATATTACTTTCTTCTCCTGATGGCCCGTTCTACATAAATTCTAGCCTTTGCAATTTGCTGAGTTTCATATACTTGGGATTCTGTAAACTGTGGTGTTGTTAAAAATGGGGTTATATTTAATGATACACCTGCAGGGAGAAGTTCCTTAATCAAGAAACTTTTATTTACTTATATCAAATCTCCAGCCACCATCTGATCTAGAACCTTACTATCCTCAACAGTTTTTTTATCAGATGTAGACCCTGGATAAGCCTTGCTAACAAAGGTGATTACACCGTTTGGTGCAACACCTACCAACATTTTCCATGTGTTTCGGTGTTTGTATGAACTGTAGGTCAATCTCTAGTTTTCCATGCTTGCTGGAACTGCTGAATAAATTTCGGTGCAATCCAATATTATCCTACAATTTTTAAAATTCGTACAATCAATAGGGAGACAGACCTGATAACGTTGTCTTGGTGATATAGTTTACATCAAATTCTTGAAAAGGACTTCATACATCCACGTCATTATAATATTGGTCATTATAGCTGTACTACAACTAAATCTAATACTCAAATCTTTATGTGGAAGAGTAAGCCTTAGCTTCATTAAGGTCATAAACAGTTGATCAATTTTAGGAACGATCTGAACATTCCATCCAGCATAATATTTTAATTTAATGCTGTCCATTAGTTCAAAAAGAACCATGAACAGCTCATTGGTTGGAATACCAGTATACATTAGTACATGAGCATCTTTCTTCTTCACAATGTCATAGCTGAAGCTTGTTGATAACTTTTTCAACTTCTCGGTTAATTCAACCACCTGCTGCCTCAAAAGTAATTCTCAGCATCTTGAAATGCAGATGACGGACTCAGTAGTGAAGCATCAAGTTTAATTTGAGTCACTTCATGATCTCGTTTTGAAGACCGTGGCAGTAGTTTGATTGAAGGTCCCGGTAGTGGCTCAGTTAAAGGTCCTGGTAGTGATTCAGCTGAAGGTCCTGGTAGTGGCTTACTTGAAGGACCTGGTAGTGGTTCGGTTGAAGGTCCTAGTAGTAGCTCGTTCACAAGGCTTTTTACAGTTCGCTTCCTAAAAAAAGTGGTTGATTAGACTATGGACTTTCTGCAACAAAATGCATACCTTTTTTCTGGTGATTTTATATTAAACTTCTTCTGAATATTGAAATCAAATAAAGTTGGCACATTCTTTTTCTTTATTTAAAAAGTGATAATCGCACACTTTTGCAAATTCACTGGGTCTCTATCTTTTCTTCTGTAAATAAATAAATTTAAAACATAAATCTTTGAAAAGTGAATGTTATCATTATTTTACCTTATGAGAGAAATCCATCTATTCCTCTCGGTCTTGTTTTTTTTTGGGAACCAAAAATACTTACATGGATGCTTTGAACTGTAATGTTTACAGTCTGGAACAAAGTACATACCCATTCTGAAGCAGTCCTAGATCTTAAAAGCCTAAAAATTTATTTATTTATACTCGAAAACTCATGACTATTAGTAGATGACAGAGATTAACAACAAAAATAAAATAGACAAAACCTCAACAAGTTTTAAAGCAGAATTAATATGTTAAATTAAGTCACCTGGGGAAAAACTAATAAAAACCTCTTAGATAGTATGTTCCGACAACAATATATTCAACTGAAAAGTCTTATTTTATCACATAAACCACCAAACCACTATATTAAAAATTGCTTATGGGCATTTACCGTTATCAACGAAATGGTTTGTAGTCGGTATAAGCTCCGCCGGTCTTTGTGACGTCAAGACTTAGGCTGTCTATTTTCCGCCAAAATATTGGCAGTGCCTGACTGTCAACACGGCCGGATTAGAAAGATCCTACTATATATAAAAATGAATAACCCTGTTCTTTTAGGAAAATGTTCTAATACACATAGGTACTATTACGATATATTATTTCAATTTTGTTTCGTTTTAGGTTTCAGATGAATATCGATTTAAGACAATTTTAAATGGAAAATCCAAATATGTGTCCACTAATGTTAAGTCTGTTATTGATAGTATAAAAGAAGGTAAACACGTTTACATCGACTGGAAGATAAAATTGCAGTTTATCATGAAGGAACAATTTTTAAAAACTAGCCGATGTGATTTTGTTCTAGGTAAAGTAATCATCATTACAGATTAATTCCATGTTTACCATAAATAATTACTATTTATTATTCTTTAGTTTCATTTCAGTTTCAAATATGACTATTTTTGTTTCCTTTAATTTTTTCCACAGTACTTTTTGTCACAGGTTATTTCTTGAGTGGACATAGAGTTGTTCAACATGATATGTCTGTATGTAGATATTCTATGTGAGATGTCATTTCATATTAGTCGTTTGACTCAACGTTATACAATTTTTCGGGGACCGTAACGTTTCACGACAGTTCACAGATACAAGGTTTGAACCGAACTGTCGCGAAAACTTTACGGTCCCCGAAAAACCATTGAGTCAACGGTACCTCGCAGCAAAACGACTATTGTCATCAAAAGTGAACGTTAGCTTTTTAAAATGTTTGTTCTCGTGCTTTAGTTATTAAAACAGTTTATATTATATTCTTGTTTTAATACATAACAATTTTGGCGACTAGTTAAAGAACCTAAAGTCTAAGTCGTTACCCCGTCGAAATAGCCCACGTCAAAATAGCCCCGACAAAACAGCCCCGACAAAACAGCCTCAGAGAAAACAGCCCCGGACAAACAGCCCCTGACAAAATAGCCCCTGACAAAATAGGCCCGTCAAATTAGCCTCAGACAAATTAATGTGTGTATTGTAACATGTTTTGATAATTGCAAGCCAAAAGAAAAGATCACTTCAAAAGGTATTTTATTTGAAAATGTCCAACAAGTCAAAAATACAAGAAATCGCATCTCTTGATTATTGTTACCAAAAAATTACATTTCCAGATTATGGGAAACGCTCAGAAGAAAGTCTAGACTCTCCATATTTGCATAATTTCCAACTAACACTTGTAATCGGTGATTTAGTTGCACATATTTAGACTCACTTGTCTCCGGTTGGACAATTCCAGAAGCAATGCGAGTTAGTCGGATCTCGATCATATCTTGCTCCTTGCGAAAATGCTCGATGAGCTTAAATACAGATGGATGATGGCAATCAACAGTTTGCTGAAATGCTCTATGCCATCCTTCCACTGAATTATTTGTTCTTGGGAGCCCATCGAGCACACGTTGATGAACATTCCAGATATTGATGGGAAAACGTGGTTGCAGCCGTCTATAACGCTTAATTCGTCCTATGTAAGTATCTTCCCAGTAATCGATGATCGGGTTTATTTCGACGGGGTAGTCCTCGACAATCTCTTCGAAAAGTCTGACAACATCACCAACAGGTGCAAAACTCAGCGCAAGCAGCATTTTGATGTGCACACGTACATTGTCATCATGCACATAACGTTCGCTCAAGTTTAACTCTTGTATTTTTCGCCATAAAGATTGTCCTAAGTGAAACAAGCAGCCAAAAATTTCTGTGTTGTTAAAAACTTGTGCCACAGCATTCTGAATGGCCTTCTCGTAGTCACTCAAAATGCTTCTCGGATTTAAAGTTGGTTTTAGTTCCAATAGCTTTTGGAATACACGAATATATGTCGCTTCAGATTTGTTTTTCAGCAGCACATAGATTAAAGGCACGCACGACTTGTCTATAAGTGCATGCACGGCGAATAACTGAAAAAATAGTTCCGGTGATACTTTAAATGTACCATCAACGAACCAGTGTTGATTATTCTCCAAGATGGTCAGATTTTCCTCGGTGTCAAACATAAATATTCGATCCGGATCATTTTCTCCTGAGTCCCATAGAATGAAGTTTGCGTTTCTCGTCGTTGTCTGGAGATGGATTGGAATTATAATCTCTGCAACAGTTCTTGGATTTTGATATGGATGACTTGTTCTTCTTCGGATGCGTTCGACTGTTCTCTGGATAGCAGTTGGAAGTTGCACTGCCGCTTCCAGGGATACTCCACTAGAGCAGACTTGATAAATTTGCCTCGGCTTCTCCATAGTACTTTGGGCTCGGTGTTTCATTTGGGACGTGCACTTCAAAGCCAAACTTTTCGCTGGATTTGGAGCATGGTTGTGGTCTGTTACGACTTGGCAGTCCACATTGAATATTTTCAGACGTCCCCTACACCCAGGCAATGAACACCTCCAAGATGTGCTTTCGTCGCGATTGTCTCTGGCTTTCCGATACCGATGTCCATCTTTCAAAAGCAAATCTTTGCCTTTTTGCGTCAGAATCTTCTCCATTTCTACTTTTCAGCACTGGATTAACTCAATAATACAGCGTTACCGCTAAACAGCTACTTACAGAATAACTTGATAACTGGCTTTTTCACTGTCTTTATACATCGATGGGTGGTATTCAGTAATCGTTGGTCCTCTAAATCCCTGATTATTAACCAATCATGAGCCAATCCAATTTCTATAGAATTTTTAACTACCTATTTATGACTAGTATCTTCCAAGAAAGTCATCAAAGTGGTTACGGTTAACGAGGTGAAGAACGGTCGCTTCTTGTAAAAGCTCATCACCCTAATCCGGTATACCCCCTAATCCCCTATTATTATAATTGTCTGCTTAACTATCGGCAAGTATTTAAGTATTGTGCATTTCAACTTAAAAGAAAATTACTCCATAAATCCCTTTACCTAAATGCCTATCATCCCTTTGGGTGATTTGTAAATCGGTAACTTGCCAACGATAACAGACGGCATGGACCGGATTATTTACTTTTACACGAATTATTTTTACAGCTAAGAATTAAACTAATAATTTTAAGTTGTTATTTCTATTAATTTTGTTTCTTATACCTACAATATTTACTATTATTTGCTTTGAAAAACTTTCTGAGGAATATAAGAAATAGTTTGTGAATAAAAAATAAGTATAATATATAAATAGACGAGCGACTGTCATAGACATCCCTCAAATAAATACTCAGGTAAATCAGGTATTCACCTGATTGCTATTTTGTCGGGGCTATTTTGTCCGGGGCTGTTTTGTTCGGGGCTGTTTTGTCCGGGGCTGTTTTCTCCGAGGCTATTTTGTCCGGAGCTGTTTTGTCTGGGCTGTTTTGTTCGGGTCTCTTTTGTCCGGGGCTGTTTTCTCCGAGGCTATTTTGACCTGGGCTATTCTGACGGGTCACGGTCTAAGTCAAGTCTGAGTTGGAAAAGTGCACAGTCTGTACCTACAAAATTTTTAAAGTCTGAAGTCTATATTATTGGTCTGAATCTACAAAATGCCTTTAATAGGACCAATCGACCCATTCAACCTTAAAGAGTCTGAAGTCATATCATATGTTGAACGTGTTGAGCAATTATTTATATGTAATGAAGTGGATGATGATAGAAAGGTGTCGTTATTCTTAACGTTGATTGGAGGTGAGGCATACCGGTTATTGAAAGACCTTTTAGCGCCTGCCAAATTCAATACGAAGTCTTATGAAGAATTAAAAAAGCTCTTGTGGAACATTACTGTCCCAAACGATTGGTAATAGCAGAAAGATATGAATATTACAATAAGAGTCAAGAGTCAACGGAGGATGTTAAAACATTCAGTCAGAAGTTGAAAAGTCTAGCAGAACACTGCCAATTTGGTAATTTTTTAGAGGAGGCCCTACGGGATAAGTTTGTCTGTGGTCTTAGATCGGAGGGAATTAAACGAAGGATATTAACTAGCAGAAGGAAAAGCTAAAGCAATGATTCCGAAAGGAGGAGACAACCTTAATAAATTACAAGAACAGAAATATAAAAAAAGTCAAAGTCAGTATCGTTCAACTCCAAGTCGGTGCAATCCAAGTACTAGTGAACAGTCTAATAAAAGTCATATAATAAGAAAGCCAGAGCAACATTTGAATTGTAAAAGATGTCTACTAGTAAACCATGACAATTATAAATGTCCTGCAATCAACTGGAAATGTTATGCTTGTAACAGAATGGGTCACACAGCAAAATCAGTTTTATGTTCAGGAAATAAAGTACATGGTATAGAGGAAGAAGAAAATGAACAGTGTGTAAAAGAAGGAGATGATAAAAATTCAATAGAACTGGGTTTGTTAGAAGACTCAAGAGAAGACTCAAGTGAAGAATATTATATAATTTTTTTTATAAAATAGAGCGAATGAAAGTCTAAAAGTCAAATTAATGGTATCAAATAAACTTTTGTTAATGGAGGTCGACTCAGGAGCGTACAAGTCCCATGTAGACGATTATGACAAATATTTACCTAACATTTTATTAGAACATGTAAAGTTCAAATTAAGAGTTGTAACTGGTCAAAACGTAACTATATTGGGTCAGATAGTGGTTAATGTATTATATCAAGATAAAATCTGGAAATTACCGTTGGTTATTTTAAAAAGTAGTAACAAGTTTGTACCACTATTAGGGCGTAATTGGTTATCTTTATTGAACCCAAATTGGAAACATGTAATAGATGCCAAAGTCATTGTTGACTCTGATAAAGTAAGTACCTTTGAGTCTGGTAAATTCTGTAAATTAAGTCAAGCTATTGAGTCTGTCAAGTCTAGTCCTCATCTGTCAGTGAAACCTAGTCGTCAGAGTGCTGAAAATAAAAAATTGGTTGAAAATCTAAAAAGTCAGTTTGAAAGTATTTTTAAAGAGGATCCTAAGTCTAGTATTAAAGATTTTAAAATAGATATAAAGTTAAAGAGAGGTGCAAAACCTATATTTCAAAGAACATATGAAATGCCATTTATGCACTAAAGAATAAAGTAGAAGATGAACTAATTAAAATGGTTAATTCAGGCATTATATCTAATGTACAAAGTAGTAGGTGGACAAGTCCCATAGTTATAGTTCCAAAACGGAAATTTTCTGAAATTCGTATATGCGTAGATTTTAAAAAATCTTTAAATACAGTAACAAATATCGATTACCATTACCCAATGATATTTTTGCAAATCTCAGTAATAGCAGTTGTTTTACTGTTCTGTTGTTAAAGAATGCATATCGACAACTCTTAATAAGTGAGTCGTCTAAAGAGTTTTTTACTTTTAACACACATTTAGAGTTGTTTAGATTCAGTCGCTTAATTTATGGTGTCAGCTCTGCATCTGTTATATTCCAATCTATTATGGAGTCTATTTTAGCAGGATTGTCAAAAACGAGTTGCTATTTAGATGATATATTTATCCATGGTCAGAATATAGCTGATTGTTACAATAATGTTGTTCAGGTGTTAAAGAGACTTAAAGAATTTAATTTTAAAATAAATGTAAAAAAATGTTTATTTTTTAGATCTAGTGTTCATTTTTCACCTGGGACATTCGTTTTACCCTCTCGTTCTGATTGCCTAAAACAAACGGGATGTGTTTGGTACCTGATCCCGCGGCGTTCAACACACAGCGGGGCTTCGGTGGGGCGGGCGTTCGTTTCCGTCTCAGGTTCAGCACACACCGAGACTTCTTGTAGAGTGGAAGGCTTCCATTCTGGACTCAGCGCGCACCAGGACCTCGGCTGGGACGGTCGGTTTCCGTTCTAGGCTCAGCTCGCACCGGAATTTCGGAAAAAAGACTGGGACTGCTTGTATCTAACCTTAAGTGCAACGCACACCAAGGGGTCGACGACAAGCCAGGTGTTGATTACGATACCAGGTTCAACACACGCCGGGAAGTAGATCAACTCGGTTAAGCGTATTCCCGCTACATTGGCTGGAACTATTTTGACCAGTGAAGCTTTCCTTTCCCTTCTAGGCGTAAGGATTGAGCTTGACGATGTATTGAAATATTTTAGGTTTATAAATGTCGGTCGTTCTGTTAGTATGATGTTGAAAGTGCTGCCCTCAAGTTACTGGACGCCCAACTTCGTCTTCTGCGATAATTTCGTTTGGAAGTGTTCTGTATCCCATTGGCGAATGTGTTGTAGTATTTTTGTGTGGAGGGTGTTATTGTTTATTTTTGACGACAATGTCGTTACAGTTTGAATTTGCTCTTTTCTTATTTGTAGGTCTAGAAGAATTCTTTGATGAAAAGTTAGCCTTAATGATCCCTCCGGAATCTCCCTATTTGCCAAAAATCAATGAAGAGTGAGTAGAATGTTTCTTAATTTAGAATTATTTTAGGAATCGAAACATGCAATTGTTCAAAATAAACACGTTTAACAATGGAATTCATAGGCAATGGAATTTAAAAGTGTGTTTTTAAATGAAACTCAAGGTCTCTAGTTAATTCCACAATATAATACAAGTTATTGAAAATTCTAAAAAATTGTCAATTTTTTAGAATTTTCATTAACTTGTATTATATTGTGGAATTAACTAGAAACCTTGAGTTTCATTTAAAAACACTAATATGAGCATATTCCACGAAGTAAGGGTCGAGACAGTGAATTTAAAAGTTTTTTCAAACTAGTTTTTTATGTCACCAGCTACTTGGTCATAACCTATTGAGGTATCGTACTTACTTGTGCGCTTCAAAAGGTGAGAACCTATCTAACGTTGGTAATAGTTGTCAAGGTGCTTTTAAGAAAACATTTAAAATTTTCCAAAAATTGTTTTAAACGTGTTTGTATTGAATAGTTTGTCGGAGAATAATTTATACTGATTAGGGGAAACTGTTGTATAGTGGGACAGGTTCCATAGTGGGACAATTCAAATTGCCCGCCAACGGTATCGCTTAAAATACCGAAAAAAGTTGTGTCCACTGCATCATATATGCGCAGTGGATATACCCTTGCCACTCGCCGCTAGAGTCTTCAGTATGGCGTCAATCTCGTTAATGTGAGCATCAGAGTGTCAACGTTTTTTTATACGACCACGTGTTGGGCACAGTTTAGGCCAGAAATATTCATTGTTTGTTCCGTATTTGAGAATAATTGTGCCCGAAGGTGTCTTGAAGGTGAGTTGAGGTTATTTTTCATTGTTATTTGTTTGTTTGTTTTTAATCCCGAAAATGTTAATAAGTGTATACGGGTGTATAGTGGGACAGTGTATAGTGGGACAGAATTGCATATTGTTGTTGCAGAGTTGCATATTGGGACAAAATTTTTTTTGCTCTCTAATAGAATATTTTTGTTTCTTTCAAGTTTAACTCTCTAATTACCTTTTTTTCCAGAAATGGACAAGAAAAGGGGCCGCAAAAATGAAAAATCGTTTCTTGAGAGTAGGAGAATACACCTTGAGAAAGCTGAAAAAATGCGAAAGGCAGTAGATACTGTTCTTAGAAATGAGATCAATATTAGGAATGCTGCACTTCAATTTGGAGTTAGCAAATCAGCGTTGCATAGACACTTGAAAAAACATAACATCAATGAAGCAAACACGCAGGAAGTAAATTTTCAGAGACAACATGGCTTTAAGCAAATTTTCAGTGACGATGAAGAACAACTGCTTAGCGAATATTTAGTTACGTCATCCCAAATGTGCTACGGATAACCAAGCAAAGAAGCTAGAGAGTTGGCTTATAGATATGCCGACGAAAATAAGAAAAAAATTCCAAGAAAATGGTCAGAAAATAAAATCGCTGGGGAAGAATGGTTCAAACTTTTCCGAATCCGACATAAGATAAGCCTGAGAACGCCCGAGGCCACAAACTTGCGTACAATTCTGGACAAATACAGTTTCAACCCCAACCAAATTTTTAACTGTGATAAAACTGGTGTAAATACTGTACATAAGCCTCCTCCAAAAATAGCTGCACCATGTGGTCAAAATAGGTTGGTAAAATTACTAGTGGCGAAAGAGGTATACTAGTAACAATGTGTGCCACTATATGGGCCAATGGGACATTTGTACCACCCTTCTTCGTATTTCCACGCATACATTTCAAGCCACACATGTTGCTTGGTGCTCCCTCTGGATCAAAAGGAACAGCGAATGCTAGTGGATGGATGTGTGGTAGTAATTTTATAGAATACTTACAGCATGTTTTAGACACCATACATTGTAACAATGACAATAAAATTTTACTTATTCTTGATAATCACGAGAGTCATACAGATGTTGGGATACTTGAATATTGCAAAAAACATGGCATAGTTCTTCTTACATCACCACCTCACTGTAGCCATCGCTTGCAACCTTTGGACGTCAGTTGTTTTGGCCCTTTCAAAATCTACTACAACAGATCAATGGATGACTGGATGCTACAAAACCCAGGCATTCCTGTGACAATCTATAACATCGCCGATATAGTTGGAAAATCGTTTCCACTAGCTTTCACACCTAAAAACATTATCAAAGGATTTGAAAAAACTGGCATTTGTCCTTTAAATCTTGAAATATTTTAAGATTGCGTCTTTTTAGGCTCCTACGTGTCAGACCGAATTGAAACCGAGAAATCAGTTCAATTGGCCAATACAACTGCAGATACCTCTGTTGAAAATCCAATTCCAAGTTGCTCTGGAATGTCCAGCACTGGAATAAAATCACTCATAGAGAATATTGTTACCCCGGAAGTTGTAAGACCATTTGCAAAGGCTGCACCTCGAAAAACAAATACTAGTGCCAGGAAAAAAACTACTACTGTATTGACTGATACTCCCATAATTGAAGAGAAGAAAGAAATATTGAGGTTGAAGTTGGAAAAAACATCTCAAAAGCGACAGAGAATTGAGAAGGCCAAGGAAGTTAAGATAAATTTATTCGCGCCGAAAAATGACAGCTCAAGCGAGAGTTACTTTTCAGTGACTGAAATTATTGATATCTCCGATGAATTTATGAAGGATCAAAATGAGATACTTAATATATCTGATTTCATACTTGTTCAGTATTCCATGAAAAAAAGCACCAAACACTTTGTTGGTCAAATATAAAAAATAGAGAAAGATGAATACACAGTTAATTTCATGAAAAAAATCCAATTAATAGGTTCAGCTTTCCTGAAAACCGAGATGAAGATGTTGTGTCGGAAGAAAATATCATTCAAAAACTTCCAATGCCTTTTGCTTTTGGTGGAATTGAAAGAGGAGCTAAGCAGTGGCTTTTTGATTTCGATTTCGAGGACTTTCATATGCAATAATGCTTCTCGCCACTGTTAATTTCTTTCTTGTTTTGAATTTATAGCCTAGTTAATACTTTCCCATTTGTACTACCTCTCCGAATATATTTATTTTTGATAGGTAAGATGACAACTATAAGTTCAAGTTATGTTTTCTAGTTAAAGTTATGTTGAGAGATATGTTTTCCTATCATTACGATTGGGCGACCTACTCAGTTTATTTAGAAGATTTATTATTTTGTCAATAAACGACCAAAAATTATTTTTGTATTTATTTATTTGGCGTCAAAAACCATTGTCCCACTATACACATGCATCTTTCCCAGTATGCAACATGTGGTGGTTGCATAGTGGGAAAGTGGTGTATAGTGGGACCTTCAATTTTTTCTTACTTAAAATGTAAAAATTGTTAAAATGTTTGCAGGTGTTGATAAACAAACTAATTTTGAATATATTAGAATGTGCACAATAGTTAAAAATTATTCAACAAATTTTCTATTTCAATTACAAGAATATTATCCCAGTATACAACAGTCTCCCCTACTTATAATATTTTTTTCAGAATTAAGAAGTTACAACAAGTCGGACTAATCCAGAAATGGCTGAAAGATTATTTGCCAAAAAAAGATAGATGTTGGAAGAATAGGCATTTGATCGAAGTTAATAACCACACGGTTAACTTAGATGATATGCAAGGAAGTTTTTTCGTTCTATTAATGGGTAAAATCACTTTAATACATTTTCTCGTTAGGTTTTCTGCAGTGGCGGCTCCTCCATTAGGTTATTGGGTCAATGACCTCCCATTAAAAAACAATTTAAAAAAATATTTAAATAGGTATTTAAAAAAATAAAATATACCTACTACCTAAAACGTTTCAAGACCCCGTGTAAACGTTTTTCAAGACAACTGTGTAATAGTACATTACGTAACGTGTGTTGTAAGAAGCATTTTACGCACGAACGGAAAAGTTACGAAGCACGAAGCCGCGTAGCGGCGAGTGCGTAATTCCGTGAGTGGGTAAAATGCGTTACAACACGAGTTACGTACTATACTTTACCTACGACCCACTTGAACTTGTGTTTATAATCTTATTAAGGTATTTAAAGTACAAGTAAAAACCTACATCCTCGATGCCTAGCCAAGTTTTATAAAAGTCGCTCCTCGATGCCCAGCCAACCATCTTAGAAGTTCACCCTCGATGCCCAGCCAAGTTTCGTAAAAGTCCGTCCTACGTAGTATTTATTTTTATTAAAAATGTATGTAGAATTACCGGAATTGCATAAAATATAGCGTATACTCCTCTCGACTAAAGTGACATTAATCCCTTAGGTGGATTACTTCCCTCAGGAATCAAACACAACCCGCAGGATTAAATAGGCCACTTTAGTCGCTTGGTATATAATATACTATTGTTTACTAATATGAGATACATTCAGGCAGCTAAAAGATGCGGATTGAATGAAACGGAACCAATTATCATATAATTCCAAATAACTCTTAGTATTAAATGCAATCTCATATCTAATAAATGTTATCTACCATTTATATATAGAATAAAATTCAACGTCAAATATCTAAGTAATACATTTTGAGTAAAATGGCTACGTCTACTGACAGTTGCTATGGAATCCGTGCGATTTACTTTACAGCCGTGCGTTTTGTTTTACGTAATAGACGTCTTACATTGATTGCCGACTGTGTGTTTTTGACTACTTACAGGGGTGGTCGTAGGTAATAGTATATTATACACCAAGATGGTGAAGACTGTTATTATTGACCGAGAAACAAGATTATTTCGCGAGGGGCTTTGCCCCGAGCGGAATAAGGTGCGAGGCATATAAATGTGTTCACCACCGTGGTGTATATACAACTTTTACCATTACTAGCCAAATTTAAGACAAAAATTAAAAATAAATTTTTTTCTTGTGAAAATCGAGTAGCGCGGGAATGCATATTCGCTTTTCTACTAATAAAACAAAAATCAAGTAGTCGGATTCAGATTGACATTTCTACTAGTAAAACTTGTTTTCAAATAACGGGTGCGTTCAGAAAACATAACTTATAACTCAACCGTTGAGTGAGCGCTCACTAGCAACGAATGGTTGACGTATGCCTTCTGAACGATAATGTTTTGGAAAGTATAAAGCTTTATATACAATGTAATTATAATATTAGTGCTTAGAAAAGTTAAACTCGGAACGTCATCGAAATCTTGCACTTACGTCGTTCGATTATTACACGCTTAGAAAAGAGATGAGGGGTTGGCAGGCCGCGCTATATTTTGATTTAAAGTAGATCATTTTTGAAGTCAAATAACAGTTGTGTCTTGATGTAATAAGTGTTATTGTTATTATGATTTCTGATTAGTTTTTTTGAGGCTTTGTGTTTTAATTATTTGGTGTTATTTTATTCCACGCCTTTTATCATGTCTGTGGTGCAAATGGTTCAAAATTTGAGAACTAAAAGTAAATTAAATTTTGGAAAACTATTAAAACTAAAGGAAGGTGGTCGTCCTCTGCCAGATTTAAAAATTAACCAGACTAGCAAGGACAAGAACAAAGAAGTTCATCGCAATTTTCGCAGGTCTATGTATGATTTGTCTGATTGGATTTGCGGATGTGAAGTAAGTGACGCATTGTACTGTTTCGTTTGTCTGGTTTTTTCGAATAATTCTTCATGGTGTAAAAACGGTGTCCAAGACTTAAAACATTTAAAAGAGAAAATTAAAAAAACATAGTTTATCGGCAGACCATATGAAATGTGCCATGAGTTTTGCTACAATCGGTACTGTGGATATTCGTTCTCAATTAGACAATGCTTATAGACAATCGGTAAGAATTTTTAATGAAAATCTGTCGAAAAACAGATATATTATAAATAAAAATAATTGACTGTGTGAAATTTTGTGGGGCGTTTGAACTTGCTTTGCGAGGGCACGACGAGACATAATCTTCTGTAAACCCGGGAATATTTCATGGACTTATAAATTTTGTTTCAGAGCTGGATCCAATATTCAAAGAATACTTGGATAAGGCTACGGTTTTTAAGGGTACTTCTAAAACTATACAAAATGAATTACTTGATTCAATGTTGTCGGTGGCTCAAGAACAACTTAAATTGGAGACTCAGTCAGCCGAATATATCGCAGTCCAGGTGGATGAAACTAATGATACCTCCAACAGAACTCAAATGACTTTTATAATACTGTTACGAAACAGCACACTGGTATAGACCCTAAATCCGACTCTGTCTAAGCCAGGTATAAAAGTTAAAATTATGGCGGATACGCAGTTATAAAAAACTGTTTACGAGTTTACGACTATCTTATGTAAACATTGTTTTTGTGACCAGAGCTATCTAGAAAAGGCCAGAATCAATTGTTTTTATTTAAGCCGCAGTCCGGAATTTACTAGTAAAAATGGCTTTAATATATAAGGGGACTGATCAGGAAGAGTTAGTTAGTTGATAAAGTGATCTCGAGAAATAAACAGAAATACACCGAACAGTAAAGTGCTAATATAATCAAGTTTGTGTGCATATAAATTAGATTTAAGTGATTAGTTAAGTATATATAAATTAAGTGTTAGTGAGTTAGTGTTTAAATAAATTGGTAAGTAGCCATACCGAGTGTTTAAAATGTATCCCACCCGTTTATTGTTTAAATAAATTAGAAAAACATTACAATACGGTACATTTTATCCGGTGTCGTTCACGAAAGGTTTATAAAATTTGTAAATCCTACCGGCACCACAGCCGAACATTTATCGGAGATAAATTTTAAAGAATTAGAGGTGCCAGAAATTAATAAAACACCGGACAAGTTAATTGGACAGAGCTATGACGGAGCTTCTACTATGAGTGGACGATTAGGCGGAGTAAAAAAAATTAAAGAACGATATCCTCAAGCAAATTGTATTAATTGTTATGCTCACCAATTAAATTTAAATCTGCAAAAAGCAGTAAGTCAGAATAAAAATGTTAAAAGTTTTTTTTTGCAATTTACAGTGATTTTCCACATTTTTTAGTCGATCTCCAAAACGTACAGCGATTCTCGATGAATTTGTTAAAGTACGTTTACCTAGAGCGGCACCGACAAGGTGGTATTTTAATACGCGTTGTGTGGAAATCGTATTTTTGTATCAAGCTGATATTCTGGCTTCAATAGAAAAGATAGGATTAAAAACTTTTTTGCAAAGCGTGGATTTTCTTTATTGGCTAAATTTCTTCCATTTAATAATGCCTAATTGTGAAGTTCTTTTTAATCAACTTCAAAAACATGGTATTGACGTGATATTGGTGGTTTTGATTCACTCAATTTACATCTAGTGTGTACACCATATCCACAGACATTTCTAAAAAAAATATAGACTCGTTTAAAATGTCAATTCAAAAAGTCAGAGATCATATTATATTAAATGAAATATTTCCCGAAGCACCTTCATCTTCTTTAATGCAAAAAGACCAAGGAAAAATGAAGACTCAAAACGCCAAGTTGCTTTGGAGGTTTGCGACATAATAATTTCTAAGATTAACCACCGCTTTAGTTTCAGTGATCATTTAGTGATTGCTCAGTTATTTTACAGCGACCAGTTCGAACACTATGAAATTAATTTTCCAGATCATATTCTTAAGTCAATAAGAGAAAACTTTTCTAGTATTAATTACTTAAAACAAAAAACTGAACTTCAAGTTATTTATAAACGTGGCGATTTTAATAAGATTTCGGGAGCTGTGCCAATGCTGCAATTGTTTATTAATAACAATCTCTCGGAAACTTTTTCGGAAACTGTAAAATTGTTGATTATTTTATGTACATTACCAATGACAACTGTTGAAAACGAACGATGTTCATCTACATTAAAGAGAATCAAGACATTTTTGCGTAATACTATGGGACAAGAGAGATTGTCGGTGTTAGCTATATTAAGCATAGAAAACCAATTTGTGAATAGTATTCATAATTTTAATGAAAGGGTTATTGATCACTTTGCAAATACTAAAGATCGAAGGCTTCACTTAAATTTTAAAAAGATTTAGATTAATTATCATTTAATTTAAGTTTGTCATATTTAATATGTATAGAAAAGAATAAAATGTGGTTGTTTTTTAAGAGAGCATTATTTTTATATAAAACAAGCGTGGTCCAAAAAATTTTTTTGCCTCCCTTGTTTTGGAAAAGAACACAAATTTTGCTTTTTTAGCGATTTTAACTTCTTGGCAGAAATTGGGCGTGGTTTTTCGAAAAATTTCCGCTCACCGCGAATAGGCCTCCGGTGAGCTGGTCAGTGTCGTTCTGTATTTTAAGATGTTGGTCACATCACTTATGACACCCCTATAAAATTAGCCACTGGTTTTCTGTGGTAATACGTTTGGAATAGATTGACTAAAACTGTATAGTTAGTTCTGTACTGGGACGTCGGTATTCTCGTGGGTTAACTGTGGTATTCTCTTGATCAGCTGATGCCTAATGGTTTAAAAGGCATGATGGCGATAACTGACTGTGGTGTATAATTGTGTTACTGGACTGGAAATTGTGACTTTTATTTAGTCATCCTTTAATAGGGATCATTCTGCATCACATATTATTGAAATCCAGTCGTTGTTGGATAGTAGAGATAGATATTTTGGTGTTCTACTGGATTTCTGGACCTTATGGGATTTTTAATTTTCGCTCAGTCGCCACTTTCTTGTGTTGGGAATTTTCCTATTACCGGTAAGTTCTAATATACAGTTCAATTTTCTTTTTTATCTTGGAATGTCGTATTCAGTATCTTACAATACGTTTATTCTCAATAGATTCCAATTAATAAGAGTATTTATCAAGGCGCTACCGAAACTCCTGTCATTTTTTTTCTGGATGGTTATTGATTCATACACCCCTTTTAATACGACAGGATCTGGCTGTAACCCCTTACTAGCATAGGGTGAGTTATTATAATATTTAATTTATTTATTTAACTTTGCAATTATTTCAAGGTCTTGATTTTAATTAGTCAATGGGACTGCTTAAATGTGAATTTCGATTGAATTTAGTTTTACTATCAGTAACATAATTGCGAACAAAAATTCTAAAACTATTTAGTTTGTATTCCCTTAGCTTATGTATTTTTAAATTGGGGAAAAATGAATTTATTCAAAAATTGAATAGATGAGGCTTTTACTTCATGAAAATCCATACTGAACGATGAAATTTATTCATATTATTTGTAAAATAAATAGCAGTACAAGCTCATGGACTAGTATGTTCGTATTATCTTGGTTAATTATTTTTAAATTTGAAAAAAATAGAATGTTTATTTAAGTTTTTCATGTTGGTGTATTCAATTATTCTCTTATTATTTGACTTAATGAACTGGTAAAAATAATTTGGTTATTTGAAAGTTAACTTTGAGTTTTATTGATTGCTTAAAACTATAGAATGTTTCTAAGAAAGAAACTAAATTAGGTTTTCTTTCATTTAGGGTTGTTCCGTCTGTTTTTCCCCTGGGGTACTGTAACTCGTTTGAAATTTGCATTTGGATACGACTGGGAGTACATCTATGGAACTGGGTTAGCTCAACAGCTCATATACAGGATTATTGATTTTGCGAGGCTGTATCGGTGATATTTATTTATTTTAATATTTTACGACAAATATTTCTTATTTAAATCGTATTAATCAAATTGGTTTAATAGTAATTAATTTTGAGATTTTGCGCATAACTTATGCTACTTCGAAATTGCTTTTTTGTTTAAATAAAATAGCTGTTGACTTATCGGTTGATATATAAAGATTGGGTAATTTAGTCCATTCGTAAATTTTGCTGAGATTTGGATTTATTTTCGAATCGATTCAGCGTTTCCGTAATTTGCTTAAGAGTCTTAATTTTTTTTAGGTTTCGTGTCAGCGCTGTTACTGCTTCTGTTTGAAAAATTGTGGTATGTTAAGTTTAACAAACAGCCACAAAAAATGATTCAACCATTTGTTACTTAATTAAAACTTATATAACCTATTGTGCACAATACAAAATTGAATAAAATGAATGTTAACTGAAATGCTGTATTATTTTTATTAACACTATTTCAAATAATAAATGATGATAATCAAGAATGAAATATAACAGAGCAGTTTATTATTCGGAGTCCTATCAGAGAGTGTTCACTTCATCGTCCCCGAAAAATATCCCGTCCTTCAAGGCCCGTCAAGCTGCCCCCCCTCCCCCCGGTTAGATTTCTTTTACCAAAATTCTAGCACACGGGTGGGGCCAGGTTAACGCTAGCCCCTATACAATAATTTTACTCCGTCCTTTAAGACCCAGTCTAACAATCAAGTCAAAGTGAACCAATCGATGCAACACAGTCGAACAATTCGACGGCAACGTCATAATAAAGGACTCAAAAAACCCAAGTACACCAAAATTGTAGACAGATTGGAGCAACGGACTATAACTCACATTCGTATTCTTAGCAAGTCCTTCCATTTCATATCCATATTGTAAGAAAGCATAAAAAAATTAGTCCACTTTCTTTAGTCGGCCAACTTTGGTGATCCGCCATGTTGATTTTAGAATGACGTCACATACCTAATCATGGATTGTCATGCAAACTAGACGTATATACAAAATTTCAGCTCAATAGGTTGAAGATATCTGCATCAAAACTGAGTTGCAAGATTGCAACTGAACAAACATACATTGCCAGTTACATACTAAATACTTTGAAAAATACATAGTAGTGTTGGTATCTTATGATATGCCACAGAAATATATGAAGCTCTGATTAACCGGCTCTAAGAATTAAAAGCTGCACGTTCGAAGTAAACTTGGGAATTTAAAAAAAATCTGATAGTGAAATGCAATATTTAATGTTATCATTACAATGGTTAATTAACCATCAACTTCGGCAATAAATATTCTGGCAAATTTAAATATAAAGTTTGAGTGTTTCTTTTAAATTAGGACTACAGTGAACCACGATCAGTCTAAAACAGGTATTCTCAATATATTGGAACATTTTTAGGGATCTCAGCCGCCCCTTCCCAGATTGCACAACTTTGTCCAAAGGACATATCCAACGGCTTCACTTTTTTGGACATTTATTTATCCAACATGTCTGTATGCAAACGTTTGTAGTTGCCTTTTTTATAGTGTGACGTAATTTGAAACTTATTTGTGAACGGATTGTTTCTGATTCCGTGACTAAATGGTTCAATTTAATTATTTTGTTTTATCAAAATTACTATGATTTTAACAAAATTATTTTTTAAAGTAAAGGTTTTGTGTATTCTTTCGATTTTTAGCATTAATTGAAAATAAATAGATAATTATTAATTAAATAATAGTTAATTATTAATTAAGCAAATACCCTGCTAGATGGGAAAATATAGATATCACGCACAATCCGGCAACAGCTGAAAACAATAATGTTGTTTAGGGGCCATTTTTTATAGGAAAATTATTTTTAGAGACAAATACATCCAACATTTACATTCATTCGTGTAACCATAGCGTTATTTTGCAGACACCCTCCACCCCCTGAATTCAAAGCATTTTTGATGTACTAGCTATAAAAAAACGTATGCTAGGTTGTGCTAGGTGTCTTTTATTTGTGCTAGCATTTTGGAGAAAAAATTCCAACCGGAAGGTGCTAGCGTTAATCTGGCCCCACCCGAATTCCAAAGCATTTTTATTGTAAGCTGTTGGTGTGCTAGCTATAAAAAATGGTGTGCTAGGTTGTGCTAGGTGTCCTTTATCTGTGCTAGCATTTTGGCGAAAAAATTCCAACCGGGAGGGGGGCTAGCGTTAACCTGGACCCATCCTAATTCAAAAGCATTTTTATTGTGAGCTGTTGGTGTGCTAGCTATAAAAATTGTTGTGCTAGGTTGCCCTTTATGTGTGCTAGCATTTTGATAAAAAAAATCTAACCGGGGGGGGGCAGCTTGACGGACCTCTTCCTCGTGAGCTACGGTCCATTCTGTAACATACAAATAAAAAAACATTATTATTGATTCGTAATCAACCATTAATCAAATTATTCGTTATCAGAACTATTCTCATCATCTGATGAAACTCTGGTAACAAATAATTCCATCCATTCAAAAAGGCATATCCCTGTATATGCATTCCTTGATCTTTTCGATCCTGACAGTTCCTCAACCACGTAACGATCTTTATCGAGAACTTTCCTAAATACAAAGGGTCCTCTATACTTTGGTTCAAGTTTTCTACTTTGACCTTCGTTACTACCCTTTGGCCTGCGGACGACAAGTGCGTGTTGTCCAGCCTTAAACAATTTTGGCCCAGCATGCTTTTTCTGGTTTTGTTGTCGCGACAATATTTTTTTAGAGACTTCAACTCTCAGTTTTTCCAAATTTGAACGTTCGTCCTTACACGACAAAAAGGCATCGTTAATACCTCGAGATCGATATCCTAAAAACACGTCATAGGGACTTTTTCCAGTGGTAAAATTAACCGTAGAATTAATTCCCCATCTTACTTTCGGAATAGCCTCATCCCAATGTCTTTCGTCTACGACAGAGGCCATCAATGCTGAGAGAATTGACCTATTCATCCTCTCTACCTGGCCGTTAGCCCGTGGAGTTGAAGTTGCACACAATACTCGTTGAATATCTAACTTTAAACAATATTATGTGAAACATTTGCTCGTAAAAGCAGTACCACGATCACATTTAATCGGCCTTGGGACTCCAAAATCCTCAAATATGTGGTCCAGGTCCAGTATTACTGGTACCGTTTTAGTACTTGTAACAGCCTTCAAAAATATAAATTTAGTGAATGCGTCTACTACAACCAATAAATATGCATTATTCTTTGCCCTCTTGACAAAAGAACCAAGATGATCTAAATGAAGTGTATCCATTGGATACGGTTATTTCTCTATAGGAAATAAGCTACTCGGAGGTTGTTTATTATATAGACAACGTAAGTAGGAATTTATATAATTCTTGACATATTTCTTAAAGTTCAAGAACCAATATTTGGCGCGTATTAACTCCAGTGTTTTGTCGACCGCAAAATAACCAGAATCATCATGATAACATATTAAGATTCATCTTCGGGCAGGCTTTGGAATCACCATCTAACCCCCTGATCAGTTTTTCTAAAATGTCGATTTTCCTTTAGGCAGTATTCTTCATGAATTCGTTTGTCATCTATATTCTTAGCATCTCGCTTTAATGTGTCTATCAAATTTTTGTACTTTACATCTTGAAGTTGAGCTCACAATACCCAATCTGTTTCTTCAATATTGACAATTAATTCTTCTACTTATTCTTCATCATGTTTATAGAAGCTTCGACTTAGGGCATCAACATGAGCCATTTTTGTCTCTGGGCGATATTCAATGTCAAAGTCGAACTCTTGAATCGCCAACCACCATCGAGCGATTCTAGGAAGTAAATATATTATCAACAAAATGTGACGGAACGAATTGCAATCAGTGAAACTTTAAATTTTCGTCCAATAAGATACATTCGAAACTTCTTCAAGGCCTGTACAACTGCTAGTATTCTAATTAACCCTTTTTTCACTTGGGTTATTACATGGAACGGTAAGTTTTTTATTGTTTTTCTCGAAGGACCGTATATTGTATTCACTGTTTTAGGATTTAGGATTTTAAGTGGAAATGAAATGTTAGATATAATATTTCAAATTTTGTACAGTTACAAGTGCTGCACTCTTATATGTAATTACTTGGCACCTTGTATTTACAGAGCTGGGTAGTAGTTAACAACTTTTCCTTTAAAAGTATTTTAATTACTTTTGTTCTAACATTCACAGCAATTATACTCAAATGTTTTCTTTCACAGAAAGTTGCCAACAATGGTAGTTAACAACTCATTGCTAATACTTTTTTTGATTAAGTAAGTAGCAGTTATACTCCAGTAGTTTGTCCAGCTCTATGTGTTCATAGGAGTATAATAATAAATGCATAAATTAATATAAACTTATCATAAATAATTTTCTACCTTTATCCTGATTTAGCATTATTCAAAAATCTAATGATACTCCAATCTAGAATGTATGTTACTCAAATTATTTTTCAATTATTGCACTGTTTGTACATTATAGTTTATTTATTGTCATTCTGTTTGTTAATAAAAGTACTGTGAAAGATATTATTTGTTTTGTATTTTTATACCAAAATAAATAAACTGTTTATATGATTGTTTTATTTTTCCCAATTCCATCATGTGATATTTCATTTAATTGAACTCAACATCTAATCATTATTGAGTTAATGGAGTTAAATGAAATGTCAAATGATATAAATGGTTATTTTGAGATAAAATAATTAAAATACAGTAAATTTAAATATATCGTCAACGTACCGTCAAAACCTAAAATTACAGAAATCTTCTTAACATCACTCAATTGTTTAGTCGGCAGGCTCCTTAGATGGCGCCACAATCAGTGTCTCATTTATCTGTGGGTAAGTTCGTTCCCTTCTTTATCGGCATCAGAACTCGTAGATTAGATGTTTGCCTTGCAAATTATTTTTCTGGACTGACTCCTTCTCGTCAAATTTTTGGTTTTATAGAACATGCAAGTCGCAGCTCACTATGTTAAATTTTTTAATAAAATTTCTATCAAAACTGATATACGAGGATGATCAAAAACTTATTTTTGATACTTTTTGATTTTTATCACTCACTTTTTATACACATATAAACATGATCTACATAAAAAGAAACATCTACTGTACAAATTCTACATCTTAAAACCTCTTCTAAACACATAAATTATATCACAAATATTTCTCATTGTCAAAACGTTTTCTTTTAAACTTTTTTAAAA
This sequence comes from Galeruca laticollis, assembly GCA_963921935.1. Taxonomy (NCBI): domain Eukaryota; kingdom Metazoa; phylum Arthropoda; class Insecta; order Coleoptera; family Chrysomelidae; genus Galeruca; species Galeruca laticollis. Next base: position 107,694,300 of record OY998181.1, read on the forward strand.
ATGAGGAATTTTGGTTATTCAAAAGCCTCGATAATATGTCATTATATTTTTTTAATTTTAATTAAAATATTAATTTTTCATTTACACGTATTGTCGTAATTGTCTGAGTCTGAGCTGATAATAATTATCGATTCTAGTGTTGAAAGTACGACTTCTTAAGTTTGGAATTGTGTCAGTACTTCATGAGAAGACTGCAAATAATGAATTTTCACTATTTTATATTGCTATTCTTATCAGTTTATACTTTAAAATTGTATGAAAAGACAAATTTGACAATTGTACCTAAAGGAAATCTGTAAGTACTTTTAATTACTTCGAAACCAATTTATAGGTATTCAACTATTATATTATTATTCAATTGCAATACTTGATGCTTATAGTCATCAACACTTTTTATAGTAAATTCATTTATTAAGTTCATTAATAGATTTTAAATTTGTTCTGAATACTTTCATATTATCAATCCGTTATAATACATAAGAATAAAAAAAGAAGAAGATATATGATATTACAAATATTAAAGTTTAAATATTATTAGCAGATAGATACGGCAGGAATATGTTAAGAGACTCTTATTCAAAGAATCCAAACTACAGCAGTTCTACCGCAGAAACAAATAAATTTTCCTAACAAATACAATGTTGTCAATGAATTTTTTCTGGGGAACATCAACCCACTAGAAATAATGTACGATATGTATTTTCTTCTTCATCTTTACGAAGGTAGAAAATCTTTAGGACAACAATTCATTGGCTCAGGCTCCTTTACCAAAACATATTTCTGCTTCCAAAGCGTTTATCCTATATTTCGCCTTGCATTACTAATTGCAAAACTCTTATTTTTCCCTAATATGCCCCAGATATTGCAATTTAACTGATTAAAGTTGTAAGATTACATTTTAAATTTCCCATGAAAAATCATAAGCAGAACATAAATGTTTTATTATTTGTTTCTGATATCCACGTTTAATATTCTGGACCTAAATTCGTAAAAATCAGTTAAGGTATATGGAGGATACAATGATTTTTCTGTCAACGAAAGTACATTTCTCCCATCACTTAAGAAGAGGTGTTATATAAAAGTGACATAAAATTGTAGAATAAGAATACTAATTTCGAATAATAATATTTTTACTATCATTAATTAAGGTTACATTGTAAAAAAAATAAATTTTATAAATGATAGATATGCTACTTAGAACTACAGAATTAAATATATTTTAAAGCATTTTTGTGTTTGCTTTTGTTGTGAGATACTTTTTCCAAAGTTATAGGGTTTTTGAAGATATGTCCGATTATCGCTCTTGATCTTATAAAGCTATTTTTTATCAAAATCACTTTTATTTATTTATGGAGAGGTTGAAAAAATAATTGAAAACTTTTTTTAAACCCTTGTATATATAAGCAACAATTATTGATAAATGTTAACAGTAATGTAGACTAGCAAAATGCTCCTTATTTTTAAAAGTAGGACCCCAAGCTCCATGGGGATTAGTAATTTTTGGTTGGTGTTTCTCTGTCTTTGTGGATGAAGGTGTCGATTTTTCCTTCTTATCTTCTATTTTCCTGAAATACAAAAACAGATTCAAAACATTAAAAGAATAGATACATTTATATATAAATATATGAATCTTTTTATAAATATTTTCTTGAATAAATTTTCTTTCGATGGTTCTGCTCAATTTCGACCTTTGTCAAAATATCATTTGACATTCAATGTTATGAAGATGATTGCATTACTGCTGTACCAAAAATAAATTTATAACCATAAGCGCTAAATATTCAATTCTTATCTTAAGAAAATTCAATTTATAACTGAACAATTGAACAAAATAATAGAATTAATTTTCTTGATGTTACACTACATAAAATCAACAGTAACATAAAAACAAAATGGTATACAAAACCAACTTGGCCCTCAAGATATTTAAACGTTAATTCATATCACCATATCTCCCGAAAAAATCAGTAATTGTTAGCTTGGGTGATATAGAGCTATCCAACTATTAAAAAAATCTATCTCTAGGGGAATCAGCGCCTTGTCGTGAGTGAGAGAGCTCATTAACCTCTATACCCAGGGAGCGATGCCGGCGGTAGCATAGCTACTGGTAGGGCCACCCATGCCGGTAAGGTCTCGAAGTGGTTGAGGTAAAGCTAAGAAGATTCCCACATCGTAGCATCTGACCCCGAGTGGGCGGCTTTAGAGGAATAAAAATCGAGAAAAAATCCGGAAATCCTAAGTTGTCAACTATCGTCCTCAGGGGATGGATGGCTCTTCCGTGAAGGAGTCTCGAACGATGTCCACCGATCACATGGTCGAAATCGGTTGTAACACAGACCTTACCGTAGTAAGGGAGCACTGCTACGGTGGACCTTAACTTCTATTTATGATGCAATATCGGAAACGGGGGGTACCATACCAAGTAGAGACATATTAAAGAGGACTCCTCCTAGACCTAGAACTCGATCTCTGCCAGAACAGGTGAGCGAACGTAAGAGACTAGATAATGCCTAGTCACCTGAAAAGGAATAGGAAAGCCTCATCAAACAAGACACCATAAAAAAACTCATGGAGGAGATGGGAAACCATATCAGACAACTGGAAAAACACTTCAGGAGATGTATGAAGAAAAGAAGGAGCTAATTTATATATCAGCAAACTTGAACCTACAGTTGGAAAAGCTACAGAGAGCTGAAATGAGAAACTGGTTGGATGAAGCTTCCCAAGAAAAGAAGGAGGAAAAGAGAGGATTGGAATATAAGAGATAGAAAATCTTACCCTAAACCAGATCCAGTGCGAAAGCTGCAAATTAGAACAGCACAAACAACGAAGAAGGCAAATTCTGACCAAATACGATAGCTACAACTGTTTCAAGCTTGCAACAGAAGAGGATTGGAGAGATAAGTTCCTTCCGAAAATTAGTATGCAACATGGAAATTTATGGGATGTTGATACCGAATATACATGGATTCTCCCAAGCAGTAGGGACCTGAGAAATTCCGGCAAGTCAGTAGCAGGTATCATTAATAGGCTTGGAGAAAAGGGGGACCTACTGAAACAGAACAAGGAGAAAGGAGAAGTGGCGATGATGGTCCACTCGCTAGGCTTCCCTGATGAAGGAGGGAACCTTGCCTACAAGTACCAGAAGTATCAATGTCTCTCTTAACCAGCAAAAAAATCCTCCATGTCAAGGACATGGATGAGATAACAACCATTGAAGATATCAGAGAGGCCATTACAAGTCCATAGCAGCTAAGCCAGTAGATGTCGAAATTAGAGCCTTAAGGCCCACAAGAATGAGCAAGCAAAATGTTACAGTCGTACTTCCGAACCAGACGCCGTCAAACTCATGAGCCTGGGGAAAATACAGATTGGATGGTCGTCCTGCAGAGTATTGGAAAGAAAGAAGGAGCTAAAATGCTTCAAACGCTGGGAACTTGGACATGAGAGAGCGCGGTGCAAGGGACCAGACAGGGAATCCATCTGTCTGAGATGCGCTCAACAAAGATATGAAGCGGCAGACTTTAAGAACAACCCCTACTGCATTCACTGTAGAGAGAATGGTCACCAAACAGGAAGTATCACGTGTCCTGCGAACAAAGGAAAACAGAAGTTGGGTGTATCACAACCAGCAGATAGTCATATCCAAAGCAATGGTTAAGTTCCTACAAATCAACAGTTTCAGGAGGAGGCCATGCCACGATTTAGTGCTTGCTATGGCCAAGGACATGGATATTGGAGTGATCCTCATGAGCGAACCCAACCGAAATGCCATAAAAATAGAAAAGACTGGTTTTACGATGATGACCTAAACACGGCCATAAAAGTGGACGATAAGATCACCATAAGACAACATGGAAAAGGTTACAGCTTCTCCTATATACGAGTAACACCAACATATACCATCTACAACTGCTACGCCTCACCCAACGAAGGACTAAATGATCTTGAAAGAATATTATACGACATTGGGAGTTTGATAAGATTCAACGGGAAAAACACAGTCGTCGTAGAGGACTTTCATGCGAAATCCCCCCAATGGGGCACGGATGCTACAGATAGAAGAGGGCAACTACTCACGGAATGGATGGCTGAACATGATTTAGTTGTGGTGAATGAAGGGAATCAACCAACCTTCCAAAGACGGGACTATTCTTCCATTCTGGACCTGGCACTTGCCTCAGCCGACATCAACATAAACATCAAGAACTGGCATGTCAGCGATCTTGAATCATTGAGTGATCATAACTTCACTCTTTTTGAAATCGTAGGAGAAAAATCGACCCTACCTAGGACAACTATGAAAGATGGAGGCTGGCAGATTAGGAAACTGGACAGGGATAAACTTATTCAATTAACAGTAGAAGACCCGGAAAGAATTATACATAATTCGGAAAGAGAACTAACCCACACACTGAATCAGGAATCAGCCAGAAGAAAGTCAAAGGCTCTGGGAATATTATAAGGAGTCCAAAAGATTACTCCAAAATGGCATTAAAGACTCCAAACGTAAATGTTGGAAAACGATCTGTGATAACATCGACTGTGATATCTGGGGGGATGGCTATAAAATCGTCATGAGAAACCTGACCGGCTACCCTCCCAGACTACAAATGTCTATGAAAATGGTGGAAGAAGTGGCTGATCACTTATTCCCTTTACACCAAGATGTGGAATTTAACTGTAATACAAATGTGATATTTTTAAATGTTAGCTTAGATGAGTTACGAGTAGCAAGTAATAAACTGAAAGACAACAAGGCACCCGAACCCGGAAATATCCCACCAGAGATCATTAAAGCCATTGCCTCAAATGACCCTCTTTTCGTACTAGTTGTATATAATGATTTGGCCAGTCATGGAGAATTTCCAGTACAATGGAAAAGTGCAAGAAAGCAGACAAGTCAATTGATAGTCCATCCGGATACAGAACGATATGCCTGCTGGATGTTGAGGGAAAACTCCTCGTAAGACTGATGGGAGAAATATCGCGAACGGGGGGGGGGGTCTCTCAACCAGACAGTTCGGTTTTGTAGAGGGGAAATAGACTGTAGACGCTATAGAAGAAGTGTTAAAATTTGCAACGTCATCAGAACAAGAATACTCCACAGCACACCGACGACTCTGCGCGATCATCACGTTGGATATAAGAAATGCCTTCAATGGCGCTAGTTGGCGGAGAATCCTAGATGAACTGCAGAGAAGGGAGATAAATGGCAGCCTGATCAAAGTAATAAGAGCCTACCTGTTAGAAAGGGAGATTCTGGAGGCAGAAGATACAGTAAAACCTACAAACGTCAATAGCGGGGTACCACAGAGCTCAGTCTTAGGCCCATCGTAGAATATATTCTACGATGGGCTTTTGAGAATAAAGCAGCCAACAGGAGTGACCCTTATAGGCTTTGATGACGATATTTCCATGATGGTGGTATCTAAAGGAGAAGAAGGTTTGCAGCAAATACAGCACTGCATCGCATATCCAACTGGCTGGAGGTTAATAGTCTTCAACTGGCACTCGAAAAAACAGAAGCTGCTCTGCTTACGACCAAAAGGAAAATTGGCACGATTGAATTTGATCTGCAGGGTGTTACTGTAAAACCCAAGAGAGCAATTAAGTACCTGGGAGTTTGGTTGGATACAAAGCTAACATTCGCGGAACATGTACAGAAAGTTGCCCATAAAGTGGATAAGACAGTGGCGGCTCTATCTGGACTTATGCCTAACGTAAAAGGACCGAAGGCATCCAAAAGAAGGTAACTCTTGAGTGTGACCCATTCCCAAATGGTTACAGTTACAAGCAACCAGAAACTTATATCCAAACTCACCAGTATCCAACGTAAAATGTGCATCAGGATATGCTTTACGTATCGTACTATCTCAACAGAGTTAGTTGGAGCAATAGCTGAGGTCCCTCCTATTGAACTTCTTATACAAGAAAGGAATGAAAAATACAGAGGACTAGATGGATCTATTGCCAGATCAAACCTCATGGCACGTTAGCAAAGGAAATGGTTAGATGGGAAATATGGTAGATGGACTGACCGGTTGATATCATATATACAAGATTGGACTAACAGGCCATACGGAGATATCGATTACTTCACAACACAGGCGCTGAGTGGAAATGGTTGCTTCAGAAAATACCTATTTGGCCGCATGAGAGCGGAATCTGAAGATTGCCTATACTATGGAGAACAAGATGACGTGCTGTGATGATCCCGAAATGACAGTAGTGTTAAAAGGACATTAGCATAGAAATAAGATTTAAATTATGATAATATTAATTACAATATTTAGCGAGCGTTGATCTAGGAAGGTCAATGTTAGATATGCGTGGAGCACGTTCTAATTAAAAATGTAAATATCACGCTCAACTAATAGACGAACGTCAGGCATGCAGGCCACTGTTCGAACGCTTCCTATAAATTAAAAGTGTAACGAACCAAGCATTCATTCATTTTATAATTATTCTGAATATGTTAAAAGGTATATGATATATTTGTGTAATTTTTAAATATATTAAAACCCACTGATTTTTATAAGTGATGTCGTTTATTCAACCCCCGAAGAACGGTTACTAGGTAAGTGTTTTCCTCAAAGATATAATAACTTTATGGTAAACGTAATTTATACGAGGGGCACTTACTGAGTAACCACCACAGTGCAACACACCCAGTTTGCATGTGTACGATGGGAAGTAACACGTCAAAGCTACCAAAATGACACGGGTGTACCATTTGTAGTGGATAGTATGATGGTATCCCTGACATCAGGGCAGGAAGGGTGGAGTAGTGTGTACAAAATAAAGCTCATTATAGAGAATAAAGAAAAGGAGGATAGAGAGAGAGAGACAGACAAAGAGAGTAGTTGGAAATCAGGCAGATGCACTCCCACCGAAGTAATGCGTGAGCGGTTCCAGTGGGAGATGCGAGAGAGGATTTTTAGAAATGGTCTATAAACGCCATTGATTTAACTACAACAGAATGTTCTTCTGACATCATTTTTTATAACGGTATCCCTTATCTCCTGGCTATGTATAAAGCACCTGTAAAAGAAGTGTCCTTTGGAATTAGCCTCTCTTCCGCCAACATCTATAGTGCTACTCGGCAGCATTTATATCGTGAAGAAGACCTAAGAAATTTGAGGAGAACATAAATTCCATGTGTTAATTAATTGCTTCCTCGTGAATTTAAACATTTTAACAATTAATATAAGTGAATGTTGAGCGAAATGTTAAAAAAAGTATAGAACTGTACTTACTTTAGAGAGACGCACCAACCAGAAGTGTCCTTAGGAGCTGCAGTTAGAATGGTAACAACCATCTTGATGACAAAATAATTTATGAATTAATTGCAACAGTCTAAGGTACGTGATGGATTCTGGTAAGAACTTGTAGTTCTTTGTAGTTACCGGAGTTTCCCCTCCTACAGTCCTTTTTAAAGGCTAAATTTCTGTCCAAACTAAAAAATAAAAATAAATTTCTTTTACTGTACCACTGTAATTACCTATAATCTATAATATAGTGACTACCGAACTTCTTACAAGATAGAGTCTCTTCAGATATATAAGGAAGTGACTAACAGACTCCTATTAGAAAAGGCCCGGGCCAGCTGTAAAACTGAAATATGGCCGTACTTTGCTTAGAATTTAATAATGATTTTGTAACAACAAAAGTAAGACAATAAATAATATTTTGCTTATTTGTAAATGTGAAATTACAAATTATTTTATTATTATAAATTACATCACATTACAAAAATATACAAATTATTCGGTACTTATATAATAATTATTCACTTAATATATCGCTATCATCATCTGTTCTAATTATTATTGGTACTATATTATTTACAATATGGATATAGGAAGTCTTAAAACCGCCCTAAGTTTTTTGCATAATTATCATAGAAGTATTCCTTTTGTAGTTTTTAATTTAGTAAAACCGCAATTAATTACATTTTTGTGTAATCTACGAGAAAGTAAATGCCATTATCATACATTTAGTTTTGAGTTGTTTCTTTTGTGCTATTTGAGGAGGAAGTCTTGGTCAACTGTCTACTATGGTAGCTTGCAATGTCCATAACAATTACAATATTCGCAGTTATATTTGAAATTAGCGTGTGTTCAAACCAATATACAAATAAATCTGCAGTGGTGTCCTCATGGTAATCCAAAGAAGAATCTTTAATATTTTTTGTAGGCAGAGAAAGTCTATTTGGAACCCATCTGTCTTTAGATCCAGCATTCAAAATAGTAATTCGTTCACCTTATTTTCATTGCGCATTTGTTTTACAGTTGCCGCTTGAGTCAACCCAACCATTTTTCGGTGTATCATACGTGTCGAATCAGGTTTCATCCAAGTGAATAATTGGTTTTAAAATCCAAATTTTATGTAGATATTGGAATCGCCATTTCCGAATTCTACTGGATTCCATTCAAACCTGTCTTTTGTTAATTTTTTTAAACTAAAACACATGTGTTGGATACACTTCCATAATATTGTTCTACCACATTTAACGTCGCCTTAATCTCTTTTAAGCCTTCTAATTAAATTATCTAATGTAGGCACGCTTTGTTCCTCGTGTAACTTGTACATTTTACACCGTATTATATTTCAATCAGTTCCATCTACCTTCGAGAAAATGCCAATATCGGTTCTTTTTTTTTCTTGCTAAAATTGGATTATTCACAATTTTCCATACAGTGGATGTTGATTTGTTAATGTGGCTGTTTCTTCTAACGGTGCTTGCTCGCTGACACCACGTTCAACAAGAGTTGAATAAACATTGTTTATTACTTCTTTAGTTTCCACAGAAAAGTGTTACCTAGGTTTTGATGGGGTTATCTCCTGAGAAAGATTAGGCTGACACATAGTTTCCATGACTCACAAACGATTAAACACATGCTGTATTACACACGAAGTAAGAATAATTACTATGCTTAAAATGAGTGTGGCTATATATATGGAATTAATCCTTTCATTTCGATCGATTTTGAATGACTATACCAGACTGCAGAGAAATACTCAAAAAATTTTAAGACATCATTTGAACGCTGCCAGAGCCAATAATCAACATTCTTACATAAAGGGCGAACGCTTATACATAAATCAAAAAGCATACACAATCGAACAACTACAGGACCAACAAAATCAATTGAATAAACGTGGGAATAGCGCTCCTTCTACAACTACTACAAATCAAGCAATAAAAACCCCCGAGCTACATGAAGGCACTGCCGGTTTGAGGATTGAAGTCATGTACGATAAAATAGATAAAATAAACCGAAGGTGGGTAATCAAAACCAAGGGAATACGAATCTACATAATATAGCAGGTTACAACTTAATTTATAATGAGGGCGATTTAAATCAAAATGATGGGCTGATAGTGTATGTTAAAATCTGTTTTCAGTTTTGAACATAGTATTATAAATCTGGGACCAACTAATGTTCTAAAAGTTGCAATAGATATTCACAATAATACTAGGATCGTATTTTGGCGTATTATAGATCACCATCACAGGAGAATTATAATCATAAAATACCCGAGTTCATCAATAATCTAGATACTTTGTTAAGGAATAATAGAGTAGGTACTGAGCAGTACTGCATATTTGTGGGTGATATCAGCATATACTTACTTGATTCAGATCATAATACAATAGATTACATTAGTACCTTGAGCGAATATGGATTTGTATCTACCATTAATAAGCCAACTAGACTGAATTCCTGCCTAGACCATCTCTTTTTATATTCAAGATCTAATAAAAATTTAGAAAATAGTATTCCTTTGGTAATAAAAACTGGTTAAACAGATCACTACGCAATAGCATTACAAATTATGATGGACAATAAAGAACAAAAGAAGCCATCCGAAAGGGTAACAAAGCATGTTAACTACCAAAAACTTAAGGAAACTGTTTCTAAAATATCATGGGATTCGATAAGAAGTTGCTATGATCCAGATGACGCTACAGAGAAATTTATTTCAATAATTCAAGAAAATATTGATAAGTGCCTTTATTATAATAGACACAACCGAAAAAATACCAAAATTGCTCCACGGGTAACAAATGCTCTACTGAGGTCCATAAATGAAAAGAAAAGTTTATTTCAGTTAACCAAAAAAAGTCCGAATGATCGTAATATACTTTCACATTACAGACTATACAGAAATAAGTTAAATGTTCTAATTCAAACTACAAAAAAAATTATTATATCACAAAAATTACCAAAAATTCCAATAATAACAAACCACTGTGAAATGTTGTGAAAGATATTTGTGTATCAAGCAATTCACGAGTTAACATAGGAAATATTAAAGATCAAAAAGGAAATATATTAACCCATCGTCCTCAAATAACGAATGAGTTTAACTCAACTTTTTCTTAAGTAGGGAAATATTTGGCCGAAAAAATTGACAAAAACCGACAGGTATATGGTTAGGTTAGGTTAGGTTAGTTTCTTTCTCAAATTCAATATTTTTGCTACCAACAAATACATTTGAGGTCCATTATACATTAATTGAAAAACAAAAAAGCAACTGGTATAGACGAAATTAGTCCTGAGTGTCTAAAGGCAATACAACCACATATCCTTGATCCGCTGCAACACATAATAAACAAGTGTATGAAGGTGGGAATATGGCCTACAGCGTTCAAAAAATCTGTAATCACACCTATTTATAAAAATGGAGACAAATCCATTCCTATTAACTATCGACTGATATCATTAGTACCACATATATCAAAAATTTTTGAAAGAATATTGAAAATAAGATTGGATTCATGCATAACCAAATATGGGTTGATATCGTCCCACCAGTTTGGATTTAAACAAAACAGTTCCGCACACAATGCTTTATTAAATTAAACAACCCAAATGTTTGATGCTCTAAGTAGGAATAGAACGTGCCTATGTATTTTTTTGGATTTAGCGAAAGCATTCGATACTGTCAGCCACAGTGGTCTATTAAAAACGCTGGAGAACTACGGGATACGGGATACTTGTTTGAAGTTATTCATGAGTTATCTCTCACATAGACAACAGGTCGTCAAAATCAATGGATTTATTAGTGAAGAACGCGATATAACATACGGAGTACCACAGGGTACTATATTAGGCCCTGTGTTATTCAATCTGTACATGAATGATCTATTTTCTCTAAATAGGGCTGGTCATATAATTGGTTACGCGGATGATACTGCAATTGTTTATGATGACAGTAATTGGTATGATTTAAAGCTAAAAGTTGAATCTGACCTGAAGCTAATTAAGTAGTGGTTTGATAGTAAACTATTAACCATAAATTTTGAAAAAACTTTTTACATGCCTATTCTTAACTCCAACTCATCTAATAACCGATTTTATCCACTGAAAATATCACAGTTTGATCAGGATTTATTTATTAAACCAATAAACAAAATAAATTATTTGGGGGTTATATTGGATACAAATTTAAAATGGGATGGTCATATTAAATATATAATAAAAAAAATACAGTTTATTTTGCATAAATTTAGGCACTTGAAAAAGTATATTTCTAGCCAACATCTCCGCAATTTATATTTTGGATTAGTGGAAAGCCATCTTCGATATGGAATTCAGGTTTGGGGAAGTGCGTTGGAAACTCACCTGCAGCCATTAAATATAATCCAGAGGGGATTTCTAAAAATCATAACGTCTAAACCGAACCTTTATTCTTTAGATCTTTTGTATTCCGAAAGTAGAATATTGGATCTTAAACAACTATACTTTTTATGCGTTTCAGTGGAATATCATGGATCAAAGAATACATACAACTCACCAATCCATAATTACAATACTCGGAATAGACATTTCCATACAGTCCCTAGGATGATAAAAACGAGTTGTCAGAAAGCATATTCTTTCTATTCCGTTAAGATGTACAACCGTATTCCAGATTATATTAAAAGCATTCAAAATATTCGATTATTTAAGAAGAAACTAAAACATTTCATTTTAGAGCAGAAAAGAGAATTCTGCGATATAAAAATCGTAACGTGAGAAGTATCTACAACTACACATGGTTACATTGGCTGAAGGTTGGAGTTTTCGGTGTTCAATCACTTAAATAGTTTAATATACTACAGGTTTTTGTTTCTGTAGTAGTACAGGTTCATTTTCTTTATTCCTTTGATTTTTCATATTATATTTTTTTAAATTCATATTTTGTTGTGATATTCTGATTGTGCTATGTATTATTTGTGATAGTATTACTATCATTATTGTTGCTAAGTTTACTACTGTTGTGAGTGTAACTAATTTTGTCGGTAACTTAATTTAGATACCACTGTTTTTTACAGCTTCTGTGGGGCATTGTGTTTATTTATGATTTTTGATCTACATTTGTTATACTTTGTAATTTCTGGTGAATAAACATATATTATTATTATATTATTTTGAACTAGGTAAAAGTTCAAATTATTTTATTTTCATAACTTTAATAATCAAATTAAAATTACGTTTTCTGGACTAGCAGTTCTTAGCTATCGACTTTATTACCTGCAATTATTCATTCAATCAATCAACATTTAATTTTTGACAGGGCATAACAGGGTCGCTTTGGGGTCGGGGTCTCATGTTTTATTTTTGGAAGACGCATAGTCTACAGAATTTATGATGGAGGTCTCACAGCAAGCGGGTACCGAGAAATCCAGAACTGATGGAAGATGTTCCATTGGCCCTTTATATTTCCGTTCATTTTCTACACGATAGTGCCTCCAGTCACAACTCTGCCCTTTGAGGCAATTTTAAATGATAACTTTCCTCAAAGATGGATTGGTACCTACGGACCTCGATCTCCGAACCTTTCAATTTTGTATTGTTTTTGTAGAGTTTCTTGCAAGGTAAAGTCTATAAATCAGATACTTGCTTTGTTGTCTGGACTGCTCTTGTTGTCTGTCTTTCATGTATCTAGATACAGACAACAAGAGCAGTCCAGCCAACAAAGCAAGTATCTATGGCAAAGAAAAATGGTTAAAAGAAGAAAAGAATATTCAGTATAGTTAGAGATATATTTTTAGTATTTATGTTAAGGTAATTCATTCACAACTATCACATATACTGTACCCCATAGAGTTTGACATTTTAGATGGGGACATAAGAGATAAAATTAAAGTAATAATTCACAAAAAGTACCAAGGACAAAAACGTAAATTAAAGTCATTATTAACTAACAAACCAGTATCAAAAAACCCAGAAACCAAATTCTCAGAACATAATTTTTTTTTATAGATTCGTCAATCTTTCAAATACAATTTTTTCAGATAAAGAAGTCCAATTATTACAAAAAGGTTTTAAACATGATATTCAACCCACATGTGCATTTGATAACTTCAACAAACTAGGTATAGAAACAGAAATTAAGTTGTATAATTTTTCAAATAATTCTAATCTAAAACATAAAGCTTCAGAAATTATCAAAAAAGAATTTGTAGAGTTTAACAAACCCAACTTTGAATTATCAGTCGCCAAATCAATTCAACAAAAATCAAAGTCAAGTAGTCTTATTTTCACAAAAACAGATAAAAGAAATACGGTAATGGCATTGCCTGAAGAAGATTATATATTAAAAACCAACAATTTTATTCAGGAAATTAATTTTGAGACCCTTAAAAAAAACCCAACTAATAAATTTCAGAAAGAAATTTAATTAGCAGTAGGTAACACTAAATCAATAATTACCGGATAAGAAAAATATAAATTATTTTTACCCAATCCGCAACTTTATTCATTAATTAAACTCCGAAAAGAGGGGTACCCAATCAGACCAGTTGTTTCTTAATTTCACAGCACCTTCATTCAAAATTTCAAAGTTTCTCATAGATGTCATTTCTAAATATTGTTCATTCAAACCTCGATTTTCAGTTAAAAATTCAACGGAATTAATTAATAATATTCAATATATAATACTACCCCGTAATTCTAAACTCATATCGTTTGATGTAACAAATCCCCAGTTTACCTCCTAAAGGAACTATTACTCTTGTTGATAACTTGCTCACATACAATAATGTTAATCCTATAATTCACTCTGATATCATCACTTTATTAAAAGTGTGTTTGAATCAAAATTATTTTCATTTCAATGGAGAGGTTTAGAGCAGTAAATATGGTTTGATTATGGGCAAACTCCTCAGCCCCATACTAGCAGAAATTTTCATGGATAATATAGAAAAAATAATTCATAAACACCCCCTTAGTAAAAAATGTATGTACTGGTACCGATATGTGGACGATATTTTAGCTAGCTTCACCGGTACAAATAGACAATTAGACATCTTCATTACTTACATAAACTGAATTCACAATAATATCAAATTTACCGTAGAGCTTGAACAAAATAAGTCTATAAACTTTTAGACCTGACAATTTCGAATATAAATAATAAACATGATTTTTCTATATTTCATAAACCATCACATACAGATATTACAATTCATAATATTTCGGTCCACCCATTCGGTCATAAACTAGCAGGTTTCAATAGTATGATACACAGACTCTTAACAGTTCCATTAAATACTAATAATTATAACAAAGGATTAAATATCATAAAATAAATAGCAGTTAATAATAATTACGATGCAAATTTAATTGACAATATCATAAATAAAAAAGATAAAAAAACAGACTTAAGAATAAGTATTCCCTTCTGATAAAAATAATAATAAACAATTTAAATGCTTAACATACTTTGGAACACCATCCTTAAAAATTAAATGATTTTTAGAAATTTTAGACATGAATATTGGCTTTAACTGATTACAATTTATCCAAACTCATTAAAAAGAACAAATCTAAATCTTCAAAATTAAACAAATCAGTAGTTTATAAATTGAAATGTGGTAATGACAACTGTGATAAAACTAATATCAATATAAATTTTAAAACTAGAATTTTGGAACACTAACGTAGTTATGACAACAAAAAATTAGATTCTAATTACTCAAATCATTTATTAGGAAACCAAAACATTTTCGACTCAAATTTTGAAATTTTACATGTAGTCGGTAAATCCTTTAGTTTAATATATATATATATATATATATATATATATATATATATATATATATAATCACTCCCCTTCCCGTTATTAAACCTTTTTACCTAGAATATACCTTAGGAATGTTTGTCTTGAATGAATTTCCAGGAAATTTCTTTCAATACCTTTGTTAACATTAGTATAATATAATTCTGTATTTATGCACTGTATATATTAAAACATTTTTAAATTATACCTTCATTCGTTTTGAGAAAGCCACTGTGTTAGTGAAACGCGTCAACCAGTTTAAATTGGACATTAGTTCAAATAAATGAAGCTTTAAACAAATTATTTTGTTTTATTTCATCGTTCAGTATGGATCTTCATCAAGTAAAAGTCTCATCTATTCAAATTTAATAACTTTGTAGAGAGTCGAGTACTCAGGCGTTTTTGAGGTCGCTGATCACGATTATGATGTTCAAATTGCCCCGCCGAACACTTGGAGCTCAATAACGCCGACTAACGTCATCTCTGTGGGACTATCCCGAGATTCATGCGAGGAGGGAGAGAAACTCGGCACACGGGTTTTTTTTAGGTCGCTGAATTCAAATGTGGCACCGGCGAATACCCCACGGACCCCTGGTGCGCCCTGAACGTCAACTCCAAAGTATTTCCAGACACAAGACGAATCGAAAATCATCTCATAATTTCATACATTCATTCATGTGTAACTCTCCCCTTGGGTCCTCGAAAAAGGTGATCCAGTCCTGTAAAAATGACGAGAATAATCACTGACTGGATCTCCGAACTTTGCCGAGCGGCCTTTCACTTTTCTCCCAACGCTCAAAACGCTTTTGTGCAAGCATGCAGGTATACACAGATACTTTCCGCTACTCCAGGCCCCGCCCAACAACGCGTAGAACCCCCTGTAACGATTTAACAATTTTCGGTTCGTCTTTTTCAATTGTGTCTGAAAAAACATCGGGGATGACGTTCAGCGCTAGGTTAGGGTGCACTAAGTGTCCGTGGGGTGTTTGCCGATGCCATATTTGAATTCGGGGACCCAAAAATACCCCTGTACCGATTTTCGGTTCGTCTTTTTCAATTGAGTCTGGAAAAACCTCGGGGACGACGTTCAGGTCCAGATTAGCGTGCACCTGGTGTTCGGGAGGTCGTTTTCCACATGAAATTCGGATTTAGCGCCTACAAAACGCCCCCATAACGATTTTCGGTTCGTTTTTGTCTATACTTTCAGGAAAATTCTCGAAGATGACGTCCGCGTTCAGGTTAGGGCGCACCAGGTGTCCGGGGGTGTTCGCCGATGACATATTTGAATTCAGCGATCCAAAAACCCCCGGACGCCGAGTTTCTCTCCTTTCTCGAATGAATTTCGGGATAGTCCCACGGAGATGACGTCCGTCGGCGTTCCTGAGGTCCAGGTGTTCGGCGGGGCAATTTGAATATCATAATCGTGGTCAGCGACCTCAAAAACCCCAGGGTACCCGACTTGGGCTAAGTCTGACTCTTATTCACAAAGTTATTAAATTTGTCACAAGGCCTTTCAAAAAATGCATTTTTTTAATAGTCTCGGTCGATATATCGGTAACCACGATATTTCACCGGTGAATATAAAATCACTGGTGTTACCGGTGATTCAGTTCTCGCAGATGCGGTTATCGGTGATTCACTTTCAACCGAATACTGCAATATTGGCGTCATCGATCATCGACACTAGCATTGGAAGACCTCTCCGATCGAAAATCGATATAAAATATTATGTGAATGAAAAACTGTGATTTAAGCCGATATGATTTTATTATATGTATTAGGAATATAGACTTTTGCTTTTACGGAATGAGAAGGCCGCAATCAGTGGCGAGCGCTACCAAGTCAAATAGAAAATACAAATGTGCGGTCCGGCACGATATCGATAAAGGCAAACGTGCCGCTTTTTTGTGCATTATTATATTTCTTTCGGGGAGAAATATTTAAATAAATTTGCTAATTTGCAATCATGATAATATTTAGTGTTTTAAAATAAATCGAGTAGAGATGCATACATAATATATTTGTATAGGTCGCCAGTCTGGTTTATATTTTGATTTGTCTTTGCTATTTATACTCAGTCACAATGTTGGTAAATTAATACAAAAAATCGATCGTGCAAAAAAGATATCCGCACAGCAGCTTTTGTAAGATCCCAGTCGTTATATGAATAGTTGATTAGACGAGGCTTTTACTTGATGAAGATCCATACGGAACAATGAAATAAATCAATTTAATGCGTTTAAAAATAAGGCGTATAAATTAAAAAAAAATCATTATACCTGCATCACTCGCTTGATAAAGCTACTGTGTTAGCGAAACGCGTCACAAGTCTAAATTGAACATTAGTTCAAATATAATGAAGTTTTAAACAAATTAAATTGTTTTATTTCATCGCTTAGACTAGTTAAGAACCAACCGTAAATATTCGTTGAAAACTACGATACTTCATCAGAAAACTGTTTTATAATACTGCTGTGTCGATATTCGATACTTCGTTCAGAAATTTATTGTTTACATTACAAGTTTTTTCCTGTTTCCCGACCATTCGGAAATACCAGTTGAAATGTACCAACTACCAATTTTTCACAATGGCTTCAGTTCATCTTCGACTTCCGGTTTTTATTAAACTTTAGCAGCTGCTTTTCGTAACCACCTGAATTACTCTTTCTCTCTGTTAAGGATTTGTCGTAGATATTCTGCATATTTTTAATTGACACAAATGTGTAAATGTATTTAAAGCTTTAATTTTCTTTCTTGAAATTTCTCCTCAAAAATACTTTAGTGATTTTATCTTTAGTTGTGAAATATAGTTGAGTTGTTTTTTTCCAATTTTGTTATTAAATTCAATTCATAGATCACAAGTTAACCTATTGACTTATGATCTTAGTATCAGACGTTTTATTTTAGAACAGATCAGCAACATTAACGAAATAATATATATTCTGTTTAGCAGCATTTCAAACATATTTTTAAGTAGAAACCAAATTTATTTCCACAAAGTTTAGATAATAAGCTAATTTTAATTGAGCTGCTAGCTATGGATAATTTCTATACTAGATTAACCAACGTCAACTAGCAAATATGATAGGAAAATTGAAAGTAATTGCAAAGTCAAGCCAGGACATAAGGGAAAACAAGAAATGTGTCTAGTAAAATTATTAGTTTATAGAGTAGAACGTAGAACGTGAAAGTTTCAGCCACAGTTGAAGTTTATTTATATTTGCCAATAAAGAGAAATAATGTTTTTCTATAGCCATTTACAAAAAGATATCAACCAAAGTTCTGAAACCAAATTGAACGAACCATCTAACGGCCAGTGATGTATCAAATTCATCAAAAATATATAAAACTTTCCTTGTATCAATGGTATAATAGTTATTTGTAAAACAAGTGTCACAATGACTCGTTTTGTAGTACGAGTGAAGTTTGCACAACGAACCGCGAAGCAGTGAGTTGTGCAAATCACGAGTACTACAGAAAGTCATTGTGGCACAAGTTTTACACAATATTTTTTATAATTCGCATTTATTTAATTATTTAAATAAAATAGAATTTCATATAATCCCTGTTTTTAAACTAGGAGGAGTGGTTTGAATTTAAGTTGGCAATTCTGTAGATTCCTAATTAGTCAGATCACAGATGGTTTTATTCAGCACTTCTGACATATTATAACCGAATAATTGTGTAAATTGTAAACAAACTTTCATTTAAGCAAAAAGAGGATGATTATGTTTAAAAAAGAGCTTCTTCGTATATGCTCTTGCGATCTATTTATATTATATCATGAACGGAATTATTTCTGTAATACATCTTAACATAATTTATCCCAAAAATCGAACGTTTTGTATACCTATATATTGATCCTATACGATATAAAAATAAACAATTGACAAATCATTGATAAATAAACGTTAGCGTACTTTATTCATTAAGATTTTTAATGTATAAATCATTCTAATTTACCTTTAATATAATAATTCGCTAGCTAGAACAACGCTAGACCATTTTATTTATAATTTGTGTCAAGGTTAAAGTCAAATGTCAAATAAAAATATAACTAAATACAATAACCAACTGTACACTAAAAATTACTGTAACAGTGTTCAAAGAGCTTCATTGTGACACTGTAAACAATGTTATAATGAAGTCTCTTTTATACGCGAATTATAAAAACATTTTCTTTAATTCTCCCACGTGTGTATCGTCTGCTCTTGCACTGGCGTGAAAAGGAAGTAGTTGTTTCACTAAAACGCAAGTATTGTCCTGTAGGGAGTTCTTTGTGGCATCAAAAATTAGTACAATGAGGTGAATTTAAGGTGTTTAATGAGGTTAGATTATTAAAATTATTCGTATTCAGTAACATGACTGTTGTGTAACCACATATCGGTAAAGTACAGTTTCACTTCTTCAAATATCATTTCTTGGATGGTGGAAATCAAAATTGCTCGGAATTCCTTTATACTTAGCTTCCCTCTCACCGTTGATTAAACCAGTATTATGTAGTTTATCAGACAAAAGCATTTTAGCTGCCTGTAAGGGATTCTTTCCATTGTAATGAACAACTGGTTGAGTGGTAGTTGATGGATCAGCCGGTAGAAAATGTAGAATATAATCACAACACAGTACATAATAAACAGTATTGCAAGACACAACTGAAGATCCAGCCCATTGTTGCCTTGAATTTATCTGATTATAAGCAAAATGAAACGTGTAAAAATCAAAGGAATTTAACGTCAATGACACAATTTGCTTTGATGCAAATTACTGTACAATAAGTCTGAGTAATGTGGATGCCCCTGTGAATTTTCCAGAAATTGTCTAAATTTTTAATGGTAAATAGGCCAATGAAAATGCATACCGAATGTTTTATCTTTGAGTAATTAAATATTAATTGTGATTAATTAATTCAAAGATGGGACCACAAGGGGATAAAAACTGTTGTTAACTGCCTAAAATATTGGTCATTTTCGGTTATAGTTCGGCGGCCCCATGAAACTGTTCCTTGTGGTCCAAATATATTTTCTATTAAAACGGGAAAGAAACTATGCAATTCTACCAAACTTCCTCTTTCTCTAACTAACAATACCGTCAACTCAGCATATCTAGCACGAATTGGAAGTATTAAGGCAGACACCTGCCATAAAATGTTCCTATTCTTTGATCATCATTCTGTAATATATTTCTGGTCGTTAGATGGTTCGCTTAGGTTGGTTTTAGAATTTTGGTTGACTTATTTACAACCATGGAGGTATCCACCGAATAATTTGATTAAACATATTTACAAAAGTACGTATTTTGGTAATAGAATACCTTCAGCGTAAACGAAAAAATGTAAGTTTCGTCACTAGACACGAAAATTTCATTTTGTCTATTACCGTGATATGAATATTAACATTTTGAGTGTTTCATGGCTTATTTTAGGATCAGACTAAAGTTCTAAAGCCCAAACAGGTATAATATAGTAATTGTGGATAAATTTCTGTTATAGATATCAGTCATGCTATCCTGTCCCCAAATTTATTGATAAAGAAATACATATATTATTACGCTGGTTTTTTTATTGTTTATAACGGGAAAACTAGCTCTATTAGTATGTGGTAGCTTGCGAATGTTAGTAAGAAAAGTCTTATTTGTATATATGAAGGGAAATTAAAAATTTGTTATCTATCTGGGATTCTAAAAACTCCTGTTTTTGTGATAATTCTGTGAGTTTTTGTGTGGCAGCTAAATTACACTTTGAAGAAACAAAGTTCTGCAGAAGTTATACAGAAGTAATAAAGTTACCCTTTTCTGGAATAAAAGGAAATATGATAATCGATGTGTTTGATAGGAAGGGAGCCAAAAGTCCAAAACACTACTGGAACCTGAATAATTTTGTAGTATTTCAAGTAGAAGCATCCACAGTGAGCTCAACAGAGATGTTGAAGTAGAAATCAATTCTAGTTATAGGAGCAATTTGTTGGGATTGCTGCAGGCAAATTTCAGATACAAGAGATTTAAACAATGTCTCATGGTTTGTAAAAATAAAGCGGACAGTGTCGATATGGAGAAACCTGAAAAAAATGCAGTATTAGAAAAAAACCGATTGCTTATTCTGCGAAGTTTTGGAAGAGAACTGAATACACATATCGCAGAATGCAATGGAGCCCAAAGGCTAGTAAATACGATCTGTGCAGCATTAGAAAAGCTGCTATAAAAGAAAACATTAGCAGCGAAGAAAATAATTATTTTGTTTATTCCAAAAAAATGAAATTGAGAAATAAAAATATCGACCTTTATTAAAATATATTTAAAAATACATGTATTTAAACTCACCTCAGCCCTCGGTTTCTAGAGTTTAGTAAAAACTCTATTACTCTCATTGACACATACAAACAATCCACGAAATTTATTAATATGTAATATCTGTGTGCACTTTACAAAATAATATACTGAACTAAAGGAAATCGAAGAGTGGTGAACAGATTTATAAGTTTAATTAGAGCTTGACCTCTACGTCTTGATAAACTTAGACATATGAATTTTTTGTCCATGTACTTCTTGATAACCAGAAATGATTGATTATAAATTTCGATATTTCGTTTCAACCTACAGCTGTTTACAATATAATGATTAATTTGAAATGTTATTAATTTCGAGAAACCTATAGCTATATTTAAATACTAACTCAAATTTGACACAAAGTTTCGAGGGCTGATTCTATTATATTTAGAAGTATTCCCCGTCAATATAAATACACTGTTGCATTTTTTTAAATATTATTTATTACATTTTAAGATTTCCTTTTACAACAATTAGAAAAATACAATATAAAGAAGTTGCATGCTGATGGACTGGCGATTTTTCTTCTTGCTGTATACGTCTGTTGTTTAACCATGGCTCCTTGTGTATAGCTTTATCCATTTGTTTTGGCTGTTTATAATAAATTTTCCGACGACCACTATGAAATATGGCACATATCATACAGTTTTGTCTTAGTGAAAATTTAGAATTGCAAACGAAGGGCGTACCCGTGTGAAATTAAAAAATTGAGAAATCTGATTGGCCGACAGTTGTGTCACCGTACATATAAAAACCTAGTATCGACTCTCTCGACTCGTCCCTTTGAAGTTTTTTTTTAATTCCATTTTTACTGTCGCATCAACCATTTAGGTTATTAGTGACAAAGATTATTTTACAAGGTTTTGATTACATTAATATCGAACTAATACGTTTATGTCGCAGTTTTGACCTAATACCGATTTCAATGTACAGGGTGTCCCAACAGTGTTGATTTTACCTTTGTACAAATAGGTTGTGCGAAGCAATTAACAAAACCGGTCGATAGTTTTTATCAGTGCCAACTTTATTTTCTTACACGTGTTTATTTAAAATATTCCGATTAGAGTTTTTAACTAAATAATTTTTCCCCCATCATGGGGAATAAAAAAGGGACGTCATTCTCGACGCAAGTGGAGTCAATTATGTTTTGTGATGATGATCAAATGTTACCGATTAATAACTCTCCAAGCACCAACGAGGTTTCTGCAGTAAAACCAGTTCCAAAAAAGTTCAACTTATTGTCAGATAAGTACAATTTATCTACTATTTGGGTATACATTGAAAATATTAAAAGTAGTAATTTGGGAAGGCTACAACCAATGACTGTTGGTCACATACTCTTTAAACAATTAAAGCTAACTAATATATTAGAAATTAAAAGTATAGGTAAAAATCGAATAAAAGTTTTATTAAAATCGTTTCTTGAGGCTAATCAATTAGTTAAAAATCCTTTGTTGGAAAATCATAATTTGGTAGCTTATATTCCAAATCATCTACTCGAATCAAAGGGTATCATTAGGGACGTTGACACTAAATATGACGAAAAATATTTGTTAGAGAATGTAGAGTCTACCTCTCCGGTAATAAACATTTATCGTACTAAACGTAAAATCCAAAGAGAGGATAACACAATTGATTATCTACAAAAAAAACCATTATTATTACTTTTGAAGGTAATATTATACCAAAATATGTTGCATTTAATAAAGTATATTGTCAGGTAGAACAATTTATAGGTAGAGTAGTTCAATGTTATCGTTGTTTGAAGTATGGACATGTTTCTAAACAGTGTAAAAACACCCAAGAACGATGTATACAATGCGGCGAAATAATAAAAACAGAGGAACATAGTTGCAATAAGGACAAAATTTATTGTATTCATTGTAAATCTAACGATCACCTATCTATATCTAAAAAATGCCCTCAATATGAGAAACAGAAAAAAATTAAAACTATTATGGTTGAACAAAAAACGTCATTTCTGGAAGCCAGAAAATACTGTGAAAACTCTATTTCTTCTTTTGTAAGTCATGATTCTTTTTCAGGCTTATCAAATTATAATAAAGATTTCCCCAGTCTTACTAATCAAGTTAATAATAATACCACACAAACTATGATAAAAAATATTAGGGAAAGCAATAGTTTAATTTCGTCGCTACCAAGTACAAGTGGCACAAAAAAATACTCGGTTCCCATGAAAAAGAAAAGAAAATCAGACTCTCCGTCCAATCAGTCTCCTTCTGACTCGCCTATGTTTCCTTTTACTTTTGGTCCTAGTCAACCATTACCTGCTAACCCCTATAAATCCATTTTTAATAGTATTGAAAGTAAAAAACAGAATATTGCTGACATTGTCTCCAAATTTGTATTCAATCTATTGGATAATATTAGCTCAGTAGAAGACTTGCAATCAATTAATAAAAGTTCAATAATCAGTAGCATAAAACAAGTACTGGAGGATACTCTAACAGTTAATAATTATTAATGGCTCAAAAAGTTTCACTTAACATTATGCAGTGGAATGCTAGATCAGCTGTGGCAAATAAAAACAGTTTGAAACACTTTTTAAATTCTAGAAAAATAGATGTGGCACTTATTACTGAAACTGGGTTTAAGAAAAATATACAATATTGTTATAATGGTTATAATATGATCCGTAAAGACCGACATGACGGCTATGGTGGTGTTGCCATTTTAGTTCATCATTCAATAAGTTTTTGTGAATTCAAAATTAATAATAATGTGTGTAGAGGCGTGGAAATGTGTGGCATAAAAATTAAATATGGTAAATCGAAGCTAAGCCTTTTTTCTGTTTATAAACCACCTAAAATTAAATGTTCTGCTAATGATTGGTTTACACTTTTTTCACAAGCAAAAAATCCTATAATCGTGGGCGGTGATTTCAATGCACATCATTCTTTATATCACAATATATGTAAACTAAACGAATTTGATTTAACTAACAACTACTGGATCCGCAAAAATTCACCGCCTCTCTGTGATGCTTTCCGAAACTACAACAATCTATGTGTAATTAGATCAGAAAAAAATATGACTTTAGATGATTTTGAATACTTTTTTCATATGTTTAATGTCATTCAACCTAGGTATCATGTAAATCC
The DNA here is from genome assembly GCA_963921935.1 of Galeruca laticollis. Classification (NCBI taxonomy): domain Eukaryota; kingdom Metazoa; phylum Arthropoda; class Insecta; order Coleoptera; family Chrysomelidae; genus Galeruca; species Galeruca laticollis. The sequence continues at coordinate 107,718,800 of OY998181.1, forward strand.
TATGATAAGTCTTACAATTTTAAACTCCATATTAGAAAATTATTCTGATTCCATACAGATATATACTGACGCTTCCAAAAGTTTATATGGAACTGGTTGTGCGTTCTACATTCCAGGTGATAATGTCGAAAAATTGTTTAAGCTCCCCTCTGACTTCTCAGTTTTCAGCGCTGAAGCTGTGGGCATCTATGAATCGTTAAAATTTTTTTCTTCGTCCAGAAAAAGTTCTGCTATCATATGAGCTGATTCTCTGTCTGTCTTAACAGCTATACAAAATCCAACTATACCTGCTTTATCAGATAATCTTTATATATTCTATATAAAAAAAATGTTATTTCAATTAAGAAAAGATAATAAACATGTACAGCTGATATGGATCAAAGCACATATAGGACTTAAACATAATGAACATGTAGATCGTTTAGCTAAAAATGCAGCAGAAAATGGTACTTTATCTATCTATCCACTAACTGTACCAGACGTATTTGCTAATTCTAGGCAAAAACAAAGTTGTTTATGGAAAAAGTCTTGGAACGATTATTGTAAAATATCTAATACCCAATATTCATCAATTCAACAAGAAATTCCGAATTGTTGTTGGTTCAATTCTTACTCCTGCCCACGTAAATACATTACAACTATTGTTAGACTACGCTTTGGACATGCATGTTATCCGGCACACTTATATAAAATAAAAATTCTTGACACAGACCTGTGTCAACACTGTCATATCATATTTTCTTTAACTGCATATATTCCCAAGAAACTTAAAACCTTATTAATGATTTAATAAGAGTCGGATTTTTCCCACCCTTTAATATCTGCCATCTTTTAGCCTTAAACAAAATGGAAGTATATAATGTTCTGATGAAATTCATATACGAATCAAAGGTATGCTTGTGAATGTTTGAACTAGATTTGTTTACCTCTGTTTATCCCAATTGTAGTTATTCCTATCTTTCCGTGGCCTAGTTTTGTTTGTGATAAATTATAATGTCTTGATGGGCCCCTAGACAAGAAGCGAGTGGCCCTGTATATCTTATTGTATTTATTTTTTTAGGTAGGTAATTTTGTCTTCTCTTAGGTGTGGATAGGTGTGAGTGAGGTGAATATATTTTTTTATATATTAATAGTTTGTTCCTGTTGTGACTGGCCGAATGACGAGTGTCAAAAAAAAAAAAAAAAAAAAAAAAAAAAAAAAAAAAAAAAAAAAAAAAAAAAAAAAAAAAAAAAAAAAAAAAAAAAAAAAAAAAAAAAAAAGTATGATATGACATATTATATATCCATTTTCAATGGTTGGAGCTACAGTGCAAATAAACCATTTATGGATGTTATCAGATGAAACACCCTTAAAAAATTGAACACTCAGTACTGAAATTTAACATTTGATTATAAGGATACTGATGAGTGACAATTTTATTTATCAAAATTATAATTAATAAAAAATAAAACCAGATTAAAAAAATTAAAACAATAAACTTATGAAACAACAAGAAATATTGTAACAACCTATATTATTATTTTGAAATTATTGAATCCGTTTTTTGGTGAATAACATCACGAAATAAGATGTCTGTATTTTTTTACCGATTTTACTTTTATTTCTAATTATGTTTAACCCGATATGTTGTTATATTTTAGTTTGTTTACAATTGACATGATTGTTATATCTTATAAGAATGTTCATTTCATCAAGTAGGCTTTGGTCCTCTTACCATTGAAAATAAAACAAAACCTGTGTTACCTGTCAGAATTAATTTTACGACGTGCAGTCTTGTGAACAACATGAATTTTGAAAATTATGAAAAATATGATATGCATGTGGCATATATTGAATGTCAAAAGAATGTTATTGATCCGTCTGAATTATATTTTCAACGATATCCAGAAAGAAGGCAACCTGACAAGAGAATTTTTAAAAATCTCGATTCAAATTTAATCGAGTATGGATGTTTTGTGAAACCACGGCGTGAGTACGAAAAGAATCATGAAGAAAGAGAGGTAAATACATTGGGATATGTCAAAGCACATCATGAATCTTCTCTACGTCAAATTGAAAATCAAATAGGTGTTCCAAAAACTACTGCAGGAAGGATTTTAAAGAAATATAAATTTAGGCCTTATCGGACATCCGTCCGTCAAAAATTATACCCAAACGATTTTTTGAGAAGAGCACAATTTGCACAGTGGTATATAGGAAAATGTAATGAACATCAAAATTTTTATTCAAAGGTGATATTTAGCGATGAAGCTCGCATAAGCAGTGCAGGAATATTTAACAGACATAATGAACTATATTGGAACGACTCAAATCCACACTTAGTTCAGGGGATCAGGGGACAAGGCAGATTCGGCTTTAACGTTAGTTGTTTTGTCAAACCTAATAAATTAGTTTATCATATATTTGATGATAAACTAACTGCTGCTGGATATATAGATATCTTGGAAATAAACTTACACCAACTTTTGGAAGAGGAAGTGTTGGCTGATAGGGACACATTTTGGTTCCAGCAAGATGGAGCACCCGCCCATAATGCTCTATTCATTGGAGATTATTTAGGCGAAAATTTTCCTAATCGGTGGATTGGTACCCATGGACCGGTTAGGTGGCCCCCTCGTTCTCTGGAAGTAAATCCTCCTGATTTTTTTATTTGGGGATTTTTAAAAAATAATATTTACAAGACTAACTTTGAGAGTAGGGAAGATTTATTACAAAATATTCATGCCGCATTTAGAAAAATAAAGCCAGTGCACATTCTCAATTGTGTAAGACCAGAAATAAAAAGGTGTCAATTATTATTACAACAAAACGGAGGACATTTTGAACATTTAATGTAATTTTTACATTCTAATAAAATTAGTTAAAGGTAGATTAGTTGTTACAATATTTCTTGTTGTTTCATAAGTTTATTGTTTTTATTTTTTTAATCTGGTTTTATTTTATATTAATTATAATTTTGATAAATAAAATTGTCACTCATCAGTATCCTTATAATCAAATGTTAAATTTCATTACTGAGTGTTCAACTTTTTAAGGGTGTTTCATCTGATAACATCCATAAATGGTTTATTTGCACTGTAGCTCCAACCATTGAAAATGGATATATCAGGTGAATGAGAATTAAAAAAGAAAACGAAAAACGTCAAAATATACAGGGTGTCCCATTTAAAAAAACATAAGTTTGCATTATATTCCCTTAGTGAGCCCCCTAACAAAAAAGTTCTGTGCGCCACTGAACTCTTTAATATTCTATCTATCGAAAGTTTTTATAACGTTTTTTTATATTTCTCTTAATTAAGAAGTTATAGTACTTTGTAGTTTTCGACAGTTTTCAATAATCGCCCTGTATCTTCCAACTGCAGAGAGTTACTAAAGATTTAATAAGGCTATCGTTTCTTTAACAAAAAAATAAGTCATAACATCTTAACTGCTTTTCTTCTATCTCTTTTAGTTTACGAGATACCCTGCAAAACACACCAATTTGGGACACCCTGTACTTGTTTTTCACTCGGGCGTCCTCATATCTGGGACACTCAACCAGGATATGTTTTACTGTTATCTGCTGGGAACACTGAGGCATTTCGGTCCTGGCAAGTAAATGTCGATGCGGTCAGTTTAGTGTGTCATATCCTTAGTCTTGTCAGTAGTACTTGGTTGGGCCGCCTTTTTGGTATTGTATTCCAGGGTTTTACACTGGGTTTCACCTCGCGTAATTTTGCTTCCCAATCAAGCCACTGATTTTGTCACGCACTTATCGCTTTCATGGTATACTTCAAATCACTGATGGTCGTCGCGTTTACAATTACCGCACTATCACTTTCCGGTGCTTGTTTTGCCAGTTGGTCTGCTTCTTCATTACCCTGGATTCCTATGTGGGAGGGGATCCACATAAATTTTACATTTATTTGGGATTCTTGTAATTCCTTCTTTATTTCGATAGCAATGGGATGACTACTTTAAACTTGCCGGATGGATTTTAATGAACTGAGGGAATCTGTGATTATGAGGATGTTGGAGGCATTCGCATTTTTGGACAGTTTAAGGGCTTGTAGCAATGCATATATTTCTCCAGTGAAGACTGTACTGCAGGTAGGTAATTTAAAAGATAAGTTATGATTTGCCATAACAACCGCGACTCCGACGCCAGCTGTAGTTTTCGAGGCATCCGTATATATTTTGAAATGGTCATTATATTTAATGAGTTTTGTCTGGAAGATGTTTTTTATCAGCAAACTGGGTAGTTCATATTTTTTAAAAGAGGTAAGAGTGGTGTCAATTATTGGTTTGGAATTTTGCCAAGGAGGATATGTTTTTTCCATCTTGAATATAGGAACATGTTTGATTTGATGATCTGCTTTGTATTGTCTCACGCGATTACAGAAAGTTGGACTCTGTTGTTGTTGTGCGATATTATCAATTTCATCTGTATGAATTTTTGGGTACATTGGATGCTCAGTATTATCTATTATGCATATATATAATAGCATATGACAATGTCGATATTTTTCTTCTCGTAGATAAAGATGGTTCCCCTAATTCTGAATAAAGACTTTCCACCGGTGACGTACGATATGCACCAGATATTATTCGTAAGGCGTTATTGTGGACTGTATCAAGTTTCTTTAAAATATGGCTTTTGATGGATGCATTGACAATAGATCCATAATCGAGTTTGGAACGTATAAGATTTTTATATATAATATGTAGAGTTTTTTTATCTGATCCCCAGTTACGGCTAGAAAGTATTCTTAGAAGATTGATACTTTTCTGACTAGATAATATCAACTTTTTTATATGATCGTTCCAGCTCAGTTTCTGGTCAAATATCATACCTAAGAATGTCGTGGAAGTTACATATTGCAGTTTTTCTTCATATAGTGTAAGCGGGGGTGTTTTTCCACAAGGTTTTTTCGAAAATACTAAACATTTGGTTTTGGATGCAGAAAAGTTAAAGCCCGACTGTTTTGACCATTGCTGCAGTTTATTAAGTTGTCTCTGTAGTATATGTTGCATTGAATAGATGTTTTTATTTTTCATGTATACCACTAAGTCATCCGCATATGGCCTTATTTTAATTGGTTTAAGTACATTTTCAATAATGTTATTAATAGCGATTAGAAATAATATGGGACTAATAACAGAACCGTGGGGAGCACCATTTTCTTGACATCGTTTGGTCGATAGATTACCATTTACTCTTACTCTAAAAGTCCTATAGCTTAGAAAATTTTTAATGAATGCCAACATATGTCCATCTATATTCCATTGCTTTAACGATTTCAGTATATTTATTCTACATGCAGTATCGAATGCTTTGCTAATATGAATAAATATGGCTAAGCATTTCTGTTTATTTGCGAAGGCTTCGTGTATGTCACTTTCTAGATCAATAATATTGTCAATAGTACTTCTCTTTTTCCTAAATCCTTTTTGTTCTGTTTTAATTAGTTTACGACTTTCAAGTTCCCACCTAAGAAGATTATTAATAATTTTTTCTAAGAGCTTACACATCGTACTAGTCAGTACATTAGGTCTGTATGATTCTGTACTTGTTGCTTTCTTAACAGTCTTTAGAATTGGTATGATTGTTGCTTCAGTCCACTGAATTGGAAAAGTATGTTGTATCCAAATGGTGTTGTAAATATTTAAGAGTACTTCTTTGCCGCTCTCCGATATATATAGCAGGAAAGAAATCGGTATATTATCAGGACCTGGACTAGAGTTTTTAAAGTTTTTTATCGCTTCATCTAGTGGTTGGTTAGGTTAGGTTAGCATTAGCAGATAAAGAGGTTTCATTAGAGTCAGGATCGCGCTCAGGATCAACACCAACTCGTTCTAAGGTACTCGCTTCGTTAGTGTATGTACTACTCTCACTCTCCGTGTTTTTCTTAAAAAAACCTTCGTATATCCATTCTAATTGATTTCTGAAAACAAAATACAGAGACTTAATTAGCGACCTGCGACTTTAAGAGCAAAAAAGAAGAGAGAAAAATGATAGGCAGAAAAAGTCAGTATCTTTTAGCTTAATTTTTGCCAAAAAAGAACAAATATTAAATTTTAAATAATGGCAGAAATCATTTAATTTAAAACTAAAATTCAGAGCAGGAATGTGTTTCTCCTTATATTTTAATTTAACTGTAGGTACCTATCTTGAATAACTAGATTTCTAAGCTATTTAAACAGTAGGCTAAGAATTCTGCATAAAGCAGACCCACAATCTGGCAACGATGAATTTGCCGTTGACTGCCAATAATACAATAATATTTACTACGGCTGAGGACTGACTTTTCCAAAGTAACCGAGGCTTCGCACGATTTACAATTAAAATAAACGTAGTAACAGTCCATTACTCGTTTGAGTGTATACTGTGCTTTGTTCTTAAAGTATGACATGACTGTACGATATTGATTAATAACTGTTAACCAATATCCACATAAATGTGAAAGTTGGTTCTTCCTCTCCAAATGAAACTCGTGTGAAAACTTAACACTTATATTAACTATTAACAGGAAGTAATATTTCACATTACTTAATAAAAAACTATATTTATTGAGTGACACTTTGTTAGGATATATAAAAACCGTTAACTTTATTTAAAAATGATATTTAACTGTTTATAGAGAACCGTATTATAAGTAACCCGATGCTTACTAAGAGAATATCGCAATTACTTGAAATTATTAAACGTCGGTGGAGGAAAGGTAAAATCGAACACCTAGTCCTCAAAATTATACAGAGAAGTAAACGGTACTTCGTCGCACGAGGTTTTTGCTCTACTGCCCTCTTTTAGACAAGCGGGGTGGCTAGGGGAGAACAAAATTCCTTTTCATTCCTATCGACTAATGACAAGTACCAGACATTCATATATTTTTGAAATTCTGTATGTAACTCAAGGTTAAGGGAGTTAAATATCCTCTCAAAGCGACACTTCAAATACCTAACATATGCTGGTGCAGCAAGTGCCCTGCTTTGACCTCCACCCCCCCCCCCTTCCGGCACCCATGCCTACAGCTTAGACTAAACGGCGCATGATTTCATGAAACTAGGATCAGCAAGTAATGTTGCCAACTTAAAGAAAAATAAATGTGTCATTTTAGCATAGTATGTCATTTTAAGCCAGGTTCCCCTACGGTAGCGACAGACTTTTTTACGTAAAAATATTACACAACGTATATAATTACAAAAAATGTGTTTCTTATTTGAGTTCAGATAAAACTTTCTATATTTCCTACAGAAATAAGGCACAGTCAACGGATATTTTTAATTTCAATTATTTCTCTAAAACCTTCAGTACAAACTGCGACTTTAATAAATTATTTGTAAGATCCGAGGTTAAATTACTTAACGGTTTTAACAAAACCACTAGCATGTTGTACATTTCAAAAATAAAAATAAAATAATATCATTATCATTAATATTTCACAATACTCAACATTTATTATTAATAAATAGATACTATTGTTTTCATTAGCATGATATAACGGAGTGATCAAAATTTGAATTCAGAGCTGTATATCACAAATACCGTGTATATCAAGATCACCTGTGGTAAAAGTCAAAAGTATTGTGATCCACAAAGCCTCCAAAGTTTTTTTATTAGTTTCGCATTTCTAGAAAATTATGTAACACCCTAAATATTTTTGTAATGTCAACTAATAGCTCAAGGTGTACCATAAAATCTAAGAAATTAGTAGAAAACTAAACAACGGGGACTTTAAAGTAAAATTCCAAGGAATAGCTTATAAACAAATCTAATTTTGATAGAGAGTTTAATACAATTAGACAAATAGCAACATCCAATGGTTATCCATTACATATGATAAATAAGCTAATTAAAAAAAAGAGGAAAAAGTGGCATTACAACTAATATTTCCTAAACAAACTGATGAAATAAAAACTTATAAAACCATCACATATGCACGAAATATTTCTAATAATATTTCAAAGATAATATCTTTAGCAACGAATACAACAATTTCTTTTAAAACAGAAAGTAACGTTAGTACAAAATTGTTAAATGTAAAAAAATACCATCATTAAAGAAATCAGGTATATATAAACTCAAATGTCCAGAATGTAATGCTGTCTATTTGGGTCAGACCCTTAGAAATTTTGAAATCCGATACAGTGAACACTTACGAGCATACAGATTAAAACAACCAGATAAATTGCACAACGCAAAACATCTACTTGACACCAATCATTCATTGACACCTAACACAGAACTAGAAGTGCCGCATATTTCTGAAAAGAAACAAGAACTGGATTTCCTTGGAGAATTGGAAATTAGAAGACATTTAAGAAACCCACAATATGAAGTTGTCAATGAACAGATAAATCTAGGGAGTTCTCCACTAATAAACTGTCTTCTTAAGTGACAATTGTAAAGATCCGCAGATATAGTTTTCCTGGTTTTCTATATCATTGCACAGTCATACTGATCTTAATTGGAAAAATGATATCCAGGATATCATCATAGGGCTAATAATATCTAAACTTCAATATTTGTAATATCACATCTTCTTCTTTTTTCTATTAACATATATTAAGTCAATCACAAGTTAGGTCACTTCTTGGACCTGCCAAAAATAATTACTTAGCATCAGGTAGGCATCAAATGAAATGTAACTTCTGTCATTCTGACGATGATATTGATTTATCGAAACAATTATCAATTTTTTAGAATTTTCAGCAATTTTCATTATATTGTGGAATTAGCTAGAAACAGTGAGTTTCATTTAAAACACTTACTGTATTCTAATTATTTTATTTCAAAATAACCATTTATAGCCCATCATTTGATATTTCATTCAATTTAACTCCATTAACTCAATAATGATTAAATGTTGAGTTAAATTAAATGAAATATCGAATGATGGACCATAAATGGTTAAATTGGAAAAAATAACTAGTAAAAATGGAAAGAGGGGAGTAAGTACAATCATAAAAGAAATACGGCACTTTTCCACCGGCATTACAAACCGAGTTATACAACATCAAAGTTGAAATAACAAAACAATTCAACACCCTGTATCTCATTAACGACAAGCCTTATTACACATGTTTATAAGAACTTTTTGTCTTTAAATTGAGTGACGAAGTGCCCACTACAATATTTTAGATTACTTAGGAAACACCCTGTAGATTAGAGTATCATTAGATTTTTAAATGATGTTAAATCAAGAGAAAAGTGGAAAATTATTTATGATAAGTTTATATTAATTTATTTATTTATTATTATACTCTTATAAACACACAGAGCTGGACGAACTACTGGAGTATAAATGCTAACTACTTATTAGTTATTGAAGATACAAGTGTTAAAGTGAAAATTATTTTGTGAATGGGGAAAAAAGTTGAACGAGTGGAACAAATTCATGATCACATCAAAAATTAAGATCAAACTACAATAAACATTGAAAAATTAAATTACATGTTAATATGTAACATGCATAAGTATTTAATTAAAAATAATTCCTTTATTGTAGATGGCAAAGCACACAAGAGGGCAGAAAGGTGATTATAGAATCGCATGATATTCGCCTTAAAGGAATTAATTTCTTAGAAAATATTATTAAATATAGAACCAAAGGCTGGAATATTGTGTATACTGATGAAACATACATCCACTGCTCACATGTTCAATCCAAGGTATGGTACGATGTATCAGGAATAGGTTTGAAATTAGTCAGGAAGAAATTTTCTGAAGTATATATGTTCAAGAATGGTGCTCTATTGCGAACATGTAATCTGAATGGATTAAAAAAGAACACATGTTTGATAACGATGTAGGGTAAATGCACCAGTGAATGAACAAATTGAAATATATCTGAAATTATTAAGAATATGGTGTCTTTCTCGTAAACACTGCAATATCCCTCATGACGTGCAACATGTTCCTCTTAACGTGATACTTCGTTAGTTTAAGTCAGTTCTTATGAATGAACGTACCGCTGTGTTTATGTTGACAAAATTTGAGAAACCTATCTGTTATTGGAACGATACTAAGCAATGACCAGGTGAGCAATAGTACAGAATAAGATATTAACAAATGAGATGTGTGGTGTGTCGTCATTATCACATCAATTAATTGATTTCAACAGATTTTATCGAAAACCTAACCTCAAAATACACCTTAATCGTTATTAAATTCAATAATTTGAGTGTTCATTCATTGGTGCATGTGCTGAACCCAGTAAATGAACAAAATGTTCATTCATTGGGATTTTACGTGTTAATCTAGATTTCATCGATCTGATCCTTATATGCTCGTTTAGAAAGGCTGTTTCACGGGTTCCGTCAGGAAATGTCTACTAAGCTTGCTATCCAGTAAATGAACGACTTTGTTCATTCATTGAATCATAACATAGATCAATGGTGCTCCAGTGAATGAACAATTTATTCTTTCTCTGTTTTTTCTGATTTCATATTTTTTTAATCATTTGAATGGAAATGTGGAATGTGGAAAGTCCAAGCCAGAACATCAGAAAAAGTATGTAAGATTCCGATATTCCGATGACTGTCTCCAGAAGGCCGTGGAAGCAATAAGAAAAAAGGAAATCACCATCAATGCGGTCAGCAGACAATATGGGATTCCGAAAAGTACATTTTTCAACAAAACCTTTGGAAAAGTTCCCATGATTCGAAAAATGGTTCCTCCCACCATTTTGACCTCTGAAGAAGAAACTACTCTAGAAACATGGATTCTATCCAAAGCTCTATTAGTATTTCCCATGCATCCCGATGAGGTGAAGGACTCAGTGCAGCGTGTCTTCAAAGCTGTTGATAGGCCCAATAAATTCGTGGATGATAGACCGGGTAGGAAATGGTTGCATATTTTTTTACAAAGATATCCGAAAAAATAACTACAAGGAATACAGAATTAATATCCAAGGCGAGAGGAAAATATTCGAAATTGGTTTCAGGAGATGAAGGAATATTTAATTGGAGAAAGCGTTGAAGACATCCTTTCGGAGCCTGATAGAATTTTTAATGGGAAAATCGGTTTGCAGACTTGTCCCAAAACTAGAAAGCTTCTGGGTCCCAAAAATTACAGGAATTTTTATGAAATTGCTAGTGGCCCAGAAAAAGAATGCATTACAGTTCTCTGTACATTTTCTGTCTCAGGAGAATATGTTCCACCTATGATTGTGTACCCGTACAAGCGTATTCCAAGAAATATTGTACAAACTATACCTGAGGAGTGGGGTATTGGCCGATCAGATAGTGGATGGATGACGAGTGCAACATTCTACGAATTTATTTCGAATATTTTCTTCCCTTGGCTTCAAGAAAACAACATTTAATTTCCTGTTTTGCTATTGCTTGACGGTCATAAATCGCATATCAATATGGATTTGTATAATTTCTGTGTACAGGAAAGAATAAAACTATACTGCCCTCTGCCCAATGCAACACATATCTTGCAACCTTGTGACGTACCAGTATTCAAGTCTCTCAAAGGACACTGGAAAAAGACCATTTTGAAACATAAACAGAACACCAATACATCAGTTACAAAAAATACCTTTGCCCCCCTTTTCCAAAAAGCTTTTGAAGAATCGATCAAACCGGAAATCATCAAAAACGGTTTCAGAAAATGTGGATTGTTTCCATTTAGTGCAGACGCTGTGAATTATTCCCAATGCATTTCGATAAGGAGACAGCAGCTTGACCTAAATTGGGACAAGGAAGTTTCTGTGACCAGAGACGAATATGAAACTGTTCTGAAAGTCATTAAACATCATGTAGATTCAAAAACTTTGATAGAATTCAATAGTGCCTATGAAGGTGAAAAAGTTCTACAACTTTTGAGAAATATTTAAAAAAGCAGCCGATGGAACGAGAAATTTGATAAATGCTGATGGAATTAACCAAGAATGTGAAGAAGCCTTCGAAGAAAACTCGCGGAATATTGCTAATTTTGACATACCGGATATACAAGAATACACAACAGATTTAACAGATGACCTGTTGAACCTACCATTGGAAATTGATGGTATTCTCTATCCAGCTAACATATCTGACAATTCAACAATAATATTCAATGTGGATAGAACGAAAGATATAGAAAACGTTATCATAGAAGAAATTGAAAATTCTGAAGATATATTGGACGGTACCGAGCAAGAGAGTATAACTAATAATGACACTCTAATAGGTTACGAGAAAAAACAAGTTAAACAGATGATCTGAATGCTGTAGAAGAACTCGAGATTCCAGATAAAATAGACGTAGTCATAGGTAACAGTAGTGTCGATTTCCATAATCAAGAGCCGCAGAAGCCGAAAACTACCAGAGACGGATGGCTACAACATCTTCATTGGCCAAATATTGAAAAAAAGTGTGGCAAAAGGAAACAAGCAACTATAATGCCGTTTGACATCACTTCCAAAAAATGGAAAAACTATACAGATACAAAAGAATCTGAGAAAAAGGAAAAAGAATCTGAGAAAAAGGAAAAAGAAGCTGAGAAATTGAAACAAAAATCAATTAGAGAGAAAAAACAAGAAGCAACCACAAGAAGAACCGCGAAAAGAACCAAAGCACCACCAGCAACAGAAGTTACCTGTTTACAAGTTGATATAATCGATACTGGCAATGAAGATGAAAATCCTAGTGTTTCCTAAGATATCACTGTAGGAACTTATGTTATAATAACGTATAACCAGAATTATTTTCCGGGCATAGTAGAAACTATTGACAATGATGAATTCCCCGCTATGGCACCAGCTGGTCTTAATACCTTTAGATGGTCAAATTGGGTTGACCAGATATGGTACAAGAAGTCTTCAATTGCAGAAGTGATCGAAGCACCTAAGCTTATGAGACGTGGTTCCTACGAGTGTCCCGAAATTCGTAAATATTCTGATAAGATCAATCCGGGCAACATAAGGAATATACTATCTTCCCCAGAGGATGATATCAACAGGGATAAAAATGGAGCAAAAATCAATGATTCACAAGAAATTACTATCGGACCTTATGTCAAAATAATGTATAACCAAAAATATTTTCCTGGAGTAGTGGAAAATGCAGAAGGTGATGAATGTGAAGTTCGCGCTATGAGACCAGCAGGTCCCAATACGTTCAAATGGCCAGAACGTGTTGACCAAATATGCTACGAGAAAACTTCAATTGTGGAAATGATTGAAGCACCCAAGCTTATAAGACGTGGTTTTTTCGAATGTCCAGAAATGCTGAAATTATCTGAAATAATATTGTATCACCATATGTTGTACTGTCGTTGATAATCATTGATTAAAAATTGTTCAACGCCTATTTTCTTCATAAGTTCATTCATTGGATCATCCATATTCAACCAATGGCAGCATTCGTTCATTTACTGGGGTATTATGCAACATTTTACATTTTATTTTTTTATTAAGTCTCAAACTGTCTACTTCTGTAACTATCGTATGCAACGTGTTCACTATTTCATTGAACACTATGTGTTATGTTTCTGGAGCTGAAAATCATTACGGATGGTTTATAAAAATACAGTGAAGTTCAAAAATGTCTTTAGTGTTCATTCACTGGTGCATTTACCCTAGATTCTCTAAGTTTAATGTAAATACAGGACCATCTAACAAATCTACTAGTGTGAATTTCTTAATGGCTCTGAACGCAATCAATTACAAAGGTTTACAAGAAGACATTGGTTCTCACGAAGTTAATATCAATTAATATGTTTTTATATTTTAGGAATATGGAAAAGTTTACATCTTGGAGAGGATTATAGAACAAAGAAGTGGGTTATTGTTGCAGGGATAAAAAAGAACATGCAAATGGGAAAGAATCCATTTTGTATGAGTGTAATAGGATTGTTTCAAATGGTGCATCCCTTTTATTATAATTGTTTAGTTTTTATGAATGTATAATTTTAGGATTTTTTTCTTCGTATAAGAAACACAATATAAAGATCTGAGGAAGCATCCATATTCGTGGAATGTGTCCATCAAGAATTAAACTATACATTGAAAGGGATGATACCTACTTATCAGATAACTATAATTTGAATATTATATTTTAAATTATTTGTTAATATAATTTAAAGGAAATATAATGGTAGGGGTGAGGGGGGGGGGCAAAAGTGGAAAAAAATTACATTACATTTTTTTTATTTTCTGGGAAAGTTATTCAAAGTAACTTTACGCAATATGTAACCTTTGATTAATTTAGATGATTTATTCATGGTTTTTTTGCAAGCCAAATCATTTATGGACACTTAAAAACATGTTTTCTTAAACCTCACATATTGTCCACTATTACCCCATTAAGGAGTAAAAGTGGACATTACGGTTTTTGTAAGGGGTAAAAGTGGACAAGGTCAAAATATGATTGAAACATCAAAAATATTGAATGCAAAACATTTAATAATAATCTAAAAACTATTTACAAGTAATATAACAAAATATGAGAAAAAAACAAAGTTAAGTAGGCCTATAAGTTAGTCTTCTTTCTCGGCCAATTCTTTTATACATTGTGACTACAATCAGTAAAAAAAAATCAAACTCGAAACGGAAAAACGGTCCCTGCTCGGGCGCCACTTGTGACGCGCTTTCCTGCCGCTTACTTCTTCTTCACCTCTCGCGCAGGTTCTTAGCGACTGACGCGTCACTTTGGACACCCTCGATGCAAAGTTTTTTTTCAAAACAAATACTCGGGCGCCAGATTATTTTACGTGGTTCACTCCACGGCCCCTTGACCCTTGGCGTCAAGAGTTCCAGGTAGCCTCAGATGGAGGTTACGGAAAATTCCAGGGGTCTCGTTGAATTTAAGACACCTACAGAACCTATAAACCTTAGACGGTGATGCTACGGGATATTAAGAAAACACTGATCGTATTTATTGGTATATTACAAGACTTACTGAATATGTACACATACAGATTAATATTCGACAATTTCTGATCAAACGGTACCGAATCAATTCAATATATCAGCGGTAAGCTAAAGTGTTCAAGCCTTATGTTATTATGCACCATGCGAAATTTGCCGGTATTAAGGAAGGTGAGCAATGACACAATAAAACAGGTGTAAGCAAGCAAATGCAATTTGTTAATAACAGCGAAAGCGGTATAAGCAGTTTTGTAAATTATGCGGTAAGCAGCAATAAAACAATAATTACCTATCACGGTAGTCCACGGAATAAAACTATCTTCGCGGTAGGGATAGTCAATCGGGATAGATGGAAAAATGTGACCAGACCAGTTTATAACAAAAGAAACTAAAGAATTTAAATTAGATTACCAAGCAATCAGTGGCATCGGCCTCGTACTCGATTGAGAATCTAATTTTTATACAGGGGAATTGACACTTTAAATTGTATATTTTCGCGGTAGGGACAGTCAATCGGGATAGATGGGAAAATGTGACCAGACCAGTTTATAACAAAAGAAACTAACGAATTTAAATTAGACTACCAAGCAATCAGTGGCATCGGCCTCGTACTCGATTGAGAATCTAATTTTTTATAGGGGAATTGACACTTTAAATTTTCAAATCAAATTAAATTAGATTAGATTATCAAGCAATCAGTGGCATCGGCCTCGTACTTGATTGAGAATCTAATTTTTATACAGGGGAATTGACACTTTAAATTTTATATTTTCGCGGTAGGGATAGTCAATCGGGATAGATGGGAATATGTGACAAGACCAGTTTATAACAAAAGAAACTAACGAATTTAAATTAGATTACCAAGCAATCAGTGGCATCGGCCTCGTACTCGATTGAGAATCTAATTTTTTATAGGAGAATTGACACTTTAAATTTTCAAATCAAATTAAATTAGATTACCAAGCAATCAGTGGCATCGGCCTCGTACTTGATTGAGAATCTAATTTTTATACAGGGGAATTGACACTTTAAATTTTATATTTTCGCGGTAGGGATAGTCAATCGGGATAGATGGGAAAGTGTGACAAGACCAGTTTATAACAAAAGAAACTAACGAATTTAAATTAGATTACCAAGCAATCAGTGGCATCGGCCTCGTACTCGATTGAGAATCTAATTTTTTATAGGGGAATTGACACTTTAAATTTTCAAATCAAATTAAATTAGATTACCAAGCAATCAGTGGCATCGGCCTCGTACTTGATTGAGAATCTAATTTTTATACAGGGGAATTGACACTTTAAATTTTATATTTTCGCGGTAGGGATAGTCAATCAGGATAGATGGGAAAGTGTGACAAGACCAGTTTATAACAAAAGAAACTAACGAATTTAAATTAGATTACCAAGCAATCAGTGGCATCGGCCTCGTACTCGATTGAGAATCTAATTTTTATACAGGGGAATTGACACTTTAAATTTTTGAAATTACCGGCTAAAACTATTCTAAAATACTGGTCGGAGAGTAGGACAGCGGTTTCCCAAATAATAGCAAAATAAAACTGTGTCTTAGAATGCAACTTGAATCTAATATGTACTTGGGTAATTTGAAACGGGACACTAGGTATAACAATCTGTATCGCAAAAATTAAAATCAAAATGCTACTTCAATGTATTGAAGGCTCAGACCTGAATTCCAAAGAAACAATATACAAAACGTTGTGATAAATACTGTAAATAACTTTGTTTTTTTATCGTTTCGAAAAAAAATATACCGGCTTATCAGTCTTATCAAAATACGGAATAATATTCTTAAATACGGAACTATTACAACTATTCGTAAAATTTAAAATCAAAATGATATTTCAATCAGACCCTAATTCCAGAGAAACAATATACAGAACGCGATAATAAAAACTGTAAATTACATTGTTTTTATCGCTTCAGAAAAAAAACTACCGGCTATCGGCTTTACCAAAATACGGAATTATATTCTTAATAACCAAACTGCTAAATTGTTTGTTGAAATGAAATATAAAATTTTGAAACTCGGGTGAAATGCTTTATTGGGTTTATAAAATAATTTCCACTTACTTGGAAAGTACTGGACGGTCGGACACTCGATTTACGGCCAAATTATAATTCGCTATAATGACTTTTGCCAACAACTGAACAGAAATTTTGATTGTAATAACTGAATATAATAGCTTAATTTCGCTAACCAAAAATAACAACTAAATCTCAAAACCCGAATGATAACTTCAATAATCAACTAATAACTCTTAATCGCCAATCACTTAATGCCTTTTTAACGCTCGGTTTTTGAATTTATAATTTACTTCCTACCTAAATTTTGGCAATATCGGTGGTGAGGGAAAATTGATTTAATTACAGCAAGAAGTATTTCTATTTGTACGGAACGACTCCGATTTTAAATTAAAATAGTTTATATACCGGGCGTCCTTGATAATTTAAATTTTGAAAAGTGGAAGTTGATACATTATATATTTTTCCTTAAATGATAAATCACGGCTTTTGAGTTACTAATGGAATAAATACTTAGATTAATATTAAGGGCTTGAAACGGTACCAGAAAACAGAGTTGGAAAGTAAGTAACGAGTTATATTCACTTATTAAACTTAAAATACCATCGGAACAAAATCATATAATGCTTCATAAAAAATAACTCGTTACAACATATATGAGTTCAGCCCATATTAAATTCTGAAAAATTAAATTTAAAATTGAAAACACTGAGTGCCCTTTCGGTTCCCCCTACAATAACTGGATGAGGTAATTTTAGAATAATATCAGAAATATCACTTATATCTACAACAGCGGGGTTTGATAAATTTGAATGTTTCATCTTTTCTCTTCAAGAAGTTTACAGTGAATTCAGTTGAACCGATCTTTTCTGTGATTTGAGCAACAAAATACTTAACAGTCTTTTTACTTTCTAGAACTGTCTGTGGGTATGGTGTACACACTAGTAGTAAATATAGTGAATGCAAACGACGAGTACTCAGTGTGTATGTGTTTATTAATCTGCAGCTAAGCGCTTTCGGCTATTAAGCCATTATCAAAGCTGTCGTCATTAAAAAAGAGATCCAAAACAGGTGTCAAAACCATCCAGTTGATAAAAAAGAAACAATGCACAAAGTTAAATCATTGTTATGATGAAGTCATTAAATTAAAAACATTAAAATTACCCTGTTGAAAGGGTGTACAATTATAATTTACATGATGGAAATTCCCATTCAGGAGTGTAAACTGAATGAAAACCGATGACAAGTTTGACGTTAAAAATACGGTCACACCTTTGCTATTGGGTTTTCTCTTTTCTAACTTTGGAAAGGGTCTGACTTGATCTGGAGTGACAAACATTTTCCCTTTCAACTTCTTTGGGGAATTCTCTGGCGTACTATTTTCCATTGGATTTGTTAAGGATATGCTTTTATCTTTAGATGTTCCTGGCTGTGATATTTTCCATTCAGTTAAACTTGTAACACAACTTGGTAAAACAGTTGTTACACTTGTTGCCGGACATTATGCAACATCAAACCATCATTTAATGCAACATCATTGGCAGATGAAGACCTAGATGATCCTGGCTGAGGGATGTTCTCATCACTGGAATTTATACGACAACTAGGTTTAACATCATTGGTCGATGTGCTGAAATCTTTTTGGGGGTGATCAGTAACGGATCACGGACAAAAGTTCGTCTCTTGTAAAAACCGAACAATCAAATGGTTCAATTCCAGTTTTTTTAAAGCCTGATATTATATTCTTTCTACAGAAAGCCTCGTCAAATGGAGCTGAAGATAAATGTGCTAAATTATGAATCGTTGGGTTAGATATTATCAACCGGTTGAAAGCAGCTTTATATGCAGCTTTAAATGTGGCAAACACAGCCACATTAAGTGGCTGTAGTCTGTGCGAAGTATGTGGTATGGTAAGAACAATACCATTTTACCTGCAGTAATCGATTGTTTCCAAACTAATATGAGATTCATGGTTACCCATGATAATCAGAATTGGTTCTTCTTTGGTAGGTATCTTATGATGCGCAATGTGTTTTATAACATCAAAGAAAACTGTTTGTGTTATCCAACCAGTTCGTGAGGCAAATCCAACCAGTTCGTGAGGCAAATCCAACACTACCATTGGGTGCACCAATCAGGAAAGAAGATTTCATATTGACTCGTGGGTAGATATATGTCGGGGGAACAACATTTCCTGCAGCAGTCACAATACCACAAACAGTGACAAGTTCGCCTCTTTCGGCTGATACTATTTGTTTTACTCCTGTAGGACCTACAACTTTGGGAGCTTGTAAAACAGTCGTCAGACCTGATTCATCAACGTTGATAATTCTGTCGGGCTTAAATTAATATTTTTCACTTACCCTTTCAAGGTTATTGAAAAAAGATTTTGTTCATTAAAGTTAATGTTACGAGCAAGGCTAGTATTTTCAGGTTTTCTGAGGCTTAATCTGCGGTGTCTTTTCATAAAACCCTTCATCCAGTCAATCCTAGCTGTTTGGTTTGTTTCCCAGTTTCTTGGACGTTTTCTTTCTAATTTCACACAATAAGAATAAGCTAAATCTCTGACCTATTTATATGTTACTTGCTTGATTTTATAAGGTAGTTTTCAAGCATGTTCTCTTCTTCAACAGAAAACACCTGCGGATGGCTACACTTACTGCTCCTATGTTGAGAAGTGGTAGGGCCAATATCTACATCAGCAGCGTCTTCAAACGCTTGTGAAGCATTGATTTTATCAGTATATGATTTATTGCAGCTTTTCCACTCCTGGGAGCTGTAAGACCTTGACGTTGGTGGAGTGGCTCAGTAACTTCCTCTCCTCTCGCGCCGCAAGGACGGGTGTCGAGGAGCGAAGCTAAGAAACAGCTCGCAAATGGTCAGTGGGGCACTGGCGGGGCTACTGACGCCGAGTAGGTAGCACCAGCAAATGCCAGTAGGAGATCCAACATGCCCAAGTTACATCCGAACGCACTGACAAGCCCTACCAGATACGGAGGGCGAACGACGAGCTCCCGGCGCCGAAAAACGGGGACTCCTCGGCTATGGTATGGTAACCCAAACAGAAGGTTCCAACGGAATCCAAGCCTGGGAAACTGCGGCGCGGATGGATGCGCGCGGGGCAGCCGGAGGTGCAAGCCAAAGGAACGCCTTGGGGGGGTAGGGGCGTACTGCCTCCCTGGACGAGTTATTTTCGACCCTACTCGTGGGAATCGCATGGCAACAAATATCAAAAAAGGGCAAATGGAAGGAGAAGATATCGAAGATAGCAACAAAGAAAATGGAGGAAATGAGGTGGATAAGGTACTCATGGATGCTATCAACCTTACTGAGGAAAGTCCGGAAGAGTGGACGGGTTGTATTGAGGCATCCCACCAAACGAAGGACGAAGAACCCCGCCAGGGGTCAAAGCTGGCCCTCAGGGCAGCACGAACAAAAAAGAGGCAGAGGAGGAAACGAACACAGGGAGAAATGATAATGGAGAAAAATCCTACAATGAGAATTGGGACGAAAAAACAAATACAAGGAAAAGGCCAAGGAAAGATGGATCTTATGATGAAGAAGTATTCGATACGGAAAGAGTTGGGGGTAGGGAAAGAACACACTCATGCCGTCAATATTCCTGGATATGATTAAAACAGGGGGGGCAAAAGTAAGAAAGAACGACAAGGGATTTATAACAGACCTACAAAAAATAGTTCGAAGGGTGGAGAAAAGCGCGAAGCAGTTAGCAGAAATTGGAATAAAGAGCCAAAACACAAAGGTGGAACTAAAGAAGGGATTGCTAGAACTGGATCATCTAACTAAACTATTTAAAAAAAGAACAGACAAGGCAATAAACATTTTTAGAAACCAGGAATCTAAGGTAATTAGTACCAGTGGAATTGGAACACAAACAGATGATGTAGACCCAGAAAGCGAATCGAATAGACAGGACGAAATTCGTAAAGCGCTACAAGAGGGGAAATCTTTTCGGGACATTGCTCCATATCTAGACGATGAGTGGGCTGAAGACATTTTTGAGAGAACAAGGGAGGGGAGAACCAAATCCAGTCAACGGGGATCAGGGTGATGTCGCCATCCTAGCGGACCCCGGAAAGGAAGCATCAGGTCAGGCAAAAACGTTTTTGGACAAAAACCCGGAAGCAAGTGAAATCTTAAACACGATGGAGATGGAGGAGGCGGACTCCCTAACCGAAACCACTAGAATTGTAACGGGCAAGGGTAGGATTATTGAAAAGGATAAACTTATCTACCTTCTTCCGACTCAAACGGATAAAAACGGGGTGAATGATCAATAAGAAGTCTATAACGCGATATCGAGGTTACGGAAAATGGTTATGGAAAGGGAGAGGAAGTCTGTATTAATGGCTCTCACAAATGAGGTGGATGGCACATACTGCAGAAAGATATTGGAATACGTGCTTAGGAATACCGATATAAATGTATACGGAATTGGCGACAAGGCAAGGGGGGTAAGTCACATTTGAGGAACGAAACTATAGCAATAAAGACGGGAAGAAAGAGGTATGCAGACCTTCTTAGAGAGGTCAAAGTGGGAATTGACATAAACAAAATTGGAGTCAAAATTAGGGACATAAAAAAATCCAGAACTGGGGACCTTCTCCTCACGGTGGAAGGAGATAACAAGATGGCGAAAACTCTACAGGACGAGATTAAAAACAAACTCTCGGATATGAAAGTTACGAGACTTGGAGGAGGTTTAATCAACTATATCCTAGGGATAGATGCGACGGTGACAGAGAAAGAGGTACAACGAGAGGTGGGGAAAACCCTTGGAATAAGCAGCGATCTAGTGGTAATAAGGTCGCTGAAGCTTGGAAAGAAGGCACAGAAGGTAGCCACGGTGGAACTCCCAAGGGACAAATCATATATGCTGACAAGGATGGGTAAAATCGGAATTGGCTGGTCGATGTGCTCCATCAAGGAAAGGGTGCCAGTAGTTATATGTTACAACTGCCTTAACTTTGGTCACATAGCGTCAGAATGTAAGGAAGCGAAGAACAAGGAGGAAACTTGGATAAACTGCGGCGTTGCTGGATACAGGGCGAAAGAGTGCAAGAACGTCTCATACTGCCCTAAATGCCACGAAAGTGGGCATAGACTGGATCAGATGGCATGTCCAGGATTCAGAAAGGCTGTGGAAACTGTAAGGAGACAAAAGCTACTTTCGAGGAGAGGGAGCGCATCGGTGTCAGATACTCCCGCGAGGAAGGTTCAGTTTTACTGTTATACATACATAAACATGTCAATCAAAATTTTACAAATAAATATTGACAGGAGGAGAAACGCACTGAATCTGGCTAATAACATGGCCCTTAGAAATGATGTGGATATTATTATGATACAGGAACCAAATATGGCCACACAAAGCGATAAGAGGTGGATCATCGACAAGGACGGCGTAGTAGCGATAAGACTCACAAACAAGAGGTGTGGGGTCCATCCACATTCATGGGGAAAAGTCTTATTAATTTAGACCTATGGGCATGCACCTTGTATAATTCTTATATTTCTCCAAATGTAAAAATCGAGGTTTACAAGGCATACATTGATACAGTTATGGAGGCAGTTAGGGACTCGGGTAGGGAGGCTGTAATTACTGGGGATTTTAACGCTAAATCTCCATCTTGGGGATCGAACAAATTAGATTACCAAGGGGAATACATGGAGGACTGGATACAGTCGCTAGGCCTTACCCTAGCGAACGACGGGCTAGAACCCACATTCACTCGACGGGAGCAAAAATCTTTCATTGATCTTACACTAAGTACCAGGCGCATAGCTACTAAGCTGAGGGACTGGAAAGTTCACCCCGAAGAAGAGACCCTGAGCTTGCATAGATATATAACTTTCGGTGTAAATCTTAGCACGGAGACAAAGAGCCCGCGAAGCCCGGGCATCTGGTTCCAAGACAAGCAAATATTGAGAGACTGTCTAAGGATAACCGTCAATAGAAACATGAATTTGGAAGAACTAATGGGGGCAATGAAGAGCGCACAGAAGGCCAGCAGGACAACTGCTAACCAAACCAGCAGGAAGCAACCTTTCTGGTGTGACGAAATCGAGAGATTGAAATGCGAGTATAAGCTGGCAAGGAAGAACCTAAGGCTTACCATAAAAAGAGCAAAGACGGCAGCATGGGGAGACCTATGCGACGAACTTGAAGACGACTCATGGGGGAGAGGATATAAGATTGTAACGGGAATGTTCAAATTCCTACTGGAGCCTTATGAGCTCCCTGAGAGCGAGAAAGTAAAAAAGGCGAAGGAACTTTTTTCTCCCACAAGGGATGTACAAATCCCGGCAAACATAGAGTGCTCAGACCCCCCTCTTTTCAGTTTAGAGGAATTGACAAAGGCAGCGGAAAAACTGAAGACTAAAAAGGCTCCTGGCCCAGATGGCATCATGTCGGAAACGCTCAAAATGAGTGTCGAGGAATTCCCGCAACTTTTTCTGGAATTGACAAATGAACTTCTTATTGACCGTAGTATCCCCATAGGATGGAAAAGGGCTAAGGTCATACTGAATCCGAAAGGAAAGATGGAAGATGGGAAGTACAGAACCCTCTACGCCATAGAGTTCGTGATTAAACAGGCAACAAATTCCAGGTGGAAATGGGGCGCGGTAATATGTATGGACATTAGAAACGCGTTTAATACAGCAAAGTAGGGCAAAATTTTGCAAGCCCTTTAGAGCATCGGGGTTAGCGATTACCTGAAAAATATTATCTGGGAGGATTTCCGAGGGAGGCTACTAATAGTGGGGAAGACCGAGATCAGTATGCAGCAAGGGGTTCCACAGGGATCTGTATTGGGTCCTCTGTTATGGAACGTGGCGTATAATGGAATCCTAAACCTGGACCTACCGGAGGGATGCTCAACGGCGGCTTTTGCGGACGACTTCTCACTTGTTATTTGTGCGGACACAAAGGAGGAGCTGATGTACAGGGTGGAGGAGGTATCAGAGACTGTTATTCATTCGATTGAGAGCCAGGGCTTGGAGCTTGCTCCTGATAAGACAGAAGCCATTTTACTGAGGGGCTCCTCCTGGAAGGAGAAAAGGGAAGATATAGCTTTCGTGGTGGGCAACAAGGTTGTAGAACCTAGCAAGGCGATAAAATATCTGGGAATCTGGCTTGACGATAAGCTCATCTATAACGAACATGTAAGACAGACCTGTAATAAAGCGAGAAGGCAAGTTTTCGCTTTTACAATGATACTTCTAAACATGAGAGGCCCGGGGATCATGGGAAGAAGAATGCTGGCAGGAGTCGTTACTTCGATCTTACTGTACGCGGCGCCGATCTGGAGTGGAGTAATACTAGTGAAGAAGTATAAAAATGTGCTCCACGCAGAGGAAAATGTTGATCAGGATGACTAGGGCGTATAGGACGGCATCTTTTGAGGCCCTGGCGGTCATCGCTGAGACCCCCCCGATGGACCTACTGGTAGAAGAGCGTCAGAGATTATTTCGGGCGGGTAAGGTGACGGATGAAATCAGACGTGCGGAGAAGGAAGCGACCAGGGAAAAATTGATACGGAGATGGGCAGAGCTAGAGAGCGTTGCTCAATGGACAAAGAGTCCCATACCTAATCTGGGGGCATGGCTGGATTGCAGCCATAAGGAGATCGATTTTTTCATCACCCAGTTATTAAGCGGTCATGGGTGCTTTAAGAGCTACCTACATAGAATTGGAAAATTTCCGGACCAAACATGCAATTACTGTGGAGAGAAGGTGGACAACCCGGAGCACACAATCCTCCGGTGTAGTAGATGGGGGGGGGTCTAAGGTAAAAATATTTACATGGGATGTAGAGGGTGCGTTCCCAACGTACCTGGTGCACTGGATGGTGGAATGTAGGGACAATTGGGAAAAAGGAGATGGTTTTATAATAGAAGTCTTGAAAAGGAAGACAGCAGACGAGAGGGAGAGAGGCCTCGTAGTCGGGTAGAACGTGTACCCCCTCCTGAAGCTATGCTGTAAAGGCAATTCCAGGTTGGGATGTACAAACGAGCTTGATGGTGGGGTTTTAGCTGGTAGGCACCCGGCCATTGGACGAGTGAATCCAGCACGCCTGGGTTCTCTTCCCAGGCAGTCTTTGGAAGATTTCCCCACCTACGGAAGGAAAAAAAAGGTGCAGCGTCTTCAAACGCTTGTGAAGCATTGATTTTATCAGTATATGATTTATTGCAGCTTGTCGAATCGAACAATTTCCATTTCTGATATCTGCAAGGGCTGTCTTCACTGCCTCTTCTGAAATTTCAACTGTCAGTTTTATGCTGGTAATTGCGAACCTTGTCAAACCTATAAAAAACAAAAGCCAATCATTCAAATTTTAATGATAAATTATTTGTTATCAGAGGCTAAATTTAGTAATATAACAACCAAAAGAGCATAAGTAAATAAATTCATATAAACCTATTTATATTATTGGGCAAAAAGTAAAATACAGCTTGTCCACTTTTACCCCTTAATTTATGTCCACTTTTACCCCGAGGGCTGTTTTTAAGTTCCAACCTTACTAATTATTTTCAGGTTAGGTGTAAGACCAACTTGTTAATGCCTATGTAATCCTTAATAGACATAGTACAAAAGTATTATATTCAGATATTTTGAAAATCAAAATTAGTATGTTGATATTTATATCAAAATGAAGTGTTAAATTTTACTTTTGACCCTTAAAAATACATAAAATCAACTTACCTTCACAATGTTATGCTAATGTGCTTCATACTTCAATGGAACATTCACAACACTAGAGCTGTCTACTGGCTAAAATATGAGTTCCCTACTTCCTGTTAGAGGCCGGAAATTCAAATTGTCCATTCTTGCCCTTCTCTCCCCTGCAAAGCACGGAAACATTTGTGGGACACAAAGATGAAATACGTGCCAAAATATTGAAGGAAGAACTCAAAACAGCAGAGTAAATTAACAGCAGGTGTTACAACAGACAGGATATTGCAGGAGAGCGAGTTTGTTTCACGTACTGTCAGCGCTACATTAGAAGATGATTATTATATAGGTGAGACATCTGTAACTTAATTGAATTATCAAAACGAATTAAGTAACTCATTTTATTGATGAAAGGTCCAGCGCACACGCTTCACTTAGCTTAATTATTAAAAAAATATTTCAAATCAACAGGAATCCATTTCAAAAATTAATTTCATCAACAATTTAAACTACGAACCATTGGCAAAATTCAATAAGGCATTTGAAGAACAAAAATATATGTCATGCAAATTCCAAAAGAAAAGGAAGATGGTAAAATAATAAAAACAGATAAACAGGCATACTTTCCTAATGAAAAATATAATGTGTACTTAAATCTTTGTCTAAGGGTATTTTGTTTACAAATAAAATGTTTGTTTGTTTTATGTTAAATTGGAGTTTTTATACGTCTATTTTTCATAAATTAATATAAACAATTTTATAACTTCCTATTTTGCGTTTTTTTCGCCTTTTTTATACCTAAATAATGTACATACTTAGTACTTGAGGTAAGTTTGTAAATGACTTTGTTTTTAATTTAAATACTACACTTAATTAAACTTTTAGTAGTGATTATTTTCCCTAACCAAGTAACATAGCGATAAACCTTTAAAATACACCTACAATCTTCAAAGGATCTTGGAGTTACTTTCTTTTCACATATAAAAAAATCAGTTAAGAGTGCCAAACGTATAATGAGTTTAGTGTTCAGACAAACCACACTTTTTTCAAATATTGAGACTAAAAATGTTGTTTTATACTTTAGTAAGACCTAAACTTGAGTTTGGATCTATTTATCTGGGGAGATCAACATCAAATGTACTTAGGAAATATCGAGAAAGTGCAGAATAGATACTTGCGTTTCTTGTATTATAAAAAATATAATCGTTGGCTGGGTTATGGAACAACTAGATTACGGGAAGAACTAGAGGTTATCTCTCTATCACTAGTCGACGTAAATTCAATATGATGATTTTCTTGTATAAAATAATTTATTGTACTTTTAATTCCTTTCAGAGCTCCCTAACTCGATCCTCTTCATTGTTTGGGAGACTAAGAACATCAGTTTGTTCCCCTTTTGAGGCCATGTTAAAACTTACCAATAATATAAATATTGTTACCGAAATAGAATGGACAGTGTCAATTAGACAATTTAAGAACAGTATTTATGAATAAATTAAGAAATTCGGTATATGAAGGAACAGTTCTGGGAATTAGTCGTATTTGCCTTGTTTTTAATTCTATAAATTAATCAATATATTACTGTTATATTTATCAATGGCCTTACTACACAATCTTAGTATAAAGTTTATGTATTATCAATTCTTATTTTATGTAATTAGGTTATAAAACCAGTTTGGAATAAATAAATAGTTAATATTCCAATTTTGTGTTAACCTACAAAATGTGAAATCGTTACGCTACTGATTTACGATTTTACAATAAGGTGGTGGTTTTGACAACAAATTGGCGCATACGACTGCAACTTCAGGTAGCTTGAACTTTCGTAAAACAGACTCTATATGAGAGTATTGAATAGATGGTTTTTCCAGGCACGCCCATATTTTTTATTGCCAAATTTAGGTATTCTATTTGGCTGATACAGATTGTATTTACCAGATACGGGTTTAGGCCATTGAACGGATTGTGAGAGTGATATACATAGTTTAATTCTGTACGTAAGAGATTATAATGTTTTCCAATAGACACTTTTACCTTGTCATAAGTTTTTACACGAATCCGTATCATTATTGGAGTTACGTTGACGTAAAGAAGTTGTCAAGAAAACCTTTTTAGCAGATAACGTATCGTTTCGTGCTAAATCCAGGATGGTCAAAGCACTATTCTTTGGTAAAAGTAAAAAAATAATGGGAATAAAACAAAAAATGAACTGTGTGTGTTCTAATTAACCCTTTTTACGTGGGCTATTAGATGGAATGAAAGTTCTTTGTTGTTATCTGATGTACTCGAAGGACCAAACGATTGTTTTCACTGATGTATGATGTAATGATGAAATGTATGATGAAATTAAACACTTATGTCACTTTCATTTTTATATATTGCATGAATTTATAATTTTATTTATTTTTGCGTAGACAATTGAGAACTCACTTGTACATACGCGTTAACTGAGATTATTTTGCACATAATATGATGGTTTAATGCATGACTGAAGATTAAGTACACATGTTTATTCCCGGGATAAAAAACGCCGGGTGCTCTTATAACCTGAGTACCTTTATATACCACGGTTAAATGATGAAGAGACAAAATGTAAGGTAGATGGCGTCATTATACGTAGGTTGACGTAGTTGCGAAGAAGGAGCAAAATATTAGGATCTGGCCAATGGGATAAAAGAGTTTGAAACGTAACGGTCAGATACAGCGAGTGCTAATTTGCAGTTGGGGTGATTTTTTTTATGGCCTGAAAAGGTTCCGTAGATACAGATAACAGAGTTTGGAAGAGAGTTTTTATGAAGCGATACGGTGTCGGGTACTTTGAAATATTCATTGGAATTTCAGAAAACGATATTTATCTGTATTTCTTATGTGGTAGTAAAGTTAAAATGAATTTTTTGTTGATGTAAGGAAATATTAAATGTTGAGAAGAAGGATATATTTAGTTATATGTTTTGAGCATAATATTAGAATTGTATTATACAGGAGAAGTTGAAAATAAAAATTACAGGAGAATTTGGTAATTAAATGAAATTCGAACAGTGTGGTTATAATCAAAGCAAACCAATATCAAAGAAGATCTGTAAAATAGCAATAATAGCACAGAATACTCATTTTGGTTGGGATACATATACGGAGAAGGGACGTATTTAATCCGTTCAACGCATCGTATCGACTGAGCCGTAACGGGTCTACACATGCGCAGTGCGTTACGTATACGGATACGTGAAAAGTACCTATTTATTAGGGACAAAACGCAGTTTTAGAAATCACCACATATCCGTATCGCAATGCGCATGTGCAGAAGCGATACGTGGGTTTCGTTACGTTACGTGAAACGTATCAATCCGTCACACGTACCTTACATACCGTATTGCATTCTAATGTTTTATGTTCGTGTTTTTCAATGACCAAACGACAAAAGTGATGTATGCTCAAAAATCATAACCTCAGATTATTTATATTATTAATTTGAGGTAAAAACAAGAAACGCAAAGGTCACTTTAAAAAATATTTTCTAGGTTAAAAATTAAAACCCAAGAAATGGTTACGTTATGAACGCATTTGCTTTATACCTTTTTTTATTAGTCACGTATCTCCGTTACGTTACGTATACGGATAAGGATAAGTGATGTATTTTAAAAATTGCTTTATGTCTCTATTTAATGCGTCTTTCCTGTTGTCAGAAAACGTTATTCTAGCCGTTAGCATTTTGTACATACGCGAAAACAGGAATAGTGTCAAATGTTAGTGAGATTGGCAACCCTGACACTACAATTATTTGTTTTTTTTTATTTTTATTGGCTTAAAATTGCTGTGACGTTTATTCCATTATACTGGAAATTTTTGGAAAAATGGTTTAATGGATGTATGATCTGAGAAAATAATTATTATACATAAGTGACAAGCGTTGTAACTTTGTAATTACGGTTGCCTGTGAGTATCTGAATGTTAATAGGAAGTGCTTAGAGATATATATAAATTTTCTGAAGGTTAACAATTTTTCACATTGTCAATAGAAGTTGCTAGGTCATTGTCGATTTTTGTATGATTTTAGGGTTCATAACTGCAATAATAATTAAAAATGGATGTAGATAATGCCACTTCTGAAGGACCTGTACCAGGCAGTGGAAATATAGATATAGAGCAATCTTTCCTTCAACAGTTTAGTTGCATGGGTACCACAGATAAGGAGGAATTGGTTCAACAATTACAAAAACTGCTTGGTAGTCAGCTTAACTATTCCACTGCTGTTTTTTTCTTGGACATGAATAATTGGTAAATAATTTTGATTGTGGTTTGTATAGTTTTTAAGTTTTCTGCCCAATAACTGATTATACTTATGACAGTTTCCTTATTATGTACATATCATATAAGCAAAGGTTTCTTTTGTCAGTTGATTTATCAGTTATCATTATCACACTTAGTTCCATAATTTTATGCAGTTTAACTAAAAAATAATCTTGCCTAATGACTGCGATCCTAATATATCTTAAAAAGCAATACATAATATTGTTCGCTTCTCTGTAGTAACAAGTAAGTGCACATTACAGAAATGTTGGGAAATTACCTTTTTAAAATATTTTCCCAAAGAAGTTAACAAGAAACTGAAGAAAAATATTTAAGCCTTAGATATTCTTAACTGCTAAATTGAGTTTACTTTTATATAAAACTCTTGGTTTTTGGTAATAGAAACATTTGGATCCTACTTAGGCCTTAGAAGTTTGCAATCTTCCATTTGTGTCATAATTTTTCCAATATTTTAACATAATTTCTAAGTAGATTTCGTGTTGGTAGGTGAAACTATTATTAAGGAAGCAAAAAAATGGTTTATACAATTTTATGGATATCAGTAAATAGTGGGAATTTCTAAAAATCGTAAAACAATAAATTACATTTTCAAAAAGTAACAGAAACATTTACAATTACTCGAAACAAGCCATTAAAACATGATTCATAATGTCTGCGAATTATGTTCTTATTCTAGTCAAATGCCTATTGGTTATGGTTTTAGTGTAGACCTGATACCAATCCACTTGTTTGTAGCTAGTTTTGTAAAAAAAGGTATCACTTTCCATTTCAAATCTCACAATTTTAACATCTGACAATTTTCTTGTGTATAACAATGACACACCTGGCCCTTACGTTGATATACCACAGAAATTGCACTTCGTCAAAATCTACACTTACGCATTACTTCTTTTGATATTCGATAAACAACTAACAATTACAGCAAAATTCTTCTGAACATGTGACTAAAAAAATATATGGTTTACTTTTATATAAAACTCTTGGTTTTTGGTAATAGAAACATTTGGATCCTACTTAGGCCTTAGAAGTTTGCAATCTTCCATTTGTGTCATTATTTTTTCAATATTTTAAGATAATTTCTAAGTAGATTTCGTGTTGGTAGGTGAAACTATTATTAAGGAAGCAAAAAAATGGTTTATACAATTTTATGGATATCAGTAAATAGTGGGAATTTCTAAAAATCGTAAAACAATAAATTACATTTTCAAAAAGTAACAGAAACATTTACAATTACTCGAAACAAGCCATTAAAACATGATTCATAATATCTGCGAATTATGTTCTTATTCTAGTCAAATGCCTATTGGTTATGGTTTTAGTGTAGACCTGATACCAATCCACTTGTTTGTAGCTAGTTTTGTAAAAAAAGGTATCACTTTCCATTTCAAATCTCACAATTTTAACATCTGACAATTTTCTTGTGTATAACAATGACACACCTGGCCCTTACGTTGATATACCACAGAAATTGCACTTCGTCAAAATCTACACTTACGCATTACTTCTTTTGATATTCGATAAACAACTAACAATTACAGCAAAATTCTTCTGAACATGTGACTAAAAAAATATATGGTTTCGACAATGACGAGTCTGCCTCCCAGCGGTCAATAAATGTACTACCTTTATGACATTGTGTCACATAAAAAAATGACATCGTTGTTGCTCCGGAGAAGCGATATGTAATAATACAACTACATAATAAGATATAATTTAATAAAGCAATTATCTGTACCTCATATTTTTTTATTTTTTAGGAATCTACAAGCAGCTGTATGTTCTTACCTTGATTTTGAGTCTCCAAATCCTCTTCCATCCATGAAAATGGTTTCTGATCCAGTAGCAAATGAAAATGAGAATATAGAACCCAATGTCAGGTAATTTCTCATGATTTTAACTATTACTTATATATAGATTCATTTGATTAGGACAATAGTAAGTTCTATTGAATAAAACCTTCAAAAATAAAGAAATTTAATATCTTAATTATTTATAAGATATTACCTTAGGAGAGATAAATTTGTTGTCAAACCAGTCACACAAGGATTGAAATTTAAAAAAAAAACAGGTCCCCTTCATTCTTAATGTAGAAGTTTTTCTATTTCTGAGTAGATTCAAATTATTCTATCAACTCATTTTAAGTATATGTTTTTAGGTTTAAAAAAACTTGGCACATTTATAACAGTGGAACAGAAAAATGGCCTGCAAAATGCTATGCTCAATGTTCAGATGGATGTAATTTAGGAGGTGAAAAAGTTCCAGTTCCCTCATTAGATCCGGGTGAAGGGGCTCATCTATCCATAGATATGGTTAGTCCACCAATACCTGGAATGTACCAAAGTAAATGGAGACTGTGTACACCAAAAGGATCATATTTTGGTGGTAAGTAGCTACGATTTAAAATTTTTATTATTATTTAGTGTGCTTGGTTAAGGTTTATTTATTTAATTGGTAGAAGGAAGATATTGTATAAAGAATAACCTTAGATTATATATATATATATATATATATATATATATATATATATATATATATAATCAGTAGTTATACTATAAGTACTTCAAAATAATCTGGTTATGCATCGATAACTTGTTGCATAATTACAAAGAGTGTCAGATTGACAGTTTTAATAATCCGACCTCGAAGCGAGAGGATTATTCTGGCAAACTAACACGATTTGTAATTATACAGGAAGTTTGAGATGTATAACCGTATTTATTTTAAAGTACGTATTGTATTTCATATGATTATTTATTGAGTAAATATAAACAATCTATTAATTTAAATACAAATTGGTACAATGGAAATTACTATTACTATATTCTAAGTTATTTTGGTTTCACTGTATTATGAGGCTCAGTATTTCGTATGCTTTCGTCTATTGAATTTAATGATAAATCTCCTAATTGACTCATTTTTTAACAGTTATTGATAAACGTCAAGATTTGACGAACCTGTTAGTATGTGTATTGTTGTATATTGATGTTGATGTGGTTACTATGGAAATTAAATTATTGTAAACTTTTCGATTTGTGGAGCTACTCTATGTATAATCAGGTATTATCGAAATTATACAAGGTAAATTAACTAAATGATCATTCTGATTGGTTGAAAATTATATGAAAAAAATAATCTAAGTGAATAAAAGAATTTTATAAATTATATTGCTACTCATTTCTCTTTTTTTTCTGTGAAAAATCTTATAACCTTTAATTTATTATTATTTGCTAGATCTTTCATAACTTAAATATCATAACAATTATTTATTTCACAATGGGAAAATACATACAAATAATTAATTATAAACAATGCTAACATTGTAAATACCTTACCACAAATTTGTTTTGAACAAATATTAGTTACCACCAGTGCTTTTTTTTGTAAAATATGAGGTTCCGGTATTGTCGGAGGTGGGCAAATACCACCATCAAAAATGGGGGGAGGGTCCCAGAGGTCCACCCCCAGAAAGTTTGTAAATTTGGACCTATTAAAACGATTTTCAACACTTTTTAACCCATTTACAAGCACATACATAGTGGCTCATAAATTAGTGACGAGGGATGATTTTTTATAGCAACTTTCTGTGGAAGTATATTTTTTAATGTATTAGGTAACGTACATTATGTATGTCTGGAAACAATCTTTTATTATACATTATTTATCTCAATGTATAGTTTGTTACAGTAAGTACAGTTTTAAAAAAGTTGTGTTAAAATCATAAAATTTTTGTAAAGTGCTGTTTTTCTGCAAAATTGGTAAATATTCTTTAAATTTGCTTATTTGTGTTGGAAATAAATAGGCCAGTCACTGAGTTACAGACTGTCTTCTGAGCTGAGATTTACTTATATATTTCTTTTTATTTCTATTTCTAGCTATTGATGTGATTTTGGTATCCAGGATCACATCAATATGTCAAACCTCCCCTCACAACCATTGCTCTCAAATAACACCACTTCTTCAACTCCCATTAAACAATCTATCTCTATAAACACAAATACCCCTTCAACACCCATAATTTATGCCGCGGCTACTTCTGCAAGACTACCTCCTCCCCTCCCCCGGTACCATCTCGAGATCAAGCCATCATTATGCCTTCTATCCCCAACACTGTACTATTCGATTATATCAAAGCAATAGGTAACATTGTCTCTTTCAAAAACGTACATTTCGCTTCCAGAATCTCTCATGGCCGCATATGTATTTATTTATCATCTACCACTCAAGTCGACGACCTTCTAAAATCGAATCAAAACAATCTCAGTTAATTCCAATGTCATTCCTATTCGTCGGCTTATTTCCCCCACCAAAAGAATCATTATTTCCAATGTCAGTCCTTCCATTCCACATCCCGTTATTGAAAAAGCCCTGTATGACCAAGGATTAACACTTACCTCCCCTATTTCATACGTCTAATGTGGCTCGCCTGATGACGAATACGCACGTGTCCTGAGCTTCTGCCGTGTAACTTACGTTCTGCCCACCAGTAACGATTTTTCACTGCAAACTTCGATTCTTATTAAGCATGAAAATAAAACAAACAGAATATTCATTTCTACTGATAAACTTGAATGCTTTCTTTGCAAGCAGGCTGGACATACCGCTGAATCATGTCCGAACACTTCCCACGACCTTCCCCCTATATTAAATACTTCCGTGAATCTTGAACCCTTCACTTCAGCTGACCCAGCTACTACTGATACCTCTTCAGACAATCTCGAATTACCCTCCAAGTGCCACTCCCTCCCTCCTGCCCTGTACGTGGCGAAAAACGACCCCGATCTAATGATAGCACTCTTGACTCTCCGCAGTCTATATCACCTTCCAATACTCCTCTCGCTAATCCCAATCCAATGCCTCCCCCAGAATTCCCAAATTCTAATTCAAAAAAATCTGCAAAAAAAAGAACGAAGAAATCCAAACTGGCAGAAGATGATTGTCACAATATAAGCCCTGAATCACGTTCTATCATACATAAATTTTTGAAGGGTCTCCTAAATCCATCTCCATTAATAGCATCCAACTTATTGCGTTCCTCGAAAATACTTTCCGCGTCAACGACCCTCTACCTGAAGCCAATAAATTTATCTCCGACACTGCCTCCCTACTGAAAGATCTACCCTTAATTTATTCTAATATCAACGAAAGATCTTTGAAAAATCGCATTACACGTCTGACCAATAAAATTAAATTTAAACTTCACTCCGACCAAAACAATCATACTGACGTTCCTTTTTCTGATGACGGTACCACCACTGACTCCTCTACACTAATAATTAGTAATTAATCTCTTTCCCCCTTTAATTAGTACCATTCTCTCTAATTCAATGGATCTGCGATGGATTTTATCCTCGCTTAGAAAGAATTCAGAAAATTGTATCTCTCCATATCCCTGACTTTCTCTGCCTCCAGGAAACCAACTTCAAAATTGATCAACAATGCAAGCTAAAAAACTTTGAAGGTTATCATTACATCCGTACTAACTGTATGAGAGCCAGTGGTGGTACTTCAATATCTAGTGATGTATACTCATCTCATCTCCCACTAACCTCAAATCTAGAGGTAATTGCTGTAACTGCTTAGTGCCCTAATAAGCATACCATTTGCAGTATTTACGTTCCACCTGATCACTCCCTCAATGAAGAAGACTTAACCGACCTAGTATTTCAGCTCCCCCACCCATACATCCTTGTTGGTGACTTTAATGCACATCACACCATGTGGGGCTCAACTCGTGGTTGCACTAGAGGCAAAGTTATAGAAAATGTCATAAACTCCTCCAGAACCTGCTTGTTGAATACTGGACTCAACACTCACTTTAAAATTTCCTCCGGCTCCTTTTCTGCCCTTGACCTCAGCTTATGTAACCCTAAAACTGCACTTTCCCTTTCCTGGCAAGTTTCAGATGACCTTCATGATAGCAACCATTTTCCTATCATTATATCAAATCATTGTAATAAGGAAACTATAACTAGAAGCTTCTGGCACTTAAAAAACGCAAATTGGTCAGAGTTTACTTCTCTCTCCCAAACTTATTTATCCTGTTTAGTTATTTCTGCAAACATAAATGATACCCTAAAAATGTTTACTGACAACATACTTGCCACTGCAGAGACTCACATCTGTAAATCAGTCACTTCCTCTGCACAAAAAACTGTGCCTTGGTGGAATTCAGCTTGCGAAAATGCCATCCAAGAGTCAAAACAAGCTCATAGCAGGTTTAGACGAAATAGAACACAAGAAAACCTTCTCCTACACAAACAGCTCAAAGCTAAAGCTAAATTCTTGGTCAAGCAAGGCAAAAAATCCTCATGGCAAAGCTATACATCCTTGCTGAATCATAATACAAATCCCAGTCAAGTCTGGAAAAAAATTTCACAAATTCAAGGCAAGAAAACCAATACTAAAATTCCTTCCTTATTATTGAATGACACTGTTATCTCCGACAACCAAACAATTGACGATTCACTCGCACAAAATTTTGATGACAAATTTAATAATCGTAACCCCAATTCTGTTTATCACAATTCTCATATTCAGCCTTCCTCCACTTTTCAGTCAAACCCTCATGACGTTGCTTCCGTCAATGCTCCTTGCAGCCTAAATGAACTTAAATCTGCCTTGTTTTTTTGTAGAAATTCTGCCGCCGGCCCTGATAATGTTCCTTACATCTTTCTCAAAAAACTATCCAATCCATCTCTCTCTAAGCTTCTCGAAATCTATAACCTAATCTGAAATACTAATCAGTTCCCTGACGCATGGCGCGAATCCATAATTATTCCAATGAAAAAAGCCCAATTCCTTCCGACCGATTTCACTCATTTGCACTACCTGCAAACTCCTGGAGAAAATTATCAATAGAAGACTACTTTGGTTTCTTGAAAAGTACAAAATCATTCCTAATGCCCAATCCGGCTTCCGACGTCATCAATCCACTCGCGACAACCTTGTTCCTCTTCAAACACATATCTCTTCAGCAATAAACAATCACCAGGACG
The DNA here is from genome assembly GCA_963921935.1 of Galeruca laticollis. NCBI lineage: Eukaryota > Metazoa > Arthropoda > Insecta > Coleoptera > Chrysomelidae > Galeruca > Galeruca laticollis. Next base: position 107,755,687 of record OY998181.1, read on the forward strand.
TCGTTGCAACCATCTTTGATATTGAAGGTGCCTTTGACTCGATATCTAGAACGGCAATACTAAATAAGCTTTCCCAATATAATCTTCATGGCAACATTCTATCATTCATTGATAATTTCCTAACTTGTAGAATCTTCAGGGTTTCCGCTAATGGCAAACTCTCCTTACCTCACCCACAAAATGCTGGTGTCCCTCAAGGATCAGTATTAAGTTCTACTCTATTCATCCTCACAATAAATGAGCTCTGTTGCAAGTTTCCTGCTCTCATAAAATATGTCCAATATGCTGATGACCTAATTGTTTATTGTCATGGTAAATCAATCTCATCCACTTGTAAACTCCTTCAAACCGCAGTAAACCTTCTACAGGATAGATCTTACCTGGGATTATCCTTATCTCAAAGTAAATTCAAACTAATCAAGTTTTCAAGAAGAACATCTTCTCTACCTCACATTTTCTTCAATAATTCACCCTTACCCACTGTAAATCAATGTAAAATTCTCGGAATAACCTTCGACTCTCGACTTAACTGGAAACACCATATCCATGAACTCAAAGGCATCTGCCTAAAGAGAATAAACATAATTAAAACGCTCAGTCAGTTTCACTGGGGTTCCGACGAAATCGTATTATTAAGAGTTTACAGAGCTCTCATCCGTTCGAAGCTTGACTATGGTTGCTTTATTTACATGTCAGCCCCCAAATCTGTCACAGGTTTGCTGAACTCTGTTCACAATACCACTCTCCGCCTCTGCCTTGGTGCCTTCCGCTCTAGCCCTGCTGATAGTCCCCATATTGAAGCTAATGAATCACCCTTCCCCTTAAGACGACAATCCCTACTCCTTACATATGCTGCCTCAGTATCCTCCAATCCTGTTCATTCACTTCAACGACTAATCTCCCTACTAACCTTCGAACAATTATTAAATCTCTTCCCCAGTTGCTCACTTGTTTACTCAAAGATACTGACCTCTCTCTGACATCCCCGCTCCCACTACCTTCTTCTCCTCCTTGGACCAAAATTATTCCTATATTTGATACCTCACTCACCATTTTTAATAAGCATGAGTCACCCACTGCACTTGTAAAGAAAGAATTCCTTGAATTACTACAAAAAAATCTTAGGATTTAACACTTTACACAGATGCTTCCAAAACTGACTCTGGAGTTGGTTGAGCAGTTACCTCGAAACATGAACACATAGGCTCCTTTACTTTACCTTCAGTGTGTAGTGTCCGTACAGGTGAGCTTCACAGCATTCTTCAGGCTTTTAAATATATCTCCCTCCCCCATAAAAATATTGCAATATGCACTGATTCCCTTTCCTCCATTTTATCAATTAAATCAGTCTTCACTGACCACCCAATTGTCCAGAACATACATGACATATATCAAACTCTCGTTGCTCATGATATAACAGTCTCTCTCATCTGGCTACCATCTCACATTGGAATTGCTGGTAACGAAACTGCGGATCGCCACGCGAAAGAAGCTGCCTCTAGCAACAATCCAAAACACATAATCCAACTCGCTAGCGACCTCAAGTTCCATTTCAAAAACGTCACGCAAGAATCTTGGCGACATCTATGGCGCAATAGTACGACAGCACTTCATGATATCCATTCATCTACTTCTCCTCTCTCCCTTAGCTTTTTAACAAGGAGAGAGGCCGCTATAATCAGAAGAACTCGAATCAGCACACCAAACTCACACACGGTTATCTGATGTCTTCAGGAAATCGTCCTGTTTGCCATAGCTGTAATGCTATACTGACCGTTAAGCACATACTTACTGACTGCAAACAATTTTCCGCTACATATAAACGATTTGACCTAAGGCCTAACCTCAAGGAAATGCTCCACTGCCCCACCGAGATCAAGAAAGTCTTACAGTTTCTGAAAGCTACGCATCTCTACCATAAAATATAATTTAAAAATAGTAATAGTTGTTATTTAATATCATGTAAGTATTTGTAATTATTTTTCTGTGCCAATGACCAGCGCTGTCGAGGCACGTTAAGCTAAAATAAAAATAAAAAAAAATAATATTAGTACTACTATACACTGCATTTAGAAGAGGTGATAGAAGAAGAGTTTTTAAAGTTCTTAGTTCTAACATAGAATTCTGTAGGAATATCTGTTTTTCTGTGTATAAGTGATGCCAAAAATATGTAGATAAATGTGTTTTTCACTTTGAACGTAAAATATAAGGAATGTACTTTTTGTATAATGTTCAAATTCTTTTAATAATAAATCAAGTTTTTGTATCCATTCATTGTATTTTTTATTAATATGTAAATCGGTTAACTGACTTGCGGCACCTTGTATATTCCATCAAATATGGAATGGAGGCCTGGATGCTGGACACCTACTGAATCTCCAATGTGGTAGAGACAATATAAATTTCATAATTAAAGATCTTGAACAAAGTAACAAACAAGTTAAGTTTGGTTGGTCAAAATCTTGTAGAATATTCAATAATGGAAAAGTAGATTGGTTAGTAAAGGATAACTATAGATAAACAACTGTGAAAAGTATGCAATTGTAGTGGAATACTTATTTAAAACGATGATTAACATAGTCAAACTGAAATGGATAGATAAATATAAAGATTGCATCAAAGGAAAATTTATCAACATTATTCAAACAGAAATTTGAGTGAAAATATGGTGTGTAAACTTAAGAAAAGTTATATTTCTGAAATACTAAGCTTACCACTCTCGTTGCTGAAGTGTATTTTCGAATATAAATCACCTTCAGAATACATGACAATTTGGTTGTTAATGTATTTTTATATTTTTGCAGATCATATGTGGGTGATAGTGACTGTTGTAGAAGAAGGTACCATCGCCTTGACGAATCAACTCTCTCATTTTAATGAATTAGGAGCACCACCACCGTCTGCGAATACATATAATCCATTTTCCCCTCATCAGATTCATATAGGAAATAATCAAGTAAGAATCTAGAATATAATTATTTTTGCTGATACATACCTTCATTTGAAAGAATTAAAAATTTTACTTATTTATGTACCCACATATTTTGAATATTATGAGTGAATGCAAGAAATGTGTAACTAGTTTTTGAAATGGTATAATGATTAGCAATCTATTATGGAAGAAAAATTGGAAAGAAATGTTAGTTTATTTTTAGTATCTTCTATTTTCAGATAAAAACATGAATACAATGGAATTATTGGATCTTTACCGGTGCGTCATTAATATCTGATAACATAACCGACAAATGTCAAATTATTTTGTTCTGTTCTTCACTATTAATAGAAAGAGATGCCGCTTAATAATTATGTTGATTATGTTATCAGATATTAATGACGCACGGATAAAGATCCAATAATTCAACTGTTAACGGTGTGGAAAAACCAAATGGAATAAATTTATTATTTCGGTTAATGTACATAATTATAAAAAATAGCAAAACTTGTCAAATTTAAATTGACATTCTTCATCGTGAAAGTGTGATACCTACCTTCAACCCCCTTTGAATTACAGATGCAACCCCCAATTCTGTAAATGGGAATATTGTTGTTTTTACATTTAACAATTTTGTACTCATTGAAACAAAAACCTCTTACTCTCAAGGTAAAAATTATTTAAATAATTGAAAGTATTAAAAGAGAGTAGGTTCTTTCCAAACTGACAAAGAGATTGGAGATAACGGAGCCAGTTCTCAGGGCTCTGTTATCTGAAAGAAGTTTAATTAAAGAAAAAAAATGTGAAAAAGAAAGAGAAAGAGAGAGAGAAAAACTACAAAAAACAGTAAAGTTACATCAATAGTAAGGGCGCCACTAACTTTGTTCCTAAACAAAATTAGAAAAAATCAACCTCCTTAATCAGTCAACTCTTACCTGCTGTGCTCTGCTAGTTTTTTGACATTACTTATGAGTAAAAAAATGTGCTGAAGGCTATTTCTCAGGTCTTCCTGTATAATAAATAAAACAACAGACTACTAATATGTATGAATATAATGAATGAAAAAATATTTAAACGTGTTACATAGTTTGACAATAATAGGTTAGTAAAAGTGTGTATGTGTGAAGAAAAAGAAAGTATAAATTAAAACTAAAACGAGCTGTACAAATATGAATGGTGAAGCCATACAATATAATTTTACTTATCTTGAAGTAGAAAGTCGAAGTCAATTCTCCATAAAATCTTCTTAGGTTAAATAAATTTCAGTATAATACACAGTTGAGTATCTAGATCATGAATTGGCTCTTATGGAAACACCATTTCTTGTGAGTCAATACAAATTTCCGACAAACCTTCATCTAAGTTCTTCAGTCGGGTGATTTTAGTTAAATTTACCGATATAATTAAATTATTCCTGGCGGTATCGCTACAAGAACACCAAGTGTGTTACAGATAGACCTTTTTTTAATTAACACGATATTTAGATATCTGTCCAGCGACATATATAAAACTGTACTTATCATTTTTTTACAGAAATACAATCTAGTTTAATGATTTGTCCTGGACAAAAACCTTTATCAATTTAAGAAAATCTTACACAGAAAAAAAATAAAACATACCAGTAATCCCTGCGAATTTGTTCTTAGAACAAGTTTTTTTAATAAATATACGGAATATTTAAAACTTTTATCAGGATTTCTGCGACTACCATTCTCTATTACAAACTCTCGTATAGTGCCGCATTCCGAATTTCTATTCAGGATTTTTTTCTGTGAGATATCTATACAGTTAATTCCACCAACATTTAAATAGTTGTTTAAAACATTGGCAAGGAAGGACGTGTGGTCTATTCCACCAATAAATTTAACATTCATCGCTGAATTATTTATTTAAAACTCTATTAGAAATGTTAACTGCTAAGTGAACGTTTCATAATTCCTGGCGGTATCGCAGTAATCCCTGCGAATTTGTTCTTAGAACAAGTTTTTTTAATAAATATACGGAATATTTAAAACTTTTATCAGGATTTCTGCGACTAACATTCTCTATTACAAACTCTCGTATAGTGCCGCATTCCGAATTTCTATTCAGGATTTTTTTCTGTGAGATATCTATACAGTTAATTCCACCAACATTTAAATAGTTGTTTAAAACATTGGCAAGGAAGGACGTGTGGTCTATTCCACCAATAAATTTAACATTCATCGCTGAATTATTTATTTAAAACTCTATTAGAAATGTTAACTGCTAAGTGAACGTTTCATCATATTACTTTCTGTTTAAAACGAAATTGTTGTATTTGTTGCTAAAGATATTATCTTTGAAATATTATTAGAAATATGACCTGCATATGTGATGGATTTGTAATTTCTTATTTCTTTAATTTGTTTAGAAAATATTAGTTGTAATGCCACTTTTTTCCTCTTTTCTATTAAGTAATTTATTTATCATATGTAATGGATAACCGTTGGATGTTGCCATTTGTTTAATTGTATTAATTTCTCACTTGAAGGATTGCATATTACTCTACTTTGTAGACACTAGCGAAAGATGTAGATGATGTTGATGCTGTTTAATTATTTGATGGTAGTTGATCACATCATCCTCAGATCTAGATGCATCAGTATACAGTATTTTATAGTGGCCCGATTATGCCAACACCAACTCTCTGAAATGGTTCACCGGACAGATATTGAGCCATTTTTCCACGATTTCTAGTTTTTGGTCCTTTCTTTCCGCTGCATAAGTCACATTTCTTACACCATTCTGTAACGTTTTAGCGACAGTTGACCCAGTAGAATCGTTCACGAACTCTGGCTAAGATTTAGTCTTGGTCAATATATCGGTAACCACGATATTTCACCGGTGAATGTAAAATCACTGGCGCTACCGGTGATTCATTTCTCGCAGATGCGTTTTTAAACCGAATACAGCAATATCGGAATCATCGATCATCGACTCTAGCATTGGAAGACCGCGCCGATCGAAAATCGATATAAAATATCATTATTTACAAATATTAGGTGAAAGAAATACGGTTATTTAAGCGCGGATGTGATATAGGTATTTGGAATATAGACGTTTGCTTTTACAGAATGAGAAGACGGCAATTGGTATAGATAATATAAGTATATTAATGATACAAACATGCCGCCCGACCCGATACGGATAAGGACAAACGTACCGCTTTTTTGTGAATTATTTGGTTCCTTTTGAAGAGAAACATCAAAATAATTTTGGTGAACGCCATAAGTTAAAATAAATGTTTTTTTTAATAATATCTGTTCTTTGTGCTGTAAATAAAGGGAGCCTGTATTTTTGCAAGAATTTTAGTGACTTTAGATAATGGCCAGAAATTGTAAACGTTATTAGGAGAATTGTAAATTGTATTCTTTTACTGTAAACCATTTCAAGAAATCCACTATCGTGTTACAATATAATTGAATTGATAAATTAAATGGCATGTCTTAAACTAATATGTCATTTCAACAAAACAATGGGATAAGGGGCAAAATAGAAGTTTTCAGGGTCATCCTGTCCAATTTTATTAAAAAAAAAAGTTAAATATGACGTCTATTTAAATAAAAAGTTATAAAATCCTTTAACCAAGTTATTAGAGAGATAAAAAAATCCATAGTAAAGTATTTTTCTTTTATTTTCAGTTTAGAACATGTCTAAAAAAGCGAAAACCAGTGAAATCTGGAATTTTTTAACACCTGTTGAGGGTGACAATTATTATGCAACATGTAATATATGCAAGAAAAAATGTTTCTTTTTAAAAGTAATGAATAAACCCTAAAAATTGATATATTTTTTACAGATAATATTGCAACATGTCCATTTGAAATTCTCAATTTAGAATTAAATAATAATAAACTAGTTGCAATTTTTATGTTACACCTTAATCTTTCTTCGAATCAAGAGTCGATCTCGATTTCGTATTATTGCTAATTGTCAATCAGGATAATATTTATTGTTTTAAAATAACCCGATAAGATGTGGATAAATAATATATTCGTACGCGTCGCCAGTCACCGCGCGCTGGTCTTATATTTCGATTGGTCTTTGCTATTTATACTCAGTCACTGCGGTGATTCAACCACCATAATCACGGTGATTTAGAAGTCACTGTCGCCGTTTCACCGGTTACCGGAAAATCACCGTATTTCCCAACACTACTAAGGTTTTCCCAACTCCGTAATGTCCTCCTGAACGACTTTACGAACAAGTGATTTAGGCAAGACAAGTTGGTGGATCGTAGATACACCGTCAGAGCTCTCCCACGTCCGATGGAGTACACCATCGCAAAGAGTAAAGGAATCCCATTGAGCACAGTATCTTTTGATCGTTGAACCATACTTGGACACTTCTTGCCAATCGGGTCTAACTCCATTTTGTAGCCAGGTCCGGACAACTTATAAGTCTTCATCTTTCTTTTGAAATTTCCTTAGGTTTCCTACTAACCATATGTTTTCATCCGAGTCGCTTCTTATTGTTGCATGCAGCAATTCTATCTTTTCATCTTTGTTTATTTGGTTATTATTACTTTCCTTTTCCTCAATTCTTTGGAAATATCTTCATTGTTGTTGAGTACATGGCCTTCTGGATAGGGTATCCTCATTTCCGTGTTAGCGACCTTTTCTATTAACTATTTCAAAATTGTACTGCTGAAGTTTTTCTAACCATTTTGCAATTTGTCCTTCCACATTTTTAAAATTCATCAGCCACTGTAGTACTTTATGGTCTATTCTGATAATGAAGGTTCTACCATAAACGTATGTGAAAGTGTTCAATAGCCTTTACAATTGCTAACAGCTCTTTTCTTGTAACACAGTAATTTTTCTCCGCCCTTCCCAGGATCTTACTGAAATAAGCAATTACTTTTTCTTCACCATCTTGTTGCTGTGAAAGGATAGCTCCTATGCCATGTTATGAAGCGTCGCAGTCAAGAATAAATTGACCTTCTTCTTTAGTGTACGCAAAAACCGGTGCAGCGGACAACCTCTTTCAATTCAGTAAAGGCATTTTGGTATTCTGGATCCCAATCGAATGATGTATTTTTTTCAGTAAGTCTGTGTAAAGGTTTGGCTATCTTTCCAAAATTTTGAACAAATTTCCGGTAATATGTACAAAGACCCAAAAATTGACGAACCTCATGTTTATCTCTTGGTTTTGGCCAGTCTTGAATCGCTGAAGTTTTTGCCGGATCAATTTTTATTCCCTCTGCTGACACAACATGACCCAAATATAAAACTTCACGTTGAAATAAGGAGCATTTCTTAGAATTCTATTTTAAGTTTGCACTTTTCAGTCGGCTAAAAACTTCTTCTAGATTGTTTAGATGTCCGTCGAATGTTTTTCCCATTATAATGATGTCATCTAAATAACACAGACAGGTTTTCCACGTCAGTCCTTTTAATACCATTTCCATAAGTCTTTCAAAAGTGGCTGGAGCATTGCATAGACCAAATGGAAGTACTTGGAATCGATAAAAGCCATTTCCAGCAGAGAAGGCTGTTTTAACTCTATCATCGGGATGAACTTCAACTTGCCAGTATCCGCTCTTTAAGTCTAATGTGGTAAACCACTGAGAGCCGGATAGGATGTCCAGTGAATCGTCTATACGTGGCAGAGGATGGCTGTCATTTTCAGTAACTTGATTTAATTTGCGATAGTCAACGCAGAATCTTGTGCTTCTACCTTTCTATCAACATGTCTTGTATCATATTCGCTACATCTTTTTGTATAGCAAATGGAAGTCTTCTTGGGTTTTGACGTATCGGTGGTGCATCTCTTGTATTAATTCCAAATTGGTTCGCTGTGTAGATTTTCCGGTTTCGAAAAAGCTAAGGGGATTCAAAACAAATTTCTTTGCCTTGCTCGCTTCTTTGGGTATTAATTTGTCAAAGTCATTGATGAGTGTCTCTATAAGTTGGTCGTCAACTTTATTTTGTGGCTCTTTTTCGGGTTTGCGATTATCTCGTAAATTCACTATGCTCTTCACTGGTTTGCAATATCCCTCGTGATTTTTCTTTAGTTCAACTGGTCTCCATGATGTATTGGCAATGCGAACGGGAATTTGCTTTTCTATTTTTACCAGATATTTGGCTACCATTACTCCATCTTCTGTCAGTTCACGTGGTTCAATAAACCCAATAGTCCGATCTTTAGATTTTTCTTCAAGATGAGCCATGACAATGCTCTCTGAATTTGCCGGAATTCTTATATCTTCAACAATTATAACTTTCATTTTATGCAATTGATCATTTTCACCACTGAGGATTACTTCTTCATTGTGGATGGATAAAATTTTGTTTTTCAAATCTATTACAAATATGTCTAGCATAATGTCTAAACCCAAAACACATTCATCCATAATGTTTGCTACCAAAAATGAGTGAACTATGGCCGTGTTTCCAATTCGAATGGATGCTGTTACTTGTCCCAAAATCGGAGTAGTATGACCAGTTGCGGTTTCCAGCATAAGGCCTTTAGGTGTTCTTGCGTATTTCTGTGTTAATATATCTGGGTGTACAAATGATCTAGTTGTCCCAGTGTCGACAATATATTTGCAATTGTGATTTTCAAGTTGTCCCCTAACAGTTAAATTTCGGCCATTTTCAAACAAAAAATATGTGCAAATCGTGGGGTTATGAATGGTTTTAGTCGACAACTGCCCCGAATAGTTGACTTTCAGTAGTTTTCCTGGTTGCTGGTATTAGAGTACGATCAGGTGTTGGTGATCGACTTTGGTATGGAGACGATCTTCTAGGGTTGTTTCTAACTGGGCTCTGCGAGGATGTTCGCTGTCTTGATGTTGTCTGATCATCCGAGTTCCTAACTTGGCTTCAAGATCTTGATGGAACTCTACATGTTCTCTGCAGATGTTCAATTCTTCCGCAGTTGAAACATTTCCGGGATTCTTGAATTGGTGTACGTTTTTGTAGCATATATTTCAGTAGGTTTTCGATTCTAGCCATAACTTCGCTTAAATTCTCCTCCTCGAAGTGTATTGCTCGTAATTTTGGACGTCCGGTTTTGGAAATGGTTTAGCAGCTTCAAATTCTTGAGCAAAAGTTAATACTTCTTGTACTGTCAGATGGTAGCGTAATCGAAGGGCTTGTTGCATTTCTGTATCTCTTGAACCATCAATGAATGCTTGAAGGCCAAATTGTTCTAAAAATTCTTTGGGTGCCTGTGGATGGGCTAAACTCAATAGTCTTTCTATGTCACTTCCATATTCTTGGAGGCTCTCGTCTAATTTTTATATGCGCCCCTTCAATTGACTTTGGAAAACTTGTTTTAAATGTTGCTGTCCATACCTGTTCTCCAAAGCTTGCATAATGACGACATAGCTAGGGTTGCCTTGGGGTAATAATTGCAGAATGCATGCGGCTTGTCCACGAAGAGCAATCATAAGGGAGGTGGCTTTCTCTTGATTGTTCCACCCATTGGCACTAGCTGCCGCTTCAAATTGGCGTCGATATGTCTCCCAAGATAATTGGCCATCTTATGTAGGTGGCTTGATAACCTGGTTGTGTCTCAAATTTACTATTTCAGTTCTGGCACTATCACTAATGAAACTGCTATCATTGGGATTAGCTTCTATTTTCTTAACTAATGCATCTAATTTTTGTCTTAGGTCAGGCTGGTCTGTTTTTAAATCTTTCTCTACAGTTTTTAAATATTTTTCGACTGTTGCCAAATCTTCCTTGTCTGTTTTTAGGCCTTCTTCCATTGTATCTATTTTGTTATCTCAGGCCGCTATTTTACTTTTAAGGGTAGAACTAAAATCGGACAGTACCTCTAATGTTTGCTTCCTTTTCTCCTTCTCCATGTTCCTCCTGTGTTCCTCTTCTTCCTTTTCTCCTTCTCCATGTTCCTCCTGTGTTCCTCTTCTTCCTTTTCTTGTTTTCTACGGTTTTCCTCTTCCTCCTTTTCTTACTTTCTTTTCCGTTCTTATTCCTCTTTTTCTTTTTTCTCGTAATTTGTACTTCTGGTATTGACCATAAATTACTTATACCGCTGTCACCACTGTTATAACGTTCACAACTTTATTCAAAGCTTGGCGAGATACAATACTATTTTTTAACAATTCAACTTATTAACACATCAAACTATTGATTGACTGACCCTGTCACAACTGATCTCTATTTATGTATAGAAAGAACCTTTCAGAAAGGACTAGAATATTCTATAACATACTAGTACGTCAATATGGAACACAACATCAAAATCTAGAAAATGCTAGACTGTCAACTTGACAGGTCAGTTTATTTCGGACCTTCCTAGAGAGCGAAAGTACCGTAATTAAAAGCTAATTAGCAAAATCGGTGTCATCTCTATAGTCTAAACAAAAACTATTTACAATCAAAATATATTAAGTGATTTGTGAACTTTATTTCTCTGATTAAGTGAAAAATAAAATATAATCTATGAGTGAGACTAGCGGGGGAAGGCCCCCCGAAAATAAAGATATTGATATGGAATTATTAAATGCAGAAACTAGAAACTTCCCGGTAGACGAATTTTTAGGATACGAGAAAAAAGACCAGATAAGTATCATAAATAAACATTCTGAAATAATCCAAACAAAGACTCGAACAAGTAAAACAGTAATTACCTCAATTAATACTTCTGAAAAAGAGGTCGCAAAACATAAGGTAGATTATTTATATCAACAAACTGATTTAGGGCCTTTTCATGTTTATTTAGAAAACAATTCAAATTTATTCAAAGGTAGGTTAAATGCGCTAAGAATAGGAGACATTGTATTATCTAATTTCGCGGAAATTGATGATAAAATTTCTAGCATCGACTCAATTGGCAGAAATAGAATAAGAATTAAGTTTAAAGATTACAAATCAGCTAACTATCTATTATCCAGGAAAAATGATCAAATTTTTATTAAAAACAATTTGGAAATATACATACCTAAATTTATGGTTATTCGACAGGGCGTGGTCAGGGATATTTCAGCGGAATTCTCGGAAGATTATATTAAAAATAAAAATGTTTGACTTGCATTGCAAGTTTGAAGTAGTGCAAGTTAAAAGACTAAATAGGAAATGCACTGATGAACAAGGTACACAATATGTTCCAACTAAAACATGTATCATTCACTTTAAATCACAAATTTTACCGAAATATATTACAATCAATAAGGTACTGAAGGAAGTTGAACCATATAAGCAAAAAGTTCTACTTTGTTTTAACTGCTTAAGATACGGGTATACTGGAAACCAGTGCAAGGGCAAGCCAAGGTGTGGCAAATGCAGAGAATCTCATAACACTAAAGATTGCAAAGATACTGAACTTACACTAAAATGTTTCAATTGTTCGGGTGACCATTTTACAAGTAACTTAGAAGCGTGCCCGGAATTTAAAAGACAGAAGTTAATTAAAGAGTCTATGTCAACAAATAATATAGGTTACCATGATGAAAGTAAACAGATAGGTAGAAATTCTTATGCTAGTGTTACAAACAGTAACTCAAATGTGACAAATTCACAAACTATAAATATACACTGCCCCAAATCCCCCCCCCCCCCCTAAATTCCAGTCAACCTACAATCGATCCAACCCCATCCAGTATCATCAATTTAACTCCAACAACAAATTTTAAAACTACAAATCCAACCACAAACCTTTCCAACCCTCGAGCTCACAAAAGGCAAAGGCCAAACAGTCCTGACCCAATTTTAAAATTGCACAAAGAAATGATATCCTTCCCAAGACACCCAATGCCTTGTAGTGGAATATTAGAAAATCCAAATTATACCAAAAATTTCAATTAGTTATACAAATTGTTACAATTTTATTAGAAGCAAAAAACATAAATGTAAATAAGAAAGAACTAGAAAATTTAGTTAAATCAACAATAGATGTAAATATGTCGTCACTTTCTCAGATCTAAACCACATAAATATTTTGCAATGGAACTGCCGTTCGGCAGTCTCGAATAAAACAAACTTAGAATACCTACTAGATAAGGGTAACTACACTGTTGCCTTATTATCCAAGACATGGTACCGCCCAGGCAAGTACTATGGGTTCATTGGTTTTAACAATATCTGCTGTGACCGCAACGACGGCTATGGTGGAGCAGCTATCTTGGTGAAGTCAAATATACGGTATCAAGAGATACCAATACATAGCACAATTAGCTTTGAATATATATGTATATCAGTCGATATACCCGAAATTGGGAAAACAATATATATAGTCTCTATATATGTTAAACCGCAAACTCGTATATCACTGCAACAGTGGATACAATTTTTCGACCAAATCCCAAAACCATTTTTAATTGGGGGCGACTTCAATGCTCATAACTTGGCATGGAATAATGAATGTGACGACATATACGGTAAGGTACTATTGGAAACCATAGAACACTGTAATTTAATTATATTAAATGATACATCTCCCACGATAGTCAGCTCTAGGAAATCAGTTATAGACCTAACCTTTAGCACCCAAGATCTAACTCAACAAATTACATGGTCTACCTTAGAAGAGCCATATGGTTCAGATCACTTTCCAATACATGTCAAACTAGAATGTAAAAATTCGCTACCAGAAAGCTCACCAACAACCCACAACTTATGGAGACTCAAAGATGCAAACTGGGAATTATACTCTTCTGTATTACAGTTGACAGAACCGAAAACAACATATGATGGTGTCATCGAAAATATAAACAAAGCAGCAGGGGACGCTATCCCAAAACACTTTTTAACAAACAAAAAACGCAATCACTGCTCAAAGCAATGGTGGAATGAAACTTGCAACAAAGCAGCTATAGCAAGAAAAGAAGCATTTTCCCACTACAAACGATCGCCAAATCTTAACAACTTGATAGAATACAAAAGACTAGATGCAGTGGCAAAAAGGACTTTTAAATAAACCAAAAGGAAGAGCTGGAGAAATTATTGTCAGAGTCTTAATCAAGGAATACCAATTAAAGAAGTCTGGGATAAAGTAAATCGATTTAAAAATAGAAAACAATCAAATAAAACACGAATAGACCCTGAAGCGGACTGGGTAAATGAATTTCATACCAAAATCTCTCCCCTTGGGGTTGACAACAAATCTATACACCAAATAACTACAGTACAACGAAACGATACATTTATACTCTCAATATTCAATATGTGGGAACTAGAACAAAGTTTGAAACAAACCAAAAATACCGCCCCCGGTAACGACAATATTTCATATATAATGATTTATAATATGCAACAAGAAAATGGAAAAAAAATAATTGTATTAGAATAAAAAATACTAACACAAATAAACATATTTACTGTGCTCAATCCTGCAGAAAAATGAAACAAATTTTAAATAAAATAATCAGACACCTACATAGTCTGGCTAATTGGCCTCAGCCAAAGCCATTAACCTATTTTAAAAAAAAACTTGACAGGTATCTGTGACTACTCCGCCTATTCAGCCCTCTTCTTATTTTCAGTCCAAGCTGTAATTTTCACATTCATAGAATAGGTGTAACAATATTTAATATAATTTAAATGGGCTTGCCTGTGAATAAATAGATTATGTACAGTAACTAAAATAATAAATTTATTCCCATTTGGGTTTTCCATTTTTCTAATTTGACATAAATTTATGATTTATATGCCTTTATAAAAAAAATATGAGGTGTGTAACACAAGTGTCCCGTTTTAGGATAAAAGATCCACTTTGTAAAACCTATTTCTAACAGATTGTTTTTTTTCTACTTAGGATGTTGCACCACCAGATGGAAAAGATTCATCGATGCTCTAGTACCTGCCTTAGATTACTTAATCAGTGCCACAGTTGAAAGGGAGTGCATTTATATGATATGAATAATAAAAAAAACATATTTTGTGAAGGAATACAAGTTTGTTGAATGATGAGTGATAAAATGTATAAGTAGGAAATAGATTAATTTTATATATATAACTTATGTAAAATGGCAATCAAGTATAATTTTTCTCTAGAATGCTTATTCTTTTGTTAAATATTTTGAAAATATTGCTAAATCAAAATTATTTATACATTATCAAGTGCGTACTTATCAAAATTATTGTTATTACCAATTTAAGTAGTTATACATTAGTAA
Source organism: Galeruca laticollis (assembly GCA_963921935.1). Lineage (NCBI taxonomy): Eukaryota > Metazoa > Arthropoda > Insecta > Coleoptera > Chrysomelidae > Galeruca > Galeruca laticollis. The sequence continues at coordinate 107,770,725 of OY998181.1, forward strand.
ATTTGATATTTTGAACTACGCACTCAAAAATATATTTGGACCGACCGATTTTGTTATAACAATTGAATCACTTATTTGAGAAACCAGATAAGTCCCGTAGACATAGTTTTAAGAAAATTACAAAAAACTGTTTATCTATTGAAAGGTGTAATTTTTTTTAGGTTAGCTATTGATAAATATTAACGTAAAGTAGTTGAACAGTTTTTTGACAAAGAAGCAAAAATATTATAAAAGCAAGTTAACAAAAGGTGGACTTTGAAAAATAGACATGTCGACTTTCTCAAATAATTTTTTAAATTTATTTATTTATTCAAAAAAAGTATAAACCATGTTGTATAAACTTATAAGAAATATAATATTATAAAACTTCTGGCTCAAATTCACCATCTACGGTTGGCCATAGAAAAATCTCTTCGTAGAAACTTTTAATTTCTTCATTATCCGGTAGGTAGTTTACGGATTTTTTAATATTATCCATTTTTTTATTCTTAATCGGTACTTTAATATTAGGGTAGGCTGGTTCTGTGCAAAGTACGTTGGGTCTAAGATGTCTTGTAGCGATTGGAAACGAGTAAGTAAATAATCCGTCTATGTAGTCGTATGCTGTAACCATCCCTTTATGGTTGTCGTCGAACGAAAACTGCATAAACTTGGATATGTTGAATGGAATTCGTTCACTTCTTACAGGGGCTATACTTTGACAATTTATTTTGTAATATCTTGGCCACCAAGACTTATAATCTTTAATGATACTGTTATCTTCTATGAGATGCACCGTAAACTTGTTCTGTTGACTTGCCAGTATGAAGAGTTCGGTATACTGCTTAAGTGTGTAAACTCTATCATGTTTCTTAAGAGATCTTTTCACAACTCCAAAGTCCCTGTCACAGGGCAGGAATAAATGACCACGTATTGACAAATACTGATTAACTGTCTTAAACCGCCCTATTTCTGTTAATGCAGCAAACATTCTTACAGTTGTGTGATTTTTATTTTGTCCTGGGCATCCATCTATAAACACATGTAAATGTTTAACATCTGATGGAACAAAGGTTTCTATGTAATTAGCAATAAATGAGCAAACCTCATTGGGGCCTTTTCTACCCATACCCATAACGTCATGTATGTCAAAAACGGAGACTGTGAGTTGATGCAGGTAAAAAGTCTCTTGAACGGGGATCTGGGGTAAAAATATATTTTGCATATAGTCAACAGCTATTATCTCCTCACTAGTTTCATCTTGATAATGTTCTTTCAATGTTTTCATTTTTGAATGAAACTTTTTAGCATGTCTGAGATTAACAGTCTTTTCAGCTACAGCCTACTAGTTTATCATTGTCATTTAATTCTTTTGATTTTATTTTAACTGCTAGTTCTTCACATTTACAGCAAGTGTCGATCTGGGGTCTTCCAAAACTTAAACTGAATTTTTCTTTAAAAACTTTGTAATATAATTAATATTTTACGTTAATGTTGGGATACTTGGATAAAAATAAACTGTGCATCGCTTTAATATCAAGCTTTTCACTTAAATACTTATAATCTCGATTACTGTAGTGCGCTTCCTTAATGGGAAATGATGCAATATGAGAAACAATCAAATCAATAAGGCCAACTGGTTTGGAGTTGCCTGGATTATTTTTTCCGCGTAGATCTTGTGGCGACTTTCCAGCAGATAAAAGCAAACACAATCGATGAACACGATCGTTACTAATACCATTGAGATTGAGAAACGCAGTTTTGCATACTAAAAGCTGTCCTGAACTGTAACTAATTTTTATACTTATAGGCACTTTTGTGAGGCTTTGGTTTGTTGACATTGTTTTTCGGACGCTTTCGCTGAATTGGAACCGCTGGTATAAGAGCTTGAAGATAAGCATCCTGTTCATTTTTGGAACCAAAACTGTAAAATTTATTAAAGACTTCTTTCTTCGTCTCCTCTGATAACTTGTCTAAACATTTACTGCGACAACTAAAAAATACCTGGTTTAAGATATCGTTTCCAGTTTTTAGGTTAAGTTTACTTACTTGCAGTTTAATCCCATTTCCTTTTTAGGAGTAACTTTTCCTTGATAATTGACCTTTTATTCTTGCTTTTTTAATTCGCTCACACTGCCATATTACACTTTTGACACCTTTTTTACGCTTATTTTGACTAGTATTAACTTCATCCATTTTTTGACAAGCTCTAGAACGTTACTATTCTTAAAACGCGGCAAGCGCTGCGAGTTTGTTTGAGAAACCCGTCATATCCTGGACATAACGGGTTTTGAAAGTGAACACAATATTCAAAGGCGGTTATTGTGCAGGAGAGCGCATGGATTTGTAGGATTTATAAAGCAAACCATGCGCCTTGCTATTAGAAATGGATATTTCGTAAAATGTCAAAAAAACCATATGGTGGATTTGTCGGGTTTCTCAATTAAGTGATTCAATTGTATCCCAAAGTTATAGGACATAATGGTTCGCCTCCCTTCATAAAAAAATAGGTATGGCTCTATTGTTTCCACCACCTTCAGTTCAAAGAACCCTTGATCTTTCTCATCTATTTTTGTACATTATTCAACATTTAGCTCAGTCAAGGAAATATTTTTAATGCCTTAAAAATTCAGTAAGATTTTTCATTCCTTGAACGACTGTTGCTTTCCCTACTTCCATTATTTGTTTGATGTTTTTTTTTCTTTAAATAAGTGATATCCGTACTTTGTAATAGAAAACATTCAATGCTCTTACATTGTTTATATTTCAAATCACACCCACATATGGGTACTACCTGCTGGAAAGAAAATTTACATAAATATCAGTGTAATATTACAAATTATCAACTAAAAACCATTATGAGCAAAGTGACGTTGATTCGTTTTGTACATTTTATTTCAGCGTTTTGGCAAGAAAAGTTTGTAAGTGTTCTAGAAAGACATTTGGAGAGACATCTAATAAAAATTAGTTATCCACTATGTTTCATTTTTAGGACACTCTATATATCCAAATTTTATCGTTCCGACACATACACATTTTGAAAAACTATATTTATTACAATTTATTGTAATTTGTGTTAAAAAATTTTATGACAGTTACAGAAGCTTCATTAAACTTTAAAATTTGCTGGACCCATTATTTCTCATTTTATTTGACCTTACTGTATTGTTACATTTTATTTTTTAGTTTTTTCAAGTGAAACAACAAAATATGATTAATTAAACATAATGAGAATTATAGAATTTGATAGATTATATGAAATTTAATAGATGGCACCTATATCGAAAATGTGACAGAATACAACTATCTAGGACACTTCATGGGATTTGGGAAGGAGAACAGGTCGAGAGAAATTAGCAGAAGACGTGCAACTTTCATGGGCGTCCTTTGGGAAACTATCCCATATCCTGAGGAACAACTCCATACCCATAAACTTAAAACGCAAAGTTTTTGACACCTGTATCTTGCCTGTATCCACCTACAGACTTGAAACAAGCGCTCTAGCTCAAGCAACCGCCAACAAACTACGAGTAATGCAAAGGGTAATGGAGAGGGCCATGCTTGGTATAAACCTCAGGGGCCAAGTCCGAAACGAGGAGATTCGCAGGAGAACGGGAGTCATGGATGTTATCCAGAAGGTCGCTGAGCTGAAATGGCGGTGGACAGAGAATCTTGCGCGACAAAAAGATGAACGGTGGATACTAAAGATTATCCAATGGCGATCCCGAGAGACCTAGCGAGGCAAAGGTACTGCAATGGGTGGATCATATTAGGGATTTCGCCGGTAGAGACTGGTGGCATAAAGCTCAAGACAGGGACGGAAAAGTGCTACATCCATATTAGTGTATATTTCACTGCGCTGTAACGCTCTTTCGTCGTTAGTTATTGGATTGGCGCCTTAACTACAGGTGACGGGTTGCCTCGGGCGCCAGTTTATTAAAGTGGTATGCTCCACTCGCTCCGGGCAGCGTCAGTGAAGAATTAAAATACTCCAGGGGTCACTTATGGTGGTGACAAGAGTGTTGCGGCCGGTCGGGCAGATTTTACTTGCCTCCCCGGGTTCATAACCTGGGTATTAGTTGCTTAACGTTCTTACGTATTTGCGGAGGTTTAGTGGTAGTTGGAGAGAAGAGAAACCAAAAGTTACTTATTTACAAAGAGCGGAAAAGTTAATCAACTAAACTAAATGGCTCGTCTTCTAATTCGGGTAGGCGGGGCAAAAGCACTAGTACTAACTACTATACTACCGGTTCAAACGGTCCTCTACGGTAAGTAAAACAAAGCTATATGCAAACGCAAGCAAAATGGGAGGGTGCGGTGGTCGGTTAGCGGAGGCGGGTGTGTGCCATGCAGAACTAATACGGATTGCAAGCGACCGTCTAGGTCTGTCAAAGCTCTACTTTCGGGGATACAGCTCTCGGTTTCCGCGATATTGAAATCCCGGCGTCGCGACGGCCACTACTAGGATGTGATTTCTCAACTTTCTAGTAGCGGTCTACGGTTTCCCTTGATCAGATGGCTGAAGGCAAAACACGGCCGCTACTAGGATGTGAGTATTCAACTTTCTAGTAGCGGAGACGGTCTCCCTTTACTTCCCCTGATCGGATTATACGGGCAAGAACCATATACCCTAAGGTATAAAATGAAATGAAACTCACCTCGGTTGACGGTTTAGCGGTCTATCGGTATCGGCTTTCTGTAAGAGAACGGGTTTGTGAGCACAATGGGCTCTTAGATTTAATTCTCACCTGCGTATGCGGGTAAGCTAGCGAGTCTACGGATAGACTTCCGACTCTGAGAATCGTTCTGCTATGTGGTAGGGCTTGTTGGGATACGTTGCGGAAAAGTAAGTGGCGGCGCAGGTTAGAGAACTTATATTGTACCTATGTTATTATACGGACAGAGAAATACAGTGTTCGAACTCTTTATACGGGAGATTGTGCTTTTGCCCAGTCTTTGAAAACATAACTTCGTTACAGCGCGCGTAGTTTCTAATGAAATAAACAGCTAAACTTCATCGAATTTTAAGGTCATTATGCCTAATTTTTTTTATCTTTTTTCAAAAAATTAGAAAAAACTGAATGGAGAATGCCGTGTTTGATAATGAATGTTGGATTTTGCTGGATTTGATACCAAAGGTTCGACTAAAATCAGTTGTGAACTGAATATGAAGTGTTTGGAATAGATTCACGGGTGAAAGAATAACAATATCGAAATTAATCCGAGAAAATATATAATCAAAAATATTTTTATGAGCAAACAATATTCATTATACAGGTGATGGTATTTCTTCAATAAATTCGCAGGTTGCTTCTTCTATTGCTGTTTCTTCCACGTCTGGCAATGCGTTTTCTTCTTCCTGGCCGGGTTGAGCTGGCTCAAGAGTTTCATTAGAAAGAGTAGTTACATAAAAACAAAGTTCTTCCATTGATCTCCAAGTAGCCCCAAATTGTTTTGTAAGAACGTTGTCAACATCTTTATGCTTCAACATATCCACTTATTGTAGACCACTTTTTATGGTGACAGTGTTAATCATGTGAAGGCTTTTTCCCTGTCTTAGGACATTTTTGAAGATTTGCAAATCATTCTGGTAATACAACTCACCTCTAATCAAAACATTTCTGTAACAAGGATCGTTTTGTATTCTTGAAAGAAAAATGCCATGTTCCTGTGGGTCTCACCACATTTGAGATAGTTTCTTTCCAATCAAAAACGTTGAAGTTTTCTCCCAAATGGACAGCCGTCCCATTTTTTGATAATAGCTCTATATAGGTTTCTGGCTGCGTTATAACCTCCAACTTTTTGATCTCAATATTACCGAAAACCCTATCAGCAGGAAGAAATGAATGGCCTACTATTGGAAAAATCACTTCAATATTCTGAATACGTTCTGGCGCTCTCTCCGATAGCCATTTGCAGCACATTCCAATGAGAGTCGTATTCTTGTTTTGTCCACTGCAACCGACTACTGTTACGGTGGGACCAAATTCAATTTTATTGAGCCTGTCAAACACAGAGGATGAAATTTCATTGGAACCTTCCAAATTCGTTTTCGGTCCAATAATAGGAAAATAGTTATTTGTTTAACTAGGCAGCAAAATAGTAGATTGAGTGCCGAGGCTAGGAATTCGGCTAAGGCAGTCAATCTACTTTGCTGCCGAGTTGAACATATAATTTTTTCTCCGATTGTTCATAATGATATAGGAGGATATTGTATTTGCAAATTATTACAATTCCCACAATCTCTTTATTTTTCCTGTAGTGTTCAATTAAAATAAAATTTGATAGAAATCGCAGTTGTTGGAATGGTTGGTTGCTATGGAAATGTCCATAATAATTATAGTTTGACAATGCATGAAATTTCTGACAGTTGTGCGAAAAAATATCGGTATATTTAAATTATTATATAATGGACAGTGATAGCGACCTGGAAGTATTTACTCCTCCAGAAAAAAGGGAGGTGGCAAAAAATATAGAGTTGAATTTGTTGCCGGAGAAGTCTCGGATGAAATATGAAGGAAATTATAAACGATTTATGGATTATTGCATGGAGAAAAATGTGAAGACTTTTTCGGAGAATGTATTACTTGCTTATTTTGCTGGATTATCTCAAACAATTAAGAGTTCTACCCTTTGGTGGCCTATTCGTTCAAAATTGTAGTAATTTTACCATCAATGTTAATAACAATTGAACATGTTTTTAAATTCTTGTTAAAAGTGTTATGTAATAAATGTTTACGTCAAATGTTTTATTCCAATTGAGTATAATCACTTTGCTGCCTAGGCAGAAAAGTACCCACTTTGCTGCCTAGGCAGGAAAAGTAATACTTTGCTGATTGATATGTGTCAGCAAAATTAATATTTGCTGCCAATCGGAGAAAAAACATTTTTCTTGGTAAGTTTAGTTTGAGACGTCCCCTGAACAATGGTAAAATTGTACAGGTACAGTTGCCTTGAGTAATAAACAGTTTGATCTGGGACCTTGGGGAGTACAAGATTCTTCTGGCAATCGAAAGATAATGTTATCAAATTATACTTAGTTTCTTTAAGTAACTGAAAAAATGCATTTGCTCTTTATTTGTGAACATTCTTTTCCATGTTTAAGTTATTCTTCTACCCCTCATCTGTAGATCGCTTAATCTTCTCGGCGAGTTCTATACACGTGGAGCATACGTCGGTCCGGGGATTACTAAAGCTGAGATTGTACTTCGTTTTGAATATCATTCGAAAGTATGACGGCTTGACTCTTTCTTCTGGACAACACTGATTGTTGTACATTTTTGCTATAGACAAATCCGAAGATAAATAATTTCTTCGAGAAGAAGAACGACAGTAATGAGATTCGTTGCTTTTGAACGAATTAATAAATCTTTGGACAGCAAGTTGTTTCCCTTCGAACTTTGCTGTTTTTCTGTCGCCTCCTCTTTTTTCTGAAGGTTCTTCACCTGTCCTTAGGAACGATTTCATGACGTATATTAGACGATGTTTTGTAATACTGTCAAAAAACTCAGCTGGCATACAGGAACATGCTCCTTTGAAACATTTTTTCTAATAAAGCATCTCACTGAAGTTTCTTTTGCTTTATGTTGGTAACTTCATGGGCGTCGACGTTTAGGTGGTTGAACATTGCAAAATTTCAAAAGAAATGCATCCTGACTCATTTTATTAGGTATGGCGTAAAATGCGTCATGAAAACTTTTAATGTCTCCCATTGTTAAAGTACTACATGGTTAAGCCTTTGTTTTATGCCCACAAGTGGGATATTCTGGCAACTCATGTGGAGAATATCTGAAAAAAACCATGTCATTATAAGGAAAATAGTTTCCACGAAGTTTCAAAACTCAAAGAATTTACAGACTTAATACACAGTAATATTGCTATCCTACAAAAAAAGCTTCATAGTAAACAAACAAAAAAAAACGGACATTTTAATCTATACCTTGTCTTTTTACGTATATTTTGCTTCCATGCAGAGGGCTTTCGAAGCCTTTTACGAGCTTCATTATTTTCAACAGGCGTTGTAACACTTTCCATTCCAATAATTATTATTAAATTTAAAAAAAACTCGACAACTTCATCGGCAATTAACAAACCGTACTCCAATTATTGCGAATAAAACTAATTGAATTGATAATCGAAATCCGAAACAGGTTATTCTCGACGTCTCGACAAACATATGGCTTCTGATTAGCCAGAACGGAGATTGTCGGCTTTAATCCTGAACGGGCCTTGGAGATTGCCGGGTTCGATTCTCAGGCGACGTTTCAAAGTAGTTTTGTAATGGGTTATAGTCGTTTTTTATACTCGCAAACCACATATTCATTATATAACTATGTATAAAAAAGGAAGGCCGCATATACTTATTTTTATATACGGGTAACTCGCAACAAACGAATCACAATATCAAATACCACAGTTTTCAAGTGTACAACAAAATAAAAACATTACCCCTCCACTCCTGACACTCTATTTTGCTGATACACCTGACGTCTCAACGGATGGATCCATTGTGGACCTTCTTACTGACTATCAAGGCTAGACAGAAAATTAATGTTTATGAAAACAATATATTTTCTTTGGTGTTAACACATAAAAATCAATATAGGCAATACGAAAACCGTTACTATTACTTTTTTCTTACCTAATGTCATAGAAAGCCGTTCTTTTGATGATATGCTCCTACGCAATTTAGTATCCTTCTTGATTGAATAACTTTTCAAAATATCATGAAGTTCTTCAAACGATTATATTGACAGTCGATAAATCTTTTAGTTAATATTGGTGAAGTAAGTTATAAATTCCATTAGTTTCCCTTAATTCTACTATAATACGAACCCACATAGTTCGTCTCCTTTTGACTTTTTTCTTTTTGTATAAAATATGCCACAGCATAACGCACTCTTCTATGCCCATTTTATAATAAGCACCGTACATAACTGATATTGCGTTTGTACTGAGAAAATTTATTTACAAAGCTATATTCTGACAAAAGTATCTTGACGGTATATGGCCTAAATTCTGTATCTCACATACAGTATTCTAGTCTGAAAGGGCTCTTAATGTTACGGTTATTATTGTCCTTTCTTTGTTATTTCTTCCTAGTTATTGAACCTATACGCGGTAACTTATTTGTGTCAAAGTTATCAATAAATTAATAAAATAGTACACACACATTTTTCTGCAACGATTCAGCTGTTGTTAACGTCCAATTTATTAAGTTAATAGTAAAATGTGTCTCTAAAATAATATTCTATTGTTTTCCTGAAAACGGTTGAATTTATCAAGTTGAAACTAGTAAACCTTTTTTATTTATAAATGTTATCTGTACAAATTAAGCATGTCGCCATATGTTTCTTAATTATCATAAAAACTTTTAGGCATAAGAGTGAACTCCGTTATAGTACGAAGCGCCCCTCGTGGAGCAGGCCAAAAATAACCGTATGATGACATTTGCCACCTCGAAAAACCATAATTACCAAAATTTCATCAATATTAGTGAAGCTGCTACTGAAATATTTCAAAATCATGAATACAATATTTCAATTTTACCACCCTTTAGTTCGTTAACTATCAACATTGCAAAATTTCAAAAGAAATGCAACCTGATTCATTTTGTTAGGTATGGCGTAAAATGAGCCATGAAAACTTTTAATGTCCCCCATTGTTGAAGTACTACATTGATAAGCCTTTGTTTTATGCCCACAAGTGGGATATTCTGGCAACTCATGTGGAGAATATCTGAAAAAAACCATGTCATTATAAGGAAAATAGTTTCCACGAAGTTTCAAAACTCAAAGAATTTACAGCAAATTCCAAAACTTATAATATACAGACTTAATACACAATAATATTGCTATCCTACAAAAAACGCTACAAAGTAAACAAACAAAAAAATGGACATTTTAATCTAACATACCTTGTCTTTTTACGTATATTTTGCTTCCAAGTAGAAGGCTTTTAATAGTATATTAAGTAACAAGAGTTGTAAGTAACCCATTACGCACGAAATGAAAAAGTATATGCACGAAGCCGCGCAGCGGCTTACAACTCGTGTAACGTACTATACTTTTTCTACGCCCATTCATTTTCTTCCATTAAATAAAAACATCGCAATTATTTAAATTTTATTATAATAGTTGTTAATAACAATTGAACAATTATTGTAAATCGATTGTGCCTTATTATTTAATCGTATGAACCGTTATTTATAATTGTATTATATTGTGTGCAAGAAATTGACAATTTAAATAACATAACATTTATTTTCATAGCATGCTACTTAAGAAAACGTGTCCAATTTTTAAAGAAATTGCATAATGTGCTGCCTACATTTAGGGGCATCACTCTTTCAAGCCTAAATATATCTCGCTAATGCTGAAAGTTTTTATGTTTTTTAATTGACTAAATTTGTGTAAATAGACCAAATAAAGTCTTACATAGATAAAAATTTGATTGTAATTTAATTAAACCAAGAAGTTTAAGTTTTCTTCTCAAAACGCACGTGTATGTTATGAGATCTTATTATGTGCATGTTATTGTTAAATGTCATTTACAAGGAATGTTGACAGTGTGATTTTTGACGCTTACAGACATGGGCGTAGAAAAAGCATTTTACGAGCTTCATATTACTTTCAACAGGCGTTGTAACACTTTTCATTCCAATAATTATTATTAAACTAAAAAAAACTCAACAAATTCATCGGCAATTAACAACCCGTACTCTTAATTATTGCGAACAAAACGAATTGAATTGACATCCGGAATCCGAAACAGGTGATTCAGTACGTCACGACAAACATCTGGCTTCTGATCGGCCAGAACAGAGATTGCCGGCTTTGATCCTAAAAACGGGCCTTGGAGATTGCCGGGTTTCATTCTCAGGCGACGTTTCAAAGCAGTGTTGTAATGGGTTATAGCCGTTTTTGATACTCGCAAACCACATATTCAGAAAGAGCGCGAAAAATTCAAAAATATCCTGTATTTAACTCAATTTCGTCCAAAAGTGGAGATTGCCGCCTTTGATACTGGGGCCCTCAAATTCCAGTTATTGAAATTGATTTTTTTTCTAGCCGGAATTAGACAAGACCTCAGAACAAGATATCGAAAAGTACAGTCACGCCCTTCTCTATCACAAGATATGAAGGAGACGCCGTCAAATTTTCCTTCATCACAAGATACTGAAGAAATCCAGTCAACAACTGATATTTTAAAATTTAATACTGATCCCTTTTGAATGAAGAAACACGTGATTTCATAACTATAAACGGTATACCACGAAGTGATAATACGGACTTTAAAAATTCCAGAAATGTTTATAGTGATAAAATGAGGTATTGTTCCAAGAGTTTATTTCGACGTACGTTAAAAAACGGAGAGATTCAATGCCGTGAGTGGTTAACTTATTCAGAAACTAAAGGGTCTGTATTTTGTGTTCCATGCTTATTATGTGGTAGAAGTGGTGAAAAGAATGCTTTTACTGGTGAAGGATTTCGTGACTGGAAAAACTCAAAAGCACGCATATTGAAGGTCATGAAAATTATGATTTTCATAAAACTAACGTTAGTCATTTTAAACCTCGAGCAGTAGTTCACGGTCGTGTTGATCATCGTCTAATAAAACAGCTCGATGAGAAAATGACGTATTGGAAGAAATTTGTATACCGAGTAATTTCAATTATTAAATCACTACCAATAAGAGGGTTGCCATTTCGAGGAAATTCAGAACGAATAGGAGATCCCCATAATGGAATTTTTTTTAGGAACAGTAGAGCTTCTTGCTGAATTTTATCCATTTTTGTCTGAACAGTTAAAATTGTATGCGCACCCTGGTAGTGGAAATACGCCGTATTTGTCTAAAACAATCTATGAAGAAATTATATTGTTGATTCAGAATAAAGTACTACAACAAATGTCCAGTGAAGTGCAATCTGCTAAGTATTTTGGTATAATTGTAGACTCTACGCCTGATATTGCACATGTCGATCAGCTTACTGTAATTATCAGATATGTACGTGATAACGGTGAAATTGTTGAAAGATTTCTAGAATTTCTACAAAATATCGGCCACAAAGCTAAATATATAGAGGATCCTTTGTTAAAATCTCTAGAAAATAATGGTTTGGACATAATGAGAAAAAACTAGATGGAAAAATTTTTATTTTCGGTAAATGTTCTAAAAAATTATGTAAAAAAATTTTGTTTATGTTATTTATAAAAATATAACTTTCACTCTGTCGATTGCAACAAACCGTTTCTCAATATCGTTAATGTTCATAAATTTAGACGCGATTGAAAAAAAATTGAAAAAATGTAAATTTTTAGAAGTTTGCCCTCTATGTTTATCTATGTTTTGACCTCGATATTAATATTTTATTTATAATTACCAACCAAAAAGTGTTTTTAAATGAAACTCAAGGTCTCTAGTTAATTCCACAATATAATACAAGTTATTGAAAATTCTAAAAAATTGACAATTGTTTCGATAAATCAATATCATCGTCAGAATGACAGAAGTTACATTTCATTCTGACGATGATATTGATTTATCGAAACAATTGTCAATTTTTTAGAATTTTCAATAACTTGTATTATATTGTGGAATTAACTAGAGACCTTGAGTTTCATTTAAAAACACTAATATGAGCAAATTCCACGAAGTAAGGGTCGAGACAGTCAATATGAGCATATTCCACGAAGTAAGGGTCGAGACAGTCAATTTCACCAACCAAAAATATAATTTTCGTAAATTTTTTCAATTTTTGGAAAATTTAATATCGGAAAATTTTTTTTTGAAAAACCTATTTACGTCACCTTCAAGAGCATAAGATTTGCTTCAATTTTCATCTCTACAATTTTTTTGTAAGAACACATCCAGAAATGAGACGAGCATAAATCACTTGAATTTTAGGTGGTCTGAGCTGTGCTTGCAAGCTGCGTCGCAAGCTCCAGCGGAAATTATTAGACAATCTAGGAGAGTGATGCTGGGTCAATATATTTTCATTTAAAAATGAAAAATCAATTATGGGAAACTTTTGACTTTTATTTCCTTACTTTCCCGGACTATGGCTCTATTTCTTCAAGACATGAGAGATAGACAATTTTCTGAATATGAAGAAGAAGCCAAAGAGCACTATCCGGAGTTCATGATTATTATCGTTATGATACTCGTCGCAAAATAACCAGAAGAGTTCAGCCAGATGAGTCATGGGTAAATGAGAGAACACCTTCTGGGCAAGAAAATTTTCGCAGTAATGTTTATTACCCTATTCTAGACACTCTGAGTGTGCAATTGACCGGGCGTAAAGTGCATATGAAAAGCTTTACAAATTTTTTTTTTGATAATTTATCTGAAATAGATACAAATGAATTGAAAAATCTTGCCAATAAACTAGTCAGCAAGTATCCTGATGATTTGGAAGAGACGTTAGCCACTCTACAAAGGGTAAAAATCTATTTACGCGCAAGCATGGGCCAAGATAGACTTAATGCTCTTGAGTTACTGTCTATTGAAGCTCAACTAGTCCAAGAAATTAATTACGACGATATAATCGACGTTTTTGCGCGGACGAAAGCCAGGAAAAAGAAATTTTCAAACTGATTAATATTAAAAAAATATTTATTATATATCACGCTAAAGTTTACAACTTACTTATTTGTTATATTTATTTTAGTTATATTAGAACATGTCAATAAATAAAGTTGTTTTTAAATACCTAAAAAAAATATTGGATCAAAATTAATGAAATTCATTTTTAAAAAAGGGCGGCACATCGAACGGGGCCTAGTGCGGCAGCAAACCTAAATCCGTCACTGCTTCTTAGCGAAGGATGATCAACGGAAAAGAGACCGATTCGACTAGAATTGTCGTTTAAATAGGAACACTACCAATGTAAAAACGGTCATTCGACGCGTTCTTAATATATTGAAATAAAATGATTTTGAATTAGAGGTGGGAGTAGCTGAAGAATAAGTAACGCTCCTAAATAACTAATGAAAATTGAAACATATCGCGATGACATGTTACAACTAAATATGAGTTCCAATAGCCGGTATTGGAGGAAACCCCTTAGTGAAAGATAGCTGCAGAGGCAGAGATGTTGGATTTAGTAATTACTGAAGAACAAGCCGAAAACTCTGATGTAAATTGGGATTCAGATGCTGAGGATAATTTACTTGACGATCCTCGAACTCACAGGCTCTACAAGGGCATCTTGTTCATCTGGGCTCTCGACACCCCAATCTTCGAGAATCAGAAAAAAATCAAATTGTCATGTTTCATTGCCAACTGAAGAATGACGATGTTTACGATTCTGATGACTCCAACGCAGGCAAAACGTATGAGCCCGTTGAACCACGATTTTTCCAAGTTCCACAAAATAGCGACAGTAAGGAAAAACAAGAAACCCCTATTAACAAATTTGACACCTGGGTTAAAATACCCGTTGCTTACTTTCTACACCACCTATCGTCAAAATTGTAAACATACATAGCCAGCCATCTGTCGTCATTACAGTTAAACTATATTACCAACCATCTGTCGTCAATACAGTCAACCTACATCGTCAAACATCTGACGTCAATACTGTCAACCTACATTGTCCGCCATCTGTCATCGATACTGTCAACCTACATAGCCAACCATCTGTCGTCAATTCAGTCTACCTACATAGAGCGCCGTCAATCATCAAAACTGTCAACCTACGTTGTACACCATATTTCTTCAAACATTGTCGACCATCTGTCATCAAAACAGTTAATCTACATTGCCAGCCATCTATCTTCAAAACTGTCAACCTACATTGTCCATCATTTTTCGTCAATACAGTCAACCTACCTTGTCGAATGCCTGTCGTTAATACAGTCATCGTCTTCGTCAATAAAAACATTATAAAATAATCTTTATTAAGAATACAATACATGTTTTCACATAGTTATAAATAAACGTTTTAATGTCATCTGAATAAAAATATATTCAAAAGATCTTCGTTTTCCATATGTCCCTCTTATTTTCGTTTTTCTAAAGACAAACATACTTGTTTCTTAAAATACACACTAAAATCTTTTACCTACGACCACCCCTGTAAGTAGTCAAAAACATACAGTCGGCAATCAATGTAAGGCGTCTATTACGCACGGTAAAACAAAACGCACGGCTGTTAAGTAAATCGCACGGCTTTCATAGCAACCACTTAGCAACTGTCAATAGACGTAGCCATTTTATTCAAAATGTATTACTTATATATTTGACGTTTAATTTTATTCTATATATAAATGGTAGATAACATTTATTAGATATGAGATTGCATTTAATACTAAGAGTTATTTGGAATTATATAATAGGTTCCGCTTCATTCAATCCGCATCTTTTAGCTGTCTTAATGTAAACAATTAGTATATTACACACTAAGCGATTAAAGTGACCCATTTAATGTCGCGGGCGGTGTTTGATTTCTAAGAGAAGTAATCCACCTAGGGGATTAATTTCACTTTAGTCGAGAGGTGTATACGCTATTTTTTGCAATTCCGGTAATTCTACATACATTTTTCATAAAAATAAATACTACTTAGAATGGACTTTTACGAAACTTGGCTGGGCATCGAGGATGGACTTTTATGAAATGTAACTTGGCTGGGCATCGAGGATGTACGTTTTTATTTGTACTTTAAATCGCATAATAAGATTATCAATACAAGTAGGTCGTAGGTAAAGTATAGTACGTAACACGTATTGTAACGCATTTTACGCACTCGCCGCTACGCGGCTTCGTGCGTAACTTTTCCGTTCGTGCGTAAAATGCTGCTTACAACACTCGTTACGTAATATACTATTTTATTATCAAAGATGAAAACATTTTGTATTTCTTCCACCTAAAACAAATGTTATAAAAAACACTTTTTACTTATTTGTTTTCTGAATAAAAGTCAATGTCACAGCATTTTTAATGGTTGACAACGGTGCAGCATACTAGTTTCGGCCTACATACGGGCCATCTTCAGGCTGATCTAAAAATCCATTCTACTTCCGTCGGTAACACACGATGATAATCATAAAGTAGAGGAGAAAAGTATGAAATTGGAAGATTAAAATTTATAAAATATGAAAAACTCTTTCTCTCGTCATACATTGAAATAAAACCACTTAATAGTTATGATAACTTATAAAAAGGATGTGACAAATGAAATTTTTTTGATTACAATTGAAAATGAAATGGAGTAATACAGTTGAGCTCAAAGGGAGCAATCAACAATGAAAATAAAATTAACTTATTGGGGGTAAGAGTTGAACTGCTTAAGTTTGAGAGAAAGAAATCTTATCTATATGACTGTCGATATCCTCAATTCCCAGTTCCGAATCGATTCCTAAAAGGAAGAGTCTGGGCAAGTCAACCTCAATTCCCATAGGGAAGAGTCCATGTTGGTGATATAGTTGGAGAGAAGAAAATAAAGGTGACAATGTCGGGGAAGGAAATGTTTCACCATGTAGGAAACTCTTATGGACTAATATAAGAGATGAGCACCATGTTATGAACAGGAAAATGAAGCTCCAGACATCCATAATACCTAAATAAATAGTCCATTCCAAGCAAGGCACACCAAACCAGACTGAAAGGCACTTCACTTACAACATGTGACTTGTAATAATAGAGAACAACAGCATTCTGTATATAAAAATAATCTACCTATCACAATGCCATTGTTCGATGAAAATTCGACCAATAATAGCAGAGATACATTGTAGTGCTCTTATGGCATATTTTTGTACATCCTTTATATAAAAATAATCTACCTGTCATAATGACGTTTGTTCGATGAAAATCTGATTAATAATAACAGAGATACATTGGATGACAGGCACGACACATATGGCACAGAGCACAAGATGGACGATGCACGTCACAGAACAGGCTGGTAATATAGTTTAGCTGTAATGAGGACAGATGGCTGGCAACGTAGGTTAACTGTTTTGATGATAGATAGCGTAGACTGACACAAAATACATAACACAAGATGGATGACAGACACGACACGTATGGCAGATGGCACATGTGAGAGATGGCGCAGGCGACGTCACAGAATAAAAGATGGACGACGACTGCACGCCCCCACCGAGCATGACGTCACACCCCGACGAGAACGCTGACCAATCAGAGAGCAGCATGTGGGCGTGGCTTGCCATAAGAGACGTTAACAAAAAATTTCCACGCTCAAATATCCCCGTCCCAGTATCTACTTATTTTTCTCAAGAAATTTCTTAGGTAGTATTGTTCAACGATATAATTTGTATGCCACACAAAATTACAAATGGCTTGATCTTTCAGTGGAAGAATGCAAGTCTTTTATAGGGGTTTTAATAATAATGGGTTTTAATTCTTTGCCACAAATAAGAAAATACTGGCCCAGAAGTCAAAATTTCAACAATAAACGTATGTCCAATGTTTTCCCAGTAAAACGATTTTTAAAAATTTTACGATTTTTGCATGTGAATGATAACAGTCAATTGCCTTCTCGGGACCGACCAAAATATGACAGACTATATAAAATTCGCCCAGTCTGAAACAGTCAGAGTCCGACCCTGCTTTGTATCATATTTGTAATCGTTTGAAATCATTTCTGTCAGCCTAGAGTTTTAGGGATAACTCTGCCATCATCCTTCCGGTGCAGTGGTGCAGGCTGTAACAAAACCTGTCTTCACATCATGACTACAATTTTATATTTGTCGCTAGGTAAGTAAGTTTTGTTATCGTATGAAACAAAATAAGCGCCTACCTTTTTAAAAGTCCTGTAATTAGTTTTCTTGTCAGTTTTTGTTGTTGTATATTTCATGGAAGTAAAGGGTTTTTCTCTCTCTTTGTGGTTTTTATTGTAGATATAAGTGATCGTGGGACTACTGATTTTTGCTTTGGTTACATCATATTGGGGTGTTAGCCTCAGTAGTCCGAAAAACTGCCCGCTTTAGCTGATAAGTGCTATAACTTATAAGGGTTCGATTGTAGTCGACTCCTTGACGTTGTCTAAAACATTTTACTAGTGTTAGGTTAAAACATATTTGCTGATTAGTTTATACATACTTGTCTCTCGAGATAGTTGTATATTTGATGATAATTTATATACCAGGTCATGGCTTCAGTAAGTATTTCCAAATCGTTCAGAAACTTCTGTTTAAGCCTTGGTTGTCAATAGAATATATTGTAAATATTTACCCATAAGACGTTAACTGTTTGATTACATCTGATTTGTGTGATAATTCCGGGTATTTTGGCTTTGTACATCAACATCTGCGGGGGTACTACGATTGTTTAAAATCATTTAAATAATTCCTAATATTGAATCACTGTATCTGTTGGGAAGTCAGGTTATGTTGGAATTGACAATTTGCTCGATGACAGATACGTCTTGGATAGCTGCGTCGTTTCGCACTGAGAGTAGTCGAGATCTGTCTAGCACTTGTGGTCATAGATAACTCATTATGCTTACAAATTTCGTGTCCGATGTGCTCGTAGATGACATGCGAACTTTTGTTATTAATACTTTTGGGTTTACTCGACTTTTGTTCGATGTCTTAAGCGGATTGTGGTTCTATGTTCTATGATCTGTGGTTAGCTGGATTGCTATTAGTTGGAAAACTTTAGACTAGAGTTGCGTTGTAGGGAGAAGTTAAGTTACATGTGTTATTGGCGCATCCTTGACTTTCTTTTCTAACCTGAATTCCGAGATGGCTACATGATTTTCAGTAAGATCTTGATTTATTTATGGTATTTGAAACCATCCCAGTTGGGGATAATAATCAGGATGGTGTAAATTGATTCGGGAAGCTGTTGGTGGCTGTATTTTTTGGAGATTTGGTCGATATTGGCAGTTTTTGGAAACCACGCTGCCTGGCCCTTTTTTGAAGGGATTTTTGAATGGAATCATAGCGTCGTTGGGATTTGGATAGCTCTTTTCATTCTCGTTTTTGATGAGGCGATTGTAGGAGTTTCGAGGAAGTTTAGGCCCTCAATTAGAGGTATGTAAAAGAGATCATACAGCTTGACCGTTTCAGCGAGTTGTTTCCTGATTCTCTTACTCCAAACAGAAGTGTAGCAATAGGCGAAAGTATGATTGCTTTCAAAAGGAGAAGTTTACTGAAGTGCGCATAGGCTTTGCTACAGTGGGTACTGATACACAAAACGGTAGCTAGTCAATTGCCACCGCTTACTCGATTCTTTCGGCCGGGTATGAAGAACAATAGTATACACTGCACATGCATACAATTTGTAAGCCCTGCACTGTGAGTCAGAATGCCCAGTGCTGAATTCGATATAGTATTCATAACAGGAACCTTGATTTCTTCCACTAAACGGGATATTTTGGTACAGAAAAAAAGCAAACTAATCATAATTTTGGGTAAACTTTTAATTATTCAAGAATACAAACAGAAATATTTTTTTTGACATTTGCTTAAAGTAGCTTTCAAGCAGAAGGCAGGTTAATTTTATTAAATTCCATACAAAAATTAAATTGAAATGAAATATAAATGAAAATAAAATTTACTCTTCATTAAATTTTATGAGCACGTCATCATTTGAACTAGCCTTGATATTTCTAATGAGAAAATCGTTATACAGACCATTTAAATCTATCTATTTCAAATTAAAATACTTGAATTGTAAAAAATATCTATAAGATGCCCGTTTTCTAATTCATGCTATTCATTCTGTGGCGTCTGTCTTAATCACTTTTCCACCATCAACTGAAACAAAATTATTTAAATCAATAAAAAGGTTTTGTGGAATATTCAGAACAAAGATATACAGTAGAGCGTCAAAAATAAGGATTCAATTCTGGCGAAAAATATTATTTTACATGTACTGTAATTGTACAAAACAACAAAAACCGACATCCCAGAGCGCGCGCAAGAGGCGTGCTGAAGAAATTGGACTGACATTCTGTAACAAATGTTTATATATGTGTATTAATGTTATATAGCAACTCAAAGGATTGTTACATAAGTGCGAACGGCAGCCTTTCGTCGGCGAGCATAAGCCATGGGAACTGCTGTTTACTCTAAGAATGCTGTTACTTGAAAATATGTTGAATGGAAAATAGTCTACCTGCGAGCGCCACTATATATATTATTGATAACCCCACTCAACGCGTAGTATGTTGATAATATATAAGTTCAACAAAAATAGAGTACTCGCCCACAAAATTTTTTATATTTGAACATTCGAAATCAAGTAAAGTTGATAAAGACATGTTAAAATGTAGTTTCTACAGATTATAACTATAATGTGTTCATACTGTCAACTACTTATAAAATTTGAAAATCAACATTCAAATTTAGATGGAACAATGTTCCAGGACTAATAAATTATATATACTTATACACCTTTGCATAGATTTGCAATAGCGCTAGAAAATACTTTTAAATGGTAGTTGAAAATAACTGAAACTTCATATATACAAACGCTATCTTTTCAAACCTGACCCTACGGGCATATGACAGTGGTGTGTGTGTGGAGTTAAAACTGACACACAGTTTTGTGAGGGGGTATTCCTGTAGGGATATCGTCCTGGTGGAAAGAGTTCCTTTTTGTATCCTCCTGTCCACGATCTGGACCTGGACCCATAAACCTCACAATAAAGACTTTTACAGCTGCAATGGCGACTGTCCAAAATGGCCTCTCCTCAATCAAGGTTGGCCGCGTCAACGAGCTAATCTTCGCCGTGGAGGTGATCCCTACTAAAAAATTTCTCTCGTGATGTCGAAACTAATTATTCTTAGACTAACTTACCCTGTCGAAACGAAGGCGACACTAAAAAGTCAAGGCAACTAAGCCCAACAACAAAACCCACAAATCCTTTCTTTTCTCCATCGTCGGATTTGTACAATGAAAGCATTTTAAAAAACAAGCTAACCAGTTGGATGTCATTTCAACAGTCTGTCAACTCGAAAAGATCATAGACAAAAGATCCTCAACAAATTCTATAACTCGACCTGTGACCGATTGATATTCCAGCTACTGCATCTTAGAACTAATTCAACTGGCGGCCAAAACCCCACTCGATTTGAGATTTGACGTCGCTACGTTTGACATTAGTACTAACCTTCAATTTACTTATACATGTGTCTTCCACCACTGACATTTGCTAATATTTTTCATAACAACTAGTTATTTACATTTATTTAACATGTACAAAGGAAAATTAAAAGAGGTAAGCATACATTTTATTCTTACTATTTATGACTAATACTTATTTTTTAATTCTAGGTTCTTGAAATTAAAACAGCTCTGGAAAGATTATAGTATTTTGGATGATAAAAGTTTTTGACCTAATTACAAGTTATATGTTGTTGTAAATACCTCCAACTTTGTATAATACAACATGGAATCCTTAGTTAACTTGTTCTATATTTAAGTGTCAAAAATGAGTAAGTTATATTTAAAATGCTACAATTCTAAAGATTTTATG
The DNA here is from genome assembly GCA_963921935.1 of Galeruca laticollis. NCBI lineage: Eukaryota > Metazoa > Arthropoda > Insecta > Coleoptera > Chrysomelidae > Galeruca > Galeruca laticollis. Next base: position 107,792,156 of record OY998181.1, read on the forward strand.
GCAGAAAGATTTATTATCCACTCAGCTTGACCTCAAAAAAATGAGAGTCGATCCTTGTGGACAATAGCCCGCCTACCTTGTGGACAATAGCCCGCCTACCTTGTGGACGATACCCCGCCTACCTTGCGGCATGTGGCTAATAGCTATCCACCATCTACCAATGCCATTTGCCAAGAACCTATCCCAACATCCACACTCAAAAAATTTAGTAAGAAGAGAACCTTGTGGACAATAGCCCGCCTACCTTGCGGCATGTGGCTAATAGCTATCCACCCACCATCTCTCAATGCCATTTGCCAAGAAGAACCCATCCCAACATCCACTCTCCAAAAATTTAGCAAAAAGAGAAGACTCTGTCTTATCATTTCCACAATAAGCTCTAACGTAGAAAGAAAAATTATTAATCCTCCTTTACATGGGTGGAGTAGAATTACATATTGCCACGGGTGATGCCTACCAGGACCAAAAATTAAAAATCTAGTATTTTGATTAACAATTGAGGTTTACAAAAATATTAATATAACAATGTTTTTTATACTTGCCTTTGATGTTTTAGGCCATTTAAACATTTTTTACATTAATAATTTTCCCCAAAATTTAATTTCAAATAAAACGCACAATTTTGTTATCAGTTTTATTACATACATAAACAACCCGAAAAGAAAAATGTTTTGACAATTGAAGAAAAGCACCAACATTGTAAAATAATAAAAAACAACTAATGAAAAATGTCATACAGAAAATACAATGTTTTAATTTTTACAAAAAAAAATTATGTATTTTGAATATGACGCTCCCTACAACAAGCCGTTATGTGCTCCATACAGAACAAACTCTTCAAAATTTACAAAAATGTTTGGTTTTTCTTCGTTTGCAGTGGCCTCTCTTGTTTGGAGCGGGATCTTGTTGGTGTTCAAAAAATATTCCAGCATATTTTGCAGCCATAGCTCTAACACTTTTAGGTACATTTTGGATAGATGGCCCTTTATTACAGCCAACGCCAAATGTTTTATAAATAGCCTTCTACTTTTAGATGTCGTAGTTTCAGGATTGTTACTTCTATTTATAACAAACGCGTTAATACCGGCAATGTTGAGCATTGGATAAAAAATTACTAGTGGCCATCGTTCGGTTCCCCTTGCTACATTATAGGATATCATCATTCTGTCCACTGCATCAACGCCGCACTTTGTACCGTCATAAAACGTAATAATTTCCGGTTTCTGCCTGTCTCCAGTATTATGATCTATATTATCATCTCTGTGTAATGAAGAAACCGATTACTTTTCCTCTTGGGAATGTAAGAAAAAACTGTCATATGTTCCCCAAAAGCAAAAACCGAGGAAAACGTTTGCCTGTTATCTATATTTGTAATTAAAGGTGGATGCTCTCTCTTATTACGTTTTAAAGTACCTGTACAGCTGTAAGTCTGTGTTCAGTCAAAAGAGTCTTGACTAAATTATAACTGGTAAACCAACGATCTAGCGTAATATTTCTCGCTGTTCCCGATATAGATTCACACATTCTCAGAGTCACGGCTTGTGTTGAATTGTCAATCTGAAACGGACCGGGTGGCGAATTTACGTTTTCGTGTTCATTTCAAACCAAACTTCTTCAAATCAACACGGAAAATTAACGCAATCACGTGTTATTTTCGAGGAGCCAAACATTGAATTACGCACAGATTTGTTATGAAATGACTGGAGAATATTATTACATTTCCGTTCTCATTTCAAAGAGCGCCATTGTACGAAAACTTAGAGCTGCTATGTCGCCATTGTGAAATACTGCCCTGCTAAGACAATAGGTCGTAACTAATAAAAATGAAATTAGGAAAAATGAAATTGACTGTCTCGACCCTTACTTCGTGGAATATGCTCATATTAGTGTTTTTAAATGAAACTCAAGGTCTCTAGTTAATTCCACAATATAATATAAGTTATTGAAAATTCTAAAAAATTGACAATTGTTTCGATAAATCAATATCATCGAAACAATTGTCAATTTTTTAGAATTTTCAATAACTTATATTATATTGTGGAATTAACTAGAGACCTTGAGTTTCATTTAAAAACACTAATGAAATTAGGAGATATATTCGTTTTTCCAGTGACAATTTGAATATTTACATTATTTTCAAAAAATGTTTTGGCCTGAATGGAATAATAAAATACATCTAATATACAAATGAATCGGTTGATATCCCAAATGCGACCTTAATAGAGATATTTTGAAATATTGAAAGTTACGACGTTTTGATTAAGCTAATATTCAGATTTTTTGCCGTGACAGTTGAGACTTTTTGACTGGATTATCTATATACGACATATCTTCTTAGTGATATAAAATTGTAGATACATATTTTTTGTGCTTTACATTTTTAACATATTTTTTGATTATTTTTTGTCCTTTACTTTTTCTGTAAATTTACATCTAAAAAATATTTTACAATTTTGGCATGATGAAATGGCAGCTCTATGCTTTCATACCGTTCAATTAAAAACATAAAGAATTTATTATTGCTTTTAAACTGTTTTAATGAATATATAATTTTTTCTTGGAACAGGTTAAATATAGAACATAAAATACATAGTCACAGAGCTTACATACATATAAGTAATTATTGAGGTAATTATTTTCACAAAAAAATGTTTTCATTAGATGTTAATTGGTTGGATGTTGGTATTGGCTGGATTAATGTCATTTTGTAGAACACTACAGATTCTCGAAAATTCGTTGTTTATTTTGTCAATAGTATTCGAATAATTTTCCTACCACCAACTCATCTGTTGGAGTTATTATTATTGAGAGTTGAATGAATCTTGCTTCAGATTCATTTCATCGCTGTTGGTGGTCATACTGGAAGTGCATTCTGTTTCACAAATTATTTCATTTACGTTAGTAATAATATCTTCAAAGCATTTTGGAGAAAATTCTTTTCCTAGGGCTAATTTTGCAAAATTTTGGTGATCTGCTTCGGTTAAACATAAAGAGTTTGTAAACAAAATTCCGTATTTTCTTTCCATGGCACATAGATGTTTACAGTACCTATTTACCTCCCTTTCCAAATTGACAATCACATGTTGCCATATCACAATTCACCACATATACATGATTACCTGACTTTACAAAATATGTACCGTCATCCATTTGCACTATTTCATCCAACCCTTCATTATTTTTAAAAAATTTGTCATAGGTTATCGCAAGCTTCCGTGATCTTCCATTAGCAAACTGTATAAGTCTTTTCTTGTGATATAGTTCAAATGTTTTAGTAATAAATTCTATTAATGTGCACATGTCAAAAACTTTGCATCATTGTAGTACAATGTCCTTAAATATTCGTATTGATGACTCACAATAATTGTTAGTATTGTTACCTCTAGTAAGTACATTGCATCGATATGGTAAATACCATTATTCACGACGGTTCCATAAGTTTGTTAAATGGTTTCCTAATTTTTTATTTTCTTTCACTTTGCCATTATTTAGCAAATTTAATATTTATTTCGGCTTGATGCATTGATTTTGCAAACATTACACTACGGAAGCTCTTCATAACAGTGTGCCGATCTTTTCCAACTTCATGTTGTTCATTTTGCCACAACCAATGCCACAATGCCTGATTGACATGAAATATACATAACAATAACATACTATTAGGAAACACATCTCTTAAGGAGTTTCTCTCTGCACTACTATCATCAGTTATAATTAACTTTTGAAACATTTTGTTACATGTTGTTTAAGAAATTATTTTGCTGTTTGAAAGGCAATAGTATAATTGTCCTATGATTGACTAGTATGTAGAATAACAGCCAAAGGTAAAGCACCTACCTTGGTATCATTTCAACAGCCAACTCCACAGCAAAAACTCTTTGCATTATTGAAGTGACTAAAACGCAAATAATGGGATCTTCTACAACACAAACTTTTACATTAAGATCTAGTAGTTCTGTTTGTTTTCTTTTCAAAATGGCCACTAGGTCCATACTGCCTCTACTACCATAATTTTTGAGCCGCCACTGTTCATATAAATGAGTTACACGACGATCAAGCGGATTTTTTTGAGTATTGGATAATACCTTATACGCATCTTCCTCGCTATTTTCCGTTATACTAAACTCGCGATATGATGTAGCTGCTGCAGCTGTCATTCCCGAATCAAAATAGGATGTAAATAACGGTTTTGTATCTTCAGAGCAAGGCAAAAGGCTTAAAGAGTGTACTACGTATACCCTATGTGAATGACCAAAATTAATGTCTATAGAGACATTTAAACCTCTCTTTAACAAAGACGAAGTTTTTAAAGTACATTCTGTTACTTTCCAAAATTTAATATTTATATTTGCCTTCCAATCGAAATTTCTGTTTAATCCTCTTGTCTTGTTTTTCGATTTGTTCTTTTCAGCTAGTTGACAAATGAATAACTTTCGGAAATCATAATGTACAGGCCTAGAAAATCGGCGCTTCATTATCCAATTTGTTTTTATTTCTGCAGAAAATGCACTAGATTAGATTAATTTTAACGGGGTTACAGTGCACTGAAACAAAAGGTTTATTGTGCCCCCCCCCCCTATCAGAGCTGTTCTCGCTACTACTACAGCTCGCCTTCCAGTTCCAAGGTTCTAATGAACTCTAGTATTTGGGACGGCTTCAACGAGGTTAGGTCCTCACTCTTACAAGTTACTTGTCCGAAGCATTTCTTGCGTTGGCTTGCAATGGCGAGGCATTCCAGAACTAGGTGATCTGGAGTTTCATCCTCCTCCCCACAGAATCTACACTCGCCAATCTCTGCTAGACCTATTCTCATCAAGTGCTTCCTAAGGCGGCAGTGTCCTGTAAGAAAGCCCGTGAGGAGATGTAGCTTATCTTTACTGAGGTCCAAATATTTTTTGCATTTAGCAGTGTCAAAGTTCCACAGGAACTTTTTGGAATGTTCCAACCCAGGAAGGCACTGCCAGAGTGCTTCTCTTTTGGTTTCCTCTTTCTTGTAGGAGCATTTTGCTACACCACAGAAAAGCTCCGGGCCAATAAAGGGCATTTGTGCTCCTTTTCTGGTAAGTGCATTGCCTGTCCTCTTCATTTCCCGTGATTCCCGAGTGGCCAGGAACCCGGACTGAAGAGACCCTGTTATTCTTGCCGAATTCATCAAGTTTTCTTCGGCACTTCCATGCCAACTTTGAGTCAATGACATGGGAGCTCAATGCTTTGATAGCTGCTTGACTATCAGAATGGATTGATATGTCACATTTCTGGTAGTTTCTTTCTAGGTTCATTTCCACTCATCTTTCGATCGCAAGTATTTCTGCCTGAAAGACGCTCGGGAAGGAGCCTAACGATAATGAGTATCTGGTGCCAGGCACAAATACTCCAGCGCCTGCTCCAATGGTGGTTTTTGAACCATGCATATACCATCTAATGGTGTTTTCTTTGAGAGTTTGGGTGGTGTATTTCCTTTCCCAGTCTCTCCTCGTAGTTAGCATCGTGGTGAAATTGTTTTCAATGCTTACTTTCTTGATCATTTCGTCACTGGGAAGATTCGCTAATGAGATGTATCTTGTCAGAGAGGACCAAGCTCCCTGATTTTTAATCCTCTCATTGCTTGAACCTTCCTTAGATATTCTAAGAATTGCCTCTTGGGCAGATCTTTCTATCACCAGATTTAGAGGTGTGAGATCTGTAGTGATCTCAAGTGCCTTAGTTGGACACGTTCTCATAGCTCAAGTGATGCACACACAGGCAAGCCTTTGAACTTTGTCGAGGGTCTTCCTCGTGCTGTACTTTTGTGTGCCAAACTATTGCCCCATACGTAATTGCTGGTCTCACAATCATGGCGTACATCCATCGCAGTATTTTTGGGTTACAGCCCCACCTCTTACCAGCTAGATTTCTGCACACCATCAAAGCTCTTATTGCTTTACTAGCAATTGTTTTAACATGCGTATTCCACATAAGCTTACTGTCTAGGGTTATCCCTAGATATTTAACCTCTGATTTCCATCCTATGATTTCCTCATTTAAGGATATGGGTTTCATGGCAAGAAGTGTTCTTTTCTGGGTAAATGGAATTACTATGGTCTTGCTTGGGTTAATGTTTAGCCCCACTGACAAGTACCATTGCTCAATGAATCTGAGGCCCTTTTGTAATAAATCACACAAGGTGCTCTCAAACTTGCCTCTGACTATTAAAACATATTATTTTAATTCCAATGACATTAGATATATTTTAATTTGAGGTGAACCTACGTCTTCATTTCTGTTGAGAACTTTAATAAAATTCTGATTTCTTATGCATTTTGGTATACCAGATCTTTTTCTTTCGAAATTTTTCCTATTTTTCATAAATTGGTCAATTTGAAAGTATTTACATTATTAATATAACGTACAGGTTTAGGAAATCGGCGCTTCATTATCCAATTTGTTTTTGTTTCTGCAGAAAATGCACTAACAAAACAACCACATTTCTCATCGTAAGTTCTGGTGTTTAATAACGCACATTCACTTTGCAAACATAATATACTGAAGAGTGTTCATTAAACTTTACAATTTCAAAATCTTTACTGTTTTTACTAGTAAACCGTTTAAAATGCTCCATGACGCAGTAGCTGTAACCATAAAAACTGACGTCGCAAAATAACTATTTACAAGGGCGAGATTAGTTCAAAAGCGGAGTGCTGAAATCAACACGGTTTAGTATATGAATAATATGCAACTTTCGATACAAATCCGTGCGTAATTGAATGTTTGGCGCCTCGAAATCAACACAGGTTTACCAATGAATATTGCGTTACCTTTCCATGTTGATTTGAAGAAGTCGCTGGATTGAAATGAACACAGAAACGTGGTTGTGTACCAGATAATATTTCCATATAGGAAGTATAAAATGTTTTGGCATCAACCAGAGGAAATACTTCAATGCCATACTTGCTTGGCTTTTGTGGCATGTACATGCGGAATGCACATCTTCCGGGAAATGCTAAGAGCATTTCGTCCCGTGTCACATACTCTCCGACTGTATAATACTGCTTACATTTTCCTGTAAACATTTAGGACACTTCACATATAGCTGCAATTTTGTCAGTTGCCCTTCTGTTCTCTCCTGTATCCATATTATCAAGCCTTATAACTCTTAAGAGGAATTTAAATCTTTGAGACATGGTCGCAATAGAAATTTCCATGTGCATCCTCTTCCCAAAACTCCCGGGGATTCTTCCTACCACCATGGTCTAGGCCAGCTAGACACAATAAGCCTAAAATGCTTTTGATTCTACTTTAGATGTTGGCATAGTATTGTATTTGTTTTTGTAGCTGGTTGCAATTTTACATACATACAAATATGTATATTGTACTAAAACATCGACGATATCATCAAAAAGAAGGTTCCAAGAGTCAGTTGAAATTACTGCATTCTTGGTTTCTCTGAGGCTACCAGGTACTGATATTGCGGGACAGAACCAATTTTGCCCGCTTTGTGCTGTCTTTACCGTAATAATACATACGTCTGTCATTGTCTTCAAGAGTTTTATGTGGTTCTGCCTCTTCGTCACTATCAGAACTAGAATCGTTAATTTCCTCGTGATCTGAATCGCCCGACGATCCATCGGAATCAGCGATATATTCGTCATCAGTCGGGACAGACTCTTGTAGATCGTTGATTACAAAATATGGTAAATAATAAAAACTGGCCTCAGTTTTGCCCAAAATACATGCTTTTTTCTGAATTGGCCGTGAAACTTCAGTTATTGACCATATAGTTATTATCGGTGAATATCTTGTAATTCTACATATATAGTGCTAGACTAGGGTCAATATATCTAATTGTCGGTTATTGTTCCCAGTTCTCGGTAAACAGAGCTAATTATCAGCAGAAATGACTAAATCGCTAAACAGCAAGTTATAATGCATAGAAGTACAAAATATGGTAAAAAATGAGAACTGGCCTTAGTTTTGCCCGAAATACATGCTTTTTTCTGAATCGGCCGTGAAACTTCAAACATTGACTGTTATTATCGGTGAATATCTCGGAATGCTACATATATAGTGCTAGATTAGGGTCAATATATCGAAATGTCGGTTATTGTTCCCAGTTCTCGGTGAACAGAGCTAATTATCAGCAGAAATGACTGAATCGCTAAATAGCAAGTTATATTGCATATAAGTACATGCTTTTTTCTGAATCGGCCGTGAAACTTCAAACATCGACATAGACATCCATCGTACACAAAACTAAAATAATTTTGCCACTTAATATGTGTAATAATAAAACATCAATCTGAACCTACCAATTCCAATGTATTATCTTCGAAATAAAAATTATCTACATTCAATTCAAAGTATATAAATCCTGAACGTCGACATCCTATCACAAACTGAATATAAATCAGAAAAAACACAGCACACAATAGGAGAACCTTTTTGGGGGAAGGACAGATATTTATGGCAATTACAGAGTCTCCCTGACAGTTTGGAATATCTGTATCGACTATTTTCACATAGAGGGCGTTCATAATGGTGATATTAATTAATTACACATTTAGATGGGTGAGGCTTATGAGCTACTTTAAATTTTAGCGTTTAAATGCTGTTTTTTAATTCTGAGCGTTGACCAAGCACAAATATGGGAATTAAGTGGTATTATCATCGTCAAGTATCATGTGCATTGGTTTATCCAGTTGACGACCTCAGAGTAATTCAGATCGATATCCTCTGGGTAGTACTGTCATTTGTCTTAATTGTAGTCTGTCAGTCAGTAATTGTCTAGCATTTTGTCTGTTCGGTAATTATGTTTTTGGTCTTCATTAACGTCACAGTATGTGCAGGGTCCGTTTGTCTGTCTAAGTTTAAAAGTCTTGTAATAGTCATTCAAAAGTCCGTGTCCTGTTACTAATTGTGTAGTCTTCCATGCCAAAGTCAGTTCTGCCAGTCTAACTATTTTTATTAACCCAGATATTGCCACCATCCTTTTAAAAGACGAGTAGTGCGTGGATTCCTATTTTATGTTTTGTTTAAGTTTACTGTATAAGTAAGTATATAAACAACGTGAACGTGACTAAACCTTAGAGTAATAATAAACATAGAGAGGGCTATTCATTCATAAACACGTTTATTTTTGGGGCCAACAATTCTAAACGCCAGTAGTGAAATAATGAATGAATTACAAAAAGTGGGGATGGTATTGTAGATACATGGCCTTGGTAATTTCGGCTGTTTTTCTGACAAACATGGCACCGACGAACCATGATAATCCAAAAACATTAATTTAATTAACTCAAAAGTTTATTTTGTCACTAAAAGTCATGAAAAACACATCAAAACGAAAGAACTAAATGTTTACTCTCTACTCGCAATGGCGCCTGTATAAACAAACCATGTTTGACATTATTTACTACAATACTACGTCGTATTCGAAATGATCGTCGATCATACTCTGACGATATTTGCATCTCTCTTTATATGGTAATTCAACAAGGACAAAACTACTAAATAGATTACTATTGACACATTAACCAGGTAGTGACATTTTGAGAAATGTTGCCACTTTTAGTTATAACCTCGAAGGATATAACAAGTACTTGTTTAAAATTTATATAATAATATGCCTTTATTAAATAAAATTCAAGTATTTTTAATTCATTTTAAAAGCAGCGACTCAAATGCATAAATTAGTATGACTTTTTTCTATTTTCATAACTTTTTAACACATTTTCAATCAAACTTCTAATTTCATTTTTCCTGCAACTAAAGAGACTTTGTAAATATGGCAAAGCAGTAGAAGTATCTGCAAGTGAGCTTAGAATGTGGCTCGATATTTAGGGTTAGAAAAAAACCAAAACAAACATATCTATTTTATTTGTTAATCTAAGGACTAAACAATCAGTTTTTCTTAGTATTTGGTGAGTGAACGTTTTCATGAATATGGCAAATGCAAAGTAAGTACAAACATGTTTATTGTGAATTTATTACCGAAAAATCAATATAATTTGGAAATGTAGTAACTTTTATCCCGTTAATGAGTAATATTGATTGGTTATTTTTGTTAGACTTCTTTGAAAGTACAATTTGTTGATGTTCTTTTTATAGGACAGTGGCTAAAAATAGTAAACAAGTATAATTTGAGTGATGTTCTTCTTATAGGATGGTGGCAAAATGTAAGTAGTAAGTATTAAATATTTTTTCAGAAATCCTTGGAAGAAACCGCTCAAACTGTATGAGTTATTGGAAGAAGTTGAAAACTTGACAGGGAAGTACCTTCAGAAATAATCATATTTCCAGCACAGAATGCTACCGCCGACATTACCGATAAAGACTCTGGGGACGAGAATGAAGTTTCAGTAAATAATTTACCTGGAATCCACCTGCGTGTGGAAGTTGAGGTTCTGGAGAGTGTGGACATGGATGAACTGTCTCAAGATAATTCATATAATTTGATGGGAGGGGAACTGGAAAGTGATATTCCATCAGAAGCAAGTAGTAGCCGGAGTACAAGCACATCCAATGGATCAAAAGTTAATAAAGTGCAAAATGACTTAAAAAAATCAAGAAGTAACAACATTTCAAGTAAAAGACAAAAAATCAACAATTGGAATTTGGACAATACACCGACTACACCAGAGTGGTTACAACCTTTGGAACCGGTGAACCAATACACACTCCTGGAATCTTTCTGCTTGTTTTTTAGTAATGATATTATCGAGCTTTTGGTAAATTTTAGCAACAAATAAGCTTCAGCTAGAAATAAGATCGGAGATATAACAGAAAGTGAAATGAAATGCTTTATAGGTGTTTTGTTACTCAGTGGATATACTTACCATCCAAGACACGAAATGTATTAGGAAAACACGAAAGATACCAATAACATTTTAGTATGTGAAGTAATATCAAGAAATCGTTTCAGATGTATTATGGAAAATTTGCATTGTTGTGATAACAAAAATGACAAATTCGCAAAGATTCGCCTTTTAGTGGAATCATTGAAACGGAAATTTTTAGATACGTCTCTATCTCAGGAAGCTCACAGTATCGATGAAACTATGGTACATTACTACGGTCGACATGGTTATAAATTTTGGACTGTGACTACAACATTAGGATACATTGAATGGTATGAACCCTACCAGGGCTCTACTACAATGATAAGAGGACAGATTTAAAGTAACAAGCGTAGTACTCCAGTTTGCAGAGCTCTTGTGCCAAAGATATCCACAGCTCTATTTTCACTTATATTTTGATAATTTTTTTACTGGTTTTCAACTACTTGAGAAATTATTATCTATGAATTGCAAAGCTACCGGGACAATAGGAGAAAACAGGTTAAGAAAAGCGTGTCCATTACCTCAAGCTGTAGCATTGAAAAAAACTGAAAGAGGAACATTTAAATACGCTTTCTGCGAGACAGCCAGTAGCGTTGTATGCAAATGGCATGACAATAATATCGTTAGTATTGCTTCAATTCAGTTATTCCTCTAAATCAAGTGAAGATTTTCTCAGAAAGAAAAGAAGCATATAATGGTAAATCAACCTGCCAACATAAAAAAATATAATGAATGTATGGGCGGTGTCGACAAGGCAGATAAAAATATTAGCCTTTACAGAAGTGGCAAAAAATGGTATTTTCCTCTAATTTGCCATTGTTTGGATATGGCTGTTCAGAACACATGGCAATTGTATTGAATTGGAGGCGGAACAAAAGATCAGTTGTGTTTTAGGCAATCCATAGTGTGTGCATTTTGGAAACATATAATAAAACAACTTAGAGGCCCAAGTAGGCAATCTAAAACTTTACATGAACACTCTCTATATGATAGAATAGATCACCTAGTCCAATATAAAGAAAAGCAGACTAGATGCGCAATATGTCACAAAAAGTGTAATATTTTTTGTAAGAAATGTGAATTAGCATTGCATCCTAAAAATTGTTTTATTAATTACCACACCAAGGAATGAGAAAAATTCACCTTTCTGATAATTCTATTTCTACTTTTGCTTTAAGAATTTACTTTTTATGTATTTAGCATTGTACTGTATTTTGCAACTGACCTTTTAAAAGGACATCATTTTTTCATACTTAAAATTGTCAATAAAATAATTCTATATTTTTCTGGCGATTTTTAATCCCTTTTGATAACAAAACACAAAAAAAAAAATTATATAAAAAAAATAGTTTCGGCATTATCTAGGTTAAGTCGCATGTCTTTCTACCCTTAAGTCATTGTCCCACCTGCCTTGCCATGTTGTAATTTTGTCTGTTTTCGTGATAATTGTTATAGTGTCATTTGGGTCATTGTGTGCTAACTTTGTTAGTTTGTCTGCTTCCTTGATTCCTATACTGGTCCTTGGCTGCTTTTCTATGTTATATCGTATGTTTTGCAATTAATTCTAAATTTTTTGGATTCTTATTATCGTCATGTCTCGATTGTTACTGTTTTGTAATTGTCTGTGTTAAATATTATGTTTGTGTTTAGTATCAGATCTGTGAAGCAGAGACATTGATTGCTTGGTTGGAAAACATATTGAAAGCACACCAACTTAGCTTGTTCTCCTTAACCAAATAAAGAACATGGCTGCAAAAAACGAACCAAAACTGTGGTTCAGAAATCCATAACTGGTTTTTTTAAACTCCAAATGTTTTGTAATTCAAGTTTATTTATTAATCACAGTTTTACATTAGGAATTTTAGTTTCATATAGCCTAGATTTACTTTGCACAAAATATGACTACTGCATTTATTCTGTAAGTTAAACATTTAAAGCTTTTATTAACAGTAACGAATAGTTTTATTTATCCACTCCACTGTAAACAACAACGTGATTTTTGCTCGATCGCACATAACTTATCTATAACTCTTTTTTTTGGGTTCATTTTGAAATCTATACAGGGCCAGGTCCCAATTGATCCAGATTATTGACGCTCTATTGTACTTACATTGAATAGTATTTCTTGGGGAGTTATTTAATTCCCTTTGGCAATGGTCTATTTGAGGCTAATATTGCAGTGGAGTAAAGATGATAAACGCAATAAAATACAATAAGCAATATTAAAAGTAACCACCACCGGCTAAAACATATGATTGTAGTTACGAACGTATCATTAGGTAAAGGATTAATTAATGCCTATAAACACATCACATGGATGTATGTAATGAACCACTAAAATTTTATAGAAATTTAATGTGCCCTTTAGACATTATACTTATATAATTTCAGACCTACGACCCAACAACGTGAGCTTTTATGACAAAAATTTGTTTGGATCATTCCCGAATTTCTTATACTAACTTCTTTTAATACAAATATTTTCTACACATCTATTTTGATTGAAAATAAGTATAACATGCATTTTCGTTGATCAATTAACAACATTAATGTGTTGATTAAGTGTTGAAGCTTCGGGGCTTCAATCTAGCTACTGCTTGATCTCGAGAAAGAACCAACATAATTTTATTTATTTAATACGAATTCAGAAGCACATTGTATATAAATATAAATTATATCTCACCTTCCATTCCTTCCTGTTCTTCAGCGCGTCGTTTACGTCCAAATCTATCTTTGAAAGTATTTGGTGGTGGTAAAGGTTCCATTCCCAAAACCTATGTAATTATTAAAATATGTTAGTAACTTGAAAAAGAAAATAGAAATATTTAGTATTTTCTTGTTTTATGTTCAGATTGTACAGTATTGATCATTTTTTATAAACATTAATGATTCATATTACAGTTGAGTAACCAAATTGTAGGCACCAAATTCCTAGAAACTAAGGTGACATTTAAGCATAATTATTGGTCGTCCAGTGGCGTACAAAAAATATTAAAGGAAATACAAATAAAATCGCATTGCTAAAGTTTAATCGATGATGACGCTAATAATATACAATAATTTACCTCTATTGATGAAATAAAACAGTCTTGATAAAGTAGTTCCATCAGCATAAAAATTAAAAATATTATCCGTTTAAAGAAAGTTCATCGGATGATGAGAACTATCCAGATTGTTGATGTTGATAATTAATGGTTCAACCATAACATCTACTCTATTGTCTAGATCCCACAGTCTGTTTTCTTCTTTTATAGTGTGTTTAATTCAATTATTCCATGACTTAGGTGTGACTTTTTCTATCGCAGACACTAACATGTTTTTCACTTCATCCATTTTAAAAGTTAAATTTTCTCTTGTTGCTGAGTTTCTGATTTGGGTCCATATAAGCTCAATAGGGTTGAGCTCACAATGATAAAGAGGGAGAGGGTGCACTACTATGTTCCTTTCACGAGTCATTTCGTCGACATCATATTTCTTGAATTGGTATATATGTATTCTCGCGAGATTTAATAATTGCACTTTTAACATTAGATCGAAAAATATGTTTCTTTCAGATAGCCAGTTAATGATGTCGGCTTTTCACAAAGAGGTTGTTGGTGATGGATCCAATCGCCGACTGTGATAAGATGTATTGTCCATAACGATGACGGTAAAATCTTAAAAAACCAACCGAACGAATTTTTCGGCATCCATTTCTTCATGGTAATCACTAGTTTCCTTCGATTCGAAGAGTAACAAGCCGTTTTCTAGAAAGCCCAAATTGCTACCTATATGTGTAATTATGACTCTCCGTCCTTTGCCAACAGACGCTTTTAAACCCGTCTACAAAAGCTTGTCTACGGCATTTTATTTCAACATCTTGCCACAACTTCGAGACAGTATGGCCTTGATTTAGCCAAGTCTCATGTAGATAATAAATTTTTCTTCCTTCAAGATAAAACTGTCGGATATTTTGCAATAAATTTCTCCTCTTTCTATAAGGAGGCTTTTCCTACTACTTTTCATGTATTTGATGTCCATTTGACTTAATGTTCGCAATAAAAATAGTCGTGATATTTTGGGTATTGAATCATCAGAATCTATTTCGATGACAACTTTCTTTAAGGTTATCTCATTTCGAAAAAAGACTGAATGGAATTTTCTTGTAATAGCATATTTGGTGTGATCATGAAGCTGGATACGTTTTTCCCTCTGGTTTCAACGCTCTTATAAATTATCCGATTGGCTTTTACTTTCTTTACATTTTTATAATTCTGTGAATACTTCTTGCTGATACTTTAGTTAAATCACTACACAAAGCAACTACATCGTTGACCAACATACTTGTATTTCTTTCTTGTAGTCCACAATACATGTTGTTACAATAGTTTTTTCTCCTTCAGATAAATTAAGTCGACAGCGCTTTTCTTGACTGCACTCGCCTTCTATATTATTCATAATAGTTCAATATTCACCACTTTGATACAATGAATTAAATAATCGTCTACTATGGCCAGTCCGTAACATACACTGCCTTAAACTGATAATATAAAATATAATGATCAACAAGTCTTTATTTGTCTGTTACCCCTTCCTTTTTGCGATTTTACACCAATTAATGTAAAACTGACTATTGATGGTTTTGACTATTTTTTATTGTTTGAAAAATATGTATACGAATAACACGCATTGTTCGTTATTCTGTGGTCATTTGGTTGAATATGAGTGATTAAAAAAGATACTATAAAAATATCATTTCTATAGTAATATTTCTAGCGTTTCATCTGGTGTTGTTTTCGGATTACTGCATTTACTGTTTCTAAGAATTTGGTGCCTACAATTTTGTTACTCAACTATAGTGAAACAGATTCCTTATCGTGTGCTTAATAAAAATTAACAGACTTTAATGTTTCAATCCTTATTTTGTGGAATATGTTTACGGTACTCTCAAATGAAAGTATTCAATATAACTTTTCTTTAAATTACATTTTTTTTATACTCGATAGTCGAAATTGTGTAAAGTGAGTCAGAGCTATCTAACAACACTTTGGTTAAAGCGCAGTTGCCATATGTATTCTAGAGAGAAATGCTGTATTTTATAAAAACACTTCAAATCCATTGTGTCAATATTTCAGGTACAAAAGATGCAATGTAATTAAGTCAATACCAATTTAATATATTTATTTCAAATTTCAAGCAGACTAATAATAATTAGTTTACTTGAAATGTGAAATAAAGTGTTTATGTATATTTCTTGAACGCAAAGTTTGTTGTGAAAAACTCGCCGATTTGACAATGTTGGAGAGTCGCTTCAATGTTCCGGCTTTGAGAACGAGATAGATAGATCGAGCTACGCGAATGAGACAGTGATAGTAAACAGTTATGTGAGGTGTTTATTCTCTTCATGAACGTAACATCAGTATTTGTGTTGTGGTTTTGTGTGATAAATCGGTTATTATTGGTATTTATTGTAATATTTATATCGGTATATTTAGTGACAATAATGGCGGAGTGTAGCGGTGTTGGCGATAAAAAACGGCGTCGTAACAATTTAATTCGGGAAGAAAAAGTCCTCATATTAAATGTGTACGAAGGACTGCGTGCCATGGACAAACAGTTGGGTGTTAGTGACGCTGTGATTAAGTGCAGTTATTTAACTAAAGTTTCTGAGAGTACTATATACAATATTCTAAAGAAATCGCGGGACGGATCTTTGACAAGAGAACGAGGTGAAAACTGTAAACCGGAAAGTAGGGGAAGAAAGAAAATTGTTTTGGACGACCAAACACGGAATGCTATACGTAGGGAAATACATTCTTTTTATTTTAGGAATGAAATCCCCTCGGTAGCTAAATTGAGCAAGGTAATAGAAGCTGATGATACTTTACCAAACATCAGTGATAAAGTTTTGAGACGAACTTTAAAATTAATGAATTTTCGTTACCAAACAAGAAGTAGAAACAGTGCCTTAATTGAACGAAATGACATTGTGGAATGGAGGAGAAATTATTTAAAACAGATACGACAGTTTCGTAACGAAGGACAGCACATATATTATCTTGACGAAACATGGTTAAATGAAGGCCACACTGTGTCAAAAGTGTGGCAAGACATGAATATACGAAGCAATCGACAAGCCTTTATGGAGGGTTTCTCTTCCGGTTTAAAAGCTCCCTCTGGGAAAGGACGTCGACTGATTATCACTCACATTGGCAGCGAGGAAGGATTTGTAGAAGGTGGATTACTAAGTTTTCAGTCCAAAAAAACTGTCGATTACCATGAAGAGATGGATGGTAACCGGTTTGAAACATGGTTTAGATCAATTTTAACAAAGGTAACTCCTGGTTCAGTGATAGTTATGGATAATGCTTCATACCACTCTCGTCGACTGGAGCAAATACCTACTTCAGCTAGCCGCAAGAGGGTTATAATTGATTGGTTAGAGAGTAAAAGCATTCCGCACAACGAGGCAATGCTAAAAGTTGAATTATTATCTCTCGTACGGAAACATAAAAGCAATTATATTAAGTACGTTGTCGATGAAATGGCGAAAGATTTCAACGTCTCAGTTGTTAGACTTCCTCCCTACCACTGTGAGTTAAACCCCATCGAGCTGGTTTGGGCCCAAGTGAAAAATTATGTTGCGAGAAAAAACAGTACATTCAAAATGGCTGACGTTGAGAAACTGTTTGACGAGGCGCTGCATACCGTTACTGCTGAGAGTTGGCGTAAATGTATTCAACACGTATTAAAAGAAGAAATAAAGTTTTGGGATTTAGACATACGTATAGAAGTAATGACGGAACCACTCATTATCGATATAGGAGGAGAAAGCGATGATTCTGAGGAGTCGTCAGGGAGTGATACCGCTTCCAGTTAGTCAGACATTTTACAAGTGACCTCGCAACATACCTATACTTATTGGTAACTTATTTTGGTCTTGACAAACAACTTTTTTTTAGTTTTAGTAGTAGTAAGTTGGAATTGACTTTTAAACATTTTTTTATTTTGTTTTAACTTACTTATGAACAACTTGTGATAAGTTATTATTTCAAATGTTAAAAATTGAAATTCCAGATATTTCAGTATTTGCACCCTTAAACTATGATACGCTCATGGAGTTCACTTTAAATCGGTAGATAACCGATGACGTCACTTTACACAATTTCGACTATCGAGTATAGTTGAAAATTATGAATTAACTTATGTTGAAATGATTAGATTATTATGTCAAACATGTGTTTTTTATGTTGTTTCGACACAATCTTTCCAAAATAATAAAATTTCTTAGTTACCTTATGAATTTGTCTAAATGCGATTAATCTAAGCGCATGTTGAGCAGAACAAGTAAGATCTTCACGATGTTGTGCAGATAGCCCAGCACAAGCATCTGGTGAATCTTTTTCACATGGATCTGCAAGTCCTGGACCTCCTGGTAGTAGAATACCGCTGGCAACGGCTTCCATGACACGGCGTAGGGCATCACCTGGTGAAAGATGACTCTGTCCCGGTACTGAAGAGATTACTTTTTCAGTCAACAATTCCATGGCCTTTAATAATAATAAATTCACATTACAAACACAATATTTCCGATACATCAGCACAAAAAAGAAATTGTCAAGTCAAATTTTAAAATTACTTAAAAGCGAATCACGTGACACTTTCCGGCATTAAGATTCATGCCGTTAAAAGTGTACCATTAGGATATGTTATCCAAATCCGACTGCTACATTCCAATATCCTCATGGCATTTAATAATTTTAAAACACTTCAAATCGTCCGCAAATAGTAGTGCATTAGTATGA
Source organism: Galeruca laticollis (assembly GCA_963921935.1). Taxonomy (NCBI): domain Eukaryota; kingdom Metazoa; phylum Arthropoda; class Insecta; order Coleoptera; family Chrysomelidae; genus Galeruca; species Galeruca laticollis. The sequence goes on from OY998181.1 coordinate 107,810,754, forward strand.
TGAAAACAAATGACAATATCATTGATAGAGATATTGAAGAGTAATGGACCTAAGTGTGATCCCTGGTGTCACAGAAAATTTGTAGGAATTGAAATGGTTTATCCTAACCTGTTGAGCTCTATTGGTTAAATAACTGCGAAGCACTGCAAAACCGAACCTCCAATGCCAAGAAAATCAAGCTTTTGAAGTAGAAGACTATGGTTCACCCTGTCAATAGCCTTGGAAATATCAGTATACACGGAATCCCTTTATTCTCCTAAAGGCAACATAAGTTAACAAACTAAGCTCAGATGATTCGCTAGAGGAAAAACCAAATTGCTGAGAGTTTAAAATACCTGAAGAATCATAAGTAAGATAATCTGCAATAATGCTCTCAAATACTTTAGGTATGGTACTAAGAATTGACAGGATGGTAATTCTTGATTCCAGATTTATATATTGGCGTAAGGTAAGAAAGTTTCCAAGGGTCAGGAAACACCTAAATGCAAATATTTATTGAAAATATGATAAAGGATATGATTATTGACACATGTCAACAAACTAAATAAAATGAATAACACTAACAGAGATGAAATAATTGCAAAGCTGAGGAAAAAATTCGTCGCCCAATACTCCATAGACACAGTTGCGCATTTCTCGGGAAATAGACTCTATTTTTTGACGTTCGACTTGGAGCAACCTTCGACGACTTCGCCCACTCAACCTATCCAAGGGAATAATAATATTCAAGTTCACGTCGACACTTAAAATCATGTACGCCAATCTCAACAGTTACCGAGAAAACATCTCAACAACATTATTGAGAGGCATAAAATAAACTGTACATTATTTGTGGAAACAAAAACAAAAGAAAATAGTAACACAAACTACGGAAACTGGAGCATTCTACAACTAAATAGTAAACACTAATGTAAGTGGTGGAAGTTTGATACAGGTGCATCCATGACTAAAAATGCTAAAAGAAACCCCTCCCAAAATGAATAACCCGCTTAACGAGGTGCTTCACTTTTCAATTCCATTTCTAGGAGATAAACTACACATTTTTCTTGTATATATTCACCCAAATGCACCCATCGAACAAACGCTTTTCAACAAAGCCTCCCTATACAAATATGCTGTGATTGTAGGAGATCTAAATGTGAATCGGAATAAAAGCAGACAAATAAAGGATCTTATCAATAATGCACCCTTCGAAATGGCGTTTACTCCTCCAACCTTTAGAATTGCCAATAACCGAGACTCTCCACCAGATTGTGTAATATACACGAAAAACATCAAATCTAATATAGTAGCAGTAGAAATCCAACCAGATTTAGGAACAGAACATGATGCAATAGAAATAACCATCAACCTACAAAGACGAATCATAGAGCAATAAATAATAAAAAAGAACATCAAGAAGTGTGATATAGACAAGCTTAACGAAGAGTTGGAGGAGTACATTGATCGTATGGGGGACGATCCGATTGATAGAGGAAAAATTGAACAATTCAACACCAGAACAGCCCAGACCTGATAATAAAACACTACATCCACGAACTACCACCACATATTATCAAAATGATAAAAAACAAAAAAAATACATAGGGATTTCCTAAGAGGTCCCAATGTTGAGGCAAAAACGCAATTACAACAAAAATGTACAAGCCCTAATTAGATAATACCAACAACACAAATGGGCTACAGTGTGTACTGAAATAAACGCTAGCAAAGGTAAATATTACTGGCAACAAATTAGAAAACTAACACACTACAAAGGAATATGAAAATCACAGCCAATTGAAGAAAACAACATTGTGTATGCCACCGATGAAGAAAAAGCAGAGGTATTTGCAAATTACTACAAGGAAATGCTCAGAGAAAACCATGAACCACAATATGACCAACAAATATATGATGAAATCGGACAGTGGTATGATGAATACTTTGAAGGGGAACACGGATCACACAATAGTAATATAGAAGATATGTATTTTTAAATATTAAGCAAAGGAAAGATTACTGCTCCAGGACATGACCACATTACTAAAGATCTATTACGAAAGTGAAAAGATACAGATATCTCATCAAAATTTACGAGTACCATTTGAAGCATCACTACTTTCCTAGTGAGTGGAAGCAGGGAACCATTATCACTATTCCTAAACCTAATACGAACCATCATAGGCCAAAAAACTACCGCCATATCACTATTCTTTCAGTTTTGGGAAAGCAACTCGAAAACATCATGAAATATCTGTTACAAAATGAAATCACAAAATTCCTGATTACCAATTAGGCTTTAAACATCAAACTTCTACCATCTTCTTCTAACCAACTAATGGGAAACCACTCTGTAGCCCTATTTCTTAATATAAGCAAGGCATTTGATAGTATTTGGCACAAAGGACTGATCCTGCTCCTGAAAGACTATTTTGAGAACAGAACTCTGCAAGTCAAAATCAACGACCAATACTCGGCAACTTTCCACAATAAACAAGGAGTTCCACAAGGATCGCCATTGTCTCCTCTTCTATATAATGTTTACTGTCACGACATATACAACTACTGTCATCAACAAGACTACTTCAATAACAATCACATTTTGCACTATGCTGATGACACGGCCTTGACTAGTCACAACAGAACCTTCTCGAAAACTGTTGAAAATCTACAAGTATTGTTAGACAGGACCCTTATCTGATTCAACAAATGTAGGCTGGAAGTTAATCCAGACAAGTCACAATATATAATATTTAACCACAATAATTCACCAAACTCACCTAAAATTAATATAGATGGCAGACATTCACTGCGTAAACTATGCGAGATATGTGGGGGTAGACATAGACCACAAATTGAACTTTAAACAACATGCTAACAACATAAAGAGGAAATGTAACAGTAGGAGCAAACACATTCGGAGTTTAACATTCATGGATTCAGGGATAAGTAAGAAAACAGCTGCACATATATATAGTTCAATATGCCAACCTATCCTAGAATACTGTCATCCAATATAACTTACTGCGAAGACTCCTACCATCAAGACACTTCAAACTGCAGAAACCACTTCCTTGAGAACCATAATGAAGATAAGACCCTCAGCACAGCCCACCCAATAATCTACTGTACGAAACAACAGGAATTGTCTTCATAAATCAACGCATACACAACCTCTCTGAAAAGTTTGCACATAAAGAACACAACCTAGAGATATTAAGCTGGTTCTGTACGAACAGGAATCAAAAAAGAAGGCCACACAGAAAATACCCACTCAAATCCATATGGGAGCACATTCAAAATTTCAATATTTAAGGAATAAGAAGACCACATTCCATTTTTTTTTGTTTTTTTCCTCTGTACATATATTTTTAATTCAATACTATTATCTAATAATTATACAAACCACCATGTAATATATTGTAACAGGCTGAAGGACCTCGATCGATGGCCTATTGGGTGACCCAATACAGTACACTAATTATTATTATTATTATGATAAAGGGGTCGAGAAAGAATGAAACTGAATTCTCTCAGAAAAATGGGTGGAATACCATCAAGTCCCGGTCCTTTATTAATGTTCAATGTTGAAATTATCTCCTAAATTCTGGAAATTGGTATGCACAACATAAGTTGGATCTGGTTAACCACTATTACTTAGAGTATGATTATTGTACACAGATGAAAAATGGTCAGCAAATCTCAATACCACAGGAAGCAAGTTTCATTGAGTCAGGTATATTATTAATTTCACTCTTACGAATTTCGAAAAAGCCTTCACATTATTCTGAATAGAATGCTCTGTAAAACATAAATATCTAGCATAGCACTCATTTGACTGATGCTTACATCGACTTCTAAGCTCACTGAACTTTGCATAACATTCGCGAGTCCCAGCCGTTTCATAAATCTTATGAGCTATCTTTTTTTCACGTAATAAATTTTTAAGTTCTAGAGAATACCAATAAGGTGCTCATGTGGAACAAAACGATCAATAAGAGAGTATAATATATCATACAAAACACTAATAATCTCAGAAAGTTCTAAACTTTGAAAGAGGTGATCCCACTCTATTGTTTCTAGACAATGATCTATAGCTGCAAATCAACATTACGAAAAAAACGATAATATTCAAATTTCTCATGGGTCATGTTATTTTCAGATTGCAATTTCAACGTTGTTTCTAGTGGAGGATGATGAGAATCAGGTGAAATTAGTAAATCAACTGCACCACAAATCACTAATTCCACAGGTGACAAGATGAGATCAAGGAGAAATCATCTACTGTTGACTACATAATTACATTGAAAAAGATTGAAGATTGTGGAGGGCACAAATGCTAGAGACAATTTCAATAGCCTCACATATTGGCAGGGGTGCAGTAGGTTGTGCAGTAGCAGTTGGAAGGTCGTAGTCACCAAAAATGTAGAGTTTGGAATTCACTCAAATCTGCAAGTGGTTCAGAATGATAGATAGATTGATATTTGTTTCCTACAAGTAACAAGATACATTTTTAGAAATAAAAAATATATACATTGTATGGTACATCTCAAAAGTTCTCTGTAAAAACGAAATATAAGGTATACTTAAAACACATTGTTTAAAAAACAGATAAAAACAGTTAAAATCTACAATGTTAAATGTTCTCACTTGTTGTACAATGTTAATATGCGCCAAACTATATTTAAAAAACAGATCAAAAGTAAAAAACAAATGTGTAACACGCAAACAATTATAAAAAGATATGCGTGGAACACTGATTCAAAAATTCAAAAATGTACTGCTATTTATATCATCTATACTATATGGTTCTGCAGACACAAGACATTTCCTTATAGTCTTCCTAAATCTATGTATGTAAGTAATATCCCGTAGTTCTTTATGTAGTAGGTTAAACGTTAACAAACAATTGTGTAAGCAACCTTTTTCAAGCAATGATGTTTTATGTACCTAGTAAACGTTAACTGAAGACTGTGGAGGAAGTCTTCTGACATTTTGATAATAAACAGATAGCTTGCCCAAGTCACCAAGCATCACTAGTTTTTTTTGATTAATTTTAGGAATATTATTGACATATTTAATTGTAAAGTTCTGTTTACCGGGTTTCTGACGAGCTCGAAATTCGGACCGCACAGAGTCTAACAGATCTAAATGAATAGAAACTTTCTTGTTACGACCAACAATTTGTTTGTTATTTATAACTGAAAGAACCTCATCAGCTGAAGAAAGAATTGCCTTTACCGAGCGACGCCCATTCTTATTCTTCTTACCAAATCAGAAAACTTTAGTCTCATCTATGATGATAGAATTACTGTTCTCCTTCAACCTTAGAACATCCTGCTTCAAAAGTTTAACTTCACTCTAAGAAGCTCAATTTCCCGGAGTAGCTTGGGCACACTCTTAAAAGCCAAACGACAGTCGCTGCAAAAATACACTAGAGTTATTTTCTGCACAACTGCGGCCCGAAGTTCAAATGCTCCCAATCTCGTGCAAGTTTCAATAGGATGCACCGTAACATGGCAACTATCGCAGGCAACGTATCTGTCTGAAAGTAGATCTCTGCAAACGGAACAATTACTAGTCATTTTAAAAGAAATGCTTAAGTAATAACAATCATAAATGAAAAATGTAGCACTAATAATTCCTGAACTATGGAAGAATATGGTATACGTATTGGTATTAATTCCAAGACTATAAGGTAATACTTAAAAGTCAATTAGTCTTATCAAATTGTATCTTACTAATATTGAAAAAAATGTTTAACACATTTATCTATAACAAATAAAATCTTAACGATAGAATTGTAATGGACCACTTGATTATATTTGATGAATTCATCTATGAATCTTGAGGCACTAAATGAACTGTTAGTAGATATGGCCCCACTTGAGGCAGACAGCTCTTCTCCTTCTGTGTAGTCGATATTTCCAATATCCGTAATTAGATTGCCTATATTTTCTGTTACTAACCATGTTCCGAATCTTTTGTTAGTCGGTTTAACCTTTCTCCCATATAACTCGCTTGCACTATAAACTCCGTTCCATGACTTGTTAACAGTTCTACGTTCTACCGGTCGCTAAACTAAGTATTGCTTTAGACCCTCTTATTTATAGCGATCGTGGAAAGAAGTTCGTTTATCTTCTGAGAGTATTGCATAACAAAAGTACATAATGTAACAAACCCGCGACTTAAGTTGCGGAAGGTGGCGAAAATGGTGGTGAGGCGCCAGGAGGGGTGGTCGTGGAAGGTAAGGTAATCTAAAATGTTACCTATATGAAAAGGGGTGACGTCACCAGCATGGCATAAGGTTGAATGACAAGCACAAGCGGTACGAGATTGCTAACGGCCGTCTCATGATTGACGCATGCGCAGATCGAATTGAGTAAAAAATGACCATGATGGACCTTGGCAATTTCCCATGTTATTTTACATAATGAATGAGCTAGAATCAGTGCTGATCCTTTACTACTGTCAGTACGGAAAACAACGGATTTTCACACAATGTTTACTAGGTAAAATGTGCATAATAATGGAGTAGCAAATCTACACTGTATACTGCTTTAATTATTTTTTTAATATGATTTTCAAACGTAAAATTTTAAGACATTTCAATGATTTAAAATAAATAATGAACTACGGAGAGAAATTAGTTTCTTTTAATATCGTATCATTTAAATTGTGAGTCATGGTACATAATTTCTAGTCAATAAAAGTACAACTTCTTGAAGTGACTGGTTGAACAACAATCCATCAATAGCGGTACTACGGTACGTAGCATATGCACAAAATGTTCTAAATTATATTTACTTACCCATGGCGTTAGAGGGGCCCATGTAGGAACTCTTTCGCACAAATCTCTTAAAATACGGATAATTATCACACATGAATGGAGACCCAAAGCTCTAGCCTAAAAATATAATATTTGTTAATGTTTAACTTTACACTTGTGACATGTTGAATAAAAACTTGTGATAAATAATAATATGGTATTTTAAAACGTAGATTGTAGAGTGCGAGAAATAAATATGAAAATATACGAAAGTAAGAAAACAAATGTCAGTAGATACAAAATAAAATTCTCCTGCATTGATCATTCTTACTAACTGAAGAAAATCTTTGTAGAATAATATTTTCATTTTGTTTTATTTTTATCAAATCAGTAAATAAGATATTGTAGCTTATGTTAAGCTAATTATACTGTTAAAACTGAGAGGAAAACATTTGATTCAACTGTTTACAGCTAGCAAAATAACTTTTGGATCTATATTCAGATTGCCGTTGATTTAGAATGAAAACAAATTTTAATGGGACGTGTCATTGCAAATTAACATTTTATTGCTTTCCCATATTAGGAAACAGTATAAACGAGTATCTGAAGAGAATTTTGCCAAAGAAGTACGTTATATTTATGGAGAAAAATGAATCAAACTTACTTACTTAATATTCATTATCCTCTTAAACTAGTTGATCCCATTTTTTTATGTTTAAGTTAATAAGAATAAATATCCATTTTTTAAATTTAAAACTAAAGATGAAATGAGATTTTACTCAATAAGAGAATGTTTAATTACTACCAATTGGCAAATGTACAAATGTGAAAAGAAAGACAATTTTGAGTTGCAATATAAAAGTGTCAAGAAACTCTCCTGCCAAATGGAAACTAAAGTTGGTGATTTTAAGTCGATTTAGCTCAAATTACCTTAATCCGAAAATGCTTCTTAAGGGAGCTACTGTCCTTTGAAGAAGATGTCCTCATATGAGTTTTCTTCAAATAGCTCAAAAATACCGTTACTTAAAATATTCAAACTTGGTATAATCAATAAACAGTTACAAACCAGTCGTTTGCTGTAAATAATTTTTTTTCCAGATCCATCACAAGCGTGCCAGTTGGGGGGACCAACAGGTATTTTTATTAAAAAAAATTATTTTCAAGTTTTTTTATGTATCCGACACCGAATTTAGGAAATTAAAGATAATTTTCATAAAAAATGTTCACTTCTTTCAAATCGATATCATGAACCGTTTTCGAAAAAAAAAATTCAAACTTTTTGCGTTTCTTACATAAAATCATGTTGTATTATAATCTGTAATATCAAGCTGGCTTTGAAAAATCAACAAATTGTACAGATACTGGTAACAAATTTCGTAAGTATTAAGTTGCTTACATTGTTTTGGAAATTTTAAATTAATTTTATTTCGTAAGGGTATAAAACAACAATCAACATTAAAAAAAAACAAAGTTAGAGATAATTACCAACAGAAATGAGAGAATTAATTTTACAACAGATGCTTTACATGACGACCATTTGTCTCAATACACAAATTTATTTTTTTCTCTAAAGATCATCTAATTTTTGCAAAAATTCCTGCATTATTTCTAATTTCATTACAAGAGTGTTTTGAATTCTTTGCCACAGCTAATTACGGGTTTCTATTGTAACAGCATAGACTAATGATTTTAAATAACCCCAAATACAAAAATCGCAGGGGTTTAAATCTGGAGATATTAGGGGCCAATTCACTGGACCACTTCTTCCAATCCATTTATCGTATTAGTTATTGTAGAGATATTGACGAACCTCTCTACTAAAATGAGCTGGGCAGCCGTCGTGCATGAACCATAAATTATTTCGAATCATCAGGGGAACCTCATCTATTAAATCAGGTAAAACATTTTGTAGGAAATTAAGATATTCTTGTCCTGTTAAACGGCTAGGAAGCTCTACGGGTCCCAGAAGCTGATTACCGATTACACATATCCAAACATTTATACTAAATCTTTGCTGGTGCTTTTTCTCTACTGCTGCATGAGGATTATCACCAATGTAAGCATAATGATGTGTATCATGATGTAAATTAAAAATTCCGTCTCTGGTAAACGTAGATTCATCGCAAAATAAAATATTGAAAAAGAAATTAGGATCCTGATTTTTTTGTTCCGCAACCAGTTTGAAAAATCTATGCGGGTAGGGAAATCACCATCTACCATGGCATGAACTTGGAAACGGCAGGATACATAGCAGAGACTCTTCTGGTGCTAACCTCAGGTTAATTTTCAGTTTCAACCAAAATATCGTCTTCGTATTCCATTGTCACATCAGGTCGTCTACCAGTTTCAGTATTTTTAGGTACTACTGAGCCACTTTATCTCTTTGGTGTACGGCTACAAATGTTGCGCGAGCAGGATGCCTTCTGTTTGGAAATTTTTCCGCATATCTTGGCTCTGCTGCACGAGCGTTACATTGTACTTCCCCATAAAATAAATGCATATCAGCATATTCTTCATTCGAAAAATAAACCATTTTGATCAAATTAACTATTATTTTTTACCTTTTACACACGATAAAAATAATAACTGTTTAGAATCAAAATAATTTGACACATTGTCAGATTTTGTTGATTTTTCAAAGCCAACTTGATATTACAGATTATCCAACATGATTTTATGTAAGAAACACAAAAAGTTTAAATTAATTTTTCTCGAAAACGGTTCATGATATCGATTTGAAAGAAGAGAACATTTTTTGTGAAAATTATCTTGAATTTTCCAAATTCGGTGTCTGATACATAGAAAACTTGAAATTAAATTTTTTTTAATAAAAATACCTGTTGGTCCCCTCAACTGACACGCTTGTGATGGATCTGAAAAAAATTTATTTACAGCAAACGACTGGTTTGTAACTGTTTATTGATTATACCAAGTTTGAATATTTTAAGTAACGGTATTTTCCAGTAATTTGAAGAAAACTCATATGAGGACGTCTTCTTCAAAGGGCTGTAGCTCCCTTAGGAAACATTTTCGGATTAAGGTAATTTGAGCTAAATCGACTTAAAATCACCTCTAGTAACTGTAGTCTCTGTTTGGCAGGAGAGTTTCTGGACACCCTATATGGGGCAAATTCTGAGCGCGGAGCAACATTGGCTCGGAGAGAGAAAAAAGTAAAAAATATAATCTACGAAAATTAAAGAAAACATTTTTCATCTAAAAAGTGCTAATTACATTTAAGTGTGTGTCTTGAAAATGTATCAAAATTTAATTTAATAATTGTAATGTGAAAAAAGGCTTCCTAATAGAAAAAGGATTAGATAATTGTTATTTGGCATATCTTGGCACGGGTCAGTTCTTTGATCCAGTAAGAAATAATACAGTAAAGAAAAGCAATAAAAGGATGATAAGATATCAAAATATTTGTTGAATTCCCTTGTGAATTCTTTACTTTTGTTGAATTAGGATTGTTAAGATGTTCCAAGAAATTATGTTAAAATATTCGTACCTTAGTAATTTCAGTTTTACTTTTGATTGAATAACTTGTAGTGAAATATTAATTATACATGGTTCAGCAGTGAAACGGATTTAGATACTGCGTGATAGGCGCCAGAAGGCTCGAGAGGAGTGGGGTACTCGACATTGGGCATCCAGACAGCCGATATTTTTAGTTGCCATGTTAAATTGGATTGGACGAGTTAGCAGCGCACTTTCGCCGTTGACATTTTACAAAAATGCAGAAGACAGGTATGAATCCCAGAAAATGTTATTTAATTTCACATACTGGGCGTGTTTCTGCAGGTAAGCCAGAAAAGTAAGGCAGTGATACAAATCTTACTATCATAGTTATCTGCTCTACATGACTTGTGTTCGACGTATAGTCTAGGATGATAAAAAAATACTTCAATCTCTGAACTGACGATTTTGGAATGGGTTTGGTATAAGATTGATTACTTCATTCTGTATGTCTTTGTGTAAGTAATGCATTTTAGTTTCTGACTTTTCGAAGATGTTATGCCTTAAAAGTCGAACATTGCCAAAAACTCTAAAAATTTTAGGAAGTTTCTGTTACCCATTGGAAATAGTTTTTCATCCGACCCTGTGCCAAGTTCTGTGCTCCCAATACTCGTATGAGAGCAATTATATTATTATTCTTAAAACCTGTCTCCAATAATTTTCTTCTTCTTTCATTAAACGAAGATTTTCAACATCAATCGCTTTACTCTTCTCTAATTTCATTTCCAACTCTTTCCATTCTTGGTAGCAAGCAATGTGGTCACGAGATCTCGCAAGCGATGATAAAAGAGCAGAAACAGTTTTTCAATCACTTGAGCATGATGCCCTTAAGTTTGATCGTATTAAACGTTTTGAAAAAAATTTGTAACAAAAGCAAAACACTGCATATTCCTCAACTCCATACTCAGTTTCAAATATCACATATCCACTGTCAATGAATATGCTTGGCTTTATAAAGAGAATCACTTGTGATTTCACAAACACCATTCCTGTTAAATCCCTATATTGCTCTATGGTTAGAACACACCTTGATTACTGTTCTTTGGTTTGGAATCCACATTATGTTACATATAAACTTAAACTTGAAGCTGTTCAGCGCAACTTCTTGCGGTAGATTTCCTTCAAGTTGCATGTTTACCATGACTATGTTTTTTTGGAGCACATATTAAATATTTCTTGTCTTGAGGTTCACAGAAAGCAAAGAGATTTAATACAACTATTTAAAATTATCAATGGACTGTGTAACAGCTCTGAACTGCTCTCAAAGATATACTTAGTTGCACCCACTCGTCCTACAAGGCAGGTACAAACTTTTTATGTTTCTTCCCATAGATCTAACAGTTTTATCTCTAGAGTTCTTAGATTAGCCAATTCATTAGCTGACCTTTAAATTTTTTATACTTCAGCTCACCGATTCAAAAACCATGTGTTGGACCTTGCACTCTGATTATTTGCAGTTTTTAGTTTTCATTTATACTGTAGTGTTATCTCTCTTTTTACCATTTAATTTATTGTTATTGTCTTTAACTATTTTATTTTATATCTTAATTGATGTTGTTGTGTTGTCGTAGCATTTTTATAGCACTGTAATTTTAGCAGTCTTGGGCTCAGTTTGTCATCGCAATTTTCCCACGTAGCTGGATCTTCATTGAAAAATGGTTCTTATAATTCTTGTTCTTCGTAACCTTCAAAACGGCCGCAGCTTTGAATATTTTTCACCTGATCCTCTCCTCCTTTTCTACCACTTTTTCTTTTGCGTCTTCTTTCTCTTCATTTGAGTTTCCATTATTACGATCCTAACTTTCTCCATCATCGATGGCAAGTTCAATAGGATGGTGTTGTTTCGTTGCTAGTTTATCCTCATCTTTTGAGAAGCCAGTATCTTCCGAACCGCGTAAATATTTTAGGAACGACCTTTCCTGTTTAGACAATGACTTTTCCGTTTTCTGTACTCTGCTCCTGACAACGTGCTTTCTGGCGGGAGTTCTAATTATTACTGTGTGATCCTGTACTTTCAGCGAACGCCATCAACATCCGGGTAAGGAATTTTGAAACTGCTAGTGTTACAAAAAAAGAGGTGTTAGTATTACAATGGCTCGTACTCCTGAGAAGGCTAATCGGGTGTGTGAGGCTGTAACAAGAAATCCATGGAAATCTGCAAAGCGACCGAACTGCAAAAAGGATAGTGAATAATGATCCTCACTATCATCAATTTAAGCTACAGGTAGTCCAAGCTCAAACCTCAATACTTCATTAGCAGAGTACGTTTTTGGCAACAGATGTTAAATATTATTGATCAAGATATAGTACTGGTCCATAATGTATGGATGACTGATGAGGCACACTTCCTCCATCTCAGTGGGTACATTAATAAACAAAATTTTCGGTTTTGGAGTGACAATAAACCACATAATCTTCACGAAAAGCCTCTCCATTCACAAAAGATGTGGTGCACAATGTCCTCTCAAGATGTGATTGGTGTTTACTTTTTCGAAAGTGAAAACGGCAACATTGTAACTGTGAACTCTGAGCGGTATGCTAACATGTTGGTAAACTTGCTCTCAATGAATATATGAATGACAATGCTATTTCAGCAAGATATTGCTACTAGATACACTGCTAATATTTCAAAGGACTTGCTGAAGTTGGCCTTTCCTGGTTGTTTAATTAGCAGTACTGGTGATATTCCTTGGCCTACTTGTTTACCAGACTTGATGATTCCTGACTTTTCCTGTGGGGTTATTTAAAGTTTAAGGTTTTTAATCAAACCAATTCCAAACTAAGAAAGATCAGAAGGAGCTAATCGACAACATTCCGTTGAATATGCTACGCAGAGTCATGGGAACCTTAACAAAGACTTCAAGATTATGTTCTAAATGAAGGACGCCATGTCAAAGATATAATTTACAAAAAATGAATATTTTTTTTTTAAATTCAAGTTCCAGTGCCTCGACAGCTATGGCCATTGGCACGGTACATTACATGATATCATAGTTTATAAAAAGTGAATGTGAAAGGCGACCAAGGAATTTTATCAAGAATCAAGAAAAGACTTTTTTATATTTTGGTACAATGATTTATTTAGCAGAGCGCTTTCAGTTTAATAACAAACCATCTTCAGTGCCCCATGGTCAGGGTGTACAACAAATCATCACATTTAGAAGCAACATACACGAATTAAAATACAATGCTAAGCACACAGTCAGCATCCAATAAAACTTGTGCTTAGCATTGTATTTTAATTCGTGTATGTTGCTTCTAAATGTGATGATTTGTTGTACACCCTGACCATGGGGCACTGAAGATGGTTTGTTATTAAACTGAAAGCGCTCTGCTAAATAAATCATTGTACCAAAATATAAAAAAGTCTTTTCTTGATAATTGTTTTTTCTCTGGTACACTCAGCTGACTTCACTCATTTACTCATTTGACCAAGGAATTTGCCAAGATTTGTGGATTAACGCCTTGAATAAGGATTTCAGATCTTGGCTTAGTTGAATTGTAGTAGCAGTGGTAACGAGAGAGGCAGCTTCTTTGCCATGAAGACCGATGTGAGATGGAAGCCAGATAAGTAAAACTTTAGTATGTCGAGCATGAAGGGATTGGTATAAGTCATGTACGTTTTGAGCTAGTGGATGGCCGGTTAATTTAGATTTTAGAGAATTTATAGATGATAGGGAGTCAGTGCAGATAGCGACATGTTTAGATGAAGATGGAATATATTTGAAAGCCTGAAGGATACTAAACATCTCTCCAGTATGTATGCTGCATGAAGTGGGCAACTGAGTGGTGCTTATAATATCGTTTGTAGTAGTGACGGCACATCCGACACCGGTGAGGGTTTTAGAAGCGTATGTGTAAAGGACTAAATCAAAAGCATTTGTGTGTAGAATTTCAAGGAATGCTTCCTATATAAGCGCAGGGGGGATTCGTGTTTCTTATAAATGGTGAAAGAGGTGTTAAATATGGGTAGGTACTTGTTCCAAGAAGCGTTAAGTGGGAATGGAAATGGTGAAGTTGAATGTAAGTCTATTCCGTTTAATAGAGGAGCTATAAGACGGGGAAAAGATTTTATGGAGCGAGGAGTCATTGGGAGATAGATTAGCTACAGAGGTACAAATGTCAAAAACAGGATTAGAAGGGTTGCAAGATACAGAAGCGGCGTATGCTAGGGGTAGGGATTGTCATCTAAGGAAGAGAGGAGGTTCATCGGCCTCACAGTATAGACTGTCTACAGGAAGAGCAGTATTGTGGACTGGATTAAGTAGGTTTAAATAAGATGTGAGAGCTGTCATGCAAATGAAGCAGCCATAGTCCATTTTGAAACGAATTAGTGCTCTATAGACTCTAAGAAGGACGTTCTCGCCAGCGTCCCAGACGAAGTGTGAGAGAGTTTTGATAATATTTAAGCATTTCAGGCAAACGCCTTTGACATCGTTTATATGTTGTTTCCAGTTAAGCCGTGAATCAAAAATCATTCCAAGGATTTTGCAGGAATTGACAACAGCTATGGTGGAATTATTTAGAATAAGTAGAGCAGAAGATGCAGCTTTTCTACTAAATTTAATTATTTTAGACTTATTTAGAGATAAGAATAAGCCCAAGTTATCAATTTTGTTTTGTAGTAGATCTACAGCATTTTGTAGGAGTTGGCAGGAAGTGAAGGTGGATTTTCCATGGCAATAAATAATTAAATCGTCAGCATACAGTGCGTATTGAACAGGGGCTAGGAAATTGGTGCATATGTCGTTTATAGAAAGTATAAACAATGTGGGACTTAAGACTGAACCTTGGGGAACACCATCAGTTTGTAGACGAGAGACGGAAAGTTTACCATTAACAGAGACTCTGCAGCGCCTGGAGAGTAAGAAATGTTCAATGAAGTGGTAGATATTTCCTTTGCTATTAAGGAGGGAAAGTTTACTTAAAACCGCTTTCCTAGGGATGGTATCAAAAGCACCTTCGATGTCAAAGATAGCGGCAACAACTTCCTGTTGACTGTTAAGTGCTGAAGAAATGTTAGCTTGGAGGAGAGCAAGAGTATCTCGGGTTGACCGATTACGTCGAAAACCAGATTGGAAGCGTGGAATAGTTTGGTATTTTTCAAGGAACCATAAAAGTCTTTTGTTAATCATTTTCTCTAGAAATTTGCAAGTGGTGCAAGTAAGGGAAATAGGACGAAATGACATTGGTATTAAGGAAGGTTGTTCTGCTTTTTTAATTGGAATGAGAGTGGATTCGTGCCATTTATTGGGGAATTGTTGGGAAGTCCAAATAATATTATATAGGTTGAGCACTTTGAACAGAGAAACATCGGAGAGTTTTTTAAGGAAGGTGTATGGGATATCGTCGGGACCAGCAGCAGTATTTTTACAAGATAATAAAGCGGATTTTAGTTCATAAAAAGTGAAAGGTGCATTGACAGATGTTACATCCTGCTGAGCAATTTGCTCGACAAGGGAAGGGGTACAGAGAGAAGAGATAGAGGTTGATGTCAAAATATTATTTTTGAATTCATCTTCAAAGTATTCTGCGAAAGTGTTTGCAATAGCTTGGCTATCACTTATAAGCGAGTCGTTATTTGGGCACCAGGCGGTAATGTCAATAGCTTCAAGGCTTGTGGATAGGGTAAGAGGGACGGAATAAATATCGCTTGAGGCAAATATTGATACACCACCGCTGGCTCTAATGCAGTTGGTTCTAATGTAGTCAGTTTAAATCGCAAAAATCAAAATAAACACTCGTTAATTATCAGGTCGCTAAAAAACGGAGGTCATTGAACAGGAAATAAAACATGTCCGTCTACTAAGAGAGTCAACTCGTGAATGTTTCCACAAAGTTTGATTACATTTGTTTAAAAAATAACAAACTTTCAGAGTTTTTACTAGTCGTCCCGTTTCACTGCTGGACCTTGTACTAAATGTAACAGTTTCCTTTAGAAAATGTGTCGTTGAATAAAAATATAGGAGTATTCAATTCTCTTATTTAAAAATATGTAAACAATATTTAAATTAAAAAATTTGATTGCGGTGCTTCAAATATTCATAATAAACTATAAAAATGTAACAGTATAATACATAAATGTGCTTTAACATTTATTTTTACCGGTATATAGATTCAGATTCGTAAATTAATATATTAATCTGGTCAGCGGCTCTGACTCAGAGCCATTCTAGAATTCTTTACTTATGCATAAATTTCAATAAAACATCTGAAAAAATTCCAACCACCACAAGAATATGGCTGCAGGATTCTGTATAAAGGAAGTCTTTATATGCATTGAAAATTATATAATCCCAAACATTTTGGAAGTTGAACTATTTTCAAAATATCATTAAATATTTATTTTCGACTCAGCACCATCTTTTATTATCGTGAAATTTTTGGCAGATGAATTAAAATTTGTGAATCAACTTCTAATTCATAAAAACAGTGAAATTGTTTATTTAGTGCCACATGAACTCGACTTTATGCTGCAATAATGTTGGTTATAGTCTAAAAAACTTGTTATATGTCTGCTTAAGACATAGATAGACATCAATTTCGTATGCACTGAAAGTGATTCAAGGTCTTCAATTGTTTTTCAAGTTTTAAATTAAATTTGAATGAAATCAACTTTTGTATGATTTTCTCAATTAACCATAAAAAGATATTATCTATTAAAATAAAAGCAAATGAAATCTAAAATGATTTCATGAAAGACAACGGTGTGAGAGGAAAACACAAACCTGAAACCATTTGGTATGTCTGAGGGCTGCCAGCGCCTGGAGACACTTGCCGCGTGAGAGAACATCCCGGTCGAACCCACCGCTCGCAGCTTCTAGACATCAAGAAAAAGGGTGTTTGACCATCGCTAGCTCACTATCGCCACTATTAAGTTAGTGCCCCATAATAAAACAGAGCCATGGCGACAATGAGCCGGTTGGTCAAAAATCCTTAAGTCCCTCACCACCTAAAATTGCTTCTTCGGAATGTGACACAGTACAGTTATTGTTACATAAGTATTGGACTGGAATGTATAAGGAACGTTAATTCTAAAAAATTGTTTCTACCCCAAGATTCAACTCGACTCCTACATCTGCAATACATTATTACTATAGTGCCAAAATGGTTTAGGAATATCTTGGTGTCAGTAACACTGATCCATTTCGAATTGTGTTTGAAAATGTTTATTTTAATAGTAATAATGTATCAAACCGTTTTAAAAATCTGGGAGTAGAAACGTCTTTAAAATATTCAAAACAATATAAACTCTTCTGATTACTGCAACTTGTCCAATATTTATCATTTTATCTTCAAGGTTTAAGCTGCATGATAAACATTCAAAAATATAACGGAATTATAACACCGAGTTAAGTTTTTGACACGTTTTTAAAATGTACAATGAATCACCAAACAGTGAATATTTATAGAACATACAGTAAAATTTGTTTAATTTCGCTTTTGAAATTTGTAGATGTGAAATGGGTAGATAAGTGAGCAAAAATTGAGATGCTGATGAAATGAATTTAGAAATTAGAGGTTGAAATTAATGAAAAAAAAATAATAGGTTATTCAAAAATAAGCAAATAGAAACTAAAAGATGAACGTAAAAGTAATTAGCTCAAAGCAATAGTAAAACAAAGTGAAGAAAATAATTTGACAATTTCATAAAAAAGGTGCGAAAATGGTGAAACACAATAAAGCTAAAATTAAAGTGACTAATGCAAAAAAATATCGAGAAAATTAGGACAAATGTAGTCAGAACATTGGTAATACAAAAAGACATATTGAAAAGTAAAAGACAAACAGCAAATATAAAAATTGTAAAGTATGGATAACAAACAAAGTGAATTGAAGGAGATAAGTTGGAAGAAGAAGAAGGCAGCATAAACGACAATGGAACACACTTCACACATTTGTGTGTGAAACAAGAACTTGTGATCGGTGGCACTCTTTACCCTCACAAAAGATGCCACAAACTTACGTGGACATCTCCTAATGACCAGATAGACCACGTTGCCTTTAGCCGAAAATGGAGATCCTTACTAACGGACACACGAGCAAGAAAAGAGCAAACTGTGGATCTGATCACCACCTAGTCACCACTGACATGCGATTAAAAATTGCATCAATAGAAACCAACAAACAAACAGATTTTACAATATCGAGGCTCTGCGAAGAGATAGAAATATCACAAGAGATTTTGTCGTACAACTATCGAACATATTTGATGCCTTAACCTGCACCACTCAAACCAATATAACAGAGGACAACATGAGACTGGTAGAAAATGCTATCATCAACAGTGAACCACCTTCAAGACAAGAAATCGTCAAAGCCATAAAGGAGCTGAAAAATAGCTAAGCTCCTCCTACAAACAGGACCCTAACATATCAGCAAAAATCCTGTATACAATATTCGAAGAAATATGGGTAACAGAAAAGATTCCAAAGGAGTGGAAGAAAGGACTGCTGGTGAAACTGCCCAAGGGGGATCTCAAAGAATGCAGGAACTGGAGATGAATCACTCTTCTACATATACCCAGTAAAATCCTGACAAGAGTCATCCTGAACTGTATTAAGGATTCCATTAACAGCAAACTGCGGAGAGAACAAGCTGACTTTCGCATAAACTGTTTGAATGTGGACCTAATCAACACCTTACAGATCATACTTGGCTTTCATAGATTTCGAGAAGGCATTCGATTCTATTGACAGAAACGTAACGGAATATTGAGTGCCCATAAAAGTAATTGTCATAATAAAGGAGACCTACGATGAATACGAGTGCCAGGTTATTCACCAGAACAAATTAAACGACCCTTTTGCTGTCAAAACTGGTGTTAAACAGGGTTGCTTGCTATCTCCTATCTTATTCCTGATGATAATTGACAATGTAATGCGGCAAGTCAATGAAAAAAAACGCAGAGGCATAAGATGGAAGATGGCTGGAAGATATTGACTACGCTGACAACCTCTGTCTGATGTCACACAACATCCGTGACCTGATCGACGAAGGAAGGAAAGTGGGGCTGAGGATCAATGAAGGAAAAATAAAGGAGATGAGGATAAACAAAACAAATTACGAGGATATTGTTAACAACCAGACTATAGAACGTGTCAACAGTTCCAACACCTTGGAATCATTGTCTCAGTAAACGGCGGCATTGATGAAGATGTTGCTTAAAGAATAAAGAATGTAAAAGCAGAATGCTCAACTAAGACCTATCATGAAGACACACTAAAAATATTTGAGACCAATGTCAAGAGTGTGGTGCTTCTGTACGGACGTCAAACTTGGAAAGTCTCAAACAAGATCACTGGACAACTACAAGTCTTCATCAACCGCCACCTAAGAAACATCTACTGGCTCAGCACAATTTCCAGTGAAAACCCATGGAGGATCTGTCACCAAACTCCAGTGGGTTACACTATCAAGCAACGCAAATATGGCTGGACCGGATACACACTCAGGCGAGAAAACAGCATCCCTCTTGAGTGGAACCACCAAGGAAAGTAGAGAGTACGCCGGCCGTAACACAAGACAGAAAAGAATAGACAAAACGAACATTCTAGCTAGTTTAGTCAACAAAAAGGCGGAAGGATGATGGGAATAATCGGATAAAAATAATCTTGAGAAATTTGATAAATAATTTACAAATGTCAATTGTAATGAGAATTACGAATGGTAGTATAGAAGTTAAAAGCTAATAAAAGACGTTGAGAGTTACAAAAAAAAAGGAATTGAAAATAGAATATATATATATATATATATATATATATATATATATATATATATATATATATATATATATATATATATATATATATATATATATATATATTATATATTGGAGAATTAAAAAAGTTTTAACTGTACCAAAATACAGTATATGAGAAGATCTGCTGAACATAACTAAGGAAAAATAATTTTAGTAAAAATTATATAAAAAAAGAAGTTGAGCATAAACATGAAAGTGAGTGAAAGTAATTTGTTAAAACATATAGGCTAATTCTACTTACACCTCTACACATTTGGAAATCATTCTTTTTCTAAGCAAATTTTAACTGTTTCCCAAAAGAGAAAACCACTACTTTCCTTGCTATATCGAGATGAATACTGACTTACATTTCCCTCGAAAAGCGTAGCAGTGGTCGACTCCACTCTTGATTCACACTATTCATTTCAGCTTGCAATTAAAAGGAGGAATTCAATATTTTTAGAGGCAACGACAAAGCAGATGGTGGTGCGCGTGACGCGATCTTTAATATTAATTTGGAAAGTGAGTGTCGAAGCGTTGCTAGTGATTTAAAAGCATTCTTTAAAAAGAAAGTGTATAGTGCGTGGGAACGAGAGTGGTCGAATTCCAGATCAAAGCTAAGGGAAGTAAAGAGTAATATATCTCCATGGCAACCTACTACTAAAAATAGGAAAATACCAGTTATATTAACGCGGCTTCGACTAGGTCACTCAAGATATACCCATTCCTATTTATTCACAAATACTGAGCCCCCGATGTGTACAACGTGTAATGTCGTAGATATCATAAAACATGTCCTTATTGCATGTCCAAAATACACAGTCGAAACAAGCAAAACAAATAATTTTCCAAACTGTTTGGAAGTTCTCCTCGGAAAAGACTATTAATATCATAGGCGAATCATAGACTATTTAAAATCTATAAACTTATTGTATAAGATCTAATGGTATTATATTATTGTCGCTATTAACCTTTTGGTGGATGTGACATGTTTCAATTAAAAAAAAAAATATTTCTAGACCAATTTCTTCCTATTTTTGGCATCATCAGTTCTGTTAAGGGTTGGAAATATGAAAAGGGACTAATGGACTGTATTTCGAAGAGTTAATTAACAAAAAAAATAGCACTTCATCAACGCATAAATAAAAACAATATATATATAAGGCTCCTACCTGATGAAGCTGTCTTGCCGTCGTATCCAGGCGCATGGGAGGGTTGACGATGTCGTTTTTGGTACACTTCTTTTGACCGAATCTCGTCCAAACAATTTACCGGTGTTTTTATAAACTCATGTATACCGTGCGAATGTCGACAAGGTACTCCATTAAAAACACAATCTATAGCAAGACTTGAACTTATGGGTTCCGTTTTATTGGCCGATCTAATGCACTTTGTTAAAGAAAGCTATAGTGACCTAGTCGTTTTTGATGCTATTTATGCTTGGACAGATTCTATGGTAGCTCTTGCTTGGTTATCTTCATCTCCACATAGATGGAAAACATTTGTAGCTAATAGAGTCAGTCATGTTCAAGATCTCATTCCCCCCTCTCTTTGGTATTATGTTCCATCTTCCCAGAATCCAGCTGACTGTGCTAGTCGAGGTCAAACCCCAGCACAGCTCTTAGAAACTCCTATTTGGTGGTCAGGTCCTGAATTTTTAGCTCAGTCTAGTAATACATGGCCTACGCAGACTAATAACAAATTAAATTTATTTGAAATCTCTCAGGAAGAACAAAGGGTTATACTATCTGCCTGCACTTCTTCTGACAATTTCATCTTCACCCTTTTAAATAAATTTTCCTCTTTATCCAAGATTAAGCGAATAGTAGCGTATTCTCTCTTTTTTATTAATAGCTTAAGGTTACATATTTCCAACCCTTAACAAGTTCAAACATATAGAGGTGTAAGTATACTTTAAGTTGTTTCAAATTAGTAAAAAAGTAAACAAACTGAAGACAAATTCTAAATTTAACGATTTCATTACAATAGTATTGACTATTCACATTGTTTTAATGCCTTTCGACTCTTAAAACAGAACGACAAATAATTAAGAATTACGGAACCAATAGGAAAAAATGATATTTCGTTTGCTGTGATTTTCTCAATATTTTTAAATATTAATATTTACTATGAAGAAAGCTCACTGTTTTTCAATTAATTGTACATTTTTATTATTTCCTTAGAAATATGGGACACTGTTGAATGAAAAAATATCTGAAAAAAATGATCCGATATTAGTTCAAAATTAATCACTTAAAATTAACTAGGTAAATATATAACAAACGAAATAAATTATACAGTGATTATATCTAAAAATACGTTTGAATTTAAAATAGATGACTACATAATTTAGATACTTGTGCACAAGTTTTCTTGATTCTATTAATAATCAGCTACATAGAATTTTAACATCGATTTTATGAAGTTTCTTTGTGGTCATAATTTATATTTAAAAAAAAAATAATCCAGGTTTGAACTTAGTTAAAAAAAGGTCAAACCCAAAAAAATTGACATGGACAGGGCAGTAGGTAAATACTTTGAAGAGTTAATCCTTAATTCTAAAGAGACAATACATGGCGTTACGAACAATAACGGTCAAAGGCTTTGCCAACTAGCAGGACAGCTGAATATGACAATTCTTTCAACCAAATTTACACATCCTAGTAGACTTAAGGCAACTTGGCGGTACACTGGTGGGCAGATAGAAAATAAGACCATGTTCTAGTTACTAAAGAAATTTGCAACAAAACAATCGACACAATGACATATAGAGGCGCTAACGCTGACACCGATCACTATCTGGTAATCACAAAAATTCCTGGCTTAAATGTGGGAAAGATACATTATAGAATAAGAAACACAAATAAGCTCAACGTAGAAAACTTAGCGACTGAGCGAACAAGGAAATATTTATTAAAGGAACACAAAACCGAATAACAATGAATACAAATAATATAGAGTCAATGTAGAGTAACATGCTGGAAAAAAAAGTAACAAACTACAAAACAGAAAAACACAGCAAGCATTACATGGGTTAACACAAATAGAGAGTGAGATAGAAGGGAATATGAAATAAAAAGAAAAACGACCAATATTATGTACAGGGAAAAAAGAATTAATTGATAAAGAAACATCGAACAAAACAGTACTAACTACAAAAATATATAAACCCAATATAATAATCCGAGAGCTAAAACAAGAGGATTAGTAAACGAAACTGGCCAAATAGAAAGATATCCACAAAAAATGGTTGATATCTGAGAAGATTATTTTAAAACAGTCTTGAGTGAAGACACAGAATACCTCCTATAAAACAACACTGTACCACAACAATTACAAAAAGAAACATATCCATTAGGAGAAGTTAATGAAGTAATAAGAAAACTAAAAAATGAATCCAGAAGATGAATTAGAGGCAGAGCTATTGAAATGTGGTGGTCAAAAATTACATCAACACTAATATGGGAAGAATCATACCTATTCACAAAAAAGGGGACAAAAAAAATGCCAAAATTACCGAACAATAACATTATTGGACTCCACATATAAAATCCTGGCTATGCTTATAAGTAAGAGATTAAAAGTAGAAGCAGAAAATGTGTTGTTACTATCAAAACGAGTTCAGACCTAGTAGATCAACTATTAATGCAATACATATGATAGAACAAATATTTGAAAAAGCATGGGAACACAATAGGGACGTTTATACAATTTTCATTGATTTTAAAAGTGCCTTTGACATTATAGACAAAAAAGATTTGATGAAACGGTTAGAAAGGTTAAATATTAAGAAAAAATTAACAGAGTTGCTGAATACCGATGCAGAAGTACGATTCCAAGGAGTTGCATGAGAGGAATTCCTCATAAATAAGGTAGTCAAAAAAGGAGACTAGATTTTCCCAACTTTATTTAATTTAGCATTGAAGAGTCTACTAAGGACAGCAAAACTAGTGAACAAAAACATAACAGACCAAATTCAGATTATAACATATGCTGATGATTTAACCATAGTAGCAAATTCAAGAAAAGTAATAGAAAAGATAGACAAGGACGTAAAACAACTTAGAATTGAAATCGACGCAGACAAAACCAAATATATGATAGTAGGTAAGAAAAACAGAAACGCCGAAGGGAATTTAACAACGCAGTGGCATTCATTTGAAAAAGCAGCAACAATTAATTACTTAGGTGTTACGATAGGACAAACAGGAAAATAATGGGTACAAGAAAGAATACTTAAAGGAAACTGCGCTTACTGCAGATATAAAAAACTCCTAAAAAAAGTACAGCCATAAACAAAAACACCAAAATGAAAATATACAAAACACTAATAAGACCAATAATCGCGTATGGCTTAGAAATAACGGTGATAAACAACAGAGAAGAAGAGAACTTAAAAATCACAGAAAGAGACATTCTGAGAACTACATTAGGGACGAACATAACAAGAACTAGTGAAAGGAGACGGACAAAGAAATAGAAAGTGAGTTACGACAATGGGACAATCGTGAAGTACATAACAGCAAAACACCTAAAATCTAAAATAGGCAAGACACATTATGAGATTAAAATCTGGGGAAATGATAAGACGAATCACACAATGGATTCCACCATCAACCCTAATAAATGGATTTAAAAACGAATTAGCGCTGATTACAGAAAACATTCCATCACCCATTGTTTACCCACAAATCACACATTAAATTATTACTTTTCAGGTTTCTATATAACACGAAAATAACTGCGATCTTTGTGAAATAAATTTATATAAATTTTCAATTATAATATTTTTTAGCTACATACGTTATTTTACTAATGTAATAAACTTCATTTTAGGTTGAAAACATGAGACAGCCTTTCTTTACTAGAGTTGCTGCCAGTATTCTGTCTTTGTTAGTATCCCTTCCTCTCTTCCACATTCACTCTCTGTCTACTCACCACTGCAAGGTCAAGTTACTGTCTGTAGTCAGTGTGGATGTAACCACTTCGCTGAACACTCACTGTTTCGTAACGAGTTTTAGTTTTGTGTTTTGAGGATGTGTGAAATGACCTAGAGATTGTGTGAACTCTCTTGATTGTTTCCACTACATTTGTGATAATTACACTGTTAAAAAGCAACAGAGAAACATTTTTGATTTTGTTAAAAAGGTTAGCTTTGCCTACTTTGGTATGAAACTGGGGGATCAAGACAAACAATGGGCTCCTCACAAAGTGTGTTCTGTGTGACGGTTTCAAGGTAAGAAGAAATCATTTTGTTTTGCAATACCTAAGATTTGGAGAGAACCTGCAAAGCACAGTGATGATTGTTACTTTTGCTCTTGTTGTGTGCAAGGTTTTAATTTGAAAAATAAAAATGAGATTTCTTATCCAAACATTCCTTCAACTATGCGCCCTGTTCCTTAAGGGCCTGATTTACCTGTACCTTGTCCCCCAGCTACACTTGAAAACATTTTAGATGATGTTGATCAGTTGTCTCCAGGCAGTGATGATGGTACTTACGAGCCCACCAACAAAGAGCCAAAATTCTTCATGCACTCAGAACTAAACGATTTGGTTAGAGACTTAGGCCTTGCAAAGGATTCAGCTGAGGTTTTAGGGTCGAGGTTGAAATAAAAAACATTTGTGGGCTCCTGGAACATCCTCCTCTTGGTACAGAAGTAGAGAAAAAGAATTTGAGGCTTTTCTCTCTCAAGAGAGTGATCTTGTATTTTGTAATAATGTTCCTGGGTTGATGGAGACATTAAATATAAAATACGACCCTGAAGAATGGAAACTCTTCATTGATTCCTCCAAAAGAAACCTGAAAGCTGCTCATCTTCCCAATGGCAACCAATATGCGTCTGTACAAGAAGGGCATTCAGTTCACCTGAAAGAATGTTATGAGAACCTCGAATTTGTACTTAACAAGCTTAAGTACTCCGATCATGAATGTACTGTTTGTGGAGATTTAGAAGAGATCTCTACGTTACTATGCCAACCGAGTGGTTACACAAAGTTTCCCTGCTTCCTCTGTGAATGGGATAGTTGTGACCATAAACAACACTACATAACGAAAGAATGGCCAGTAAGAAGTAATTTGGTTCCTAGATTTAAAAATGTTGAGAGAAAGAGTTTAGTGGCTAAAAAGATTCTACTTCTGCCACGTCACATCAAATTGGGACTAATGAAGCAATTTGTCAAAGCATTGCCTAAAGAAAGAGTGTTTCAGATATCTCTGTGAGCAGTTTCCCGGTCTTTCTGAGCTGAGAAGGGGTATTTGTTGGTGAGGATATAAGGAAACTTATGAAGGATGAAGACTTCGAGTTGAAAATGGAAGACCAGGAAAAGAAAGCATGGAAGTCTTACAAACTGGTAACTGGCTTCCTAGGAAATAAAAAAGGCCGAAACTACAACAATATTGTTGTGAATCTGCTAAATAACTACAAACTTTTGGGCTGCAATATGAGTGCTAACGTGCATTTCCTACATTCTCATCTGGACTATTTTCCAGAAAATCTTGGAGCAGTGAGTGAGCAACAAGGAGAACGATTCCACCAGAATATAAAAGAAATAGAACACAGATACCAACTGGAACGTTAACATGATGGTTGACTATTGCTTGATGTTAAAGAGGGAAAATCTTCAATCCCACAGCAGGAAAAGTACTAAACGAAGTTTTGGAGGAAAAAGGAAACATGACTACAAAGACTTGTAAATATATGCCTTATTAACTTTTCTTACTGTATTATTAAGATTTTGTTGTTTAAAGCAATTTTAATAACATTGTACATAAATAATAACGATATAAAATGTCAATTTTATTATTTTCGCTAAATGTTTCACTTCATTTTGTAGACAAACCTTACATTTAAAAAATATTTTCTTGCAGGCTTGTGTAATTTATATTTAAAAGAAATGAATACAGGTTTGAACTTAGTTAAAGAAGGTCAAACCCAATAAATGTACAGGGGCAGTAGGTAGATAGAATATCAACTTTAAAAGAACTTCCTGTTTTTACAAAAGAAATTCTCGTGACCTCCAGCTCAACGTATATATAGAGGTGATCAATTAAGATCAACACATATAAATTAAAAAAAATAAATGCCTCTTCAAAATGAAAGTAGTTAGTAGTGTAACTGTAAATTTCAACCAAACAATGCTCTTTAGAATAAAGATAACTCTTCTGATCTTTTGATGGAAGATATAGATTTATACCAATTAGATAATATTAAGTCACCATGGGGTTAAAAATTATGTAATGTAAAGCATTCATTCATGTATTATGAAATTCTGTTAGAAATACTGAGAATTGATTTTCCTGTTTTATGTTGAATGATGTAATATTGATATTTTTTTAATTAACATTCTCCAAAGATGGGATATAAATTCAAACGTGTCTTGCAGCTGTACTATTATGAACAATCATGATACTGTTCACCTTAATTTTTGAATATAAAGTTTAAATATATTCATAAATATTGATAATTGTAAACTTATTTCGAAAGGTATATTACCTAGTTTTCCAATAAAAATTGTCATAAATATCGATCAAAAACTGGTTAGATAAGAACTATTGAAAATGCTTTTTATTGATATATATTCCCAACATTAAAACTTTATTTAGCTTCAATTCTTTGGTTTAAAGATAATAAACTTAGGACAATATCCTCATATAAAATAGCAATGAATGACTAGAATGCACAGTAGATATAAAAAAACAAAGAATAATAAAAAACCAACCCGAATCGTTTATGAATAATGTGTTTAATTGAAGAATGATGTAAAAGGTAGAATCACACGAAAGGAAACATAGCCAAAATCAGACTGGATAAAATGATATTGAAAGTTGTTGAATATGTCACCAGCTATCAATGAAAATATGACAATATAAGACAACCAAAAATTCTAAGACATAAAGTCGTTTTTCAATTCATAAGTTCACAAAACTCTTGGCATATCTGCAAAATGACAATATTTGCTTTATACATGAATTCAATGTTGATACTGATATTATTTCTAACCAATTTTTGATGCACTAAAAATAAATTTTTGTAATCATCATTTGCATTTTAATAAATGTAATCAATTTTCATATTCACACAAGTGTTGAACTAGACTCTTCAGTTATGGACAACAGTGATTTGTTTTGACAGCAAAGCATGTTTAGTACATTTTTTATTATTTCTGTCAGTGAAAGTAGTGCTTAATTCATACAATACTTTATAAGTCTAATTGTGAATTTCTATATCACTCAACACCCCGTGAAAGATTTAAAATGTAGAGATTGTGACACACATTTCTCATATCAGACAGATCTGAAAGAATATACATCTACGTGGTTCCTTAACGAAGATCTGGGTCACATAATGAAATTGAAAAGGTATTAATTTGCACCAAACTATAATAAGAGAAAATATTAATTGAAAAAATCAAGAGACCAATTAATAGATTGTACAATAAAACAAATTTCCAGAGTGAAGCTCTTTAGAAAACAAGATTAATTTGTAACATATTTCTAATTAAGAAACGTAAATTTGCAAAAAATTTAATTAACAAACTGAAAAATTAAATTTTTCTCTAATGTCCAATAATTCCACAAGAGTCTAACTAATTTTGTCGCTGGTACCATGTGTAAATATTACAAGAAAAACAGATTACAAAAATTTGATATTTCACGATTACTTCAACATATCCTTTTTTCAGCTTTAATCAGCTTAAACCCTGCACAATACTGTACACCCTCTCGCGATCCCTTATACTTTACATTTTTGTTCCAATTACCTGGCTGCTCTCGAACAACTGGACTGGTAAATTGTACCAAAACGTTTCCATCCTTTCCAGCTACGTTTAAACCAGCTTCTGGAGCATTTATGGATACCCTGTAAGCTTCTTCAGGCGATATCTGTTTCAAAGCTGACGGAAGAAGTTCGACTACTTTTTTAAGTAGCGTTAAAGTAGGTTTGTCGGCGCAAAGAACTACCAAATGTACATTCGTTTCTCCACGAAGTATTAATCCTTTAGAGAGATGTCCCACACGCATCACACCCTTCAGTATCCTAGTGGTATCTCCTTGGTTGAAAGTAAACCTAAAATCGGAAAATTTGAAAAATTACCTTCTGCAATTGAAATTATCAAGTTATCAGAAAAAAAACTGAACAAAATTGTCTTCATGAAAGGTAGTCCTGAAAGGCGAAGGCCCCAGAATGTTCACCAGTATATATGTGTTATCAACCATTCAAAATAAGTCACCATTAAAAAGCAGCGTTGAATAACATCAGGTACTATATTAATCCAGAAATATGATGTAACATTAGTTATGATGAAAGTATTTGGAGAGGATGAAGACAATATGTGCATCACATTAAATTATGAAATAATTAAATATATTATTTCATAAAATTTGTAAATAAAAATATACTCACAACTGATTGTCCCGTCCATCTTCTTTTTGTGGTGCTTCAGATTGTTTTCCATCATTTTCAGCCTTGGCGGCGGCGGCTGCAGCAGCAGCTGCTGCTGCGGCCGCAGCGTCAACTTTTTTCCCTTGAGTTTTGGCATCTGCTATTTTGTCAGAAACGATCTTTAAAGCTTTCTCTGTATTAGATACAATATTTTGTATAGATTGTAGTTCATCCTCTTTAGGATATATTTCAGCATGACGTGCCATCACATGTTTGTCATCACTAGACTCTGTTCGGCGCGGCATACCTCCGAAAAACTATTAAATAAAAATACAAATTAGAATGAACAGATCGTGTTGCATTCACTATTCTAATACTTTTTTTGTCCCCTTAGTAGTGATGTGAGACGAGAATATTCTCAGAAGAATGTTCTAGATAACGAGAATATTCTCTGGTAGAAACTTCTCCCCGGAAATTTTCTCGAAATGAAATGCTTTCATTAATTTTATGGTCACCACTCCTACGCTCTTTTTATTAAAACGTTTATTACTGATACAAATCGACGTACTGCCGAGTACTTGGCCGAAAAAATTGAAGAAATACTTTGAGAAATAGAACCAGAAAAGTTTAGTGCTCTAGTGACAAACGCCACTGCGATGGTTAAAGCAAAAAATATTATTAATGAAAAGTATAAATGTGTTTTTAAATGAAACTCAAGGTCTCTAGTTAATTCCACAATATAATACAAGTTATTGAAAATTCTAAAAAATTGACAATTGTTTCGTTAAATCAATATCATCGTCAGAATGACAGAAGTTACATTTCATTTTATGCTTACCTGATGTTTAGTAGTTATATTTGGCTAGACCAAGAAGTAACCTAACTTGTGATTGGCTTAATATATGTTTATAGAAAAAAGAAGAAGATGTGATATTACAAATATTGAAGCTTAGATATTATTAGCCCTATGGTGATATCCTGGATATCATTTTTCCAATTAAGATCAGTATAACTGTGCAATGATATAGAAAACCAGGAAAACTATATCTGCTGATCTTTACAATTATCACTTAAGAAGACAGTTTATTAGTGGAGAAATCCCTAGATTTAACTGTTCATTGACAACTTCATTTTGTGGGTTTCTTAAATGTCTTCTAATTTCTAGTTCTTCAAGGAAATCCAGTTCTTGTTTCTTTTCACAAATATGCAGTACTTCTAGTTTTGTGTTAGGTGTCAATGAATGATTGGTGTCAAGTAGATGTTTTGCGTAGTGGGATTTATCTGGTTGTTTTAATCTGTATGCTCGTAAGTGCTTACTGTATCGTATTTCAAAATTCCTACTAGTGATGTGTCGTTCCTGCCGGACTCGGTACAAAGGAACGAATCCGGGGTAGGATCGATTTGGATCGAATCCAATAATTCAATGAGAGTCGTTCCGAGGAACGAATATCGAGAAAACGAATACACCAGGCGGCTCACGGGTCAGTTTTAGTTTGGTTAACTGCTGGCAACACTGGTTAGATTGCACGTCGGCAATGCGTCGATTCACAGGTGCTGGTGGAAGGCGGCACTCTATTACTTATTTTTTGTTTTGTTGTTACAAGCCGCTTTTTTTGGTATTGGTTCGACAATTCGGTATCGCTTATCTCTTCATTTTTTTTGTGACGAGTGAAAAACTTTTCTGATACATGTTTATTGCATTTACAATTCACCGAAATCCTGGGCCTAGGATTTTGAATTAAATTTTAGTACTTCGGGGCTCGGGTCCCGTTTAATTTGAATTTGCTGCGGCTTTCACTCTGATTTTGAGTTCACTATTGTGTTTTTTACTATACAGTTGAAGTCTACCATGTTATTTTTTAAATAATGAATAGAAAGCGTAGTAATATTTGGAACTTCTTCAATGTGGCGAATGAAAGCAGTGCAAAATGCTCTTTTTGTAGTGGTACTTTTTCATACAAAAATGGCGCAACAGCTAATTTAACTAGACATTTAAAGAGAAAACATCAGACATTATTAATAGGTCGATCTACTTCAGCAACGTCTACGACTAGTGACTCTACATCTGCCAATGACGAAATTAACGTTATTGGCGGTGAGTCTACCGCTTACACGACTTCTACTAAAAACACTGCCAGCAATGATAGATAATAACATAGAAGACATTCCAAACCCAAAAAGGAAATTCCAATCAACATTATCTATCTTCATGAAGCGGCCATTGCCTCTGTAAACTTAAAAAAAATTGGATGAGCAATTAACAATTATGATTGCAGCAGAATATCAACCATTTAGTTTGGTGGAAGATAAAACAGTTTCGCATTTTTGTAAATATGCTAAATCCTAATTATTACCTACCATCGCGACAACCGGTGTCAATGCGCTTATACCACAATTATACGCTAAAATAAGAGAAGCTGTAGAGGGACGTCTGACTATGGCAAATTACATTGCTTTTACCTCAGATGGACATGGACATCGTTAAATAATGAATCTTATCAGTCATTAACAGCCCATTCCATTGATATATTAAACACGTTGGCTTGCCAATTGTTGAATATAATTTAATGCAAATTCTCTCTAATTTAAGTCCAACTGCCCAACCCTATATTATCAGTAACCAACACAACCAATCTATATTTAGTTTGCGTTTGCGTGCAGTGCCGCGGCTGCCTTACCTAGAACCCTAAGTGAAACTTGCATTCATCAGATCAAGATATATCGTTCCGAGGAACGAATCCGTCGGACTCGATCCACTTGCGGATCGAAATCGGAAGGAACGAATCCGTAAAAGTATCGAAAGTTCCCAACACTAATTCCTACGGGTCTGACCCAAATAGACAGCATTACATTCTGGACATTTGAGTTTATATATACCTGATTTCTTTAATAGTGGTATTTTTGTTTTTACATTTAACAATTTTGTACTAACGTTACTTTCTGTTTTAAAAGAAATTGTTGTATTCGTTGCTGAAGATATTATCTTTGAAATATTATTAGAAATATTTCCTGCATATGTGATGGTTTTATAAGTTTTAATTTCATCAGCTTGTTTAGGATATATTAGTTGTAATGCCACTTTTTCCTCTTTTTTACTAATTAGCTTATTTATCATATCTAATGGATAACCGTTAGATGTTGCTATTTGTATAATTGTATTAATCTCTCTATCAAAATTACATTTGTTCATAGGAACTGAAAAAGCTCTATGTATCATTGAATTATATGCTGCTAGTCTGTGTGACACAGGGTGGTTAGAATTGAATGGAATTGTTACATCAGTTTGTGTTGGTTTTCGGTAAATTGAATAATCAAGTACATTATTAACTCTTTGAATTTTTAAATGAAGAAAATTGATTGAGCTATTTTCTTCAATTTCTAATGTAAATTTAATTTTCGGGTGTAAATTATTGATGTGGTTGAAAAATACATCTAATTGTCGTTCACTACCCATAAAACAAGCTAATATGTCATCTACATATCTATACCAAAATAAAATATTTTTCGAAATATTACTTTCAAAGATATTTCTTTCTAAATTGTCCATAAAAATGTTTGCTAAAATAGGTGATATAGGGCTTCTTTGAAAGTAATATTTCGAAAAATATTTTATTTTGGTATAGATATGTAGATGACATATCAGCTTGTTTTATGGGTAGTGAACGACAATTAGATGTATTTTTCAACCACATCAATAATTTACACCCGAAAATTAAATTTACATTAGAAATTGAAGGAAATAGCTCAATCAATTTTCTTGATTTAAAAATTCAAAGAGTTAATAATGTACTTGATTATTCAATTTACCGAAAACCAACACAAACTGATGTAACAATTCCATTCAATTCTAACCACCCTGTGTCACACAGACTAGCAGCATATAATTCAATGATACATAGAGCTTTTTCAGTTCCTATGAACAAATGTAATTTTGATAGAGAGATTAATACAATTAGACAAATAGCAACATCTAACGGTTATCCATTAGATATGATAAATAAGCTAATTAGTAAAAAAGAGGAAAAAGTGGCATTACAACTAATATATCCTAAACAAGCTGATGAAATTAAAACTTATGAAACCATCACATATGCAGGAAATATTTCTAATAATATTTTAAAGATAATATCTTCAGCAACGAATACAACAATTTCTTTTAAAACAGAAAGTAACGTTAGTACAAAATTGTTAAATGTAAAAACAAAAATACCACTATTAAAGAAGTCAGGTATATATAAACTCAAATGTCCAGAATGTAATGCTGTCTATTTGGGTCAGACCCTTAGGAATTTTGAAATACGATACAGTGAGCACTTACGAGCATACAGATTAAAACAACCAGATAAATCCCACTACGCAAAACATCTACTTGACACCAATCATTCATTGACACCTAACACAAAACTAGAAGTACTGCATATTTGTGAAAAGAAACAAGAACTTGATTTCCTTGAAGAACTAGAAATTAGAAGACATTTAAGAAACCCACAATATGAAGTTGTCAATGAACAGTTAAATCTAGGGAATTCTCCACTAATAAACTGTTTTCTTAAGTGATAATTGTAAAGATCAGCAGATATAGTTTTCCTGGTTTTCTATATCATTGCACAGTTATACTGATCTTAATTGGAAAAATGATATCCAGGATATCACCATAGGGCTAATAATATCTAAGCTTCAATATTTGTAATATCCATCTTCTTCTTTTTTCTATAAACATATATTAAGCCAATCACAAGTTAGGTTACTTCTTGGTCTAGCCAAATATAACTACTAAACATCAAGTAGGCATAAAATGAAATGTAACTTCTGTCATTCTGACGATGATATTGATTTATCGAAACAATTGTCAATTTTTTAGAATTTTCAATAACTTGTATTATATTGTGGAATTAACTAGAGACCTTGAGTTTCATTTAAAAACACTAATATGAGCATATTCCACGAAGTAAGGGTCGAGACAGTCAATTTCATGAAAAGTATAAACATAAATATCTTATATTTTCATGGGTTTTGCTCAGAAATAAAATCATTTGCTTACAATGGTAACGTTTTGGTTTATTTGATTGAAACCATTTTCAAACCTTTCTAAAAATCGGAAAACAATACATTTATGTAAATACATACAGTTAAAATATTTTTTTAAACTTACTTTTTGTTTATGCCTCAGTAGAGGCTCGTATACTACTGTACAGTAATATTTCTTAAATTAAAAAAGACTATTAATATACATAAAAACAAATAATATAGTTCAATATGCCGCCCTATCCTAGAATACTGTCACCCAATATACCTTACTGCGAAGACTCCTACCAGCAAGACACTTCAAACTGCAGAAACCACTTCCTTGAGAACGAAGATAAGACACCCCAGCAATCCTCTGCACAACCCACCCACGAAACAACAGGAATTGTCCCCATCAATCAATGCATACACAACCTCTCTGAAAAGTTTGCACATAAAGAATACAACCTAGAGATACTAAGCCGGTTCTGTACGAACAGGAATCAAGAAAGAAGGCCACACAGTAAATACCCACTCAATATCATATGGGAGCACATTCAAAATTTCAATATTTAAGAGGGGCCTCCTCATAGATATATAAACCTAAAAACCTACACAATACTAGTTACTTATCTAGTAATTATTTGGTTCAAAATATTTACGATAGATGTCGATGGTAGTACTGAATCGGCTTTTACTTATTCAACATATTTTCTCTCTCTCTCTCTCTCTCTGTCTTTCCACTCTTGACGGTTCAAAGAAACGCATCTATGGGTCAGTTGTACTGACGTTTTGGTTTCAAATATTTCAACTTTTTGCGAGCACAGAAACCTTGTCTCTGTTTTTTAGGTTGTATCCAAACCACAGCACAGCTCTTAGCTGTGATCCAAACAAAACTTGCTGACATAAGTATTTTCATTTGAGTGTAGATTTTTGATTATTTAAGGGTTTCATAAGTGTTTTTGAAAGGAATAAATTGTTAAAAAGTAAGTTATCATATCTACCCCATATCAAAAATTATAGTTATGATAATGTAAATTATCTTGCAATCCGTATTTTTTAATTTTAAAAGCTATGTTTGAGGTTATGTTTACTGGATTATTTGATTAATGTGAAAATATGAGATAAATAATACTGATTTTGTTCTAGTATCATCAAAACATCTTTCAACATTCTCTTGAAACCCTGTTTTAATGATAACATGGGTTTGTTAGCGAAAAATGCTTAATTGAAGTGAAGTGACCTTTCAAGTATCTGAATGAAAAATATTAAAACAACTCTGAAAAGACACGAATTACATAATTCATTTTGATGAAAAATAAGTGATAATTGAAAAATATAACTATTATCACCTGATACAGGGAGCATTACATATTGCATGAAACGACATGTGCTATTTAATAATATGGATACCAAATGACAGCATTGTGGCAATTGCTAGAAATCAAAACTGGAAGAAAAATACATGTACTTTAAAACTTTCTACCTTTCAAAATTTGTACCATTTATATTAACATAATAAAATGTTTCCATAATTATAAATTTTTGTTTGTTTCACGCTAAGAAAATTAAATTGCGGAAAGGTTGCAAATTTACATGATTGAAAATAGGCCCTTTAGTCTGAAAACACAGAACGTCGTGTCACAACTTTGCCTCAATCTAATCAGTTTCAGAGTTTCTGTTGGCTATTTTTTCAACTACCTATGTAAATATATTCAATTTTATCTAAAAGCAAATAATATAAACAAAAAGTTTCCAAATTTCTTTATTATACAAAGAAATATTTACTTGTTATACAATGCTTTACATTTAATAGAAAGAAGAAAGTAAGGTGTAGTGAGGAATTTCAATTTAAAATAGCCATCGTTTAAAAAAACTTACAAAACAATTATAACAACTAATGAAAAATGTTAAGCGAAAGATCTGTAATGACAAATAATAATGTATATATTGTGGGGAGATCGATAAATACAGTACAAAAGCAAACTTAAAATCAACATGTACAAGTTTGCTTCTACCTTGTTTGCAAAGATTGATCATGGGTGTTGTGGAGATTGGAACTGAAACATTTTTCCTTCATTGCACAAAAAAATAGTTGAATAATTCTCTTCTTTACATCTATAAAATGACAAATACACATATGTTTCATCACCAGAATGGTAAATAATTTTTTTGTTTGTATATAATACATTATTGGTATTATTACTTTTCCGTCCAACCCATCTAATATGCGAAAAAAGTATTGGCTTACCCAAAAAAAAGTTGGAATTTATGATTTTTTTAGTTGTTTTCAGCAAGAAAAACACAAAAAATAGTTTTTCTATTTTTCGCGGTTATATTAATTCAAAACACACACCCTCGCTTGAAGAAGGGGTTACGAACTACGCGCAGGCGCGACAAGCAACGTGCGCTGAGAGATGGCTGACGAACTGAACCTTTTCGGCGTGTACAAAACAAATTTGAGTGTGTGAAGTTAGCCAAGGAAAACAATGGTGTATACAGAAACATTAAACGCCTTCAGCCAACTTGGGTACCCGAAAGTGAAACTCCAGGAATCAACTCGGTGAGTACCCTTTTCTTCATCAAGTAAATGGTGTGAAAATCGTTAGAAGCTTATCAATGACAATTATTCAATAACTAAATCAAAGTTCTTCGCGGTACAAATAAAATATAGTCCACGTTCTAATTGTCTTTTTATCGTCAGCTAGTACCGTGAGAGAACATGTATAACTCGATACAGTCTCCGAAGTGCAACAAGTCACCAATTTTATGATTGAATATTGTTCATGATATCTCACAGATGAATTGATTTTCCACTCACCAGAGCCAGTAGAACGGGTGCTATGGTACTTGAATTATGACATTTTTTGAGAAATTTCAGTTTGTTAGCACGATACAGCCTCCGGAGTGTATACAAATGACCAATTTCATGATTGGATATTATTCAAATATCATTTTATAGATGAACCTTATTGATTTTCAGCTCACTAGATCTAGTACAACGGGTTCCATGGTTCCTGAAGTGCCACATTTTTTGGAGAAATGTCGGGTTGTTAGCACGATACAGCCTTCG
Organism: Galeruca laticollis; assembly: GCA_963921935.1. Classification (NCBI taxonomy): domain Eukaryota; kingdom Metazoa; phylum Arthropoda; class Insecta; order Coleoptera; family Chrysomelidae; genus Galeruca; species Galeruca laticollis. The sequence goes on from OY998181.1 coordinate 107,848,217, forward strand.
GAGTGTATACAAATGACCAATTTCATGATTGGATATTATTCAGATCATTTTATAGATGAACCTTATTGATTTTCAGCTCACTAGATCTGATCTAGTACAACGGGTTCCATGGTTCCTGAAGTGCCACATTTTTTGGAGAAATGTCGGGTTGTTAGCACGATACAGCCTCCGGAGTGTATGCAAATGACCAATTTCATGATTGGATACTATTCAGAGCATCTTATAGATGAACCATATAGATTTTCAGCTCACTAGAGCTAGTACAACGGGTGCTATGGTACCTGCAGTGCAACATTTTTTGGAGAAATTCCGGGTTGTTAGTACAATACAGCTTCCGGAGTGTACACAAATGACCAATTTTATAATTGGATATTTTTCACAGTTGTACCCTATTGATTTTCACCTCACTAGAGCGAGTATAACGGGTCCTATTCTATTTAGAAGCGCTATTGCCATTTCTAGAGTAGGTAGACAAAATTAATTTTTTAGTCGTCCTTTGTTTTAAATTTTTTTTTAATATCAACAACTAATACTATTACTAATTACTATTAATAATAATTTGGGTTCTTATTTTCTTTGAATTTTTTAAGTGCTTATATAATCAAATAATTTGTAAGGTAATTTCGACTATTGACTAGACAAAGTTTCAAAACATTTATGGTTCAAAGATTTTTAAAATGTAATGTTACCTACTTCATTCATTAATTTTATTCAATTACTATTACCTATCGACCATAAGCTGTTTATTGACGTGCAAAGTGCGCCTCTCCTTATTGATTGCCAAACTTATGCTATTACAAATATTGTTATGTAGGGAGAAACTTGAAACATTGTTTACAATTACTTTTGAAATCGTTTTCCCTATCATTTTAATAAAGAAAACGTAATGGTAGTCTCTTAGGTCAACTTAAACAAATCTTTTTAAGGTTTGTAATGGAGTTTGGGGTTTGAAAAAATATTTATTTTCTTCTATAACTTAAAAACAGCTGAAATGCGGCAACCCAGCAATAAACGATAACACGCAATGATATAATAAACCAATCATTTCTCTTATAGCAAAGATTAAGTCTTATAGTAAATGCAACGCAGTCCTCACTCTGTGCCCCATTCGACTCCTCCTCACGTCTCACCTATAAGCCATATTAGCTACAAATTTAATAATAATCACTTACAAATACAATACAGACTAAATTATAAATTTGGGATATTTTTATGGACACAAAACATATGACAACAACATTTGACCCATACAGAAAGTAATAATATTATTTGTCTATGATTTGACCGTCCTCATCTGTCATTGAAGTTCTATACAGCGCCATCCATCAAGACGGTGAAACGGTTGAACTAAAGTAAAAAATTGTTCGTTTGCAAAAATGTGCGTGCAACAAATCTCAAAAAATACAATTATTTGTGATTTCATATTTTCAGAATCGAATTCTCTGGCCTTCCTTTTGGGGATCAGGTTTTGGCGTCCAAATTGGTGACCACAAATTGTCAAAACTATCAAAATCACATCATCACTTAATGGCTTATATCTTTTTTATAACAATATAAAACTTAACCAAATACCTGATCTCCAAGACAAAGGTCCTGGTTATATTGTGTTAAAATTTCAACACTTAATTTCACTGCATTCTGTAGATTTGTTGTTTACAAAATGACCTAAATTTTGTTGCAAGTCACGGGTGCCAACTGTTTTCAGGTTCCTAAAACGTGAGGCCCCTCTTAAGGAATAAGAAGACCACATATCAATTTTTTTTCCTCTTTACATATATTTTTAATTCAATACTATTATTTAATAATTATACAAACCACCATGTAATATATTGTAACAGGCTGTAGGACCTCTGTCGATGGCCTATTGGGTGACCCAATAAAGTACACGAATTATTATTATATTTTAACTACATGTACATTTATATAAATGTATTGTTTTCCAATTTTTAGAAAGGTTTGAAAATGGTTTAAATCAAATAAACCGAAACGTTACCACTATAAGCAAGTGATTTTATTTCTGACCGAAACCCATGAAAATATAAGAAATTGAGAAATTACGGTCATTAAAAATATATATGATAAATACATATTTATGTTTATCCACAACTATTAATTAATATATCTGTTAAATATGCGATTTTTATCAAGTAATGCCATACATTACCATATAGAATTGAATAATAATGACAGTTCGATGGAATAATATTACTCAATCGTTGCGTCAAATTAGACAATTTGTAAATGTACTTGTCATTGTATTTGTAGATATACTGTCAGTCGGTTTGTGAGTTATTTGGTGTGAAGATTCTTATCTCTGGTATCATTAGAGAAATGTCTAATAGTGAATCAGATTTAGAAGATATGTCTTGTACACCACCAGACATTTTAAAATTAGCGGCTGGCGCTACAGAAAATCTCCTACCTAACAAGTCAAAAGGTAAATATGATGCGGTGTACAAAAGTTTTATGGATTCGCAACTGGCACAGAAAACATCGTCTTTTTCTGAAAATGTTATCCTAGTGTATTTTGTTGAACTTGCTAAAAAATACAATTTATCATCATTGTGGGCATATTATTCTATGCTGAAAAGTACATTGAATATTTACCATAGTATCCACCTAGAGACTTACCTGACGTTACAATCATTTTTAAAACGTCAGTCCGAGGGCCATCAACCGAAAAAATCTAAAACTTTTATGCCCAAAGAAGTCAGTAAATTTATACCTATCTAATGACAAAGGTATTCTTACAAAAACGTAATTTTCAGTTTAGAACTTTCCAATTTAATCAAATTATTCTTAGGTAACCTTAATCTGGGGCTAATGGGAGCGTGCCGATCTAATGAATTATATTCTACGAAAACTGAAGATATAGAAGATTGCAATGGAGCTCTTATAGTGAAAATACCTTTCACAACATAAGATTCCTAGATCATTTACTGTATCAGGTGAATTTTACGATATTTGCAAAAAGTATATAAATCTTCGCCCATCTCATGCTAAATGTCCATCATTATTTTTAAATTATCAAAATGGCAAATGTACTATTCAAAGAGTAGGCATTAACAAATTATCTTCTATGGGAAAGCATATTGCTGTTTTTAAAATTAAAAAATCCCGAATTGTAGACAGGACATTTGTTCCGAAGATCATCTGCAACCATTGGCATTAGCTCAGGAGGGGAGATTACAGCAGTAAAGCAGTTAGGGGGATGGAAATCAAACACAGTTGCCTAAGGTTATATAGATGACAACGTAACCAATAAAATAAAAAGAGGAAATCAGATTTCAAACGAAATTAACAAACATTATACTATGTACCTCTAGTTACAATGAAAAACCTTGTTCTAGCTCTAGTGCCAGTCCAAGTCCCATGATTTTCAGACTCAGATGACTGACAAAGTTATCCCTGGCATGAATTTTAACAATTGTAATGTAACTATTAATAATTATTATGTAAGTACATAAACATAAATTTAATGTGTATTAATAACGTTACCATTAATAAAAAATAATGTTCATTTGAAATATATTTTGGATTTTTTTAATAAACCAATATATATAGTTGTGGATAAAGTATAGTATTCAACACGCGCATAATGGCTATTACCCACTCAGATGTTACAACACTCGCCTCCGGCTCGTGTTGCAATTTCATCTTCGTGGGTAATAGCCATCATTATACGCTTGTTGAATAATATACTATTATGCTTGCATCACCCATACACTTAATTTATTAATAGGAGACATTTCAAAAATGCGAATGATAGCTTCAATAGAGGAAATTAATAATTCACATCTTTTACTGCACACTTTCAAAAAAATCCCGACTGAAAAAAGGAACCAACCATGCCAATACATTTGAAGTTACCCATCAAAACTGGTTGAACCGTCTTCTTGATACCAGATACACCATAAAAATTTTAGCAGTTTGCGAAACTGTATATAATATAATGAGCAAGCGCATAGCAAAATTAGTTTTAGTTGAAGATATATTATGGGTACGAGTGTTAAAATTGTTGAATTTGATTAACCCAATGGTTCAATATATAACCAGATAAGCCTAAACTAAGTGAAATAGTAGAATGTTTCTATAGCCTAGAAAAAAAATTTGAAACATTGTTTCTTTCCAACCCCAGAAGAAAGCAGGAAAAAAATTTCCAGGAATTTTTAGCTAAAAAAAAGCAAACTGCTATGCACCCTATACATTTGGCAGCTATCTTAGACCGGCGTTTTGGTGGCGTTTATCTGAGCAATGAGGAACAAATTCGGGGTTCTGAATTTATTGATGATATGGCCACGGCTACCTCAAAATACCCAGATGACCCAGCAGATATAATGGCAGAATTGAGGTATTACAGATCTAAAGAAGGGATTTGACAATATTTATATTTTTGGTCAACATAGTAGAATCCGAGATTTGGCAGAAGGGAACCTATTTTGGGATAAAGTAAATTATTGGTTCGAATTCAGGTAATGCCTGCAACCTGCGCTGCTTCGGAAAGAAGCATTATGACATATGGTTTCATACAGCAAAAAGAAACTGAATAACAGCTGAGTGCGCCAGTAAAATGACGTTTATGGTCCATAATTTAAAATTATTGAATCAGGAATAACAACGATGTCCAAGCATGAAGAAGAAAATCCGCCTACTTCCCACTATCAGTCGACCCATAATCCAAGGGAAATCGAAACAGTGAAAATGTTATCAAATTCTGAGGATTCCTAGGAGAAAAATAGTGATGAATGTGGACATTTTTCCACTTTTTCCTGACTTTTAAAATTATTTTTTGTTAAGCCTGTTTGATACGTTTGTTTAAGATTTTATTTCGTATTTTTTATGTTTTTGAAAAATGAGATTTTAATTAATTTGTCATTATTATTCAACAATAAAATCTTAGTTTTTGTTGTTTAACATTTATTTAAGTTTTAATCAAACTACAATATTCCAATTTTTGGTAGGTCGTTCTCAGAACTCTCATAATTAAGAATATTCTTAATTTTTTTATTCTCGAGAATTTCACATCACTACCTCTTGGTTAAAAAAATTGTGGTGTTAGGAAAATTCAGAAAATTAAATCATTTGATTCTGTTAAGACTTTGATAGAAAATGCATTAAATAAATAAAAGTAAGACAAAAATCTAGGTGCAGTCACTGTTACTTTATTTAATGCATTCTCGTTACTCTTTGCAAGCAGCAATAAAATGAAACATCAATTTTTTTAAATTTCATAAACAATTTAGTAAGGGAGGGTGCGTTAAATTTTATTTCAGTAAAGTTAATGTTTTACTACACCTTGTTGTTTGATAGTTTATTGAAGATTTCGCGTTGGCTGGTTAACATCGAAAGCGGCAGCAAGGCACATAAAAACATTGATTCTCGATTCATCTCAGAAAAGCATCAAATTCTATTTATTTTAATCATCAAGTAACAATTATCAGACTGAATAAAGAAAAATTATGCTGAAATGACACCTAAAAATTTAACGATACCTCCCGTAGTAATTATCTCATTCATAATACAATTTATTCTATTAAGACAAACTTACCGGAGGTGGTCCACCAGGAAACGGTCTACCTCTGTGGAATGGACTCATTCCCATATATTCCTCCTCATATCGCCTATCCCAATAACCATCTTCGTTTCTTCTGGCCCAGTATTCTTCCCGAATCGCCTAGATATTAAAAAAACTATATTAACTATATGAAACATCTAGTTAAAATTTGTGGATATTTAAAAATGGCCAATTGAGAGGGACGACAAAATCAACACTGACAGGGTGAAGGGTTTGGGTGTAAACTGGAAATTTTCAAGTATGGGAAGAAGAAAAAATACAGGATTGGGAAATATTACCTCTATTCAAGAGAGGGGATAATAAAAATTTCGACAACCACAGAGCCACAATGTTAATTAGTACATCAATGAAATTGCACAACACAATATACAGTGGTTTCATAACGTTCAAAGTACCTGAGCCCAAGTTTTTTTTTTAATATATTCTAAAGACAGTGAAGTGTTAATTTGCCAAAATAAACCAGAGAAACAAACACGCTTTTATCAGTTTTATCCAATATATTTATTTCTGTCAACTACGACATCGCGTTTTCTCAACTAACAGGGTTGGCTTACATTAAATTGATCAACACAACATTTAATATATTTCCTACACTTCCCCTTCTTGAACAATTTAAGTAAACTTCACAAACATTTAGGTAACAATATGTCAAAAATTAAGATAACATTCCAAACTAAAAATAAAAATTGTACCAAAATCATATCAAAACTGTATTCCAAGTTGTAATGGTTTTTACTTCTAATAAGAGTAAAGATATCTGCAATGTTGTGATTTGTTGGAATGTATTTAAATTTAAATTCTTTGTTTTTAACCAAATCACGCAAGAAATGTAATCTAACATCAATCTGTTTTCATTTAACAGAAATTACATTTGTTGTAGCTAAAGAGATCCTTGGTTGACGCAAAAAATTTCACATGGATTTTGTAAAAATTCGCTTACATTCAGCTAACTGAAAAATCCTTTATGCAGATCCATTCATTTGCTATATTTGTGATTGTAATATATTGTGCTTCTACAGTAAAAAGTGATACAGTTCTTTGTTTTCTCGTCTGCCAAATAATTGATGCTCCTGCAGATATAATTACTATTCCATTCCATGACTTACAGCCCGTTTTATTGTTGCCCAGCACTGACATAAAATTCTAATTTTTCTCCAGTTTTTTTAAATACTAACTTGCCTTTATAGTATGCTTCAAATAACGCAATAGGTGTTTCACTTCTATCAAGCCTAATTCCATTTGATAAATACAATACTCTACCAAAAGCTTTTCGATAAGTGGTTTTATCAAAACTCTGTATTTTCATTTAAATTTTTAACTTTTAATACAGTTGAAAGTCCTTTACATTCTAACATGCTAAATTCTTCTTATATAAGCTGACTGATTTAATATCATTTTATTTAGTTTTGATCAATTCATCTGTCTGTATTTGTAAAAGTTTGAGGGGTGGGTGACCCCACAGCACTTAGGTCACAATTGGCCCATTGTGCATCCTTCTGAGGTTCAAAACTTCCTTCAAGCTCGTCATCCAGCCTACTTCACTTCTTCGAAGTAGGCGATAACGTCGCCTGAATCAAGTTCCCTCATATTGGCATGTTAGCCTGTGCTCGCCGAATACTTGAAACCTTAAATGAGAGAGTGACAGTCAACACAACTCGGCAATATCCAAGAAAAATACTTGTAAAAGGCAGCGAAATCCAAGTAAATGGAGAAGAAATGAAATCAAGAGATGCTGGAATATTGGAGAAAAATATACAGACTGGAAAGGTAATGTTCGCGCAAGTAGACAGCTCACATCTGAAAATAAACTAATAGCCAATGCTTTAGCTGAAACTTACAGAAAATACTCTAGCAATTCAAATTTTTGTGCACAATTTCTCGACTTGAAGCAACAACAAGAAAAATACTTTCCCATAACTATAGATCCAAATGAAGATTCTTCATTAAATGCTAAAATCTCTGAGACTGAACTTGATGAAACATTACAAAAAATGAAAAACTCATGTCCAGGACCAGACGAAATCCCTGCAATATTTATCATAAATTTGACTAGCCGTGCCTAAAGAATTTTAATGGACATTTACAATGTTATTTGGACTGAAAACAAATTCCCAAAAAAATGGAGCCAAGCTACAATCACACTTATACTAAAACAAAACAAAAACGATCCAGGATCTTATTGGCCAATATCCCTAACATGCGTGATGTGAAAATTATTGGAAAAAATTATAAACCAGCGGTTGATGTGGTATCTAGAGTATAACAACTACATAGCAATGCAACAATGTGGCTTCAGACATCAAGGATCTGTGCAAAACATAATCGAAATAGAATCTGAAGTACATGAAGCTTTTGTCACCAATCAATCTTGCCTCACAATAATTTTTGACATCCAACATGCATTTGATGCTGCCTGGCACTCTTAAAACAATTATCAGAGTGGGGGATACAAGGCCATATGCTTTCATTTATCACCAGTTTTTTTTTAAACAGATCCTCCCGAATCAAAGTTAATAGAGAACTCTCAGAAAGCTTCTTCCATTAAAATGATACTCCTCAAGGATCATTAATTAGTACTACACTTTTCCTCACAGTTATTAACAACATCGTCGATACAGCTACAGCGCCTGTCAAGTATAGAATATACGCAGACGACTTAGTACTTATTGCCAAAGGAAGGAACTTAGAATCAAATTCGAGAATAATTCAAAATCAATTAAATTCCATATAAAACTGGTCAAAAGAAACTGGATTTATGTTCTCAACAGAAAAATCGAAATGTCTTATATTTTCAAAACACCACAATAACTATCATCCTTGTCTCACACCATACAATAAAAATCTCAGTTTCGTACAAGCTTACAAAATTTCTAGGAGTAATATTTGATTCTAAATTAAATTGGAAACATCACATTGCAAAAACAACTTAAATATAATAAAAATGTTGAGCAGCACAAGTTGGGGATCTGACTCAAGTACTCTTCAGAGAATCTATAGAGCAATCATTAGATCTAAAATTGATTATGGAGCAATTGCCTATAGCTGAGGTACAAGTACAAACACCATTCTCAAACAATTGAATACCATCCATAATACTGCCATTCGTTTAGCCATTGGAGCATTTCGTACCAGTCCTACTTCAAGTGTACTATGTGAAGCAGATGAATTGCCTTTACATCATCGAAGACAACTACTCAGCATGTCTTATACTACTAATGTTGCAGCAAATCCACAACATCCAACACCTTTAAAAAGCATTATAGAAATCTGTATCAAAACAAAAAAGAGCAGCTTCAGTATTTTACGAAAGGGTTGTCAATTATTATAAAGATTTAGCTATCACCATACCAGTTATATTCTTAGCTAACAAACCCAGCACTCTACCTTCGACTATTGCTGGTCCGGAATGCCACTTTGATCTTTGCAGATTTAATAGACAAAACACACATCCATCCCTTATTAAGTCCAAATTTCAAAGCATTGTTAATATTTACCCCTCCCACGTGCAAATCTATACGGATGCACCAAAAATATCGGAAGGAATAGTAGTGAAAGTCCAAAACGATACTCGAATGTACCAATTACCCAAACTATCATCTGTATTCTCTGCAGAGTTATTTGCAATACTTCAAGCCCTTATACTTATTCAAGGTAGGCCAGGACAAGAGTACTTAATTATTGCTGATTCTCTAACCTCGCTGAAAACTCTCAACAATATATACAGCCATTGTCCCTCTCCAAGATGATCAAGCAACAACTTCACTTAATTTGGCACGGCGAAAATGAGGTTGTATTCATATGGGTACCCTCGCACATAAGAATTCTCGGAAATGAAGAAGCAGACAAGGCAGCACAAGAAGCAATTACAAGTGATAGTGCAGTGCGCGAAAACAGAGTGCTTCTGTCAGACTACAAATGTCACATAAAAACATTATTTTATAACAAGTGACAGGCCGAGTGGGATCAATCTAAAGTAAACTGAGACCAATTAAACCAACCATCAAACCTAGAATTAACAACACAATGCCTAGAAAATGTCAAACTGTGTTAACACAGCTCGGTATTGGTCACACTCGATTTACTCACCAACATTCAATCACAAAATCTGATTCGCCAGTGTGTGATTTATATAGAATTAATGTAACTGTTGAACACTGTCTTGTAGAATGCCCAAAGTATAAACAAAATCGTCAAGCGCACGGACTACCGACCGATTCAAAAAGTATTTTGAATAACAACTTGTTGAATGTAATTCACTTTTTAAAGGAGATCAATATATTAAATCTAATTTAAATTGCAAACATTTCTAGAAATAATAGTACCGTTAAAGCGCTAATAACCCTAATAGTTGATGCACCTACGAGAAAAAAAAACTAAATACTGTAAAAATAGAAGGAAGATGTGTAAACTACAATAACTTCAAAGACAATGTTAGAAATGGAAACACTTTTAAAAAATCGTTGCTAAGAAACAAAAATACTGAAAGTAAAAGAGGGAAATGAATGAATAACAACATAATTCTTGTATCGAATCAAAGAGAGAGATAAGACATAAAGCTAAAAGAATTACTCAACGCTCAACTACATCAAGGGTTCAACCATTTAAAAAATGAAGTCAATAAAATGAGACATTACCTAAAAACGAAATGGGTAAAAAACAAATGAATAAAGCAGGAGTAAGTCAAAAAAGATATGTCAAGTCATCAATAATGTCATACGTAACATCAATAGAACAAAAAGAAGAACCTGCATAGACAAAAGAAGATGGGATGTGTATAAGAGATGAGATCCAAATTGTCAATCAGTTCTCTAAGTATTTTTCTGAGGTAGGAGAAAAAATATCTGGTAATATACTTGACACAGACTTCAACTTATTAGAACGGGCCTGTTGATAAAAAGGAAATTATAATTCACTCTCTAAAAAATTCCTCAGCACCAGGATATGATGACATAACTAAAGATTTGTTGCATATTATCGATGAAATCAATGATCACTTAGTAAAGCTGATAAATGAAATTATGGAAACAGAATACTTTCCAGCAGAGCTAAAAATTGCTAAAACGATACCAATATATAAAAATGGGAAACATGATAGACTAAACAATTACAGGTCCATATCACTTTTAAGTATGTTCTTTAAAATAGTTGAAAAACTATTAAAAGCTAGAATAGTGTGATTTGGCAGTAAAACCTTTTGTTTTTGTTTCAAGAAAAAAAAGTACTCAGAGTACATCGGACTTATTGGATTGTGTCGCTTCTGAAATGAAAAAAAAAAGAAATATGTTGTTACAGTATTTGTAGACCTCGGAAAGGCATTTGGTACTACAATACATGCATACTAAGGTTGTAACAAAAATATATGAGAACTAAAAAAATCAGGACACACCCATATATAGAGGAGTTCAAAAATATAATAATTTACTAGTGGAAATTGCTTCGAGGACTGGATTCAAAAAAGCTAAACAAGCAGATACCTGATCAACAAGTGCATGCAAATTCAGTAATGTTTTCTTTGTTAAAATATGTATTCATCGCTTCTCGATCATGTATTTATAGGAAAAGTTACTACTTGTATAATTTATTTGTCTATGTTATTTATTATTAGATTTTATCTTTGTTTTATAATGAGACTAACACAAAGAATGTACTGTAGACCATATCACCAGAGCTTACTCTGATTATTGGCCAATTATTTGTTAAATAAAAAAACAAAGGCTCAATAACATGCCGAACTTTCTTGTATTGACAAACAATTAACCATTCCTATCACTGTTAGTTAGCTAGTATAAAGAATAGGAAGTTGGAAGGGTAAAAATAATAAGTTTACACAAACTTACGGCTCTCCTCATCTTTTCTTCTTGCATCTTCCTCTGTCTGAGCGATGGTTTGACATCGACAACTAGATTAGGATCAACTTTCTTTTTATATTGTAATCTATGTCTTCTACCTTTCATGTGCATCTCCTTTGCGTTCGGATCACTAAACCGACACTCGCATAATTTACAGTTGAAACTTATAACCTGTAACTATAAAATGTTAAATAGAAAAGTTAAAGGAGCAATAAATTTATAATTAAAAAGTTTGAAGCAACAATTAATGGAACCTCACGAGTGGTATTTTGATGTTTGCCGGGTAATAAAATTTGGATGCTTTTCCCTTTTAACCTCCTTACTTCCTTTCTGTTAAGCTACAAGGTTAGAAAAATTGACAAGCTGACTTCATTTTTGGAAACAGGGGTTTTGAACATTTTTAAAGGTTCAAAATTGTTCACCAGGAATTTAATGGTTCCAACAGAAAATGGAAATTAAAAACTAACTACCAATAATTGCCATGTTTAACAAACCATACATATGTGACAAGTGAGATAAAAGTTTCCTATAAAGTCTCATACTATTCTGGCAGTGAAAGCCTTTCTTTTCCTACAAACTGTATCTTTACTTCATTCAAGAAGGTCTACTAGTTAGATTAATTCAATTATATAAACGAATTAACTAAATTTCAAATCAATATTGACGATAACTGAAGTAACCATAGAATGTAAAGAGGAAATGTTTTACAGTGTTACTGGCCCTGTGAAAACACTTATGTGTTCTACAATATGATTACAAACTACATAAGCTTCCATTATTATTATTTTGAAAATTAACTGTAAACAGAAATTTGGAAAATATACTATTTAGTTGCATTAAAATCTTTCAAATGTTACGAACTCACTTTTCCATCATCCGTTTTGATTTCTTCAATATAATCTTGACCAACAGGTTGTACGTCAGCTTCTGGAGTATCATCGTCATCTTTATTATTGGAATCACCATTGCCCGTAAGTCCTGTACCCAAACCACTTCCTTGTACAAAATTGATTTTTGGATCACTAGCTACAGATTTTTTAGCATTTCCCATGACTTCCGGTTCTTGAGTTGGTATTGGTTTACCTAATTTAGTGTGAAGAAGTACCACTTTTTGGTGCTTGGCACCGCGAATGTGGGCTGCGTATGCATCGTTACCTAATAATAAACAAAACAAATATTAATAATGTAAATGCTTTGAAATTGACCAATTTATGAAAAATATGAAAAAATTTAGAAAGAAAAAGATCTGGAATACCCAAATGTATAAGAAAACAAAATTTTATCAGAGTTCTCAACAGAAATGAGGCGTAGGTTCACTTCAAATTAAAATATATCTAATGTCAATGAGATTAAAAGAATATGTTACTTTTAAAAAACCAAAACCAACAATTCGATATAAGAAAACTAGACTATAATGAACAAAGTGGACATTTTTTTGACAAAATATGTATTTTCTCCACTAATCCACCCCTCTAAGCCTCTACTGTAAACATTTATACATAAAAAAATGTACCAACTTATTTTCTTGTTAGTTTGTCATCAAATATTAATCTATTTAGTATAAAAGTTTTTTTGCCAAAATAAATTACCTGTACAAGTGACATCACATAGCTGGCATCGTAGAGAGTTTCCAGATCTGTTTTGACTAGTTACCGCCACAGAAGCGGCCATTTTCAAAGCTGATTCACGTTTCTTGTGTTTTTGGCCCAATAAATGTTCCTGATATGTTTGTGGACCGGCACAGCTGAAAACAATATCAATTATAGTTATTAGATTCAAATTATAGGAGATTCTATATTTCATTATGGTGTTTCCACTATTTTTATTTTCTTTAGGATAAATATAGGTATGGCTATAGACAAAAGGTTACAAATTTTTGGGTCTTGGTTTAAATGGCAAAATTCTGACGGAAACTCATCACGAAACCAACTTACTTAAATTCAATCAAAAGACGGTTAATAGCAGTGTTGGGCAAAATCTAATTTTTATTAAAAAAATCAAAAACCACTGATTTTTTCTCAAAAATCACGATTTATTTGATTTTTCAAATTTTAATATAAAATTTGAACATTTTGATTCTTTGAAATGATTTTTAACCATTTTAATATATAAGTCTAAAAATTATAATACAATTTGCGGCTAAAAAACTTTTAACAACGCATTTGTCGCGCTTCTTGCAAGAAAACTCTTGTCACGATTTGTTTTCCTTCTGTCCTATACAATCATTATACAGTGCCGAGTACTGCCGAGTGAGACACTAACGCGTTTGTTGTGCTTTTTGCATGAATATTCTCAACCTATAAATTCACGTTGTCCAACAATTTCACGCATTTCGCTAGTTAGGTTAGTTAAGTGAAGTGAAAACATATAAATAAAGTAAAATGAGTGGAAGAAAAGAGGACCCAATATGACAGTTCTATATTAAGACAACAAATCCAAATAAATTGGGGTGTAGGGCTATTTGTAGAAAGTGCAAGAAATATATTAAAGGGTTAGTCCAAACACTTAAAGCACACCACGATGTTTGTAATTATCAAGAGAGGAATATAGGTAATTAAATTATTAATTTAATTTTATTTATATTTAATAAAGATTTTTATTATTAACCCGGGAATGATCGCGTGGTTAGATTTTGCCTAACATTTTTTGTTATTTGTTGATTCTCCAAGCACTTGATATTTTATTTTTGAGATCATTTAGTGAAAGTTTTGAAACATAAATATTAATTATAAGTAACATAGTGTAATTTTTAATTATATATTCTGAGATATATTGAAATATTTTTTAAATATATAGGTATTATATTATAAAATGTTCGAAAAGGTTTCCGCGGTTAGAATTATGAACGAACGAACTAGGTTCACGGGTTGAACCGCGTTGGAAATTTGAAATTTCTTGACGTTTCGGCTTCCACTTTGAAGCCATTATCAAGAGGGGGGGGGGAGGTTATTCGTTCATTAATCTAGGAAGTAATCCGATTCCGTAGTCTCAATCTGTCTACTCTACGCAACTAATCACCCCCTACGGCTAATTCCAAGGCCTCAATCTGCCTACTCCTTGGAATTTCACCGAAAAATTACAAACAATAAAATAAATAAATAAAATAATAACTGGTAAGCAATTTTTATTATTATTTTATTTTATTTATTTATTTTATTGTTATGTCATTTTTCGGTGAAATTCCAAGGAGTAGGCAGATTGAGGCCTTGGAACTAGCCGTAGGGGGTGATTCGTTGCGTAGAGTGGGCAGATTTAGACTACGGAATCTGATCACTTCCTAGATTAATGAACAATTAACCTACCCCCCCCCCTCTTGATAATGGCTTCAAAGTGGAAGACGAAACGTCGAGAAATTTCAAATTTCCAACGCGGTTCAACCCGTGAACCTAGTTCGTTTGTTCATTATATTATAAGTAGATACATTTTTGATAAATAACAGAATACAACAGGGTAACAAATGTTTCTATGCATTAAAAGACACATTTAAATCAAAGATATTGTCTACAAACACAAAAATTAAAATATACAAGACAGTAATTAGACCAGTCGTACTGTACGCCGCAGAAACCTGGAATTTAACAAAAAAAGAGGAAAACACATTAGAAATCTGGGAAAGGAAAATACTATGGAGAATATATGGCCCAATCAAACAAAATGGAGTATGGAGAATATTAAGAAACTACGAAGTTAATCAAAAATTCAATAGCCCAATAATAACAAATGCAATAAGAAGCAAACGATTAAGGTGGGCAGGACATGTACAACGTCTAGGTAATGAAAGGTGTGTCAAGAAAATACAGGAAACTAAAAGACAAGGACGAAGAGCAAGGGGACGACCGAAAACTAGATGGTTGGATGGTGTAGAAGAAGATCTTGAATAAATTGGAATAAATGACTGGAAGAACAAAGCAAAAGACCGGAAAAGAATAGTAGAATAAGCAAAGGACAGACTTCAGAGCAGAAACTAAATCACAGAATTCACAAACTCCCTACTGATTTAAAGCAGTAGGGTTAGCCAAGCGGATGGCCACCGTTGCCGGAAAAATGAGGCTAGGAATCCCAATAGGGAGACTATGGACCTTAAAGTCTGAAAGTCAATGAGAAGAAGAAGATACATTTTTGAGATAATTTAAATAAATGTTTGATAGATATTATTTTTAACAAAGATAATATAATTTTTAAGTATTCATTTATAGATATTTTAGGATATAGATTCTAGGCATATAGGATTGTTTTTAAATGTTAGGTGAAATCTAACAGGTGACTTTTAATGTAACTTTTTTAACGCGACCTTTCCCAGGTTAATTGAAGATTATCTTTACTCTTCTATACTTACTTAATTTTTAATGTTTTTCAACTTAAGAAAATAAATTTGCTTTTACATCTCTATTGAACATTTTCACTTTATTTTAAAATCAATAATTCAATACTATATCAATATATCATCAATTAATCAATTTCAATAATCAATTATGTTTATTCTCTTTCCAGAGAGTCGAATGTCGCTTGACAGTTTTGCTAGCACATCATCTGCCTCAAGTTGTAGTTCACTCATGACGGATAGTTCATATGTTAGAAAAAAAACTCCACCGAAAGTACCAACAAGTCCAACAACTTTTGAGCCAGTCCAAAAAAAAGAAAGCAATCGAAACTCAGCCTACCATGAGTGGTTTTGTAATGCGGTGTGGTGGTTACTTGGTAAGTGCCCCTCGTATATGTTACGTTTACCATAAAGCCATTATATCTTGTGAGGAAAACACTTACCTAGTAGCCACCCCATGGCGATTCTGCAAAGTTAATGGTAGCAAATGGTTATGGTAAAATTAATGGTATAATGGTAAATGTTCCTGCAAATTAAATGGTAAATGGAAATGGTAATTGTACACAACAAATGGTAAGGACGAGTAGAACTATATGGTTTTCTATCTAAATTTGGGACCTTGGAGAAGAGAAACAGTGGAAGGTTCATCAACCAAACAAGAGGCAAAAGAAACTGGAATTGTCAATAATACTTTTATGGTACAGAAAGACAGTTTTGCGATGCACATAATGGTTCTATTGTATATTGTAACTGTAGCTTTCATCTTGAAATTTATTTGGTCATTGTGGAAAACGCACCGAAGAGCGTTGAAAAGGGATATCAACCGAAGCAATGCAGCAAAGCAGACAACAGGAACTCTGACTGTGTAAAAATAATTGTAAGTACTTATGCATCCTATTCTTATGAACGAATTTATAAATGTCAATAACGTGGGAAGATTTTGAAGGTAAGTTACGATTAATTGTAGAAGAAGTTAATAAACAGGGAAAAGGGTTTTGAAAAAGGAAACTTCTAAAAATCCTGATATACATATCGAAGTAATTAATAGTATAGTAGGTCTTTATAATAATTTTGCTAAGTTAATAGCCAAAAATTGGAAAAATTTAAGTTTAGTACAACAGGAGAGTTGTAAAAATTATTCAGATAGGATTAGAGATAAAACTGCTAGGACATTTCAAGCATTAAATTGTATTGTTAAAATACCTACCTCTATATTTGAGGAAATTGACACTATTGTATTACAAACAATAAGGAAACATTTGAAAATGGCAACAAGTATGAATGATTTTTTTAATTTTGCGAGTAAAGTTTTACCGACCGAATTTAACGGCGAAGCAAGCAAATTACAATCATTTTTGGACTCATTAGATTTGCTACAAACAAACACGACAGGTAACGAGGAAAATGCTGTTCTACTAATTAAAATGAGACTAACGGGAGAAGCCAGAAGTTTAATCACGACGGAAAACTCAATTACAGACATCAAGAATAAACTAAAAACGGGGATAAGAGGAGACAATCCAAGCCTTCTCTTAGCGAAACTTGGTAAAGTAAGACAAAATGGAAAAGATGTAACACAGTATGCGACGGAGATAAAAAAATTAGCGGAGAGACTACAGGCAGCATACGTATCGGAAGGGATGCCCGAACGACTAGCCGAAAAATATACTAAGGAAGCAACGATCAAGGCAGTAACTACGAATGCCACCAAAACAATAATTGCAGCGGGAAGTTTTGAAACTACGCAAGAGGTACTATCAAAATTGGTTTCAGTAGAAGGTATAGAAGGACAACAACAAGTTTTACATATGAAGGATAACAGGAATTTCTTCACCAAGTCCAACTTTGACTTTAGGAATAATCATCGGAGAGGAAACAACAGAGGATTTTATAACGGTAATCATTCAGGAAGGACATTTCGACAGTATAATCAAGGAAACAACTATGGCAGATACGAAAATTTTAATAAAGATAGGAAATTCAATAGGAATGGAAATTACAATAAACAAGCTAAAAATAAACGGTTTCAAAGATTAATACTAACTTTTCCACATATGTGGCCCTGAACAATATTCTATCATAAAATTGTTACTTGTATACACTTCGGGGGATGAATCGTGATAACAAATCGAAATTTCTCCAAAAATAACCAAAAAATTAGTATATCTGGATTTATAGGTTCGGCTGTAGTCGCTCTAGTAAACTGAAAATCAATAGAGTACATCTGTGAGACATCTTGAACAATATTCGATCATAAAATTGATCAATCGTATACTCTCTGGAGGCTGTATCGTGCTAACAAACTGAAAATTCTCCAAAAATGACTAAAATTTGGTACTTCAAGTACCATAGTACCCGTTGTACTAGCTTTAGTGAGCTGAATATCAATAGGGTTCATCTTTGAGACGCTCTGAATAATATTCAATCATTAAATTGGTCACTTGTATATACCCCGGAGGTTGTATCGTACTAACAAACTGAAATTTCTCAAAAAATGTCAAAATTTCGTACTTCAAGTACCATAGCACCCGTTCTACTAGCTTTGGTGAGCTGAAAATCAATAGGGTTCATATGTGACATGTCCTTAACAATATTCAATCATAAAATTGCTGACTTATTGCACTTCGGAGGCTGTATCGTGCTAACAAACTGAAATTTCTCAAAAAATGACAAAATGTCGTACTTCAAGTACCATAGCACCCGTTGTACTGGCTCTGGTGAGCTGAAAATCAATAGGGTTCATCTGTGACATGTCCTTAACATTATTCCATCATAAAATTGGTGACTTATTGCACTCCGGAGGCTGTATCGTGCTAAGAAGACATGTAAGGAAAAGTGGCCAACGACTACGACGACATACACACAGGATTTTGTTTCTGAAAATCGTTTTTTCGTGTTGTTGATGGAAAACGTAAAAATAACTCAAAAAAATTCCAACTTTTTTTGGGGTAAACCAATACTTTTCTCGCATATTAGATAGGTTGGGCGGAAAAGTAAAAAAGCCTTTTTAAAATATTGCGTTATGAAGGTCTACTCTTTCTTTCTATATTCCCAATTGATAGCACCAATGGTAGTATCCATCATTCACAACAAAATGCAGCAAATAACAATGGTTAAACAATAATATTCAAAGTGGTTACAGATAAAACAGTAAATTCTGCGAAGAATTCTCACGGTCGCATTAAACCGCTCTAGTACAAAATAAATACTAAATAAACGGTTTTAAAGATTAAAACTAACTTTTCCGCATCTGTGGTCCTGAACAATATTCTATCATAAAATTGTTACTTGTATACATTTCGGGGGATGTATCGTGCTAACAAAACGAAATTTCTCCAAAAATAACCAAAAATTTAGTATATCTGGATTTATAGGACCCACTGTACTCGTTCTACTCAACTGAAAATAAATAGGGTACATCTGTGAGACACCTTGAACAATATTCAATCATAAAATTGATCAACCGTATACTCTCTAGAGGCTGTATCGTGCTCACAATCTTATAATTCTCCAAAAATGACAAAAATTTGGTACTTCAAGTACCATAGCACCCGTTGTACTAGCTTTAGTGAGCTGAATATCAATAGGGTTCATCTTTGAGACGCTCTGAGTAATATCCAATCATAAAATTGGTCACTTGTATATACTCCGGAGGCTGTATCGTGCTAACAAACTGAAACTTCTCCAAAAATGACAAAAACATCTTACTTAAAGTACTGTAGCACCTGATGAATTGGCCCTGGGGAGCTGAAAATCAATGGGGTTCATCAGTGAGATGGCCTGAATAATATTCAATCATAATATTGGTGACTTGTTGAACTCCGGAGGCTGTATCGTACTAACAAACTGAAATTTCTCAAAAAATGACAAAATGTCCTACTTCAAGTACCATAACACCCGTTGTACTGGCTCTGGGAAACTGAAAATCTATAGGGTTCATCTGTGACATGTCCTCAACAATATTCAATCATAAAATTGCTGACTTATTGCACTCCGGAGGCTGTATCATGCTAACAAGACATGTATGGAAAAGTGGCCGACGACAACGACGACATACACACAGGATTTTTTTCTAAAAACCGTTTTTTCGTGTTGTTGTTGATGGAAAACGTAAAAATAACAACATTTTTTTTCAAAATTCCAACTTTTTTTGGGGTAAACCAATACTTTTCTCGCATATAGAAAGGTTGGGCGGAAAAGTAATAGTGTAAGGATATGTGAGATAGAAAATGAAGAAGCGAGAGAGAATCAGAAACAATTGGGGTTTTGAATAAGAAAACAAACGACGAAAGCAAGATTTAAGGAACGTATTCAGCATATTATTTAGATTTATAACTTTCTAACTTTATAGAAATTCAGACAAGCATATCCGATAATACCTACAATTTTATATTAGATACATGAGCAGACATTTCTCTGATAAAAATTTCTAAAAATTTTCCGCATCACTTGATTGAAACTAGGAATAAAATAAACATTAAGGGGATAACTGAAGGCAAAAACTTTGGGTCAAATAAGCATAAACCTACCTCTACATCAACAACATAACTTTAAGTCATTGCTTTCACGTAGTGGAAGAAAATTTTCCGATACCAACGAATGGACTGATAGGAAGAGATTTCATGACTAAAAATAATTGTGTATTAGATTATTCACAATCAGAATTACATATAAATTGCAAGTCTAAGAATTCGGTAACCTTACAAATTTTTGGTAATCCAGAATACGATACTTTAGCAATACCGCCTAGATGTGAGGTGTACAGGCTAATACAGAACTTTAAGAATTGGAGAAAGGATACAGTAGTGAGCAACAGAAAATAGCACCGGGAGTATTTATAGCCAGATCCATAATATCGGGGGAAAACCCGTACGTTAGAATTTTAAATACAAATTATGAAAGTATTTCAGTAAAAACTAGGAATATTGAAACCTTAGATTTAGATTTATTCGATATATATACAATTAAGAGTGATAGTAGTAATAGAATGAAAGAATTAAGGAAAGCATTAAACTTAGAAGTACCAGAAAATGTAAGAAACGAATTAACGAAACTATGCGAGAATTACGTAGATATATTCGCTTTAAACAATGATATACTAACGCACAATAACTTTTATGAGCAAAGGATATCAGTAAAAGATGATACACCGATATACATAAAAAATTATCGCACACCACATTCACAATCAACAGAATTAAATAGTCAAGTAGAGAAACTTATAACACAGGGAATAATTGAGCCCTCAGTATCAGATTATAATAGTCCAGTATTACTAGTACCGAAGAAATCGACGAATCAAGATAAGGCATGGAGACTTTGTATAGATTTTAGGCAGCTAAATAAGAAAATAGTAACAGATAAATTTCCTTTACCCCGTATATATGCAATTTTAGACCAATTAGGGAGAGCAAAATGGTTTTCAGTTTTAGATCTTATGTCAGGTTTTCATCAAATACCTTTAGTACAATCTTCTAGGAAATACACTTCGTTCAGTACTGAAAAAGGCTCATTTCAATTCACAAGACTACCTTTTGGGTTAAACATAAGCCCTAATAGTTTTCCACGAATGACGTCAATAGCATTCTCAGGCCTCGCGCCGGAAAAAGCATTTCTTTATATGGAGGATATAGTTGTGATAGGAATTTCGGAGAATCATCAGTTAGCCAATCTTAGGAAAGTGTTTGACGCAATGTCGTAAATTCAATTTAAAATTAAAACCACAAAATTGCCAATTCTTCATGCGAGAAGTCACATATTTAGGTCATAATTTATCATAGGATGGTGTTTCACCAGACAATGCAAAATATTCAGTCATTCAGCATCATCCAGTACCAAAAAATGCCTACGAAGTCAAAAGATTCGTTGCATTCTGCAATTATTATAGAAGGTTCATTCAGAATTTTGCCGAAATATGTATTCCATTAAATAGGTTAGCTAGGAAAAACGTGAAATTTGAGTGGTCACAAGAATGCGAAAACTCATTTTAGGTCTTAAAAAATGCATTAATCAACCCACCAATTTTAAAATACCCAGACTTTAATAGACAATTCATCTTAACTTTGGCGGACAACCGTCTCATATCCCAAAAATCGATCTACTGAAATTGTCTGGTGAAATACGCCAATGGGAAACTTTTCATTCACTGTATGAAAGCATGATACATAACAATGCAGCCTTGTATGATCTTGATAAAATTCATTTTTTGGTAGGGCATTTACGCGGTTCAGCTTTGATTTGCGCATGCGTTTCTCTTACGATTTCATACAGAGTCGGAAAAAAATTTTAAATATGTTTTTAGAACGATTTGATAACGAGGAGCAATCTATTGAACAACTTCTTGCGAAATTATGGGAAGTTGAACAAGTACCCGATAGGGTACTAATAGTACCTGAACAGGCGGAATTTGAAAATATATTTTGACGTACCAATCAAAGGGAAAATAATAGCCGATATACTGCCGCGTTACCGTTCAAACTCCCTCCGGAAACTTGGTGATTCGTGGGGCATGGCTCATGCAGGTTATTGTCGGTAGATGGATGGACTATAAGGGTATGCAGGACCTTTTAGATCAAGGTCATTTGGGGTTGGTAGAGTCGGTAAACAAAGATAGTACATCTTAGATGTAGTACATCCTTAGATGCCAGTGCACTGTCGGATAATGATGTTTCATTAAACGACATTTTGTATAGTGGTCCTAAATTGCAAATGGATATACCTTGCCATTAAATTTTCGACTTTTTAGATTTGCTATGACTTCAGACATACGACAGCTGTATAGATAGGTTAATATTAGGCCAGATCATTGGCGGTTTCAGTGGCTATGGCGGTTAAATCCCGATGAGCAGATTGAGGAATACGAAATACGGGTAGTCGCGTTCGGATTAAAGGCGAGTAGATATACTAAGCCGGTTCTGGGACGGAAGTCGGCCATGTTGGATTTCGTTGACTGTGCGCGCGCACCGGAAGTGGCATCCATCTTGTGTCAATGGCGGACGTGTGACGTGTGTCGTATCCATCTTGTGTCAATGGCGGGTCGTTGGCGAGTATTTCGAATGTCGCGACTGTGACGGCATCCATCTTCTGTGACGTCAATCATGGTCCATCCACATGTGTGACGTAGCACTTCCAATTTGGTGGGTTGTGTCGTTGGCGGGTGATTCGAATGTCGCGACGGCATCTTCTGTGACGTCAGTAAAATCCCTACGGCATCCATCTTCTGTGACGTCAATCGTGGTCCACCACAACACTTCCAATTTATAAAATTGAAAAAATGGTCGACCGTGAGATTCGAACTCACGACACACACAGCGACTTTCTCGTTCCTAACACAGTCCCTAACCGTTGCGCTATCGCAGGGGGTGAGAAAAATAATAATTACAAAGACAGTATTTAATGGATTAATGGGGAGGTGTGAGGGGTTTTATAACAAATTTCTTCACAGGTCTTTATGAGAAAAAACCGTTCCGTCCGACTAGGAGGTTGAGACATTATTGTGTGTGTGTGTGTGTGTGTGGAGATACACAAAATATAGGACACTAATATATCTGTAAACGAATCAGTTGTAGTATGTCATTAGTTGAGTATAGACGTCTATTTGAGGAGTTTATTATAAAAATAGATCGATTGAATAAGGATGTAATATTTTATGAAGAAAAACGAAGGGTTATGAAGCAAATTGCAAACCTGTGCCTTTCTGCTGCTGATACTACCGACTCAGATCAAAAGAAGTGGGAGAAGCTTACAATAAATTGGGTGCCAGACGAATTACAAAACGGAGCTCGACGACAGGAGATTTCAAGTGCTGTAGATTATATCTTTAGATGTCCGCAAACAACAACATATCCATTAAACAGAATTCAACCTACAAAGCTTTCACCATGATCAATATAACCAACACTAGCAGCATGTTCCATAGTATGAAAAATGAACTTAATAATATATTTTCAATGACTCTATGTATATTATTAGCATTCATATTCGTTTTATTATTTAAAATTTTACCAAAAATTGTTAAACGTAAATTTAAATCTTCATGTAATATATCCGCTGATGAGTAGATTGGGTGTTTTAATAAAAAAAAAATCCACTTTAAAAAAATAATTTATTATTGATATAATAATTACAAAGGTAATGTAGTATTTAAAAAACCATTGTTGGAGACGTTGTATATTTCTGTAGGGTCCTCCAGTGGTGTAGTAGGTTCAAAGTTTCCAGTTACCCATGATGTGTGTGTGTGTGTGTGTGTGTGTCATCAAACTAGTAGACTAAAGGGAAACACACGAGGCATTTCTTTAGTAGAAATTCAGCTTATTGCTGTGTGTTTGCAGCATAGTTTCCAATCATTTTTATTCTGTAATACTTGATGCCACATAAAAGAGTATCGAATGCCATGCTGTAATTTTTCAGCTGATGAGTAGATACTAGGTAATAAAAAAAAATCCATTTACTTGAAAAATTATTTATTCTTGATATAATTGAGTTATCATTGAACATTGAAGAAGATTTCATTTGGAAATTAACCTGATGTTTTACTCATAAAAAAAAAACATTGTTTCAATTAACAGAAATATTTATGCAATAGTCTAAAATTATATTGGAAAAAACAATATTTTACATTTTAATATGAAAGTATAGTAATATATGTTATAAATTAATATGAAAGAGTAATAATACTACAAACGAATGTCATAATTCACAAAGTAGTAATATATGCTATAACTTAATCCATTTACTTGAAAAATTATTTATTCTTGATATAATTGAGCTATCATTGAACATTGAAGAAGATTTTATTTGGAAATTAACCTGATGTTTTACTCATAAAAAAAAACATTGTTTCATTTAACAAAAATATTTAGGCAATATCCTAAAATTATATTGGAAAAAACAATATGTTACATTTTAATATGAAAGTATAGTAATATATGTTATAAATTAATATGAAAGATTAATAATACTACAAACAAATGCCATAATTCACAAAGTAGTAATACATGCTATAACTTAATATGTAATAGTTTAATATAAAAGTATAAAACTATATTTGAGTTCATATTATTATATATTTAAATATATGTGAAAAGTGAAAAATGGTTTTACAAAGTTGTATTCAAAAGTCAGCAAAAATAGTTTCATCTGAATCATAGTCAGAATCTTCAGGTTCTGTAGGTAAATTGAAATGAAGAATTAATCCATTTAAAATTTCTATTGGAAAATCAGTATATATGAGTTTTAGTACTCTTCGACAATCATTTTTAGATAGTGATCGAGGTACTTTAATCATTGCAACAGCACTTCGAAAATCTCTGATTAATTTACGTGATTTCTTAAGAAATTTTACACGCCGTTTGGCACGATCTTCAGTTTCGGGAGTAGGAGACATTTTTTATCTAAAAACAAAAAACATTATTCCAAAATACTGTAATGTCCCCATGGAAGCGTATCAAATGAATCGGGAAGTAATTTCCTTTTATCATCGTGAGGACTCAAAGCGATTTTTGTTTGTTCAATGCTATACACATTATGAGCGAAGGAACGTATCGTATTTTGAGTAATTGTCATCTGTTTCCAATTTTTCAAACAATCCACATAATCATCGAAAATTATTTTATTTTTCACAACACATTTTTTAATCCCCTTTGATTTTTTGACAACTTTGCCCCCCTGAACTTTGTAACTATACATTTTGGACCTTAAACCAACAAAATGGGTGATTATTTGTCCATTAGCTTCATCTTTCATCAAACCTAGTATTTTTTTATTAACTCGGGGTATGTTGTAGATATTGTTAATGGGATAATCTGATGTATCAAATTTGTCAATGTTTGCGTCAATTAACTGTTCGTATGCATCTTCACAAGTAAGTTGATAAACAAAACTATCAGTGTCGGTGTACATCAACTTACAATTGTCTACTCCCATTGTGGGAAGCATAAAATTGTAATGGAAGTCATACATTACAGTTTTCGAGATGTCAAGAATAACCATACCCACGTATATCGGTTTATTGAAAATTAGTTCAGACTTTTTCAATTCGATTGCCATCAAAGGTGGATCACCATCATCGAAAACTGTTCTATTGTGATAACGCGGACTAGCAATAAGATTTTTAGCACCATAACGACCCTCATATGTAGATACCAATTTACAAATTCTATGTTTACGGATGGATTCCATACATTTCCCAAACACAGCATTATTCATTAGTTTTCTCAAATCTTTCTCAAAGTCGCTGGTGGCTAAAGTCCTCAATCGATTGTTTAATTCGATGTAGGGTTGAAGCCATGCAGATTGTTGGAATTTCAAAACTTTGTGAACTTTTTCCAATACTAGTCCATGTTCTAGGGCTTGCTTTAAATTTCTATAATGTAAAGTGTAACTTTTTTTATCGTGTAGGGTAGTCATTAATTTTGTTAATTTTGAATCGGGTGGTTTGTGGTGTTCGGGACACATAGGAAAGTCTTTATGTAGATTATGCAACTTGTCTGGATATAACAAATCCACTTGAAGAATATAGCCTTCGGGGTTATCATCTGGGATGGATTTTATGAAATTGATGTCGTTAAATTTCTCCATATCATTTTCGATCCACTCGAAGCCATCAAAGGGCAAATGTTCACACATCGCTTTTCCATACAAATTATTTACATCTGTATAGAGAATATACATTGATGGTTTCTCAACATCATATTCAGACATATATTTATTATTTGCTTCACTGTACCTATTGCAACACTGTGATATTCCTCCTCTAATAGCCTTTTCAATAAACATTATCATATCAATATTTTTTAAAATTTGCAGTTTACATTTTGTAAACTTTAGCATCACATTCCACGCATATCCTGGTATACTGTAGAACCATCCAGGATCTAGACCATACGTTGCTAAAGCTGTCTCTCTAAAATTTTCAAACACATCTGCTAGAAGAAGAATATCGGTGCGCATGTATATATCGCTATATTCTCCAAGTGTTTTTACATTGAAAGACCGCCAAACATTTTTAGCGTGAGCATAATCATCATCAGTTACGTTCGCTTCATTTAATTTATTATAAAAACATTCAATCGGTGGTAATTTATCATCATTCAATTTTTCCAAGTTATTAATATAGTCATAAGGAAAGATACCTTTACGTGTCAATAATGTAAATTGGATATTGGTTAAATTATGGTTTTCTTTTTTCAAAATTTTCAAATAATTGGTGTCCAAAGTTTTAACGACAGCATCCAAACTAGATCCCAAAAAACGAAACGAATCAATAAATCTGAATTTTATGTTTGTTTCCGAATCGTATTGTGTGAATGAAATGTATTTTTCCTTATTGATTGGTAAAAGGCTGACTCTACCACGTTTGGCAATATCTCTTATGATAAAATGGCTATCATAACCAGACAAATTGTGAAATACAATCGGCACAACAAACAGTTTTCTAAAATTTAAATTGCAGGATTGGTGCGCAAATCCTCGAAACTCCCCCGTAAAATGATTGTGATCACGTACAACTATATCTTTTTTATTAAACTTTTTTTCACATATATGACAAACAGTTGCATCATTAGTAGTTCTTGGTTTGACTACCATTGGTACAATTATTTTAATTTTTGAATCTACAAATTTAGCTATATCAGTCATTTCGTTAGCGAACCAATCCATACAATCCACACCTCTGTAACTTTTGTAAAACGATAGAGAATCGTCAAAAGAACATTTTATATAGTAGCCTGCACTGTAAGTTTTATGATGTTGATATTTGTTTGTTGTTTTAGAAATGATTTCATTACATTGTGTCAATTGAGATTCAAAATCAGCATAAATAATAAAAGGACATTTTTGCTTGTATGTATAATTCTTAAACTCAACAAAATCATATTTGGGAAATGAAATCTTTTCATTGTTTAAATTCTCACAAAGTTCGGAATGATCATCCAGTCTCTCACGCAATGAA
The DNA here is from genome assembly GCA_963921935.1 of Galeruca laticollis. NCBI lineage: Eukaryota > Metazoa > Arthropoda > Insecta > Coleoptera > Chrysomelidae > Galeruca > Galeruca laticollis. Next base: position 107,875,912 of record OY998181.1, read on the forward strand.
AAGTAATTGAGACATCTATCACAAACATATTTTTTATGATCGTTTCTATTTAACTGTGAACTAATTAAACGCGATAAATCTTTAACCCAACAATAATGATATTTTACCTCAACAATAGTACTGTAATCATTATGAGATGGCGTTGTTTCATATTCGTTTAATTTCGGAAAGTATTTATCTTGAATGAGTAATAAGTTGACGTGACGGTCTAATTTTTTCCTAGTCAATCTTGCCGGCAATACTGTGTAAAATGTTTTGTTCACTGTTTCATTGTACTCTAACATATAAACGTTTATGGAAATTTCATTTAGTGTTTCAAACTTCTTAATTTGAGGCAGTTTCATTGGCATATCTAAGCCTCGAGTTTTCAAAACGGTGGAATAGTGTGGATATGATGATGTTCGGCTCACCTGCCCTGTGGGAGCGTGTAAACCTGCAACAACGCTCCAGAAAAAACACGCTTCATCATTGTTCTGGATGTTGATGCATGCATGTTTTTTCTGTATCTGCTCAGGCAATCGAATGAAAGATGAACCATTACCCATTTCGTATTTGTTAATTGCTATCTCTAGTGAAATGATTTTGCTTAATGCCCAACCGCTCTGTTTCTCTTGAAACTCTGACATTTTATTCAAAATACGATCTACGACATTATTTTTAAACCATTCTATTAAATCAGTTCCCTCATCAATGATTGCATTGGGTGTACTAAAATGTTTTTGATTTACCACCTCCCGATCATTCGATTGCTTTATATAATCACCAATGAGAGTAGTATTAACTTTTATTATTTTTAGATCCTTCAATATTTGTGAAATTTTAACGTTGAATAAATTAAAAGCATCTTTGAAAAATTCATCGATTACTTTATGTTTCAAATTTACAATAAGCCCTGTCCTAATTCTACAATTAAAAATAACCCCAACATCTAACCATTTTACACTTCGTTTTCTCAACCCATAACCCATATTTTTTTTTGTAATTGAATTAATTTGATGACGTAATCGCTTAAGTTCCCCAATTTTTGATTGAATTTTTCTCTTCTCACCAATGGAAAATTTGAACTTAACCAAAGTCAAGACACATCTCCTAACATGACGGTCTATTAATTTAATTATTGAATTAGCTAGCGGTTTAGAATAATGTTCTTTTAGGAAAGTTAACGTTTGATCAGCTTTGTTCATTAAATTCACCATTTTTTCACTTTAAATATATAATATACATATATAATAAATAAAAACTCACCAAGCGAAAACTAATTTTCAACAATTTCAAACGATATTGCACGATTTGGTCTGCCCACTTCAATTAATCCTCTAAATATGAGAGAATGCTTTTGAGCTTTGAAATAATCAAGTTGACATCGGTACTGTTCCGTCACTCTCTTGGGCAGGAATGTGATATTGTCTGCGAATTCTATCAAAATGACTTCACCACCAAATTTGCTTGAAACTAATTTTGCGCCTAAGATAGGGTATGCTTCCCCAAGCGTCAAATGTTGAAGTTTAATAATAGGCTTCTTCTCTGTAATTAACGACACTGAATTTAATGAAGGTAGATCCATCTACAAAAGAATAAATATGTGTTAATAAACTCTACCTTTTTAGTGGAACTTTATATCATAAAAAACAAAAGTGAACGATTTGTTATTTGAAGAAATAAATGAAAAACTTACTTTTTTCTGAGTAGCCTTCACACAACACACAGATTAATTTTAATATTCTATCACTGTTCAATGATAACTGATTTGTATGATGTGAAATATCAAATTTATATGGAACGATATCCCCCACTATTTGCAAGGTGGTTCTCTCAACGATACCCACACAAATTAAAATTTAATAGCTTCTCCTAATATTGAAAAAAAGCAATAAACGGTGTTCCCACGAAAAAACGAACTACTCTGTACCATTATAATTACGTCTATCTATTAAAATGTTGATTTGAAATGTTTTATTTATTCTCAAACATACAAACTAAAAAAAAAGCAATTTAATAAACGATGTTCCCACGAGAAAACGAACTACTCTGTACCATTATAATTACGTCTATCTAAATGTTGATTTGAAATGGTTTATTTATTCTTAACCTACGCACTGAAAAAAGCAATTTAATAAACGGTGTTCCCACGAAAAATCTAATTTCTCTATACCGTTATAATTATGTCTATCCATTAAAGTTAAATATTGATTTAAAATGTAAATGTTTTATTTATTCTAAGACCCACACACATATATATATGAAATATTATTCTCAAATATATTTCATCAATATAAAAAGTATTGTAATTTTCAAAAGCAATACATAAAAAATAATTAGTGATCTCCTTCTATCAACTTGGAAACATGAAACAAAATCATTGACAATTTTCGTTTCATTTATCAACTCACATACGATGGGAACATGAAATAAAACACAATAATTTTAATTAATTAGTTTTAATACTTCTCTAAATCACTGACAATGTTAACTTTACAAAAAAACATATATTCTCTTAGTGCAATGGCTAATTCGCTATTGTTGATGTCACACATTACTTGAATCAGTTCAAATTTAGTCAAATTTTCATTAGTTTGACTGAAATTTCTAATGTTTTCCACCAAATTTTCATAGTATTCACCAAAATTTATGGATTCTAAATGAGTGAGACGTGGGGAGATGAGGCAACGATCCGCTTGTAGTATTTGATAAACATCTTCTTTTCTTAAAGGTACACTGATATCATGTTTGGTCACCTCCAACCATTTAACACGATCAAATACCATTTGTCGAATGGTGCAGTAGTCTCCACAAGATAACACAGCTTCTTCTTTTTTTTCTTCTTCGTGAAATGATGCACTTATAAATGAATTATTATTTAAAATGTCGATAAATGTGAACCATTCGTATGAGCTGAAGTTGATTTTCTTATGTTTATCGGTGTATGATAGAGTGATCGCAGTACTGAACGTTCTTGCGGGGCTCAAACCACAACCAATTCGAAAATCTCCATCTGTACAATACTCTGTGTACAATAAGTAGTGGTTTTCCTGTTTGGCTGCCATTTCATACACTTGTAAAATATGATCTAATTGTGTGTCATAATTAACATGACTTTGTGTAGCACTAAAATAGCCGCTGTCTTGAGAACTCATATTGACGACTGAGAATCTAACCTACAACTCTCTCCTCTATTTATACTCATTCACATCTCCTACTACTACAAAACAATATATTCATGAGTAGTGAAGCGATGTAATTACGTGACTACATCTGTGCTTTGTATCCAGGTGTTGTGTTTTCTATCTAAACCTAACCATGTAACAAACATCTTGTTGCCTTTTCTTTTAAGTACTTTCTCCACCAAGTAAATGTGTGGATTTGACGTTTTCTGTAGCTCTTCTTCGTAAAACCCTCCACTGATTGGGATACCTTGCAAGTCTTCGAGCAAATATGTGGTGGGATTGGTTATTTTAACTTTAATGATTTTGAATAGTTCAGTCGTCCAATTGGGTGTGTATCCCTTTTCAAAGACATGTTTCGACTTGCTTATACGAACAATATCACCAACTTTAAATTTACGAAGTCCGGCAATCTTTAGATGTGTATAGGTTTTGTTTAAAATATCTTTTTCGTTGGATTTATTGACATTGGAAGGTTTATATTTGGTTGTTGAATGTTTTGTGTTATTGTAATCTCGTGTAATTTTAGGGAGAATGTCAATCCATCTATAGGTACCATTTAAACTGAAATGTTTGTAAAGCTTTAATTTCAATGTTCTAATAACTCTTTCTGCCATAGAAGCTTTTTTCGTGCTAAATACACTATAATGATTAATCCCATGTTTTTTCATTAGTTGTTGAAACTTGCTGTTGTAAAATTCCGTTCCTTGGTCTGATTGGAGATTTTTAGGAACTCGTTTTGTGTTGGTGAGAATGTCTGAGAATGCACGAGTTAACTCTTCACCGGTTTTTGTCTTTAATGGACGTGTCCATAAAAACTTTGAAAAGCAATCGATGACGACTAGTATCATTTTGTGATTTTTATTTTGATTAGCGTAAGGTCGCATTTCAGCTAAATCCATTTGCCATAAATCATCTATGCCTTTGACAATTGTACGTCTGCGTGGATAATTTTTACGTATAGGTTTATGGAGTTCGTTAACAAGCTGGACTTTGGATGACATGTTTCGTAAGCGCATGCACTTTCTAAACTGATGATCCATTACTCTTCTCATCTATTTTCTTCTTTTGTTCAATTTCATGCTTCTTCTTCAAGTCCCTGTCCAAAACTTGAAACGAACGTTCTATGTATGTATTATACATATCGATCTTATCACTGATTAGAGTATTACTTTTCGACAATTTATCCTGTATTTCTTGTTTAAAACTCTCCAAATCATTTCTCAAAAATTCCTTGCCCATAGCAACTACCTCGTCGACGTATATTTTAGTTGCCATATCTCGAGCTCTGACGGGAGGATTTCTCGAAATAAATGCAGCAATTTCGTTGATTTTATTTTGATGAGATACCAATTGCGTTTGTAATGAGGGGATTATTGTTTTTTGAAGTGTTTCGAGCTCATTATGGTACACATGTAATTGTTCATCAACATATAGTTTGTTAGCAACATCGCTATTTGCAGTCGGCATCTTTACATTACAAATTTTTACGTTTTCTGCATCAATATTACCGTCTAGAGTATGTGGATACGATACTTTCGGCATATACGGCTTAACCCGCTCATTAGCATGATTGCGGCGATGTCCAAACTTATCGACAGACATGATTGAAATGATTATGTTTTCCGTTTGTTATTCAATTATATTGGCCTCTTTCAACTCATTGATTATTGCAATTATCTCGTTGTTGTGTGAGAATGAGGTGTTGCCAGCTTCCTTGGATGCAATCAGTAATCTTAAACGGTCACACAGCTCATTGGGATCGTCCCAATAAATGTATTCCATCGGTTTTTCGTTGTATGACAAAAGAGGGCCACCACCACCGCCGCCGCCGACAACAAGACCTTTTCCTACATTAGTATATGGAGCGGTTTGAATGGATTGTTGTTGTTGTTGTTGTTGTCGTTGTTTCTTTAATATTCGAGCTGATGGAGGTTTGGTTATAGTACTACTACTAATATTTGATGAGTCAGTTTTAAACAACGGTCTAATTATGTTGCGATACTTTTCGGTAGCAGTACTTTTCAGACGATCTGCTGCATTGAGATGAGCTTTTGTTATTGTTAGCAGAGCTTTGTAATTATTCAAATCATCATCAGAGTATTCATTGGGATGATTGTAAAACACAAGCTGATACAATCCCGAAGTCCCCGGTATATTTCCTTCTCCACCCCCCTCATCCTTCTCTCGTAATATGTTTATATTACCGTTTCTTTTATCGAATGCAATTCTACGTCTGCCCAACATCCAACCAATTTCATCATTATATAATGGACCATAACTTCTATCAATTTCATCATCTTTGCGAAAGTAATCTTCAAGATATGGTTGACTAATTATTGGATATTGATCTAAATAATCTTCTATGACATCACGCGAAACGTTGGGATGTGTGCCTATATCATAATCATCATAATAATAATCGTCTTCTCCTTCTTCATCATCATAACGTATATTTCCTGATTCATCCGTCTCGGCTATGGGTTTTGTATCGAGAAATGATACATCAGCATTTTTTTCTTTTTTTGTCGTTGTTTCCTCTTTTGGAGGGATGAATTTTGAAACTATGGCTTGTTGTAATGATTTTGAGGATTTGACCATTTCTTTTAGCGGTACAGATATCGGTTTAAATAGCTTATTTAGAGATGTATCATGTTCTGATTTTCCTAATTTTAACGCTAAATATTTCTTGCGAATAGATCTCGCCAATTCACTGATTTTTTTCTTACGCATGGCAATAGCAACCTTATCGTTGGACATGGTGACGATGACTGAGGATAATGTCTAGTGCTTTATGAATTTATCGAATCCTTTACGGTACCTACCATTATTTAAAGCAAAATCTTTTACAATCACCAATGTTCCATAGTTGTTAGTAGTCGACCAGCATTCTGAGCAAATCTTTTTAAATTCTTCAAATGTCATGTCTGGTGACACATGTTCCTCAAATATATGTTTTAGATTAATTTCATCCTGCTTGAATAACACAATCATATTACAATTGTCACGTATGAGCTGTTTTGGTATTTTCGAATATGTTTGACATAAGTAGGCCGCGTCAATGAGCTTGTGCCTACACATTGAATAATATTCACGAATTTTCTGTTGTCCATCGCAGGCAACATCATCAAATATGAATATCGAGTTTGACTGCGCTTTATCTGGACTAATAATTTCCTCATTGTCTTTAAATGGAAAATAACCAACACCTTTAACTTCTCCTAAGACTTCTTGCAACAATTTATATTTTGGTTGAAATAACGACTTGGAATAAACGTAAACATTTTTGAATTTAGCACCATTTGGATCGAATAGGAGCGACAACATAACATTTGTCTTTCCACACCCACTAGGACCACAGATGATTGCACGAAAAGAATTTGGTAGTAGTTTACCATGTTTACCAACAGATGATGGATTAGAGGTAAAGTCCAAGTTTTCAATGGGTAGCGTCTGCTCTTGTTGAACGATCTTCATCTTGTGAAGAATTTTATTAGAGTGTTATTCTATAAATATGGATATCGCAGCATTATCATACATCAGTCTTAATGTTGGTGTTTGAGGGAGAAGGTCTTTTGAATTCTCTAATAAATAAACTGCCATTCGAACTTCACTTGCCTACCTACAATTATTGTGGTCGTAAGTGAATATAACTTGTCTTTTTTTTTTCGTTAAACATATATTACGTACATTTATAGCTGGAACAAAACTACAAAAGCGACTTGCACGTGGTGACGCAGGCATTAATCCTTTAGACGACGCCTGCAAACAACACGATATAGCTTATTCGCAAAATAAATCTCTTGAAGAACGTCACAAAGCAGATAAGGAGTTGGAAGATAAGGCTTGGGCTCGAGTAAAATCAAAAGAGGGATCTTTTGGTGAAAAAGCTGCTGCATTACTTGTTACTGGTACCATGAAAGTGAAACGAAAGTTGGGAATGGGAAGTCGTCCAAAGAAACAACGACGTTCCTTTAATCGAGACGTAGTGCTAAAGGTGGGAAAATCAATGAAGAGAGGAGCATCTCTAAAAGAAAGCGCCTTGTTTGCCTTACGAGCAGCCAAATCACTTATTAAACAATTTGGTGGATCGAAGAAAATTGTTGTTCCTCGAGTGATACCAGTAAAATCTGGAGGTTTTCTACCACTTATACCTCTGTTTGCCGGTCTCTCAGCACTCGGAGCACTATCGGGTGGAGCTGCTGGGATTGCAAAGACTGTCATTGATGCAAATAATGCTCGAAAAAAATTGGAAGAAGACCACCGCCATAATAAGGTTATGGAACATGTCGGAAATGGTTTATATCTGAAAAAGTATCCTAGTGGCAGAGGATTTGGATTGTATTTAAAAAAAAACTCGCGATAAAGCTACCCAATCGTCCACTGTACGACACCGATATTGCGCGTTATGCAAAATTATATAAAATCTCACACTTTCGTGGTGTTTTCATGCGTGACACTCTACCTAAATCCGGTCCTCGACGACAACAAGAGTGTGCAGTGGTTAACTTGGACTCATCCAAAAACAGTGGAACACATTGGGTAGCATATATAAAGAAAAACAATGTCATCGAGTATTTCGATTCATTTGGTAATTTGAAACCGCCCAAAGAACTTGTAAAGTATCTAGGAGGAGGAGGAAAAAATATTTTTTATAACAATAATCAGTATCAAAACTACGATCAAATCAATTGTGGACATTTGTGTTTGAAATTTCTACTTCAACATCCTTGGAACAATGGGAGAGGAGTGGGATGACATTAAAACATTATTAATGCAAAAGCCACGAAGTTTTACTGTTGATGCGCTGAAAAAAGTCCCCATTCAATATCTGATTGGGTTTGTCAGCCCGTCTGAATTGTTGGATATATGGCATAAACTACCTAATGACTACAAAACAAATTTTGAGCTACAAATTCGTCTGCCGTGCTTCGTTCACTACAACCGTCCCGATTGGACAACGCATTGGGATGGTCCTGCAAGTTCTCAGGCATCTTGTTTTCTATGTCAAAGTGTATTAAATAAATCTTGAACATAGTTCTGTGTATTATTTAAAGTACCTTCATCCCTTGACATGCATCAGTCATCATGTCGCAGTTGTTGAGAGTAAATAGCACAAATCACGTATTTACATTCCAACCTCCTACGCCTATTGTACTCTATCCTGAGAAAGACTATGAGTTAGCACTACGTTCCTTCCACTCATACCATAGTATACCAAACATTGAAAATCGCAAATTTCACTACTACGATGACAACAACATGATGCAGAGTTTTGATATACCAACGGGATGTTACGAAATCGCTGATATTGAAGCGTTCATACTAGACAAGTTAGGTGGTGGTGGTGGTGGCACCAGCAATCCATTTGAAACTGTATTTGCGTTAAAACCCAATAATAATACGTTACAATGTATGATTTACAGTAAATATAGAATTCCGTTCGGCGAGCAGGATACTCCCAACTGTCTTGGCGACATATTGGGTTTTTCTAGACAGATACTCGAAGCCAAAAAATGGTACTCTTCAGATCTACCCGTCAAAATTATAAAAGTATCTAGCATACGCTTCGAATGTAACATTACCACTGGAGCCTTTGACGCAGACAGACCTGCTCATACTATTTACGAATTAGTTATAAAAGTAGATCCTGGGTACGCCATTGACGAAACTCCACATAATTTACTTTATTTACCTGTTATACCACAACGTGAAATTACTAACGTTACTGTGTTGGCTTTGGACCAAGACGGACATCCTATCAACTTTCGTGGTGAAAAGAGTACCTTGGTGTTGGAGCTTAGAGCGAGAAGCAACAGATGGGATTGATAATTAATCATAAAAGACGTTCCGCTGCACATTCAGTTCCATTAGTTAAACGACGTCCTTCAAAGCAACAGCAGCAGCATCTTACGTTTGCTAACAAATTGTTCTTGCAATCTTTAGGCTTTTTGTTGAAAGAAAAACGATGACAACCATGTATGGAAAACGTTCTCGTATGAACGATATGCCTCCAATGTTTGATATCTATCGCAAGCCGAGATTCGATGAATCGATTCGCAAAGCTGAATACAGAACATATGCTCCGTTCATCAAATCGTTCAGTTGCAGTGACATTGTGGAATTTAGCATCAATCAAGTTGATTCGTTTTTTGCAATGAACGAAACATTGTTGTGCATTAAAGGTTCGCTCAATATACATGGAGCCGGTGATGTAAAGCTGGCAAATAATTTTGGTGCTTTCCTTTTCGATTCGTGCACATACAGTGAAAGCGCAAGAGAAATGGAAACGGTTCGAGATCCTGGAATCGTGAGTGCTGTACGTGCCATGACGTGCTACAATCAAGAAGATTCCAATCATATGGCTATAGCAGGCTGGAATTATCCCAAAGATCCCATCCTTAATGCTCCAGATAAATCATTCAACCTACAAATTCCTCTCAAGCACATTTTCAACATTTTCAATGACTATCCCATGATTACATGTGGACGGCAAACAATACGTTTGGTTCGAGCTCGAAACGATAATGATTGTGTATATATCACAGAAAAAAATGTTGCCGGTGTGACTTCCACTACAACTGTTAGCATAAACATTACCAACATCGAATTGAAAATCAAGCATATCTACCCTAATGATGATATTAAGTTGGAACTGATGAGGACCATTCAAAAGGATCAGCCTATAGTTATTCCATTTAGAAAGTGGGAGATACATGAACTGCCATCCATCACCAGAAATGCTAGACGTGAAGTTTGGGCTGTTAAAACTACAACTTCAGTGGAACGACCTCGTTATGTTATTGTTTTCTTTCAAACCAACAAACGTGACAACAACACAACTGATCCAACTTTATTTGACAATGCAGACATTCAAAGTATCAGGTTATCGCTAAATGGAGAGTATTATCCCAATGAAAGAATGCAGTTGGATTTTACCAAGAATGATTACAATGAGGCATATTTCAACTATACTGAATTTTATCCTAGCTATATGAATTCGACACAGAAGCGTCCTCTGTTGGATTATTCCTCATTCAAGAGGCGTGCATTGTTTGTTATCGATTGCTCGAAACAAGAAGAAAGCATGAAGGCATCTACAGTTGATGTAAAACTTGACATTGAAGCAAACATTGGTTTCCCCGAAAATACCAAAGTATATTGCATCATAATACACGATTGCGTAATGGAGTATTTCCCCCTCACCGAAATTGTTAAGAATTTAAACTAGAATGTGCTACTGCTGCTGCACGTTAGTATTCTAGCAATCATCATCATGAGAGTTGCATTCGTGGACATCCAAGGATTCGTCGTTGATGGATGCTTTGTTCCCAAAGAACTCACCATCGAGATTGGTTTTAAGCAGAGTCACTACATGTTTTTGCCACCTCAATCGTTTGATACATTAAGTCAGCGTGATAAGAAAACTGTGAAATACCTGGAAAAAAATGTGCATGGCATTCGATACTCTTCAGGTGACATCGAGTATAGCGAAATAAATGTAATATTGGAAACTAAGCTGTTGTATGCTGCAGACTTCATTTACGTACGCGGACAGCAAAAGGCTGAATTTCTACAAAAGAAATGTCACATTTTTAGTGTCTTTCCCATCATTATTGACGTCTGCAAGTTTGATGGTACATCATTGGCAACTGGAAACTTTGAACGTGATTCCTGTCACGCCACTGGAGGATCCTCCAGAAATGTACAATATCTCCGACAATGGTTTTTAAATATTGCGTTACCTTTGTAATTATTATATCAATAATAAATGATTTTTTTAAAGTGGATTTTTTTTTACACACACCATTTAGACGTCCCACTCAACAAACTAAATATCTTTTTTAACAAGAAACGTATAAGAAACAACCCCTGTATACATTTTATGACAAAGAATCATAGACACTTTTGATTTCACTCGTATGCTGTGAAGGCATCAATCTTGGAATATTAAAATGTAAAGTGCAACTTTCAAAATTACGTGGGGTCACTGACACCCAACGCAAAGTGTTAAAACCCAAATAAGACATTTATAAATAAACCATGATAGCGCAACGGTTACGGACTGTGTTAGGAACGAGAAGATGCTGTGTGTTCTTAGTTCGAATTTCACAGACATCCATTTTTTTTCAATTTTATAAATTGCATGATTTTTTTTTTCAAGCGGATTTTTTTTTTACATACACACCATATGAAATTTAGACGTCCCACTCAACTATCTTTTTTAACAAGAGCGCCAAAAGTATCTGGGGTCACTGACACCCAACGGATGAAGGTAAAACCCAAATAAGAAATTTATACAAATAACCTCGATAGCGCAACGGTTAGGGACTGTGTTAGGAACGAGAAAGTCGCTGTGTGTGTCGTGAGTTCGAATCTCACGGTCGACCATTTTTTCAATTTTATAAATTGGAAGTGTTGTGGTGGACCACGATTGACGTCACAGAAGATGGATGCCGTAGGGATTTTACTGACGTCACAGAAGATGCCGTCGCGACATTCGAATCACCCGCCAACGACACAACCCACCAAATTGGAAGTGCTACGTCACACATGTGGATGGACCATGATTGACGTCACAGAAGATGGATGCCGTCACAGTCGCGACATTCGAAATACTCGCCAACGACCCGCCATTGACACAAGATGGATACGACACACGTCACACCAACACGTCCGCCATTGGCACAAGATGGATGCCACTTCCGGTGCGCGCGCACAGTCAACGAAATCCAACATGGCCGACTTCCGTCCCAGAACCGGCTTAGTATATCTACTAAGGCGTCTCCTTATTTAGCGATGAGAACAGTTCAGCAATTGATTAAGGATAAAAAAGAAAATTTTCCTCTTACGGCAAAGTTTGCATCACAAGATTTATACATGGACGACTATTGCTGTAATGTGGATTCAGAAAATTATACTATTCAATTGTATTTCGAGTCGATAAGTATATTTAAGGCCGGTGGTTTTGATTTGGTTAGATGGTCATCAAATTGTAGTATTCTAATGCTATCGGCTTTCAGATGCGGTTTTGTTTAAAGCTGATAGCCAAATTTTAGGTATTCAGTGGGATCCAAAAGGCGATACCCCAAGTTTTCTTGTGAAAATTCCTGAGGCAAAATGGACTATGCTATCGGCCATACACAGTGTTACGACCCCATTGGTTTAATAGTTCCATTTGTCTTATTTTTAAAAATATTACTTAAAAGGTGATGGCTTTTAACATTAAATTGGGATGAGACTTCTCCAGAAGATATCAGAAAATGCTGGGAAAACTTGCGTTCAGATTGGTGATTATTGGAAAAATTTTATTTAAAGTTCCGAGACATTTGGGCGTCGTGCCAATGCCATTGATGATTTTAGCACTCGCAGATGCGAGCTTAGACGGATATTGAGCGGTCGTTTATGCACGTACGGTAGACGAAAAACCGAGCGAAATTAATGTGCAACTTATTTGCGCAAAGTCCAAAGTATCGCCGGTAAAAATGTAACGGTTCCACAATTAGAATTGCTCGCAGGGAATTTGTTATGAAGTTGGTAAAATATGTAATGGAAACATATAAAGAGCGTATTTTTATTTCCAAAATTTTGGCGTTTTCGGATTCTTCTACGGTTGTTTGTTGGTTAAGGACTTCCTATTTAAAAGATATTTTCGCGACCAATAAAATTGCGCAAATTCCAGAAAATGTCTCCGATGCCTTGTAGTATCATATAGAAGGCATTCAAAACCCTGCAGATTGTTTATCTAGAGGGTTAACTCCCTACCAACTTAATCAACCAAATTTTGAGTTATTCGAGGATTTATCGGTGAAAAATTTAAATGTTTTGTTTGCTAGCTTGCGAAGTTCTTCCTCCAGGCAAAATTATTTAGGCTCTTGCAAAGACCCGAATTTTGTTTAATTCAACAGAAGTGTTTTGGTTTCGACATAGGTATGTTAAACAAAAATCAATCATATTCCTCGAAATTAAAACAGCTTCACCATTTTATTCAAGACGGAGTGCTGCGGGTTGCGGGTCTCCTTGGTAATTCAGATTTAAATATTTATAAAAAACATCCTTTAATTGGGTACTCAATTGTTAGATGCTATTTTGCAAAATCAATATTGGACTGTAGGTGGTAGAAACTTAATTCTAACTAGAAGTTATAAATGTAATCCATGTTTTCGTTTAAGACCCCAAAATTTAGAACCATTAATAGGGGACTTTAGAGTACAAGAAGCTCGGGCATTTTTAAATACGGGGGTTGATTAATTTGGTCCCATTAGAATTACGATGGATAAAAGAATAAAAACGTCCGTTGATGAGGCGTATGTATGTTTATTTTGTTGTATGAGTGTTAAGGCCATACATTTAGAGTTTTACGCCTCACTTTATACAAGTTTTCAAGCGCTTTCTGTCACGTAGGGGGCCCGTGCAAACTATGTTTTTGGATCACGGTGAAAATTTTTTCGCAGCTAAGCGGGTGCTTTGTGAGATTAATAAATCGCAGGTGGTCTTTGGGAGAGTAATGTGAAGTCGGTAAAAAATCATATTTACAGAGTATTAGGTGAGCAGTTGAATACATTACTGAACCAAATTGAGGCTTTATTAAATGCGCGACCCTTTGTTGATTGGCAGTTGACCTCATGGCACCAGAGGCATTCACGCCCTCGCTTTTTTTAACATTAGCCTCGTTAAATGGATTTCTGACCGAAAATTTGGGAAATATTCCCACGTGTAGATTGGATAGTTTCAGCTCATTGACAAAATAGTTCAAGATTTTTGGAAACGGTGGAGATGGGAATATCTTACAACGATTCGTCAACAATGGAACGAATCCAAGCAAAACGTTTTACCCTGTACAGTAGCTGTTTTAAAAACAGACAATGCCCCCCCCCCCTTTACATTGACCTTTGGCAATTATTACGGAAAATAATCCCGGAAAAGACGTAGTTGCTAGACATGTTACGTTAAAAACAAGTAAGGGCACTTACATGCGACCGGTTATAAGGATCTACCCATTACCGACACAGTGAACTTTGTGATATTTTCCTTGGTCTTAGAATACATTTTATTTTAATTTTTTTGGGGTTATGTCATAAGAATGTTTTTTCTTACTTGAGTTATAAAATTTGTATGCGATTATCAATAGGGAAGTATTGGTTTATCATGCATATTAATATTATTACACTGACGAGCAAAAAATTGAGGTCACCTTAAAATTTTCATGTTCTTTGAAATGTTACGTTTCCAGATCGTATTCGCAAACTGTACATCATTGCATGTGCTTTTGTAAGCTGAATGTGATACTCCATACTAAAGAAAAATGCATTTTTTTCTCGGATTTCATGATTTATTCTGAAAAAGCAATAAATTAACATTTTAGGCGAAATTGAACATTTTGTTGTTATGAAAAATATGAAACGAACAAAATGAAAAAACTTGACACTAATAACGTATATTCCCTCCTCTTGTATTGATGACTGCTTGAAGTCGGCGCGGCATACTTTGAATTAAGTTGCGGATCACATTCTCGTCGATGTTATCCCATCCCTGCAACAGTAATCTTCTCAGCTCCTGTGCAGTTCTTGGTGATGGTGTGTATCTGCGGATCAGTTGTCCCAACTCGTCCCAGACATGTTCTATGGGATTCATGTCTGGGCTGCGGACTGGCCAGTCAAACCGCCTAATATCTACCTCATCCAGATACTCCCTGACAATTCTGGCTGTATGTGGTCTCGCATTATCTTGTATAAAAATGCCACGTTCCCCCATAGTCACCATGAAAGGCATAACATGGTCTTCGAGCACCTCCGTAATGTACCTGTGAGAGGTTAGGGAGCCATTTTCTATGAAGACCAACTCTGTACGAGCTTGTGCAGTGATTCCCGCCCAAACCATAACTGACCCACCGCCAAATGGAACACGGCTCGTCAATGACAACATCAGCATATCTTTCCCCATGCAAACATCAGCATATCTTTCCCCAGGTCTTCTCCACACTCGTCGACGTCCATATGACCCAGTGAGGCAAAAACGCGACTCATCTGAGAACAATACCCAGCTCCAGTCATCATCAATCCAACGAACGTGGTCTCTGGCAAATGCCAATCTCGCAGTCCGATGCTGGCGTTGCAACGGGGGACATGTAGTCATTCTTCTGCATGACAGTCCAGAAGCATGAAGTCTTCTTCTAACGGTCCATTCACTAACGTTGACATTTCTCACTTCTTCCAACTGATTTCGCAGTGAAGTGTTCCAACGTTTTATGATTTTGTCCTTGAAGTATGATTTCAAATCAGTTGATGTCGATAGATTACAAGCTAGACTGTTTTGATAAGTCGTCGCTTGTGCTTTCTCGTCAGCTTCCTCATTACCTTTGATTCCCACATGCGATGGAATCCAAATATGGTTGTACAATTGTTCTCTTTCCTTATTAAATTAATTATTGGATTCTTCCTAATAATTTTAGTGAGTTCATGAGTCTGTCAAAATGATAAAGTTTTTATCTTGCTGATGTTTGGCATGTTCTACTGCTTTGTATAATGCATATGGTTTTCCAGAAAGGATAGTGTATGTGCCTGGTAGTTTGAATATTTCAGTGTTAGTATTTGTTACAATGGCTGCTCCAACATTTTCCCCTTTTTTAGATGCATCTGTATATATCTCTGTGTACCCATGATATTTGCTTGTGATTTCTTCAAATTTTTGATGTATAGTATGAATATTATAGTCGTTTATTGAGATGGGTTAAGTTAGTATTGATTTTAGGAGAGACATGTGCCCAAGGATGAATGTCGGTTGGAGAGACATGTGCCTAAGGATGAATGTCGCTTTGAGAGACGCTGTTTGAAAAGGTTTAAGGAAACGAGACATAGTTGTGGCTTTTCAAATATCTGCAAATTCTTTCATAGAAAGGAGGATTCCAGTATTTTCTTTGGAAGCAGGAAGGATATCTGTCTGATTTGGTATTCTTAATTTAAACTATTTACGGGAGTGCTGTGAAATGCTCGTAGTATTGTTCTTAGTGTCTAATTATGGATAAGATCAAGGGGCCTCAAGATTGACTGTTTTGCTGAAGCGTATGCAATGCAACCACAGTCTATTTTTGACCTAACTAATGCTCGATATATCATCATCAGTGTTTTTCTATCCATTCCCCAGTGTTTCTTGGCTAGACACTTTAGATTTAAACCTGACTGACATGATAGAACAAGTTGTTTAATGTGAGCTTTCCAATTTAATTTTTGATCGAAAATTAATCCCAAGAAATTTATTTGTCCTTTACATTGAAGAATTTCGTCGTGTAAAGTGAGTTTTGGTTGTAATTGTGTATATTTTTTGGAGAATACTAAGCATTCTGTTTTCTCAGATGAAAATTTAAAGCCATTTGCTTTAGTCCATTTCTCTAACTCCTTTATTTGATTTTGTAGTAGGGTGGTTACGTTGTCTAATGTTTCTCCTTTCATAAATATAATTAAGTCATCGGTAAATAGCCTAGCTTGGACCGCTTTGTGAATTGTTTTGAGTACGTCGTTAATTGCAATTAGAAATAGCGTGGGACTCATTATTGACCCTTGTGGGGTTGCATTCACCTGTTTGGTGCTGGATAATGCACAATTGCTTCTTACTTGGAAAAGTCGATTTCTCAGAAAGTTTTGAATAAAAGATAAAATATTTCCTTGATAGTTCCAGTTTTGCAGTTTTAATAAAATTTGATGATGCCACGCAGTATCAAAAGCCTTACTGGGGTCGAAAGACACTGCTACACATTTCTGTTTATTAACAAAAGCTTCATTTATTTGACTTTCTAAATCTATAATGTTATCTAATGTAGATATATTTGACCGAAAGGCAGATTGTTTTGCAAATATTTGGTTGTTTGATTCTAGACACCATAATATCCTGCGGTTTATAATTTTTTCAAGAAGCTTACATGTACTGCATGTAAGTGATATTGGTCTATAAGACTCTATAGGAGATGAAGTGCAGGGCACAGTGTTTGTCAAATTAGCAACAGGCTCTTCTGATGTAGGTGCATTTATATTTTGGTTTGAGTGAAGTGTGTTGATTGTTGTGGTTGGGAGATATGTTTGGGAAGGAGTGTCCAGTTTGGTATGAGTTGTAGGAGTAGTCTCTGTAGGAATTGTTTGTCTCGATAAAGTAGAAGTTGTTAGGTGTTGATGTAGGTATTGAAATATTTGGGCACTGTGAAGATAGATGATCTGGATTTTTACATTTGAAACAGTTTTCATTGTCTCGAGATAAAAAAATACGGAAATTGAGAGTATCGTATTCTAGATCGAAATATTCTGGGATATATTATCTAGAGGCACAATGTATATTTGCCGTCTAAAACTTAAAATATGGCTGTATTGGGGGTTATCTGAGCTTATTCTGAGAGGATTCATGGGCGAAAGTAGTTTTAGTCCGAGTGTTTCTAGTTTAGCCGTAAGCAAATCATTAGGTGTAACAGGACTTACATTAGATAAAACTAGTCTTTCCGAGGGTGTAATAAGTTGTCTTACTCGTTGTTGATATTTATGTGGCCGTAGTTGTTAATAACGGTATCTACTACTTCTTTGCGTGATAGGAATATACATAGCCTATTATTAGAAATCCTGGAAATATGTGTAATATTCTTTGGTTCAACTAGAGGGCCAATTTCGTTCAGATAGTCTTGTAATTTCGTGTTTGTTATGGTATTAAGAACAATTGCTTGATTTTATGATGGATAATGTTGTTGTGTCAAAGCGGTAGAATATGACATAGTATTAGCTTGTGAAGAATTATTCATTTTGGTCAGATGTAGAAATTTTAATCATTGCTGAGTGCGGTCCTGTCACTCAATAGTTTTGAGGACAAAAACTGGTAGTATTTAATGTGGTCGATAGAATGTTTCGAATGTTCAAATACTTCAGATTGAGATTTCTAGGTGTTTACAGATAAAAACAATCAGAAAGTACTCACTGTGTTTTCACTATGATGATGACTAAACTGTATTATACACTTTTATCACCTAAAATTGTCAGGTTTATCGGAGCCGAAATTTACAACTGTTAGCTGTTTATCGGTCATAGCCGGAATCCAAGAAAATAATTAAGAATTACAAAAAGGGATTGTAGTTGAAGCGGTACTAGTATCGATCGGTACAAGAGATAGACAAAAGGTTAAAAATGTTCGGTCTCGGTTTAAATGGCAAAATTCTGACGGAATCGGTTTCCTACGGAAATTTATCACAAAACCAACTTACTTAAATTGAATCAAAAGACGGTTAATAGTGAGTGGTTTACTTCATCCTTTGCATTTTCTTTTTGCCTTCCTTTCCCCAAACCCTGCTTTTGTTTGAAGTGTTTTTTTTCTATGCAAGAAGAAGCGACCAACATAATTTAAGAGTAAGCAAAAAATACAGTCCATATTTATTTAACTGAGTTAAGCAAAAACATATGACTTTTGTCAGTATACAAGTAACGGTTTGTTAAGTGCGTTTGGACTTGAAAACTTGGTAACAAATTCATAAAATTTCGAACATTATTAGTTCAGAACGACCTCAAAAGAATACCATTTCTTTTTACATTTGCACATAGAGCTTTCTAAGATTTTAGTATGTGTAGAAGGGTTTGCTGTTAAGGGTTGTATTTTGGATTATATCTGAATAAAGCAGCAGAAACATTCCTTTTATCTTGTGAAAGAATTGTTTGTCTCGTGTCTCCTTTGAAACCAATACTGTGACACTATTTTTAAATACAGTTAGACTTAGAATCTTAAAAATAAATTGCAATAAACAGAAACGGGTCCGTTTCTGATTGAAGGAGTTTTTATACTCCAGAATGACACTGATACCGAAATTATTATTAAATGACTTACCTGATTTTGCAAACCTCGCAATAATGCAATTGTTGCGGTTTGGGTGGCGCTTTGGTCCTGACTATCTTTGCACCAGCACCAGGTTTTCGAAAATTTTGCCATCCAGCTGGTTTCTGTTGACCTCCAACTTGTGCTACATACATGGTGGCTATAAAAAGTGAAACGGGATTATTTGTGATACAATCACACCAGCTTCTAAAACTACATCTACACAAAAAAACAAAATTTGTAATAGAGGGTGATTGTGTAAGGAATTGTTTGTGCTACTAAAGATAAAATGGTTATCTTACAACCATACTATTTAAATAATACATCTTCAATAATTTGGAAGCATTCAATTCTTTTTTTTATCAAAAATTTGTAGTAAATAATGATTCTCTAGGAAATTTATTGAAAGTAAATTAATTTTTAGTCATTCATTTTTGTCATATAGATATAGGTATAAAATATATAGATTTATGCAAAATTGTTATAAACAATGTGAACCACCAAGGTTTAGTATATGTAGTAATATACAGTGTTGGGAACATACGTTTTACCGTCAATGTGTTAGAAAGAGACAAAATACATATAAATTCACTGTATCATTCTTTTTCGCTAACAGGATATCATAATGTGGAAAACGTGCAATTACTGTATCTCTAATGGGATGTCTGGCAGGCACCACCTTCGAGAAGCGTGCAGTTTTAAATAAACAAATTAGAAATGCATTCAGGCCATTACTAGTCACTTTACCACAGCAAAATGTTGTATAAACAACTCATTATGTTAAAGATCGCAATGAAAGAAGTTGATGTTAGAAATACAGATGTGTAATGTGAACAGTTTAGTTTATTAATTGAGAAATAATAAGATTGTACTATACTGATAGCTTAATGCAATGAACAATTAAAAAATCAACATTACTTTCGTTTATCCCTTCATGATTAATTTACAAAGAAATAATTCAGTAGAAATAAATAAATTAAAACCTACCTAGTAGGTATTTGAAATAAGTACCACTAAAAAATCACTGGAAGATAGCTAAAAAAATTACATTCGTCGATATTGAGGGTACAATTAATGAATATAAGCATAATAATTTTCATTAACATCATAAGGAATAATCTATGGCAACAATACAGAGTCCAAAAGCGACAATATGTTGTAATAAAACAAGTGTATTCAGTGTATCACCATTTTCTTTAACAGGATATCATAAAATGAGAATTAAGTCGTATGCTAATATTTGTTCAACTGTCTTCTGGTTTTAAAAATATCTCAATGTAAACCGCTTGTTTCCTACGCTCTTGATAAAACGATTCCGTTTGCCTTTCTAATTATTCTATTTTTATCTGTCCCCTCTCTTCATTTTCAATCAACGTGTTAGATTGTAGTGTGCCCTTAAAAATGTCCTTATTTGTGAGATAAATCAGTCACATTTAATTTCAACGTAAAACGATAACCTCTCACGGCCAAAGGGAAATTATAATGGTCACATGGCGTTACCAGTTTGTTAGAAGGACAATCATGACGCAGAGAATTAAAAGCCAGCGTAGATTATTATACCAGACGAATACGAATCGCGCGTGCGCCTCTTGAAGATGTTTAACTGTACAATCTGGGTACTTCACTAAACGTTTGATTGCGAATGAGTAACGATCTTTTGCAAATCTTATTAAAATGAGTATGCAAGTACCCCATAAAGTGCAAATTGTAAAATGGTTCTACCAGGGTCATTCATATCGAGAAATAGCAGAAAACTTGTTTATTGTGGCATTCGCAAATGCCCAACCAATTAGCAAAAAACAAGTGGGTTATAAAAAATTTTGAAGAGCATGGATGTCAATCCTACTAAACATGGACCGCGTACACAAAATCGTCAAACCCAGCCCTAAAAAGAAGAAAGACGTATTTTAATTTGTGCCAGTGTGGAAAATAATCCCCTACAATCGTCCACTCATTTAGCAAAGAATTTTGATGTTGATCCGAAAACGATTCGGGCTGTATTAAAAAAAATGGTTATGGTAGTTTCGAACTGAAAAAGAGCCATGAAATTTTTCCAGTCGATCAATTTCGTAGAATGGAATTTTGTGAAATAGTTATGGAAAGAATACAATTGGACGCAAACTTTTCGAAAAATATTTTGTTCACAGCTGAATCGACTTTTCCCATACACGGTGCACATAATTCATCCGTTATTCGATATTGGTCAAGGACAAATCTACACAAATATTACAATAATAGAACTCAATATCCCCAGAAGTTAAATGTTTGGGCTGGAATATTAGGTGAACATTTAATTGGACAATTTTTTATTGACGGCAATTTAACCGGACAAAAATATTTGGACATGCTGGAAACTCAAATTACTCCTGCCCTTATACAATTAGGTGTCAACTTAAATGATATCTAGTACCAACATGACGGTTGTGCATCACATAATTATCGACTAGCAATAAATTTTTTACATACACAATTTCTCAATCGGATAATCTTCACGAATGGTAACATAAGATGGCCTGCGAGATCTCCAGATCTGGCTACCAACGATTTATTTTTCTGGGGTTATATAAAATTGAGAATTTATGGGTTCCAAGAAAACAGAGCCACTTCTCTAAATGAACTAAGGGAACAAATTTTGCAAATTTGTATGCAAATAACACCTGAAATGCTCATACGTGTTCGTCAAGAATTTTATAACCGTCTCGGTTACTGCTTAGCTCAAAACGGAGGTTTATTCGAACATTTTTTTAAGCTCATTGAAGAATTAAGTTTTATTTTTTAATTTATTACATTACATACTTTTATTTAAAAATTGTAGGCATTAAAATTCGATTTTATTTTCGTTTTTTTCTTCAATTTGTACTGTGTGTGTGTTTACACAGAGAATTCGTTCTCATTTGCATACACACGATGAAGATACCAAATTTTTTTTACCAACACATTTCGAAACACAGCAGATGTTTCGAGACCAATTTCACGTTGCCAAATCTGGAAAAAGTAAAGAATTTAACCGCTTTCAAGCTGAAAACTAGAACAATTTCCAGCATTACAATAAAATATTCAACGAATAGATGGAATTAATTATATCTTGATCTGTTACAACCTCTTGAATTATCACAATTAAAATCTTCTTATAACTTGTTCTCGTGTTAGAACAATGCATTTTACAATATAAATATACAATGAAAATTGGCAATACTGTTAGTAGCTACAAAGAATTTGTAAGAGGCCGGCGTTGTGGGGTTTCCACTTGAGATCCTGTTAGCGAAAAATGAGAATTGAGATATTTGGAAACACATATTATTATTAATATAAATCTTATATCGCATGTTATGTTATTTATTCCAATACTAACCGAACTAATATAGTGAATTAGATTATTATTATTACTACTGAATTATTTCTTTGTAGGGATAAACGAAAGTAATGTTGCTTTTTTAATTGTTCATTGCATTAAGCTATCAGTCTAGTACAATCTTATTATTTCTCAATTAATAAACTAAACTGTTCACATTACACATCTGTATTTCTAACATTATTTCTTTCATTGCGATGTTTAACATAATGAGTTGTTTTTACAACATTTTGCTGTAGTAATGTGACTAGTAATAGCCTGAATGCATTTCTAATTTGTTTATTTAAAACTGCACGCTTCTCGAAGGCGGTGCCTGCCAGACATCCCATTAAACATACAGTAACTGCACGTTTTCCACTTTATGATATCCTGTTAGTGAAAAAGAATGATACACTGAATTTATATGTATTTTGTCTCTTTCTAACACATTGACGGTAAAACGTATGTTCCCTCGTAATGTTCCCAACACTGTATAATATAACATTACTGTTTTGTTCAAATATAAATAGAGAAAAAGTTAATCAATCCGACAAATAATTTTGAACTGCAATTGAACAAATTTTGTTTTTAATTTTACGACTTACCTATGCAATTAAAAAATGTAGAAAGAAGACAACGATTGTGATATGAATAAACAATGGTTCATAGGAATATTTACGTTTGGATTTAAATCACCACAATGTGAAAACCATCAATGTTAAAACATGTATGTATTTACACAAACGAATTTAATAAGTTAATAAAAAACCTAGGCAAATTTGACACTTGTTTAGTACGATTTCGATAATAGTAATTTGTAGCTACCAAAAAGCTACTGACAAAATATGTCTATTTACATGTACAGTTTATATTTTCCTTTAGTTTTATACATAAGTTTAATTCATGTGTCAATTGTTCTATCTTGTTCTAGTTTTACATATTTTTTTTGTAGCATTTTTTTATATTTCCATATTGTATTTATGTGAATTGGGCTTGCCCGTGATTAAATTAAATACCTAAAACAAAAATTTCCCAATATCTCAGATGCAAAACTCAAAGAGGGAATTGTTGTAGGACCCCAAGATAAACTTCTACAACAAGATACAATACTTGAAGAAACCTCAAGTGACTTGGAGCGTGTTGCTGGGAATGCTTTTATTAAAAGTGTGACCCGAAATTTTCTAGGAAACACAAAATCTAACGATTACATAGCACTTGTTGATGAACTTCTTAGATGTTACCATAAATTGGGCTGTAACATGAGCCTTAAAATACATTTTTTGCACTCGCACCTTGATTTCTTTCCAGCGAACCTCGGCGACGTCAGTGATGAACACGGCGAAAGGTTTCATCAAGACATTTCTGTTATTGAAAAACGTTACCAGGGCAAGTAGAACAGTGAAATACTTGATGATTATTGTTGGACAATGATATCAGAAAGTGCCGCCGAACAGTATAAAAGAAAAGTAAAAAGAAAAACATTTTAAACAAGACGATAGCATACAGCTTTATCTAATGTACATACCTAATATTTAATATTTCATCTATTTTTAATCATTTTTTTCTCCAAAACGTGACGTGTCAGAATAAATTTGTTTTTATTACTATTTTATTAGAACTAAAACAAAAAACGAAAATTGTATATAGTTGCTAAAGAAAAATAAAAAAAGTTTGTTGTCTAGTGAAATTATTAAACATCACGTAGGTATCACATGAAATGTAACTTCTGCTATTCTGAGGATAATAGCGATATCGCAACAATTGTCAAATTTTTCAAAACATTTAGTTTTATTTAAAAAAGTAATATGAGTAGATTCCACAGAGAAAGGGTCAAAACAGTAAATTCCAATAGGAAAAATATCTAATGACAAGGATCTACACAAAGATTAACCCATTTGTGGGCTATAAATTTCACATAGCTTTTTCTTGAAGATTGCAATGTTTTAAGCAGGGTTGGGCAAAATCTTATTTTTATTAAAAAAATCAAAAACTATTGTTTTTATTAAAAAAATCACGATTTATTTGATTTTTTAAATCTGAATATAAAATTAGAACATTTTGATTCTTTGAAATGATTTTTAATTACTTTAATGTATAAGTCTAAAAATTATAATACAATTTGCGGCTCAAAAACTTGTGACAACGCATTTGTCGCGCTTCTTGCAAGAAAATTCTTGTCGCGATTTGTTTTCCTTCTGTCCTATACACTCATTATACAGTGCCGAGTACTGCCGAGTGAGACACGAACGCGTTTGTTGTGCTTTTTGCAAGAATATTCTCAACTTATAAATTCACGTTGTCCAACAATTTCACGCATTTCGCTAGTTAGGTTAGTTAAGTGAAGTGAAAACATATAAATAAAGTAAAATGAGTGGAAGAAAAGAGGACCCAATATGACAGTTCTATATTAAGACAACAAATCCAAATAAATTGGTGTGTAGGGCTATTTGTAGAAAGTGCAAGAAAGATATTCAAGGGTTAGTCCAGACTTAAAGCACACCACAATGTTTGTAATTATCAAGAGAGGAATATAAGTAATTAAATTATTAATTTAATTTTATTTATATTTAATAAAGATTTTTATTATTAACCCGGCAATGATCGCGTGGTTAGATTTTGCCTAACATTTTTTGTTGATTCTCCAAGGACTTGATATTTTATTTTTGAGACAATTTAGTGAAAGTTTTGAGACATAAATATTAATTATAAGTTAAGTAACATAGTGTAATTTTTAATTGTATATTCTGAGATATATTGAAATATTTTTTAAATATATACGTATTATATTATAAGTAGATACATTTTTGATAAATAACAGAATACAACAGGGTAACAAATGTTTCTATGCATTAAAAGACGCATTTAAATCAAATATATTGTCTACAAACACAAAAATTAAAATATACAAGACAGTAATTAGACCAGTCGTACTTTACGCCGCAGAAACCTGGATTTTAACAAAAAAAAAGGGAAACACATTAGAAATCTGGGAAAGGAAAATACTACGGAGAATATACGGCCCAATTAAAGAAAATGGAGTATGGAGAATATTAAGAAACTACGAAGTTAATCAAAAATTCAATAGCCCAATAATAACAAATGAAATAAGAAGTAAACGATTAAGGTGGGCAGGACATGTACAACGTCTAGGTAATGAAAGGTGTGTCAAGAAAATACAGGAAACTAAAAGACGAAGACGAAGAGCAAGGGGAAGACCGAAAACTAGATGGTTGGATGGTGAAAAGGAAGATCTTAAAGAATGGAAAAGAATAGTAGAAGAAGCAAAGGACAGACTTCAGAGCAGAAACTAAATCACCGAATTCACAAACTCCCTACTGATTTAAAGCAGTAGGGTTGGCCACCGCCCAATAGGGAGACTATGGACCTTAAGGTCTAAAAGTCAATGAGAAGATATATTTTTGAGATAATTTTAAAAAAAATTTGATATTATTTTTAACAAAGATAATATAACTTTTAAGTATTCATTTACAGATATTTTAGGATATAGATTTTAGGCATATAGGATTGTTTTTAAATGTTAGGTGAAATCTAACACGTGGCCTTTAATGTAACTTTCATAACTCGACCTTTCCCAGGTTAATTAAAGATTATCTTTACTCTTCTATTACTTACTTAATTTTTCATTTTTTTCAACTTAAATCTCTATTGAACATTTTCACTTTATTTTAAAATCAATAATTCAATACTATGTCAATATATCATCAATTAATCAATTTCAATAATCAATTATGTTTTTTCTCTTTCCAGAGAGTCGAATGTCGCTTGACAATTTTGCTAGCATCATCTGCCTCAAGTTGTAGTTCACTCATGACGGATAGTTCATATGTTAGAAAAACTCCACCAAAAGTACACAAGTCCAACAACTCTTGCACCAGTCCAAAAAAAGAAAGCAATCGAAACTCAGCCTACCATGAGTGGTTTTGTAATGCGGACTTCAACTGCTGAAAAACATAAAATTGTCAAACAAATAGCAAAGGCTATTTTTGCTACTAATTCGAGCTTCAGATGTATTGAGAATTTAGAGGTAAAAAAAGCCATTCAGTTATTAAGGCCTGGTTATACACCGCCCTCGAGAAAAACGGTAGCAACCAGTCTTTTGGACGAAGTCTATGAAGAGAAAAAAAATGTTTCTCCTCCGTCAGGACAGTCCGTAAATATGTCAATTGATGGGTGGTCAAACGTGCACAACGAACCAGTGATATGTGCAACGATAACCACTGAAGATGGACAAGCCCACATCAGGAAATCCACATACTTCAGAATATTTAACTCAAATAGTTTGTGACCTGATTTCTTCATGTGAATTAAAATAAAAGTGTACAGTAAAATCTTTTGTGACAGACAATGCCGCAAATATGACACTTATGCGAAAAACATTAGAAGAAAAAACGAACGCAAAAGTTATAACTCATGGCTGCTCTGCACATATTTTTTATTTACTGTTCAAGTTAAAGACGTTAAAGAACATGTGGTCCAGATTGTTAAGTATTTTCGAAATAACCATTTGGCTAGAACTAAATTCAGTCAAGCAGGAGGCAGCGCTTTAGTCCTTCCAACCGATGTGCGATGGAATAGCCTTGGCGACTGCTTAGAGATGTATGTCACTCAGTGGGACATCATATTAAAAATCTGCGAAGAAAATACCAAAAAGTTTCAAATATTGAGATTAAACATGCATCACAAGATTATTTAAACATTTTAAAACCTATATCAGTTGCTCTTGATACTGTGCAGAGGAAAAATGCTACTATCGCAGATGCTGTAGAGCAGTGGAAACATTTACAATATATCTTTGATGAATCTGTGGAATTACCATTACAAAAAACACAACTATTTAATAATCGATATAAGCAAGCACTAACGCCATATCATTTTATAGCGTATATGTTGAATCCACAAAAAACAAAATATCAGTTAACACCAGAAGAAAAGAATATAGCTTTAGAAACAATTAACGAGTTATATGAAAACACTGGACTGTTACCTTTAGTAATAAAGTTAAATGTCCGCAGTGCTTCATTTAAGCAAGTTATGTTTTCGGACGAAGTAATAAAAAATATAAACGGACTACAATGGCGGTTATCAAAAAATTATGAGCCGGAAATCTTGAAACAGTTGCCAATAATAAAACAGTTCCTGTGTGCAACTGCTTCGTCAGCTTCAGTATAACGCGTATTTAGCTCTTTTGGTCTTGTACACTCGGTTATTAGAAACAGATTAGGCATAGAAAAAGGAGGAAAACTCGTTTTTTGGTTCAAATTGTATAACGAAAATGAATAGACTGAAAATATACAGTAATCAAATGTAGGTGTTACGTTTAGTTTAAGAATTTGGAATTATGTACTTTTTTGTTGTTTTTGCTAAAAGCAGATACTTCTTTTGATTTTTGAGAAAACTTTTATATTATGTTGTTATCTGATTCTGAATAAAAAAGAAAAAAAATTGATTTTAAATCATGATTTTAATCAGCCCAACCCTGGTTTTGAGGTAATCAAGTGTCAGGTGCAAATAAGTACCATTCCATAAGCATATGTCTACAACATGGAAAGCAATGGGAAAACAAAGCATACTTTTTAATTAATCAATATATAAGATGCTTGACACATTAAAAGTAAAACAAACAAAACATTGAAAAGGAAAAAAGCCTAATTTTAATAGATTTACATATCCAAATAAACGCCTTTTGTATTTTATATAAAGTTTTAAGTGGAAAATAGTATGAAACTTTTAATAACTTGATGAGATTTTGTTTATGAATCAAAAATAGAAATTTATTTGATACTGTATTTTATAAAAAATATTTCAGGAGACCAACTGAACTTTTAAAATATATATAATTGTAACAACTTTTTTGGGATTTGTTTTTATGCACCAAATATCTAATCAAGTTAAGCGAAACATGCAAATTGTGTCTCTTTTAACCTATTTCTATGAATAGAGTATAGATGATTATTAGTTTTTAATCTTGCCACCCTGCTAATTTCATTAATGTTCAAAAAGTTAATAACAAAAATCAATACTTAATCAAATCTACTATATGACAAAAATATCTAAAACAATTTTACTCCATCCAATAGCTCCTGTATTTAAAACATTTCAAAGCCGTTTATATTTTCTAGTCGTTTCAGTTATTTTTGTCAGAAAGAAAAGTACAAAAGTGTCATTTCATTACAGATATATATTTATAAATTTTACTATAAGTAACAATAAAATCAATTATTAATTAAATACCACAAGTTTAATCCATGCACGTGAATTAAAAAAAAATGAACAAAAACAATTATGCCGCATAACTTCTGAGAATACCTATTACAATGAGATGTTCGATTTGTCTGTTGCAGACTTTTACAATTTCTTTAATAGAGACATATATATGATTCAATTTCACTACATTAAAACTAGTCCCACATTGGGTGCCAATTAAAAACATTTTTTTTAAATATAAAGATCATAATAAATCAAAATATATAAATACAAAACTTCAACAGAAGATGTAACAGAAAGTTGAATAAATGAACAAAATACACGATTTCACAAAAAGGGAGGTCTTAAATTAAATAAACCATAAATAGCTCCATTCAACCTAAGGTGTACACAAAAAAGTTAACTAACTCTTTAGTTATAGAATGATTTTTTTTCAATATATTGGGAACTTTTTGTAATGAAAATAGGAAGGTGGTTTTGTCATGGTAAAAGCCTGTCTCAGAAAAATCTGAGTAGCTCATAAATGTTTTTATGGTCACCAATCCCCTCGCCCCAAAAATTGTATATAGTTATTTACGATAAAAAGACGATGATGTCATTTTTAGTTACTTTCCTGCTTATCAGAATAAATATTAATTTACCAACAGTAAATACAATTTATCCTCAACAGCCAGGGCAATTTACAGCTAACGGGTTGGCAAAACTTTAAGACGTTGTCAAATCAACTGGTAAAATTCCCCAGTTTGTTTTGACGTTTATTGACATTTGATCATCGTCTAATATTTACAAGTTTTTTGGTGCTTTTAAATTCATTGTTTCTTTAAGATTAAAAAAACAGTTATTTTCATAACTAATTATTTAGGCAAATCTGCAGTGTGTGGTTAACAAAATGCCGAAGCAGCTGAACTGAAAATGTCATGAGATGGTAATATCTTTGTTGAGCTATTTTGAACGAGAATGCCGAAATGGGGGCCCGCTTCTCCCGCTTACTGCTGTAAGAGACGTAAGTAATAGTATTCGCTATTTGTATTCATCATTATTAATATTATTGTTACATATTTAAATGTAAATGATTAAATGTTTTTAATGTTAGATTAGGTTAATTTAACTTGATAATATATTATTCTTTAATAAATTGAAGTAATTATATTGTAGAGAGTTGCAGAAGCTTTACAACTTAGCGTTACCAATGTTATCCGTATTGCCGCCAAGCATGATAGAGGTGAACAGTCTAAAAAATGGGATAGAGAAGTAGTATTTGATAGACAGAATGCGCCTCCACTTATTATTAATTTTGACAGTGACGATGAAGATAGTGATGATTTTGTAATGGAGTAGTGGAAATCTTGTGTTTTATTTTTTGTATATTTTTATCCAATTTGCTTTATTTCCACCTTTTCAAAATCACTAATAACTATTATTAAATTAATTAGGTACAGTTATTTTATAATACACAAATTAAAACAACGATCACAGTATCTCTACATAAATAATACTGATAAAATGGGAGATTTTTTATTTTTATATCTTGTAACAAAATTTTATTTTGTGTATATATATTTTTCTTTTCCATTCTATTTTTATTATAATAAATATAATAGATATTGTATAAAGAAGCAATATTTAAATTTGCATGAAGATGATTACAGCTGGTATTGATTCCTTTTAGCGTAAACCCTTGCAGTGCTCTTGAAGATGGTTCTATAGAGCATAGAATAAGGTATAAGGACCCACAGTTCGTCATTTAACCCTCTTCTATGTAAAATAATTAAATGTTAATTCGAATATAGAATGATTGGTTACTGTTTCTTGTATCTTATCCGTAGTTTTTCATGAATAAATATTTATATTAAATTAATCAAGCCTATCATACAAGCCTTTTATTTTCAAATAAATATGTTTGACTTACGCCCTACGAGGCACGGAACAATGAAAAAGAAGAGCTGTCAATCTAACATCAGATTGACTTTTCTAGTTTTCGTTAAGTGAAGGAAAAAACTACAGCTTGGCAACATCACAATATTTTGTTTTGCAACGTCATCGTCTTTTTATGGTTATGTTACAATTCTTTTATTATTATGGTACCATTGCCACAACACATTGTTTTTGAAACTTTTTTGCCTGTTAATACTTTTTCTGAAAAGCAATTTGCTATAATCATATGTTCTTTTCATTATTTTCCTAAAATTCTATAGCAGTTATTGAAATATATATTTACTAATCACTTGTTGCTAGAAATAATGTTAAACTTAGACATCACCAATATCGCAGATAATAGGTTTGTTCCAACCGAAGTAAATACCGTTTTATTACCGTACAATCTCAATAACGCAGCAAATTTGATGTAAATTACACAGACTTATCATATTCACTAATCAGCAGGTCAACTGGATTTGTATCGTAATTGTACGGTTTATGTGTTGGTTGGAACATACCTAATATTACAGCTTCTGATGAGTCTGATTGCCAGAGAAAAGTGTTATACGAAAAAATATTCAGATTCTTTTAATCAAGTGTCGCCTATGCATGGAACAGTTTCATTGCATCAATACAAAGGAGAAACCAGAAACATTTTGTTATTAAAAATAGTGGTATTGTAGAACTTACACTTTATTAAATTTTCAGTTAAATTGAAATTTGTTATTACTAAGAGGACAACTTTGGAGCTATTTTTAGTTTAAATTGTGATTCT
Organism: Galeruca laticollis; assembly: GCA_963921935.1. Taxonomy (NCBI): domain Eukaryota; kingdom Metazoa; phylum Arthropoda; class Insecta; order Coleoptera; family Chrysomelidae; genus Galeruca; species Galeruca laticollis. The sequence goes on from OY998181.1 coordinate 107,907,155, forward strand.
AAAACATTTGCAAAATTGAGTTTACTTGAGGCGGAATGACATTATCTCCCTTGTAATGTCGAATTGTAATAATAGCAAAATAATTTGGCATTAGGTGATACTAAATTGAGGTAAAAATATAAATGATAGATTTTGTTGATTTAATAAACTTTCTGATACATCTTTTTATTCATTTTTCAAAGAGTTGTTCCTGATATAGAAGATTTGGATTTAAAACGGCCCACACACTATGCAATCTGTCGTACGACAAGTACTGCAGATTGGACAGACAATCAGTGCAACCAATTGCTTAGTATATTACCCACAGACACGAACGAAGTGAACATCAATCAGTCATTGCAACTGGTAGTTAGGGAACCAAAAAAATTATAGCGACAGCAGTGGTCATTCAGTTGGATGATAATGGAAAAGTAAATAAGAAAAAAAGAAGATGGTGCGAAACTTGGTTATTACAGTGACATATATCCACGCATATGAATTTACTACAAGAATGATGTCAGAGTGAACCTACAGTTTTTAGAAATTATCTGAGAATGGATAACACATTTAACATATTACTAGAGTTAGTTTGACACAAAAATACAAAAATGAGAGAAGCCATTAGTCCCGAAGAAAGATTAAATGTCACGCTAAGATACGTGGCAACTGGAAATTCTCACAAAGACCTTAAATTCAGTACTGCGATATCTCCTCAGTCCATCGGTCAAATAATTCCTCAGACAAGCTAGGCCATTTACGAAGTTTTATAAGAATAATATAATAGCAACCACCAAATGTTAAAACCTACTTCACAACAACGTAATAATATCACGCCTTGCTTCAACGCGTCCACACGACTCAAGACAGACTCAGACACTTTGCAATCTGTCGTATATCAGACGTAGTTGTACAACAAATTGTTAACCAACTCAACTTCCATACGATCCTACAGTCGTTCGACTTGTTGAACGACAACACCACACATTATGCAATTATCGTTTCGACGGTCGAAACTACTTGGGTTGTACAACTTGTCGTATGACAGATTGCATAATGTGTACGCCGTTTAAAGTATAATTGAGTTTTAGACTTTTTATAGATTTATTTATTATTTTTGACAATTGATTGACAAAGTGTTATGCATAAAATATATCGAGTCTTCATACCACAACAATATATACAGAGTGAAAGGAAAATCTGAAAACAAAATTATAGTATTACAACTAACGGTGAACTTGGTATACATTTGCAAACTTTTTTCAGTTACACACATTACATAAAATTTGACTGAAACTCGAATCCATTTTTGTTACATTAGCATGTATTCCAGAGATTGCAACTACTGTTTTGACTTTTTCTTTGGAAAATGAGCAAATGGAAGTAAATTATGCTTGAATAACAAAACTTTACAGTTATGTACAGCTATATAATTTCTAAATGTTGACATTGCCTTGTGGTGGATGGTTGGTGGAATAATCATTACAGCTCATTGTCATCACTGGGATTTATTTAACACTTAACTATTACATACTAGGATCTGACTTACATATTAAAGTTGATAATAAATAATAATACTAATAATGACATTACGCCTTGTCGACCGAAATATATATCATTCCTGACCATACACAATGTACTTCGTGAAATGTAATGACCTCGACTTCTATGTTGATATTGTTTAATCTAAATACAACTGACATTGGATATAACATTGAAGCATATATCTATTTGATAACAAATGTATTTTGATTTACTAACAGTAATAATATTGAGATATTATACAGGGTATCCCGGGAAACTGGGCGGAGCAGACTGGGGATCGAGAGTCTGACTCGAGATCAAGAAACCTGCTCGAATTCCGAGGAAGATATTGCCATGGTGGAAGAGGAGGGTCAGGGAGAGACAAAGGAGGGGGATGAATAGAGGCTGAGTAACTCGGCCTCTCTCATCCATAATAATTCACCTTCACGTTCACGAATGTAGCTCAGATTAACCTGAATCACGCGAAGGGAGCTTCAGCCATGATTGCAAGGTTGTTCGCTAGAATATAACTGGACATTGTACTGATCTAAGAACCATGGATCAACAAAGAAGGCCAAATCAAAGGTTTGGCATGTAAGGATTCTAAATTGATTTATGAGCAAAGGCAAGTATCTCCGCGTGCCTGTGTAATCATAAGGAATAACATGAAATATATTTGTGTTTCAGAATAAGTGTCACGGGAGCTTGTTCCAATCATGGTTCACTTTAATATTGGGGCTATCGACCGAGACATCCTCGGGAATCACGGAAAATGAAGAGGCCAATACACTTGCCAGGAAAGGAGCACAAACGCCTTTTATTGGTCCGGAGCCTTTCTGTGGTGTAGGAAAATGATCATATAAGAAAGAGTTTCGGAGGAAAGAGGAAACCGAAAGAGAAGCACTCTGGCGGTGCCTTCCCGGGCTGGGACATTCCAAAAAGTTCATGCGGAACTTTGACACTGCTAGATCCAAAAAATTTTTGTAGCTTCAGTAAAAATAAGCTACATCTCCTTACAGGCTTAGGAAGGACCTAATGAGAATAGGTCTAGCAGAAATTGACGAGTGTAGATTCTGTGCGGAGGAGGATGAATCTCCGTATCACCTAGTTCTAGAATGCCTCGCCATTGCAAGCCAACGTAAGAAATGCTTCAGACAAGAAACTTGTAAGAGTGAGGGTCTAACCTCGTTGAAGCCGTTCCAAATACTAGAGTTCATTAGAACCCTGGAATTGGAAGGCGAGCTGTAGTAGTAGCGAGAACAGCTCTGATAGGCGGGGCACAATAAACCTTAGGTTTCAGTGCATTGTAACCCCGTTAAAATCTAATCTATTATACAGGGTAAACATTATCATTACAGGCTTACAAAACGAAAATTACACATATGGTAATGACACACAGACACACTTCCTTGAGCGACTGTAGATATAAATGCAACAAAAGATGTTTAATTGAATACAAAACCAGGAAAATGTTAACTCTAGCAACATTGCATATGTACTTTGGAACCTTCATAATCCAAAACTTCACAAAATAGTTAATATTCAATTTAATGAAATGTTCTCAGACTTTACTTACACTCTGCATTATTTATAAGCAAAAAATCTAACAAAATTACATTACTACATTAAAATCAACAAATGCTTACCTTTTGCTTGTGTAGTGGGCTGAGCTGCGGCTACAGATGTCTGCGTTACAGGTTGAACGTACGTTGCAGTCTGATAACCAGCGTAATTAGCTTGTATATTTGTAGAATTCTGAGAAGATTTTTTAGTTTCTGTCTATAGTTTACACAGTTCAATACTAAAATGTTATTCTTTCAAAAAAAATGTATTCGCTTAAACATACTTCCATTAGGAATTTCAGAACCCCTGTATCCATAGAAGATGCAATATAAACTTAAGTCATATAAAAATGATACAACTAGACAAAGTGCTTTATGAGTTACATCTTGGCTAAAATTATTGGTGATATGCAGAATTGCTTTTTCTACGAAAACTCTGGAAACTGTACCCCCATAAAAAACGAATTGAGATAACTTCAACAGAGTTAACAGGTCAAACATCAATTAAGAATAATACTTGATAATTTAACTACCTAGAAGACATTAATAGTTTGGTTTGAGTAATGTTAATGTTTTTGTATCAGAGTTGATTTCTACCAAACCATGAATCTGCAGTTGCCAAAATAAACTCTGTTCTAGTCTTATTCATTTTAACTGCTATTGTGATCTAATTTCAACTCATCTCTTCTCTCAAAAGCAATTGGAAGGTCATAAATGTGTGGCCCTAAGGCAAATCCTGAAGAATCCCATATAACTAACAAAGCACTCAGTTGAATAGTTTAACCACATTGAGAAATACATGTCTGTAGTCCAATCAACCACCCTGTATTATATGTATTTCTTCATTATTATTTTAGAACGTTTTGTGAAAGAAAAACATTGTGTATTGATCAGCAAAATATCTAAATTATTTTTAGATAGACAGTTGTAGATAAACCTACAATCAAAAAGTCTTTTAAATCACTTCTAGTATTCTTGTTCATAATGCTTGAATATTTATTTATGTATTTAAATTATAAGATATGGTGATGTTTTAACTTAAAAATCGTAGATTCATCTAAGTAAATGACTTCATTAAAAATACTTACTGACACTTGAACTTGTTGTGGTTGTGTAGTCCTCTGAGTACTGTAAGTTGTTGCGTATGTGGTAGGTTTAGCGGCGGCTGCTACAGCTACAGCCGCACTTTGATCGTATCCTGTATAACCTGCTGTCGCTGTTTGACCTGATCAACAATGTTTTATAGTGAACATAATCACTTCAACATTCAACCTTCTACAAAATACTATCCGTATTTAAAAAGTTGATTGTCAAAATAAAATGAGAAAATTAGCAGGGCGAACAAGAATGTTTCAAGAAAATTTAAATGTTAAACCACAACAATAACTAATCCCCAGTTAATGCTTTATATTTAAATATAATGAGGTGTGTTAATGACTAGTTTTATTTTAAGGAAATAATTACTGCACATTTTGCACATATTTCATAATATAAAACATATTTTTTATATTCAAATAACAGAAATTGCTTAAACTTATCATCTTGGTGGGTATTTTTAGAATTCCCTTTAATAAATTTGGTATAGTATCTGAAAGTACCTTGTTGATTTTAGAAAAAAAAAAGAAATATGTATTGGAATTTGGAAAAAATAAGTCCTAATCAGTATAAAATTATATAGGCTCTCGGTCATGTACAAAATTTACCTTCAAGAAAATCAAAACAATTGTGTGTATGGACATATACAAATATTAACCTTCCAAGTAGAATATAGATCTTTGTTTTAAAGTAGGTACTTCTAGTAGTGTTAGAAATTTAGGCAATTTATGCTTGTGAATTTTTTTTTCAACCTCACGTAAGTTAACTTCATATCAAATTTAACAATAGTTTTTGAATAATTTCATTATTAATATGTAACGAAATTTTACATAGATCAGTGGTATCCAATTTGTTTTTAGGAAGTGAAATTAAAATGAGGTTAATGTTACATTAATGTTTGGAAATGAAGTAATACTGTATAACCAACTACTCAAGTATAGCACATAGAGATGGGTGGTTCAAGAATGTAGGAATAACAGAATCAATAAGGAGAATTAATGAACTAATTCACAATTTAAGAAATAAACTACTTCATGACAAACTATTATTATGAAAATTAAAGGTTGTCAAATTAGCTAAAGACAGTATAGTATTCTCAAAATCGTAATTGGTTTTACTGTTCTGCCTTCCTACAGTTTGTCATTTGTTCACCAACAAAAAAAGAATGATGTTGGTTTTAAATATAATTTAGTGAATTATAGCCCCAAACAAATTCTGGAAATGAAATAGAAAAAACATATGTAACCAATTAGGGTCAAGTGGGGTAAATGTAAATAGGGGTAAATGTAAATGGCATCTTTTTTCTGGTTCAAAGAGATTTTTAACTCACAGTGGCAACACTGTTTGCATTTCATATGTGTTAATAAGTGGGGTACAAATTATGGCGCCAGAATTGGCAGTCTGCATTGAAATACACTCAGATGAACATCACGGTGTGGTTCTGTATGAAAAACAGTTGTGCAAAGTTCTCTTTACAAGTAGATTGTCACCAAAATACGGTAAGTTTGATATGAATTTTTGATCTAAGTAATGTATAATGGTGCTATATTTTAGTTTTTACTTGAAAAACTTGATTTTGTGTAACTCATAAACTACAAAAAAACTATTTACATTTACCCCGAGAATAGAAATGTATGGGGTAAATGTAAATGTTATTTCGGGGGAAATGTAAATACTAATATAACTATAATTACTAAGAAAAAATTGGTACTAATTTTAGAGATGCCACGGACTTACATTAAAAAAAGGCCCCCGCCTTTATATACCGCTGAAGACTTGGGTAGGGCTGTAGAAGATATTTTAAATAGAAATAAAACTTATCAACAAGTTGAAGATGAATACCATGTCCCAAAAGCCGTTGTTTTTAACAGGATAAAGGGGAGAAAAAATGCAATTGACAAATTAGGTTCTGGAAGGACCCAATCCCTTAGCGTCGACGACGAACGTGACTTGGAAAATTGCATTAGAGCACGAGCTCGAATGAGGATTCCATGTGACAAAGAAAACGTCAAGCAAGTTGTGACCGAATATGTGCGTGTAAATAATTTAAAGACCCAATTTGTCAACGGTAGCCCTGGAGATGACTGGTACTATTCATTTATGAAAAGACACCCAGGCTTATCTTTTAAGAAACCAGAGCTATTACAAAAGTGTAGGAAAGATTCGAGAGATCCCTTTGTAATCTATGATTTCTACAATGAAGTGGCCCCGCTTTTTGCAGAAAATTCACTTGAGAATCAACCTGCCTTTATATTAAATTGTGATGAAAGTGGGTTTTGCCACGACCCGTCCAAACTGAAAGCGATTGGAGAAAAGGGTAAAGCTCTGTCTAGAATATCAGGAGGTTCAGGCAGGGAACACACCACTGTTTTGGCATGCATTTCTGCAGACGCATCTTTCCTTCCACCACTGATCGTGTTCAAAGGAGTAGGTGTTCAGGCTAGGTGGACATCAGATAAAGATTTTCCAGGAACTAGGTAGGTAAAACATTACCTAATATTAAACCTTTTGTAAACATTTATTTGTTATCTTTCAGGTATACTTGTTCCAGCCATGGTTGGATGGAGGAACCACAGTTTTTTGAGTGGTTTTCCTCAGTTTTAATACCTCATATAAAATATCTACGAGATTCTCACAATCTACCAAATCAAGCAGCTGTGCTCTTTTTTGACGGACATTCTAGCCACATTAGTGTGAGAATAATCAAAGCTGCATTAGAAAATAATGTACATTTGGTGAAATTTCCCAGCCACTTGACGGGCAAGATACAACCCCTTGATAAGTACGTATTTGGCCCCATTAAAAGATTATGGGAAAAAAAACTGATTGACTTCGCAAGAGATCAAATTCAAAAAAGAGAGTCGGGTCGTTTGACAAAGAAATTGTTTAGTGAATTGTTAGGCGAAGTGTGGTCTGAAGGAATGAAACCTACCAATATTGTAAGAGGCTTCGAAACAACAGGCTTCTTTCCCCTTCAATGCCAAAAGGTTTCCTGAGTCGGAATTTGATCCAATTGCTCTCAAAAGGTTCAAAGAAACACAAAACGAAACTACTAATTTATCAATAACAGAAAATGCAGCTGGCAATAGTTCACACAACGAAGAACCTAATTTGTCAACCCTGACAACAGACATACCAATTGCTGGTCCATCTGGTACTTCTAAAATCTCCTGCGCACCTGAACCTCTACATAAAAATTCTCAAGATATTTCTAATCTTAATTCAGAACCTGACAAATTAGAAGTTGTAACAGATGTGCCACCTAGTGCTATACCTTCACATTCAACACCCATTAAAAGTGTACGTACGAGTACACGCACTTCTAAAGTGACTCCCAACACAATAATTGGCATTTTTGCAGAGCACAGTAATAATCGCTGCATTGACCAAGCAAGATGAAAAAACCTATTATTCCAAGACTGAAACCACAGAAATATGGCGAAATTTTGACCAATCAAGCAGTACTGGACAAACTTGAAGCTGCTCAAAACTTAAAAAACCAAAAGAAAAAGACCAATAGAAAGCAAAAAGATGAACCTGAGAAAAAATCACAGGGGGTAAGACAAGAAAGAATGTTCACAACATTGAAGAAGAAGAAGACGATGAAGTCATAGACGAATCTGCTTTGTGTCAAGATGATTCTTCTGACGATCAGTTGGAATCAATCGAGGAATCAATCATTGCCGAAGCAACTAACGAAGTTGAATATCATGAACCAATTTGGACTGAACTAAAACCGGGCTTATTTGTCTTAGTAGACTTTACTGGTGGGCAGAGAAATAAAGTCCATTATAAGTATGTGTGCTGTATACAAAACATCAATCAAGATGAAGAAGACGCAGATATTGTGGTGCAAGGATTTGAGAGGTTCAATTCTACTTCAACTGATTTTGTAGAAAAGCCAAATGACGTTTGTACAATAACTTTTGAAATGATTAAAGCAATTTTACCTGAACCGAACCTTAAATATTGTGAGAGAAAAATTGTTTATGTTTTCCTGGCACAGTAGCAGTTTTTGAAAAGTAAAACTGCATTGGAGAAGTGTTAGTTGACTGTTTAAAGTATTTTTTTATTGTATTTCGGGGTAAATGTAAATGCCTTCAAAATAAAATGATAAAATTATAAAATCTTACAGATTTTGATTTGTTTTCATTTCCCCCTTATAAGTCCAATGTGAGTCTAATATATCAGGAAAACTTTGTTTACATTTAACCCTTTGAGCCGGGTAAATGTAAATAAGTAGGGGTAAATGTAAATGATAAAAAAAAATGACAAGTTAGTTCCTAATAACGATTTGTCTCTGGAAGTTGAGAGGTATAGTATTAAACAACACCTCTTCCAAATTTCATAAATTTTGAAAAATTAGAAGGTATATATTTTTATTTTTAAAGTTAAAACTGTTAAAATCATTTACAATTACCCCACTTGACCCTATATCATTTTTTAACTGTTCTACAAGTTTTCCAACACAATTACAGAACAGAAATCCAATTACACAATATACAATAAGTTTATATAAATAAAAGCCATTTGAATATTTAATCAGCTAAGACAAGAGATTTAATTTCGGCTACACTGCAATTGAAAATATCAAGCTGGCAATATAATTGATCTAACTTAACACACTTGTTGTAAAGTGGTGAATATTTTTAGACATTTGTATGAGGTGTGGTAAGGTAAAATGTTTTGTCAGATCTAGAAGTGGTTCTAGGTACATTAAAGTATAATTCATACAAGAGGCCTGGACATTGCAATTTACTATGAACAAAAATATTATGCAGTGACGCAAACTTAAACTATTAAACCTATATCTTTGCAATGATTCAGTATTAGACACACCAATATGAGGATAGATATTGTCTGCTCGGAATGAAAGAAGTTTTAAAAATCGTATTTGTTTTGATTCAAGTTTATCTTCATGAAGCTGATAGAAAGGACACCAAACAGGAGATGTATACTCCAGTTTCGACCTTATATAAGCACAATAAAGGATTTTTCATGTATTATCTTGAATAAAATCTTTCGAAAATCCGTACATTTTATTAGCCAAAGACTGTACTGTCTCCACACAAGATCAAATGTCACCCCTAAGTCAACAATAACAGAAGGATAATCAAGCACAATATCATTTATGGAGTAGTCATAACTACAATAATTAGTCTTCAGAGTGTACATTATTACACTGCATTTATTCATATTTAGAATCAGTTTATTTTCCAAACACCAGTTTTTTAGATTATCGAGATCAAGAGAAAATTCGTGACACTCCTTAATTTCATTAATTTCTCTATAAGATTTAGATAATCCGCATATAACAGGCAGTTTACATCAATAATCTCAATAATGTTGTTGATAAAAATATTGAACAGGAAGGATCCAAATTACTCCCCTGAGTAACACCCAATGTCACTGTGTACTCTACCAACTTGTAACCATTTACCATTACATACTGACAATGAGCAGATAGGTATAAATTAAATAGGTTTTAAGAGATTCTGAAAGACCTATGGAAGAGAGCTTCTTCAACAATATGCCATGGTCAATGGTATCAAACGCTTTGGAGAAACTGGTATAAAATAAACAGTATTAATCAGAGTCATTCAATCAATGCCTTCCGAAAGAGATTGCGTAAATTCGACCAAATTTGTAATGACCTTTAAAGAAGCTATGTTGCTGACATACGTGCTATCTACGCATATAGTCTGTTACGAAGTACACCTTTCTTGTAAACTGGGTGCACTTTAGATAGTTTCCAGAGGTCAGGTACTGAACAACTTTTAACACATTTATTAACCAAGACTGTGAGATAATTACCTAATACATTTGCACAGTTTTCAAGTATAAAAGCTGTGATACTATCCAGTCGTCATCTTAGACTTGATATGTTTTAATGTTGCTACGATTTCAGTTTCCTCAAAAGCTGTAATATTAATACACCTGTGGCCTAAAACAATTAGTTACAAAGCTAATAAAAATTTAAAATACCAATTATCTCAGTTCAACTGTTCTCTGTTGACCTACCACACTCGCCCCCCACCCCACTCTGTAGAAACAAAAAACAAGTAGCGCATGTTTATGAGCTTTCATATCCGGCATATTATAATTTTTGAGCTCGTCATACTACGCAGGAATTCAATATTCTTTGTGGAGTGGGGGGGGGGGCGTTGACTCAGCCCCCCCCCCGCCACTTAAAAATAATAAAATTGAGTAAGTATTTACGGTAGAATTAGAAGCCAATTATCAGCTTTTAAATTGATATAATTTTAATTTTTGAGCTCGCTCTCTTAACCCCTAAACCACCCTTAATTGATGCATGAGCAAAACCGACAAGAGTAAAGTAGCTTAAAAAATTGTGATAAAAAATCAAAATTAGTATTAAAATATTCCCTGTTTTAGGTTAGGTTAGGCTCTTACATTACATAAGGTCTGATTTTGGTGCTCAAAGTTTATCACGAGAAATTCACCCTAATGGAATAACGGACAAGAGTAAAGCACCCTAAAAAATTTATCAACGTCGACTCAGACCCCTCCACCCACCCAAAAAAAAGTATATTGAATTCCTGCGTAGTATGACGAGCTCAAAAATTGTAATTTGCGGGATATGAAAGCTCATAAATATGCGCTACTTCTTTTTTGTTTCTACAAAGTGGGGGGGGGGGGTCAACAGAAATATTCAACTGCTAAGTTGCATAAAAATGTAAGAGCTCTAACACTACACCAATACAAATTGCCAATTTTTTATAAATCCTGTTAATGTAACTTGACCTTCACAAAACAATAAGTTTAGATTTTTTCATAAATTTTGTTTTATATTTTTATGTATTATGAAAAAACTTTAGTGAAAATCTAGGCATATATTATGAATCTTTTTGAAGATACTATTCAGGTTAGATTTTGTTGCAACGGTCAGTAAGAGAGATAACAAATATAAGACATAAATTTGAAATTTGCCAAGTAGTGTCAGTCTGATCATATTAATAAAGTAGAAGATAAATATCTGCAACCTGAGGCACAAAAATATTCTTGGCAAAAGGTCAATCCAATTATAATTTATTTAGGAAATGACTCAAGAGACCAAGCTCACATAGTGTGTTCTTCCAAGAATGAAAAAGATTGGAAGGACTTCGCTATTGCAATGTAGCAGACACTAATAATAAGGAATATTTTGTTCATAACGTGTCATGAAGTTTAATCAATGCAATAATTGGTATCACTCAGATTTTGATTATTACATTTCCGCCCAACCTATCTAATATGCGAGAAACGTATTGGTTTACCCCAAAAAAAGTTGGAAATTTGAATTTTTTTTTAGTTATTTTTACGTTTTCCATCAACAACGACCCAAAAAAACGGTTTTTAGAAAAAAATCCTGTGTGTATGTCGTCGGCCACTTTTCGTTACGTTTGTTGTTAGCACGATACATCCTCCGGAGTGCAACAAGTCACCAATTTTATGATTGGATATTGTTAAGGACATGTTACAGATGAACCCTATTGATTTTCAGCTCACCAGAGCCAGCACCAAGTACGCATTTAGTAATTTTTTTGAGAAATTTCAGTTTGTTAGCACGATACAGCCTCCGGAGTTCACCAAATCACCAATTTTATGATTGAATATTATTCAGGACGCTTCACAGATGAACCCTATTGATTTTCAGCTCACCAGAGCCAGTACAACAGGTGCTATAGTACTTTAAGTACGATATTTTTGTCATTTTTGGAGACATTTTAGTTTGTTAGCACAATACAGCCTCCGGAGTATATACAAGTGACCAATTTTATGATTGGATATTATTCAGAGCGTTTCAAAGATTAATCATATTGATATTCAGCTCACTAAAGCCAGTACACCGGTTTCTATGGTACTTGAAGTACCAAATTTTTGTCATTTAAGGAGAATTTTCAGTTTGTTAGCAAAATACAGCCTCCAGAGTGTATACAAGTGACCAATTTTATGATTGAATATTGTTCCAAGGTGTCTCACAGATGTACCATATTGATTTTCAGCTGACTAGAGCGAGTACAGCGGGTCCTATAAATCCAGATATACTACATTTTTGGTTATTTTTGGACAAATTTCGGTTTGTTAGCATGATACACCCCCCGAAGTGTATACAAGTGACAATTTTATGATAGAATATTATTCAGGGCCACAGATGTGGAAAAGTTAGATTTAATCTTTAAAACCGTTTATTTATTTATTTGTTTTATTGTCTTTCACCGACATCAAATGAATTGATATGATTTTGTTGCCTGAAGCATCTGTTCCATCAAGATTTGTGTGCTTTAAATAAACTATATTTATTTTGGAAAGTCCACCCCCTCCTGTTTTTCTTAAAAATAAATATTCTTATAATTTTTGAATTGTAAATGCTTATATCAATTTAATTATTTATTCAATTCATTTTCGTTTGATAAAATAATTCATTAAATTCGTTTATAAATAGGACCAGATGTTTGCTCAAAATATACAAGTATTATGCAGCATTATTTTAGCATTACACGGCATTATGCTTCAATAATGAGATATGACAACTTTTATTAGTTTGGACAGATTTAACAACCACTGGTTTGATAACGAATGGGAGAATATTATCCAGAAAAAAAAATGCTAGTAAAGAATGGCTCAGAACAAAAACAGATAAAAAAGAATACCAAGATATAAGAAAAGAAGCAAACAAATTATGTCAAATAAAGAAAACAAGATAGCTAGAAAATATCGTAGAAAAAATTGAGAATGAAAATAAAAAGAACAACTCAAGAATACTGTATCAATACCTGAAAAAGAAAAGTAACAGAAAAAGCAATAAAATTACAGATGAAATAGAGGAGAGAGAATGGAAAATATATTTCAGCAACCTTAACAAAGAAGAAAATGATGATAAGTAGAGGAAAAAAGGATTATAGAAGACCAACTAAACAATCTAGAAAAGAAACAAGTCTTGAAAAGGTACAAGAACATATACCCAAGCTTAAAAATAACAAAGCAGCAGGATGCAGGAAGCGACACGATAAGGGCCGAATTAATTAAATACGGAGGACGGAGGGAAGGAATTACAGATAAGAATACACAAACTCATAGAAAATATATGGTTAAAAGGAGAAATGCCAACAGAATGGAAAACAGGACAGATAGTGCCCATACCAGAAAAAAGGAGACCTATCCAAATGTATGAACTGCAGAACAATAACACTTTTAAATATTACTTACTTAATCTTAATGATGATAATAAGAAGCAGACTTAAAATACACAGTGAAATGATATTAGAAGACTACCAGTTAGGATACAGAAAAGACGAGAACAATAGATGCCATATATACAATAAGACAAATAACAGAGAAGTGCTATGAATATTATATAGACCTACACATCTTATTCCTTGATAATAAGCAAGCATTCGACAAAATAATAAGAACAAGAAAAGTAGAAGATTTAAAAGAAATAAATACACCTGAAAAACGGATACAACTAATAAACATGACGATGAAAGAATCAAAAGCTACAATACTACACAGTTAAGGCCCAATAGAAGAGAAGAAATTGAAATAGAAAAAGGAGTGAGACAAGGAGAAGCATTATCAGCACTTCTCTTCATCATATCATTAGATAGTATTATTAATCAAACAAACAAGATGGGACAATCAGCAACAAATCATTTCCAATAATAGCATATGCAGATGATATAGCAATAATAGCAAGAAGACGAGAAGAATTGGAAAATACATTTAAAATAATAGAACAGAAGTCAAAAGAAAAAGGATTAGAACTAAATGAAACAAAATACATGCATTGCAGCAGAAAACATAAAACTTTGAGTGAACTAAGAATCAACAATTTATAGTACACAGAAGAAATGAACAATTACACATTAAGCACTGAATACAACAAGGGTAATGCTATGTATGCTAATAAGAAAATACACAAAGACAAGAAATTAAGCAAAAACACAAGAATACAGATATATAAAATAATTATCGTAACCTGATCTACAGAAACATCGAGTTTAGTACAGAAGGAAGAGGAACAATTGAGATTTTTTGAAAGACAAATTTTATCAGAACAATTATGAGACCCAAAAGAGAACAAAATGACGAAATAAGACCACTAATGAACCAGGAAATTGAAGACATACTATATAGAGAAAACAGTAAGATTTTACAAAGCGCAAAGTATTAGATGGTATGGACACATATACAGGAAAGAAAAAAGTCACCACAAAGAAGAATAACTGATTGGCTACCACTTAATACAAGACCAAAAGAACGACCAAAGTTAAGATGAAAAGAGCAAGTTGAATAAGAACTTAAGAAAATTAAAGTAAAAAACTGGAGATGACTAATATAAAATAGAACAGTACACAAGTAAAATCAAACCAGGACCTATAAAAGGGAGAAAAAGGTAAGACAATATGGACTACTTAATCCTCCACAATGAACGGATGATTGAGTTCTCATAAACAGCTGTAAAAAACGGCATGTCAGTGGCTGCTGCCTCAAAACTATATGGAATCCCTAGAATGACCTTGTTTTACAAAACGTCAGGAAAACTACCACTCGCTTGTTCAATGGGCCCTAGCACTAACAAAAGATGAGGAGTTTATTTTGGAAAAGTGGATTTTATCATTGGCTAAAGTGCACTAGCCAGTTAATAAAGAGCAACTAATAGATATTGTTCAACTATTAATAAAAGAAATATTGAAAAGATCTGAGAAATATGGGCTTGCTATTCAATTTATCGCAACAAGGGTTGTTTGAGGGGGTTGACGTTATTTTTTTTTGTGGTACAAATTAGTACAAATTCAGTTTTAATGGAGTCGACTTTAATATTTCGTTTTTCAAGAAATATTGAAAAGATTTGAGAAGTATGGGCTTGCTATTCAATTTATCGCAACAAGGGTTGTTTGAGGGGGTTGACGTTAATTTTTTTTGTGGTACAAATTCAGTTTTAATGAAGTCGACTTTAATATTTCGTTTTTAAGAAATATTGAAAAGATCGGAGAAGTATGGGCTTGCTATTCAATTTATCGCAACAGGGGTTGTTTGAGGGGGTTGACGTAAATTTTGTTTGTGGTACAAATTAGTACAAAAACAGTTCTTCAATTTCCTGTATTAATTTTCATTTTTTTCAAATTACCTTTAATTTGGGCTTTCTAGGTTAACATGAAGCTAGCAGCGCCATGTTTTTTTCATTAATGGGTAAAGGTAAAAAATTATTTTTTGTGGTACAAATTAGTACAAAATGAGTACTAAAAGTCGTAATAGGTTTTATTTGATTCTGACAAAATGGTTCTGCCACCTTCACAGAGGTTACACCAGCAACAAATTCCTCGAGTATTTGGGAATGATATTTTCGTGAGCGGCAATTATCTATCCACTTCAAATTAATTGCCGTACGGAGGGAAGCCATTTTCCAGGGGGTGTCTCGCTAACTTGAGTCTCAAGTTAGCGGACCAGGCCATGTTTTTAAAAATAATTAACGGCAAATTCCGGGAATTTCACGGCATAAAAACGGCAATTGAGCGGCAATTTGTGGTCCAGTCAAAAGTCATTTTCCGAATAGTTGTCCCGCTAACTTGAGAGACGTAACTAAAAATGATATAGAAATAATGTCACTAAGTCAACCACTGAAAAATTGGCCACACCAGAATTGCATTCTGTGGGTGACTGTATAAAATATATGTTTACCGAAGACATTCATGTGTTCGAAGCATAATGACCTAAAAATGAGTTTGCACTAACATTATTATCGTTTACTGTTTATTAGCATTTACAACAAGAGTATTCGACTTCATATCTAATTCGGTTTTCTAGATTGTGACATTTTGCCTTTATATTTGCTGTCAATAATTGAGATGTTAAAAACTTCAAATTTTTTGACTGCCAATAATAATTGGTGATGACATGTTTTATTTTGATTTTTTTATAAATTACTTGTTTTCTTAGTGTTTTTAAATGAAACTGAAGGTCTCTAGTTAATTCCACAATATAATACAAGTTATTGAAAATTCTAAAAAATTGACAATTGTTTCGATAAATCAATATCATCGTCAGAATGACAGAAGTTACATTTCATTTTATGCCTACCTGATGTTTAGTAGTTATATTTGGCTAGACCAAGAAGTAACCTAACTTGTGATTGGCTTAATATATGTTTATAGAAAAAAGAAGATGTGATATTACAAATATTGAAGCTTAGATATTATTAGCCCTATGGTGATATCCTGGATATCATTTTTCCAATTAAGATCAGTATAACTGTGCAATGATATAGAAAACCAGGAAAACTATATCTGCTGATCTTTACAATTATCACTTAAGAAGACAGTTTATTAGTGGAGAATTCCCTAGATTTAACTGTTCATTGACAACTTCATATTGTGGGTTTCTTAAATGTCTTCTAATTTCCAGTTCTTCAAGGAAATCCAGTTCTTGTTTCTTTTCACAAATATGCAGTACTTCTAGTTTTGTGTTAGGTGTCAATGAATGATTAGTGTCAAGTAGATGTTTTGTGTAGTGGGATTTATCTGGTTGTTTTAATCTGTATGCTCGTAAGTGCTCACTGTATCGTATTTCAAAATTCCTAAGGGTCTGACCCAAATAGACAGCATTACATTCTGGACATTTGAGTTTATACAGGGTGTCCCGGGACTAATGGGAAAAGAGTCAGGAGCGTATAATCTGAGCCAAAATAATGTTAGTACTTCATATAAACTTTTTCTATTCAGGCCCTCGTTTTCGAGTTATAGGCCTCCAAAGTTTTAATTTTGAATTTGGTTTTTATTTTTATTTTTTGTACTAGTTATTTGATCTTTATAAAATTTACGGCAAAGCTATAAAATACGTGTATGTTTATTTTGGTAAGGTAAACAGATTTACAGTAGTGCCTTGAAGCCAGGGACGGACTACTCGCAATGGTTAGTGATCCAAAAATTTTGCAGGGATGGCACACCCTGTATGAAATTATCGAAATTCACTTCCCCACACATTAAGCTAACGAAAAGGTACTCCTGTTGGAATTCGATAAAATAATCCGTTTGGCTAATATTTACAATTTTATTGCTCTACGTACCAATTTACGCATTCACCATTTTTATAAGTACACGAGGTAAAACTAACTTATTAATACGATGTCCAAGATGTACTTACAGTACTACAAAAAAATAATTCAACGATAGCAGAAAATAAAAAACATTAACGACTTATTAATTGGAAAGTTGGTAAAAATTTTTGTTAAATGCAGTTGATAATGAACCATCAACGAGTTTAGGAAAATTATCAAGAGAACATAATGTCTTGAAATCAGTTGTTCATCGCATCCTAAAAGAACAGCTGTTATATCCTTTTCACATGAAAAAAGTACACAGTATGACAGTGGCTGATTTCTGCGACAACAACAAGCAGACAATACATTTATTAGTAACGTTCTCTTTACGAACGAATCCGGTTTCACCAGAGATGGAGTCATAAATTCAAACTAGGAGCCAGCATAGATTCATGGTTAGAGTTTGGGCAGGAATAGTTGGCAATCATTTGATAGGGCCATACTTTATTGACGGTACTTTGACCGGCCAGAGATATTTGGAGTTTTTCCAAAATGAGTTATGGAACCTGTTTGATGATGTGCTACTGCAAACTCGTAGGAATTTATGGTTCATGCATGTTGGGGCCCCTCCTCATTTCAGTGTAGATGTACGACAGCATTTACACACAAGGTTTCCTAATAGATGGATTGGTCGTGGAGGCCCTTTTCAATGGCCACCGCGATCAGACGTTAATCCTATGGATTTCTTTCTCTAGGGTTATCTCAAAAATAAGGTATACGCAACACCTGTGCAAACAAGGCAAGAATTAATAGACAGAATTGTGTTACACTGCAATGTTATTAGAAATAATGTGGGATTGCTCTTTCAAGTGCAAAGAAACAACCTTCGTAGACTTAGAATGTGCGTGGAAGTAGGAGGAGCTCATATTGAACATTTATTAGAATAACGTTAGTTTTTGTTGTTGTTTAGGAATTAGTTTTAGTCCAATGTTTTATAACTTGTGTTTTTTAGGTTTTCTTAATGATTTAATGATGCTGAGTTCGTACCTATTAAATTCCCATTAAATAAGTTCCTAATGTTTTTATAACCTGCTATCATCAAATTATTTTTTTGTAGTACTGTAGGTAAATATTCGACATCGTATTAATAAGTTAGTTAAGTAAATTTGTACGTAGTGCATTAATAAAACAGTAAATATTAGCCAAACGGCTTATTTTATCGAATTCCAGCAAGAGTACCTTTTCGTTAGCTTAATGTGTGGTGAAGTGAATTTCGATAATTTCATACAGGTTGTGCCATCCATGCAAAATTTTTGGACCACTAACCATTGCGAGTAGTCCGTCCCTGGCTTCAAGGCACTACTATAAATCTGTTTACTTTTCCAAAATAAACATACACATACATTATAGCTTTGCCGTAAATTTTATAAAGATCAAATAACTAGTACAAAGAATAAAAATAAAAACCAAATTCAAAATTAAAACTTTGGAGGCCTATAACTCGAAAACGAGGGCCTGCATAGAAAAAGTTTATATGAAGTACTAACATTATTTTGGCTCAGATTATACGCTCCTGACTTTTTTCCCATTAGTCCCGGGACACCCTGTATATACCTGACTTCTTTAATAGTGGTATTTTTGTTTTTACATTTAACAATTTTGTACTAACGTTACTTTCTGTTTTAAAAGAAATTGTTGTATTCGTTGCTGAAGATATTATCTTTGAAATATTATTAGAAATATTTCCTGCATATGTGATGGTTTTATAAGTTTTAATTGATGGTTTTATAAGTTTTAATTTCATCAGCTTGTTTAGGATATATTAGTTGTAATGCCACTTTTTCCTCTTTTTTACTAATTAGCTTATTTATCATATCTAATGGATAACCGTTAGATGTTGCTATTTGTCTAATTGTATTAATCTCTCTATCAAAATTACATTTGTTCATAGGAACTGAAAAAGCTCTATGTATCATTGAATTATATGCTGCTAGTCTGTGTGACACAGGGTGGTTAGAATTGAATGGAATTGTTACATCAGGTTGTGTTGGTTTTCGGTAAATTGAATAATCAAGTACATTATTAACTCTTTGAATTTTTAAATCAAGAAAATTGATTGAGCTATTTTCTTCAATTTCTAATGTAAATTTAATTTGTTTTCTTATCATACTAAATTTGGTATGAGATAGTTCAATAAGATGTAATGTATTCGAAAAAAAAATCATTTGCATTTATAAATAATAAAAAATTAACAAAAAAAACAATAAACATGATTTTTTCCTATAATAGTGTCAATAACTTATACAGAATGAGTACTCGAGTAATAAGTACTTTACTGAAAAGTAACGAATAGTTACGAGTAGTCAAAAGTAATGAAATTTTACCTCTGGTATGAAGAGTCCACAGAAGAAAAGCGAAATGTCACATATTTATTATTTTGGACCTAAAGAAGGCAACGTGTCGTTTATAAATAGTATAATTATATGCCATATTCAAACATGTAACAGCTGCAACTGTATATGAAAATATATCGTACAGACAAGAAATGCAAAAGGTTCATGCAAAAAGTCGAGAAAGGTGGAATGTCCACAAGATACACAAGTGTCAGTTTTGCATCTCTGAAAATGCCAGATCTTTTTATCAAGGCTTCGCACATATTCAACAAAGAAAAAATTGAGACAATTATTTAAAAAAAATAAGGGCTATTTACCATTATACCTATATGAGACATTTCACCTTTTTTCTATGTTTATACTGCGTTTTCATTTAATAAAGCAATATTTTAAAAATGTTTGGATTTTTTAAAAATTTTCTTCATCACATATGAAGGGTATCGGAATAAAACAAGGTTTGTCCATTTTTATCAAAATTGAGATTATTAGTGCTATCTGTTAGCAGTTCTCGTCAACAGAGGATGCAATTTTGGCCCTAATGATGAAACTAAATAATGCCTTGAATGAGAGCAAGTCTTGTCTGTGTATTTTCATAGACCTATCGAAAGCTTTCGATACTGTGAGTCATGACCTGCTTCTGCAAGCATTAGAGGACATTAGTATAAGGAATGTAGACCTTAACTTATTTAAAAGCTATATTACCAATACATGGTAGATAGTAAAGGTGGACAATGTCTTCAGTCAGGAATAAACTGTTGAGTATGGTGTACCTCAAGGTAGTGTTCTGGGACCACTTTTATTCAATATTTATACAAACAGAATGTTGTCGTTGAAAAGCAGTGGTGAAATAATTGGATTTGCTGATGACACAGCAATAGCACAAGATGATGAAAATTGGGAGGAACTTCGAGATAAAGTTCAGGCTGATTTTGCAAATGTAAAGAATTGGCTTGAGCATAAACTATTGACGGTTAACCTTGAGAAAACTTATCATCTGCCTATCAGTTGCAATAATGTGTGCAGACCGGATTTTGATCATCTTGAAATCATCACTTTACAAAATCGAAGTATGTCTATATTGCCTGTAGACAAAATCAAATACTAGGTGTAATGATTGATAGTAGTCTGAAATGGGATGTTCACATCAGGTACGTCGTCAAGAAATTACAGAGCATCCTCTATTAATTCAGGTACCTCAACAAAATATTAACATTCAAGCATATGAATATATTATATATTGCCTTAGTGGAAAGTCACTTACGTAACGGCTTGGTAGGTTGGGGTGGAGCCCTAAGAACACACATAAAACCACTTGATTGTCCAAAAAAAGTTCCTGAAATTGATTTTAAA
Organism: Galeruca laticollis; assembly: GCA_963921935.1. NCBI lineage: Eukaryota > Metazoa > Arthropoda > Insecta > Coleoptera > Chrysomelidae > Galeruca > Galeruca laticollis. The sequence goes on from OY998181.1 coordinate 107,928,097, forward strand.
AAAACCTCAGGGATATCCTACAGATCGATTATACGAGGAATGTGGGATACTGGATTTGAGACAACTATATTGTTTGAATGTTATATTGAAATAAAAAAAAATTATGCTCGTTTACCTACGCATAATTACTGTACCCGACAAAGACACCACTATGTTATTCCCCAAATGAGCAGGTCAGTTTGTCAGCGATCATTCTTCTACTTAGCACCCAATGTGTTCAATTCTATTCCTAACCATATAAAAAACATAAACAACTTCTAGATTTTTAAAAGTAAAGTAAAAAGATTCATTCACGAAACACCAAGAGCTGGGTGGGATGGGATTGTTCGACTGGATATGTCCATCTGATTCATTTCATACATTTTACATCTACTTACATCATTATGCATTGGTTTTATTTCTTTTATAATTTTTATTTATACAGTGTGTTACTTGTAACAGCATGTCTGTGAAACAATCGTGCTTTGATCATTTTTACATTTGAAAATGGTTGCAAGTACTCTCTAAATGTTTTTATTGTAGTGTTGTTTTTAAAATGATTAATTGTTGTTATGGCCACAATAGACTCTCACGAGTCGCAGTGGAGGGCCTCATTGAACCACTCATTATAAACCTAACCTAACCTATGGTCATAACTATTTTTATTTGTACAATGTGTTGTTTGTGGCAGTTCTTTTGAAATAGAGACATACTTTGATGGCTTATGCGTTTCAAATTGATTGTACTTTTAAAGTTTTTTTTGTTATTGTTTTGTAACGCACAATTAATGTTATTAATCTTTTTTAAGTGTGCTACATATTTCGTTATTCTGATATTGTGTTGAATATTTTTTATACTTAATTATTATTTTATTTATATTTATATCTTGAAATAAGTGTTCACTCAGTTATCGAGTATGTATCATTTATACACTTTTCATTATTGTATACGTTTCATATTTTTTATTCGTCAATAAATGATATTTTTATGCTTGTTGTGACATTCCTTCTTTTATTCCTGTACCCTTCATATGATACAAAATAATGTATACATGTCAGCATAAAAGAATCGCAACTTATTTAAATCATACTAAGCTAATTGGGGCTTTAAAGTTAAAAATTTGATTTTCTCAAAACATTATTCAACGGACATTTCGCCTTTCTTACGTGGACTCTTCATATATGATCTTTTGTTGTGTTATTAAGTTTTTCTGTTCTGACAAAAATCATCTGAACTACTCCAAAAAATAGCAATATCTTCTGTCAATTACTAGTGTTTCTACGTTAACTAAATAAAAACTTATTGAATATTTTTTTAAATTCTTTCAATCATCTATCTTTTAGGTAACCCACTACCAACCATACAGTTACATTTTCACATTTATGAACAGTGTATATATTAACATGTCTTATAAGTTCGATTGAACAAGTCCATTTTCTTTGAATTAGTTCATTAAAATGATTGATTAAGCCCATCTCTAACAGTACAATCTATATTATGAATTATTTTTAACAAAACTACACCTTCAGGTTAGATCCAGGAGTTCAATATTTTTAGAACGCAAGTTATTAATAAGCATAAAATAACGAAAAAGATTACCATAACCATAGTCGTAAGAGGTAGCTCCAGGAGTTCCGACAGTTGCATATGCTGCTTGTTGGGCTTGATAAGGTGTTTCGTATCCGGTCCTTGTCCCGTATGTAGCAGCGGCACTAGCAGGGGTTGCTACAGCATAGCCAGCCTGTCCCGTTTGATATGCAGCACCGGTAGCCGCTGCCCTATAAAACGACGTTTTGATTAAACCATGTATATTAGAATGCAAATTGCACATACACTTAGATAAATTATTAGTATGATCTCATTAATATTTTGTAAAAAATACACCGAAATTTAAAAAACCTTGATGGTATATGAACACGGTCGTGCTGATATTGATCGCAAAACTTAAACTAAAATGCCGGATATTCGGATATCAAGGACGCCGGTAACCGAACCAAACAAATAAACAGTCATACTTATTCGATCATTAATGAGCTATAAAAGAGTATTTATTTATAGAATCTACCGTATCTAATTTGGAAATCAATTTTACTTACGTATATTGTGTTCCACCATGAGTAAAACCGAAATAATTATTTGTAGCCATTTTTGCAATCACGATTGACACTTTTTTAAGTGACAACTGATATTAAATTGACAAATGACGGATTCATATTAACATAGAACGAACATTTTCAGAAACTTCTTTAGATTGTGTGAAAGCATAGAATACCACGAATACCAGGAAGTATACCAAATATAAAGCTACTTATTTTACGAGATGAGAATCCTCTTCAGTTGTTTCTGGGATACTTGAGAGAGAATGAAGCTATTTTATATATGATTATTAATGCATATTAGGCATGATGACAGTACTAAGGTATCAAAGAATAAATGGTTTTAGAGAAAAATATGTGACGAAACGATTTTGAAAAATGATCTAGTTTTAATATAATAACCTTTTCAGGAAAATAAAAGTATAAAATACTGCAATCGGGCATGTTGACCGAAACAGCGTATGACGTCACATCTCTGTAAATCAGTGATGGTAACCTTTTATAAGAGCCAACCCTACCAACACAAAAAAATCCCTACATTTAGGCTTTTACTTGATGAAGATCCCTACTGAATGATGGAATACAACAATTTAATTTGTTTAAGACTTTATTATATTTGAAGTACTGTTCAATTTAAAATTGTGACCAGTTTCGCTAGCACAGTAATTTTATCAAACGATGAGTGAAGGTATAAAGATTTTTTTTAATTTATACAGTGCATAAATACGAAATTCTACGAATATTTACAAAGGTATTGAAAAAGTTTACATGGAAATTCATTCACTACAATCATTCCTAAGATATCTTCTAGGTAAATAGGTTTAATAAGGGAGAGTGGTGGATATCTATTTGATCGTTAAGGGCCACTTGCACCGTAGTTGTTAACTATGGCTTACGACCTAAACCAAGTTTTAAGTAAATGATTATCTTGCACCGTAACTTAAACAGAGTTTAATTGACTGTTAAATTAAATCTCCCAAATTCGAGGGGTTATTCAACGTTTAAGGCTAAGCTTTGAATCTTAACCCTACATTTTATGTGTATCTACGCCTACGCTGCCTACAAGTGGTATTTTTTTGTATAAAAATAAGTATTATTTGGAATTGGAAGAAGAATTTTTCTTAGAGGATTTTTTAGATACTTTGGAAATTAACGATTTCGGCTTTCGTAGGCGTATTTATGAAAGGTCAAATTATTTTGATGACTTCGATGAATTTAGTTTATTTAGAAAATTCAGATTATTAAAAGGGACAGCTATAACATCTGGAAATAATAGAAGATCAAATAGAGAATATCCTCATGATTTGTAAGTTTATCATAGAATCATTATTTTTTGGTTGGTGATAAGGAAAAAACGGGAAAAATAAAAGTACATGATTACTATTTCCTTATTTTTTAGAAACCATGTACCGTATCACTAATTAATCAGCTCCTAACCATCCTAAAATTTTATGCAAGGTCAGGAATTTAGACCCACACAAAAAAGGATCCCACTTTGTGTGAGATTCTTTTTATTTCTAGTTCAAAGAGATCGTTAAACATTTCGACAGTTTAATTTTTATTATTAATCCTAAATTAATCGCACTGATGTTTATCTATGCTATATAATAAAGAAATATTTAAGAAATTTTCTGGAGTTTAATTTTAGGTCACCTTTGAGAACATGTCCAGAGAAAAAATACACAAAAAATATTTAAACAAAATAACAAGCTTTTTGTTTTGTTAAACCTGTTTCTAGTTTATCCAAACCAGATAATAAAAAATTGTTAAGTAACAGTGGTAATAAAAAATAATTAACCCAAGAGCGAGCGCGTGAAATATTTAGAAAATAGCAGGCGCGTCCGTCTCACAGACCGATTTTATAACATATTGTAATTTTTGAAATTTTTATATTTATCTTTATTCGGGGCTGTAAAATAAAATAACGTTTTGTTTTAAAATTATTAGTTATATTTTTAACATAAAAAACATGTTTGAAGAAAACCTTTAAACTAAAAATGGCTACTTATAAAAATCGTATAACTTTTTAATTATTTTCAAAACCATCATTACAAATAATGCCCACGTGTTCTAGACATAAAAATCTAAAATATTTTTGACAACAAAAACGTGTCTTTCGACTTTTCTTTGTGCTGCATATAGCGCCCCAGGTAGCCATACTGACGAAGGTGACGCCCTTAGGACGTCTATTTTTAGTCATCTTTGGTCTCGTACGTCAACTGACGAAATGTTGACGTCCTAAAGACGTCAGATTATAGGCGTCCTTTCGACGTCAATTAATATACGTCTTTTTGACGTCTTCTTAACGTCTCCGCTGTATCTGTAAATTTCGAAATGCTCTGAATAACAGTTTTGTTGCCTGAAAGGAAAAACTCTGTTTGGAAGCACTTTTTATTTTCATAAAAGATTCGATTGTTAGTGACAAGAGTCAATTAAGACGTCTTATTGACGTCTATTTGACGCCTTTTTTTACTGTACATATGGATAAATAATGTAGAAAGTGTAACCTATACTTCAGAAACAGAAAATTCTTTTAGAGCTGTTTATTCCGTTTTTGGTGCCTAAAAACATTTAGTGTTCGAAGAAAATTAAATTTAAAATCCCAAAATAGAATTTATTCAAATCTACCCCCCCCCCCTTTACGGTGAACCAACACTACGAAGGTGTATCCGAGTCTGATTCGGATTATGTCGTAAGTCGTAACATAACCGCGGCAAATTGTCGTGCGCAGTGACACAGTGACAGTGAGGTTATGTATATGTATGTTCTATATGGTGTATAGTCATGTATACAATGACTAAATAAATTGCATGTATAGTTTTTCAGTAACATCAATTTTAAATCAATATTTTTAGAACAAAAGATGCTAATATTACTTTTGATAAAAGTGGTAGTGAAGTTTTCTTTTTGGATAATAATGTTTTACGTCGTTCAGTTGGATGAGTCTGGCAACAATACCCTCGCCACTGTAAACGAAAAATGGCTGACTCCCATGAAACGGGAGGTATTCTGGCCCCCCTATAAAGACTCCAGGACATTTAGGAAAGCTCTTGTGGAGGGAGAATCTATTGGGGAAAGTTGGACACTATATGGTGTAAATCGAGTTTTTTATCAAACAAGTGAGTGCATCTTTTATTTTACTTTCTATCCCGCTCTTTTCATTGGTAAGGACGCCGAATTTGGCGGTTTATTTGTTTAAGTGATATATAAATAAGTGTAAAGGTGAGTTTATAAAAAAACTTTATCCTATCTAGCAAGAATGCTGAAATAAAAACATAAAAAATATTGTGGTTTGATTTCCCTGAATAAATAACAAAAACAATAATGAATATACCACAAGGAAAGCATATATAAGATATTAATCATAAGACTAGGATTAGGGTTAAGCTGGGACTATTTCTTTATAAACTCACCATAAGTCATCATAGATACAGGTTTACCTATTTTTGTTTAAACAGTACACAACACTATATGTGGGATATATGTTTAAACTTTTATAGTTTTTTACACTCTTGAACTGTTGAAATAACCATCAATAATTCTTTACATTATTTTAGGTGATTTAGAGAAAGCTTTAATAAAAGAAAGGGATGCAGAGTTGACAAGTGATTTAGCAGACACTGACATAAATGAACAGGAGCTTAACATAAGGCCAATTCGAAGAATAAAAAAGAGAAATTTACAGCTGTCCTCTGATGATGATGAAGAAAGCCAATATAGAAGACCACCAAAAATAACAATAAAAAAAATATCAGGTATGCGCCCCTTTAGAATTTGCAAATGCTTCCTTAGGAAATTTGAAATATTCTTACATATATGGCAAGGGTAATACCTGTTAACTCTGTCACTAATTTAATTATTAATTAATCACACATTACAACACTTTTGAAATTATTTAGGTGCTGTGGAAGTAAGACGATTAAGGAATACAGATCCAGAACCATCAAACAGGGCTGTTGATTTTAGTTTGTCTCAAACACCCTCAAGCTCTAACAAATTACCGGAACAAAGCCCATTGACTTCAGATACAAGTAAGTGACAATAATTAGGTAGTTTTCTTTAAATTCAAGACTATCCGCATATTGATTACTGTTGAATTATTATTGTGGCTACAGTCTATACTAAACATTTATAATATTGCTTTAAAAAAGTTTCATTTACATTTTTGTGTAGATTACACATGAACGAGTGTATCAAGCAATATGTTATAGGAATATTTTTTTATGAAAATGTATTATATAGTATTGAAAAACATCTGGGCCTGAAATATTAATCAACTTCTGTTAGTATCTAGTTTTTTCTTACTGGGAATCTAGATGGACTGTAGTTATTACAGATAAGAATCAACTTTTACAAGCATGACAAGTATATTTCATAAATACAACAAATGGTATTAAATACATACTGTGCAGTTGTTTTGCCAACTAATTACCTCTCGGTGAATACAAAATGCATATTTTTTCTTGTAGCTTTCAAGACCTTAGTAAACTTGCTCAATCAACTTAAAGAACAAAATAAACAAATATGGTCACAGCTGGAAGATATTGAAAAAAAGTTGGGAAATGGAAGTGAAATTGACCAGGCAAATGTTACAGAGATTTGCTTCCCAACGGATCTCCCTTTGAAAACAAAGGATGATCTAAAAATATTCGAAGATCATCTAAAGGAAAAGAGACATGTGGAACAGTTGGTGAGTTGTTTTGTGAATAATATTTTCACTTATTTTTTCATTTGGTCATAGAAACAAAAAATAGTTCAGAGTTTCTACATGTTGATAATTACTACATGTACCTGAAATCATATAAAAACACTAAGTAATTAAATAACAGAAATATTAAAATTTATAACATTCCTATGAGCGCATTTGTTGGATGATGTGTGTTATGAATGTAGCAGGTATATATTCTGATTTTAATTAAGTTTCAGTGTATTTTAAAAAGTGTTATTTTTTTTAATTTCAGATTCTCCACTTTAATTCACTCGGAGGGAAAAACAATAAATTGATCATCCATAATATTCTAAGAAGACTTTTAACAGATGAAGTAGCATCCTTATTTAGCTATTATGGAAAGAGGGGAAAAGAACCATTCTACATATTATGTGTTAATGAAGCTATAATAAGTAAGTCATAAATTATTTGGTCAAATGTATAGATATTTGTTACAATGTTATTGAAGTTGAAGTGTTTGTTTTCTAGTAAAAAAATTTAGAGGTTGGGAATCAGTGAACTGTTTTACATATTCTAATACTATTTAAAAAATATTGTATGCATGTTTTTTTCAATACCACTATGTTTTCCTCTTTAGAAGCAGTTCAGTCCAAGCATATTAACAGAACAGAGGTTGAAGAAACAATTAAGCTTTGGATAAAACATGCGCCGGATAGGATCAAATCCAGAAATATGAGAAAATCAGATCCAACGGTATAAAAAGATTTGTTAAATTTTCACTAAAGAAATTTGTATAGGATGTACAATTATTAATTTTTAGTATTAATTTTCAATTATGTACAAACGAAAATATTTACAGCCTGTTGTAAGGAAAAGTCAATTCTATCGTAGAGTAGCAGAAGAAAATAAAAAAGTATTTGCAAATTTACATACAGACAACAATTTTAAGTCGAAAACTGTCAATAACGTTGAATATTCTGAAACTGGTGATTCATGTAGCAATCCAAATGATACAATTAATGAGTTATGTCAAACTGATCATGATTCTGTTAATGCACATATTTATGAGAATAAAGTTCAACTTGAAACACATGAACCTGAAATTTTTGAAGAAAATTTACAAGCTGACTTTTTGGAAAATGTTGACGACAATTCAAAGTCATATGATACTTATCTTCCAACAGTACAGTCAAATGAATTTAAAGCATGTTCTAATCCTGTTGACTTAGTTTCTGACCTACGAAATTGGGCAATCAGGTTGAATGTGCCTCATCACTCTGTAACGGCTTTATTAAAAATTTTGGCACCATATCATCCTGAGATTCCATTAGATAGTAGAACATTACTAAAAACTCAGAGATCAGTCAATTTAAAAAAATTGGATAATGGTGAATACTGTCACTTTGGTATTGAACATGTCCTTAAACAAATTATTCCTTACAATTGTGTTGATGAAAAATTAAAATGTAGTATTAATATTGACGGATTACCCTTATTTTCTAGTACAAATTTGCAATTCTGGCCAATTTTAGGCATGTTAAGAAATTTTGAGAGTTTTCCTTTTGCTATAGGCATATTCTGCGGGAAATCTAAACCATGTCCTTTATATTTATACCTGGAAGATTTTTTAAAAGAAATGAATTATTTAAAAGAAACTGGATTCACATTACATGGTAGAGTTTATTTCGTGGAAATAGTTAATTTCATTTGTGATGCACCGGCCAAGGCATATTTAAAGTGCATAAAATCTCATGGAGGCTACTCTTCATGTGACAAATGCTGGGAGTCTGGTGTATGGCACAATAGATCAGGAAAAGTAATTTTAAATGGTATAACTAGTTCTTTGAGAACAGATGAGCAGTTTAGGTTAGGATTGGACGATGAACATCATAAAGGAAATTCACCTTTGCTCGACTTAAATATAGGCCTAGTTTCATCTTTTACAATTGATTACATGCATGCTGTGTGTTTAGGAGTCATGAAAAAACTTCTTATGTGTTGGATCTCGGGTGGCTTACATGTTAGGTTAAGAGCTGCAAATATTGATATTTTGAGTGAACATATGTTATTTCTGAGACCTTATATTCCATCTGAAATTAATCGGAAACCTCGAAGCCTACAAGAATTATCGTATTGGAAAGCTACTGAATTCCGTAATTTTTTATTGTATTTTGGACCATTTGTTTTGAAGGACAATATTGATATTTCAGTAATTGAACATTTTTTATTATTGCATGTTGCCATCTCATTGCTAGTCTCGCCAAATCATTTGTCAGTTTTTGGTACTAAGAATGCTGACAACTTATTGAAAACTTTCATAAAACACTGTGAGTTTATTTATGGATCTGAATTTTATGTATATAACACACATGTCTTGTGTCACTTGGCTCAGGACGCTGAGCAGTTTGGTACTCTGGATTGTTTCTCTGCGTTTCCATTTGAAAATTTTTTAGGTGTTATAAAAGGTTTTATTCGATCTCCTCATCATCCATTACAACAGATTTATCGTAGATTAAGTGAGAGAAATTTTGTTTATTTAAAGCCAGAATTTAGTACAAGTAATTTATCTTTTGAAAAAGATAATGATGGGCCTACTATCAATTTATTAGTAGTAAAACAGTACAAAAAAATGTTGTATAAAAATTTAACTTTTTGCATTAGCAGCTATTCATGTGCTGATGCATACTGCATGATGAAAAATAATTTAGTTGTCGAAATACATAATATTTGTATAAATAAAAATGGAGAAACTATTGTTGTTGGTAAACAATTTATGATGTATAAACCATTGTACACATATCCAATAGATTCTAGAGATTTAAGTATTTATGTAGTTAATGATTTGTCCGATTTACTGGCTTGGAATATTTTAGATATAAGTTCAAAATGTATAGTTTTTCCCAATAAACCTGATAATTTGAGTTATGTATCTTTTCCTCTACTGCATACATTGTAGTATACAGTGCATTTCATCGAAAACTATCCATCGTATATCATTTTAAATGCGCGATTTTATAAAAATACAAAAGTTCGTCAAAAATTATATAAATGGGGAAGTTTCTTTGCTCTTTATATGTACTCCCTATAACCTTAACCCCTTCTCTTTATAATAATCCCACTTTTTATGTAGAACAGCCCTGCTTTTGATAGTTCTGGATCTGTATTTCTAACTTCCACAGCATCTAAATAATTTTATAAGTTTCAGTTGGAAAATAGTTTTGCTTTTTTAGATTCAATTAAAAAAGAAGGTGATTCTAGGGAGGGATGAGGGGGTTAAAGTTTTACAAAGTACATATGATCTTTGATCTATTTTTATATCTTTTCAACAAAGTTGCAGTTTCAAAACACATAAGGTGAATCATTTTCATTGAAATGCACACAGTATTGGAATGTAATTATTTTTCTGTGAACATTCTGTTTTTTTTAATATTTAAGTAATAAATTTATATGTTTCTAACAAATCTGTTTATTTTCAATTTTCAATATGTTCTTTTTAAGACACATTTTCATTAGTTTCTAGATAAAAATGTTTCAATAAGGAACATATACATGTACTAGAAAAAATAACGACAAAAGAATACTATTACAAAAATTTAAATATTAAGATAGCGGTTCATACTAGATGACAAGATAGTTTAAGATTTACAAAATTTGTGGATATTCTTATTTTTGCTCTCAGCCTCATACGTTACATCCAAACTACGTTCTAATGAGGACGTCCACAAGTGACGTAATTCTGCTGTGAAACACGTCCATTTAACTGCACAAAAGACGTCATAAACACGTCCATTTAACTGCACAAAAGACGTCATATGGTTCAAAATTTGGACGTCTTTCGGACGTCCAGAAACTGACGTCTTTTAGCTGTGTCTTACTTTCGTCTTTTAGGCGTCAATGTATATGGTCAATTGACGTCCTGTGGACCAATAACGTGCCGTCTCATTGACGTCATTTAGACGACATGTGCTACCTGGGGCATCGTCCTGTCTGTCCATCCGGTGGAGCATCTTGTTGGTGTGTAGTGTCGTGGTTACCAGATATTTCGAGAAGTCTGTCTCTCAAAGTCATAAAAATACAGTTTTGTTTCTAATTTACTATTTACTTTTAAATATTTCAATAAAAATACATCAACAATAACATAATATAAAAAAATATGTGCAGTTTAACTTACCTTTACTACTGTAAAATATTCACTAACAAACTCGTATACAGCAGGCGCGTCCGTCTCATAGACCGAATTTTACAATATTTCACCTATGAGCGACCGGTATGGCTAAACGTTTAACACTAGTGCACAAAGCACACACTAGTGTGTGGATTGCATTGAATAAAAAGTTATTCAATGGTGGATTGTTGATCTAGGAAGGTAGAAGGGGGGTGTAGGCGGTAAAACCGCGCGTAAACAAAAATCAATAAATTAAAAATTTCGTCCGTCTCTCAGACACAGTGTTGTTAATTGGCGGACTAAAGTCCGATTTTCGGACTTTTTTTATGATGGTGGACATTTGGCGGATCTTTAAACTTTGCGGATCTTTGTCGGACTTTCTGTCATGAACGCAACATGATATTTATTATTACTTCTCATGAATAATTTTAGAGGGTTTTCTTTTTACTCACCCAAACACGCACCCATGCAAACTTTACAATAGGCAACACGCCACACAATACTGAAAAAGTGTGCAGGGGTGCATACATACGCGGGGCAACGCCTTAGGCGGTAACCCGGTTTAGGTAGATCACTATTGTTTTTAAAAGGTAAGGCTATATCTATTAACTAGAAGGGTGGGGCTATACCTGACTGTCTTGAATACATAACGGTTTCGCTTTCTTTCTGCGATACTCCGACGTTAGAATTAGTGTAGTAGGCATATTTTCAAAATTTTGATTTGGTAATTGTTTTATTTGTTTTATCATTTTAAAATGGATAAGTGGCTCTCTAGTTTTAAGGTAAGGAAAGTTTTTAAATGTTCATTTTTTGGTATATGTTACTGTTTTTTATTCAATTGCAGGCTTCCGAGAAAAAACAAAATAATAATGTAGCTCTAAACCTGACGGACAAAACCAATAAAATAGAAGGTTTTGATCAGCCTTGCTGTAGCAAAGATTTGGTAAACGAATGTATTTCAGACCAACTCGAAGAACCTTTAACTTCTAGCGAAGAAGAAATGGAAACTGTAAGTATTCGATTAAACAGCATATTAAAAGTATATCTAATAAATTGAATGCAAACAAAAAAGGCGAGTGTTGCATTATTGTAAAGCGACGAATATGATATTCTTCTTATCTTTAAATATTGTAGAAATATAATTCATGTATTTTTCTACTTATTGTAGAGTGAATCATCAACCGAAATTGCAGTGAAAGAAAAGACAGGTCGAAAATCTCAGACTAGGATGCTAAGTAAGAAATTACTAGGATGCTGGAAATGAATATGCTTATTGCAAAGTATGCAATAATGAAATTATTGCCCATAAAAGTCGCCTACTGAAACATGAGCTAACAGAAAAACATAAGGCCAACTGGAAGAAGATATCAACAAACACAAAAATTACAAATTTCAGCAATAAAGACAAACAATTAAAAATTGCGGTAAAAACTGCTGAATTGAAACTATGTGGTCTATTATCAACAAATAATATGCCATTTTCAGTAATGGATATGCTTTCGCCTTTATTGAAATCAATTTCTCCCGATTCGAAAATAGCCCAACAAATTAATGTCAAACGTCTCAAAGCGACTAATATTATGTGCGAAAGTCTAGGCAAGTCATTTCTGGAGAATTTGTATGCTAAAATGAGAGAGCCAGGAGTTTTCTTCTCCTTAATATTAGACGAAACCACCGATATTTCCGTAAAGAAGCAATGCGCTTTTTCTATCATATACTTTGATACAGAACATAATGTAGTAAAAAACTGTTTTTTTCATCTTGTTGAAACACAAAGCTCTACAGCGGTAGAGCTATATAATACTTTAAAACATACTTTACTTTCGAAGGGTATTCCTTTAAAAAATATGGTGGGGTTTTCTTCTGACACAACAAATGTTGTGGTTGGTGAGCAAAACTCAGTGTTTTCACATTTAAAGGAAGAGATGCCGGATATCCTCTGCGTGAAGTGGTCCTGTCAGATGGCACATTTGGCAACTTCTACGGCTTGTTTAAAACTTCCCAAGAATGTAGCAGATTTGCTACGTAATATTGGTAGCCATTTCAACTGAAGTGCTTTGCGCAGAAAACGATTTGAAAAATTCCAAAAAAATTTTCATGTCGAAATGCACAAAATTTTGTCACCCTCCATAACCAGGTGGCTTTCAATCAAACAATGTGTAGACAGGGTTTTGGAACAATATTTATTTATTTATTTATTTATTTATTAGCAGTAGATACAAATTTACAGTCTAATAGTGTGATACTTAGGAATACAATCTACAATAAATGCTAGAATCTCTAGTTACAATAATACTCTCTTTGGTTAATGATTAGTAAGGTAATTTTTACTTCACTCTTATAAACTTAATCTTAATAAGCTATCATCACAGTACTGCTATGGTTTTAAGTGCACAATGGTATTTATAATACTGTGTGTGCACTCATTTATCTATTTTACAGTTACTTTTGAACCCCTTACTGGGTATTTTAGAGAATTGGTGTTTCAGGACCCATCGTACACTACGGAAAGTATCTTGGGAACTTTAAATAACTCTTTCACTAAAGTTTATTTAGAATTTATAGCATATGTTTTAGGCCTCATGACTGAATTTAATTTGCTTTTTCAATCTAATAAACCTTTGCTGTATAAAGTTAAACCCGAAACAGAAAATATATTGAAGCATTTATATGCTAACTTCATAGAAATTCATATAATAAGAAAGGCAATGATATTTTTAAATTAGCCATGAGAATCCCTCTAATTTTTTACCAATGGAAAAAATTTATGTAGGTATTTCTGCTTCGGAAAGCTTAAATGAACTAAAAAGAACTGGGAATATTCCACAACAAGATTTTGATAAATTTTATGTAAGCATTTTGTCATTTTATGTAGAATTAGTGTCTAATATCAAAAACAGATTTGATTTCAGAGACCCTATTTATGATATTTTGAAAATTATAAATCCTACAGAGGCACAGTCATTTAATATTAAATCTTTAGCCCAAGTGCTCATTAGATTTCCAATTTTAAAAGAATATGTAGACCCTCAAGAATTAGACAATGAATGGCGAAGACATGCATTGCTAAACTTTGATAATTTACAATTAATTTCAAATAGTGAAGCTGACGTTTATTGGGCTAAAATATTTAGTATTAAAAATGCTGCCAATACACTTCTTTTTCCAAATATGAAGGTATTTTCTTTACTTTTAGTTCTTCCTTTTTCAAATGCTAATGTTGAAAGAATTTTTAGCGACGTATTTAATATAAAAACTGATAAGAGAAATCTTTTGAACACAGAAACCATTCGTGCTATTTTAGCAACAAAATATGGTATTGAGGGCTGTGGTGGATTAATTTCATTTTCACCGACCAAAAACATGTTGGAAAGTAAAATTTGGAAAAAAAATTGATTAATAGACCAAACGAAAACCAAAAAATATTTAATTTTTAGTTTTACATTATTGTACCTGATTAAAAAACGATCTTACTTGATCGTTCCTGGTGCAATGTTTAAGACTTGTTTTTATTTTTATTATATTACAAAGTTCCTATTTGCCATTTGCATAGGAATTAGTTTCAGAGGTATTTATTCGTAATTTTGTTATAAAAGTGGTTGAATTTAATATTAATAAGTATTTTTTAAATAAATTTTCTTATTTTTAAGTAGTATTTTAATAACCAATATTTCCTAAAACTTTTTGATTTCTTAATTTTTATACATTGTATATGTATATATTTCAAATTTACCGCCAAAATAAATTAGTTTGTTAGCGGACCAAATCGGACTTTTTCGAGAGACCGAGTGGATGTTTTAGATGAATGCGCCCAACAACACTGCTCAGACATGAAACGCCCGCTGTAGGGTTAATAATTAAAATAGTATATTATAGTATAAGTGGATAAAGAGGTCTTTCAAACACGCGCGATTTTTTCGAGCACGACAGCGCAGCCGAGTGCTCGAAATAGAGCAAGTGTTTGAAAGACCAGTTATCCACGAATACTTTACGTTATTTTTTTTTATTGGTGCACTTTGGAATAATAAAATATTATTATTATATTATTACTACAAAAAAATGGAAGTCCATCCTCGATGCCAAGTTTCGTGAACGTCAAATAGTATTTATTTTTATTTGACGTTACGGGGTAATGCTGTCAGATCAATAATCAAAAAGTTTCTTTATTTATATTTAAAAGGATACAGTGTATATATGAATATATAAATACATTTTGCAGAAAAAACCAAATAAGACATTGGTTCCTAATGAAAATATACAATTTAAAAACTAATAAAAAAAGTTGTCATTGATACTTACGTTTCTCAAGTTATTGTTGTTACCATGGGGACTTTAAAAAACGGGCGTATTTGAAAGTTCGATTTAAACACGCTGACGCGTGCTTTAAAAAGGTAATATGAGGCATCAATAAAATATATATATATATATATATATATATATATATATATATATATATATATATATATATATATATTAGGTGTTTAATTAACACATTTCGGAATTTTAAATGGCCTTTTTGACTAAACCCTGTTTTCCCATGTACAGGGTCATGATTTATGTCATTGCTCGGCATACAATTATAATAAATTATCGACAGTAGATTTTAGACTCCTAGGATTACTGCACAAACTACATACTCCCACAAAAAACACTCATTTGTTGGTCAAACAAGTATAATCTAGGTTAAGAATTATGCAAGTGAAGATAGTCACAGTACCAACTTATAGAAAAATTACCAGAACTGTGGCTTAACTTTAATCTAGTTTAAATAAATGACGGTGCAAGCCAAACAGTTAATCTAAGTTTTAATAACTTAAACCTGGTTTTGTTAACAGAAGCTTTGCACTAGTACGGTGCAAGTGGCCCTAAGAGGTTCTAAAAGATTTCATCTACAGGATTTAGGTTCTACACGTAAAATTTAAAAATGTGTGATGGTTTTCTAATAAATGATTTGAATAGTTAGAATCTAATGTTTTATTGTCATAGTTTTACGTTTGTGTAGTGAAATTCTAATTTTAAATTTTCTAAAAGTTCTACCGATATATATATATATATATATATATATATATATTTAGAATTATATCTTCTTGGGTTCAAAGGTTGTGGAATGAAACAAATATATTAGTTAAAATATATTTTCGAATAAAGACTTATCAAACTTCTTGACGTTTCGCTCTTATTTTAGGAGCATTTTCAAAAGAATATGTATAAATATTAAAATTAAATTACATAAAATACAGTTATTGTAAAAATTATTTTGAAAAAGTCAATAAAATGTCATGAATGAAGTGTCAATAGTAATAGAATACCTGCCTTAGATATTTACGCAACGATATTATGTTGGGAGTGATAAAAATAAATTAATTAATTAATATATTTTAACTAATATATTTGTTTCATTCCACAACCTTTGAACCCAAGAAGATATAATTCTAAATATTATCGGAAGGTTGAAGAACATAAGTGAATTTATATATATATATATATATATATATATATATATATATATATATGACATTTGTCATTACTACATTTTAATTTATAATCTGCTGATTTTGTTTAATTTTGATGATTTAGATTTGTTATTTTTAATGAGTTTGGATAAATTGTAATCAGTTTTAAAGCACTAGTGGAACACCGTCCTTAAAAATTAAATCATTTTTAGAAACTTTAGACATGAATATTTGCATTTGACGCAAGTAGGTGGTGCGAGGCTGCTATAGTGATGACATTAGTCTTTACGAACATTATAGTATTTTGTAAAACAAGTATCTATCACAATGACTCACTCTGTAGTACGAGTGCGGTTTGCGTAACGAACCGCGAAGCGGTGATTTAGACAAAGCACGAGTACTGCAAAATGTCATTGTGACACGAATTTTACATATTATTTTTTTAAAATGAACGTGCATAAACGTTTTTAATAAAAATAAAATTAGAATTAGGGATTTTGTCCTAATTTATTTATGTTGGTTACCCTCACATATAAAAGTGACAGTTGACAGAATTTTTAAATTTAAATTTTCAAACATAGTTCCGAATTTATGAATAGCGAATTATTATCCACTCGATCAGAACTTCCCAATATTGATTATAATGCAGATAATGATTTACCAGAAAAATTTAAGCAAACGTATGAGGAGGAGTATGGACGTTTTTTAAAGTGGTGTGTAGAAAACGTTGTGAATAATTACCACGGACTTAGGTCCCTGATAATTTAATTACACAAAAAATGTCAGCTGTAAATGTCAGTTTGTCAGCCATAAGTTAAACAGTGCATCCAACTGTATAAAAACTTACCAAACACGGTATTGAAACGTTTATTTTGTGAAACTGTTTTCGGTGTCACAAAGTAGATTTTGTAGATGCGATTTATAAAAAATAATTAAAAATCTTGTCATGCCGCCATGTTGATTCAAATGGACCAAACAGAACGTTATTCGGAGATCGCGATTAGCGTCTGTATGAAACACCCTATAGATAGGCGAGTTCTTCTAATCTAAAGGTTTGCCAACTTTTTTGAATTTATCTTTTATATAGATTTGGTGAACGCGCTGAATGTCAAATTTCTAATATGACATTTGTAACAAGTAACCGTCAACAACTATAGTTTTTGTAAGTGACAGTAAAACTGACCAGAAGCAACAATGTCTTCTGAGCTTGATAACTGGATAGAAATTGCAAAACAATGCAAGTATTTACCAGAAAACGACTTAAAAAAGTTATGTGATATTGTGTGCAGTATTTTATTAGAAGAATCAAATGTTCAACCTGTATCCACTCCTGTTACTGTTTGTGGTGATATACATGGACAGGTTAGAAGCAAAACTTCTGGGTGTTTTAATATTTAGTTGTTTTATCTTTCAGTTTTATGACCTCGAAGAGTTATTTCGAAAAGGTGGACAAGTTCCTGATACAAATTACATTTTTCTAGGCGATTTTGTTGATAGAGGCTACTACAGCCTGGAAACATTTACAAGACTTCTTACGCTCAAAGCTAAATATCCAAATAAAATAACTTTGTTGAGAGGCAATCATGAAAGTAGGCAGATTACACAAGTTTATGGTTTTTATGATGAGTGCATGACTAAGTATGGAAATGTTAACGCTTGGAAATATTGTTGTGGAGTTTTTGATCTACTAACTATTGCTGCAGTAAGTGTTCAAGATAATAAAGCTTAGTTGAAAAAATTGTTGATAATAGAATTCGATCAGACCTCTACAAAATTTTGGAAGGTTTTTCATTCTAATGTTCATGTTTATTCTCAATTTTATTAGAGTTTGATGAGTTTTTGGTTTCACATTTATTTCCAAGTTATTCAAAGATTTGAATCAGAATATTTTCAACGCATACTGTCTTTAGTCTCCAGTAGTGTTATTTTATGCGCTCTGATTATTATTAATTATATTTGGTACTCTGTACATTCTATTGGCTGTCTCGGGAGCTCTGGTATTGACTTAATTCCCTTGAGGGATGTAGGGCTGCAACATATGCCTTCCACCATACACGGTTTTGTGTCAACCACTTGATCTCTCCCAAAATCTTGCCGTCTTCTCCAATTTCCTTCTCCGGCCTTCTCAGAGTATAGCCTAGCCAGCCAAATTTCCTTATCTTTGTGGTAGCACCAATAGGATTGTCATTTGCTCTTTGTATTAATTCTTCGTTTGTTACCTATTCTATCTGTCCAGTATATTATGTTGAAAATTCTTCTGGGACACATTTATAAATACTTGCAGCTTGTTTGTAACTGTTCTCGTGACTTTCCATGTTTAGCAGCCATACAGAAGGATTGACATTACATTTGTTTAACATATTCTTAGTTTAGTATTCCTTTGTATTTCACCTCTGTGAAGCTAGTAAACCCATTTCGGAAGAATCAAATCAAAACTATTACGATATTCAGTACTCATTTTGTACTAATTTGTACCACAAAGAATAATTTTGTACCTTTACCCATTAAAGAAAAAAATATGGCGCTGCTAGCTTCATGTTAACCTAGGAAGCCCAAATTAATAATAATTTTAAAAAAATGAAAAAAAATACAGGAAATTGAAGAACTGAATTTGTACTAATTTGTACCACAAAAAAAAATTTAACGTCAACCCCATCAAACAACCCCTGTTGTGATAAATTGAATAGCAAACCCATATTATTGGATCTTTTCAAGGTTTCTTGAAAAACGAAATATTAAAGTCGATTCTATTAGTACTAAATTTGTACTACGAAGGATATTCCAAAATATTAAAGTCAACCCACTTAAACAACCCCTGCTTAGATAATAGTCCAAGATCCCAGAGCGTTCTGACATAACTTATTTTCACATGGATGAAACCTTCACGACTTAGTAGCGTCTAGTATCCTTTAAATACCTGCCTTCTTGTGGAGCTTGCCCTGTGACACCTGGGCAGGTACCAGGTGAGAAAAGTAACTAAAAATATGAGTTATCTAACTTAAATTTGTATGGCTGATTTTTATATATATTTTGTAGAATATTATTCTAAACTAGAATTATAAAGTGTCAGACACTTTTCATGGAGCAGAACTTTTGTCAGACTCTTTAAAGCTCGACAAAAAATTAATGAACTTTACTTATTTTTTCATGTCTGACTTTTAAATATGTTATTCAAGTAACTATTACGTTATATTTCATCAGTCGGACAAATTCGAGTGACCAAACATCCCCTAAACACAAAATTATTCAGCCGGGAGTGCGAGCGTGAGAGCACTATGCGCATGCGTCTCAGAGTAAAAAATTGAAATGTATTGAAAATACTTACTAACTTCAATCCAAGATTTTTGCATCCTTATTTCAAAAGACTTGAAATGTAAAATCTGCAGACCTACTGACACAAACGGATGAAGCCTCTTACACCGATTGAAGTGTTTTCCTTCCTGAAATCCAGCAACTGACCTATACCATGGGTCGGAAATAATAGTCAGTGACTAATTTTTAGCATATAAGTATCTCAAGGGAGGCAAGGGCAGAGAGAAGCAATTCCAGTGGCGGAAACAGTTCGCTTTTAAATAAATAATGTGTAATGACATATTATTTTGAGCCGCTCCTAATGTACTGTTTCCGAACTAATCCTGACGTCACTGACTATTATTTACAGCTTCTGGTATAGAAGCTAACAAATTACTTTGCACCATCACGTTGGACAAGCCGCGATCGGCCATAAATTTTCCTATAGCTTTGAAGTAGGACATCATGATATGGAATGGTCCCAAATGAATAAATAGGTTGTCAAATTTGGGTGCTTCAGTAGGTTGAATTTGTAAGGCTACTTTTGCTATTACAAGGTCATAAGTAATTAAAATGCAAGATTGTTTAACTTCATTGCAAATTTTTAAACTTTGCTCCATTGTCTCCAAAACAACCAATGTGTTTATGGGCGATAGATTGATCGGAGTAATATAAGAAACAACTTGCTTTGGCTTATCTTCATTATTACTGATCAAACAATTGTAGCCAACCCACATCGGAAGATTTGGTAAATGATAAGCATGACTTAACATCCTAATTGTATCAATGTTTTTATATAATTGTAAATTTTAGGTAGTGTATCTTCAGCTTCATGAATAGAAATTTTCAAACTATCAGTCATCTTGGGTTTTTTCATATATGGTCGACCTTCTACCTCAGTAACCTCCAGTGTTCTTCGTCGTCTTTTTGCCGACGTTCCAGGTTCTTCGCTGGTGGAAAAAGGCAAATTTGGAGTGTGATTCGTGTAAAGAATTTGGATCCACGTTTTGGTAAATTATACCAACAGTGTCGTGTAACGTGTCCTTCCCATCTTTTGTTTCCACAAACTGATCAAAATTATCATACGCAACTCCAGTGCAGAGGTTCAGATTTATTTTAATTGCTTTAGGACACATAGTTGATTTTTGCATAGAGTAATAAGTAGCTTCAGTCTCCAGCTCCTCTATCCCTGGATAACTAATACAATGGCCATATCTGTGGATGATGTTGATTATATTATGGCTGCTTGTTAAGCTTTTTAAAGCCATTCCGAGCTTAATATGCTTTGACGTTTCACATTTACCATTCAAGATAGCATACACAGCATCCTGGCTCAAAGATTTAACTAGTCGAACACATTTAAAATTGTTTTTCCTTTTGCTGTTACTTCCTGCAATAAGAGTAATAAGAGTACAATAAGATTGGGATAAGTTTTCCGGCACTGAAACTTCACCGTTTTTAAGATCTTGAACAGATAAATTATTTGGCAATTGTTTTTCTCAATTTGTAGTACTGATTTCCTCAATATCAAAGCAACTTTATTAAGAATGTCCCGATCCTTCAAATTGTCTAATAACTCTTCATCAATAACAGAAACATGTTTCGGAGCAAGTAGCTTCTTATTATGACACATTAAGAAATTAATCTCCTTTATAAATACTTTGTTTATTTTATCTTCAAAGTTATGGGGAGGGAAATTCCCCATAACTTCTTTAGAGTTTTCTACTTCTTCGTTAAATAGCTCTATGTAGTTCCTGTGGAGAAATGTAAGAAAGTAACATCGACCTTTTTCTACTACATTTTGATGTATAAAATTACAAACTTCATCAAAAACTGCTTGATGGTGTTTACGAATATCCTGCCAAAATGTTTTAGCTTTATTTTTCTTTGACGACATTTTATAGGAATATTCCATTTGACATTTTTTATGATAGTATATTGTCGAATCCATTATATCTTGTACTTTCTCAATTAATTCTGCCAAGTCTTCTTCTTCAACATTTAATTTCATTAAAAAATCATTTTTACCGCACTTATGCAATGGTAGTCGTTTCAATTTATGCCTTTTAGTCATTTTGTCACAATATATACATGTCTGGGTTTTGTCAATTATCATATAATTTTCAATTGAAACATCATGACAAGAGGAATTAACATCACATTCAAATGTCGCACAAGGTTCCTCAGAAATACATGGCACCGGTTCAACTGATTCTAATTCAACAATAGGTTCAACACTTTGATCAGGTATTACAATAGGTTCAGACATAGTACTAACTGGAGTTGAGTTTGATACTACATCTGAATCTAGAACTATAGAATTATTTTGTTGACTTGAGGTAAATTGTATGCATTGATCATTATCAGTACTAACATTACTTGGTAGGCTTGATGTCGATGCAACTGATGTATTTTCAACATCACTCGATAAATTTTTTTTAGCAATTTTTGGATTTTCTGAAGTGTCAGAATGATACCTTTTTGGTAAAGCAGTAAAATTCTTATAACATTCTCGATGGTAACCATTGTCATACAAATCTTCCGGAAAAACTAAGTCTTTAAATTTTAGGTTATGGAGTACTCACTGTTTTAACTTCCATGGTTTTCACTATTACAAATGACAATATCAGTCACTAATTACACAATATAAACAACAAAAACATGTGCTCTTATCTCTTATACACCCGAACTGCATGGATACTATAGGTTGCGCGCGCAATAAGCACATATAATACACTGTAGAGTTGAGCAGATGGTGAGTTTAAGAAGGGGAACCAAGTTGTTGTGAACGTCTCACTCGCTCTGAAATGCATGCGCATAGTGTTCTCACGCTCGAACTCCCGTCTGAATAATTTTGTGTTTAGGGGATTTTGTGTTTAGGGGATGTTTGGTCACTCGAATTTGTCTGACTGATGGAATATAACTTTTAATAGTTACTTGAATAACATATTTAAAAGTCAGACATGAAAAAATAAGTAAAGTTCATTAATTTTTTGTCGAGCTTTAAAGCGTCTGACAAAAGCTCTGGTCCATGAAAAGTGTTTGACACTTTATAATTCTAGTTTAGAATAATATTCTACAAAATATATATAAAAATCAGCCATACAAATTTAAGTTAGATAACTCATATTTTTAGTTACCTTTCTCACCTGGTACCTGCCCAGGTGTCACAGGGCAAGCTCCACAAGTAGGCAGGTATTTAAATTATACTAGACGCTACTAAGTCGTGAAGGTTTCATCCATGTGAAAATAAGTTATGTCAGAAAGCTCTGGGATCTTACTCTATAAGTTGAATAGCAAGCCCATTATCCTCCGAAAATTTCAAAATCTTTTGAAAAAGGAAATATAAAAGTTGACTCCATTGAAACTGAATTTGTACTAATTTGTACCACAAAAAATGTTAACGTCAACCTACTTAAACAATAGCAAGCCCATTACCCTCCGATATTTTCAGAATTTCTTGAAAAATTAAATATTAGTCAATTCTATTAAAAAGTACCAAAAATTAAAATAAGCTCTTTTGTGCACTGCTTAATTATTCCAAAAAATCCATGCTAAAATTTTTCTGACCACTAGAAAAATTATTAAATAAAGGCATCAATCAGCAGTAGGTTAATAGGAGCGGCAGATCAGACATCAGACGCCTCTCATCTGAAAACCAAAAAAAATTGCCATACTGACTCCTATCAGTTTTTGCTACAGTGTAAAAAAAATGTTTTTCATCCTTTACTAAGCCGCCAAGAAGTCAAAAATAGTGATAACATCAGAGTATGATGCCATTCATATCTTCTAACTGCCTAGAACTATTTGCGCCTTATTACGCACCTGCAGAACAAAAATCGATAATATCGATGTTCCTAGATATAGAAAGTGCCTATGATATTGTAAAATTAAATATTCTTTACGAACAAATGGAAAAAATTGGACTTCCAGGTGTATTCATTAAAAAAGTAGTATCAATTTACACAAACAGAAAAATATTTCTACAGGTAAATAACGAAATAGTAGGAAATAGCATTTCTAATATAGGTTTACCACAAGGAAGTATTTTGAGTCCAATTTTATACTTAATATATACATTTGATTTACACTCTAGTATTTCGCATGAAGGAAAGATTCTGTAATTTGCAGATGACGTTTGTCTCTATTCAGAAGGATTGGAAATTTTACAAGGTGTAACTACCATGAATACATTATATCAACAAATAGAAAGATATTGTTTTAATAAAGGTTTAACTATCTCAGTTAAAAAAACGCAAACGTGTGTATTCTCCAAAAAACATAATATACCGTGTCAAATATTATTAAATAATACTATGTTTGACGTACAGTCGACAGTAAAATATTTAGGGGTAGTATTAGATAGAAAGATGTTATGGAAAGAACATATTCAACATATTGTAACAAAAGCAGATAAGGGACTCAATATATTAAGATCCGTGTGCCATACCAAGTGGGGTTCTGAACCAAATATTTCACTTATGTTATATAAATCTTTCATCAGATCAATTATAGATTATGGATCCATTTTCTATTCTCAAGCTGCCGAAACTCATTTGAAAAAGCTGGACAGAATAATTAATAAATCACTTTGTCTGTGTTTAGGAGCTATGAAAAGCACTCCGATATCAAACCTAGCTGTAGAATGTACAGAACCACCACTAAATCTCAGAAGAGAGTACCTTATAGACAAATTTGTGCTAAAACTCATCTCAAAAAATAGTATATTGATGAAAATTTACGAATCATCTATACATCATTTTATTTTTACACGCATCAAAAACTCAAATAAATGTTTCAGCAGCACTGTATGATCCGAAGAAAGGGAAGTCTTTAGGAATAAGAATAAACAACAAACTATCAATATTCTCTGCTGAACTAATTGCGATTCTAGAAGCACTTAAATATATCTATATTTTTAATGACCGTTAATACTCAATATTTCTTATATTTTCATGGGTTTCCGTCAGAAATAAAATCACTTGCTTATAATGGTAACGTTTCGGTCTATTTTATTTAAACCATTTTCAAACCTTTCTAAAAATTTTGAAAACACAATACATTTATTTTAATACATATAGTTAAAATATAATTCTTTAAAACTTACTTAATGATTTTGCCTCCATAGAGGCTTGTCTACTACTGTACAGTAGTATTTCTTAATTTAATAAAAGACAATTATTACACATAAAAACAAACAATATAAACTATGTTAAAAATAGTTGACATGTATATTACAGAGTGTCCTAATTAAATTAAAATTAGAACTAGAGACCTATTTTTTAATTTTTAATAACTAGGTAAGGTGTAGATATTCATTTATAATAATAAGTTCGTATATATACAACTTAAGTTGTCTATGTCAGTTCTGAAATTGACTGAGTCAGGATTCTTCTTAATATTTATCATTTCTTTTGTCAATCTTTTACTAATATTTTTTTCTGTAGTTATTATTTCTACGTTGTTGAAATTGATAAAAATCACTCTTTTAATTTCTCTGCATACTCAATTGACTCATATTTAATGGTCGTTACTGACCTATCCAAATGTCAGCACTGCATATACTAATTCAAAATATTCCAGATCAACCATGCCTAATCAACTATTTAAAAGACATTAATATATGCCATGAAATCTAATTTGCCTCGTGTAATATAAATAGTTCAGAAAAAAGATAATGATCAGTTCTTATAGGTAACACGTTGACTGCATTATGGGACTAATATGTTCTGTAAACATTTTGGTTATGTGCGGTGAATGTTGCCTGAAAAAAGTCAATATTTCGAAGCTTGCCAAGCTTTTATTTTTTGAGATAACAGAATGTTTTTATAGCTGCAGGTTTGGCAACTAAAAAACAATTTTTTTTACAGTAAACGACCCAAATGAGCCACGAAACGCATGCAAGATATTAATTTCAACTTGCATGCGGCATTGGGTCTTTTACGTATTTATTGTTGAATCCATGATACCGATCAAAGATGTACGAACATACAGGGAAGTAAATGCCGACTCGGATCACTACATAGTAGTGGCCACAATCAAACAAAATTTAAACGCTACAAAAACAAACCGAATTAAATGCAACCTCGAAAAATTTAATAATGAAAATATAAGAAGCGAATACGAGAATCAAGTGGAAAAAAAATTAATGGAATGTGAAGAAACGGAGAATGCGGAATTGAAATGGTACAATATTAGAAAATGTTTACTGAGTTCAGCGGAAAATCAATTGGGGAGAGAAAAAAACGGAATAAACAAGCAATGGTATGATGAAAAATGTCGAGAAATTGTAAGAGCAAAAGGAATCGCCAGAATAAAATAGATAAGTACAAACAAACCAGAAGATAGAGAGGAATATGAGAGAATAAGGAAAAATTCCAACAAATTGATAAATGTCAAAAGAGAATGGACAAATGACAGAATAAGAAAAATAGAAAATGAAAAAAACTAACAAAAACACAAAAGCCTATTATTAAAAAAATAAATGAACAAAATAACAAAAGGTAAAATTAAAGGAAATAAGGAATAAAAACGGCGAAGTGATCAAGAAGAAGGTCATTATAAACAAATTTGGAAAGAGTATTTCGAGGAACTGCTAACTGAGGCATTCTGAGATAATAGTATATCACAGGAACCAACAAAAAATGAAGTAGTAGAAGTTATTAAAAGAAGTAAGAACGGGAAAGCACCGGGCAAAGATGAAATAAACATGGAATTGATCAAGTATGGAGGAGAGGAACTGCATGAAAAACTATATCGGCTAATAAAGAAAATATGGAGAGAAGAAAGAATGCCCGAAGAATGGGAGGTGGGACAAATTGTCATAATACACAAAAAAGGGGATCAACAGGAGTGCAAAAACTACAGAGGTATAACTCTCTTAAATGTAGCATACAAAATAATGTCAGCAGTAATTCAAAGTCGCTTAGCTGGAAAAGTGAAAGCAATAATAGGTCAATACCAATGCGGTTTCACATAAGGAAAGTCAACAACTGACGCTATTCACACTATCAAGCAGATAATGGAAAAGGCCCATGAACACAAAATGGAAATAGAAATGATATTTATAGAGTTTCAACAAGCATTTGACTCAGTAAAACGAAGTAAACTGATGAGAGGACTGAAAGAACAGGGGATTGAAAGTAAGTTAAGAAGATTAATTGCAACGACTATGAACGAGTCAAAAGTGAATATACTTACAAGTAAAGGAGAGACGGAAGGCTTTGTAGCTAATAGACGGGTAAGACAGGGTGATGGCCTATCAACAACACTATTTAATCTGGCCCTGGAGCATGTTATGAGAAACGTGAACAAGGGAAATTTAAGAACAAGAGGGAGCCAGGTAGTCGCATATGCAGATGACAGTGATAGTAACGAAAAAAATATTCTGAATCAAATGCTACTAGAATTAAAAAAAGGGGGCCAAAAAAATGGGATTAAAAATAAATATAAACAAAACCAAAATAATGAGAGTTGGCAAACATTGTGAAAACGGAATGATAAAAATAGGGGAATATGAATTCGAGGAAGTGGAAAAATTCAGATATCTGGGAGTCACGATCAGCAGTAATGGAGAACGAAGATCAGGAATCCACGAAAAAATAATGGCAGCTAATAGGGCATACTATGCCAATAAGAAATTATTTGAAAGCAAACTATTAACAAGATCCACGGAATTTAGCATTTATAACACAATAATAAGACCTGTGTTAATGTATGGAGCAGAAACGTTGACAATGACAAAAAGAGATGAAGAGGAGTTGAGGATAGTAGAACGAAAAATAATGAGAACAATTCCAGGGCCAATAAAAGTTGACGACAATGAATATAGGCAACATATGAACATAGTAAAGAGAATAAAGACGCAAAGAATAAAATGGCTCGGCCATGTATGGAGATAAGGAGAGCGCGCAATCGTTTGCTCAATGATACAGTGGGGTCCAGGTGGTAGGAGAAGGCAAGGAAGACCCAGATCTCAGTGGCTGAAAGAAGTAGAGAAGGACTTAAGAAGGATAGGAATTGTTAGATGGAAGGAAAAAACTGGGGATAGGACTCTATGGAGAAAAATAAGCGAGAAAATGCTGAAATGACAGGGATTGATCCACCCTAGAAAGCGGATCTAGAAAGCATTTATGCGGCGCAACCCCACAAGGGGTGTCTAGCCACTTTATATGTATATATGATACCATGAAGAGGATGTTTGAAAATGAAGCAGTGCATTAAAAATAAATCACACAAATATGGTGTCAAATTGTATAAACTCTATAGTGAGAATAGTTACGTCCTTAATTTTATAGTTTATTCTGGCAGAGAGGATACATGTCAAAACAATATCCAAGCAGAATTTTCTGGATGAGATTATTTTATAATGCGATAATCTTTATACTTCTTATGAACTTGTAAAATATTTGATAAGCAAGAAAACCAGAATTTGTGGAACTTTGAGGAAAAGTTGTAAAACTATACCCACGGATATTATTTCTCAGAAGCTTAGAAGGGATGAAATAGCAGGCAAAGTGGTCCATAAAAGACTTGTACTAAAGCTAACAACCTGTAAAAATCATGATGATTCATTAATTGATACAGGAATAGTAAATAGAGTGAAAGTTGTTAAAAAGCCTCAGTGTGCAATTGACTACAATGGTGCAAAAAAGGTGTTGATATCAGCGGGTGCAAAAAAAGGTGTTGATATCAGCGATCAGATGGGATCTTACAAGAGTCCTTTAAGAAAGAGTTTTAAATGATATCAACAAATTGAAATTGAATTACTTGTTCAATAACCAAAATCAAAATAATAGACTCTCAATACTTCAATTTAGAGAAAAATGGTCAAAAAGTTTCTATCAATGCTGCAAAGAAGAAGTTGATGTGTAAAGGCTAAGAACTCATAAAATATATTATACATTTACAATAGGCGAACTAGAAAATAAAAAAAGGAGAAAATGATGTGTCCAATGCTATAAAACTCTAAGAACAATGCTAAGAAATTTTAAAAAGTCTAAACCCACTGTGGACAGTTCAAAGGAAAACTGGCTTGCTACCTGAATCGTTTCAATGAACCCCATTAGAAGCCAATTCCTGATCACTGAGACATCTACAATTTTGCTTCTTGATATAAAATATTACAGAAAATAACAATTTGTAAGTTAGGTTTTTACTGGTATACTTGGTTATTAAATGCACTTTTTTAAATATTGTGAGTTTGTTTCTATATAAAACATTGTTTTATGAAGAAGAAAAAAACTTGTTGGCGACAATGAGACATATATGACCAAAATGCACGTGAGGCTAACTTAATATGAGTCAAATGTGTCCTGTAACGCATAAAAGACAATATCACAATTTTATGCAATGCAGTGAACGTGTTAATAATTGACATGATCTCAGTTGTCGAGACACATTAATACAAATAAAAAAAAATATATTTAGGTTCTGGCATTTTTTCTTAGACCATTGCTCTTATTTTATAGATTATAGATGAAAAAATATTATGTGTACATGGTGGATTAAGTCCGGACATAAAAACTTTAGATCAAATAAGGATTTTGGAAAGGAATCAAGAAATACCTCATAAAGGAGCATTCTGTGATTTAGTATGGTCAGATCCAGAAGAAGTAGATAACTGGTAAACACATTATATTTATAATTACTTGAAAAAAATTATGATCAGTAAAATAATAATTATTTGATCAGAGATTACCACCTTACATGTACTGTTAAAAAAATTCTTTTAAAACAATCAGAACATTTGTTCAGTATGTCTCTTAGGTTTATCATTAATGACTCATTTTATTATAAATTACTCACACCATGTCAACATTATTGAATCTTTTTCATACTCGATACCAACAATACCACTTGAATACTACAATTACACGTTTGTTTTGTATACTCTTGAATAAATCGCATCAGTTGGTTTGTAATCTTTAATTACATTATTTAAGTCATTGAATTGTTAAATATTACATTTTTATAAAATAATAATAACGATAAATGTCATTTATTGGTACAACCAAATGGCCATCGACTAGGTCATTCAGCCTGTAATACTTACATCATTCAATATAATAGACTTAGATTGCCTGGTATTGTTGGTTTCAGTGATGTTATATTCATTAGTTACCATTGTCTGTGTTGCTTCTATAACTTTATCAATTTCTTGTTGTGTTAATATATTTTCTTAAAATTCGCTGATTGGTACTATTTCTGTCATTTCTTCATCCATTTGTACTGTATCCTCTTGATTTGTATTCTCAAGTGATGTGTGACTGTTATCTCTATACTTCTACATGGTGCTGGGAATAGGTAGCTATTGTGAGCTATTTTATCATATTGTATCCCAGATGTGGCTATACGTTTTCTTGGGGATGTGGCCATACGGGAATATGTTTTTAATGTTGTGCTGTGCTGTCATCTCTCTGCAACTGTGATTATATTATTTTGGTCATTACTGTTTGTAGGCATGCTAGGAAAAGCGTTTATGTCATACACGAATTCGTTTTGTCTTTGGTTACCTGCCCTTGGAATTCTTTTACTTGCTTCATAGAAAGATATGTTTTCATATGTCATCAGTTCTTTGATCTCTTTTTGCCTCTTATATTCTTCGCAGTTTATTCTGTCTGTTGCCTTGTGTCCCAGCTTGCAATATATACATTGAATTTCTTTCTTACACTGTTCTTTGCAATGATTATCTCCACATCTATTACACCTCTCTTTGCCTCTACAAATCTTCTGAGAATGATCAAATCTTAAACAGTTAAAACACTGTATTACTGGTCCAACATATACTTGCACCCTTAATTCGTAATAGTTTATTTCTATGGTCTTCGGGATATGTCTACCTTCAAAGGTGATTAAAACTGTTTCACTTGGTACATATGTATTCTCAGCTATCTTTCTATTCAGTCTCCTTGCTCCTAGTATTCTTGTATTTGATTTGCCTCGCTCAATTATTTCTTCCATCGTTGTGTCCAACTCTACTCCTCTTACTATGCCTCTACATGAAACCAGTGTTACCGGGATCAGCCCATTCCAGTTTTGCTTGACTAATAATTCATTTTCCATAAATTCATTAGCTGCTTTATGACTCTTGAAGTCTATTCCTATCTGGTTCGTACCTTTCCTTGTTACTTTTATTACTCCATTAATTTTATTGTTTTTAAGAATTCAGCCGACCGCGATTGGGTGTAATGCTGCTACATTTTTATCCTTACTTTCAACAATTACTATGTAGGGTGGTGGGTCTAGATACCTATATTTTGTTAGAATGTCCGGCGGTTTAACACGTGTTATCGTGTTAAAACATTGAGAGAGGATTGTTGAAAATACTTTTCCAAACTTGTGATTTTATTAACAAAAGAATTAATGACAATAAAAAATAAGATAATTACAAAGTTAAATAATATCCCATTCAAACATAATTTTTAACTAAGCAGCCAACAAATTACAAAAGATGTTCAAAATTTTGTCCATTCACATTTACACGTAATCTGCAACACTTTCTCATTGAAAATCGCATACCTTAGAAATACTGGCAATTGCCGGAAATAATTTCTGTAGCTGCATGGATTCATGCTATCAGTTCCTCCTCCGTTTCTACTATTATATCGTGGACTAGGGATTTCATGTAACCCCAGAGAAAGAAATCGATTGGATTTAAATCCGGTGACCTCGCAGGCCACATATTGGTTCCACCTCGGCCTATCCAGTTGTTTCCGTATTGTTGGGTTATAAGTTGTCTGGCCGCTAGAGAATAATGTACAGATGCCCCATCGTGCTGAAACCATACATTATCCATATTCGCCCTAATATTTAAAGGTACAACGTCGTTTAATAAATCAGGCATCTCAAAAAATTACAATAAATATTACCATTGAGTTTATTAGGTAATAAATATGGGCCCACTATACAATCTCCAAGAATGCCTGCCCACACGTTAGCGATAATTTTTCCTGAAATTCACGTTGTCGAATAACATATGGATTTTCGTCATCCCACACGTGGCTATTCCTTGAATTAAAAATTCCTTCACATGTTAATTTGGCATCATCAGTAAATAGAACGAATTCGGTAAAAATCCTATTTTCTAAACATTTTTGGCTATACCCATTGGCTATTCCCTGAATTAAAAATTCCTTCACATGTTAATTTGGCATCATCAGTAAATAGAACGAATTCGGTAAAAATCCTATTTTCTAAACATTTTTGGCTATACCCATTGGCAAACTCCACTCCTTGAGGACAATATGTTGGTTTTAGGGCCTGAACTGCTGTTCATTTAAAATATCCCACACAGTTGAGTTACTTACATTCAAAGATTTGCCAATGGTGCGAGTACTTAAATCGGGTCTATTTTCAATACGGTCTAGAACAGCCTCCTCTAATTGCACAGTTCGTATAGTTCGTTTTCTACCACTATCTTGTAATTTTGAATTGAATTGTCCAAATTCTCGCAATCTCCTGTCAATTTGAGAAAATGTTGTGTGACATGGAAATCTAGGTCGATTTGGATATCTTTCTCTATACAAGCATTCGGAACTTCTACCATTCTTTCTGGCTTCCCCGTATATTAGTTGCATATCAGCCATTTCTTCACAAGTATAATTCATCATAACAAAAAGTGTGAAAGTTGCACAAACCAATTTAATTACAAATAATTCATTTTGGTTTTGACGTAAAACAAAATGACATTTACCATTTCATTATTGACATCCATAGCCTACTATACGGAGGAGGCACTGATAGCAAGAATCCATGCAGTTACAGAAATTATTTCCGGCAATCGCCAGTCTTTCCAAGGTATGCGATTTTCAATGAGAAAACGTTGCAGATTATGTGTAAATGTAAATGGACAAACTTTTGTACATCTTTTGTAATTTGCTCACTGCTTAGTTAAAAATTATGTTTGAATGGGATATAATTTAACTTTGTAATTATCTTATTTTTTATTGTCATTAATTCTTTTGTTAATAAAATCACAAATTTGGAAAAATATTTTCAACAATCCTCTCTCAATGTTTTATATCCATTGCTGTTTCACAAATTTGTTCCTGTTACATATTCTAACCATTAGTAGTTTGGTAGTTATTAAAAAATATTCAAGAAAAATATTTTTTTTAATTTTTTTATTAAAAAGTGATCTTGCAGACTTCATAAAAACATTAAATATCTTGAAAACTACAAATTTTTTGATATGTAAAGGTTATGCGTTATTCACGTGAAAATTATTGGGGAATACAAAATAAAATAAAAATAGCTTCAAATGCCAGTGGCGCAAAAAATGGGAGGGGAAAGGTGACATATTTTTCCAAATGTACACCACTGGATCAAGAATTGGAACATGTTTTCCCATCAAAATATGCCCTTTTACATTTAAAAACAACCTGCCAAATGTCAGATCAATATATTCATCCGTTTTAAAGTTATCAAATTAAAACATTATATTTTTCATAAATTTAACATCCTGTATTTCGAAAAGTAAATGGGTTGGACTCCTCAATCCCTATATCATCTTGTCCAATTTTACGAGAGGTATCTACATGCAAACGTTGTAAGTGTCATTTGAAAACACCCTGTTGTAACATGTCGCTGAGACATGTTCCTATTTTCATCAATTATTTTGGAGCGTTACTTATTCGTCGGCTACTCCCACCTCTAATTCCAAATCCTTTTATTTCAAATATTAGGTACGTATCGGTAATCCTTTTTACCATCGTTAAAATATCTACTTAAACTACGATTGAAATGGAACTCGCTCTCTTTTGTTAATTCTTTGCTGAGAAGCATTTCAGCATTCAGCTTTTAAATATTACTTTGTGTGTGATTTTTAATTTTCCTCGCTGCTCTGCAGTCTGTACGGACCTCTACGGACCTTTACAACTTCACACCATCCACTCTACCGGACCATACAGCTTCCAAGTCCAGATACCGACAGATCCCGACGGCCCAAGAACCGTGAATACTGCTGCGAGCTGTATGTCCCGAGTCTTCCCAAGATAAGTCCCTAACTTATTTTTGGTAGATATAAAATATTGAGTTGGACATTTTTATTGTAATAACTGATAATTATTCGTATTATATTGAGAATATACGGTTTATGTAAAGGACCCCGCCCTTTTCTAATGGCAAAGTGGCATTCCGTCAAATGTAATAAATTTTGAATATGATGTTGTACTCGACTTGTTGACCAAAAGTGTCCATGGGACCAATTCAATCCTATGACTAGTTTTTAAAATACAGGGTGTTAAAGTCGAGAAATCCATATTTTTTGAAACTACGTAACTTGATTAAAAATAAAAAAAATAAGCATTTTTAGTTGATTGTAGCAATAATATGTCCTAGTCCAACGCAAACGTACACATAAATAGTTCAAAATGTAAACATATAGAGGGTGGTTCTCAGTTGTCAGGGGGAGTTTTTGAAATTCTGGAAGAATGTGATATGGAATGAAAACATGGTCAAAAATAAAAACTTACATATTGTTTACTGTTCTGACATTATATAAATCCATTTTACATTATTTGTATACAGGGAGATTGTTAATTCATCCACAGAAAGGCGTTTCTTAAAAAATGAAAAATTACACTCTGTATATTAGGAAATTTGTTATTAATATTGATTATGCATTTAGTAACTAGAGAACAATAGTTTTTATGGAATACAGGGTGATAGAGACATCTAATTCGTTTTTGAGACAGCAATAATTAAAGAAATATTCCTTTTTCAGAATCACCCTATATTTTTCAATTCGATCCGTCAAAATGTACGATCTATTTATTTTTGTAATTAGCTTTAAGCAATTAATTACTTCATATAATTACATAATTTTAGTATGATGCATTTTTGAGATTCCAATATATGTATATATAGTGAACCATATTAAATATCAGACATATCCATTCATGTACGAGTATAATAACCATTTGTGAGTCGGAAACGAATGGGAATATCGTGTTTGAACAAGAGTACCAATATTATGTAGAAATGATGTTTATGTCATATTTTCTAATAAAAATCACTAAAAACTTTCGTCAAAAAAAGTTACCAGTCAATTCCATCATCAGAAATCCTTCACGAGGCTCCCCCCTGTAACAAAATATCAAATAGTACATAAAATAATATTGCCGGTATAAAATTATGCCTCTGTGCCGATTTTGATAACAATCGATAAATATACAGTGAAATTATTAGCAGAAACGAAAAAAAAATTCAACTTTAACGCCATTTATCTTTTTCCACAACAATATTTTATTGAGGTTATTTGGTCCTATCGCCATATTTTGGTCCAAATAATCTACCATTAGCCTATGTTCCAATAGTAATGAATCACCCTGTATATTGGAATCTCAAAAACGGATCATACTAAAATCATGAAATTATACGAAGGTATTAATTGGTTACAGCTAATGACAAAAATAAATAGATCGTACATTTTGACAGATCGAATTGAAAAATATAGGATGATTCTGAAAAATGAATATTTCTTTAATTGTTGCTGCATGAAAAACGAATTAGCCTGTATTTCATAAAAAATATTGTTATCTAGGTATTTATTCATTACTCCATAATCAATATTATTAACAAATTCCTTAATATACAGGGTGTAATTTTTTTAAGAAACGCCTTTCTGTGGATGAATTAGCAATCACCCTGTATACATATAATGTGAAATGGGTTTATATGTCAAAACAGTAAACACTATGTAGTTTTATTTTTGACCATTTTTCATTCCATACCAGAATCTTTTTTTTTTTTTTATTTTTTTTTTAATGGCTTTGGATAGCCTGATCCATTCAGCCACGAATTTATTGTACAGCCTGTTTCAATAGTTAGCATAGGAGGATAGGCATAGTATATAGGTATATTGTTAAGTATACTGTAAACACTGCATTGACAAAGCAAGTAGTCTCCATTCACGGCCCTAATCAACTTAACGATGGGTCTTAGTAGTGGGTACTTACAACAGGATTACACAGGGATACTTTTCACGCTAAGGTGCCTGTCATAGCGACTTTATAACAGACAAAACGGGCAACGGATAGAAGGTGAAATATATAACATATGGATAGACACGAGGAACAAGACTGAACAGATCTACACTGAAACAGAAACAGACATTCAATACTAAATTCTTCTTTTAGTCCTTTTTAAAAACTCCATATGATTTGGTTTAGCCTAGGATTTCGCCGAGAGAGATAAAAAGCTGTAGCTTGATTCTGAGGGAGCGGAATCCGTTCATTTATAAGGGATTTCATCAAATACCTAACTGCATCGTCATTATGTAAGCAGCCAAACATCCAGTGATTGATGTCATCAACATTGCCGTCGCAATCACAAAATTCCGATTCACTTAGTTTGAATCTGTGAAGGTACGCTTTTACAGTGGCATGATTAAAAATACATCTGACGAACATGGAGTAGATGTTTCTATTGGGATAACTTCTTGCAGCAAAAGGCTCAATAGGTAAAGCAGGGTGGATTTTGGTATAAATATTATTGCTTCGATTACAGAAGGCGTGCCATTCAATATCCCAATTTTGCTTCAAACATTGTCTACGTATTGCTATTAGATCACTTCTATCTAGCCAACTGATTTCTGTACCTTTTAATATCGCTTCTTTAGCAAAGTAATCTGCTTTAATGTTACCAAAAATACCAATGTGCCCCTTTACCCAAATGAAACAAACAGAACTATTCATTCCGAGTAATTTTAGTTGATTTTCTAAAATTCTTACAACGAGCCCATTCTTGTGAAGCTGATTATGTGAGTTTTCTATAGCAGATAACGCAGACTTTGAATCAGACATGACTAGAACTTGCTGATCAGAGATTTGTCTTTTAACGGCCCATTCTAGAGCTTGGTGTATTGCAAATAGTTCTGGGGAATATATTGAACAATGCTGGTTCAACTTAAACATTAGAGATTCTTCATAGTTTTGGATGTATACAGAACAACCGATTCCTAATTTTGACTTCGAACCATCTGTGAAAATCTTGCATGGTTTTTCAAACTATCCAATCAGTTCATGAAGAGCAATGGGGTTATTACCATCAAAAGAAGGAAAGCAAACGTTGGCCCAGGAATATGAGATATCAAAAGAGGCTTGATAGAATGTATTTTCCGCTGAAGTCTCTAAATAGGAGGAGACATTGGGATACGCTACGGCTAATGTTGGAGAATTTTTATTGTGCCACCACTTATCAACTAAATTAGACTTAGATATGTCAGATATTTTTCGCAGTAGTTCAATCTGATTGTTAGCTTGACATTTAAGGATAAACTTCTCAGCTAAAAATATTCGTCTTAAATGCAGGGGAGGTTCCGTACATTCAGCTAAGAGATTTTCTGTGGGTGTGGATTTAAGTGCACCCAAAACCAACCTCAGGGCTTTATACTGAATTCGATCTAGTTTTTTGAGTCGAGTGTTCGTGGCAGACCCATATAGGAAGCAACCGTAATCAAGAATGGATCTAGTATATGCACGATAGAACATTAAATTAACTTTGGGGTCAGCACCCCATTGATATCGATTAATTGCTTTGAGAACATTTAAGCTTTTTTCACATTTGATTAAACATTTATTGATGTGTTAATTCCATGTAAGTTTAGTATCCAGTGTAATACCAAGATAGGTAAAATGATTGTGCACAGGTATACTTAGGTTACTTATCATTACACTGGATAGGATCGGTAAACGATGTCGAGTAAAGAAAACCACAGCGGATTTATTCGGGGTAAGATCTAGTCCTTGATTAAAAAAATATTCTCTAGTACTATATATAATTTGTTTCGTAGAATCAATACATTGGTCATAAGAGTTTTTCATGGTATAAAAACAGAAATCGTCTGCATATTGTAAGATTTCGCAGTTAATATCCATTCCATGAAGGTCCATGGTGTATATATTAAACAAAATAGGGCTAAGAACGGAGCCTTGAGGTAAGCCTTGGTGAACTACTCTTGGGCCGATCAGTCTATCGTTGCACCGGACGAATACTTGCCTATTAACAAATAAGTTTACCAAAACATATGCACACATAGTTGGAATGCCTAAGTGCGTTAGTTTCTTGAAAAGTATATTTAGGATGACATTGTCATAAGCGACCGAAATGTCAAGAAATAGGGCAGATAGATAACTATTGCTTGAGTAAGTTAACTGGATATCAGTTGTTAACTGCGAAAGACAGTCGATAGTTCCTTTTTTCCTCTGGAAACCAAACTGGGATATCGGGAACAAATTTCTGCTTTCACACCACCATTCTAGTCTAGTTTTCATGATACGTTCAAATGTTTTCAATATACAAGACATAAGAGAGATAGGTCTGAAGGCAGTGGGGTCGTTTACTTTGGGCATAGGAATAACCAGGCATTGTTTGAGAGAATCACAATTATCCCCTTTAAGTAAAATGTTGTTATATATTTTGCAGAGATAGAGTTTGGCAATTACGGGGAGATTTGCTAACATAAGATAGTTTATCCCGTCAATACCGGGAGATGTATTTTTTGAGGTTTTGATATTTGCTTCAATCTCGTCAAGTATGATAGCAGTTAGCAAAAAGTGAGAATCAATGTGGTTGTTCGGAATTTGTATAGTTAGGTGTGCATAATCAGGAGCAATTTTTGTTAAAAGTCGTTCTACCATAGATTTATCAATAGCAGTATACTTTTTACGACCCTGAATCTTACTTATTCTTCTCCAAATGTCTGAGGGAGGAGTTTGCCTGTTAAGAGTGGAGCAGTATCTTGCCCAGCTAGATTTGGCTTTTGAATGGAAAGTGCGTTTACAGATAGCTTGATGTCTCTTATACTCGTTAAAATTTGAAAGAGTTAGATTCGATTTGTATGCTTTGAAGGCATTTTTCCTTAAAGTCGAAGCAGCAAGACACTCGCCATCCCACCACGGTGGAGTTTTGACGTTCTTGGTTGAGGGTCGGATTAACGTACAGGATTTGTTCGCGGCATTTGTTATTGATTCTAATAAGAATAAAATCATTTCGTTAGTACTATGTAGAGTTGGTTCCGGTGTTAGAGCTTGTTCAATGAAGAGTCTGAATTGATCCCAATTAGCATTAGACGTCGACCACTTAGCTGATGATATTAACATCATATTTTGAATCTTGATGTCATTAATAGAAATTCGGATGGGAAAGTGATCAGATCCATATGTATCTGGCAGGACGATCCAGTCAAAAGATGAACATAAGCTGGAAGATAAAATAGTAAGATCCACAACCGACTTGGCCTGACCAGGGGGAGTAGCTCTCGTAACAGATCCGTTATTGGCGATAACTAAATGAGGAAAAGAATCTAGAGCTTCCACTAATGTATTGCCTTCCGGGGAACTCGATACTGACCCCCACAAGCCATGATGTGCATTAAAATCACCAGTGACAATGCAGTCATTGTTAATTTGCGAAAAAAGATTAACGTAATCTTGCGCCGTTACTTTAACTTTTGCCGGTCGGTACACACTCAATATCGAATACTTTCTCTGATCAATGCTAATATTTACACCACAAACTTCCAAGTTTGGATTAAAATTATGAACAAATGAAATAGATTCGTAATTAATATTATTGGATAAAAGGATGGCAACACCACCATATCCCCTACTTCTGCTTCTGCTCACCACACTAAAGTTATTGAAACAAACAGTATCTGAAGGTTTGCACCAGGTTTCCGATATAACTGCTATATCAAAATGTTCTTCCAACAGCAATTGATGTAAAGAATATTTGTTAGCGTTTATCGATCAAATATTCCACTGAATAATTTTAATGCTTTTAGAGGTCATTTTAATTATGCAAAAATGTTATTAACAATTTCTATAACTTTATTTTCAAATTCAATTTCATTTACTTTAAGGTTAGTAGCCATATTTGGAGAAGGCTTAGCAAAATTTTTAAAGCTTTCTTTTATTGAGGTTTTTAATGTAGCACTGAGCTGGGTTATGAATTTATTGAACTCATTTGAAGGTTCACATTGTCCAAACTGAAATACTGGACCCGCGCAAAAATTGGTCTGGAACTCTCTACGAATAGGAGGAAAATTAGACGTAGTCTCATCATTTCTCCTCCTCTTCGGAGGACTGACAATCGGGGTTGAATAGTGTTTTTCAGTAATGCTACTTTTATGAGCTGTACCGGAATTAGATTGATAGTGGGAGGCAACTTTCAATGAAGGGAATTCTGTGTCGGAGTTTATCAACGGTGCAAATTTATTTTTTTGAACGAGACTGGAGTAACATGGGTTTTCGAGTACTTTCTCAGCTTCTTTAAAAGAAATATTTAAGTTTGCCATAGCTTCTTTCGTTTTTTTTTTGTTTTATATATTCAGGACATTCCTTAAAAACTGACTCATGGTTGTTATTTTTACAATAAATACAAAATTTCGTACATTTATCAGGACAATCATTTTTTTCCTCATTTCCGCATTTTTTACAACGTTTTTTTGATTTGCACTGGGTAGCTGAATGACCATAACGTAGGCACTGAAAACATTGCATAACTGGATTTACAAAAACCTCAACTGGACACCTAACTTTATTGATATAAATGAATTGAGGAATTAATTTTCCCGCGAAAGTGATAATAACCATTTGTCGTGGAACCCTCTCTGTCATATCGTTTTTCTGGATTACTCGAGTCATTCTTTTGACTCTTTTAACAGTAATATTAGATTTTATAACATTTAATAGGGTAGTTTCACTTAATGTAGTATCTACACCACGAACAAGACCCCGTTTTTCTGTCAAATAATTTGGTATATAGGCAATTAGGTTGTTTTCTTTGAAGAAAGGTTCATTTACTATCTTATTTGCTACAAGACCCGAATCAACTTCGATCTTAATACGGTTCCTACCAACACTAACAATTTCAATAATATTTCGATCATAGTTCGAAAGGGAAAGTAATTTTTCTCCAAGTTTCATGGGATGTAAACGGCCTATATTTAAGTCAATATGTTGAACAAAAACAAAATAAGGTCCGCTATCATTAGAAATAAATCGATTAGAAGTATTAAATGTATTACTCGTTTGACTACTATATTGGAAAGAATTCGAGTGCGAGTTTTTATTAACCTCGTTAATGACATTATCGGAATTTTTGGAATTATTAACAACATAATTATCGCATTTTAAAACATTATGAGATTCATCCATACTAATTTCTTCTGAAAATACGACATCTTCAACGTAAATATTATTTGAAATTTCATTACCTGTTGATACGGCTAATGGCGGATCCTTACCGCTAGGCCTGTACTTACCGGCCATCCGCAGGCTAGTGCCACGGTAATTGTTTAACCAAAAAAGTAAAGTAACAATTTATACTTACAGTAAGGTTGAAATAATATTAATCTACAAACCACAAATGCGCGTATTAAATATAAAAGGCAAAGACGGTTTGTTTTGCTAAACACAATCGCACACGTCCGTACTCTACAATAGTTCGAACTGGAATGTGAGAATCTCTTAATTTTGTACTATTCTAAACAACTGTGCTGTGGAAACAAATGAAGTGCGTTAGAAATGTCATCCTCATTGACATTGTCAATTTAACATTAATTGTTGTGTTGAGATATTATAATATGGCTTTTACACATAGAATGCAGTGTTACGTTTGTGACCACTTTTATTTTCCAAGACAAACTGTTCGTTTAATTCGCGATGATAACATAGATTTTCTTCAAATTGCCGGTAACAGAAGGCAAGCAGCTGGATTTCCTGTCGTCGATATTTTTGACAACACGCGGATATGTACTAATCGTAATATTTCTATAGCAAATGAACAGAAAAATATAGAAAATAATAATAATTACCTACGGTTAAATGTTTTATCATCTGCTACAAACCGCTCCTGCATAATATGTGAATCAAGAGTAAACCTTCAACGAGTAACTTAAAGTATAGAGTTGACATTTTTGTTGCGTGTAACATATATGTACCCGATTTTTTAAGAATTTGTAGCCATCATTTGGATGATCCTGGTTTTCTGTTGCCCCATTTACAAGAGGGTTTGAATTTTGTAAATAAACCTTACACAATGACAAATATGTTTCTTCAAGGTTTAAGAGATATGGTCCATGAAAATCGCCAAGTCAGAAACTGGGAGGATATAAACAGTTTTAGTGCCGAGGAGTTCAAAACCCTAACCTCGCTTTCCAGAAATAATTTTTTGGAATTGTATGAATTTTGTGACTCGATTGAACATGGTGGAAATATGAGAAATATTAATAAAAAAGATTTATTGACCCTCCTAATTAAACTAAGACATGGTGTGTCAGATGATTTTTTGAAAATACTTTTCAACTACGGTTCCAGGCAAACAAC
Organism: Galeruca laticollis; assembly: GCA_963921935.1. Lineage (NCBI taxonomy): Eukaryota > Metazoa > Arthropoda > Insecta > Coleoptera > Chrysomelidae > Galeruca > Galeruca laticollis. The sequence continues at coordinate 107,970,081 of OY998181.1, forward strand.
TAGCAGAATAATTTCTATTGTAAGAACTTCCCTGCAACGTAGATTTGTACCAAACCACATAGGGTTCGATTCAATTACAAGGGAGGATTATATCAACAACCATGTATCTCCATATATTAATCAATTGTACAATCCTACTCCTGATATTCCTAAAGCTATAGGATATATAGATTGCACCTATAATTAAATAGAGAAAAGCAGCAATTTCCGGACACTGCGACAGTCTTATTGCTTTCACAAAAATAAACATTTACTGAAACCTGAAATTATATGTGCTGCTGACGGATATATTTTAGCTATTAATGGAACATATTTTTCTGATTCAAAGAACAATGATGCATCTATTTTGGATTATGAATTCGCAAACGACGTCAACGGAATGCGAACTTGGTTTTCTGAAGGTGACGTGGTGATATTAGATAGGGGGTACAGTGACGCTATTCCGTTGTTAGAAGAACTAGGTCTACACTATCATATTTATACCTAGAAATCGACCACAGTTAACAACGTTCGAAGCGAATACGGCTCGTTTAATAACAAGTACGCGCTGGATAGTAGAGGCCAGAAATGGACATTTAAAATCCATTTTTAATTTTTTGTCTTGACGAATTAGCGTAACTCACGCAACAAAACTGTGAGAGTTTTATTCTATTGCTGGCGCCTTACTTAATAAATTCCATCCTTTAATAGCAGTACCTGGAACAGTGGAGTTAGCAAATCAAATGTTAACTCATTCTGAAGATGTAAATATTGTTCAGGCGCGAGTAGAACAAGAAAATCTTGGAGGACGACATGGTCAATGGACTCGATTAGATCACAGGCATGTACCAATATTTCCACATTTATCACAAGAATATTTAAAGAATTTAACAGGTCCATATCATGTTCATCTTGCCAGTTCATATATCCAGGATAAATTACAAAGAGAGGAAGATTATATTTTACCACGTAGAAGAACCGAACTTTTTAAGATTCCGGCTATATTCTAGGTTTAGACTAAACATATGCTGTGGGTAGTTTATAGAGATCTTAATGATGACGATGAAGAGCAATTAGTCTTGGGATATTTCTGTACTTGCAGGTCAGGAACTAGAACCCTAGGAACATGTGCTCATGTAGCAAGTGTTATATGGTTCCTTGGTTTTGCCAGGCATCAAGAACATGTTAAGTTTCCATCAATCAAACTATTAAATTATATTGATGATGCACATGACAGAATTCTACTGTACACATTAAAAGTATTAAATAAATATTTTTATCCACTTGCATTTCTGATTCTTCCTATTTAACCGATAGATACTAGCTCCATGGCCGATAGTAAACTACGATTTTTGTACTCACAAATGGAAATTATTATACATGAATGGATATGTCTGATATTTAATATAGTTCACTATATACACATATTGGAATCTCAAAAACGCATCATACTTAAATTATGAAATTATATGAAGTTATTAATTGCTTAAAGCTAATTACAAAAATAAATAGATCGTACATTTTGACGGATCGAATTGGAAAATATAGGGTGATTCTAAAAAGGGAATATTTCTTTAATTATTGATGCATCACGAATTAGATGTCTCTATCACCTTGTATTCCATAAAAACTATTATTCTCTAGTTATTAAATGCATAATCAATCTTAATAACAAATTCTCTAATATACAGAGTGTAATTTTTCATTTTTTAAGAAACGCCTTTCTGTGGATGAATTAACAATCACCCGGTATACATATAATGTAAAACGGATTTATATAATATCAGAAAAGTAAACATTATGTAAGTTTTTATTTTTGACAATGTTTTCATTCCATATCACATTCTCCCAGAATTTCAAAAACTCCCCCTGATGTAACTGAGAACCACCCTGTATATGTTTACATTTTGAACTATTTATGTGTACGTTTGCGTTGGACTAGGACATATTAATGCTACAATCAACTAAAAATGCTTATTTTTTCTTTTTAATCAAGTTACGTAGTTTGAAAAAATATGGATTTCTCGACTTTAACACCCTGTATTTTAAAAACTAGTCATAGGATTGAATTGGTCCCATGGACACTTTTGGTCAACAAGTCGAGTACAACATCATATTCAAAATTTATTACATTTGACGGAACGCCACTTTGCCATTAGAAAAGGGCGGGGTCCTTTATCTTTGTGTGTCAAATAAATCCATTTGTCCCGAAATTTTGTCTGTTGATTCACCTTATCCCAATTGAGGTAATAAAAAATAGTATAACTAAGGTCGAATTCACCACCTGAGCAGAGCCCCACGTTGGGCGCCAATTATCACTTTCCTAAGTTACCTCGGCTTTGGGACTCTGCTCAGGTGGTGAATTCGGCCTTAGTTACACTATTTTTTATTACTTCAATTGGGATAAGGTGAATCAACAAACAAATGGATTCATTTGACACACAAAGATAAATTTACATAAACCGTATATTCTCAATATAATACGAATAAATATCAGTTATTACAATAAAAATGTCCAACTCAATATTTTATATCTACCAAAAATAAGTTAGGGACTTATCTTGGGAAGACTCTGGACGTACAGCTCGCAGCAGTATTCACTGTTCTTGAGCCGTCGGGATCTGTCGGTATCTGGACTTGGAAGCTGTATGGTCCGGTAGAGTGGATGGTGTGAAGTTGTAAAGGTCCGTAGAGGTCCGTACAGACTGCAGAGCAGCGAGGAAAATTAAAAATCACACACAAAGTAATATTTAAAAGCTGAATGCTGAAATGCTTCTCAGCGAAGAATTAACAAAAGAGAGCGAGTTCCATTTCAATCGTAGTTTAAGTAGATATTTTAACGATGGTAAAAAGGATCACCGATACGTTCCTAATATTTGAAACAAAAGGATTTGGAATTAGAGGTGGGAGTAGCGGACGAATAAATATCGTTCCAAAATAATTGATGAAAATAGGAACATATAAAATGATATTTGAAATGCAAGTTTTTTGCTTTTAACGCTTTAATAAATCTAAAAAACGAATAAATTTCGGATGAACTCACCTTAATTCACAACACAAAACACAAGTCCGTAAAACTACAAAAAACTAAAGTTTCAAAAACAGATATCTTTACCCCATGCACCTTTTCACTTTATTAAGTTAATTATCGATAGGGTAACTGACAACAAATAAAATCGTGACCGATGCAGCGGTTAATATGTAAAGTTTCGTACTTTGTAAGCATAGAAAAGAAAAAAACGCTTGTCCGCTCGTTGCCAGCCAAATTTCAAGCTCAAAAATGAATAAAATCAGATTTGAATGAGTTTACACAATTCTTGTTATCATGTTACGTTTTCGATCGAATAATAGAGAGTTGAAGTGATGTCACCAACGTTAACGTAAACGTGTAAATTGACAGTTGCTCATGCGCAGTACATAAATATTAACGTTAAGGTTTACGGACCTCCGTTAACGTACGTGCTCCCACGTAAACGTCTAACGCTAATCGATGTTATCCGAAGCCCTGGCGGTAATTACCGATTCCCCCTATTTTGTTATTTGGAACTTCTTCTTCGTATATACAATTGTTCTATGAAGCGAAGGTTATCTATGTTTATAACATAACCACAAGAATATCGATTATCAAAATGTATAGTTATTACCAATAAGTATTTGTTTATTGATATTTATTATTATTAACCTCCATCTGTTGCTACCCTGGTAACTCTTGACGCTACCATTTTCGAGAGTTCAGTGGAGTAAACCATCCCAAAAATCTGGCGTCCGAGAAAATCTGGTAGATAGTAAAGCCGCGGGTGTCATAATGACGTCCGTAATTCTTTTGAGGAAAGGAAGCACGTCACAAAATGGCGCTTTTTAAAAATCGTTTTCGCTTTACTGAAAATCATGATCTCCAGCTGTTACGAGAAGTTTATGGACAAAATCCGTATGAAGACCCTAAGAGATGGTCCCTTATTTGGATAAATATGCTCCAGATTACCGGTACAGTTTTAAGTCCTCGTACCCTTCGAGAACGAGTACAAAACTTGGTGAAAAAGTACTTGGCTAAAGCCAAATTAAATGAAGGAAAGTAAGTAGGCACATAACAATATCCAATCATTCCCTCTTTACTTATGTGCTTATCCTATTTTACCATTTTTTCAGATCTGGCATAGAAACTAAAGTCACAGAGGTAGATGACTTGTTGCAGCAGATATCAGAATTGATGCTGGAATTTCAGAAAAGGAATTTTGTTGGTAACATCCGGCCAAGTTCAAAAAATACAACTGAGAAATTCTCTTATCAAAAAGGGTATGAGGTTAGAGAAAAGGCAAATGCTTCTTTTGGAGAACCTGGTAAGTGATTAGATAATAATATTCTACTCGAACTAAGTAGTACCCGAAAAAAACTAATAATCTTATGGAAAACAAACAACTATCATTATTGTTCACTACTGCAAAAACTATTGTAATATAGGTAGTCATATTTTATTTTGTATTTTAGTTGCAGGTTGCAGTAATGTTGCATTGGAAATTGAAGTTACTGATACTGAAAATAACAGAACTTCCAATGTATCAGACCAGGTGCAGATAGAGTCTAATATAATAATAAAAAGACAGAAAATAGCCCAATCAAATATAACAAGTAAGTGGGTTTTGTTTGGACATGCATAACATTTTAAAACATGAATTATATCATTCTAGTGGCTACACGTAAGGGAACTTCTTCTGGCAGCCTGAAACAAAGTACAATTCAGTATTTAAGTATCAAAAATGATAGAAATTATGAACTGAGGTGTACAGAATTAGCTCTCAAAGAAAAACAGCAGCTTTTGGATGAAAAAAACATGAATTAGAATGTTATGAGAGAAAAAAACCATTAGAAATAGAAGAACGCAGAGTTGGAATGGAAGAGAATAGAATAAAAATTCAAGAAGAAACTTTTCTCAATCAGCAGGAACTCGTGAAGGTGATTTTTTCAAAATTGCCTCCAAAATGGATAAACGAAATAATATGTACCTGTGATTTAAAATCAAAAGTTGGTTTTATTATACAATATAGTAATAAATGTTTTGTGATAAAATTTCTTATTGATTCCCTTTCTACATTCTAAGTTGTTGATAAATTCATAGATGAAAATAATTCAGGAAAAGTTACCACTCCAGTAAAAATTGAAATGAAAAACTTGCTCTAATCACATATTTGTTTAAAAACTCTACTTAAGTACAATCCGTTGCCTAAATATTGTTCCAGTTCAAATGGCTCAATATTAAAATATGTGCCAGTGTGGCTGCCATACAAACAAGTATGACAATTAGTTAGAATCATGCATGGATGCATGTAATATACATAGTGCCAATTTCCTGCAGTAAAAGTTTTTGATCCAAAAATGCAAATTCTTGTAGTATTTTTTGGAAACCCCATTCTACAGCAACTCTTAAACTACTCATTGTTGTGTTGAAATGTTGCCTTTCTGGATGTCCTACTATTTCATTTTCAGTGTAGGGCCTCAACAAAAGTTGCCTTAGACCATAATCCTTATCTCCATATATCACATAATTCCTATTTCCAAATGTTGCAAACTGCTCTAGTTCCTCATATAGGCCTGATTCTCTCAACATTCCTGCATCATGTCGACGACCTGGATAGGCACCTTTTAAGTTGATGATAATACCATCGGGACATACAACTGATTGGTACTTCACACAATGTACTTTCTTGTAGCCTGAATAGTATTCCATCTGATTAACACTTGGTCTACAAATTGGTCGCACAGTACCATCTATGAAGCCCCAACAATTGTCCATAGGGGCCCTGTTGCAAACATTATGCAACACGAAATACACTAAAATTTATAAGTGTAAAGTTCTTATCCTAGATGTCTGCGGCAAGCATCTGAGGTTGAATCATGCGCAGAGCAAAAGATAGCCTGCGGCAGTATAACACAACACATAGTGCAAGCAAGAGCTCTCGCGTACGAACGCGTTGTAACTACGCTGTACCATAATTTTAATTATTAAAAGAATCGGGCTAGTTCCCACAAGTAGTAAAGTGTTTTTAATACGCATACAATCGGGCAAGTACCCATAAACAACAAACCATTTCAATAGTGCAGTTGATGTGTAAATATGTTAGTGTAAATAAACCAGTGTAAATATATGTAAATAAATTGTACATAGCAAGTAACATCGAAGGAAACTTATTTATTTTAACACAGTCCACAAACCCATGAGTGATATGTGCTTGATCAAATTGTACATATCAAACAGGCCCCTTTTCAGCAATGACCTACAAAAAAAAATTATAAACAATTTATAATTGAAACTATTTTTACTTTTCCGTCCAACCTATCTATATGCGAGAAAAGTATTGGTTTACCCCAAAAAAGTTGGAATTTTGAATTTTTTTAAAGTTATTTTTACGTTTTCCATCAAACAACAACACGAAAAAACGGTTTTTAGAAAAAAAATCCCGTCTGTATGTCGCCGTTGTCGTCGGCCACTTTTCCTTACATGTCTTGTTAGCACGTTACAGCCTCCGGAGTTCAATAAGTCACAAATTTTATGATTGAATATTGTTAAGGACATGTCACAGATGAACAATATTGATTTTCAGCTCACCAGAGCCAGTACAACGGGTGCTATGGTACTTGAAGTACGACATTTTGTTATTTTTTGAGAAATTTCAGTGTTAGCACGATACAGCCTCCGGAGTTCAACAAATCACCGATTTTATGATTGAATATTATTCAGGACATTTCACTGATGAACCCTATTGATTTTAAGCTTACCAGAGACAATACAACAGGTGCTATAGTACTTTAAGTACGATATTTTTGTCATTTTTGGAGAAGTTTCAGTTTGTTAGCACGATACAGCCTCTGGAGTATATACAAGTGACCAATTTTATGATTGTATATTATTCAGAGCGTCTCAAAGATGAACCCTATTGATATTCAACCTACTAAAGCCAGTACAACGGGTGCTATGGTACTTGAAGTACCAAATTTTTGGAGAATTTTCAGTTTGTTAGCACGATACAGCCTCTAGAGAGTATACAATTGATCAATTTTATGATTGAATATTGTTCAAGGTGTCTCACAGATGTACCCTATTGATTTTCAGTTGACTAGAGCGAGTACAGCGGGTCTTATAAATCCAGATATACTAAATTTTTGGTTATTTTTGGAGAAATTTCGGTTTGTTAGCACGATACATCCCCCGAAGTGTATACAAGTGACAATTTTATGATAGAATATTGTTCAGGGCCACAGATGCGGAAAAGTTAGTTTTAATCTTTAAAACCGTTTATTTTCATATACCTCTGAATATTCCTTCAGTTTGTCTTCATTGAGCCATGGGACATTTTCCAAGTTTTCCAATAGATGACTTTTATTATTTAATATCATTGTCATGACCTTGTTGCTAATACTAGAAAGAGCTTTATAACAATTCCCAAAAACACTTTCTAAATCAGCAAGTCGGTTTGGATAAGCCATTCTTCTTAAATGGATGCATAAAGCAACCACACCTGTAATATAAATTGATACAAAATTTTAAAACTCTTGAAGAAAATTCTACATATTTGTCAATATTATATTATCATCCGTTGTAATACTCTCAGGAAGGCCTACTGCAGCTGCAACTTGAGGAATGTGGGCTTTTTCAAATCTGAACATATCTTTTGCTTCTGTATTAGAAATACCATCAAATGTAAATCGTCCATAAATATCAGCCCGATTTCCTAGAGGATCGTTATTGAATAAATGTAGCAGAATTGCCTCATCCATTTCCTCATCATCAAAATCAGAGTTACCAAGTAACTCTGCATTTCTTCCATCCTAAAAATTGATAAAACGAAAATGATAATTCACAATTCATAGTAATGACATGGAACATGTTTTTTACATTGAAAAATTCTTATTTACCTGTATTTGAGGATGAAATGGATACACGAATTATTAAAAGCAAAGATAAATCAGAAAATCAGAAATCACAAAGTTAGGTTAGTTAATATATGTAAACAAAACTTTTTTTACGTTAACTGTAGAACGTAAACGTAATATTCTTGCGTTAACGTTTACGTTCTACAATCACTTCAACTCTCTAATTACTAATATTGCGTACTCTCATTTGGAAAATATATTATTTTCGAGAAATTCTGTTCCCTCGTCTCAAAGGGTAAAAATAAAATAATAGACAAATAAAAAACAATGTAATAGCTAGAAATTCCTTAATTTGTTTATCATTATAAATACTATTTTGACAATGTTGTTGCTTTATCTTTTTTTTACTTGTGAGTTTTGAGTCTTTTCGGCGCCATCGTGCACCACCCAACTTTGCCCTTATGTACGGCGCGAGCCTGTTCCTCGGGCGCGGAACTGTCCGCGGTTTCCGACGCCTAACGCCACCTCTATGTACTTCATAGGAGTATTATTGTTTACATTTGGATAGTTTACTAGGATATATTGTGATTAGTTTGTTATTTACTTCTAAAGCACTAATAATTTTGACATTCTTTTTAAGACATTTTCAACTATTCTAGGTCCACAAGTCCCAGAGGTGCAGGTTACTTATTTGGAGCCAAAGTTACTCATGATTTTATGAAAATAAATGCCCTTACGTTAATTTGCAGGGCTCACCAGTTAGTACATGAAGGTATAGCACAAATGATTATTTTTTAAACAAGTTGAACCTAAATTTGTTATTATTTAAACAATAAACACTGTTAATATTGCAAGGTTCTATATAAAAAAAATAGAATAGAGATTTGAATCTGAAAAACATTTTGAAACAACTGTCTTAATCCTTTGTGAATTCAACCTTGTTGAATGTAATATTTTTTTAGGTTATAAATACATGTTTGACGATAAACTCGTAACAGTATGGTCTGCACCAAATTATTGTTATCGTTGTGGTAACATAGCAAGTATTTTGGAATTTTCTACGCCAGACAAAGGTGAAGCGAAATTGTTTCATGCTGTGCCGGATTCAGAAAGAGTTATACCTAGTAGAAATGTCACGCCGTACTTTTTATAAAATTTAATTTTAAATATATTTTAAATGTTTTTAATAGTTTGGTTTCTTTCACCTCTGTTATATACATAGTTTATGCTGTGTTTTGTGCGTTCACTAATGGGGTGCCCAAGAGGAGAAACATTTTTAGTTTTAGCATTGAGGATTAAAATACCAAGAGGAACAACGCAGCTCAGAGAAATGAAGCCACTTAGAGATGAAGTTCATTCTTCAGTTACTAGTGGCGCAGTGGTGGATAGCTGAACTATTAAGCGCTATTTTATAAATGGGCTAAACATATTTTTTTATTAGGAATATCACTCCAATTTTTTGGATCTATCCATTTTACACTAAAATAATACGATTAACATGTATTAAAGAGGCTGGCAACGTTGTGTTGTAAGAATAAAGACGTGTTTGATTTTTCACCTACATCAAACCCGAAATTCCGAGTCGTTTAGTGACAATTAAATACAAATAACGGTAATAAAGCAATTAAAAACAAATAACGTAACGTACGTGCGAAAATATAAGCAATAAACAGCTCCGGACACCAAAAACCAGAGGTGAATAATTGTGGTTTCATTAGAGGTTAGCTGATAAGCAGATAACGGAAAGTAATAACGATACTGAAACTTTGACAAAGAAATATACGGTGTTGCCAAGCCGCCAATAAATAGCACAATTTCAAGACATTCAGGGTACTCCAAGAGGTGAGTTACTTCATAAAAGAAATACAATGGATAGCGATGATTATAGTACTGATGATGGACGAAGAAAAAGAGGTGAAGATGAAGATATACCATTTAAAACATCCTAGAAAACATTTAGAACACCAAATAAAGAGGAAAAGAGAAATGAGGACATGATGGAGAGGATGATGGAAATGATGATAAACCTCACAAGAGATATAAAAGAGATTAAAGAAGATCAAAAAAGAATAGAGAAAACATGGAGCTGTTACAAAAAGAAAATAAGGAACTGCGAAAAGAACAGATAGAATAGAAAGAAGAACTAAAAAATATAAAAGACAAACAAAAATGCGATGGAAAAAATAGATAACCTCAAAAAAGAAATAAAGAAAGCAAATGAAAAAATCGAAAAAATGGAAGGTGACAAAAGAGGGAAGAATATAGTAATACAAGGAGTACGCCTAGATGTATAGGAAAGGAATCTTTAAAACAAGAACAACTTTATTAAGGAAAGAATGGGAGTAGAGGTAAAAATAAATAATACCATACAATTAGCAGATACAACCTATTTAGTAGAATTAAGTACATTGGATGATAAATTAAAGGCCATGAAAAATAAATACAAGCTCAGAAATAACACAAGGGAAAAAGTATTTGTTAACACCAATATGAATAAAGAGGAAAGGGAAATACAGAGAGAGATAAGAAAAATTGCAAAAGAAGAATTGAACAAAGGAAAGGAAATGAAAGTGGGACATCAAAAAGTAATAATAGACAAAGAAGTGTCGAAATGGAACAAGTAAGCAAAGGCTTTAGAAATACAAAAGTCAAAAAACTAGGTATGTCACGAAAACCTGATGACTCGGAAACGACACTAGCAATGGAAAATAATTACGAGAAAGAAAATAAAATTGGAAATAAAGAAAAATCAGGCAATATGCTACAAGGGAATTTAACGATAGGAACATGGAACGTCAAGGGAACATATGAAGAGGGAGCAATGAAACAAGTAACGGGAGAAATGAAGAAGTATGGCTACGATCTCATAGCATTACAAGAAACAAAACAGAAAGGAAAGGAAGTTATTGGAAATATTTGACTCTACGTTTGTGAGCGATTGATAACAGTTATGACTTTATTTTTGCTGTGACATGGAGTAAACGAGTTCACTGTTTAATGTTACTTTTATTAAGTTGAGTGAGGTGACAATGAAGAGACAAACTATTGAAAAAAAAATTAAACGAAAGATTTCCAGAACTGAATCTAGGTCAGATTCACCACCACAAGTTCCACAAGAAGAGAGGCCATTTTGTTCCTACTCCCTTCGTGAAGAATCGTTTATGGAAATGGAAACTAATGTAAGCATAACATCTGTAGATATAGGTATAATCTCGAACAAGCTACATAATATAAGCAAACATGCATCAGCTGTTCCTGTTAGTAGGGAATTGAAATAAAAAGTTTTAAATGATTTGTTTGTGCCACATAAAAATTTTGTATTTCCAGTTTCTGAATTTAACATAAAAAAAAACTGAAGTTTCAATAGAATTGGCTAAAAAAGTTGCCTTAGTTGGCGTATTTCCAAAATAATAATGGTGCATACTGCAAAGATTGTGTGATATTTGGCCATGAACATGTGGGTAAAGGATCTCACCAAAAAATGGGGTAGGGGTTGTATCCCCATTTAAAAAATGGAAAGACGCAGTTGAAAAATTTAAAGTTCATGATAATGCTGACTGTCATAAGTTTTCACAAGTAGCTGCTTAATTTTTTTCTAAAGTGAACAGTGGTGCAATGGAAGATGTGACATTAATAGATTCTCAAAGAAGTAAAGAACGGACAGAAAATCGAGCTATGTTCAAACCAATTATTGAGAGCATCATATTTTGTGGCGAAAATGAATTAGCCCTCCGTGGGCACACAGATAGTGGTCCATTGACAATTGATAAACCTGCCCAAAAAGACGGTAATCTTAGAGCTCTCTTAAGATTTCGCTGTCAAACTGATGATAAACTTAAAAAACACATTCTGGGAAGTGCAAGAAATGCAACATATCTTAGCCCAGACATACAAAATGAAATAATTCACATATGTGGAAAACTCATAAAACGTAATCTGGTAGCTAAACATAAATGAATGTGATTGTTTTTCAAATTTAGCAGACGAAACAATGGATGTTTCTGGTAAAGAGCAATTATCATATTGTGTTAGATACCGTTACAAATGATGCTAAACCTATATTAAGGGAGGACTCCCTGTCGTTTACAACATTAAATGACCTAACAGCAGAAAATATTGTTGAAAATATTTTAGAAATATGCACCAATTTAGGACTGAAACTGGCTAAAGTAGTAGGCCAAGGGTATGATGGTTGCTCAACGTTTTGTGGCCACATTACTGGAGTTCATCAGCGTTTCCAGGAACTGTACCCAAAAGCTATGTATGTACATTATACAGCTCACTGGTTGAACTTGGTATTGAGTGATTCGCTTGATGTTCCATCCGTAAGAAACTGTCTCGGTGTTGTTGGCCAAGTGTTCAACATGTTTAGAAATAATGTACTGGTCAGTGACGTTTTAAAAAAGAATTCTACTTCCTTAGTGCCTGAGAGTAAAAAGACGCGTCTATTACGTATGTGTGACACACGATTTATAGAACGCCAGGATGCAGTTAATACATTTCTTGAGCTCTTCCCAGCCAAAGTAATTAGCTTGGAAGAGGTATCTAAGACAAAACGAGAAATTTCATCAACAGCTTCAAATTTGCTTGCTGGTGTTGAGAAAAGTGGGTTTTTAGTTGGACTGGTTATTTGTGAATATTTATTTAATATAACATTACCCCTTGCAAAGTACCAACAAAGCCTTGATTGCGACTCGTCTTCAGCACTAAAATACGCTGATGATGTGTCTACTTTGAAAGGTTTGCGCCAGCGTAAGCCTACCAGCAAGACAAAAGAATCTGACGTGGAAATATTTTCTGACCTCTTCAAGAAAGCAGAGTCACTAGCACATCAACACTTTGACACTGACAACACTGTACCTCGTCAAGTTACCCAACAAACAAAGAGAGACAATCATCCTCCCGAGAACCCTGAAGATTACTATAGGAGGTCAATGTTTATACCTTGTGTGGACACCTTTATTACGGGGCTCGTGTATCCCTTTGGAACAAACAGGAATATTTTGGAAGGTTTTGACGTCCTACTACCAAAGAATAATAAACCATCTAATGCAATGATACTGCAGAAGCTTAACATTTACTATGACAAAACCGGGCATCCGAGTCAACTGACACTGAATATTTACTTTGGTCTAAGAAATGGGAAAATGTAAATGAATCAGCCAGACTAAAAAAAGTTATGGCTACTTTGGACAGCTGTAATAAGTCCTTCTATCCTAATATATTCACTACCTACTACGAGTGCTTGCTATACTACCTGTTTCAACTTACGAAGTTGAAAGATCTTTTTCTTCGTTGAAAAGAATGTAAAGCTATATCAGAAATTTCATGGAAAATGAACGTCTGACGGGATTAGCTCTGCTGTCAACCCATTATCCAGTATCGATCACTGCTGAAGAAGTACTTGACACAATGGCAAGAACGAAAAGAAATAATTTTATAATGTTAGTTCATACATTACAGCTGAAGACGTACTTGATACAATGGCAACAAAGGAACAAAAAATGATTTCATATTTAGTTTTGATTTGATCGGTGTCTGCATTAATATTAAAATCATTAATTTAAAAAGTTTCTTGATTTCAGTTTTAAGTCTATTTACATATATATTTACAACAGTAACTGTATTTCAAATATAGTTATACTACTATACCCTTACTTGTATCATATATTTGTAAAAATTTCTACCCTCTCCCAAACTCAAAACAACCAACCAACTACACTCGATCCTTACTCCCCAAATTCACGGTGTCAGACCCCCCCAAAAATAATTTTCTGGCTACGTCACTGCTCTTAACGAAGCCCTAGAATTTATTTCTAATATCCAAGGATTGATAAATGATTTATCACTTCTTTACTCCGAAACAAAAGAACGATCACTTAAAAAGCGCATCACACGACTTCAGAAAAAACTTAAAAATACAACTTAATCCCGAGGACCTTTCTGATGGTAAAAGCGTTTCTTCTGATAATCAAACCGAGGATGAACTTAATTTTCCTCCCTCGCAGTGCTCTCAACAACTAACTTCTTAAGTCACCATTCAAAATTATTCAATGGAATTGTGATGGATTTTTTCCTCGTTTGGAAAAAATCCAACAAATAATATCAGACGAGCGACCTGAAATCTTATGTTTACAAGAAACTAACTCCAAAATGAATAAACTTCCTAAACTAAAAAACTATGAAGTATATCATTATGTTCGCACCAACTGCGCGAGTGCTAGTGGGGGTACCTCAATTTTTATCTTAGGTGAACTAGTTTCCTCCCCTCTTCACATCACTACTGATCTTGAATCTATTGTAGTTTTCACCTGGTGCCCAAATAAACCACTATTTGCAGCTTAAATATCCCTCCTAATTACCCTTTAAAAGAAATAGAACTTCTCAACCTAATTTACCAACTCCCCCAACCTTACATTCTAGTAGGTGATTTTAATGCCCACAATATAATGTGAGGATCCAATTGGACCATGGGTAAAGGGAAAACTGTCGAACATGTTATTAATAATACAAGTTATTGTTTGCTAAATACTAGTTCTAATATGCACTTGAATTTCTCCTCCAGTACCGTCTCCTCTATTGATCTTAGTTTTAGTGATCCCAAACTTTAATAAAATGGCATACTGCTCATGATCTTTATAATAGCAACCACTATCCTCTTAGTATATCTTCCAATATCCCCAGTCATGGTGATATTTTATCCAGATGGTATTGGCGCTTAAAAAATGCTGACTGGGCTGGTTATACGTATCAAACAGAAACCAACTTATCTGCATTTCTTAGACGATTTGATCAATAACATACAGATAATTACAGATGCGGGGCTCTGCGGAGGTGGACCGAAGATTACCCTTGAATACGCTGTAAAGGAAAGAAGAAGAGGGGACCTCGGAAGAGACTCTGGAGTTGGGTGACCTGTACAGGGCCCTTCAGATGGAGTTTCCCGAGAGGGACCCCCGGAGCAGATGGAGGCAACGCCGGGCGGCAGAAGGGACACCAAAAGGTGGCGCAACTGCCCCTTGCAAGGGGGTGGCAGCAGCAGGATCAAGCTGGGACACGCACGAGTGTGCTGGATACGGCGCGGTCAAGCCTGATGCCGCCAAAGGGGGGACCAAGAGGCTCCGGATGGCTGACACTCAGCCAGACCGGCCCCCAAGAAGGCGTACCCTGCGTCTGATGGGCACAAATCCTATGGAGAAGCTGCAAGCAGCAACCTCAAGGTGGCCATCATCTGTGATGGCTACCCGGACAATTTGTTCACCAGGGAGCAGTTCGCGCATATTCTCATGCACCTGCATGAGGCTATGTATACACCTGGCGCAACGTTGCCAAGCTTTGAGGGCACTCGTTTGCTCAGAGAGCAGTTCAGACGGGAGCTCTCTGGCTTGGCTTAAAAAGGCCGTGGGCAGGATTAATTTAGAGGGACTGACGCTCATGATCATTGAGCGGTCGGCTCTCCAACGCCTAATAAGGGGGATGGTTTGGATACCAGCGCTGATCGATTCGTCTCCCCAAGAGGTCCTCAGGAGAGCCGGGACGGGCAATCCGGCCCTGAGGACTGAGGTTGGGTGAGATGGGCCTCCCGATGGGATGCCGCCTCCTCGAGGCAGAAGATCGTATTGGGGCTCGATCTTAGGTCGGTTGAGGTACTGAACCGAACGCAGGGAGAAAACCGGTATGGACTCGGAAAGATGAGACTTATCCTCTCGGGAACTACGGAGAGTATCCCGGAATAAAAAATGAGTAAAGGAGGTCCTTCTTCAGATCTTTGATGTCTGTTTGTAGATGCCTTAATGCACGTCCATATATTCAAGAAATATTGAAACCTCATCTGATTCCTTACCGCAGAACACTTGAAAATCCAAGTTTTCAGCAAAATAACGCTATTTCCACCAGGCTCAAATTCATCTCCTACCTTAGTCCCCAAGATCCCCGGATTTGTCTCCAATTGAACATGTGTGGAACATAATCTGCAAAAGATTAAGAAATTTACAGCGTCCTCTTCAAACTGTGATGGCTGTTCGATATGAGATAGAGGTGGCATGGAATGAGATACACCAGGAGGATGTTGATCACGATTATGAGTATGCCTAGACGCATTAGGGAAGAAATCGTGGAGCTTCAACCCATTATTAAAGTTGGTGAGCAGAAACTTAGATTATCATCAACCGATTGGAGTGAAATTTTAATAATTTATATATTACGAACTCCCTATGTATGCCAAATATTACTGAAATAAAATAATTTTTACCTGATGTTCGGGGGTTTATATGTCAATGAGTGTATTCAACTGTTAACTTTACTCGTACTAAACGATTTTCCATTTTGCGATTGATATAATAATCAGTAAAAACCCCAAAACAATCATTTTAACTCGTCTGATTTACAAAAATATCTACACAAGTTAAAAATAACATATGTCAGTCGTCTTCGTTCTAACCAATAAATTGTATGTGTGTACGTCTATGCATGAACCAGAAAGTAAAAATAAAAATATTCGAAAACATCCATACGCATACAGGTGCAGTGTAAGCTGCCAAATATCACAAAATTGTATTAGAAACTTGTTAGATTCAGTAAAAGAGTTAATATTAGTTCAAATAGAAACAGTTCGAAGCGGTTGTTCGCGCGGAACGTGAGTTTTTGTGTTCTTATAGTAAGTTGAAACAATTATTGGCATGCAGTTTATCAGAATGGATTAATTACGAGTTTGGCTTGTGTTCAAGTGTATTCAACGACAGTAGTAAGCCTTTTATATCATTTTAATTGTTTTAATAGTTAAGAGAGTAGATCTTACCTATTATTTAAATACACTGATGCAGTAACTTTTAACTGTTTTTGATTATTTACATCAAGTAATAGGTACGCAGTTTTGTTTCATTTACCACTGTTTTTTCTCTTCGTACTGGAATTCTGTATGTTGTATTTATATTGTAAACATTATATAACACAATTTGTGAGTTATGTACTAATTGAATTTAAATGAGCCAGCTTTAAGATCCAATTTACTTTGATATAGGTACAACATTCAATGTTTACATTCAATATATGAATCAGCTGACCGTATTTTATAAGTTTATCATTTATAATAGTATATGCAGTAATAGCCGATTTTAATCTCACGTGTATAAATAAATTTGTTTCTCCTCATGAGACTAAGTGACTATGTCGCAATAGGAGCACAGAGGAGGCAAAAAATGATGATTATTTATAAAATAGGATGACAAAATAAAAAAAAATTGTATTTGACACTTGAAGACATAAATAACATGATTATAGTCAAAATTAACATTTTAAACATTATTCTAACTACCAGAAAATGGAAATAACAAATAATGTTCTAGAGAATAAGGACGTGAACGTAAAACAATACATAATCATATAGTACCTGCTCATTTTTATTGTTACAAATATTATAATTACCTACTGTAACAAGACGTAGTGTTAAAATAATAATTAGTATTTTTCGGAGGACCCAATTTGTTGCAAAAGAGTTGGCGTATTTAAGAAATATTTATAAAAATTTTACAAGTCATATTAAAATTCTACTACTGCATTGTGAGCAGGAATTCCGAAATATGATTGGCATATTTTTAATAAATCAGGACAAAGTTCAATTTGTTTGAGACTCTTGAAAAAAATGCCCGTTTTTTATCTAAAGATAGATATGCGAATTCTTCATTGCCTTGAAGTTTTGGTAAATTTTGCCTTAGTAACAAAATTTCATCAATTAATTTAGAGTCATTAATTTCAACCCCCCGTCAAATTTTAATTCTGCATTACCTACTTAATAGCATCTATTGAAAAACTTCAGATTCTTCTAGATCTAGAGGCATACTCTATTTTTTTGATTATTCAATAGGGGAGAGAGGAGTTCAGTGAGTCAATTTTTTGCTCAAAACCAAATACCGTTGTCTCTAATTTGCTTATCGCACTTGAAACAATAATATTTCAGAAACATTTAATCAATACAAAACAAAACAGAAAAAATGGTTGAGTGACTTATGAATTTTTTTAGAATATAAAGACAAATGGCACAGTGTGCCCCATGGGTGGGGTAGATGGTGTCACATAAGAATACCTAAACAATGTGTCATTAAAAAAAATGACTTTGCGTTTTTTTATTAATCATTTTAAAAGAAAAACATAAACAAAAGCAAAAAATAAAAATATAAACTAATATCGAATATTGTAGGAATCAAACTTAAGAGGAAATGATAGTAGCATTCCCGCTTTTCTTGATGTTTTCCCAATATTCCGGGTATTCGCTAGTTTGGCCAATTCGATTTCCTCCCTCGAGAAATCAAAAATGACATTTTCTACAAAATTACCTTCCTTCGTCGGGTTTAAATGTAGTATTTTATATTCGTCTTTGCTGTGATCCACAATTTTTCCTACGGAATATATAGGATCATTACTTGAAATCCCTTCTTTAGGACATAGTCATTAAAGTTGAATTCAATATTTTTGTCGAAATTGATTCCATCTAAATCTTCTTCAGCATCGGAGTAGCTAATACTAGATGAACTGCTGTCATGTAAACTAATGTCCTCATTTGAATCGACATTACTGCTGCTGTGAAAGTCTTGATTCCTCAAGGAAAACTTTTCTTTTAACAACGTGTTTCACTTTTATTTCTTTTTTTTCGTTTCTAGTTCTTCACATTATGCGTCTTTGATTGGGGTTTTTGTTAAAATTTCCTTTTCCTTTTGCGCCTCTTGGTCGTGTTTTTTCTGGGTAGTGCCCTGGGAAAAGGTCGCAATTCTTGCGGTTGAACCACTTTACTGACGAGAGGTTCTTCTGTAGGCTTTGCTGCAACCAAAGATGTAGAAGGCAAAGTATCAGATTTAAATGAAATTTCCGAAACAATCTTGGTATTTGGACTGCTGGTACCTGCATGGCTTATTTTCCTTGTTTCACTCATGACCATTGGCGTTAGGGAAAAGCCTGTCTGTTACTTCGGCTCCTAAAGAATCCACCTCTGAAAATACATTTCTATTGAATGGCAAAATGCCAGTAGCTTCAAATCCACTTGATATATTTTTAGGGGTGAATGATATTTCATATGCCTTCCCACTTAAGCCACCAATATCATAAATACCGATCATTTTCCCAGGGTTTGTTAGCATCCAGTTGGCACTAGCAGCATTAAACGCTGTTTTAAATGGTTTAAACACTGTACGATCTAAAGGTTGGAATCTGTTGGAAGTGTGTGGCAGTAAATACACTAATATAATTCCATTTTATTTGCAAAAATTCAAGCTGCCAATCGTGATATGCGATTCGTGATTGTCAGATATAAGAATGACCTTCCTTAATAATGTAGCCCATTGCATTTTGTTGAAAATATTTTAGGACTTCTAGGAATATATCCCCGTTCATCCACCCGGTCTTTGTAGCAAATTCTGCCGTTTCTACAGGAGCTCCTTTAATCATATGATCTTTATAGTGGACTCTTGGGAAAAACTAAGCATGGAGGGATTGAACTCCCATTTGCTGATATTATACAACAGGCGGTCACCAAAACTCCTCATTCTCCAGACGTCACCTGACCAACCTGGTTTTGGCCTTTTTGAGCCACAATTTTAGGGGGGTTGTGAACAGTAGTGAGTGCCGTTTCATCCAAATTATATATGCATCCAGGGGACAAGCTATCACCAAACTGAAAATAAACTTCTTCTAAATTATCGAAAAAAGTTTGTGCTTTTATTAAATGCAGTAGCTCTGGCAAGGCTAGTGCCTTCTGACTTTCGCACTGAGAGGATTGGAAATCGTTTCTTAAATTCATAAAACCAATCCAAACCAGCCGATTTATTTGTATGCCAGTTAGTCGGTACGTTAAAGTTATTTGCAATCGCCAATTGGTAAGAAAATTCCATTACTTGTTTCCTTCAGAGATCATGATGCATGTTTACTACATCTATAATAGATTTTTCAAGATCTTCTTCAAGTTCCGCTAGCAAAACCTTATTAACACTGTAATTCGGTTTGAAAAGAAAGGTTTTCCTTTCATCTGTCGTGGAAAATTTATATTTATTAACGCATCGCTGTAATGTGGTTCTGTTTATATTTAACTCGCTTGCTAATCCTCTTACACTACAGTTCTGATCAATCACACGAAGAACAGCAGTTTTCATCAATTCTGGATCTGTAAGGCCTATATCAGATTTCCTTTTTCTATTTCTAACCATTATGCACTTTTCTGTAAAAAATTAAAAATAAAGATTATAATGGGGGTGCAGTGTGTCAGACACACTCTGCTCCATTACATTGTGACACAACCTACCCCACATTACAGTTCAAGGTAAAAATATGAATAACTAATTTGTATGAATAGATATGGTACTAACCTAAGCTAAATTATTTACACAAATAATGGTGATTTGTATTACACGAAACCAAATTTCCAGAAAATCGTTCGTAGAATTGTAGACGACGAATCAATACGTATACAAAATTTTACTTTTGTGCGTTGAAAACACATATGCACTACTTCCAAATACTAGTGGCGAACTAACGATGTCGACTGAATGTGTTAGGTCGGAGGGTCCAACCACACGAATAAAGATCGGTAATTGAATGGCGGCAACATGTAAATGGCGCGTAATTTAAAACAGACTCACTGTGCCCCATGACACACGGAACCCCTCTCTCCCCTACATTTAGAATAAAAGATTTACTTTGTCCCGTAAATATTTCGACTTCCCTTTTTAACTAAAACATTTAATTCCGTTCGTACTTGTAGAGGTATAAACTGTTCTTTTAGCCTGTCACTCAATGCAAATGTACCAATTATCGGCACTGTACCAACTATCGGCACTATTTCTTTATAATCTCGAAAAATAAGGTTTCTGTAGCTAGATTTATTTATTGCATTTCTGCGAATATTTATCTACGTCTCTGCAATACCGACCGACCGTCAGCCAGAGTTCGGGTGGTAACTGTCAAAAATATATTAGTCAGTTCCCGGTAACATCTCGTGTAGAGTGTGGCTTGTTACAAGTGTTAAGAAACAGGTGTGCTAAATTGTGCTGTACTTCCTGAATAAAGTACTGTATGGTCGTTGTGTTAACTTTAGTATATTTGGACATTATTGTTTTTGATATTTATTTATCAAACACTGCCTTTTCATAGCTTTCTTGAGAATTATAAGGGTGTCGATAATTGGTACATGAAAATCAGTAGCTGATCCAATCATCGGCAGCAGTGCCGATAATTGGGTGTATGCGTCAGTTCCATTTAGGTCGATTTTGGCTTAACATTTAACTGATCCTCGATAATATTTGGTTATTAAATGCGTTATGAAACTATGAAACTTCATACCAATTTTCGGCATCCCATATTCTGACTAAATAGAACTTTATATTTATTCAAGAACTGTGCCGATAATACGAGCTTTTATGTGCCGGAGATTTTTTTCTAGACGAAATAATCTCTCAATGGAAAAGAAAAAACGGATTCAATATTCTTTTGGAGCTTTAAATGAGGCTGTTTACGCTATTCAGTCAGGAATAACATTTAAAACAGCTAGCAAAATGTATAAGATACCGAGATCGACTCTGCAAGACAAAGTTAAAGGTAGAACGTCTTTACAGAAGAAATGTGGACCAGAAACGGTGCTGACAAAGGAAGAAGAAGATCTACTGGTAGCACAGCTGTTTAGGATTGTAAACTGTGGATTTCCTGCTACGAAAATGCACTTGTTAGAAAGTGCTCAGTTACTAGTTAAAGAATTAGATAGGCCCAATAATTTTGCAGAGAGATAACCTGGTCGCAAATGGTATGAGTTATTTTTGAGAAGACATCCAGAACTGTCTGCAAGGATTTCCCAAAACCTCACATGTGCTAGAAGCAGCCTAACAGAAAACCGTATTCGTCAGTGGTTTATAGAAGTAGGGACCTACCTAGAATCTACAAACAATCTTGACGTAACTTTTGATCCCAGTTGTGTAATCAATTCTGACGAAACGGCTTTTTTTCTTAGTCCGAAGCGAGAGAAAGTTCTGGTAAGAAAGGGAGATAGAACAGTTTACTCATCTGTAAGCAATGATGACAAAGAACGTGTGACCACCTTGGTTCCGTGTACTGCCTCCGGTAAAATTTTACCACCAATGATCGTTTTTAATCATAAAATAATTCCCAAATCAGTACCAAAACACTGGGTAATTGGGAAGTCTGAAAACGGATGGATGACTGTTGAAATCTTTACGAGTACATTGCCAACATATTGCATCCTTGGTTAGTTGCTCAAAATGTGCAGTTTCTTGTTATACTATTTTTGGACGGACACACATCTCACTTAACGATGACCCTCAGTGAATTTTGTATTAAGTGTAAAATTATCCTCATAGCTCTCTGCCCAAACGAAACACATATTTTACAACCTCTAGATGTGGCCGTGTTTCGTTCATTAAAACACGGATGGGAAAAGAGCGTGCAAAGTTGGAGGATGGAAGACAATGGACAAAAGATTACCAAAGACTCATTCGCTCCACCGTCAGTTTTGGAAAACTCATTAAATTTTGGTGCATCATCATCCACTGCATTTCAGATATCCTCGCCAAAGGATCTTGTTCTCATTCCACTCATTGAAAACGACAAACAGACGACAAATCGAAGAGTTGGGAAGAAAGGAAAATGTACTGTTATAACAGAGTCACCGTACAAGAAAGAATTAGAGGAAGAATTGAAGCATAAAGAAGAGGAGCAACAAAAACGAGATATAAGAAAAATGAAAAAAACAATAATTTGAGCAAAGAAAAGACGGTAGTTAAAAGAAAAAGTTCTGAAAAAGGAAAACATTTGGTAAAGAAACAGAAATCTTTAACTCCTTGCCAAATTGTTAAACTTCAGATTCACCTTAATAATAATCAACAGAAGAAAAACAATACTATAGAGAGTGACTCATGTGGGGAAGACGAAGGAAACGTGGAAGATGATGGAGCATTTCTTTATTGCAACCATTTATATTCCCAGTCAACGGAAAGATGGGTGCTATGCATTAAGTGCAGACATTGGATACACTGTTCCTGTGCGTGAAAGGAGGAAGATGATGACGAAGTACAACATATTTGTGCACTTTGTACAACAGAATAATTAAAATTCAATAAAAAATTATAATATTTTACAAAATCATGTATATCCCAACTTGTCCCACCTAGTTTCTCATCTTACCCCACCTGCGGGGCAAGATGGGAAATATACACGTTCGTAAAAAATGTTTTTTACTATGTTATCGCTAAATTAAAAAAATATTAAACTGTATGTAAGTAGTAAATAACGCATCAGCCTGTCCAGTTGTTCAAATTTAAAATCGCTAACGCAACAAACAACATATTTAGAAGCGATTAAAATTAGGGGGCTCATCTTGCCCCACCCTCCCCTATCTACTAAGTCTTCAAATTCCGACGTGTAGTTTCTAATTACGCTTACTGGATCAGGGTTTCCTTTTATATTTGACAGTAAGTCGGTCAATTGTTCGAAAGTAAGAGCATAGTTTTTAGGATCTTTTTCCATTAGCTGTTTCACATGTTGCATTTGTTTGGATGTACATTCATCACTTTTATATTTTTTCAGTGTATCAGGTATTTTGAATGCTAAGTCTGATTTTGCTATGGGACTAGAAGTTCCGGATAAAGGTCGTTTATTACAGTTTTCTGTATAATCCATTCGCTTTTCTAAGTCATTTTGAGTTGATCTTATGGGATCTTTTAACAAAGATAGGGAAATGTTAGCGGTTTTACTTGTGGATTCTGTTGGGTTCACTTGGGTTAGATTTACTGCAGATTTTTCTCTCCATTAAGTACTCGTATATTTTGGGAATTATTGAGTTCTGGAAAATTTTGTAAGGAAGTGTTTTGTTCAGCGTTTGGACACTTTGATGCAATGTGACCAGTTTATTTACATTTGCGACAATTCTGATGATAAAATGTGAGGTAGATCCGATAGGAAGTGTTGTCATCTTGGATGATAATACTATCTGGAATATTTAAGTTGTTGGAGGGGGTTACATATACTTCGCGTCGGAAACTGAGAATATGGTTGTATTCTGGTTCTGTAGTTCCAACTCTTATTTGGGGTATGATGTTTATGCCTAGACCCCGCAATTCTGATAGTAGTACATCATTGGGAATCGAGGGACAGACGTTTGATAGTACCAGCCGTTCAGAAGATGTTAGTAATCTACGGGTTTTAATGCAGTTTCCATTGATAGAGAATTATCCTCCCTGTTCACTAAAAAATGCGTCTACTGTTTGTTTGGAGGATAGATAATATATACATATTCTGTTGTTTGACATTCGAGAGGCGTAAAGGGTATTTCGAGGGCCTACAATGTCTCTTATTTGATATAGATAATCTTTAAGCTTAGGACCATTTAATGAGGTAGCAATAATAGCTTGATCTTTGAAAGGGAGTGTGGGTTGAGATTGTTTTGATAAGGCAGTTGAATCAGACATTGTGCTAGATTGAGATTGGTTCATTTTTCTATTTGGTCCCGTCCTTCAAGGTAAGGTGCTGAAAGGAACTAGTTCCCTTACCGCTTGCCTCGTTTGATATATATATGTTTTGTTTTCAGACGAAATTTTATCAGTTGATTATTATTTACTGGTTGATTTTTTACTTGCAATTATTTGCGTGAAGCACTTTGTATTAATGTAAACGATGTAATTCACAGTCTTGGAATTATCATTCACTTTTTCCACTGATTTTGTTAATTATTTGGGACCGATCACACAAAGGTGTTTAAACCATAGTTGCCACGTCCGAACTCTAAAATAATTAATTATAAATACAATATCAACTATTTTCCATTTATAGTTATGTATTTATAAACACTAGAAAATATTAAATTAGATGTATTGCGGAATTCACCCTTAAAAAGCTTATAAATTAATGAGGTGCCATTTTATCATTAGAAAAATAGAATCGAAGGCATAACTGTCATGTGTAGTCTAAATATCTTGATGAATACTTTGGTTTTCTGAAAACACTAACTAATCTGTAATAAAATTTAATTTTCTCAATGTTACAATAAATTAGGTTATTTCAGCTGTTGTTTTTTATCTACTGTAAAACTGGAATTTTATATTATACATAATAAATAATTGAATATTTGGTTTTGGACTATGTGCGTTTCTAATTTTATTAACAGGAACAGGTTTACGAAACGAATGTAAATGCAATTGGCTATATTGTGTAATTTTATTTCAAAATTTGGTTCAATTCATTATATTTTCAAAATTAAAAAAAATATTACGTCAACTAAACCTCCAAGACATTTTGATAAATTAATACCCAATTTTCTTGGCAAACGTTCTGTTAGTACATTTTCTACGATTTTCAACCAAACTATTTAAAATTAATATCGGAAATAAACAAATTCCGTTTATTTAAGAGACTAATTCATATTGTATATTGTGGAACAGACGAATAAAATAAATTTCTTAATAATAGAAAATAAGTGGCTATTGATATCGTATGCAATTTCTGAAATGCAAAAACAATTACTTTTGTTGACTAAAAATTCCAATCGTTCGTTTTTTCGAGCACGTTCTATATATTTATTATTGAATGTATTCCATTTGGCTGATACACACTGTATGTATCGTAAAACGCAAAGACTTTAGATTGGTTGTATCTAATGTCTTTGATAAAACGTATAAAACACATGCTATTATCAAATATCCCCTCCGTTTTAAACTCATCTTTTGAACAATTCAAATTTATTTGAAATGTAAATAAAGTTTTGGTGTGATGTTGGTCCGCCGTCTAATAGGCCAGAGTTTCTTAACGTTTTTCACCACACGAACCCCTAGGAAATCAAGCACAATTTCAAGAACCCTCTTGACAAAAAAAAACATCAAAAATTTTCTGTCCATTTATTTTAGAACTACGAATAGAAAGAAAAAAATATTATACGTTGAAAATTTAGATCATAATCCTTATTCCTAGACTCTAGGACTCTAGGCCTAGAGCCCTAATATAGAACTTAAACTACGGACCTTCAAAATTACCGAGAATAAGTGAATTTATTGAAACTTAAAACTGCCGCTTCGCTACATCTCATCCATAGGTAGGTAAAGCGTAAAGCCAGAATCGATGGTTCTCATCTGTTCTCTGTCATTTACGACGGACTTCGAACATTCTCGGCGCTTACCGTCGCTACAAGAAGTTTTGACTACAGATAACCCACAGATAGATGAGACACTGATGGTGGAGCGATCTAAAGAGCCTGTCGACTAAACAATAGAGTGATGTTAAAAAGATTTCTGTAATTTTAGGTTTTGGCGGTATATTCAAATTTACTGTATTTTAATTATATTATTTCATAATAACCATTTATAGTCCATCATTTGACATTACATTCAATTTAACTCCATTAACTCAATAATGATTAGATGTTGAGTTAAATTGAATGAAATATCAAATGATGGACCATAAATGGTTAATTAAATTGGAAAAAATAAAACAGTAATCATATAAACAGTTTATTTATTTTGGTATAAAAATACATAACAAATAATTTTTTTCACAAAGTACTTTTCTTAACAAACAGAATGACAATAAATAAACTATAATGTAAAAACAATGCAATAATTAACAAATAATTTGAGTAATATACATTCTAGATTGGAGTATCATTAGATTTTTAAATGATGTTAAGTCAAGATAAATGTTGAAAATTATTTATGATAAGTTTATATTAATTTATTTATTTAATATTATACTCCAAAAACACACAGAGCTGGACAAACTACTGTAGTATAACTGCTACTTACTTAATCAAAAACAGTGTTAGCAATGAGTAGTTAACTACTATTTTTGGCAACTTTCTGTGAAAGAATACATTTGAGTATAATTACTGTGAACGTTAGAACAAAAGTAATTGAAATACTTTCAAATCAAAATTTGTTAAATACTGCCCAGCTCTGTAAATACAAAGTGCCAAGTAATTTCATATAAGAGTGCTAAACAGCACTTGTGACAACAAAATTTAAAATAATATATCTAACATTTCATTTCCACTTAAAATACATCTTTATTCCTTTACTGGAAGTATTAAATAGGTTTATATCACAAGCTTAAACCTAGTATATTGCATATTTTTATATTTCTACATTTAAAAGCATTCCGTTCTTATGAAAGCATCGCATAAGGCAGTTTAAGTTACTTTGAAGCTCCTGACAATCTTATGATTGTTAAAATGTTTCTTAATAGGTACGTTTACACCGGACGTACCAAATTTTTAGTCCGAGGTTTAAATGACGTCACGTGTACTTTACTTTCGGTGTAAACAACCAAGGAGTAAAATATGGTACTCGAATTTGATCCATCTCATCTAGGGTGGTTCAAATTCAATTTTTGACGGTGTAAACACGGTATATTACTATTCGTGAACCAAAGTGACGGTTTGCTAAAAGCACGGAGTAAAAATAGGTCAGCTGTGGATTTGTACTTCACTGATTTAACATTATTGTCCAATTTTCACTACTTCTAGGTTTCATCCATATTCTTTGATTGTCTAACAATCCCACAAAATTACTGCTAGTTAAAAGCAAATAAGCTAAATTGCTTCTTAAATATGGAGACTTCGATGACTCTAATTTAAATCTTTGAATATTTTCTCTCTTTTTCAGGAACTCTATTACCACTACAACTATTTTTGTATTCATTTTTAGATAAAATCAAAGTCTACCATCAAACTTCCTAAAGATTTAAGGTTATGTCATTTTAATATAAAAATGTCAATTTTGGTCCCTGGCATTAAACCTGGACTATTTTAATCCAGCAAAACAGTCAGTATAAACACTTATGTTCTAAGCTAAATAAGTACACGATTTGGTCCACGCACCAAATTGGTCCACACGGTGTAAACTAACTCAATGGCTTTTCAAAATCCCACTGTCTCGTAGAAGTCCTTTCTCGTTTCTGGTTGAGGTTCTACAAGTAAACACACAAAATAACAACAATAAATAAGTAAATACACAAATATGTTTGAAAATTTATATCAATAAAAGAAAACAAAATGCGCTTACTATTGAAATAATAAGTTTACACGTTTTTGTACTATGCCAAAAAAAATATCAAAAAATGTTTGAATGTTTAATTTTTTTCGGTTTGTTTGAACTCTTTTTTTGGAGGTTTCAATTTTTTTAGAAATTCTTGATTTTCTTTGGTTTTAACTATTTTTTGATTTATTGTTTTTTTATTTTTTGTTTTTATTTGATTTTTGGTTACCTCTAGACCAAATACTTAGACGTAATGCCTCAACAAAAGTTAATACTCACTTTCATTCCCCATAAATTGCATAAATTGTCATACCATGGGCTATATATGAAAATCGGCAAGGGGTCAATACCTTCCATCCCATAGCTGGTGGGGGGAATAACATAAAATAAAACCCAGATTATTATTTTTTCAATGAGTACATTTTAAAATGGAATTGTCTGAGTATGGTGAACACACTATATATAAATTGAGTGAATGAAAAGATGAGTACTGAGTGTGTCATTATATTAAAATTTCATTTCATTCATTAGGCCATTCTCAAAGCTGTCGACAAGAGAAAAACATACAACAGGTGTCAAAAAACATCAAACCCTGTAACTGCTACATACAATTAAATAAAATGTTTGCTGTTACATCATTTCTTAAGTAAAATTTGTGAAAACTACCCTGTAAAGAGGGTGTACACACATATCATTTAGTTGATAATTTCAAATTAGACGTTTCATTATGTGAATTACAATTGTACACCCTCTTTATAGGACAATTTTAAGGAATTTTACTTAAATAATGATGTAACATCAAACATTTTATTTCATTGTAGTATCAGTACAGGGTTTGATGTTTTTTGACACCTGTCGTATGTTTTTCTCTTGATGACAGCTTTGAGAATGGCCTAATGGTTGAAAACGCTTAGCTGGAATTTTAATAAAATTACACACTCAGTACTCGTCTTTTCATTCACTCAATTTACATTTTAAAATGTCCAAAATTATAGATTGCTATATTGAATACAATAAAACTTTCCATCAATTTTTGTTACTTTCCACTCATATGGGAAGGCAAATCAAACTGTCTTATAACCTCAATTCGTCTTTCTCAAATCTAAAGAAACACTGTTTTTGAAAATGAAGGGAATATATCCTCCATCGTTTCCTCGTCGACAAATTTAATGATTTATTACCACTGAGTTTCAGCCATATTAATTTTATCTTCCTGGGTTGGAGAAGCAAAACTGTAAAAAGGAATATTTACTTTAGTAATGTAACAATTTTCAGTTTAGCTAATGTAAAAAACAACCATGATCTCTAAAGTTGTCGATTAAATGAGTGAAAATAGTAAAAATTCTGTGTTTTATAAAAATAAAGAGAATAGTTGTTAATTAAGAAAGAAAAAATGCTCAATTTTTTTTAATAAAACGAGTACACCACTTATTAGACTCCTTCAGAATATACTTTGACATTGTCTTTTCAATTAATAACAATAAAGCAACGAAACAACAGATAAATATTACACTATAGCAATTAAAAAATACACCAAAATACCGAAACCTTATAATAACCTCAACACTTAAACTAAGAAACGATAACAGTATAACGGAACTAACGGATAAAGCGCAATATGACATCGCGCATTCGCAGTAATAAAAATCAATAAAATTTGATTAATAACGACGTTACAGTTTCCTTAATTTTTTGGAACCGATTTAAGTTACTCGTCAGGCTCTATAGATGGCACGGTCTGCAGTGTCCCTAGCCTGGTTTAGACCGTGATTTAGATGTTCTTGGAATATTATGGAAGACCTGTTCGATAGCGGAGCAAGCGTGTATACATACTGCGGCTGTTAGAGGTTCTGGTCAGTTTTAGTCGAGTTGCGGTGTGTAAGTTTTGGGTAATTGTACCGTATTTCCTCATAAGATATTTACGTAAATTTTACGCCAGTAAATTCATACAGAACTATGGACAAATATTTAACTGAACGCAAGCGAGTATTAGACAATAGTGAAGCATCAACACACCAATATGTCTGGACCCATTGTAGGATCCACAGAGAGGCTCTGGTTTCCAAAGAAATGAGTCCTGGTCTCAATATTGTGCTAGCGACGGTTGTAACTGTAGTGAATTATATAAAAATGAGACCCCTAAAATATTTAATGCACTTTGCAAAGATATGGATGAAGAACATTCGACGTTGTTATGTTATTGCGAGGCCAGATGGTTATCTCGCGGGAAATGTTTACAACGTGTTTATGAGTTAAAAGATGACATTGCCACTTTTGTAGAAGATGAAAACCGGCCGGGAGCCAAAAAGTTTCGAGATGCTTTATTTGTGATGAGATTGAGTTACTTGGTCTACATATTCGAGAAATTAAATACCCTAAACCTGCAACTCCAAGGAGCAAACACACATATGTTGGAAACCAGTGATAAAGTCCGTACTTTTTGTAGAAAGTTGGACCTGTGGAGCAGAACAACAAAAAAACCTAGAAATGTTTTCAATGGTGAATGAGTCTGTCAAAACATACAAGGAAGAAGAACAGTATATGAAAGTTGTTTTTGTAACAATATAAAGTCATTTAGTCATGTTGGCACAGAGTTGCTGACGATAAATTCGTAGCAAGTTACGAATGGGTTAGGGATCCATTTTGAACTACTCCCGAAGGTCACTCAACTGTAGACGAAGACTTTACTTCTAGCGGCGAAATTAAAAGAGAATTTAGTAATAAATCCCTCTTTGAATTTTGGGCGGGAGTTGAAGATTCTGTTTTATCCACTGAAAACGAGAGCATTTCGTTTATTATTGCCATTTTCAACATCCTATCTTTGCGAAGCTGGAAATATAGGTCTCGACTGAATATAGACACAGAACTGAGAGTGTGTATTTTTAATATATTACCCTCTGCTGTAAAACATTGCTGTGCGAGACTGGCCCAAGGGAGTCACTGATAATTATTAAAGTTATTTTTAGTTTAGTACTAATGGGCTTATTATTAGTTTCATTCGGCATTTGACAATAAGTACCCACTGATACAATCATATTTTTAATATACTTATAAATTGTATTGTTACGAACTCGCATACCGAAGCAGATACTAAGTACGGTCCTGTAACCTTATGTTAACGGAGTTAAAAAAATGGCGAGCGCGCCGAATTATGAGAAGGTCTATTGGGATTTATTGTGACAGTTTTTATAGACATTTTCTCGGAAGGTCTTTTAAGGATTGAGTTGGCAATCGAGAAATACCGCGAAAGGCATTTGTTTTGTGTAAGCCGCAGTCCAGAATTCTCTAGTAAAAAGGGCACTAGTATATAAAAAGGACCGATCAGCGGACCAGGGCAGTTGATAAAGTGATCTTGACAAATAAACAAAAATACACCGATCAGTAAAGTGTTTATATAAATTAATAATTAAGTTTGTGTGCATTATAAATTATATTGTGATTAGTTAAGTATATATAAATTAAGTGTTAGTGAGTTAGTGTTTAAATAAATTAGTAAGTAGCCATACCGTGGGTTTAAAATTTATCCCACCCGTTTACGTTTTAAATAAATTAGAAAAACATTACATTGGTGTCAGGTGTGGGGTAATATAAATAAATTGCTATGTAAAAATGGCCAAGAGATTAAGGGATCTGAAGGTGGCGGAATTAAGAGCTGAATTGGAAGATCGTGAGTTGGAAACCTCCGGTAAGAAAAGTGAATTAGTAGAAAGACTTAAAGTGGCACTGGAAAATGACGGCTTTGATCCAGAAACAGTTTTATTTAATGACGAGGCTTCCGCCTTAATCTCGTCCATTTCTGCTAACATGGACGAGGAGATTTCTGTCATGGAAGAGAACATTTCTGCTAACATGGACGAGAAGATTTCTGATATGAAGAACGATATTTTGGTATAGATATGTAGATGACATATTAGCTTGTTTTATGGGTAGTGAACGACAATTATATGTATTTTTCAACCACATCAATAATTTACACCCGAAAATTAAATTTACATTAGAAATTGAAGAAAATAGCTCAATCAATTTTCTTGATTTAAAAATTCAAAGAGTTAATAATGTACTTGATTATTCAATTTACCGAAAACCAACACAGACTGATGTGACAATTCCATTCAATTCTAACCACCCTATGTCATACAGACTAGCAGCATATAATTCAATGATACATAGAGCTTTTTCAGTTCCTATGAACAAATGTAATTTTGATAGAGAGATTAATACAATTAGACAAATAGCCACATCTAACGGTTATCCATTAGATATGATAAATAAGCTAATTAGTAAAAAAGAAGAAAAAGTGGCATTACAACTAATATATCCTAAACAAGCTGATGAAATTAAAACTTATAAAACCATCACATATGCAGGAAATATTTCTAATAATATTTCAAAGATAATATCTTCAGCAACGAATACAACAATTTCTTTTAAAACAGAAAGTAACGTTAGTACAAAATTGTTAAATGTAAAAACAAAAATACCACTATTAAAGAAGTCAGGTATATATAAACTCAAATGTCCAGAATATAATGTTGTCTATTTGGGTCAGACCCTTAGGAATTTTGAAATACGATACAGTGAGCACTTACGAGCATACAGATTAAAACAACCAGATAAATCCCACTACGCAAAACATCTACTTAACACCAATCATTCATTGACACCTAACACAGAACTAGAAGTGCTGCATATTTGTGAAAATAAACAAGAACTGGATTTCCTTGAAGAACTGGAAATTAGAAGACATTTAAGAAACCCACAATATGAAGTTGTCAATGAACAGTTAAATCTAGGGAGTTCTCCACTAATAAACTGTCTTCTTAAGTGATAATTGTA
This sequence comes from Galeruca laticollis, assembly GCA_963921935.1. Classification (NCBI taxonomy): domain Eukaryota; kingdom Metazoa; phylum Arthropoda; class Insecta; order Coleoptera; family Chrysomelidae; genus Galeruca; species Galeruca laticollis. The sequence continues at coordinate 108,002,771 of OY998181.1, forward strand.
AAGATCAGCAGATATACTTTTCCTGGTTTTCTATATCATTGCACAGTTATACTGATCTTAATTGGAAAAATGATATCCAGGATATCACCATAGGGCTAATAATATCTAAGCTTCAACATTTGTAAAATCACATCTTCTTATTTTTTCTATAAACATATATTAAGCCAATCACAAGTTAGGTTACTTCTTGGTCTAGCCAAAAATAACTACTAAACATCAGGTAGGCATAGAATGAAATGTAACTTCTGTCATTCTGACGATGATATTGATTTATCGAAACATCAATTGTAAATTTTTTAGAATTTTCAATAACTTTTATTATATTGTGGAATTAACTAGAGACCGTGAGTTTCATTTAAAAACACTGACGATATTTCTACTATGAAGAATGATATTTCGGCTAACATGGACGAGAAGATTTCTGCTATGAAGCACGACATTTCTGCAAACATGGACGAGAATATTTCTGCTATGGAAGACAAAATGGACGAGAAGATTTCTACTTTGAAGAACGATATATCTGCCGATATCTTATTAATGAAAAACGACATTGCCGCTGACATTAAAAATGAACTTTTGTCTCTAAAATCTGAAATCGAGGATAAGATGGACGAGAAAATCGAGAATAAAATGACAACGATGAACGAGAAAATCGAGAATAAAATGTCAACGATGGACGAGAAAATCGAGAATAAGATTACAACGATAGACGAGAAAATCAAGGAGTTAGAGAGTAAAATAACAGATTTAAGAACACAAGACACGCCAGCAGAACAAAAGAAGATCGAGATATGCAAGCCAGCAACACAACCCAAGACAGAAGATATTAGCAGTTTTGTCCGAGTCAAGGCTCCAACGTTCGACGGAAAGACATCGTGGACCAATTATGTGAAACAATTTGAAGCAGCCGCTAGAGTGAATAATTGGTCCGATAAGGAGAAAGCAGTGAACTTAACCATCGCGCTTCGGGGAGATGCCTTAGATGTACTTCAAACGATACCTCTGGAAGAAACGGATGATTTCGAGCAGCTGAAGAAGAGGTTGGACATGCGATATGGTCACGAACATCTAGAGCATTTGTACCAGTCCCAGCTGAAGAACCGAAGGCAGGAACGCGACGAAGCACTTCAAGGATATGAAGTGGATATTGCCCGACTCGTCCGATTTGCTTATCCTTCAGCAGCAGAGAACATGATGGAATGTCTGGGCATACAGGCGTTTATTGATGGCTTACGTGACCCCGATATTCAGAGGACGCTTCGCTTAGCCCATCCCAAAACATTTGTTGACGCATGACAGCTGCTCTTGAATATGAAGCAGCAACGAAGGCTTCGAGTTACAACAAAGTTAGGACCACCCAAGAAGAAGGCGACGAAGACAAGTTTGACCAGATCGTCAGCTTGATCAAAAGTATGATGGAAAAGAAGCTGAGAAAGATCAGATCCTGGAATTGTGGCGAGCTAGGGCATGTACGCAGTTCATGTAAGCGCCCCAGGACTCCTGCAAACCAAGAACCCCAGTCACAGGAAAACTAGAACGGGTCGGCTACGAGGGTGCAGCACCGACCCATGATTGTTCCAAAGACCCTCTCATACTGATAGCTTCTCTCAGATGTCGCAACGACAGTGTATATGTGGATGGCGAAGTAAATGGCAAGAAATATGCTCTGCTGGTTGACACTGGAGCAACTAGAACCATTATACGACCAGAGATAATAAACCCTAAGAAGAAGCTTCTACCAATGAGACTGCGGACCGCCACAGGCGATAGTGCCAACGTTCACGGTGAGACACAAATCTAATTGGGAATTGGCGCAAAATCTAATTGGGAATTGGCGCAGAAAAGTTCACGCATACGGTAATTGTAGCTGACATTGAAGAAGACGTGATTCTGGGAATGGACGTAATGAATGTACATGGTTTCCAATTAGACTTTAGAAACAGAACCATTAAAACATTGCTGTGCGAGACTGGCCCAAGGGAGTCACTGATAATTATTAAAGTTATTTTTAGTTTAGTACTAATGGGTTTATTATTAGTTTCATTCGGCATTTGACAATAAGTACCCACTGATACAATCATATTTTTAATATACTTATAAATTGTATTATTACGAACTCGCACACCGAAGCAGATACTAAGTACGGTCCTGCAACCTTATGTTAACGGAGTTAAAAAAATGGCGAGCGCGCCGAATTCTGAGAAGGTCTATTGGGATTTATTGTGACAGTTTTTATGGACATGTTCTCGGAAGGTCTTTTAAGGATTGAGCCGGCAATCGAGAAATATCGCGAAAGGCATTTGTTTTGTGTAAGCCGCAGTCCAGAATTCTCTAGTCAAAAAAGCACTAGTATATAAAAAGGACCGATCAGCGGCCCAGGGCAGTTGATAAAGTGATCTTGTGAAATAAACAAACATACACCGATCAGTAAAGTATATAGATTAATAATTAAGTTTGTGCGCATATAAATTAAATTTAAGTGAATAGTTAAGTATATATAAATTAAGTGTTAGTGAGTTAGTGTTTAAATAAATTAGTAAGTAGCCATACCGTGTGTTTAAAATTTATCCCACCCGTTTACGTTTTAAATAAATTAGAAAAACATTACAGTATATTACTTTAAAAATGTATTATACTTACTTAATTTTTTCGGGGTATTAATATTAGTATTAATATCATTTTGTTTTTATTTCTGTGAAATTTTTTTATTAGTAATTTCTCCATTTTGATGTGCTGGCGCGCCCCCTTGTAGAGTTGTGGCGCCCCCCTAGGAGGACGCGCCTCACGGGTTGAGAAACGCTGCATTTACCCAAAAACTTGATAAAGAGGATTCCTTGAAATTACGTTTCAAGGCTGTATCACAGGATATCTCTATTAATTGATTTCCTGTACCCTTATTAAGGCAGTTATACCTGTGTTGAAAGGGTCTAACATCCAATTTTTATTTTTGTAGGGTACTGAAAAATAATTCCGAAACTAAGACCTCAAAACGCGGAGGTATTTAACCTTCGCGTGACCAAAATGTGATTTTTTGCGTGATAGCCCAAGCGGGGCAACCAAGTTACCCCAGATTAGTTTTTCCGGTTTTTCAGTTCTTAAAGTCTTATGAAGTAAAAATGTAGATATATTATTTATAAAATAAAATCACAAATTAAATGTTATAAAATTTATTTTGGCAGAAAATGTGTCACAGAAACAAATACCAACTCAAAACAAAACTAACATTATAAATAAAATAGCTAATACCAAAAAATGTTTTTCTTGAACTGGGAACTGATTATTCACAACTCACTGAGCACCGTTTTCGCAGTCGATACAGAAAAACTTTTTTACTTTCCTCCTGTGCATGTTGCTCACGGTTTTGCCACACTCGGAACATTTAATCCTAGACTTCCGATCTTCTCTTCGTGGATAAAATTGGCATCGTGTATTTGTACTAACAGGCATGGTCTTTTGTAAAAGTCTTCTAGATATTTTTTGTTTTCAGTAAGAAATAGTCGAATTGCATCAAAAACTGGCTGTTGTATGCCTCGACTATTTCTTTCTCTATTTTTCCCGCTGGGGAGATATCATCTATAGAAAATGTCTGCTTCGAATGATGGCGTATCCGAGAATTCTGTAGATAATTCTGGCAGTGCAATTGTTGTTGAATCATTTGTTTTAGTTAAGTTTACAACAACAACAAAAAACATAAAATACATATATATATAGCAATCTACTAAACAGAATTTAATTTCAAACTTGTGATGTCTCCACCTTCCCGTTTCAATATTATCATCTACAACCGTACTAAAATGTTTTATTATTTTGGTGTTTTTGCGTTTAAAAAGAAATTAATTCATATCGCCAGTAATACATACAGTAACGATTTCTCTACCTATTTGAAATATAAAATGAATTGAGCAATGGAAATATGTAGACCATAAAAATTACCACAATTTCATTATGAAAATTACTTAGATGATTTTAAAAAGTTCACTGTCTTCGTCTTATATGTATGTTTCATTATAATTGTTTTTAAAGAAACCAAAATGGATATGTTAAAGTAGCTGGTGAGTTTTTCAATTTTAAGCTTTGTAATATAAGAAAAAATAGGGATATTTAACTAATGTTTGGTATAAACTCTCAATTTTACATTTTCAACCTTGATTAAATAATGTTAATATCATTTTTAAATAAAAATAAGAAAAATCTTTATTATTGTATGGTATTGTTGCAGATTGTCTTATAACAAAAATGTAATAGAACATTCATTATATGTATTGTATGAATATCCCTGATGATGAACCTAAATAAAGGATTCGAAACGTTGGAAAAAGAAAAGCTTTTGTAGTTTTATTTCTTATAAAAGAAGTTGGCGAAGAACCATTAATTATATAAAAATTGAAAATTTTCCTACTGCCAATTAACCAATAAACATATAAAATACATATTTTGTTGGTTAAGTCAATAATATCAGTACGGACTTGAATGAATATTCAATTAATTTTTTAAGGAAAGTTAGGGATAAGTTTGTATTTCCTAATGTTAAAGATTGTGGAATAGTACCATCGATTTGTATAGGTAGTAAAAACTTTAATTATTATGATCCCGCAATCTACATATCAATGAAGGTATTCGCAGTAGAAAAAAAAAAGTGGCCACTGTAACCCGCTCGGTTGGAGTAGGGCTCTTGGGTCTGATAAAAAAAATTTTGTTCACGGGAATGTATTGATGGATGATTATCTTTCATTTTAACCTAAATCAGTCATCCCCCACCCACCCCCTAAGGGCGAGGGGGGGGTGACTTTGTAAAATAGTCGTAAAAATAAATTTTTGAATTTGGAATCAAATTCTACGTAATTGTTTACGTATACACCCAAAATTCCATTTTGATACCTTGTTGTTTTATAAAGTTATGCAAAAAAAATGTTATCAAAAAATTGATTATTCAATGGTGTAGAGCTCTCGGGTCTAGCATACTTCTATATCTGATAAAGAAATTTTTTTCACGGGAATGTATTGATGGATGATTATCTTTCATTTTAACCTAAATCAGTCATCCCCCACCCACCCCCTAAGGGCGGGGGTGGGGCTGACTTTGTAAAATAGTCGTAAAAATAAATTTTTGAATTTGGAATAAAATTCTACGTAATTTTTTACGTATACACCCAAAATTTCATTTTGATAACTTGTTTTTTTATAAAGTTATGCAAAAAAAATGTTATCAAAAAATTGATTATTCAATGGTGTAGAGAGACCTCTCGGGTCTAGGCATACTTCCATATCTGATAAAAAAATGTTTCTCACCGGAATGTATCAATTGATGATTATCTTTCATTTTAACCTAAATCACCCACCCACCCCCTGTGGGGTGATGACTTGAGTAAAATTTCAAGTTTTAGAAAAAATTATGAAAATTTAGGGCCGTACGTAAAAAAATTCAAGGCAAACGATGACGTCGTTGTAATTTCATTTTTTCCAAAAATGAGGGTAGCCACTCCCAAAAAAAAAACCCCGAGAGGGAATTTTTTATTTAGTGTATTTTTTTGAGATTTCATGCATCGTATATGCCCTATCCCCAAAATGAAGTCTCCATGTCTTCCCGTTTCTTATATAACAGAGTGACCCAAGATCCAGAATCATCGCATTTTCTCTGAAATTTTTAAGTCCAAACTTGCGAAAAATTTCAAGTTTAAGATAAAATTATGAAAATTTAGGGTCGTACGTAAAAAAATTCAAGAAAAACGATGACGTCGTTGGAATTTCATTTTTTCCAAAAATAATGGTAGCCACCCCCCAAAAAAACCACCCCCGAAAGGGAATTTTTTATTTAGTCTACTTTTTTTAGATTTCGCGCATTGATTATGCCCTATCCCGAAAATGAAGTCACCATGTCTTCCCGTTTTTTATATAACAGAGTGACCCAAGATCCAGAATCATCGCATTTTCTCTGAAATTTTGTCAAAGTCCATACTTGAGAAAAATTTCAAGTTTAATACGATGATTCTAGATCTGGGGACACTGTGTTATAAAAGAAACGCGAAGCCATGGAGACCTCATTTTCGGGATAGGGCATATACGATGCGTGAAATCTCAAAAAAATACACTAAATAAAAAATTACCCTTCGGGGGTGGTTTTTTTGGGGGGAGGCTACCCTTATTTTTAGAAAAAATGAAATTCCAACGACGTCATCGTTTTTCTTGAATTTTTTTACGTACGGCCCTGAATTTTCATATTTTTATCTTTAACTTGAAATTTTTCTCAATTCATCACCCCTCAGAGCGTGAACAAATTCCCGCGAAAAGTTTTTTTCTATCAAATATGGAAGTATGCTAGACCCGAGAGCTCTACACCATTGAATAATCAATTTTTTGCATAACTTTATAAAAGATATCAAAATGAAATTTTGGGTGTATACGTCAAAAATTACGTAGAATTTGGTTCCAAATTCAAAAATTTATTTTTACGACTATTTTACAGAGTCACCCCTTAGGGGGCGTGTGGGGAATGACTGATTTAGGTTAAAATGAAAGATAATCATCTATCAATATATTCCCGTGAAAAACATTTTTTTATCAGAAATGGAAGTATGCTAGACCCGAGAGCTCTACACCATTGAATAATCAATTTTTTGATAACATTTTTTTTGCATAACTTTATATAAAAAAAGTTAACAAAATGAAATTTTGGGTATATACGTAAAAATTACGTAGAATTTGATTCCAAATTCAAAAATGTATTTTTACAACTATTTTACAAAGTCGCCCCCACCCCCCGTCCTTAAGGGGTGGGTGGGAGATGACTGATTTAGGTTAAAATGAAAGATAATCATCCATAAATACATTCCCGTGAACAAATTTTTTTTATCAGATATGGAAGTATGCTAGACCCAAGAGCTCTACTCCAACCACCGATCTCCCCCCTACGCAGTAAAAGATTGCGTTGAAGTGCAGTTTTTAACACACAACTAGTTTTTTGTTAAGACTGATTACTATTACTAAATGTTAATCGGCACTATGTCACATATTTTATAACCTTCAAGCTTAAGACGCAGATTACCGTGGTCATATCCTTATCATATTCTTAGGTGTTAAAGTGGTTAATTGTTAATATTTTCAAACCAAACGAATATTTGCTTTATTTATACCTATTAGTCACCGTTAAAAGAAATGAATCACCATGTTATTTTTTTAAATTTATCGTGCGATTTCGTTTAATCAAACTGTAACTATGGTCCCCTTTCGAGTACCGGTAATTGTAGGTGAAAGACGTGCGACACAGCAATCCGTTTAAACCAAATATCACTGGTAAATTTTACGTGAAATAAACTTAAATTAGTGTAAAACAAGAGTGCGTGGAAAGTAATAGAAAATGACTGAAAATCTTCCCCCCGACGGCGGGGGGAACATAAATAATCTTTCGAATATCAACAGCGAACCCGATAAAAATAACAGCGAGATGGGACCACAAGTGATCGAAAATCCTAATTTAATGCCAGTTAATAACCATATTAGCAGCATAGAGGACGAACGCCGCTCTATTCAGACGGCAACAGGTGACAATACACAAAAACCCAAAACATTCAACATCAACAAATCGTATTTATATTCAGATAACAATTATGTTTTTATTGAAAAGTTGAATACTGATAACATAGGTCGTTTACATCCCATGGCCGTAGGGCATATTTTACACCAAAAATTAAAAATATCTAATATTAAACGAATACAAAAGGTAGGGAAAAATAGAGTGCGAGTGCAATTAGCAACTTTAAAAGATGCTAATAATTTAATTAATAACAAAGAACTTAATAATGAAAATTTAAAAGCATTTATTCCAAATAATTTATTGGAGCGTAAAGGGGTAATAAAAGAAGTCGATACAATTTTTAACGAAGAGTACTTACTCAAAAATATCATTACGACGAGCACAGTCACGGAAGTTAGAAGGTTCAAATAAAAAATAGACATAGACGGAGAGACTATTTATATACCAAAACAAACAATCCTAGTAACTTTCGAGGGTAATGCCTTGCCAACGCACATAAAAATAAATAGTGTAATATGTCCAGTAGAAAATTATGTACAAAAAGTAACACAATGTTACAATTGTTTAAGATATGGACACGTAGCCAAACAATGTCGGTCAACAAATAGTAGGTGCTTGAATTGTGGTGAAATAAAAGAAGACGATCACACATGCAACGATCCGGAAAACACTTTCTGTATATATTGTAAGGTTAACGATCACAAATCGATTTCTAGAACATGCCCTACATTTGAACAACAAAAAAAAATAAAAGAACACATGGCACAAAATAATACTACCTTTCTTGAGGCAAAAGCAAACATTTGTAACTCTTATGCTAATGTCACACTATTAAATAGTTTTGAAACCTTAACCAATACTCCAGAAAATTTTCCCGCCCTTCCAAACAAAAATATGAACCACAATAAAAATAATTATAATAACCACCGACCTAGCATTCCTTTATCCCAAATAACAAATCCTAGGAATGAAACAAATAACCCTCCTACCATACACGACCCCCCAACTCCACCAACACCTCTCAGCAATACTCCTAAAAAACGAAAGGTGAATATGCGTGGAGAGGAAATGCACCCTCCAATGTTTCCTAGAAACTTCGGACCAGAGCAACCGATTCAAATAGGCCAAAAAACAACGAGTATGGAAGTTGACTTATGCCGTGATAAAGATGATCAAGTAGTCACTCTTTTTAATATCTTAAAGGATATATTAGATGATATAACAAGTTTTGAAGACTTGGGAAAAATTGATATAGTTTACGTAAAAAATAAACTTAGCAAATTCCGAAATGGCCAATAAAAACAATACAATAAACATTTTGCAGTGGAACTCGCGTTCCGCTGTAGCAAATAGATATAGTTTAATAAAATTTTTAAAAGAAAATAATGTAGATATAGCGATCTTAGCAGAAACTTGGTTTAAACAGGACAAACTAATCAAATAAATCTGAATGTCCACGAACATATCTCAGTTTGTGCTGCTCGAATAGAAATATGCAAATCATCAAAAATCTCAATACTATCCTTGTACTGCCCGCCAGGTATAAACATAAACGGCAACGATTGGGAAAACATATTTGCTACTATAAATTCTCCCACTATTCTTGCAGGCGATTTTAACGCCCACCATGAAGTCTGGGGATCGCACAAAAACGACCAAAGAGGGAGACAGCTAGCTAATATTATAGACAACCAAGAACTAATACTTCTAAATGATGGATCACCGACGAGACTAACACACAACGAACACAAATCTGCAGTAGACCTAACTTTTTCTTCACCTAACATATCCAATAGAATATCCTGGAAAACGCACCCGGACACCTTAGGATCAGACCACTACCCAATCATAATGGAACTCGCTGTCAAAAATAAAACTGAAGATAAAGAATGTACCATATACCCCTCCAGCAAATGGAATATATAAAAAGCCGATTGGAATTCTTATAAACAGAACATCGACAACTTCTTTGCACAAGACAATCCCATCTTCAACAACATCAATGAGAAATACTCATACTTTATGGAAGGAATAAATAGTTCAGCAAATAAATTTATCCCAATAAATAAACCATTTAAACCAAGAGGTGGAAAAATAACACCGTGGTGGAATGACGAGTGCGATGAAGCAATTCGGGCAAGGAAAAAATCAATGATAAAATTTAAAAATACCAGCACACTGGAAAACTTCCTGTCTGCAAAAAATGAAGCTGCCAAAACTAAAAGAATTCTAAGAAAAGTGGCAAGACAATCCTGGATTACATATTGCAATAACCTCAACAAAAATACGCCCATGACTCAAATATGGAATCAAGCAAAAAAAATGAAAGGAAATCTAACTAACCGAACCAAGTCCTCAGATGACAACTGGGTAGAACCGTTTTTAGACAAAATTACTCCCCCAATGGTATTATTAAATCCCAAGGAAATTACAACAGCAAAACAAGCAGAAGATACACCAGAAATTTTCCAGAGGAGCCTGGAATTTGGGGAATTAGAAAATGCTCTCAATATTTCAAAAAATACGGCACCTGGAGAAGATGACATTAAATATGCAATGCTGCTACATTTACCTAAAAACGCCAAAATGTTTTTATTGGAAATATTCAACGAAATATGGTCAACCGGGAACTGCAACATACAAGATTGGAAAAAGGTGATAATCATTCCAATTCTAAAACCTGGGAAAGATCCCGAAGATCCTGAATCTTACAGAGGAATATCGCTTCTCTCATGTGTCCTAAAGACCTTTGAGAGAATAATCAAAAATCGACTAGAGTGGTGGATAAACCAGAACCAAATATTACCCATAACCCAATATGGATTTAAAAAAGGATTCGGCACAATTGACGCGGCATCACACATTACCACAGATATACAGAACACACTCTCAGAAAATGGATACTTAATTGCAACATTCTTAGACCTTCAAAGTGCTTACGATACAGTCAACATCCCAATTCTAAAAGATAAAATGAAGGAATCGAACTTCCCGGAACGAATCTGTAACCTATTATGTCAAATGCTATCAAATAGAAAAGTATATATTAGACACAATAATTCCCTAATCGGACCACGACATACCTCACTGGGACTACCTCAGGGATCAACATTATCTCCTCTATTATTCAATATATTTACCACTTGTTTACACTCAACAATGGAGGAAACAACTATAATACAATATGCAGATGATATTGTTTTATACTCACAGGAAAAGAAATACGATCGTGGATTACAGAAACTAGAGAACTCATTCATTCCTTTGATTACCACCATCCAGAACCTAGGACTTCAAATCGCGCCTCATAAGTCAAGCATCAACGTATTTTCTAGACATACTTCACAAAAACCTGAAAATATCCAATTAGGCAATGCTCTACTACCATACAAAGATGAAGTCAAATATTTAGGAATAGTACTGGATAGCAAGCTAACATGGAAACCATTCATAGAACTCATACGAACAAAGTGCACAAAAGCAATAAACTTCCTGAAAATGATTACGAGGACGTGGTGGGGAGCTAGTCTAGACATAGCACTTTTGTTCTACAGAGCGTACATCCGATCTATAATTGACTATGGAAGCATACTGTATGGATCAGCAAATGACACAAACCTAAAACAACTAGATCTCATTCAAAATAAAGCTCTTAGAATTTGCATTGGAGCAATGAAGTCTACACCTGTCGAAGCTATGAGAGTGGAAGCAAAAGATCCGCCACTAAAATTGAGAAGAGAATACTTGGCCGAAACAATGATCTTAAAATGCAAATTAAAACAGTCGCCACTAATCCATAAAGTATCTGTTTTAAACTGCAACGATTTGACAAAAACATACTGGATAAAAAAAAATTCTCCTCCACTATGTATAGGTTTTCGTAATACAAGCAACACGACATTGATGCAACATACGAGAGATAAATACTTTGAATTATATCAAAACAAACCAAAAATTATAATACCGAAATACTTTGAAACTGCTTCTTATAATCAAAATTTAATTGAAAGAATTACAGATAATAACGAAAGTAACATGGCAGTATACACTGATGCATCAAAGAATGAGTTAGGTACTGGGTGTGCATTTTATATCCCCGAAGGAAAAATAGAAAAGTAGTTCAAAATCAATTCCCATAGTTCGATTTACACCGCAGAGGCATACTGAATATTGAAAGCTTTAGAATACTTAGCATCTCAAAACCAACATAAAAGCATTACGTTATTTTCGGACTCACTATCCGTCCTACAGAGTATAAATAAACCAATCAATCCAAGCTCCCTTGTATATCATCCGTATATTTACAAAATTCAAGTCATCCTAGGACAACTCACTTCAAGGAAATTCGACATACAAATGGCTTGGGTTAAAGCTCACATAGGCATAAAACAAAACGAGCACGTAGATATTTTAGCAAAAGAAAGTATCGACACAGGAGAAGCATATTTTGAGAATAATTGCCTATCGGATTGCATTAACATATGCAAAAATAATTTGTATAAAAAATGGACCATACATTGGGAAAACTATTGCAATAACAAAAATTCACAGTATACTCTGTTACAAAAATACATCCCCAAAAAATGCTGGTACAGGAACACTACTTACAGCCGAAGACAGACGGTCTCCTTAATAAGAATGCGATTTGGACATGCATCTTACCCCGCTCATCTCAACAAAATCAAAGTAATAACATCTGATCTATGCGAAGAGTGCAATGAAAGGGCTGACTTAAACCACATCTTCTTAAAATGCAAGAAATTCGAAACTCACAACAACATCCTAATAGGAGATCTTAGAGAACTTGGGATTGAATTCCCAATCAACATGCCATTCCTCTTGGGTACCAATAACAAAAAGGTCCTTGACGTAATAATCAAATTCATCAATAATACAAATATATTTATCTAGAAAGTTCATTGTTAGTTGCTAATACCTATGTTTTGTACCCATATGTATATACCTTCCTATCCGTGGTCCACCTGTGTTGTTAGAATAATGCCTTGATTGACCCCTAGGCGAGAAGCGTGTGACCTTGTCTTTCCTCATAGTCGATACAACCCTTAAGCATGTATACAAACCCATACAATAGTTATTGCGATTTTATCAACAGTGTTCCTGGCTGCATGGATCCACTCCTAATGCCAAAGAAAAAAAAAAAAAAAAAAAAAAAAAAAAAAAAAAAAAAACTATGGTCCGTGTTACGTACATATAAACAAAATGAAATATTTTTGGCAAAAGTTCTATGCTCCTACGACAAGATGTAAATAATAAATATCACAAGCGTTCGTATAAAAATTTTGGAAGGTATTTAAGAGGTTAAATACCATGTCAAATACCGCAGTAATTTTTTTTAATTGAGATCAGTTACATATCGTATTTTTCAAATTTATTTCAAATAAAACTATTCCCAACAGAAGTGAGAGTTTTGATATCAACTATTTCGCTGAAACCTAAGGTTAAGTGCTATTTTTTCGATGTAATTGAATTAGTAGTGATTCTTCAACATACTTCAATTTGATTAATAAAACTTCAACTTTAATATTGGGATACTTCTTAATTAACAATTTCGATACAATGGAAAAGAGTTTAAAATTAATAGACGTAGATTCATCATACAATAATTTTTTATATCTAGACTAAAGATTGTGTAACACAAAAATGAGAATAAATGTGGTTCAATTCAAATTCATCTCTTGCAATTAATTTATTAACCTGTATATAGTATATTAAACATTTTATTGAATGGTTTTTTGAAAATTTAGATCTAATTCAATACATAACGATTTTTATAGAATTTTTTTGATATCACAGTAACATAAAAACCGAATGGTATACAAAACCAACCTGGTCCTCAAAATATTTGAATTTTAATTCGTGTCAACTCACCTCCCAAAAAAAAACAGCAATTGCTAGAACGGCTGATAGAGCTATCGAACTATTAGATCCCGAATTTAGATAAATAGCTATTGTAATGTTTTTCTTATTTATTTTAATACACAACGGATGGGATAAATTTATATACACGGTATAACTATTTACGAAATTTACTTATCCTCTTAACTATTAACTAATTTATATTAAATACCCTGTACATTCACTTACACCTAATTTATATAAATACTTCACTAATTTTTATATTTATGTTCACATCTATTGACTACGAGATTACATTGTAAACTAAACTCGCCGCTGGTAGGTAGTCTCTTATATATTAAAACTACCTTCTCGAACCACAAAAGTTAGGGAAGTTCATAGATATTGGATTTATGTTAAAAATTGGTTTTTTTAGCTGTATGGACCTAATTATAACTTTTCAACACCGAAAACTATTTTTACAATATAATTAAAACTACAATACTTGCGAAGTAACTATTTAACAAAGCTAATAATGAACCCACAATGCTAAGAATGAATCAAAAGTATCTCAACGACTAACTAAATATAACCAAATATAACAAAGCTATTTTAAACAATATTTCTATATATTAATGCAGTTCCGCTATCTAACTTTTAAAGAAAACATTAAAATAAGGAAAAATGTGTATATTTGTATGTAATACTTGTGATTCACACTGTATAATCAATAATTTGAAAGATTCAATATACAAATAAAATTTGACATTTCAATTTCGGATGACATTAATGCAGAATATACTTAATGATAGATATATTTTATAACGATTTGAAAACAAATATTTGAAGTTTCAAAATACAGATGTCTCTGCTAGCAAAATTGCAATGATAATAAAAGAATGCAAATCTCTCTTTGTTATAGGAAAACATAAATTTGTATTTTTTTTAAAAAAAAGGAATTTTTGGTAACCAAAGGAGAAGAGATTTATTTATGTATAAAGTTTAGGCAGTTGAATTTGAAACCCCCACGAGACAACATCTAACTAAGAGTTGTCTCAAATTTATTTAAGAATATAATAGTAATTATATGAATATATTATCAGATCATAAAATCTTGCATTGTAAAGCCAGTGCGTGTATATTTCGCAGAAGAATTACATCGTTAAAGTGCAAGTGGTTTCCGGTTTCTAAATTATAAATTTAGAAAGTGTTGCTGAATTCTAAATATGTTTTAGAATACGAACGAGTTAACCAGTACCTAGTTGGTGAGTCCTGTCCAGTTTATTTAAATTATTTCTCGAGAATTAATAGGACTTTCTTAAATATATTCCAAAAATAGATGCATCTTATGATAATAAATTTGATCTAAATTACAGTAACGTTACACATATAAAATTCAAAGTCAAGTGAAGAAAATTTTGGAATAGACAATTTGCACGGAAATTTGCGTATTTGACATTGGTATACATCAAGTATAAAATCAGACATTTTGAACTTTTGATAAAAAGATTTAGCTAGTAGATTCCTAATATAGGTTGTTTTAATATTACGGTTGATAGAAAATTCTATCTTTGTTTTCGTTTATGATAATTTTGAAAAGTTATAATTTTTTGTAATTTGTTATCTGATCATATATTATATAAATTTGATTCCAACTCACTTTGGTACTCATTTCATATCTATTCTCATTGTGTTTGATAATTTTCACGCTATAGAAAATTTGATATAATAAGTGACATTTGGTTAATTTCCAGTGACAGTAAAATCATATATGTCATAAGATAATTTAAGTGTCTTGTAGTATATTGAACAAACAGTTACTCTAGATTTGGAATAGCGTAATACTTAATTTGGAGAATTCATTGAAATTTATAAATTTGAATTATTATTTAAAATCTTTGATCCCTCCCTGAGATAAGAGTGAGTAAGTCGATTGTGTATTGATTTATCTTTCAAAGTACAAAATTTAATATTCATCTGAGCCGGGCATATTAATTTGATAACTGCTGTCAAAATTCAAATAGGTTATATTCAGTGGTAAAGGAGTGTTCACAATAGTGTAGCTACAATCACAAATTGTGAAAACGTCGACAATTAATATTTTATATTGTTATATATCATACATCCATTCAATTATAATTATTAAAACATTAGATATATAATAATTTGTCACCCAAACGTGGGGCAACTATAAAAGAATACAATATAGTATATATTATAATATATTAAAGTATATGCTAACTTTGCATTTCCTATCTTATTTACAGTAACAGTATTTATTTAGAAATTTCTAGTTCTGTAACTCCTCCATCCCTAAGATCGAAAAATAATGTAGTTGTTTTTCAATTTTGAATTTGTTTCTTCCAATTCAATATCTTCTGTCTTGATATCTTCTTTCTTGTTTCTTCTTTTCCTTCTTCGGATTTTTCGTATGAACCAAAATATTATTATACTTATGCAAATATTTAAAATGATTGAAAATAAACTAATTGTTGTATGTTGTTTTGGAATTATTATTTCTTGAATAGGTTTTATATTTTTAGCAATTTTATTGATTTCATACAATCCTTCAAAATCTATTTTAGTTAAGTTTGGTGAATTATATGTTTGAATTTCTAAAAATTTTGAATCTAATTTCGGCAATATTATTGATTTTCCTTTTCTAATTTGAATATTGGTTTTTTTATATTAATAATCGCATCAACCACGTAGGGTTATTAGCGAATTGAAATGATGTAAGTTCACTTATTGTAGCTTGGTTCCCAACGGGGGCGATACCGCCCCCCTATGGGCGCTGCAGCCTTTTAGGGGGGCGGTAGCGGATTCAGAAGCAAATAATAAGCAGTCAAGAGGAATGGTGAAATAAAAATGATTTAATAAGGGTTAATAAGCAGTTTTAAATTAGCATTAATAATAATACTAATAATTATAATAATTTATTTTAGTTCAGAGTAGAAGTATATGACTTGTCCTCGCACGTTGATAAGCGAACGCGCGATGTTCATACAAACTAACATGTTTCGACATGTTCGCACACAGACAAGTTGAATCATGCACGAAAAGAAACGCATAAAGGCAACAGCTCTACGAATTTTTTGTTAGTTAGTTGTATGTGCTCGGCCGCGATATATAGTCGTGAATCATAAGCTCTGCCGTAGTAAATAATCGTGAGTGGTGTGTCATTTTATAAACATTACTATCTATAAATCTATTGAAAATTTATTTTTTGTATGAAAATGGCTGAATCTACTTCTAAATTAAAAAAGAAATGCCGGCAATACAGTATTGAATATTTAAAATTGGATTTGCGGAATCTTCTACAAACAAATCATTACCTATGTGTTTGATTTGCCGAAAAGTTTTTTCAAATGAAGCTATGAAGCCTTCTAGGCTACAAGAGCATTTACATAAAATGCATCCTGATAAGAAGAACAAAGATATATTCTATTTTCAAGAACTCGAAAAACAATATTTAAAACAGCCAACTATATCAAACCTTTTTACATCGTCTTCTAAACGAGACGATGATGGGCTACGAGCCTCATATAACGTTTCATTGTTAATCGCAAAGTCAGGAAAACCACACACCATTGACGAGGAATTAATTTTGTCGGCAGTCGAAGAGATATTAAAAACTGTTCTCCATCATAAGACACCATTTGATATCATTAAAAAAATTCCTCTCAGTAATAATTCAGTGCAAAGAAGAATAGATGAAATGGCAAATTAGGTTGAAATATCATTATGTGATTACCTTAAGACTTGCAAATTTTCCATTCAACTCTATCAAGTAACGAAACTCTACTCTTATCATACGTACGATTTATAAAAGAAGAAAAAATTCATCATGAGTTATTATTTGCTAAGAATTTGGAATCTGATACAAAGGGACATTCTATATTTAATATCATGCAAGAATTTTTTCAAGAGAAAGAAATTCCTATTAGCAATATTTTGTCTGCTGCTACTGATGGTGCTCCAGCAATGACCGGACGTCATAAGGGTTTTGTAACACATTTGAGAAAAGCAGTGCCAAATGTACTCGCTGTACATTGTATTATTCACCGTCAGCATTTGGTTGCAAAAAAATTAAATGAACGTCTGCATGCGTCCCTCAATAACGTTATTAAAGCAATCAATATCATTAGAAGCAATTCATTGAATGACCGTTTGTTTCATAAGCTTTACAATGGAAATGATGAAGACTACAATCGCTTGCTGCTGCACACAGAAGTACGTTGGCTCTCTAGAGGTGTTTGTCTGCATCGTTTTTTCAATCTATTTGACTCAGTGTTGGAATTTCTTGAAGAAAACGAACAATTGCGCGAAAACCTGATTACGTCAAAAAATGACATCGCTTATTTGACGGACCTGTTTAAAGTATTTAATCATGTTAATCTACAATTGCAAGGCGATTATTTAAATTTAATTAAAACTAAAAACGTCATAGCTGCTTTTGCAGGAAAACTTCTTATATTCAAAAGAAATCTTGGTAGAGGTGAGTACAACCATTTTCCCACATAATCAACAATGTCTGCAAAACCGGAAGATTTACTTACTTACTGCCACCACTTGGAAGTTCTTCATGTTAATTTCACAGAGCGTTTCCAAGATATTTTAAACATGGAAATACCAAGTTGGGTTATAGATCCTTTCGCAAACACAGATACTGAAGGCTCATCAAATTTGGAAGAGGAGCTATTAGAACTCACAACTAACGAAGAACTGAAAGTAAAATTCAAACGAGGATATCAAGAGTTCTGGCTTGAAAAACCAATACCAGTTCTCTATCCTGGATTGTGGACAATAGTACAGAAGTTGTTAATTGCATTTCCTTCGTCCTATATGGCTGAGCTTGCATTCAGTGCAGTAACTGATTTGCTGTCAAAGAAGAGGAACAGACTACACATCACTGAACGTGGCGATCTGCTATTGATGTTAACGAAATTGGAACCCGATATTAACAAACTCCACCAGCCTCAACCGTCTCATTGATTTTTTCTTTATTATTAATTTTGTATTTCTTATTGTATTGCATTTCTTATTTCTATTGTGATTGTATTTCTTATTGATTCTGTGTTTATATTTAAAAGTTTAATAAACAGTTTTATTGTACATTTGGTTGTCGTTTAATAAATTTCTACTTCATCATTCCTCTAAAATAAAATTTAGACATTAACTGAAATTAAAGCTAAATACAGATCAATTGGGACGGTACAGATGATATTCAAATAAAATTAACTACTTTGGACTAACCAGCGACTAGGGGGGAGGGCGGTGAAATTTTTGTTCTCTTCTATAGGGGGCGGTGGTCCAGAAAAGGTTGGGAACCACTGTTATAGTCTCTATATTTTGCTACTTAATTTGCAGTCTTTTAGGTAGTTTATAAGTTTTCTAGTTTTCTTGTAATAGTCCTTTTAGTGATAGTGGTAGTTGATTCTTTTTCCGTTCTTTGTCTTATTTCGCACATTCGATTACCAGGTGTTTCACGGTTAACTCACTATTACACATTTCGCACATTGGTTTATTTTTTCCCGCTAGTAAGTAGTCGTGTGTGATGCGCGTATGACCGATTCGAATACGAGAAAGGATCACTTGTTCTCTCCTATTTATGTTTTTACAGTTCCAGCCGTGAGAATTTGTAGTGACTTCGTATGAATTGTGTTGGTTATGTCTTGCCTCTTCCTGCCATTTGTCGTAGATTTTGCTTTTGTAGAAAGCTTTCAAATCAGTATGTACGGTAAAATCGTTCCTTTCTGATTGTTGATTGGTGCATGCATTTTTTGCTATTTGATCTACTCTCTCATTCCCTTCTATTCCAGTATGGGATGGGACCCACATGAATTTAATATGTATGCTGCTGTTTCTGCAATTCTGTAGCTCTTTCTTGATCAGTATGGCTATGGGGTGATTAGAGTACAGTTGACGAAGTGCTGTTAGTGAACTTTGAGAGTCAGATATTAAAAGGACGTTTTTCTGTTTGATTTTCTGGATTTTCTTGAGTGCTTCTAAGATGGCGAATAATTCAGCTGAATGGTGGGAGTATGTAGGATTTCGAAAAGTCCTCGGAGTAGAAGGCAGCCCCAATTTCATCTTGGCTTTTTTAAGCATCTGTGTATACCTTATAAATGCTACCGTATGTATTTAAGGCTCTTAGGAATTCTTGTTTTATTCTGGCTGTTGGAGTCTCTGATTTATTAAGGTAGGCGAGGCTTAGGTCTAGGATAGGGAGTGTTATTGTCCACGGAGGAGGATAATTTATTGATGGGACGTCATAAATATTTGGAAAATGCGAATTTATTTTGTTTAAATATGTTTTGACTCTGTGGTAGAAAGGAGGAGTAGTTGAGCTGGATAAAAATTTAGCTTTAAAACGATCAGATAAGACGTTGCGGGCTACTGGATTTCTTTTGTTTGATATTACAGAGACAGCATAAGAGATGCTTAGATATTCTCTTCGGTAAGAAAGCGGTAACTTTCCGGTCTCCCAATGTAAGCTTTGGATAGGACTTGTACGATGAGCACTCAAACAGATGCGAAGAGATGTGTTTTGTATAACTTCCACTGACTGAAGAAGGCTTTTGTTGGCAGAGTTATAGACAATCGCTCCGTAGTCAAGTTTTGATCTGATCAATGATTTATAGATATGCAGTAAACTTGAGTAGTCTGAGCCCCAGTTTTTGAATGCGAGTGATATGAATCAGAATGTGTGATTTCCATGTCAGTTTTTGGTCGAGTATCATTCCTAGAAAACTTATTTCTCTCACATATTCTATTTTCTGTACATAAAGGTACAAGTTTTCAAGTTGTGGTTGAGTTCTTTTCGAGAAACATAAAGCTTTGGTTTTTGTTGTGTTGAAACGCAGTCCACTTGTTTTTACCAGGTCATCTGCATATAGTCTGCATTTCACGGGTGATTTACAGTTTGCTATAATTGAATTTATTGCTATAAGAAATAATGTCGTGCTGAGATTTGACCCTTGTGGAATGCCGTTTTCTTGGGTGTTCAGCTGTGAGTATACGCCATCTACTCGTACTTGGTACTGTCGTTGATCTAGAAAGTTCGATATATATTTCAACATGTTACCCCGTATTGGCCAGTCGTAAAGAGTTTTGATTATTGAGTATTTCCAGACTGTATCGTAGGCTTTACGAATATCAAAAAATACTCCGATGCAGTGCTGCTTTATTGCAACGGCCTCATGGATCTTAGATTCTAGATCGATAAGATTGTCTAACGTGGAGCGATTTTTACGGGTATAATTAGTTTTTCTGATTCTAGGTGCCATAAAAGTCTAGGTGAGTAAAATTGGTCTATATGTTTTTGGATCTGATTTCCCTTTACTTGGCTTAGGAATGGGAATTATAATGGAAATTATCCATGCTCTGGGATATACTTTCTTTGTTAATATTAGGTTATATATCTTTAGTAAATGATCTTTGGTTTGTTTACGTAGATTTCTTAGAAAAATAACAGGAATGTTATCAGGACCTGGGCTGGAGTTTTTAGAGTTTTGGAGTGAATTTTCAAGTTCGTCAATGGTTATTGCATAGTTCAAACTGTTCGTTTGCTGGTTATTATTATTATAGTCAATTTCTTGCTGCTCTGTTTTGTTTTTATGATTCAAGAAATCTGATGTGTAGTTTAAGTTGCTTGAGTTTTTTTGATATTCACTTGATAAGATGTTTGTTATTTCATTTCGGTTTTTATAAATAGTGTTATTTATGAAATTAACTGTCTCGACCCTTACGATGATATTGATTTATCGAAACAATTGTCAATTTTTTACAATTTTCACTAACTTTTATTATATTGTGGAATTAACTAGAGACCGTGAGTTTCATTTAAAAACACTAGTGTTATTTATCTCCAAAAAGTTTATTGTATTCGATTGTTTTGGTTTGGATATCCTTTTGACTTTTTCCCATATTGTGGACATTGGAGTTGAGCTGTTTATTGTTGAAACATACTCTTTCCCGGATTCCCGTTTCCATTTTTTTATTGTGTATCTGGCTTTGGCTCTCAATCGTTTGAATTCGATTGAATTTTGTTCCGTCTTGCTTCTTTTGAATCTGTTAAAAGCTTCTTTCGATTTCTTCACAGCCTCTTTGCAGTCCAAGTTTCACCAGGGAACCGTTTAGTGTTTGTTGTTGTGTTCGTACCGTCCAATATGTTTATTTGCTGATTGCGTTATTAATCCTGTGATAAAGTGTACTTCTTGATCAATATCCGCATCTTCCTTTAACTCGTGGACATTTTCTTGTATAAATTCTTGGAATTCGTTCCAATTTGCTGATTTTATTTTCCATTTTGTTATTGGATCCGGTGTATTTTTCGGTTCGCTGCTAATTATTATGGGATAGTGGTCACTATCGTATAAATACGTTGATACATCCCAATTGAGTATTTGTGAGAGAGATGGGTGACATATTGTTAGGTCGATTGCTGAATCTTCACCAGTTCTTATGTCATGTCTGGTTTTTTGGCCGTCATTTAGGAGGTTAAGATTGTACTTTTCTAATAGATATTCAATTGTTTTTCCAAAAGGTGTCTGCTTAGTAGAGCCCCAGATATAGTTGTGGGCATTGAAGTCTCCCACTATTATCTGAGGAGTTGGAATTTAGCTCAGCAGCTCAGTGAGTTCTTCTGTAGTAGGTTCCTGATTTGGGGGAATGTATATGTTGCACAATGAAAAGGTCATTGTATATTTCACTCTAACGGCGACTGCTTCCATAGAAGTTTTTAGATGAATTGATGTTGCATATATTGTATTTCTAATATATGTTGCTACACCTCCACTGGCTATTCTTGCGTTTTCTCGATTTTTAGCGAAACAATTATAATTTTTTAGATTATGGATTCTATTGTTTTTGAAATTGGTTTCTTGTAGACATATTAGCATGGGGTTGTATTTTAAAATCATTAATTGCAAGTTTTCTAGGTGGGTATAGTACCCATTTATATTCCACTGAATTAAGGAAGTGAAGGTAAACAAGATTAATAGGTTTCAATAGAGGTATCAGTGTCCAGTTCTGTTTGGTATTCAGGGTTTATCTGTTTGAGAATTTTATTTTTAATTCGAGTGCATCTCATCTTCATTTTTTTATCCTTTTAATAGGGATATATTGTGGTAAGTAGGTCTGTGACTTCCGTTATTTCTTCGGTGTACATTTTCACGATACTGAGAGGATCTGTACATCCTTCACAATTTTCAAAAAAATCTATAAGTTCTTCATAGGTTAGAGGATAATTGATATCTGTATTCTTGAAAAGTGCTTTAGTGTGACTTAACATTTCTCCTATTGATTTTTTGTTTTCGGTTTTTTTTTATTTTCTTTTCACTATTTGTTGGTTTTACAAATGTAGGTAGGTGTTCAGTTGTTGTAGGTGATGGGGAACGTTCTGTTGATGTTCTTTTATTTTGTGGTTTGGTTGTTTCGATTTCATTTTTGTTGACTGTCGGTGTGCTGTCTTTACTATTTTCGGTGCGTTTAACTAATTGGGTATTTATTGTTTGAGGTTCGGAAATTTGTTCTGAGTTTTGGTTATTTGATTGATCCTGTTGATATTATGAAATGTTGTTAGTTTCTTCTTCAGTTTGATTGTCGGCTGGATTTTCTGGTGAGTATTCTGTTGATGGGTTAAAGTGTGTTAAAGTGATTGTTCTATTTTTACAATCCATTTTTAAGTATCATTTAAGTTTTCCTTAATACGGATCTGGCGAAGTATTTTCGATTATTTATATCTGATATTAAATTCAGATTCAATTCTAGTTAATAATTGTTGTTTTACTAACGTTTAATGAAAACTTAACCTGATATTATTACTTGTTTGTTTTGGTTCACTTTGAAATATACCTACACTAATTACTTTTTAACTACTTATTAATCGTTTCGGAGCGCACAACTGTTCTGTACAAAGGTTCGACACCGAAGTGATGGATGGTTAATTTCCAAATATTGATCAGAAGTACATTTTGTTAATATTTTTATTGCCGAATTTAGAATAATTAAAACTTCATTATTAGTGACTTGTTCTATTATGGTTTCTTGAAGGTGAGCATCGTTAGCGTAGCAGTTCGTAGGAGAATGGCCGTTCAATATTTCCATGGTACAATTGTCTCTTGACTTCATAGTAATATTTTTCTTCTAACATCGGACACTCTTCTTTTATTGAAATGATTTCTTCCGGGGTTTGAACATCGCCGGGTAATTAAAGAGCGATTCTATGGTGCAATGGGAATTATTAAAAGTTATAGCAATAATATTAAGACTCATAATGTATTTGCAGTTAATCCATTGCCAAGTTCTCGGATTGATTTTTTAATTTTTTTGGAAAGTTCATTATTGAGAGTATGAGGAGTGGCTTCATTTTAAAACAAATTTCTTATCTATTGTTCATTCATTAGTAAAGGTGGCAAATACAATTTTTTTAAAATTGCCCTTGACAGTTACGCCAAACAAGTGATTGAAGGCATTTAATTCATCAAAGATCAGTATGAAACTGCGTGGCAAACTTTATGTAATCTTTTTGACAAGAAACGAATATTGACAAATAACCATGTTAAAGCAATTTTTAATACAGAACCAGTACATAAGGAATCGGCTCATACCTATAGACATTTATTAAATGAAATCACTAAGCATTTAGCTGCATTAAAAGATTTATAACCAGCACCAACTCGAACAGCTGATATATATCTCGTATATTTAATTTATACAAAATTAGATAGTGATCTCCAAAAGAAATGGAAGGAATTCAAACCTACTGATGAATTGCCCACCCTTCAAGGATTTCTTGATTTCTTAAATGACAAAGCGGACGCCATTGTAAATTGGCAAAGAAATCATGAAATTTCCATGAATACTAAGTACACCAAGACAAATAAGGACACATCTTATTCGAATCCTCATCTCATAATAAATATCATTCAAGAATGAACCTTGTAGTAGGTTCAATAAAATGCAATTATTTTAGGGGAAGTAATATATTCTAGAATTGCGACGATTATCTAAAACTAAAGCCAAGTCAAAGGATATCTGTAGTGAAAAAATTAAACACAAGATTCAGTGTACTGTAATGTTTTCTTATTTATTTAGACAATAAACGGAAGGGATAAATTTTAAACACTCGGTATGGCTATTTACTAATTTATTGAAACACTAACTCACTAACACTTAATTTATATATACAGTATATTCACTTAGACTAATTTATATAAACAGTTCACTAATTTATATTCATTAATTTATTTGTTTATCACACGATGTCAAATTATAAACTAAACTAACTCTTCCTGATCAGTCCCCTTATATACTAGTGCCTTTTGTACTAGAGAATTCCGGGCTGCGGCTTATACACACAAATAATTTTTCTGGCCTTTTCTAGATAACTCTGGTCACAAAAAAACCAGTTCTAGATAAGATAGTCTCAATCGTAAACAGTTTTTTATAACTGCGTATCCGCCATAATTTTAACTATTATACCTGGCTTAGACGGGGTCGGTTTTAGGGACTATACCAGTGTGCTGTTTCGTAACATTACCCCCTCCTTAAATGGAAGTTCCTCCTGGAACTTTTGTGTAGCCGAGACTGGATGTTTGAATCGGCAACTGGCTCCATTTCTACACTTTCCGATCTTATGGAAATAGCAGGGCACCGTCTTCATCGGATACTGATAACGGGGGTTGTAGCTGCAAATTAATATCTGGACACCGGTATCTTGAAAGATAATCTCTACCATGTTCCTGATGATTCGCCAATCCAACTGGTTACTCGCTATCTTAGGCATAGCCAGTTTCTTCACGCTGGATTCCAACACATGGTCTCGGAGGTTTCGAAGTGCTTCCCACACATCGCGGTAGGTAGATCGATCTTGGAATTCATTTTTAGTTACCACGTAGAAGACGTACCGCGAATTATGTTTCAGTTTCAGTGTCTTGCCAGGGGCTGGAATCTGGTCTTCAAGTTTTTCTAATTGCCCGAACTTCTTTTGAAAGACGGTTGCCAACCCTCGTGCGTTCATGATACGGGCGGGGATGTTGTATGCCAGTGAATAATCTTCCGGGAGAGTGAACAAATCTTGTTGTTGTTCCGAAGTGACTCCATATCTAGGTACCTCCATACGCGCCCATAAATTCATCGAAGGTGGGGTCAGACACATCTCGAATAAGGTTTACTCCTTCCTCTATGTCATGGTCTCCTTCGAATGGCGCTAGTCGGTTTTGGTGAACTACTTTTGGTTTTCCGTTGGGGATCTTGCTTATGCGATATATAACATCATTGATCCTTTTCTTGATTAAGTATGGACCTTCTCAGGATTTTTGTAATTTTGGAGAAAATCCTTTTCTCCTCGTCGGGTTGTGTAACCATACTTTATCCCCTTCTTTAAAACCGCCTTCTGTGGCGTGCGTGTCGTACCGACTTTTCATTCTATCGCTGGCAACTTGAAGATTTGTTCGAACTAATTCATGAATATCGTCCAGCCTTCTTCTCAATTGGATCACGTAGTCTTCGCCTGCTATATCTTCTCCAGGCCGACAGCCAAATTCCAGGTCACAAGGAAGCCTAATTTCACGTCCAAACAGGATTTTCGTAGGAGTTTCACTCGTGGACTTATTGACGGCAGATCGATAAGCCAATGCGAATAGGGAGAGATACTGGTCCCAATCTCTCTGATGGCTGGATACTACTTTGGACAGGTATTTCCATGTGGATGTAATGCTGTTGTTCTGGTCTTCTTCATTCCCAGCTTGTCGCAAATCTCCTGGAATAGATGGCTTTCGAAATTTCTTCCCTGGTCACTGTGGACTTCCATGGGCACTCCATATCGGCTGATGAATTCTTTCACCAATACATCCGCGACAGTTGTGGCCTCTTGGTTCGGGATAGCGTAAATTTCCACCCACTTTGTGAAATAATCCATTACAACCAGTATGTACTTGCTACCATTTTCTGTCGTCGGAAATGGTCCAGCGATATCTAAAGCAATCCTTTCGAAAGGGCTTCCAACATTGTACTGTTTCATGGGTGCCTTTCTCTTGCGATGTGGTCCATTACTCGTAGCACAAGTCGTACATTTCTTACACCAGTCCTTCACATCGCCGGAGCTGTTCATCCAATAAAACCTCTCTCGAACTCGCTGAAGGGTTTTCTTCACTCCCAGATGACCTCCCGATGGACTGTCGTGTAACTTCTTCAGTACCTCAGCTACTCTTGTTCTCGGGATAACTAGCTGTCTCCTCATCTCAGAACCATCATCGTTTTCAAGGACTATTTTCAACAGCCCTACTTCCAGGACAAGGGGGTCCCACTGAGCCCAATACGCCTTGAGTTTCGGTGAAAATCTTGACACTTCTTGTCAGATAGGTCGCCGGTTTTCTTTCTTCCATTGCCGGATCATCTTCAGGTGAGGATCATTCTCCTTATCTTCTCTGATCCTGGTGGGTGACCATTCCTCATTGACTACAGTAGTTCTTGAAACTGCAGCTTCCCTAGATTCCACCTTGTTGTAGTAGGAGCAGTCTGTTGGGCACGGCCGTCTGGACAGGGAGTCGACATTTCGGTGACTCACACCAGCTCGATGTTCGATGTTGAAATCGTATTCTTGAAGTCGTTCAATCCATCTAGCGATCTGGCCCTCGGGATTCTTGAACTGCATCAACCACTTGAGTGCTGCATGATCAGTCCGGATTAAAAACTTCCTACCATAGAGATACTGGTAAAAGTGTTCCACGGACTTCACTACCGCCAAAAGTTCTCTTCTTGTGAGGCAGTAGTTTCGTTCTGGTTTGGAGAGGACTTTTCTAAAATATCCCAGTACTCTTTCTTGCCCTCCTTGGATCTGTGAGAGCACTCCACCAATTCCTACGTTGCTTGCGTCAGTGTCAAGAATAAAGTCTCCCTCTGGTAATGGATATCCTAATATCGGCGCCGAGGTTAAATGCCTCTTCAAGGTTTCAAAAGCCGTTTGACAGTCTTCGTCCCATTGGAAAGCTCTTGCTTCTTCTGTGAGTCACGTTAGAGGCTTGGCAATATCTCCAAATTTCCTGATAAATCTTCTATAATACGTGCAAAGTCCAAGGAAACTCCTAATTTGATGTTTGTCGGTTGGTTGCGGCCATTGCTGAATGAAAGCAATTTTTTCTGGATCCACCGCCACTCCTTCATTTCTCACTATATGACCTAGATAGTTGACTCGGTTTTGGAATAGCTGACATTTCTTCGGGTTTAACATGAGCTGGGCAGCTTGGAGTCGTTTGAATACGTCTTCCAAATTCTTCAGATGCTCGTCAAATGTCTTCCCCAGTACTACGATGTCGTCCAAATAGACCAGGCATGTCTTCCAAGACAACCCTCTCAAGACATTTTCCATAAGTCTTTCAAATGTCGCAGGCGCATTACAGAGCCCGAATGGCATGACGTTGAATTGCCATAATCCAGATCCGGTGGTAAAAGCAGTCTTCTCTTTATCTTCTGGGTCCATTTCCACTTGCCAATAACCAGACTTCAGGTCCAAGGTGGAAAACAGTTTGTTGCCGGCCAAAGTGTCTAGCGTATCGTCAATTCGAGGCAGAGGATAGCTGTCTTCCTTCGTCACGTTGTTAAGCTGACGATAATCCACGCAGAATCTCGTAGTTCCATCCTTTTTCTTCACGAGCACTACTGGAGACACCCATGGACTAGTAGATGGTTCTATTACTTTTTCTTCTGCCATCTCTCGAATTATTTTTTCAGCTTCCTTTATCTTCGCTCGTGGAAGTCTTCGAGCTGATTGTCTAATTGGCTTAGCATTACCAGTATCAATTTTGTGTTTGACGGCTGATGTTCTGCCAGTCTTTCCTCCTTTTGGTACGAATAAGTCTCGATACTGCAAAATAAATTCTCTCATTCTCTTTTTTTCAGCTCGATCCAAAGATTGACCAGCTACTGATAACATTTGTTCGAATCTGGCATTGGAATTGTCAGTGGTCGTTGTTTGACGAACTATAGACGTCACTGGTACGCAGGATCCAATCTTGGTTTCCTTCTTGATGGTAATTGGGTAATCATTCACGTTTATCACACGTACTGGGATCTCTTTCGCCGATGTAACCAATCCTTTTCCAATTAGAACTCCTTTGCCAACTTCTTCGTCGTGGTTCCTTGGCTCCATCATAACCGGTGTACCTTCCTCCATGATTTCCTGTGGCCGCGCTACTATCATGGTTTCGCTTCGTGCAGGTAGAGCGGTATCTTCCTGTACAGCTGCCAACACCGCGCTGCCTTCATATGGATGCGGGAATACCTCCTCGAAACCCACTTTAATGGTTCTGTTTCTGAAGTCTAATTGGAAACCATGTACATTCATTACGTCCATTCCCAGAATCACGTCTTCTTCAATGTCAGCTACGATTACCGTATGCGTGAACTTTTCACCGCCAATTCCCAATTGGATTTGTGTCTCACCGTGAACGTTGGCGCTCTCACCTGTGGCGGTCCGCAGTCGCAGTCTCGTTGGTTGAAGCTTCTTCTTGGGGTTTATTATCTCTGGTCGTATAATGGTTCTAGTTGCTCCAGTGTCAACCAGCAGAGCATATTTCTTGCCATTTACTTTGCCATCCACTTATACACTGTCGTTGCGACATCTGAGCGAAGCTATCAGTATGAGAGGGTCTTTGGAACGATCATGGGTCGGTGCTGCCCCCTCGTAGCCGACCCTTCCTAGTTTTCCTGTGACTGGGGTTCTTGGTTTGCAGGAGTCTTGGGGCGCTTACACGAACTACGTACATGCCCAGCTCGCCACAATTCCAGCATCTGATTTTTCTCGGTTTCTTGTCCATCATACCTTTTATGAAACTGACGAACTGGTCAAATCTGTCTTCGTCACCTTCTTCTTGGATGGTCCTAATTTTGTTATATCCTGAAGCCTTCGTTGCTGCTTTATATTCAAGAGCAGCTGTCAATGCGTCGACTAATGTTTTCGGATGGGCTAAACGAAGTGTCCTATGCATATCGGGGTCACGTAAGCCATCAATAAAGGCCTGAATGCCCAGACATTCCATCATGTTCTCTGGTGCGGACGGATAAGCAAATCGAACTAGTCGAGCGATGTCCACTTCATATTCTTGAAGGGATTCATCACGTTTCTGCCTTCGGTTCTTCAGCTGAGATTGGTACAAATGTTCTAGATGTTCATGACCATATCGCATGTGCAACCTCTTCTTCAGCTGCTCGAAGTTGTCCGTTTCTTCCAAAGGTATCGTCTGAAGTACATCTAAGGCATCTCCGCGAAGCGCGATGGTTAAATTCGCTGCCTTCTCTCTATCGGACCAATTATTCACTCTAGCGGCTGCTTCAAACTGTTTTACATAATTGGTCCACGACATCTTTCCATCGAACGTTGGGGCCTTGACTCTGGTAAAACTACCAATGTCTTCTAACTTAGGGTGTGTTTCTGGCTTGCAAGTTTTTGTTTGCTCGGTCTTCTTTTCTTCCGTTGGCGTGTCCTGAGTCCTTATATCTGCCATCTTTTTTTCCAACTCCTTGATTTTCTCGTCCATCGTTGTCATCTTATTCTCAATCTTCTCGTCCATCGTTGTAATCTTATTCTCGATTTTCTCGTCCATCGTTGACATTTTATTCTCAATTTCAGATTTTAGAGACGAAATTTCATTTTCAAAGTCAGCGGCAATGTCGTTTTTCATTAATAAGATATCGGCAGATATATCGTTCTTCAATGCAGAAATCTTCTCGTCCATGTTAGCCGAAATATCATTCTTCATAGTAGAAATCTTCTCGTCCACGTTAGCAGAAACATTAGCAGAAATGTTCTTTTCCTTGTCAGAAATCTTCTCGTCCATGGCAGAAAAATCGTTCTTTATAGCAGAAATATCGTTTTTCACATTAGTGGAAATCTTTTCTTCCATGGCAGAAATATCGATCTTCATAGTAGCAGAAATTGACGAGATTAAGGTGGAAGCCTCGTCATTGAATAAAAATGATTCTGGATCAAAGCCGTCATTTTCCAGTGCCACTTTAAGTCTTTCTACTAATTCGCTTTTCTTACCGGACGTTTCCAACTCACGATCTTCCAATTCTGCTCTTAATTCCGCCATTTTCAGATCACATAGTCTCTTGGCCATTTTTACGTTGCAATTTATTTATATTACCCCACACCTGACACCAATGTGATGTTTTTCTTATTTATTTAGACAATAAACGGGTGGGATAAATTTTAAACACTCGGTATGGCTACTTACTAATTTATTGAAACACTAACTCTCTAATCACTAACACTTAATTTATATTTACAGTATATTCACTTAGACTAATTCATATAAACAGTTCACTAATTTATATTCACTAATTTATTTGTTTATCTCACGATGTCAAATTATAAACTAACTCTTCCTGATCAGTCCCCTTATATACTTGTGCCTTTTGTACTAGAGAATTCCGGGCTGCGGCTTATACACACAAATAATTTTTCTGGCCTTTTCTAGATAACTCTGGTCACAAAAAAACCAGTTCTAGATAAGATAGTCTCAATCGTAAACAGTTTTTTTATAACTGCGTATTCGCCATAATTTTAACTATTATACCTGGCTTAGACAGGGTCGGTTTTAGGGACTATACCAGTGTGCTGTTTCGTAACAGTACTTTGAGACATTGTAACAAATGTTCCCAAAAACATAATACTCTCTTACATATCAACAATTATACTCCTCCAAGTAACAATTCAATTACTCCCAATGTTTTTTTTATTTAGTCGGGTTCATACAGCTTGTTTTATTCACCCAGGTTTTGCCTGTACTATACTTTCAACGTTTCCTTGCTTATACGCTTCTTCGCTGTATCTACAAATTTATTCAGTACTACTTGCCGCTCCCTTTTTGATCTAGTTATCAAAGTCACATCATCGGCATATGCAATTACCTGATGTCTACAATGGTATATCATTCCTTTAGTATTCAGGCCAGCTTTCCTCAAAATATCTTCTAACATCAGGTTGAACAAGACTGTAGATAATGGATCTCTCTGTTTCAGTCCTTGTCTTGAAGTAAAGCTTTTCGATAAACTTCCTTCTACCAAAACTTTCTATGCTGTTCTATGCAGAGTTAGTCTTATCAAATTTACCAGTTTTTGTGGAACTCCGAGATATCCTAAAGATTCATACAATTTTGATTTTATGATGGAGTCATAAGCTTGCTTGAAGTCGATAAAAAGTAAGTGTAGTCCTAAATTTTGTTCATAGATATTATTTTGTATCATTTTTAGTGTGAATATCTGGTCTGCTGGTCCTCTTCCTTGTCTGAAACCTCCTTGGTATTCTCCAATTTCCTTGTTATATATTTCTGTGAGTTTAGTGCGGATAACTCTGGCTAATACCTTATAAGTCACGTCTAATAAAGATATTCCTCGATAATTCTCACAATACGTTTTCTCTACATTTTTGAAAATCGGGTAGATAATTCCATTGTTCCAAGCATTCGGTATCTGTTCATTTCTCCAAATTTTTCTTATTAATTTGCATATCCTCTGCTGTAATATAGCTCCACCTGTTTTTAGGACTTCAGCTGTTATTCCATTTTCCCCTCCACTTTTATTATTATTTTGGTTGTTTATTTCTTCCAGTATTTCGTCGTCTGATGGTTTTTCTACTTCTCCGGGGTCACCATACTCTGCATTATCACCTTCCAGTTCAGTCTGTACCCTTCCACTATTCAGCAACTCTTCGAAATGTTCAGCCCATCTGTCTAATCGTCCTTGTGGATCTGTTATCATTTGTCCTTGTTTATTTCTACAGAAATCAATAGCTTTATATCCTTTTCCTTGCGTTTTCTTTACCTCCTGATAGACATTTCTGATTTCTTTATTTTTATAATGCTCCTCGATTATCTCCAACTTTTGTTCCATATTCATCCTCTTTTTATGCCGGCACACTTTTTTGGCTTTTCTTCTTGCTTCCTCATATATTTTTCTGTTAAGTTCCGTATTTACTCTCAATACGTTCAACCGTGCTCTGTTTCTGTGATCTAATACCTTTTTACAATCATCATCAAACCAATCCTTGTTATTTCTATGTGTTGGTTGTCCTACGCTACTTTGCAAGGATTTAATGATTGATTTTTCTATCTGTTTCCACTCCATCTCTATATCCTCTGACTCTGGCAATCCTGTTAATTCATTTTCCATCTCAATCTGTAATTTTTTTTGCACATCATTCTTCTCAAGTTCTTTCACATTAAATCTTTTTATCTTCCTATTATCATAGGTTTTAAACGTAGGTACGTGTTGTTCTATTTTTAATATAACTAGGGAATGGTCTGAATCCGCGTCAGCTCCACAATAACTTCTTACATTTTTTATGGCCATTGTATGTATTTTTTCAATAAGTACATGATCAATTTGGTTCTTCGTCTTCTTATCAGGCGCTATCCAGGTTATTTTATGGATATCTTTGTGATCAAAGCTTGTACTCTTTATCACCATATTATTCAATTCTGCGAAGTCAATTAAACACTTTCCATTTTGATTAGTTTTCAGGTGTGAACTTTTTCCCCCTGTCACATGTTTATACTCTCCTTCGCATCCGATTTTCGAGTTCATATCACCTATAACTATTTTTACATCAAACTTTGGTATTTTTCCGATTTGAACGTTCATTTCTTCGTAGAACTCAGTTTTTATAGTTAAGTCCTGATCTTCCGTTGGTGCATGTG
Organism: Galeruca laticollis; assembly: GCA_963921935.1. Lineage (NCBI taxonomy): Eukaryota > Metazoa > Arthropoda > Insecta > Coleoptera > Chrysomelidae > Galeruca > Galeruca laticollis. Next base: position 108,035,861 of record OY998181.1, read on the forward strand.
CGTTTATTATACTAAGTTTTCTATATTCTCCTTGAAGCCTCAACCTACACAATATATCTGTTATTGCCTCAAAATCTACAACATATTGTGTTAGGTCTTTACTAACAATAAAACCTGTTCCAAAATACCTGTTGTCATTTCCGCTATTAAAAAAGGTGTATCCCGCTATTTTTATTTTTTCATTGCCCTTGTGTTTTGTCTCTTGTAATGCTAAGATATCGATATTATATCTTCTCATAATCTCCACCAAGTTTTTCAAAGCTTCTTCATGGTAAGATCCTCTTACATTTCACGTCCCAATTTTCAAAAGTTTTTTATGAATTTTTCTATTCTGCTGCTTTCTTCTCTACCTTGTTCCTTGCTCCTTGTCCTGCCCATATTTTTATTTTCAAGATGTATTGCAAAATCCAAATCCTTTATTTTTGCCGAGTCGTTATCTATCTGACCATCCATCGCCATTATTACCATTGTGGGTTTTTTGGACCTGGTTTTCTTTTTACCAGCGATTCTGTGTTTTTATCCCATACCCACTCCTCGTCATCTATGTTCAATTTGCCGAATTTAATCTTAACAGTTTTCCCCTTGCTCTCTTCCTCTTTTGCAACTGTTCGTATTTTGCTCTGTACTTCCCTATCCTCTTTACTCACGTCGTTATTAATATAGATTCTTGCCTCCCCTACATTCTTCAGCTTCCTTTTATTGGCCATAACCAGTTGCTTATCGGTATTATTATTTAATTCTAGCAGACATGTGTTTTCTCCAAGTTTCCTCGCTCCTTTAATTTTTATATCCACCTCAAGTTTGTTTTTCATCAAGGTCTCCATTTCATGTTTTATGGATTGCTCTTCATGGATCGCTATAGGCATTCCTTGCACAATTATATTATTTCTCCTTTTGTCCCTATCCATTTCTTCCACTTTCTGTTCTAACTGTAACAATCTTTTCTTATTTGCTTCATTTTCAGTATGTAGTAACTTGTTCTCTTCTTTAACTTTCTCTAGTTCCTCTCTATACATCATTTGCTTCTCTAACATCTTTTTGGAAGTTCTGTATCATTTCTATTATTTTGTTAAGTTTCCCATCCGTTTTTTCCCTTTTATCTGGCGTTCTAAGCGTTTTTGACGATCTTCCAAGGAACCCCTCCAGCCCTTTTGTATTTGTCTTTCTTTTGCCATCATCTGTGGTACGTTCATCGCCACTACTGTCTTCCATCAACAATGTTACACGTTTGTTTCATGCTGCTATTGGACCAACTTTCCTCTTTTTATACGATAATGCTCAACCGCACCGTGCAAGAATAGCCGAGGACGCTTTGGACTTCCATGGTATCTCTCATTTGGAACTACTCTCTCTATCGCCCGTCCTCAATCGCATTGAGTATGCTTGGGATTGCTACAAAGTGCCTTGAATTTCCATCAACCACTCCCACATACATTCCAAGAACTTAGACAGCTTTTACCCAGACTTTGGAGACAAATCGTTCAAGGCTACTTGAACAACCTTATTGAAAGTATGCAGATGCGTTGTTTGGTTGTAATTGATGTAAGAGGAAAGCATACTCGTTATTAACGTATGTACTTTAATTTTTAATAAAATTAAAATGGTACACAACCTCAAATTGTTGTTTTTGTTGTTTCAAACTGCAAACGTATTGCGGAAAAGGGAACAGAAACGCTTATATAAAAGAAAAAGCATTCAGTGTATAACATATAAACAGTTGGTGACAAAAATCTCAGAATTTATGAACTTCCTTAGCTCTCGTTGAGCAGTTTATTTTAGTTAATATCAAATTAAAATAAGTCACAAGGAATTCTTCGAAATCAAAACTAAATTCTATTAGTATTTTAAATGAAACTCACTGTTTCTAGCTAATTCCACAATATAATAAAAATTGTTGAAAATTCTAAAAAATTGGCAATTGTTTCGATAAATCAATATCATCGTCAGAATGAAAGAAGTTACATTTCATTTGATGCCTCTCTGATGTTTAGTAGTTATTTTTGGCTAGACCAAGAAGTGACCTTGACTTAATATATGTTAATAGAAAAAAGAAGAAGATGTGATATTACAAATATTGAAGCTTAGATATTATTAGCCCTATAGTGATATCTATTTTTTTTCAGAAATGGCCACCGCGACTGCAATGCACATTCCAGAAACTATCAATCTTCAGCTTCGAAAACCAAAACATTGGAATTGGGAACTGTCCACTTCAAAATCTTCACCCACTATCATCATGCCCATTATTAAGCTCTATGATTACAAAGGGAATTTGCTAGTTGAAGCTAAAGACAATGGTACAACAACCACCAGTATTTATGGTTCAGATTTGAAATTGAATGACGATCACGGTAGTACTAGATCTGCAAAGAGGCGAAGGAATTTAATAAGATCCAGGTAAAAATAACAATTACCTAATAGAAGAAGATTTTGTTATTTAATATTTTCAATATTCAACCGCAAATTTGCCACTATTCAAACGTGCGTCACTTACGCCAACCAGAATACAACTAAAAATGGCGGACTTGTGCTCGCGCCTTTCGGGGCAAAGTCATTTAAGTAAAGCAGTAATTAGCACCATATTTTAACAGCGGTTGAAGGTATAGTTACGCGAGTTATATTGATGTATAGGTAGGATAGGGTACGTTTCGCCGGTGTCGATTCGCCGACAGGTACGTTTCGCCCGGGAATTTTTCGCCGTTAACGTTTCGCCAGCAGTGCATTTATGAAATAATTCATTTCCACACAATTTGAAAATATCTTAGAAAATATATTATGTACAAAAGTGTAATAAAAAACTGTATTTTAGATCATTTCAAAATTGTGAGCTGACCCTCGCAAAAATCTAAAATATTTCTGTTACAAAAATCATCTACAATTGGGAGAATCTGTCGGTCTGTCCTAATATAAACGTCTTTTTTTTATTGGGTTCCTGCCCAGCAACTGAATTTTCGTAAAAAATGTCCCTATTTTTTTTAATCTTCAGTTCCGAAATGAATTTCCAAATTGTGGGGTGCTGCGAGCCCAGTTGTGCTTGAATTCTTCTGTGCGCAGCCTCTACTATATTGTTAGTTTTCTAAAAAACACATCTTTAATTATTTTTAATAATTTTGGTTACTTTATTTTACCTTTATTGCAGTCAAAACCCGGTTATGCAAGTTCCAAGTTTCTGGTGGAAAATTTGGAATAGTCTACCATTTCCCCTCCTATTGCGAACTCCCAAATAATTTGCTTCAAACCAGTTTGCAACAGGTAATAACGCTTCTTCCAGATGATCATAGAGTAAGTCGAATGAATCACTTAGATTTGGAACAGGCACAAAAGCCAATGCATTGATCATTCTAGCTTGTAACGCAAAATCTCCATTATTTCGATATTCTCTAAAATAAAATATATATAAATATAAATAAAAAAGTTAATTTTTTTGTTTTTGTAAAGTTACTACAAACCTTATTCTTGTCCAATAACTGTTTTCAAATTTTTCAACGGTGGAAAAGGCATCCAACATTCCTGGAAATATAGCACGGAAAGCATTGTGTATTGAAAGCTCAAAATCGACTGACACTCTTGGTGGATTTAATAAAGGCTCTAACTCGATTAGCATTTGGATCATTTTTTCATTTCTCTGTCTTTTATCTGGTAAAAGTATATACACGCAAGGATGGATGCTTCCATACTTTTCACCCATTATAACAAACACCTGGGTTGATAACGTCGGTGAAATTCTAAAGGTGCCATCAATATACCACCTAGATGATGTTTTAAAATGTAAATTCCTCGGCGTCTCCCAAATATTAATAAGCGTGGTAATTCTGGGTTATTGTCTGTTAGTGAAAAACGTTCTTTTGTGTTGCCACCGTCTGTGGAGTACACTTTATATTCTTGAGGAATTTCTAGTTCTTCCAAGGAATTAGGTGCAATGGGGGCATTTTTATTTGCACCTTTAAACTTCGATCAGATGGGCAAATTCCGGTTGCAGAAATGGTAAGTGTTTGTTGACAGCTATTTATGATCAGAGTAGTAGTTTCTTGGCTTTCAACTGCTCTCTTTTTAAGGGATGTAACCATTTTGGACACCTTAATTTATATAATAAAGATGAATTCAATTATCTGGTTAAGACTTCATGATCAATCACTTATTTAAAAATGAAAAGATTTTACAAGTATTAAAACATATTATATTTACCTCTACTTTGGCGGCTGAAGCATCATGTACGTGATGTCCAACTTTTTTTAATTATTTCATTATTTAATGATAAGTGCACTCTCGCTTTACATTGTATATCTCTTCGTCGGCAACGAATCAAAAATAAACATAAAACCACCTTCGCTAAAAATTCGGCCACTACTTTTAATCTGAATGACTGGCACTGCACTGAACTTGATGCAAAAGGTACCTAACTAATAATTTTAGAAAAATTATGCAAGTTTTGATGCACTTAATGGGTGGTGGTGGTAAAATTTTTCTAAAGCATGTACTGGATAGACTTAGTAGGTGTGACTTAACATTATAATACCATTTGTTGGATATCCCCATTTGTTTATCGGTTAATCCGACAACCCTTCAAAGTACAATACAAATTAAATCTGATTTTGGGTTTGCAATTCGTTCTACCTAGTAAGATTACTGGGAAAAAGACATTAACGTTGTTATACAAGCTTAATTATGCCTATTTATCCACCTAAACTCTGCTTGAAGGTTTTTTTCTGTGGTTTCTTTCTGTTGTCTTAATTTGTGGGCACAATATCTGTGGAAGAGATAACTAAAGGAACCCACCGGCGAATCGTGAGGTCGGCGAAACGTGCTACCGGCTAAACATTCCCGGCGAAACATTACAGGCGAAACGTTACTGGCGAAACGTTGCCGGCGAAACGTACCGTTTCCTGTATAGGTATTCGAGTCAGGAATTCGATAAAGCCACTAACTCTAAACTCGTACTTTTTGAGTTAGTGGGGTTTTTATCTAGGTTTGCGTAATATGAATATAAAAGAGAAGAGAATTTTACAAATATTAAAGATTAGATATTATTAGCCCTGTGGGGATACCCTGGATATATTTTCCCATTTAAGATCCACTATAACTGTGCAATGATATAGGAAACTAGGAAAAATATATCTGCTGATCTTTACAATTATTAATTAAGAGGACAGTGGATTAATTAAGAAGGTAGTGGGTAACTCCTTAGATTTATCTGTTCATTAACGACTTCATATTATGGGTCATTTAAGTGTCTTCTAATTTCTAATTCCTCAAGGAAATCTAGTTCTTGTTTCTTTTCACAAATGTGTGGTATTTCTAGTTCTGTGTTCGGTGTTAATCAAAGGTTGGTGTCAGGTAGATGTTGTGCGTAATGGGATTTCTCTGGTTGTTTTAATCTATATGCTCGTAACTGTTTACTGTGTCTAATTTCAAAATATTCTAAGGGTTTTACCCAAATAGACAGCATTACATTTTGAACATTTAAGTTTATATATCAGTATTATTTAATGGGGATATTTTTGTTTTTAGATTTAACAATTTTGAACTCACAATTCTTTTTGTTTTAAAAGAAATTGTATTTGTTGCTAAAAATACTGTCCTCGGAATATTATTAGAAATATTACCAGCATATGTGATGTTTTTGTAATTTTATATCTTCTTCTTTTTTCTCATATATATTAAGTCAATCACAAGGTAGGTCACTTCTTGGTCTAGCCAAAAATAATTACCATTTTTCCATTATATTGTGGAATTATTTAGAAATAGTTAGTTTCATTTAAAAAAGTAATTAGGTGAGTAATTAAATAGGCCCCTAAGAGGTATTAGCCCATCATGGCCCCACAAATTAACGATCCGTCCCTTCCTGTATAACGTATAATTACTCAATTTTGTGACAAAAAAGTTGTTGAATTGCCGAATTTCTAATTTTCATCGCCCTATAAAATATTTTCAAGTTAACACCAGTTTTTTTTCCTTAGAAGCGACACGTCTGGTCCACTGGCTTCCCTCATGAAAAAAGCATCTTCCGGAGTCTCCATAAATTCGCAAGACAGGAAGCATCTCACGCAAAGAAGCAATAATTCGGTTAACAGTGAGGGTTTTAAAGAAAGTAGCGATAGAAACGACCCGAAAACTTCCAATGCGGTGGAGAATTCGATTTTCCAAGAAAATGAACACGGACAAAAAAAGAACAAAGCCGAGGGTACCGCAAGGAATCGATTGGAAAAGTCGAAAAGTGAATTATTATACGAAAAACGAGGTAAGAACAACGACGTGCTTCATGCATCGAAATTCGTAAAAATAATATTTCTTAGAGAATTTTTGCATCATAAATCAAACAATTTAAAATAATCTGTAGATAGTATTAAAAAGTTCATCTTTTATAATTTCGGGGAATATTCATTTATGTTTGAAATGTGTTTCCAGTAAACAATAAAAGTATGTGTACCGGGTGGCCCAAATACGAGGCGTATCATTAGGATCTCGAAAACGGTAAGAGATAAAGAAATGGTTAAATTAAGGCAAATTTGCGCATTTAAGGGAGAGGCGAGAGAGATGGTCACTTAATTTTTTCCGAATCCAATAACTAGATGGCGGTACTATACGTATATTGGATATTTTGGACAATTCGGGGGTATGATACTGATGAGAACACAACTGAGTTTCTGCAATAAGAGAAATATATTTTTCGTTGTTTACAAATCTTAAAATGATTGTTTACAAAACACCTGCAATAAGAGAAACGACACTTAATGTTCATAAATCATAATGTCAGTTCCTAATTACAAGTAGTAACTGAATTAATAAAACGATAATTAACTACGTGTCAATTGGTAAAATATTGACATATGTTCCTTTTTGTCGGATCATCCTGTTATACCGGGTATGACGCTGGCTACTATGCCAACGCTTGGAAATTCACGGTAATACTCAAATATATTTTCTTTACGTCACCCCTCCTGGAAGAGAAAATATATACATTTTCATTTAAAACAAAACATAATTAATACATTGATAGTTATTATCCCAATTTTCTTGATTCTTCGGGCGTTGCGGATGGGACAAGCTTTAACACGTGGAAGAAATTCTACTCTGCCTTTTCGTAACCCGTGTTTATTTTAAAAATTGAGTTTGATATTTCTTCTAGTCTTACGTATGGTCCAATTTTCTATTCGTCGAGTTTTTTTCTGTTCAACATGTTTCCATTTTCTACAAATACCAAATCATCGACCTTGGAATCCCAGTATATCCGATTTTTATCTTAGTTTTTTGTTACGGTTATGTAACTTTATTGAATTTTTCAGAGCAAATTATTTGTCTCTTATCAAATCCTGTTCCGCTGTTATTTTTTTTAGCTCACTTGGTAATACAGAGACATCTGTACCATTCATTAAGTATGATGGTGTGAATCCAGTTACGCTATGTTTTGTATTATTATATTTTTGTACACATTCGTGTGCTATAGTTGTCCAAGCTGCTTTCTGTTGCTTTTCATTAATTTTACACCTGATTTTATTAACTAGTGTTTCATTCAGTCGTTCGTTCAGGTCGTTAGAGAAAAGATAGTTTTCTGCCGTGAATATTAATTGTATATTTTTTTCTTCTAAAAATATTTTAAATTCTCTTGAGTTTATGCCGAAAAATTGGTCAGATACAATCATATTCATTTCACCGTTCTCGGCGATACCGTTCACTAGTTTAATAAAATCGGCTCCGTTTTGTGTCTTTGACATTAGAATGTAGGCATACCTTGTGAAATGATCAACTAGCAAATGGAGATATTTTCCCACAGTATATATTGACTTGATTTGAAAAGGCATGTGGCTGGACCCAAGTGTAACATTAAACCATACTTTTGCTGCCCTTTTGTTTTATTTTTTATACATGTTGTCCAGGTTTTACCAATTTTCATTAATATTATTCGTTAAATTCTTTGCCGTATAGTACGGGCATATATTCTTCTGAATAGTATGTTGAATGCCTATGTGACAAACGTTTTCATGAGTGTCCTTGATAAATTCGATAAAAAAAATTCTAATATATTTTTTCTTCTTCCGCTACTAAAACCGCACTTTGAACACGGGTTTGACATGCACAAAACGACTCTTTAAACACTAGTGTTTAAAATGCGAAAAGTCACATCTCGTTTATCTTTTGTTTTTTAAACGTCGAATCAAGTATGTTAAATTTCATGATTCGTGATAATTTTGTTATTCTGCGTCATTCGATTTGTCAGTCACCTGTCAGCCATCGTCCGTCATGTAATGAATATAATTCAAATTTATTATAATTTTTTCCTTCCCGGGGGCCAAGAAAAAGTATAGTAAGCACCTCGTGTTAAAAACGTCTTTAGTCACTCGTTTCACAAGGAACTCGTGACTAAAGTAACCTTTTTGACACTTGGTACTTAATATACTATTTTTCTATTTTGTTCCTATTTTAATGAAAAATATTTTTTTTTATATTAATTTATCCTTTGACATTTGTATTTCTCATTATTCTCTTGATCTTTTAGATCTTTTAGAATATCTTACAGTGTAATGATTATAACTTTCAGCTGTTCTTCTATGTTTTCATCTGGATCTAGTACAGGGTTTCTGTCAGTCAGCCTCAAAATTATATTTACCGTGTTCATATTTAATTTTAATATTATATTGGGATGAAAATATATTAAGTCCCCAAGCTCTAGAATACTATAAATTTTTTTTGTATCAATAAATGTTGTCAATATCGTACAAACTCTTTCACAGCCAAGCAATCTTGGTATATAGCTTTTTCCTTTTCTGAACTTCTCAATTCTTTTGAGAAGTATGCCACTGGTCTTTCTGCTCCATCTTCTTTTGGTTGTGTAAGTACAGCTGCAACTTCTTGAAGACTAGCATCTGTATATATGTGTATCAGTCGATTAGGGTCAAAATTGTTAATACAGCCTGTGTGCATAAAATTTGTTTCATATCCTCAAAACATCTTTCCTAAAGATTGACGAACGTATGTTTTATTGTATTTAGTATTGGAAAGTTTTTGATCGAAATCAGATTCATCTTTCAGTGGTTTTACTGAATTTTTTCATATTATGCGACATAAATACTTCACTGAATGCTCAGCAAAACTATATTTTGAGAATTTTATTCTGAATCCTTCGATTTGTACAGCTAGAAATAACTGCGCCAGATGTTCAACATGATCGATAAATATTTTCGAGAATACTAATATGTCATCTATGTAATTAACTGTGAAGTCTGCTAATTTGATTTTTCTTATTATATTACACATTATTGTTTGGAATATTGCTGGTGCGGTTTTTAGGCCGAATGGTAAACACGTTCATTGGAAATGTCCTTCTTGGTTGACGAATGGTTGTTTTATGTCTGTCTGAAATTATCAAGGGTTTTAACCAGAATGCTGCGTTTAAATCGATCTTAAAAAAAAATTACAATTATTTTTTTTTAGCATAAGATCTTCAATAAGTGGAAACGGCTGCGATTGAGGTACCACAGTTTTTTTCAGGTCTCGAAAATCTATACATAATCTCGATTTATTATTTCCATCTCTCTTGAAGCTAAAGTTACTGGAGCTGCAAAAGGGCTGTATTGCTTCTTCAATAAGTTTTTTTTCCAATAGTTGACTGTAACTCAATTTCATTTCTATCTTCGAATGTGCATCGATACGGTTTCTTACTGCAATATTTTCCCACAAGCACTTGCGATGAAGCAAATGTCGTCAAATTCAAAATTAGTTATGGATGAAGCGGTAAAAGTTATTAATTTTATCAAGTCGCGACCACTACAATCTCGATTGTTCTCATTTTTGTGTGAAGGTTATGGCAGCAAACATAAAACACTGATGCTCCATACAGAAGTGCGATGGCTGTCTCGGGGTAAAACTTTAACAGACTATTTGAACTTAGAGCCGAGTTACAAATGTTTCTTTCAGATACTTCTTTTAATTTGAAAGATCGTTTGTATGATAAAACTAGGTTGTACCGACTGCCTTTTATGGCGATTATCTTTCAAAAACTGAACGAATTAAATTTATCATTCCAAGGTAAACAGACAACAGTGTCCAGGGCTGTAACAAAATAACTGCCTTCAAAAGAAAATTAGATTTTTGGATTATTTGCGTTGGTAAGAGAAAAATAGAAAGCTTTACGTCACTCAGTGAGTTTGTTAGCGATAACGACTCAGAAATGTTTCAAGATGATGTATTTGAAGAATTGGTCCAATATATCACTTCGATGCGAGCATCTTTTGAGAAAAATTTTCCCGAAGAACCAAAAAGGAAAGTGAATTCAAGGATTCATAATCTTGTTTTACCCAACTTGCAAAAGCCCGAAACTATGTCAAACGACATATATGAATCTTATTTCAATTAACAGTCCTTTGGCAGCCACCCCTCATTTTCTATTTTCAAATGGTACCCCCTGTATCCTTCCGTTGAAAATTGCTTGTCACTCTATTTGGGATCCAAAGATGTAACGTACTTGTTGGTTTCTTATTATTAGCACCAAAACAATTAATATTTTGTAATTTTTCAATTTCCTTATTAAAATAAAATACATATAAGGAAGAAAAATTAGAGTAAGTGAATTTTATTTTATTAAGGAAATTTAGAAATTACAAAATATTAATTTTTTTGGTGCTAATAATAAAAAACCAACAAGTATGTTACATTGTTGTATTCCAAATATAGTGACAAACAATTTTCAACAAAAATATACAGGGGGTGCCATTTGAAAATAGAAAGTGAGGGGAGGCTGCCAAAGAACTGTTCAGTGAAATAAAGATTCTGATACGTCATTAGGAAGCTATTGCTGAAACCCATATGTCTCCGCATTAATGCTTGAATTTCCGTGATATATTGTATAAATGGTTCATTTTCTCTTTGTTTTCTCTTCATTATTTTTTCTTCTAAGTATGCTGATAAATCCAACGGTATATAAAATGTTTCGAAATCAGATGTTTATTATTCCGGTACCAAAGAATTTCTTTACCTTTTAGCACTTCTGGTAGAGCTCTAAGTATAATTTCGTCGTTTAGTTGGTAACATGTTTTGAGTTCTTGCAACCTTTCGATGAATTATATCGGGTCTTTTGAGCCATCAAAATATACTCGCCATCTCCTTATTTTGTCCAGTTCTGTGCAATCTTCGTGTTTGTAGCTGTACCTCCTATCTCTATCATCGGATTCGTTGTCTTCCGCAGTGTTCACCCTTTCTCTAGGTTTTCTAGATTCTTGTATGCTGCTTTCTCGTTGGTTCGTGGTATTATACCCTATCTGTTTCCTTACGAAGTGTACCATTCTGGCCCGTAGTGTGTCCACAGTACCGTTAGTGTCTAATTCAAATTTTTGTAGCTCTGTTATTAACTCTTCCTTTTTGAGCTTGTATATCGAACCTACTTTTGCGTCCGCTATTTCCAAACCTACGCCGGCGTATTCTTCCTGTTCATTCATCTTCGGAGAGTCTTGTTTCTTTGCCCTTTCACATTTTTTTATTCCAACCTTTTTTCGGGTGGTGATTTGTAATTTCACCTCTGACGGCCCTGTTTTACCAGCCAATGTTCCTGTCTACCCCTCACAGCTCTGGTTTATCTAACCTTTTGCCTGGGCGCCAATTTGTAATCGTTGCTCGAGCGTCGATTTGCAAATCTCCTGCTCGGGCGTCAATTCGTAGATGCCGCGGTTAGTCAGGGTAGAACATAAAAGAGGGCTTGATGGTTAGATGTGTTTATTTAATAGAGTAACACGTAAACTATCTGTTAAACGAAAAGTTAAATGAAATATTTACAACTTAAAATTAATTCTTTATACAGTGTTGGGAACATTACGAGGGAACATACGTTTTACCGTCAATGTGTTAGAAAGAGACAAAATACATACATAAACTCAGTGTATTACTCTTCTTCGCTAACGGGATAACATAACATGAGAAATAAGTCGTATTTTAATTTGTATTAATAATAATATGTGTTTCCAAATATCTCAATTCTTATTTTTCGCTAACAGGATCTCATAAAGTGGAAAATACATGCCCAAACCCACAACGCCAGCCTAACTAACAGTGTCGCAAATTTTCATTGTATATTTATATTAATTGTAAAATGCATTGTTCTAACATGAAAACAAGTTATAAGAAGCTTTTAATTATGATAATTCAAGAGGTTGTAACAGATCAAGATATAATTAATTCCATCTATTCGTTGAACATTTTATTGTAATGCTGGAAATTGTTCTAGTTTTCAGTTTGAAAGCGGTTAAAACCTTTACTTTTTTTTAGATTTGGCAACGTGAAATTGCTGTCTGCCGTGGTTCTAATATGTTAGTAAAAAAAATTCGTATCTTTATCGTTTGTATGCACATGAGAACGAATTCTCTGTTTAAACACACATAGTACAAATTAAAAAACGTTTTTTGAAAATAAACATAATATCGAATTCTAATTAAAATGCCTACAATTTTTAAATAAAAGTAATATTCTGATATGTAATAAATTAAAAAATAAAACTTCTCAATTCTTCAATGAGCTTAAATCAAATGTTCGAATAAACCCCCGTTTACGTATGAGCATTTCAGGTGATATTTGCATACAAATTTGTAAAATTTGTTACCTTAGTTCATTTAGAGAAGTGCAAAAGATCGTTACTCATTCGCAAACAAACGTTTAGTGAAGTACCCAGATTGTACAGTTAAACATCTTCAAGAGGCGCACGCGCGATTCGTATTCGTCTGGTATAATAATCTACGCTGGCTTTTAATTCTCTGTCTCACGATGGTCTTTCTGTAACACACTGGTAACGCCATGTGATCGTTATAATTTCCCATTGGCCGTGAGAGGTTTATCGTTTTACGTTGAAATTAAATGTGACTGATTTTTCTCACAAATAAAAAGGAAAATTTTAAGGGCACTTACAATTCTAACGCGAGGATTGAAAATAAAGAGAGGGGATAGATGAAAATAGAATAATTAGAGCTGTAAACGAAATCGTTTCATCAGGAGCGTAGGAAACAGGCGGTTTATATTGAGATATTTTTGTAACTAGAAGACAGTTATAAACAAATATAAATACCCTGTTAACGAAAGCGGTGATACACTGAATATATTTGTTTTATTACAACATATTGTCGCTTTTGGACTCTGTATTTTGTAACTATTTATGTTTGAGGGCGCCAGTTTGTAATGCTTTGTCGTTCACTTAAACAAAATCCCGGCATGAGACTTCTCAAGGGTGGTTCAACTCCAAGTTAATGACACACTTTGTATAACAGAGGATGATCAGACTGTGAGACTTCAGGGCGCCACTAGCTTTTGAAACGTTACGAAATAATACAAATAATACAAACAAAACTAGGTGATAAAGGTAGAAACACCTTGGGAAATAATTTACTCTGAATTAAAAATTAATATTAAAAATGTTGAAATAAAATGTGCACAAACCCGGACACGATACCCTGTGGCTCTCACAGCCGGGTGGATTAGAAATAAAAGAGAATATGTATAAAATTTAATTTAATTCTGCCTTAAAGTGGGATGGAAAATACAGGAGGTACTTAACTGACGGTACTCTGGTGGTTTAGATGTTCTGAAGGAATGGAAGCGGTGTTTTCTATGGTGAGGATGTCTCGGACCAGTGAAAGCTGTCTTCAACGGTGAATGTGTCGTAGATTGATGGAAGCTGTCTTCAACGGTACAGGTGTCTGAGATAAATGGAAGTTGTCTTCAACGGAAAAGGTGTCTTACATAAATGGAAGCTGTCTTCAACGGTAAAGGTGTCTTCAACGGTAAAGATGTCTTACATAAATGGAGACTGTTACGTAGCTCTGACGTAGCTCTCACTTAGCTCTGACGTAGCTGTCACGTAGCTCTCACGTAGCTCTGACGTGTGCTTACCACAGCAAATTAAGAAAACCTTCAGAACAAGAGAAAACGTGAGTACGTGTTTTCTCTTCAACGTCGGCATCGGAGAAGGGAGGATTTTCAGCTGGTAGCGAACAGAGGGAAATTGACAAATGTCAATTTTCTCAACGTTCAGTTTTAATTCTATGGTTGGGAGTGGCTAATGAGACGGCAAGCGGAAATTACACGGAATTTATTATATTAAATCGAAACAGGTCGATGGACATGTTACAATTTGTTGCCATAGAATATTCCTTATGATGTTAATGACAATTATTATGCTTATATTCATTAATTGTACCCTCAATATCGACGAAAGTAATTTTTCTAGCTTTTCCCCGTTGATTGATATAAGTCATCAATCAACGCTATCCTCCAGTGATTTTTTAGTAGCACTTATTTCAAATACTAACTAGGTAGGTTTTAATTTATTGTTCAAATCATATCAGCGTATAATAACCGAATTAATATAGTGAAGTAGATTATAATTCCTGAATTAATTCTTTGTAAATTAATCATGAAGGGATAAACGAAAGTAATGTTAATTTTTCTATTGTTCATTGCATTAAGCTATCAGTATAGTACAATCTTATTATTTGTCAATTAATAAACGAAACTGTCCACATTGCACATCTGTATTTGCACGCCTCTCGAAGGCGGTGCCTACCTGACATACCTTTACACGTGGTGGGAGTATATTCCCATCACGCCTTTACACATACAGTTGTTGCACGTTTTCGACTTTATGATATCCTGTTAGCGAAAAACAATAATACACTGAATTTATATGTATTTGTCCCTTTCTAACATATTGCCGGTAAAACGTATGTTCCCTCGTAATGTTCCCAACACTGTATACACAATTGTTGGTCCTTGATTCTGGGGCGTCTCCGGGGCGGTCGTCTGGTCGGGTTGTCTACGGATCTCCTCTTATTATACGGCTTCTCGTAGCAAATAGTCTAGATCGGTTGTTCTTAGTCTTCTGACTTTATGGCAAGGATTTATCGATGAATCAATATTATTATATAACCTTACTCAATTCTGTCGAACTGTGACATTCGTTTTACCCCATTGTTCAAGTTACCTAAAATAAACGGGTGTATTCGGAACGAGATCTCGCGTTCAACACACAGCGTGACCTCGGTGGGATTTCAGCTAGATGGGGAGGCTTCTGTCCTGTTCTCAACACGCTCCAGGACTTGGCTTATGGCGGTTGGCTTTCGTTCTAGGCTCAACGCATTCTAGAGCTTCGACCGAAAGACGGGGTTTGCTAGTGTCTAGCCTTGGGTTCAACACACACCAAAGGGTCGACGACAAGCCGGGTGATAATCACAATACTAGGCTCAAAACGCTCCAGGATATAGTGTATTAACTCGGTTATTCACCGCTGAAGCTTCCTGTCGTTGCTAGACGTAAGGATTGAGCTTGCAGGTGTATTGAAGTATATCTGTGTTGGTAGTATCGGTCGAGCTGTTAGCGGAACGGCGAAAGGGCTGCCCTCTAGGTATTGGGTGCCCAACTTCGTGTACTGTGATAATTTGGTTTGGGTAGTGTTCTGTATCCCAGTTCCACAATGTTTTGTTTTTAATTATTTATCGAGGGTGTTAACTTATATTTTAGGCGACAGTGTTGTTACAAGGAAATGGACCCTTAGAATGTTCACCCACGCAATCGACTTAGCTTGCACAAATAGCTGGCTAGAATACAAAAGTAAATGTACTACCCAAGAAATTCCTAAAAAAAAATTTTGGATCTCATATCATTTAGAATGTATATAGCTGAGTCCTAGTGGAACCCTCTACACCACCACCAAATAAGAATGAAATTCGTTTCGACAATGTTAGTCATTTGCCAGTTTTTGACGAAACCAAAGAAGAAGCAAGATGTAAAAATAACAAATGTTCTAAAAAACTCATTTTATATGCAAAAATTGCAATGTTCACTTATGTATCACTCGAGATCGAAATTGTTACAAAGATTTTCATAGAAAATAAAGATTTTTAATGTATTTTCTTATTCTTCTTTTTAACCTTTCAGTCACCATGTTCGTTATAACGAACAAGTAATTTTTTTTGGAAATGAAGGCTTTCAAAAAATATACTATTTAATTTCTAAAATTTCAGAATTCTATCTTTAATAATAAAAACTCGTGACTGAAAGGGTTAATAATAAAATAGTCACTTTAGCCTCCGTACTACTGCAACGAACTAGTGTCGCTTACCAAATAGAAAAATATCCATTGAACATTATTTCTGAAAATGCACATGTTATCGCCTACTCGTTTAACCCCTCTGAAATAAATTGTTCATATTAGCAATCGAGACGTATGAGAGACGTACGATATCTCTATTGACTTGGTCTACTGAATAGTATATGCTGCGTTCTACATTGTATTTTATAGTAATTTGAACAAGTTTAATTAAAGGTAATTTCGATAATAAATGAGAAATTACCGTTGGATAATTGCTGTATATAAATTTTCGCTTTAAACTTACATTTTGCACAGACTCGCACCTTGTTTAACGCTTGGATTTTGATCAGAGTCTGTCCTCCTCCAAATTTCGAAGCTGTCCAATCTTACGCGGCTAAATCAGAGCGCACTGACTCTTATAAAGCCTTTCAAATGGGATATTACAAGACCCCCATTTCAATTTAAAAAATAAGCAATTACGTCATGACATCAAAGCTGGTGACGTCACCAGGTTCGCATATTATTTAAAACATCGGCATTTAAAATTAAACTCTAACTATTTCAAGGATTTTTCTAAAAATTAAATTGTTTTCAAAATAATGAATTTGTTCCATAATTTAGCCGCGCTCTGTTGATTAAAAAACACACAAATTTAATAGAAACGTATGTAGATATTAAGATTACTCCGCGTTTACAAATTCTGAAAGCGTTAAGGGAGTTAAATTTGAGGACCTCTGAAATCTAAATCTAGATCGGGCCATGAGTTTATTCTTCCTAGGACCTTCGACAGGATTGGCAATAAGCTTATCTGTCAATATGAAGGACAATTTTTAGATTTTGCTTTTTTTGTATCTCAAAATTCTTCTTGTTCTTTTTCTTGAAAAAGAATGTATCTACCGTAATCAACAAGTCGTTAAAATTTGTGCTCATATCATGTTTTTCAAAATTCATCAAAATTTGATAACTCTGATCTATATTATGAAAAATATAATAACGTTTCTATAAATCCTTAGACATCACATAAAAATCCTATTTTTATAGTTTTACAAGAAAAAACTTTCAGAATTTTAAAAGTTTAACCTCGTATATCTATTGTAGGTAATGTGTCGTTGTCAAAAAACGTAGAAAGGAGTCAAACAACGGCTGAAGTAGGAGAAAAAAACAGGCATAGAAGATCAAAAAGCGACGATCTATTTAGAAGGAAACTGAGGTAGGTTTATGTGTGTTTATGACATATACGTGGTCTAAAATCAGGATATTGCCTGCATGAATTTGCATAAAGTCTGATCAACAGGCCAATTTTAATAAAATACATTAGTATTATCAGATTAGACGTTAGTATTACTATTAGTAGAGTATATTGATTTACTAAGATATTTATGCATTAAGGCCTTAGAATAATAATATACAATAGAGAGGGCTATTCATTCATAAACACGTTTATTTTTGCGGCCAACAATCCTAAACGCCAGTAGTGAAATAATGAATGAATTACTAAAAGTGGGGATGGTATTGTAAATACATGGCCTTGGTAATTTCGGCTGGTTTTCTGACAAACTTGGCACCCACGAACCATAATAATTCAAAAACATATTCATTAACTTGAAAGTTTATTTTCTCACTAAAAGTCTTGGAAAATACATCAAAACGAAATAACTATGTATGTTTACTCACTAGTCGTAATGGCGCTCGTATAAACAAACCACGTTTGACATTATTTACTACAATACTACAGAGTATTAGAAATAATCGTCGAGCACATTCTGATGATATTTGCATCTCTCTTTATATTGTAATTAAACAAGGACAACACTACTGAATAGGTTACCTTTGACACATAAAACAAGTACTGAAATTTTGAGCAATGTTGCCACTTTTAGATATAACCATAAAGGTATCTAAGATTACAACAAATACATGTTTACAATTTATATAAGAATATGCCTTTACTAAATAAAATTCAAGTATTATTAATAAATTTTAAAGGCAGCGACTCAAATGCATAAATTAGTATGAGTTTTTTTTATTTGCATAACTTTTTAACAAATTTTCAATTAAACTTCTGATTTCATTTTCCTGCAACTAAAGAAACTTTGTAAATATGGCAAAGCAGTGGAAGTGTCCGCAAGTGAGCTTAGAATGTGACTCGATATTAGGGGCAAGAAAAAATCAAAACAAACATATCTATTTTATTTGTTAATCTGAGATTAAAACTATTACCGCTCACGTTGAAGCGCATCCAAATTGAAGTGGGTTGCATATCATCCCAATATATCCCTCAATTGTTATTCTAATCTATCTTCACTCTTATTACAGATACAACAGTAAGGAGAGTATAAAAAGAGCTGAAATGGACGGCTACAGAAATTTTATTACTCCGAACATTCCAAACGAAGAGACTCAAACAAACGAGGTAAATAAATCTGACAAAAATAAAAAATCTAATAAAAATCGAGTTATGCATACGGTAGAGGCAGTTTCTGTGGACGATAATTCAAAAAATCTAGAGGTGAGCACAAAATGAAAGAAAATAAAGCTGATTCATTAATTTTGTTTTTGTTAGTTGTCGGAATTCTTGCAAAACCGAAAATACACGACGAGAACGAGTAGCGCGGGGACGTTAATCATTCCCAAAGAGAGTTTTAAAGAGGTCGAAGATTGCCGACGACGTCGAAGAAGACGTAGAGATGGTAATACTGGATCATGGCCGTTAGAATCCGTAATGGAAGGTAAAGACTCTAATCCTTCTGGTAAGTATTTCAGAACTGCTTCTCACCATTAGTAAATACAACAGCATTTATAAAATAAAAAGCTTGCTGGTTTTTCTTATATTCTGATAATCGTTTTACCATTGTTTTTAGAACGATATATAGGGCATTCTTGTTCTGTCCAATATCTGTGCTTCTCTACCAAACGTATTGTTTCTTCAAAATCTTTTTCAAACCCAAGTAATCAACTTTCTGTATCATCATCATTCAGCCCTGAAACGTCCATTGCTGAACATATGCCTTCCCAAGGCATTTCCATCTTTATCTGACCTGTGTGGTTGCCATCTAATTGGTATGGATTCTTTTCAGGTAATCGATCCATCTGGTTGGAGGTCGGCCTCGGCCTCGCTTATCTGCTCTTGGCCGCCATTCCAGAATTCTCCTCGTCCGCCTGCCGTCGTTCAATCTTGGAATATGTTCTGCCCATCTCCACTTAACTCTTGTTATTCTCTCCAGAACATCCTCCACACCCATTCTTCTGCGAATCTCCTTGTTTCGAAATATGTCTCTTAGACTTATTATTACAAAAAACACCCAGCTTACGTAGATCTCAACCGCCGATCATGATGGTTAAATTTCAAACTTTCATCACCCATTGGTCAATTTCCACCCTCTCTGAACAACACATAAATACGAATACAACCCAACTTTTCACTGTCTTCTCATCTGTTCATCGTACAAAATGGTACTCACGCTATAATAATTTGCTGGCATTTACCGGCATAAATTTGAAACATTCATTAATTACTCTCAACAATGTGATAAGTAATGAATACTCTGTATAGCTAATAACCAGTGATAATACAATCTTAATTGTTCAGCAAAAGAACAAGATGTATATTACTTTCAAATAAAACTAAAGTAAAAGTGCAAACGAATTTAATTCATTCATCCATATAACTAATCTACGTTAAAACACATTTTGCCACGATAGTGGCTGGTCCTTCGCAGTCAACATGAAAGTGAACATCCTTCCCGCATTTTGCGACATCGCTAAAATAAAGCGAGATCGCGAAGCAATTGTCATATTCACCAACTTCCCATCCAACTCTACATACCTATCAAACACCCCACCCTCTTCCAATCCGTCTGGCCAACGTGGAAGATTATGATCAAAACCTCTAAGACATGAAGACATGATGAATTTTAAAACAATTGGATACGGTCCCCAGGCGGATACACCCAAATCCCACCCCTTCAAGAAGGGCTACCTCTCGGAATGGGAAAACAAAGGCATCAGTATCGATGGGGAAAGACTCAACCATCTTAGATTCGCGGACGATATCGTACTCATTTCTGACAATCTAACAGAAGCCGCTATAATGATCGAAGAACTTAAAAATGCAATACAGACGGTCAGGCTGAAGATAAATTTCGACAAAACCAAAAATGATGACTAATCTAGTCCCCAGTAAGCTATTAAGTGTAGACACCAATCAGATACAAATGGTGCATAGCCACATATATCTAAGGCTTGAAGTGAGGATTGATAGAGACAACCAAACAGCAGAACTGTTCAGGAGAATAACATTGGGGGCAGCATATGGCAAACTTCATGATGTCTTCAAGAGCGATGTTCCGATTAATCTGAGAACTGAGGCTTTTAACATGCGTGTTCTACCCGTTCTCACCTACGGTGCAGAGACTTTAACCCTGACCAAAGCATCGGCACGAAAACTACAAAAAACGCAACGCAGGATGGAACGATTGATGCTGGGGTTTGCGTAACTAAGGAAATATTGAATAGATAAGAAGAATGATATTTTTATTCATGATGTATACGGAATGTGTAACTTTTGATGTACGGGGTGAAGAAAAGTAAGGTTACAGGAAGAATTTGAGGGTGAATTCAAATTCGTACATATTGGGGGCGCGGGAAAGAATGAAAATACGGTAAGAGATGGATGTTGAGACATCAAATAATAATGTTAGTGAATGGGTTTATGTAAATTGTGAGTGTATAGGGCTCTGATAGATAAGTGTAAAATAAAAGTAAATAAGTGTAAATGTATGTAAAGTGTATAATGAAATGAATAAGGGATGTAAATATACAGTGCTATTCAAAAGTCCCCTCCCCATCGTATCTTTTGAACGGCTACACTTACATTAATAAAATTTGGAAGGTGAAAATAAAGTGTTGTAAACTTCTCTAAGAATGGTAACAGGTGACATAATAGTAATAGATGACGTCACAGTGCTACTCTCGCCAATAATTTTAAATAGGACCTTATGGCAAGTGATATCTCGTTTGAAAGGAATTGATATTGGCTACATAGCCATATTAATTTTGTTTGGGTTCAAATTAATTTTGACGGATAAATTAAATAAATACCAAAATTATTATTTCACATTTAAATATTGAAGATTTTTCAGTCCGCCTCTGGTTAGTTGTCAAAAAAATTGACGTTTTGAATTTAATAGTATTTGTTACTTTGCAAAGTTTTTCTAAATAGCTTAAATATTTAATTTTATTATTGTTTAACGAGACGTTTAAGAGTTTACATAGGCAAAATGGTACGTACTCAAGCCGACAAAGTAGCAGCTATCTTAATAATTGGTGAATCTAGAAATAATCTCCATGAAGCGGAACGTTTATTTAATGAGAGATACCCAGATCGCCATATCTCGAGAACTTATTTGAGGGAGCTTCTTCACAAGTTTGAAGCAACAGGTAGTGTTCAAGATGCCAAACGATCTGGTCGACCAACATTTAGTGATGATAAAAAAATTGATATAGTTGCTGAAATGGTAGTAAACCCTACTTCCTCTTCAACTAAAGTTGCGTCTATCTGTGAAGTAAGTAAAAGTACAGTACAGAGAGTGTTGGCTAAAAATAAATTTCATCCATACAAGTTAAAAATGGTGCACCACCTTTTGGATGACGACCCCGACAGAAGACTAGTGACGAAAGTACTTTTAGCCTCAATGGAAATGTGAATACACAAAATTGGTATTGGAGTGACACAAATCCTCACACCTTTCGTGAACAACATACCCAATTTCCAGAAAAAGTCAATGTTTGGCAGGTATTTTGGGAAACCACATAGTTGGTCCTGTTTTCCTAAATTCAAATTTAAGCGGTGAAGTGTATCTGGAGAGGTTACAAAATGCAATTGAGCCGTTAATTCTTGAAATTCTGGAAGATAATCAAGATGAATTCGGCCATCTGGAAATAACATTTCAACAAGATGGTGCTCCTGTACATTATTATGGTGCAGTAAGAAGTTACCTGGATGAATAATATCGAGGTAGATGAATCGGCCGGCGAGGTCCTATAGAATGGCCACCTCCGTCACCAGATCTGACACCATTAGATTTTTTTCTATGGGGGTACTTGAAATCCAAGGTTTATACTACGTCACCAGATAGCATTGGCGTTTTGAAAGAAAGAATTACTGAAGAATGCAATGCTATTTCAGCTGACACATTCGAACGAGTACGAAAAGAGTTTACTAATAGGATGTATTACTGTCAGGAAGTAGACGGAGCACATTTCGAACACTTGCTATAAGAATCCATTATTGATATTTGATTAATTAAATTTAAAAAAATAATTTCAATAACTTTGGTATTTATTTAATTTATCCGTCAAAATTAATTTAAACCCAAACAAAATTAATATGGCTATGTAGCCAATGTCAATGCCTTTCAAACTAGATATCACTTGCATTAAGGTCCTATTTAAAATTATTGGCCAGAGTGGCACTGTGACGTCATTTATTACTATTACGTCACCTGTTACCATTCGTAGAGAAGTTTACAACACTTTATTTTCACCCTCCAAATTTTATTAATGTAAGTGTAGCCGTTCAAAAGATACGAGGGGGGAGGGGACTTTTGAATAGCACTGTATATGGATTCTAAAATTAATGTCAGAGTGGTGTAAGGGCTCTAATATCAAGATTAGTAAATATTGAAGTAAATGGGTAAGGAAGTACTCTAGAGATATGATAGAGTTTTGTTTTTGTAAGAATGAATGAGTGAGTACTCTAGAAATATGCTAGAGTCTCGTTTGTTTAAATGTAAAAGTGGGTACTATAGAAATATGCTAGAGTCTCGGTTTTAAGGGTAAGAATAAGTGAGTACTCTAGAAATATGCTAGTCTCGGTTTAAAAATAAATGAATCAGTGAGTACTCTAGTTGTATGCTAGAGTCTCGTTTGGTTTAATGTAAAAGTGAGTACTATAGAAATATGCTAGAGTCTCGGTTTAAGAGGGTATGAGAAAGGGAGAGAGAAAGGTTATTTAATGTTGAGAGAGTAAGTGACAGTAAGAATGAATGTTTATTTTGTAGAGTAGTAAGGTGTAAAGTTTGAGTATTGTAAATGAATAAGAGATGGTTTTTGTTTTATGAGGGAAAGAGGTTAAAGAATGAGTAGTGAAAGGGCCAAGCGGCAATTTTTTTATGAGGGAGAGAGAGAAAAATAGTTAAGGGAAAAGAATGAAAGAGAGATGAGTAGGTCGATTCTAGATCGACAAGTGTGGTACCAGTTTGTTTTGCGAGTAACGATCCAGGAACCTCAGAGTGTGGTACCAGTTTGTTTAACGAGTAACTGCCCAGGAACCTCGGAGATATAAAAAAGGGGGGATCAAGTTTGAAGGGATGTGAAATTCCATGAGAGAGCATGAAAAGCTCATGTGGGCAATTTTTCGGTGTTTTGTTTTAACAGAACAGTGCTGGGTAAGAAAGGGGACGTTTTTTCTCGGAGAACGTGAAAACTCCAGTGTAGCTTGCACTACTCCCTTTCTACGCGTAAAATGAGTTGTATAGTTAGAGTAAGTGAAAGTGTGCAATATTTAATGTGTGAATAAGTGATTAATTTTTGAGTGAGCATGATCGTATAAGTGCAAGTAATGTGACCACGAATGTAAGAGTAAATGTGCGAGAGATCTGTTGACTAATGAGGGTGTTTGTATATAATTTGTTTTATGTAAGAGAACATTAAGAGTAAATGAAGGGAGCCGGCTCTGTAGCGGCGAGAATGTGGTTTTAAGTTGATTTCTTTGTTGTGGTTTTTATTTTTGAGTGAGGAAATATAGTTATGAGAAAATGAGAGGAGAGAGAGAGAGAGAGAGAGAGAGAGAGAGAGAGAGTAAGAATGTGAATGTATTGAGTATAATTTATATTAAGAATGCATATGCAAGTAAGAAAGTATGCTCATGAGACTAGAGCAAGTGAAGGTGGGTGCAACAACAAGTGAGTACGAGTAAGTACGAATAAATATAAAAGTATTACGAGTGTGGGTTTAAATGTGAGTGCAAATGCAAATGTGAGTACGAGTATAAGTTTGAGTAAAATGCAATTGTATGCGAGTGCATGTAAGAGTTCATTTGTAAGTGTGAGTTAGCATGAAAGTAATTGTGTAAGGTAGTGACCACCAGCGTGCGTATAAGTATGATGAGAGTCTTTTCTGACTCTTTTGAGATTCTTTTTGTATAAGATTTATGATGATAGACGTTTGTCTTAAGGCTGCTCTTTTGCGGGCGAGAATGAGCTTTAAATTTTAAATTATTTTTTGGTGTATGAGGGGTAAAGTTATTTCTGTTCTCGTCAAGAAAAAAGAGGGTAAGATATGTTAGTTTTAGTATTTTTGTATTTGTCAAGTCTTTTCATGTTCAAAGTGTCGTCCAAGTAGTTTTCAAGTAACAAATGAAGAAGGGGGATGACGTTTTCTTCCAAACATCACCCAAGTGTTTCCATCATCCAAGTATCTTCTTCTTCTTATACATTTTCCACCCGAAATAATTTTTTCTACGAACAACTGACACATTTTTTGGAATTCTCTTATCAAGAACCCCCCTATGCAAAATTTCATAGAATTCGGAATCAACATTTTTTTAGGATTATCAATTCATACCCTTCGGAATCGAAATTTAAAAAAAATTCAACTTTGACGTTTTTTACCTCGGTTTGCATTATCGATGAGAAGTTGCAGTATTTTTTTATAATAGTATGAACACTCTTATTTCGGTTTTCCCCAATTTCAATCTTTCCATTGCATAGACGTAGATATTACAATTTTTTAAGGTAATTTCTACTCCAGCTTTAATCCCATATATTGTCTACAAATAGAAAATGGAAGAATTCATATATGGTAACTAATTGAGACGCATCTTTCTTCTATCGAATGGGGTGAGAAAGGAATGGATATATAACATAGCTTCTAAATTATAGAATTTTTTATGGGAGCGTGTTACAAAATTATCAAAAATTTTGCGGTTCTGACTTGGGACTGATCTATTTTTATAGACTAGAAGAAATTGCTCCAATTCATGCATATTCAGATTGGGCAGGAGATGTATCTGATAGAAAAAGTGTTAGTGGAATGGCTACATTCCATTGTGGCAATCTAATATCCTTGAGCAGCAAGAAGCAGTAATTTGTATCACTGAAGTGATTTATCTGAATGGTATTTTATTATTAAAAAGGTTCTTTATTTAATATTTTGGTACCCTTATACAAAGTAGGTTAAAAAATACATGTTAAATGTGGGCCGATGTCCTGGCAGTTTTTCCCCTTCCTTGTGTTCCACATCATTGTTTACTATGGCTCCTTGCCTAAGCATCATCCATAGCTATTCATTGTCTATAATAACTCTGTTCCATAATGTGTTTATGACTCCTAGCATATTTCGGCTGTGTATTCCCTGAAAAGTAGCTAAAGAACAGGGTCTCAAAACGATATGGGGTTTAGTTTTCGAGAAAGCAACATGACTGACGTTGATTTTGAATATTTGATTAGTTATCTATTTGGATTGATTTACACTTATGTGTGAAATAGGCTTGGAGTTAATCAACCTTGTTATGTAATTAGTGTTCCATGCAGAAGTCTACACCCACTATTTCGGATGTCTCCTGTACGATTTGCATCTCTGAGATTCTTACGAAGATCTTCTGGCAGACAATAATTATAAAAATTCGATGAGATTATTGTTATAAAGTCTTTGATAGTAGGCGTGTCGGCTTTGTCATGTAACCAAGAGTTTTTGGGTAGTCTGGGATAGCAGTTATGTTTTATTGCCATCCGTAAACACTTGTTTTGAACCACTTGCAGGTAGTGGAAATTATGTATAGTCCCGTTATAATAAACGGGAGCTGCGTATGTAAGTATAGGGCGTATAATGTATTTGTATGTGAGTATTTTGTTATGACTCGTTAAGCTACTGTGTGTTCAAATAAGTGGATATAGTTATCCCATTGCAGCCTTGGTCTTGCGTATCTGTTGCATAATATGTGCGTTCGCATTTGTATTGCCTTGAACCGTATACCCTAAATATTTTAGGATGTGTGTAGGTGTGTGTGTGTGTGTGTGTGTGTGTGTGTATGTGAGAGAGGTTACAATGGCTTCGGAAGAGGTTCCATTCGCCTGATTTAATTTGTATTGCAAAAATTGATTGATTGTCATCACTCTGCCTTCACATTATATTTAATACCTAATATCTTTAACTAGTTTAATCGTTTTTTTCCTCATTTATTTTTTGTTCTTTTTTTATTCATTCTTTATTTTTATTTATTTATTTATTTTTCTCTTTTTTTATTTTTTTTATTCTTTGGTTTTTATATATTTTTTTAATTCATTTGGGGAATGCACAGGGACCCTTAAATTTGCTCTGGGGTATGTCAGAGCTGGACAACACAGTGGGTGTACCGCGTATAAATTAGGGGTGCAACATAGGTTAGACACAAAGGATCTTAGATATTAATTTCTAGTCTAACAATATGTGTATATAAAATTCTATAAATATGTACATTATTTAAACTAATCAGTTGATTTAAATTAAGTGGGTGCTGGATAAATACAGGAGAATTCTCTAGATCTTGATACAAGTGCGTGGTTAAATCTCATCCTACATATGGTTGAGACAAATCTTTTGGTATTAGCTGTTGCTGTAAACCAAGGTCAGTTTGTATATTTTTATATGCTTGACCAGTTTCTTTTCTTTTAAATTGTTCTTTCCAGATTTGTTTCGTTTCGATTTCCAGTAAGGATGATCTATCAGTGTGAATGCACTTATCAATATCCTCTTTGTAGATTCCTTGTTTGGCTGCTTCATCAGCTTTTTCATTTTCCTTAATCCCGCAGTGGGCTTTAATCCATATAAATTGTATTTTGACATCAAGTTCTTCCATTTCTTGATATTCTAGTAAGATATTAGTCAGGATATAGTGTGATTTTTTTGAATAATAGATGTTTTTGATGGATTCTATCGAGCTTTTACTGTCCGAAGCTATAACATATTGATTAGTATCCCTTTCCGTAGCTTTAATATATTTTATTGCTTCCAGGATTACAACTAGTTCTGCTGAAAAAATTGAGAAGTAGTCATTTAGCCTTAAGGATAAAGTATAGTTCTTTTTTGGATCAAAAACTGCACATGCTACTTTGTTTTCCATTTTGGATGCATCGGTGAAGATGATATTATGTTTTGGAAAATATTTTACATCATGTTTAAATATTATTTGCCTCAAATTTATCGGCATTAAGGAATAGTCCTGAAGGAATCGGCACTGTATGTGGTTATTTGTGTTGTATATATTCCTGGAATAAATAGGATCTAAATTTGCACAATAAATATCTTCTTTAAATTTTTGGATTCTTGAATAGGCTTGGACGATTGTAAAACTTTTCTTGTTACTATAGTAGTTGTGTGAAAGATCAGAATATACAGGGAGCAGATATTATTTACGAGGTCACTATTTTTGGTTATTAACTTTGCTAAAAATCTGCCAGCTAATATTTGCCTACGGAATCTTATTGGAACTTCACCGGCTTCAGCATATAAGCAATCAATTGAGGTACTTCTTAGAGCTCCTAAACAAAGTCTAATACATTTATAGATTATAACGTCTATCTTCTTTAAATGGCATTCTGCCGCTTGGTCATAAAAAAAACATCCAAAATCTAAAATAGATCTTCTATAAGACTTGTAAAGAAGCAACGCTATATTTGGGTCTGATCCCCACTTGGTACCACATATCGACCTAAGTATGTTTATTCCTCTTTCGCATTTTTTTATGATATAATTTATATGTGTTTTCCTCAATAATTTTTGATCTAGCCATATACCCAAGTACTTGATAGATGTGCATATCTCATTAGTAGTTTCATTTAGTTTAATTTGTTTTGGAACACACTGTCGTTTTCTTGTAAATATACAGGCCTGGCTCTTTCTTTTTATATTGTTAGTCCATTATTTTGACACCACTTTTCCAGATTACTATATGCAATGTTAAGATTGTTGCATCCTTCAGCAATGTTTTGACATCTATGATATATACAAATGTCATCAGCATATTGTATTACTTTTGTAGCATTATTTATTATGACAGAATTTTCATAGTATATATTAGATACAAAGTTGGACTTAGGATACTATCTTGTGGAAGGCCAATATTCGTTGTTTTTGGACCGTCCAGTTCATTATTTATTTTCAAATATATAACACGATTCGAATAAAGGTGTCTTATTTTGCTTGATAAATTTTTGATAGTCCCATCCCCACCATTTTATTGTACATAATAGTTAAATCGACATTATCGTAGGCGTTTTCCAAATCTACAAATATTACAGGTACTGATTGTTTTCGACAAACGGCCGAATTTATTTCACTAACCAAATATCCTATATTTTCATTGATAGAACACTCGTTTCTAAACCCTAATTGTCTTTTAGATATTTTGTTGTTAATCTCTAACCAGTGATTTAGCCGTGCTTTAATCATTCTTTCTACAGTTTTCATGAGACAGGATGCTAGTGATATACCTCTATATGACTGAGGTAGCTCCGGATCCCTACCATGTTTTAATATTGGAGATACTAAAAATTCTTTCCAGTCTTCTGGAAAGGTCGCTTTTGACCAAATATTGTTTATTATGTTCAATTATATCAGTTTTGCAAAATATGATAGTTTTGAGAGCATATTATAATATATAAGATCTCTGCCTGGGGCAGAGTTATTGTTATTTTTTGTGCTAACTTCTAGTTCTAGTAATGTAAATTTGCTATCCAAATCTTGTACAATATTATTGTATTCCAACTCTAACTCAAATTCTGTCTCTACCCATGGCGGAGCTAATTTATTAAAAAACAATTCTGTCCAATCTCCTATTTGAACATTGTTTGTAGGAGGAGAATATGAATTTTTTAACATTTTAATATATTTCCATATGTCTTTTACCGGTGTGTTTTTATTAAGATTTTCACAAAATAATTTCCAAGACTCCCTTTTGCTTTGTATAATTATTTTTCTTGTATGTGCTCTGCAATTTTTAAATTTTAAGTAATTTTGTAAATTTGATTGCTTTTTAAAAAGCAGGAAGGATTCTTGTTGACGTTTTATTGCATCATTGCACTTTTGATTCAACCACTTTTTATTAAAACCAGGTTTGGACCCTTTCTTCACTTCTGGAATGGCAATTTTGGATGCCTGATTTATTGCTTCTGTTATATCCGTGTATGAATTTCCTACATTCTTTATTTGTAAAAATTCGTCTACCTTTTGTGAAAAAAGAGGCCAATCTGCCCTTTTAAAATTGGGTCTATTACTTTTATTTATAGTTGGTATGTTATTTAAATATACGTTTATAATTATAGGAAAATGGATGGAATCCCCTAAAGGTTGATCAATTACATTCCAATTACATTTTAGTGTTAAATCGGTAGAACATATGGAATTATCGATTGCCGATTTGTTTCTGCTACCAACTCTTGGAATTATTGTTTCTGAGCCATTATTGATGAAGTTTAAGTGACATTATTCAATAGCAGAAATAAGTCTGGAACCGTCAGAATCTATATAACTACATCCCCCAGCAGAGTGATGACAATTAAAATCCCCTCCGACAAGAAAGGGTTTGTCAAGACTATTAAAAAATTTCTTCCACTTTTCTTCACTGATGTTGTTTTTTGGTTTTGAATATATGGAGTAAATATTTATATTAGTTTTGTGGTCTATTCTAACTCTCACAGACACGCACTCCAACTCATCAATTTTAAAGAATGAATTGTTTTGTGAATACGCAATATTTTTTTTTAATAATATGGCTACTCCTTCGTACCCATCGTTGCGATCTGACCTAAAGATATTGAACACCCCTTATAATAAAATTTGATGATTTTTTCAACCAAGTTTCTGATATCAAGGCTACATTTATTTGATAATCAAAAAGACATTTTTCAAAGATTCCTTTTTTAAATATAGTAGAACCGGCATTCCATTGTAGAATGTTCATTTTATTCGTTGTCATCTAAAATTTTTATTATTTGTTTTAACTTATTTTCTATTTCCTTATCTTTCAGTATAGACCCATCAGTATAAGTTAATATGTCTTTAATAAGTGTTATTAGAGATTCGCAAGTTTTGTTAATTTTTGTTTCATTATAGGTTTGCTTTTGATTGTTAGATTGGTAGTTAGGAGTATTAGGATAATTGATATAAAAAGGTTGTGATTGTATACTTGGTACCGATAGAATTTCCCTATGTTCTTGTCGCAAATCTTCGTCAATGGGAGTATTTAGTTCTAGACGTTTTCTTTTTAAATTAACTGTATATCTGTTACCTGTATTTGTGCTAGATACACTTGAATAACTTCTCTCAACTTTTTTGGATGCTTCAACATAAGAGATATTTTCTGTGGCCGCAGCGGCCACAGATAATAGATAAATCAGGTCCTGCCATCACCGTCGATGAAGTGCAATCAGCGGTGCAACAAATGAAAGATGGAAGAGTTCCTGGACCAGACAACTTTAGATCTGAAATTCTCAAACTTTTCGACGAATCTGGAATCACACAACTAACAGAGATGTTCAATCTCATCTATGAAAAAGGCGAACTACCGAAAGATTGGCTACTGTCGGAATTTGTTATAATACCAAAGAAACCAGGAGCAAAGAGATGCGAAGATCATATAACTATCAGTCTCATGAGTCATCTATTGAAACTATTCCTGAAAATTATTCACAGAAGAATATACAAAAAGTGTGAAGATTATATGTCGGAAACTCAATTCGGTTTCCGAGATGCGGTAGGTACTAGAGAGGCACTATTCAGTGTACAGGTATTATTCCAGAGATGTAGAGACGTCAACTGCGACGTATATGCTTGTTTTGTAGACTACAGTAAAGCTTTTGATCGAGTACAACATCACAAACTAGTGGAAATATTAAATACTGTTGGGATCGATGGAAGAGACTTGGAAATAATATCGAGACTATATTGGGATCAGTCAGCATATGTGTCCGTAGAAGGAGAAAAATCAGATGCCATAAAGATCGCACGAGGTGTAAGGCAAGGATGCGTATTGTCCCCTCTATTATTTAATGTTTATTCAGAATACATATTTAGAGAGGCTCTCGAGGACGTAGATGAAGGAATATTACTAAATGGTAAAAGATTAAACAACATCAGATACGCTGACGATACAGTGATTATGGCTGGAGACCTCAATGGATTACAACAACTAATGAACAGAGTGTATTCAGTTAGTCTAGAATACGGTCTCGATATAAATGTCAACAAAACGAAGTACATGGTAATCAGCAAAAGTCAGATTCCACAGGAGCACCTCACCCTAAATCAGCTACAAATTGAGAGGGTCGGTAAATACACATATTTAGGAACTACACTCAATGACCAATGGGACCACTCACAAGAAATCCGCTGTAGAATAGAGAAAGCAAGGGCCGTATTTCTCAAAATGGCATCAGTTTTTAAAAGTCGATCTCTGACGTTAACTACCAAAATAAGACTCCTTCGCTGCTACGTTTTCTCCGTCTTACTGTACGGGGTCGAATCATGGACCTTGACCGACGCAACAACAAAAAAACTCGAAAGCTTTGAAATGTGGCTCTATCGTAGAATATTAAGAATCTCATGGACAGACCATGTGTCCAACGTAGAGGTCTGCAGAAAAATGCAGAAAGACACCGAATTAATAAAAACGATAAAGATCCGCAAGCTAGAATATTTCGGTCATATAATGCGAAATGAGAAAAGGTTCAGTCTATTACAAAATATCTTGCAAGGGAAGATCCCTAGTAAACGTGGCCCAGGACGACGGAGAAATTCATGGCTCAAAAATCTCAGGACATGGTTTTCAACAACTACTACAGGACTATTCCGTGCAGCAGCAAATAAAATCATAATAGCCAGAATGATCGCCAACATCCGGACCGGATAGGCACTAGAAGAAGAAAGAATAGATTTTTTTATATTTTTTTGTCTTTGGAACTCTTTACACTTGTTTTTTTCTGTGGCTAGATGGTTTTCGTTACAAAATAAGCAATTTATATCCGTTTTTGTACATTCATCATAATTATGTGATTCTCCGCATTTTTTGCATCTTTCTTTTGATCTACACTGTACACTCATATGACCATATCTGAAACAATTATTACACTGAACTACTTTAGGTATGTATTGTTCCACCTCCTATACTAATTTTTCAATTATGACTCTATTGGGTAATGTTTGCCCTTTGAAGGTTACTATGATAGTTGTGGTTGGCTCTACCTCATTTTTTTCATTTTTTCGTACAATTCTTTTTACATGTGACACTTCAAAATTATATCCTAACTTTGGTTTAATTATTTCTTTTAATTCCTCTTCGCTTAGCTCCTTATCAACTTGTTTTATTACACCTTTTTGTGATTATAAAAAACCGGAATGTAAATATCATACTCTTTTTCTGTTAAAGACGTAGCTTCTAACAACTTAATTGCACTTGAATATGAATTTAACTCTACTTTAATTTTTTTTGCTCCAATAATTGACATATTGATAATATTATTTTTTATTTCTGGAACTGCATTCATGATTATCCTTGCAGTTGCTATTTTATGTAAGTTTCCTATATTCTATTTTTTACTAAGAATATAAACGAAATACGGGCCACTATCATTAGAGCTATATTAATTGACAAAATTATTTATGTCTCTTTTTCGTGTCCTACTAATTATTGTGTTGTTGTTAGTTTCATGGTCGGAGTTTTTGCCTTTGTTTTCTTTATTCCTATTATCAATTGCATGTTTTGTTATATTTTCAAAATAAATACTAATATGATCATTACTTACTTTATCATTACTTCCTTTGTTTAAAGTTGGGTTATTTTTTGTTACCTTACCGTTCGAGGAGTTATTATCAATATCCACAACATTATTATTTTGTTGATAATTTTTACCGAAACCTAAAAATCTATCCTGAATTCCAGGATCGGGGGGATCTCCGTCGGATTGATTACTCATCTTATTTTTACACTAACTAAAGTTACTTCAACTTATTTATTTTCACTAATGTGAATTTAATTTATTGTTCAAATCTACTCTCTATCGCACTCCGTTAAGCACGTCTATGTACTACGACGAATACAACTGTACTGATATTTTAGGGTATTACTAGGCTTAATAATATGCCCATCTACGCATAGCTGAGATTGCAATGAGGTGTTTTTTTAGCTATTCTCCTGAGTAATAAATACTCCGTTTTGGATGCATTAATAGCTAATTTGTGTTCGTGTAAATATGGTAGAATTATCGTGTTTGTACTATATCCAGTGCGTGATCAGGATTCTGTGCTGTGGCTACAAAAAAGTGTCGTCGGCATACATTGCTGTTAACAAATGTGGGGAGGTTGGGAGATCGTGGATGAATAGGGAGTATGGCAAAGGTGATAATACAAAGCCTTGCGGTACTCCAGCCTTCATTGTGTATGGTCCAGCTGAATAATTGTCTATTTTTGAGTAACATTTTCGATTTGTTAAATAAGAGTTCAATATTTTGATTAAATAGTTCGGAAATTCGATTTTTATCATTTTATTTATTAAACCCTCGAGCTATATAGAGTCAAAGGCCTTCTGTATATCGAGTGTGACCATAATGGCTTTATCTTTTCTTTGGAAACCCTCCCTAATATAATTAGTTACCCTAATTATTTGCGCTACCGTGCTGTGGCCGCTTCTGAATCCGTATTGCTCTGAGGGTAAAATGTTTTGTTTATCGATATATTGTCGTAGTCTATATAAAATTATTTTGTCTGTCACCTTTGCTATGTTGTTAAGAAGGGAGATTGGCCGATAGCTATCTACATAAGATGATTGTTTATTTGCTTTAACTATGGGAATGCCGTTGGCTATCTTGAGCATATCGGGATATTGCCCTGTTTTGATGATAAAATTTGCTGTGTGTTAACTGTACTATGGCTTTTTTGAAATGTTTTTCAGTAGTATGTTATGTATCGTGTCTGCTCCAGGGGCTGTTTTGTTTTTAAGCTGTTGTATGGTGTTATATATTTCAGTACATGTTGTTAGATTTTTTGTGTTGAGCGAATTTATGTATTATTTAACCGTGTGTGTTATGTTTTGATGATAATGTGTATGTTGTGTGTGATTAACAAAGTTGCTTTGAAAATAATCTCCGAACTGTTCTGCTATTTCTGTGGTATTATAGTAAGTTTTATTTATGTCATTATATCTGAATGGTATCTTGAATGATCTTGTTAATGAAAAAGTGAAATGTTACCTCAATGTGGACAATCAAGGAGCAGTAAAAATTATGAAAAATTATGAGAATACAAAAAGACCTAAACACATTGACATACAATTTCATTTTATCAAAGATATTGTAGAAAAATGATTAGCTAATGTAAAATATATACAAACTGATTCTAACATTGCTGATATGTTCACTAAAAGACCCGCTTGCACCAGTACCCCTTAAAAGGAGTAGGTACTTAACTAAGCATCTCTTAAAGTTAACGGACGCTTAAATTTATTCCCAGTTGCATGACTGTCACTTACCAGAATCTTAAGTAATGGGCCCTTAAAATTTTCTTTCTAGTGATATTTCAGTTTTACATTTGTGTACAACTTCACCCTAGTTCAATAAAACAATTTCATTGGCTGGCCGGTTGCCGATGGTTGTTGTAATTAACCTATCTTTAAGTCTTAAGTAAATGATTTAGCATTAATTATTGATAATGCTAAGGATTGTCGAAAAAAAGGTAAGTTTATATACAACACTTTCTTTGTATGGTATGTACTTACTTCTTATACGAATTTGTTATTTTTATATGGTTCCATTAATAACAATGAAAAACTGTTTATTATTAATTCTTGAAGGTGCAATGTGAAGAAAATGTTGCTGTTAGTATGAATACGGTAAATGTTTGCCAAGCAGGTGGTGGTAAACGACAAAGGGCACCCAATTTCTCAAGAGAAGAAAAAAGTTTGTATCCAACTTTAGTATATGATTTAAGACATAAAATTGAGATTAAAGACTGATGGCATTACCATGAAGGAAAAATAAAAGACTTGGTAATCAGTAATGAATTCATTCAATTCTCAAAATCCATCGAAAATTTTCGAATGGTGAAATCATTAAAAAAGTTTTACGAAAATCAAAACAAGCACAGCAAAAAAATTCTATAAGTAAAACTAGGGGAGGCCAAGAGATTGTACTAAACCAAATGATCTCACAGATCTGACTCTAGCAGTAATGAATCCCAAGACTGTAAAGAGATTAGAAAATAAATTATGTGGAGTGTGAAGATGATGAAGAGTCCAAAACGGAGTACGAGAATATTTTGCATCTATCTGAAGATGAAGCTTCAAAGGTATACACTACGCTTACTATTTTGAAACAATTTCTCAATTTTATTTCTTTAGGAAATATGTGATCAACTTAATTGGGCATCTTCGCATCTGTTAATGAAAAATTAAGAAATATCAAAACAACGCATGTTGTGCTGTTGTGCCAGCAGCTGCTGAAGCAATGATTCCTGCAAGCACTGCAACGAGAAATCTTGGACGACCAGAAGAAGGCCAATTATTGAGCAGGTACATTCAAGTGAATTAAGTGAGCAGTATGGAGAACTCGCAAATAAATCCATTATCGAAATTATTAGTCAAAGTGATTAGAAAACCACAACAGTTCTGCCGCCAGCTTAAAAAATGACAGTTTAACAAACTATTTTAGGTTAAAATCCCACCATTAAATATTTAAGTGGTTATTACAGAAGCAATTAAATTTAAGGCTACTTTTAGCCATTTAAGTGTCACTTAGCAGCTGATGCAACCTAATTCAAGTTAAGGGTTCATTTTAGGGGACACTTAACACTAAGACCCGTTTGCACCAAACATACTTAGTGTTAAGTGTTCCTTAAAATGAACCCTTAACTTAAATTACATTGCACCACTTGCTAAGTGACATTTAAATGGCTTAAGGTAACCTTTAATTTAAGTGCTCCAGTAATGACCACTTAATATTTGAGGGAGGGATTTTAACCTAAAATAATTTGTTAAATTGTCATTTTTTATCCTGGCTCCAGAACTTTTGTGGTTTTCTAATAACTTTGACAATGGATTTATTACATATTGAAATGGACGCGTTTCATGACGACCTGGAAATAGTTGAGATTGTGGCACAAGGATTTCCTAGACGTATATATGAAAGACATATTTCAATGAATTGGATGATCTGTCTTTCTTCCAAAGGTTTCGATTAACAAAATAGACTGTCTTGAATGTATTAGAATTAATAGAAAATCGACTAGAATATCCTTTAGATCAGTAAGTACCTTTGCCAACGACAATAAAGTGGGTAATATCAAAAAAACTAAAATATTTTTTTTTTAGAAATTCTAGTGTATCACCAATAAACCAATTGCTAATAACGCTTCGTTTTTATGCAACTGAAGAACACTTACTCTCGATTGCAGATTTTGGTGGTATGCACGTATCAACAGTCTCGCGTATTATTAAACAGGTGTCTGAAGCAATTGCGAGTCTGCTACCCCAGTATGTAAGATTTCCGCTAACAAATGAGGGAATACAAAGAAGCAACACAGAATTTTACCAAAAAGCATCATTCCCTAACGTAATTGGAGCAATTGATTGTACTCATGTTAAAATACAATCGCCAGGTAATAACTTATAACAAATTTTAGCTTTTGTGAACATAAAAATGTGTAAACTTTCCAGGAGGAGTTGATGCAGAAGTGTTTCGGAATAGAAAAGGCTACTTTTCTATCAATGTCCAAGCAACCTCTAATGCTAGAATGGAAATTATAGATTTGGTAGCTAGATGGCCAGGTTCCGCACACGATGCAACAATTTTCAACAGTTCAACGAAAAAGACAGATTTTGATAATGGTTTATATCCAAATTGTATTTTATTACGTAAAACTAGCCCTTACAGTGATTGTACTTACTTATCATACTGTTTCGAAATATGCATATTATGCTTATATCACTGGTTTTCTTACAGGAGACTGTGCGTATAATATCAGACCTTTTATGATGACTCCACTGTTAAATCCAATAACAGGTGCTAAACAGTTATGCAACGAATCTCAAATAAGAACAAGGGGTGTTATTGAAAAAGTTTTTGGTGTCTGGAAAAGGAGGTTTCCTGTGCTGGCATATGGCTGCAGATTAAAGTTAGAAACCACATTAACTGTAATTGTAGCTACAGCAGTTTTACAAAATATTGCTCAGCAAATAAGGGAAGGAGAACCGCCTGTAGTACAAGATTATGAACAATTAAATAACCTTATCGCTGAAGGCTATGTACCAAATATTCTAGTGGGGCAGCTATAAGACAACAAATTATTGATGAATATTTTGTAAGGCTTTAATTTTTTTAATGCAGATTGTAGTATAGTTTTTACTGTATATTATCGCTTCTTTGGTAGTGGTTAGGTACAAATAAAAATATTTTAAATTTTAGATTACTTTTTATTGCACGTAACTTACCCTATACCTAAGTATAACCATACTTAAAATCATAATCATAACAAAAAACATTGAACGCCTATAATCTATAAAACTATCACATTTTACGCAACTGTGCTTTTTTTATTTCAATGTCTAATTTTTTTTATATTGATGTCTAATTGTAGGGATTGTACTTTTAAATCAAACAAATTTTTTTCCCTTTCTTCGTCGGTAATGGTTTTTTGTTTAAGATTATCTAACTCTAGTCTTGCGATTTCGTGTTTTATCTTGGCGAGTTCTCCATACTGCTCACTTAATTTACTTGAATGAAGCTGCTCAGTAATTGGCCTTCTTCTGGTCGTCCAAGATGATGGGGTATTATTTTGCTTTCCCGTTGCAGTGCTTGTATGAATTGATGCTCCAGCAGCCGCTGGCAGTATAGGAGTTTTGGTATTTATTAATTTTTCATTAACTGGGGTCTTTAGATGCGCAGGAGTATAATCTCCCCAATCAAGTTGATCACATACTTCCTAAAAAAAATAAAAATAAGAAATTGTTTCAAAATAATAATACTGTGTACCTCTGTAGGTTCATCTGCAGATAGAAGCAAAATATTTCCATACTCTGTTTCGGACTCTTCATCATCTCTCACTCCAACACTGTCAAATTTATTTTCTATCCCCTTCACAGTTTTCGGATTCATCACTGCTAGAGTCAGATCTGTGAGATCATTTGATTCCGTATCATCTCCTGGCCCTCCTCCAGTTTTACTTGCAGACGTTTTTTTCTCTGTCACTTCCTTCCTAACAGTCTTTTTTTGATTTTCATAACACTTTTTCAATGATCCCACTGTTCTATAAGTTTTCGATGGATTTTGAGCATTGAATGAAGTCATTACTAAATACCAAGCCTTTTCTTTTTGCTTTATGGTAATGCCATCAGTCTTTTTATTTTCAATTTTATGTCTCATATCGTATACTAAAGTAAGCAACAAACTTTTTTCATCTGTTGAGAAGTTGGGTGCCCTTTGTCGTTTACTACCACCTGATTGGCTAACTTTTACCATTTTCATACCAACATGGTCATTTTC
Source organism: Galeruca laticollis (assembly GCA_963921935.1). Lineage (NCBI taxonomy): Eukaryota > Metazoa > Arthropoda > Insecta > Coleoptera > Chrysomelidae > Galeruca > Galeruca laticollis. The sequence goes on from OY998181.1 coordinate 108,074,486, forward strand.
TTCACATTCCTCTTCAACAGAAATAAGCCGTTTTCCATTGTTATTAATGTGATCCATCTGAAAATAACAAATTCGCATAAGAAGTAGGTACCTCCTTAACAAAGAAAGTGTTTTATATAAATTTACCTTTTATCCGACAATCCTTATCAATAATAATGCTAAATAATTTTATTTAAAACTAACTGACAGGACGGTAAAGTTAGGTTAATGAAAACAACTATCAACAGCCGGCCGGCCAATGAAATTGCTTTTTTGATCTAGAGTAAAGTTTACACAAATGTGAAACTGAAATATCACTAGATGGAAAAACTTAAGAGCCCCTTACTTAAGATTCTGTTAAGTGACATTCATGCAACTGGGAATAAATTTAAGCGTCCATTAACTTTAAGAGACGCTTAGTTAAGTACTCATTTTAAGGGGTAGTGGTGCAAACGGGTCTAAGTGTGTTTGGTGCAAACGGGTCTAAAGCACTTTGTAAGGAAAAATTTACTAAATTTAGAGATATCTTATGTGTTATTTGAAATGTAAATGTGTATTTGGTATACTTATATCATGTCGCCACACATATTTTTTCTTTGCTGTATTTTTTTGTTAGGATGTGGATCGCAATTTTAATTTTTAATATTAGCAAACTTAAAATTGACAGGAGCTGTAAGATTCATATATTGATCTACGAATTAAATAATCGAGTGTGTATTCATTATGTCATTTTAAAATATTATGTCATGTAACAAATAATACTTCTTGTCAATATAAATGCGAAAAGTAAGAAATCAATAAATCTACTTTCAAAGTCTTCGTTTATTTAAATCAGCAACTAATGATGTACCACTTAATAAATCTAACAGTTTATACCTCTTCCAAAAGGGTTTCTAGAATTTGAAATATCGAATGAATCATTGAGAAAAGGAGGTAACACCATGCATTGGTTACTGTTATTTTGGGAATAATTTAAATGTTAGGTGCATTTCTACTGTAGATTTATATTTATACTCAGTGAATAGCTTTTTAAAGAACTTTTTTTAGTAATAATATATTAAAATAATGCTCTGGCCTATGATTAAACTAGGATTATAATGCTATGAAAGTGCTACTTATATTTGGAAATGGAAATTAAATAAACAACAGGTAGATAAAATTATAACCAATAGCTCTCTAATGCGCTATGATTATAAGATTATTTTATTTAATAATATTGGGATACGTACTTCTTAGTAACAATAAACGCAGCGATAATTAGCCGTAATATAGCCACAAAAAATTGGAAAAATTGAAGTTATTTTTAGAAATTAAACATAAACACAGCCTTTAAAGGCTGATTGATGTGATCAGTGTTGCCAACAGAAATCGTCACGCGATGGCGGAACGCATGCTACAGTCATATACTGAACAGTGGACTAGCAATCCATTTTGTATTCCTAAATCCGTGACTCGATTACGACACCCATAGCACCGTACATAAACAAATGAATAGTAGGTTCACTCTAAGCTCCTCCTAGCGCGATATCTATCTCACTCGGTCTCCGATGCTACTCTTTTTCGGTATCCTGAAACTCCGAATCGATCGATATACAGTTACAGTGTGTCTTTTGTAGGTGAAGGCATGAGCGGAGTTGATAGTATACCGGGTGGACTGTCTTTTCAGTGAATTATTTGATTATTATTACGGAATATTTATTAAAAAGAAAATGCCACGAATGTGTTGTGTGGACGGTTGTAGAAGTAGAGATTGGGCAAAAACATCTTCCTTCAGATTTCCCAAGGATGACACAAAGTAAATTTTACAATATTATTTAGCAAAGGATATTAGTAATTTTGTTATAAGAAGCAGTGTAGTAGATGTTATTGTGCTTCAAAATAAAATATTACCAATATATCTTTTCAGATGTCAACTCTACCGATGGCAGCGCGTTAGTTTACGTTACTGGTTATTTATTAAAAAAAATGTATGCAGCAACATTCCTGCGAGATATGTATTGCTTTTAATGAAAGAAATACCTTAAGAAAAGAAACAACCATTTTTTCTCAGACAATAGCCTATGTCAGCAATACAAATTTTCCATTTGGTGGGCTCAATGTACCTAGCCAGAATTTTGTTGGATATGTTACCCAGCTTGAAGGGATATTTGTAGTTAACTTCAATATATTAACATGTAAAAATTCTATCGGAGCGACGTTAAAAGATCTTTTTAAAAATGTATCATTTACGCATCCTTGTAAAAATTTTCCTTCAAGTTATTTCTCATCTCTTTATACAAGAGTGCGTTTATATTACACAATTAAATTTGCAAATCGTGAAATAAAACTTAAAAAATCTTATAAACCCAATACAAAATTACAAATATCAGAAAATTTGTAATTATTCCTTTTTGCTTTGTTTCATAAGTTTGGTTTAGAATTACATTCTTAACTATATGTTATAATTCAATATTGTTCAGTACAGTAACTTATTTGTATCATTAGCTTGCAGTGGTCTATCTCTATAATTCCTGAACAAAGCTCATAAACGGACCTCCGTAAGTAAAAATATAAACTAATAAAAATTACTTAACTTGAACCCTTAGTAAATAGAAACCTCAATAATTCAAATTATTTAACGTCTCCCTCGGTCTTTATCTTATCGAGGCTCTACTATATATATTTGTACATTTTTAATGAATTATTTTATTTATATAATGTAATAAAAGCTATTTTAATCGATGATTCTAGTTTATTTCTTATGAGTAATTTTATATTCCCTATTAAATACTAAAACGTACCCTGCATAACAAAACAATACCTATCGTTTTTTGAAATAGTTTTCTAACAATGTACATTTTTATTAGCCCCCGTACCAAACACTCAATTTATAAATCAACAAGCTATGACGGTAGTAATTCGCGCGACCCCTGTATACTCGAGACACGTGCGGTTTCACGATCGTTTTTCAGAAAGCCTTTAACAGCGTTACATCAAAGAGCCGACGTCGAGTGAACTTACTATTCATTTGCTTATGTACGGTGCCCATAGTGAGGCGTTGCTATCGTTTCTAAGTTCTAATTATTATTTTACCAGTAAAATAATGAAAACTCATTATTGTACTAGTAAAAAAATATAATATTTCTATCGTCTTTGTTGCCGAAAGTAATATAGTTATTATGAGATGCTTGAAGAAAAATATTATTATACAAAATGAATACGTGAAAAGTTCGTCTCACTTTTATACTTTAACAACTTTTTCAGCGGTTCTTTTATCTTCAACCGAGCAATCTCCAAAGTTGGCGTTGAAAAAGGATTCGGGTATTTTCAGAGAGGCAAGGATACGTTCATCCGATAAAAAATATATCAGACAAACCAGCGATTCTACGACCTCACTTCAAGGAAAACATAGAAAATATGCTGCTTCCGATCGACCGCAAACGTTCAAAGGAATGGAGTCGTCAGAAAAAGAAAGGTAAATTTCTCCTTTGTGGTGGTTTTCTTTTATACTGATATTTTTTATACGGACGTATTAGTTGTGATTTTCAACTTTTGAATTGTAAGGAATCTAAGAAAGTTTTCCACTATTAAATTAAAAGTATTTATAATTATGAACTAAAGATTTAATCAAAATTGAAAATAGCGTAATGAAGTGAGAACTAGGGAGATGTATATACGTTGAAGTATAAAGGCTAAAAAGTGTTTATATTCTCACTACAGTAGAAGAATGTTCGGGGGTTACAAATCTTGACTTAGTCAGTTAGCAGGTAATAAAGTCATTGCAATAATTATGCTCATTCAAGTTAATGTATAAAGTCTGGCATTGATATATGTGATTTTTTAACAGTATTTATAAAACCAGATCAATTTAAAGGGTCTAACCAACGAGGTAAAAGAAAGAGGAGGAAATGTTATGTCAAATTGATGAGCCACTTTTCTTCCTTAACGTTTTTTGTTAAAAAATGGTTACTTTGAGTATTAACATAAATGTAAGTTAATATTTAGTTGTACAATAGTGTTACTGCCTATTATGCGAGTGGGGGGTTGACACCCTCTCTATACTCTACCTTTCTTATAAAAGACCATGTACCAACTTAACTAAGAACTATTAAACAGTAATTTGGACCATAAGCACTTTTATTTACTTATTCGTTGATCTGTAAGATCTGGTCCTTCCAGTTTATATCGCAACATTTTGGTCTTCAAGCTAGATATATAATCAGCAATCGAAGTAGTAAAAACCGGAAAGTTTTTTGTGTCGTATAACGGGTACTTAAAACCGTTCGTATCCATTAAGGGAATTGTGCAATCAAGAATCGTATGTTATTCGTGTAGTCAACAGTCTGCAGTACCATCAAGATCCGATCGAGGATCCATCCATACATCATTGAATCAAGAAATATCGGGCAATGGAACTCCGAGTCGTCGCCTCCACATAGGATAGTTCCAGGTGCGTGTAATGCATGTAATGTATTTCCCTATTTCACTTTATATATTTATTCATTAAGTTTGAGTAATTTAAACAAGCTTCATTAGGAAACAATTCACATTCCTTTTTTGTAAATTTGCAAAATTAGTATAGCGTTTTCAGGCGATTTATTTTATTAATTTATTAGAATGTCGGGATTTGACCTTCAGGATTTAAAGTTGAAAAATAGTAACGTAAAAACCTCTATTACTAAAATTGAAAAAATAATACCAAACACGATATTTTTCAATTACAAACGAATTTAGAAGCGGTAACAGAGCTATTTAAAGAATTTCATTCGATACAATTTGAAATCAAAAAACATGAATTAAGGTGAGAAAATACTGATGAAACCAAGTTAGAAGCGGAAAGCGAAAAAGTGCGCGAAAAAATAGAAACTCAGTATCGAGCTATTGTAAGTGCTATCAAATCTCATATATGTTCAATAACTCCTACAAGATCAAATACGCAACAAACAAATAATCCAACTGTTATTAATATCACAAAAGCGGTAGAGAATTATCAGTAGCCTTAACTTAAAGCCTTCACCATTGCCGATCTTTACCGGTAAGCATAGCGAATGTTTTACGTTTTTTGAATCTTTTAAATACAGTAGGGGATGACGCTAATATTCAGATATTCGTAAATTTCCTTATTTAAGAGGATGCTTAAAAGATAAGGCATTCCGTGCAACTGAATCTCTGTCAGTTTCAGGTGAAAACGATGCAAGCGCTATAGAGTAATTAAAAAAAACTGTTTGAAAACAGAAGACTTATCGTTCAGGACCATGTTAAAAATATCTTAGTGATTAAGACAATTTTAAGGCACATCGAGTTACTTTTTTTAATAGATGCTATTAATAAAAATTTAGCAGCTTTTGACGTTTTGAAAATAAAAGTCGAATATTGGGATGCATTATTAATACCCATTATTCTAGAAAAGTTTCAATTCACAAAGAGAATGGCAAACAAATTTAGAAAAAGAAGTACCAAAATATTCAGATTTTAAAAACTTCTTAGAAAAGCGGTATCAAATTTTAGAAGCAATGAATAATATGCGGTCTAATGAAAAAGTATTTAAAAAAAATAATTCTTCAAAAAATGCGGAAACATTCAAACAAAATCAATATCCGAAACAAAATAAATTTAGTTCATACGTTGTCTCTTCAAGCGCTTATTTTATTTGTGAAAAACAACATGGCGTGTTTCAATGCAAAGAATTTTTAGAAAAGACAGTCATAGATATAATAAATGAAGTTAATTCGTTGAAAATATCTGCAAAGAATGCAATCAGAAACATACGTTATTACATGTTAATGATTTTATACCAGGTACCTCAGCAAATACTTTGCGCATGAATAGAACAAATCAGGTTCTATTCTCGACAGTAATGTTGTTAATGTCCGATTTTCAAGGAAATTTACATCAATGCAGAGCAGTATTGGATCAATGTTAATCACCGAAAAAATGCCTAAAAAATTAAAATTACCCGTATATTCATGTAACACTTCAATTATTGGAGTTAATATTTCAGAAAATATTACACCTCAAATTTTTTGTGTGAACATTAAATCAAAAGTAGGTGATTTTACAACGACTGTAGATTGTTTTGTATTACCAAAAATTACTAGAGCAGCACCGTCAGTTTCCTTTAATAAATTAGCAATTTATTTACCATATGATATTACTTTAGTGGACCCTAATTTTAATATTTCGCAAGAAATCGACTTGCTAATAGGATCGCGATTGTTTTGGCAATTATTAAACGGCGGCCCAGTTCAATTACGTAAAAATCAACCATATTTTGAAAATACGCAGTTTGGATGGATCGTTAGTGGAGACTTTGAAATATTCAGATTGTGAATTCTCTTGTAATTTAGTTTCGGAAATCGAATACGAAAATAGTAAAATCCTGGGAAAATGAAGGTATGGAGGCGGAAGTCTTTGAAACGCTTGAAGACCAAAAATGTGAAAACAATTTTAGACATAATACTCTCAGGACAGACTCAGGTAGATTTATTGTTAAGTTTCCATTCAAGGAAGCTATAATGTTAGGAGATTCTAGGTCATTAGCTCTTAACCGTTTTATTGCCCAAGAACGCTGTTTTGTAAACGATCATAAACAGGCAAATTCTTACTAAGAGTTTATGAACGAATATTTATCACTGAAGCACATTGAACTTGTTTCTTTTAATGAACTAAATAACCCAAATTAATTTTATTTGCTGCATTTTGCTGTTTACAAGCGAACAATAGAAGGTGCAAAACTTCAGGTTGTTTATGATTGTGCTGCAAAAGGTTCAATGGGATTAAGCCTAAACGACAATTTATTCACAGGGGGTAATGTTCAAAGGGGTTTATTTGATATTTTATGTAGATTCAGAACTCATACATTTGCTATTTCCGCTTACATCGCCAAAACGTATAGAATGATACAACTAAACCCTGACGACACCAATTATTTAAGAATTTTATGGAGGGACAATAGTAATAATCCCATTTAAACATATAGATTAGAAACTTTAACCTATGGCTTACGTGTGCGCCATTTCTCGCTATACGTTGTTTGAAACAGATAGCACTAGATACTCAACAAAGTCACCCCATTGCAAGCGAAGTCATAAATAGAGATTTTCATATGGATTATTTGTTATCAGGAAGTAATTAATTAGATGAAGCCTTAAAAATCAAAAATCAAGTTACAAATATAATCGCAACTGCAGGTTTTTGAGTTAAGTAAATGGAGTGTGAACGATCCGAAACTGCTAATTCAAAATACTGATATAAATTCCACAATTAATTTTTCAAAAAGCGATGATGGTGTTCGGTTTTTTCTGGAATTCCACTAAAGACGAGCTTAAATATAAAGTCGAACTTCCACGTTATTCTAAAATACAAATTACAAAACGAAATATTTTGTCGGCCGTGGAAAAATATTTGATCCTCTGGGATTAATAAATCCAGTTGTCGTAAAAACAAAAATTCTTTTGCAAGATATTTGGATGCTAAAAATTGATTACGATCGACTGGTTCCTAAAGAAATCAAAGCTAGCTGGCCAACGTTCCTCAATGAATCAGAAGAATTAAATAATTACCGTATCCCACGTAAAAGAATGACTTCACATTTAAAAAAATTCAATTGAATTGCATGGTTCTGCAGGTGCATCATGTAAAGCTTATGGCAGTGCTGTATATATATGTCAGAAAATTCGACGGTTAGACTTCTATGTGCGAAAAGTAAGGTAAGAAAATCACACTTCCACACTTAGAATTAAATGCAGCTCTACTACTATATACATTAATGATCAAAACTCAAAAGATATTAAATTTGAAGATTAATACTAGATATTTTTGGACGGACTCAACTATAGTTTTATGTTGGTTAGTAGAATCTTCTGATAGCTGGTCACAATATATTGCAAATATAGTCAGTCAAATTCAAAAAGACACTAATATTTCAGAATGGCATCACGTTAATTCACATGACAATGCAGCAGCCGACATTATCTCGCGCGGTATGCTTCCAAAACAATCAGAATTATGGTGAAATGGCCCACACTGGTTAAAATTCAGTCCCGATAAATGGCCACCAATGTCGCGCAAATTAAATAACGAAAATGATTCTTTAATGGAACTAAAATCAAAATCTGTGAATGTTATACTAACCAACCCAGAACTACCTGTAACGAATAAATTTTTATCTTTTAGAAAATCACAACGAGTCATTGCATATTGTTTACGATTCATTAATCATTTGAGAAATAAAACTAGAAATAATAGAAAATTATTATCAGTTCAAGAAATTGAAAATGCCAATTTAATTATTTTAAAATATATTCAATCTAACGAAATTCATTGCATTCAAAATTCTAAGAAATTTAAATCTACTGAACTATCAAAATAGGATCCATTCATAGATAATGAAGGTTTACTAAGAGTGGATGGGCGATTGAAAAACGCCCCAATATAATTCGATAATAAATTTCAAATTTTGTTACCGGAAAATCATCAGATAACTAGAATAATTATTCGGCAATTCCACGAAGACGAATTGCACGCAGATAATGAAGCAACTCTAGCTGCGGTAAGGCAAAAATTCTGGCCACTACAAGGCAGAAATATAGTAAGAAAAATAATACATTCATGTGTTAGGTGTACGCGCGCAAATCCCAAACCGTTGTCTCAAAAATGGGCAATTTACCGAAAGAAAGAATACAGCAATATTTAATATCCAGTGTAGATTTTGCCGGACACAACCTAACTAAATCTCATAAATTATTTATTTGCTTCTCAACTAAAGCCATTCACTTGAAACTGGTAGGAGATTTAGCTACTGAAAGTTTTTTAGCAGCTTTTAAACGATTTTCGTCTCGCAGAGGGTATGTTAAAGAAATATTTTCAGAAAATGGCTCCAATTTTGTCGCAGCAGAACGCGAATTATTTAACTCAGAACGTTTTAAAAATGAAATTTTGAATCATTTTGTGGAAACAAGTACAAAATTCAACTTTATACCAGCGAGGTCGCAACATTTTGAAGGGCTATGGGAGAGGTCAATCCAAAACGTAAAACATCATTTTAGGAGAGTATTGGGTGATGCCTCTCTTATTTTCGAAGAATTTTATACTTTGCTTACGCAAATTGAAGCTTGTTTAAATTCGCGACACTTAACCCCATTATCCCAATGACCTCCAAGCGTTGACTCCGCGATATTTCCTAATCGGAGCCCCGCTAACGGACTTAGTTGAAAACTATATCACCGACGTGCCATTTAATCGCCTGTCAAGATGGCAAGGAATCCAAAAACTCCAACATTTTTGGCGAAGACGGCAGAAGAAGTATTTGTCCCAGCTGCAGATGCGCCCCAAAGGTCAGCAGCTACCCAGCCGCAACATTACAGTTGGGACACTTATCGTCCTGGTGGAAGACAACTTGCCACCTTTGTAGTGGCATCTCGGACGTGTTTGTGAAGTGCACCCTGGTAGCGACGGAATTGTGCGTGTGGTTTCAGTAAAAACAACCAGTGAAGTGTTCAAGCGCGGCATAAAAAAAGAGTATTGTCCCAACAGAAATTGAACATTAAATTGAGCAGTACTCGTATTAACAATAATCGCTTTATTATTTTTTTTCTGTAAAAATAATTGTAACTAAATATTTTCTCTTGTTTATATATTTTTTCTCTATCTGTTTCATATAGTTATATTCATTTATCATTATGTTGTTAGTTATATAATTTATTCTAAACTTCAAGGGGACGGCATGTTACCGCCTACTATGCGAGTGAGGGGTTAACACCCTCTCTCTACCCCTACCATTCTTATAAAAGGCCATGTACCAATTTAACTAAGAACTATTAAACAGATATTGGTCTGTAAGATCTGGTCTTCGAGTTAATATCGTAACATTTTGGTACAACAAGGAGGCTCTAAATATTTTAGATTAATTGTACATATCTTAAAACCCTAATGCCAAATTTTAATTTTGTCAAGTTCGTCTAAAATGTCTAATTGAAACTACCAAAGAAATATATACAACATTTTTATTACAGAAAATCAATCCAGGAGACACCAGGTTTATTCCATTCACACAGTGACGTGTTTCTATTTAAAAACTTATTGGTGCGGAATCACAATTACATCGTTGATAGCAATAACAATTGTTGTGAAATTGACAGTAAGTGCGATCTAGCGTCGAAATCGTCGACGACAATCGAAACTCGCGAAAATGTGATTGAAAGTCGTAGAAATGTCGCGTCCTCGTTTTCGTCGAATAGAGAAAATGATAAACGACCTCGCGGGAGATGTAAAGTGCGAAGGAGAACCCAGAAAAGACATGAGTCGAGTTCTTCAAGTGAGAGAACAAATGACGGGAAAAAAGGTAAGGGCGTTATTTTTTAGGGAACATTTTCAATGAATCCAATAACTAATTATTAAAAAAATTGCAGACACATAAAATAGAGTATCAGTAAATAGTTATTTGTAAAACAAGTGTCACAATGACTCGTTTTGTAGTACGAGTGAAGTTTGCCAAATCACGAGTACTACAGAAAGTCATTGTGGCACAAGTTTTACACAATCTTTTTTATAATCCCACAGATGGTTTTATTCAGCACTTCTGACTTTTGACATGTTATGACCGAATAATTGTGTAAATTGTAAACAAACTTTCATTTAAGCAAACAGAGAATGATTATTTGTTTAAAAAAGAGCTTCTTCGTATATGCTCTTGCGATCTATCTATGTTATATCATGAACAGAGTTATTTCTGTAATACATCTTCACATAGATATCTGGTAATTTATCCCAAAAATCGAGCGTTATGTATACCTATATATTAATCCTATACAATATAAAAATAAACAATTGACAAATCATTGATAAATAAACGTTAACGTACTTTATTCATTAATACGAGATATAATTAATTCTAATTTACCTTTAAGAACATTTAATATAATAATTTGCTAGCTAGAACAACGCTAGACCATTTTATTTATAATTTGTTTCAAGGTTAAAGTCAAATGTCAAATAAAAATATTACTACATACAATAACCAACTGTACAATAAAAATTACTAAAAAAGTGTTCATTGTGACTCTATAAACAATGTTGTAATGAAGTCTCTTTTATACGCGAATTATAAAAAACGATTTAAAGACATCAATAAAAATAGTAGGAGAAAGTTGGTTAAAACGGGATACTTAGTGTTCTAGGTCTCAACTTTTTGAATAAAGTAATGCTGGGGACTATTTTGTGTCTCCAGTTTCAGTTATTAATTGGCTTTTGATCGATACTATTTTTTATGCAAAACCAGAAGCCACATGAGAAAAAAATATGTATAATAAAGAAGTAGCAAGTATCCCGTTTTATCCACCTAGTCGGATAAAACAGGATACTTAAAGCTCTCATAGTTTCTATAACGTTTAATCCCCAGCAAGTAAGACAGAACATGGTAAATAAAGAAAAATTATTATTATTATGATTATTCTTAACAATATAAGAGGAAAGGTTCACAATACAAATTATTAAAATATGTTACTGACAGGTAAAAACTTCGTCTTTGACTTCCCCCACTCCCGCACAAGCTTCATGGGCCCAGTCTTCGCAATGTTGGCAACTTAACCAACCTTCTTCTGCTTTAGAGTTGGAATAATGTTATGAAATAGTTTATAACATTTTAATTCATTCAATTACCAGTACCAATTCAACGCATTTCATCTCTATCAGTAGTATCTGTGTTTTTTTGATTATATATAGTGTTCTTAGAAAATAAGACAGTTCGACGAAAAGTGTAACAGTCACTGTCATTTTAAAAATAATTCCTTTTTCGATTGTAAAAAATACTCTCGCAGTGCAGTGAATTGTCATAAAGATTGAAAATATTCATCAACAATTTATTCTCACTACTTTGAGGAAGTTGCGAAGGATTACTGTCGTTCCAATGCTGGTTTCTTACATCCATCCATATCAAAGGATTGGTATAAAAGTACAAATTTAAGTTCTCTAGTGTTTTGGTTTGGAAGGTTAGCCCATCCCGTTCAAATAAAGTTCGCTGCAAAATATACAGGCTGCTTCTTCGCTTTCATCTTCTGCACTGCTGCTGTCTTTCTTCTTTGTATTCTTTGCTTTTAAATCTTTTCTAGTTGTCATCTTCAGTATCTCCTAAGTTTAACTTTGGCTTCTTTGTAGAAAGTCTTTTAGAAGTTGATTCCTCTAGTCCCTCTTTATATGGTGTCGATATTGACACTGCAGTTTTACCCTTTCTTCTGTCATTTAGTAATTTTCGTTCAGAATGAGGAACTAAAACAATTTGATGTGGCGTTATAACGAAATTTGGGTGGTATGGGAACATGAAGGAGTCGAATTAGCATAAAACTGCTCTGTAGGAATCGGTGTTGTGCTTGCTGGCATTCTCAGTGGTGAACTCGGTAAACTTCTTGGTGGTATTCTCGGTGGTGTTTTAGGTGGAGAGTTTCTAGGTTCTGGTAACTGGTTATCATTTCTTTCGCTTTGAGTGGGCCTATTTGTAGTCTCCTCCGGATCAAACATCCAGTCTGGGAAGATCTCTGGATTTAGTGGCTGTATCCTCGTTTTTCTAAATCCGCTAACTGCAGTTTTGACGCTAGCGGCTTTCATAAAAGCATTTCCGAAAAGTATGCCTATTTAAGAAATAGTAATAGGCCTGCTTGGATGTTGTTGCATCCTTCTTTGGACCTCTGAACTGTAACACGTGCTGAGTGGTGACATAAAACTTACGTCTAGGGATTGTAGTCGGTGTGTTGTATGCGGTGGAAGGCACAGTAACACAACACCGTTATACCTAACTCTACGAATTAGCTCTATGCCTAGATATGAGTGGCATGGCCGTCTAGAAGCAAAAGAACGGGATTTTCTTTAGAATGGTTGGAGAAAACAATGAATTTATCGAACAAACTCAAAACTATTCTCGTTTGCATCCACCCTGATGAATGGTAATGAGCTGTACTACCAGGAGGAGCATCATCCAACAGTTCTGGCTTCGCCCTAGCTATGTGCCACTGTGACCAGAACTCCACATTCAGCCGAAGACGTCCTAGTCGTTTTTTTGCTGAACCCTCTCTGCTAAGATCACCCTGTTTAATTTTCTTCACCCTTGCTTCAATGGTTGTACGAGGAACCGCATATTCTTTAGCAGCTTTAGGATACCCCACTCTTCCCTCCAGTACCTCCTCAACAGCCTGACGCATACTGTTCTCATCTCAAGACTGCCTTTACGTTTTTCTTGTCTACTTTCCCATTGCAATTCTAGCCTGAAAAAGACATTGCCGATGCAGTGTCCGGTTTTACCCAACTGTGGATTGCTAAAATATGTGACTACATTTTGATAAAAAACAAAGCAAATTCATAAAACCTATTGTCCATAACTATAGTAAAAAAACACAGAATCCCCTAAATCTACTCATCTTCAATTGAATTTGCCTGTAAGCTAGAAAATCACCGTTTGAAATGACGCTAATTATTTTATTTTAACCTCACAATTCGAGACATTCGCCTCTTACGTCGTCCAGAATGAAATTAGAGTTGGTAGATGACTTGCTGGACATCGGTAGGTACCGAGAGTTATCAGTCACGGTCATATCCGATGGTACTACTTGTTTTGAAATAAAACAGGGTTTTACCAGACTATGCTGTTTTACTCAACCTACCCCTATACCTCCCCAATGATCTAATGGGTCATTAGATAATTGTACCTACTTTAGAATTTTAATAAACGATATTATATGAGGTACGATCAAAATAAATTAATAACGTGAAATAAAATTGACTTAAGTTTTTTATGTCGTTTGTCATTCACTGACAATTTATCTTGTTTTACTGAATAAGTAGCTCATATTATCTCCACGCGTCCACCATACGTCGTAGCATCTATTGAATTACGTTCAATATCGCTTGATCTTTAAGAAGATCTCATTGTTCCCGAAAAACAAGAAACAAATCGGCTAAGGAGGACGGGTCATGGATGCAATATCTCAAACGTGCTCAAGAGGGCCACTTTATTCGGTTGAAGCCGACTTCATCAGTGTTAAGTATTGTTGTTTAGGAAGTCTTCTTTAATATTACACTGCTTTGGTTTATTTCTTAGATTAATAATATACAACAGAGAGGGCATTTCATTCATAAACACGTTTATTTTTGCAGCAAACAATCCTAAACGCCAGTAGTAAAATAATTAATGAGTTTCAAAAAGTGGGGATGGTATTGTAGACACATATCCTTGGTAATTTCTGCTGTTCTTCTAACAAACTTGGCACCGACGAACCATGATAATCCAAAAACGTTTAATTAATTAACTTAAAAGTTTATTTTGTCAGTAAAAGTCTGGAAAAACTCATCAAAACGAAACAACTAAATGTTTACCCTCTAATCGAAATGGCACTCGTATAAACAAACCACGTCTGACATTATTTAGTACGATACTACAGCCTATTCGAAATTATCGTCGATCACACTCTGACGATATTTGCATCTCTCTTTATATAGTAATTAAGCAAGGACAAAACTACTAAATAGGTTACACTTGACACATAAAACAGGTACTGAAATTTTGAACAATGCTGCCACTTTTAGTTATAACCATAAAGGTATCTAAGGTTATAAAAAAACTTGTTTAAAATTTATATAAGAATATGCCTTTATTAAATGAAATTTAACTATTATTAATTAATTTTAAAAGCAGCGACTCAAATGCATACATTAGTATGTTTTTTTTATTTGCATAACTTATTTAACAAATTCTCAATTAAACTTCAAATTTCATTTTTCCCGCAACTAAAGGGCATTTGTAAATATGGCAAAGCAGTTGAAGTGTCCGCAAGTGAGCTTTTTAGGGCAGGAAAAAGTCAAAACATTTTATTTGTTAATCTGAGGTTTCTTTAAAGATTTTTTACTTTTTCTATATTGTGACTATGACATGTTTTTTAACTGACTTCTTCACACCCCGAATGTAACTGTTGTAGGATGTGTAGTTTTCACAGAGCTGCCAAACGTTCTTCTAGGGACACATATATATCAGGCCCCTCTTATTAAAAATAAAAAACAAAAAAAAGTAATATGACATTGAAACAAAGTAACAAAACTTAAATAAAGAAAATATGAGCTAAGATCAAATTACAAGTCCAGTTTTTTTGGTACTTTCACCTCTCGTCCACTTTTGGTTGTATTAGTTGCCAATGGGTCGTTGACAGGAGGCTAATGGGTCAGGAGATCTTCTGGAGAGTGATGATGTTGTTGACAAATCTTTTGCTCCTTGGTTATAGGAGGGTTTTCTGATTTGTTTTCTCTATATGGTCGCAAGTGGTGACGGTTTCTTCGATATTCACCCCCCATTATCAGTTTTGACTAAATAATCATTTGGACCTGTTTCTTCTACTATAGTGGCGGGTCTCCAGCTTCGCATATCTTCCTGCACTAAAACTTTCTGAAACGGTTTTACTCCAGAGTGTTTCTTTGCCGATTTATTATGGTATTCTGTTTGAATTTGGTGCCTTTTTCTTAAATTAGACTCGATGTCCGTGGTCAGAAATTTGGGCTTCATCAATGCTTTGTGTATTGGTAGCATAGTCCTCAATCTTCTGCCCATAAATAGATCACATGGTGCGGGTAGATCAGATTTTGGGGTAGAGTTGTAATTAAGGATAACGAAGAAGGGGTCCGTACCTTCGTGGCTGGACTTAACAAGCAGGCCTTTAACAGTCTGAATTGCCCGCTCTACCATTTCGTTAGAATGGGGATATATGGGACTGGAGGTGGATTGTTTAATGTGATAGTTACCTAAGAAAGTAGAAAATTCCATAGAATTAAATGGAGGACCGTTATCAGAGGGTAACCCCTGGATGGAGTATATATTGTTCAGATTGAAAATAGCTGTGGTTGATATTTTGTTTGGGATTTTGTTGACTATCACAAATTTACTGTGGTAGTCTATTATTACTAAGAAGTCTAAAGCTCCAAGCGATTTAAAGTCGATGCTTATTTTTTCCCATGGAAAATCAGGGATTTTGTGTGGGTGAAGGGGTTCTTTTTGATTGGTTCTGGAGTACTGTTGACAAGTGATGCAGCTAAGAACCATGTTTTCACTGTCGATAGATATACCTGGCCAGTAAATGGATTGTACCGCTATTTTTTTGCTTGATATTACACCTTGATGGCTTTGGTATATTATTTGGAGAAATTCATTTCTTAGGTTGTTATGGATTATTATTCGTTTTCGTGAAAAAGTAACTCCTGATAGAGATAGATGTCGTTTCTTAGGTTCCAATATTTTTTTGTCTGTGGGGTGGTATCGTTTGGATGCTCAGGTCAGCCAGTTAGTGAGTAGTATTTAACCTTATGAAGAATAGGATCGTTATTAATTTCTTTGATGCGTCGTTGTTCATTTGCGGTCGACGTTGTTATAGTTGAGTACAATTTTAATTGAGAGTCCAGGTAGTCTGTGTTGATGGTTTCAGAACGTGGCTCTCTACTAAGGCAATCTGCTACATATATTTTTTCCTGGAACAAATATTAATTCAAAGTTGTATCTCATCCAACGGATTACTAGCCTCTGAAGTCGGGGTGAAAACTAATCAAGTTGTTTTTTTAACAGTCGGTGATCGGTGTGTATATGAAATTTCGTCCCATATAGGTAGTAATGGAATATTTCACAACCATAGACTAAAGCGAGGAGTTCCTCTATATGGTAGTACCTTTGTTGGGCTTCCGTTAGTGTCACCGAAGCATATTCAATTGCATGATGCAACGGCCACTTCGTCGAAGGGCTACTCAGGCGTGGGTTATATACTAGTAGAGACCCAAGGAGTAGGTCTTACCGGTTCTCGGGTAATCCTACTCATTCTTACGTTACGAGGCGGAAAGATAAGTGGGCGCCACCCTGAGTCCTACTAGTCTATAAGTTACCTCAAATCAACTAATCCCAGTCAACAAAACAAGAAGTTGGAAGGTTATAAAAAATGAAAAACGTTATTTAATATTTACAGGTAGTTTTATTGAGTAAAAATTATATGTTGAATGAAAATTGAAATTTTATTTACAAGTAGTTTATTAAATTAAAATTATATGTTGAATGAAAATTGAAGTTTAAAAATGTTATTAAAAGAAATTAGATTCTGAAGGAAAATTAAACATGAATTATAAATTTTACACAGAAGATATTAATTTACATGTGGTATAAACTATTAAGTTAATTAATCTATGAACAGTAGTTGGAAATAATCTATAGTTTTACGATTGTGGACGTTAGTACTTTACTTGTTTTTCTTATTTTCCAACGATGATTTTGATGACGTCCAAAGGAATCGGGAACCAATCAGCTGGCTGCGTCATGTCAAGCCAAGTCGGTTTCGAGTAGAGCCGTGGTCCCAGCCGGTAGAATTTCAGGTGAAAAGGCTTAGGTTACGAGGGCTTAGGCCGGTAAGATAATTTTTAGGCAGGTAAGAAAAAGTGCTAGAAAAGACACTTGAATTAGATATAGTTCTTGAATTCAGTAAAATGCAGGATATCTGGAGATTGAAATTACAGTAGGTACAAGTAACATACGTACAAAATTATGAAAATATATCAAACAACGTGGTTCATATATCCTGTATTTTACAATATTTTGAGAAAATTTATTTATTTTAGAAATAAAAAGTACAATAAAAATCATAAGAAATGTTACTAATTCATTTAATTTTATTTTAATGGCTTTTCAGCGTAGAATTCCATTGTTATAAAAAAATATAAAGAACCAGAACACGTGGTTCATGTTTCCTGTATCAATATTTTAATAGAGATTTTAGAAATAAAAGCACAATAGGAATCATTAGAAAAGTTACTATTTCATTTAGTTTTAATTTAACATTTCTTCATCGTAAAATTCCATTGTTATAAAAAAAGGTATAAAGAACCAGAACAAAATATATATAACAAAAACGAAATCGACATAATATATCTCTGGTACTGAATGTTTTAAAGAAAAATTAATTTGAAACTATTAAGTACCATGTAAGAAAGGATTAGCGGAGAAATATTATACATTTTAAGCGAGACTACTTACCATTCGTATGAATGCACTTCGATACGGTAGGATGACAGAACTCAACAATAAGTATATTTCGTTGATGAATTAAGGGCAGAACCTCAGCGCGCATTAGCTTAAATATCCTAATGAAAACGAACTCATCCGAAAACTTAAAATTCGACAACCATCGACAAGAAGTATTATTCGATGTTACGAGGGGTAAACGAAATTTACGTTACTCTTTCATCGACGAGAAATATTACGAGTGGTGAACGAAATTCACGTTACACGTTGAGAAATAAATGCTCCATGACCAAGACTTGCGTCGACCGATAATATTGTTTGTTTTGAGAGGTTGAAGTAAGAAAGTATAGGTGTTGAGGTCACCAGAATTTTTAGACGAGAAAAACCTCATTTTTTGTTCAGATCCACTCAACTTTGTCACTAAGTAATTTTCTAAGGATATTTGTCTCACTGCATAGATTGGGAATACATATAGCGAGATATACGATCATTCCAAGAAATCGCTGTAGATATTTTTTATTATTTGATTGCTTTAATTTTGTTTTCATCTGCACAAATTCCCGATTCACTAATATTGTGTACAAAAAATTTAACTGATTTCACACAAAACTTTGATTTTTCCAAATTTAATGTTAGATTGTTTTCCCCAATTGTATTAAACGCAGTCTCTAAATTGTGATTATGTTCCTCAATGTTTTTTTTCGAAAACCAGAATGTCGTCGAAGTATGCGACGCCACCTTGAACTCCATTTAGTATTTCGTGAATGGTTCTTTAGAAAGTTCCAGGTGCACACGATATTCCATAAGGTAACCTTAAGTAACGATATCGGTCACAGCAAGCTGCGATGGTGCAGTTTCGAGCTATCCTCGTCTAGTGTTAATTGTAAAAACGCCTGTGAGGCATAAATAAAGTACCACATAGCTCACAAAATAATGAGTCTAGGGTGGATATCTGAAAAATTTCGCGTTTTACTAAATTATTTAAAGACCTAGGGTTCATGCAGATGCGGATATCGCCGTTTGATTTGTACGCTATAACAGTTGCCTCGGTAACCGGTACAATAATATTATCAGCCACAATTTCATCCATCTTGGTTTTTACTTTATTTTTTAAGGCAAGAGTTATTTTCCGAGGAGCACTAATTACTGGGATAGTGTCATTTTTCAGTGTAATTTTACTAGTTACTTTTACTTTACCTAATCCCGAAAATACACTTTTGTATTTGTCAAGAATGTTTTTTACAGAATATTTAGTATCGTACTCTTCTTATTGATTTATGAATGCTACACATTGTAAAGAGTCACTTTGGTTCACAAGTTTGTTTTTGAGAAGTTTCAAGTCCTAATATGGAACAAGGGCTATTATTTTTTAGAACATAAATCAAAATTCTTTACGAGAGTGGTTAAAAACACATTCAAGTTATATTTTTCCCAATATTACTATCTTGTGGCAAGTGAAAGATAATAATATAACACTTGTTTTGATTAGTTCGTGTTCTGCTATTGACAGTTTCTTAAAGTCACTTTAATTTGAGATATTTACTTGACTACCCGTGTCTATTTTTAATTGAATTTTTTTACCGTTTATTAGGAGTTCATGCCATTCAATAGCACCTACAGTGGAGTTGACTACAGTCCATACAATATGATGTTCTATGTCATCATCCTGTTCAGACTCGTAACTATTACTTTCATTGTTCTCAATATCATGATGAACATATCTATTTTCGGAAAATTTTCTATAATGGCCTTTTTCCACAACGGCTACAGTATTTATTGAATGCTGAGCACTTACCTCTTTCATGACTTCGTCCACAGTTGTTACAGCGATAGAAATTTGGTTTTTCTCCGTTCCTACCTGTTCTAAATTTTCCTGGAGTCGCCTCTGGTCCACGAAATTCTGACGATCCAGCTTCGCGGCTATATTTTTTATCATTGTTGATCACGCAGCACACAGCACTTACACTGTGACATGAAGATTCGCTGCTATAAATTTGTTTTTGAGTTTTTGCACTGTTTTCCATAGCACGAATGATTTGAACAGCTTCAGCAAGATTCAAATTAGGGTGTCGCAAATGTTGTTCTGCTGCTCCTTCTGTGGGTGAGAGGTTTTTCAATATGAAAGATGATTTAATTTAAACACTCCAAACCGCTTACTTGGTTTTGACTTTTTGACTTTCGTTTTCGCCGTTTTCAAAAAAAAACAAATGTAATGGTATATTATTTTTTACATATTTTAAAAGAGGATACATTTTTCAAAAATTTAATGACAAAAATTAATCATCTACCTTTTTTTGAACCGTTGATATTGAACAAAATATAATTTTATTACATTAAAAAGGCACGCCACTGCTTTTAATCAAAATAAAAATCATGTTCGTAATCACTTATTAGTTGCTAACGAAAAGAACCCCCTTGACTTTTTTTCGTTAGACAAACGGTTTTGGATTAAAAAATCAAATAAATTTACATGGGGCGCCCATATCTCGAGACACACTAATTTACATATTTGGAAAAAAAAACTTAATAAAACTGTCCAACAACAGCAGGAGCAATAACACTAAAAACAAGAACACAGAACTTTAAAAATAAATGTTAAAAATAAATTAATAGTTTTGTCCTAAATGTTCAAAACGTTGTCCATTATTTAGAATGTACTGGTCCAATCTTTTCTGGGTGGAGTTGACAGCTGCCTCAATTTCCGCTCTTGATATATTATTTATGGCGTTTTGAATACGGACTATCATGTCTTCTCGAGTAGTTGGTCGAGTTTTATACACCAAATCTTTTATTCGGCACCACAGATAAAAATCAAGGCAGATTAAATCGAGGGACCGTGGTGGCCAGAAAAATAGACTGCCTCTACCAATCCAACGGTTAGGAAAATGTGCCGGGCATCCGTCTTGTTGAAGCCACATGTTTCTTCTTACTTCTAAAGGCACATTTTCTAAGAGTCCTGGTAAATCATTCATTTAAAAGTTCAAATACATGTCACCGGTTAGATTGCCATTAAAGATGTGCGGACCGATAATAGCACCATTGATAACACCGCACCAGACGTTGACGCTCCATCGACCCTGCTGATAATCTTCACGTAACCAGTGTGGATTAGTGTCCGACCAGTAATGCATGTTATGAAGATTTACCCTGCCATTACTGCAAAAAGATGCTTCATCTGTCCACAATATTTGTGACAAAATATGACGGTTTTCCCTAATGAAATCTCTAAGCCAGTAGCAGTAATCGAGCCTACGTTCAAAGTCAGTCTCATTTAAAGATTGGTGAATCACGACGTGATACGGATGCATTTTAAAATCCATTAATATTTTTTGAACTGAGCCATAGGATATTCCTAAATATCTGGAGATCTCTCTTATGCTTAAATGGGGGTCTGCATGTATATAAGCCAACACATTTATAATGTTATCTTCTCTTCTAACTCTACGATTTCTTCTCAAAGTTGGAGTTGGTTGCACTTGGCCATGTTGCCTTAAACGTAAGGCTAAATAAACGACGAAAAACCATTCTCGAATGCCGTCTTCGGAGGGGATAACGCAGTGCATACTGCCTAGAAGCTATCGCCGCATTTTCAAAACATTGAAAATAAATTCTCTACATATCAAACGCTTCTTCATTCGTAAAAGGCATGATTTGTTGTAAAAATACTTTTTACATAACATTAAATTAGATGTTAATAGCAGGAACTGTCAAAATGAATATCAGCGTGATTGACAATTTGGTGTTTTCTTTTGAAGTGAAACTTTTTATGGGACACTAGCGTTTTGTCATGAGAGTTAACTCGTCGAGCTAACAAAACTGTTAAACTCCTTGTGAGAGAGGCGGAAAAAATTAACGAAGATCCGCACAAAGAGGAGACGCCGAGAATAGTCGCAGGGCATTGTTTATTGATGGCGATCATATTATTCCGTTTATCAATCCCCACTTCGCTGCGCGAACGATAAAGTGAGAACGCATTCGGGGGGAAAAGGATACCAAAAGCGCTTAATAATTTCTGCCGATATTGGTATAATCCAGTGCGAAATTAATATAGAAACTGTTTACCTTTAAAATTAAGGCGATAAAAACTAGGAAATTTCTTTGCATTGTGTATTTATTTGTATTATTGGTTGGCTAAATCAGAAAAAGATAAGATTCCAATGATCTTAGCTGGAGATTTTAATGTAAATTTTAGTGACAAAAGTTCAGAACCACTCATTTCATTTTTATATGATAAATTACAATTAAAAATAAACAATGACATTCATATTTCAACAACAAGATATGGAACTTGCTTGGATGCTGTTTTTTCAAGACACTTGAATTCATTGAGATCTGAAGTATTTGCATCCTACTTTAGCTATCATCAGCCAATTATTTCTATTTTGCCAAATAAAAATGACAGTGCAGATAAAGATATTTGAATCTGTGATTCATTAACATAAGTCATATTAATTACTTATATAGTTCTTTTCTTAATGTAGAATGTTTATGTATATGTAATATATATATATATATATATATATATATATATATATATATGTATATGTCTATTAAATTATTTCATATTAAAAAATTTCTAATATTGTTTTTATTCTCAGTTATTGTCAATGAAGATACAAAAAATGTATGCGTCAGTCCAAAACTAACAGCGTCAAAAGTGAAACTTTTCATGTAATTCAAAAACTGTCAATGAGTGTACAAAAAAATACATTGCAGCAAAGAAAAATTGACTGGAAATTATAATAAAAATGATTTATAATAAAAATCAAGAAAAATCTACAGACTATCCCGAATTAATTACTACGGAAGTTTCACTTGTACGTATATGTATATAGTTTTATGTATATGTAAATAATAGTACGTACAAGTGAAACTTCCGTAGTAATTAATTCGGGATAGTCTGTAGATTTTTCTTGATTTTTATTATAAATCATTTTTATTATAATTTCCAGTCAATTTTTCTTTGCTGCAATGTATTTTTTTGTACACTCATTGACAGTTTTTGAATTACATGAAAAGTTTCACTTTTGACGCTGTTAGTTTTGGACTGACGCATACATTTCTTTCTTAATATAGATCATGGCCTTGCTTCGCTTAAATGCGATGTTAGTTTAAACAGTATGTAAACCTATCTCCTTTTTTCAACCCAAAACCGTTCGTCTAACGAAAAAAAGTCGGGGGGTTCTTTTTGTTAGCAACCAATAAGTGATTACGGAAATGATTTTTATTTTGATAAAAAGCAGTGGCGTGCCATTTTTTAATGTAATTAATTTATATTTTGTTCAATATCAACGGTTCAAAAAAAGGTAGATGATTAATTTTTTTCATTAAATTTTAGAAAAATGTATCTTCTTTTAAAATATGTAAAAATGAATATACCATTACATTTGTTTTTTTTGAAAAAAACTCAAAAAATTGCTACCTGTAGGGTCCAGGAAATTGCCGGTTTTATAACACAAACACTATGGATGATTTGTTCTATCATTTATTTCCTTACTACAAAAATTATTAAAAGCGTGTGTATCATTGTCTTATTTCACAGCTACACTACCTCGATCAGAGGACCTTAAGAGAGAGAGGTTGACAAAAAAGGATAGGTATATAATATCCCCACATACCCTTTCAGTTAACGCCATCTAGCGGCGAAGACGGAAGTCAAAAAGTCAAAACCAAGCAAGCGTTTTGTAGTGTAAATTATGCTCTTTCATATGAGCCCAAATTTGTTAAAATCGGTCAAGCGAAACGGGAAAAATCTTGGTTTGTTTAAAAAAACAATTTAACTTTCTCCACCGCTTTATTTTGATAGATAGAAAAAAACATTTTAGTCAAAAAGTGTAGGTCAATAGTCAGTAAATATGAAAATGATATCATCGATATACTTTCATTAGGCAAAATTCTATAAAAATCCCATTTTTCTAATCCCATTTTTCTACTTTGTGTTGGTTGTTACGGCCTCTAGCGGATGTTTGACAAACTCGAAAATAATTTCCAGCAATTTCTCTTGGCGACATTTATCATGATTTTTTTTTCTAAACCTATACGACCAATATCTTATGAGATATGGCCGCTCGCTACCCTTAACTGATCACCCGGTATACAAGTGACAATTTTATGATAGAATATTGTTCAGGGTATCTCACAGATGCGGAAAAGTTTAATCTTTGAAACCGTTCATTTCTCTGTAACACTTCTACGTTATATGTAATAAATATTTAGAAAAAAATACCACTTGAATAGTTATTACAATTTTAGACCAAATTCTAAAAACAAAGGAAAATGTTCTGATCCATCATATACACTTAGATTAGTTAAGACATAAATGCTATGTCGCACTATTAATTGCCAAAAAAAAACAGAACATCTCAAAAATCTCGTGGACCGTATCCATATGTTGTCCTCCTGGGCCATGCTTTTTCACTTACCATATAGAAACGATTAAGGTGAGACTGAATCGACTGCAATAAGGCACAATATATAATATGTTACAAAGCTTGGCAATCCAAATTGGGTGCGACATGCGTATTGTACCTTATGGCGCTTAAAGTGTTATCTCTGCGATGCTTGTTAAGTTGTGGGCCATGTGCAGGTTTTTTTGCTATTAGACCAGTTGCATACAAATGTCCCTGATCGTCCTCTCGCTTTACCTATATAATTGGGACTTTGTACCTCAATAACCTGTATACAAATTTTTAGGTCTGGAATGATTTTTTATGCCATAACATACAATACGCATTTTTTCAATTAACAGTTCCAGCCCTATAAACGAAAAAAGCGGTACATTTGGACTTACCTCAGTCAACACTGTATAAATTAAAAGCCTCTATGAGTGATTAAAAAGTCTAGGTCCCTCGGCAGTTAAAATAATATAGAACATTACTCAGCAGCCAAGAAAACCAATATTAAAATCGCCACTGCCTATCCCTCGTTCAGAAAAATATTTATCTCTTCAGTAAAGTGGAATGTCACGAACAGCCATCATGCTGAAAATATATTTACTGCTATTACTCCCATCTTTTTCTGGTAGGTATTGAAAAAATTCGCTTTTTCAGAATATTGACTATTCTGCAATAAAGATTTTTATAGTCTTGGGATGAAACGATTCTAATTAATTCAGGGAATGAAGAAAAAAACGGCAAACTTAAATTCCAGGAAAGCTGGATTTTCGTAGAAACCTCCTTTTTGTGGTTCTAATATCCCAAAAGTTTCCTTCCATATAAGCGCATTTTTCCAGACTAGTTATAAATTATTTGAATGTGAGTTATCCAAATAAATGGATTGGAAGTATATTTTCATGGCCAGCTAGATCCCCAGACTTAACATGTCTGGACTTTTATCTGTGGGGAAGATTGAAGGATTTAGTGTACCAAACTTGACCAATCACGCGAGACGACGTGAAACAGCGCGTTAGAAACGCAATAAATAGTATATCAACAGCTGAGATTGAAACAGCTGTTATGTCTAAGCGCGATAGATTGCATCTTTTTGTGGACAACGATGGAAAACAATTTGAACATTTAATTGAATATTAGGTTTTAATGATCGAGATATTTGTATGATCTTTCTTTTGCATATTTAATTTTAAGTTATAATTCAGGGTGAGTAGATACTATACTTACTTATGTTTATGCGTTTTTATTTATATGTCGAGTTCGACAAAAGTTAGCAACATGCGGTTTGCGCCATTTTGTTATGAATTAATCCAGTTCCATTATAATTCACAATATTCAGGTGTTTCCATTAAACATTTTTAAGAAAAACAAATTTTAATTTTTTTCATTCGAAAATACCCTCTACCTATGACAATTAAAACTAAATGCAATTGTTTCATAGTAGATGTAATTAATTCATCTACACTCTTTCTAATGACACTAATTTCGTTAAAATCGGTTGATCCAAACCAAAGTAATAGATATTTATCCACAAACACATCCCCACTCTCCTCCGCCCTTTATTTGAAAAATGAAAAAAAAGTACTCAAACAAGTTTGTGCGGAATTTAGGTCTCTTTCTAGTTTACTCCTAAAGTTATAACATGAATAGTTTCTGATAATATAGCCGAAAGATCGGCTTTTTGGACCACCCGGTACAGACATGCATGGATTAATCTTTGTGACAAGCATATGACTACCTCGCATTAACACATTTTTAATTTTACTCCCTTTACAACTCTTGTGGAAAAAGGCAAATGCTCCGTACAAAGGCGTTTTGTTACTTGTTTTTCCCTTTTGGATTGTGGTAATGTGTGATACATTTTTGATTTAAACTGAGGACGACACTGGCCAACAAGTCCGATTATTGCAATCCATTTTGAGCTTTGAAAGTCTCTACCTACGCGACAGCTCGCCACCATGGTTAGCGTTTGCTATACAGCACTATGCATTCGTGTTTAGCCACATAAACGATTTATTTTTATCTTTGACACATCCTTTCTCATCGACTTTATTTATTCATTTTTCTAACCCATCAGGAATATGGTAGATTAGTCAAAATTAATTTCGACTATATTCAAAAATATGTCGCGTCGACAACCATTTATTAATTGTTGAAATCATCCCCGAAGAAAATTACACAAGGGCAACTAAAACCCTTTTTGCTCATTATGAAACCGTCCCCGACAAATAACTTTACTAATGCAAGAAGTTTCTGGTTAAACTTTCACGTGATTTACGCTAGAAATCAAATCCACCCCAAAAGTCAATATTAGTCGAGGCCAAATAAACAGTTCTGCTCCTTTTATATTAGATTTATCCCGACTCATTTCGGTGTAGAAAGCGGACGGGATATGGATACTGTGTAAATTCTGTTCAATGACCAAATTTAAACGTAAAATTGATACCAAAACAAATTGATTTATCTTTCTGTATTCAATCTTTATTGCCGAACAATAAATAAATTTGCGGTTGAAGTCCAGATGTTTCATTGGAAGCAATTCTTTTTCTTGATTGTGTCCTTTTTTTATTGATTTATTATTATTGTACTGGATATAAATTGAAATAATGAGTAAATTTGATGGATTAATTACCATTCTCCACATCCTTACTCCGGTTAAAATTGACATAAGAGTAGGGTTAGACTAATAATTTTGTTCAAGATAATGAGGTGAAGTCCATGATAGTTGAGGCAAAAAAACAGATCATTATCCTATAATCATTAATTTTAATGCGTCACAAGAAAAAACTAAGTCTATTGATTATAAAAAGCTGGAATTACTGGCAGGAAGGGGAGACTGGGGTAGTGATTTCAGCCAAAATACCAATGTTGATAATATGTCTGAAATTTTGACAACGAAAATAATGGAAAGGGACGTACTTCATAATAAAATTTTACCCAAGCTATATATATATATATATATATATATATATATATATATATATATATATATATATATATATATATATTTTATGGATGAAAACAAGGGACAAACTATTTAAGGAACATGAAAAATTTCCTAACAATGAAGAACTGTTCAAAAAATATAAAACTCAGCGCAATAAAGTCACAAATACAATAACAAATGAAAAATATAAGTATTACAAGAAGATAGTAATAGAAAATAGCAATAACCCAAAAGTTCTATGGTCTACTGTCAATGAATTTTCAGGAAAGCGAAAAAAAATCAAACTGTCGAACTGAAAGAAATAAAAACAAAGGATAACTCAATAATCACTAACAAACTCGATATCGCTAATGTATTTGTTAGCCATTACTCAGGTTTGGGTGAAAAAATTGCTCAAAAAATCAGGCAAGAAGCACAGGAGGTAATAACTCAAAATGTGAATACCATGATGGGTGATACTATCTTCCTAACACTATGTGATGACGCTGAGATATTAAATGTAATTAGAGAGCTGAAG
Organism: Galeruca laticollis; assembly: GCA_963921935.1. Taxonomy (NCBI): domain Eukaryota; kingdom Metazoa; phylum Arthropoda; class Insecta; order Coleoptera; family Chrysomelidae; genus Galeruca; species Galeruca laticollis. Next base: position 108,102,322 of record OY998181.1, read on the forward strand.
ACAAGTGCTGTGCATATTGGTCAACAAGGAGGGAACAGATTATCCACATGTGCTAGAAACCTACGCAATGCATACCGATATTTTTTTAATTCTCCAATAGGTAGTGTACACTGGCAAGATGAAGCTATTATCAATTATAATTACTAATATGACAATGGAAACATGTCTATAGTATAAACAATTTATCGTATACTAACATCGCTTTCTTAAACCATAAGAGATACAAGGGTGAAAAAAATCTTCATTAGTTTTTGAAATTCCAGATTGCTTAAATACTTACTTTTCTTCCAGTTATTGTATCTCTCACAATTTAAAAGATACCCATACCAATAGATCATATATACAACTTTGTAGGTGAAAAATAAAATCTTCATTCTTTTTTGATTTTTATTATTATTTTATTATAAAACAGGTATCGAATACATTTTCCAGCTGTACGAAAGGAAAAACTAATTACTATATCCCTAATCAGTGGCATCTAAATGTCAGTCCTCTAAAGATTTCAAGATATAAAAAAACTCAAGTTTTAACTATTAAAAGTGCAGCTGTAGAAAAAGTGATGAGTCTTTTTAGAGATAATACCACTTTTGAAAGATTGCTGTGTTGTGCGATAACATTATTTTTCATGTATCCTTAATTAGCGCTCTAAATACATAAATAACCATTACTAATAAACATTGGAAATATACAAAATATCTAAAAACTAATAAACATAAATGGCACATACAGAAAAGGGAAGAAACTAATTGTAGCAGTATGTAGTGATGACCCCCCAAAAAAATTGATTCACTTGCTACTACTCCTACTTTTTTTAATCCTTTGAAAGAGGATACTGGTTATTTTTTCTTCTACTTCCAATTTAATATTTTCATTCGAATTAGCTTCATTTTTGAATTTACAAATAAAACAAATGAATCAATGTCATCAATAGCTGAAGTAGGTTGCTTTTGAATCATATTTGTAATATTGTTTAATGCAGTGGGGGCCTCTGCAATGATTCTGTCATGTAAATGAACATTTCTTTTTCTTTTTGAACTTGAAGTATACACATTTTGAACTTGTTTCTGACTGTGGTGGGGTTTCATATGTTTCCAAATGTGTTTCATTATGTTCAAGATTGTAAAATCTTGAAATTTATTTGTTAAGATACCTTTAAAATATGTGAGACATTTGTATGCCTCCCTTTTTTTATTGTATATATTTAAGGCGTAAATTCATTTTAGTTAATAGCTTTGTAGAAATATGTTGCAGAATTGATAAGATCTTTCTATTGTAGTAAATTCAAAGGATATTTTAATTTTATTTTCAGAATACTTTGTAAATATCACGTTTTTCAACAATGATTGTAAATTGTTTTGTATGGGCATATGCATAGCACCTTTTTTGAAAGTCGACATCTTGATGCATTGTCCTATAGTTAAGAAGTTAGGAAAAGGTCACGTTTCACCCTATTATATATTGTATTGTAAAAACCCTGAATTTAGTGTCAATTCTGCATGAATTTTATGGTAGAGGTTCGGAAGACATGAAAGACATTTTTGAATTACCTTTCTGAGTAAATAGGTTACAATTGCTATTGTAGTATTCCATAGAAATTTAACTTACTATTGGCGGCACCCATAGTTGATTCTTGTCTAGGAACCCGACAAGTCAAATGATACTGGCCAATAGGAAATATTTATTTTCGTTTGGTCAACCCAATCTACGTGTAAAAACGCCCCTCGCAGATTTCTATTTAACACGTCTCACAACGTGAAGAAATCAGTTACACAATCATCGACTCGAGCGCAACGCTCAACAGCAAAGTTAGTTTTTAACTCATCGAATCGAGCGCAATGCTCAACAGCAAAGTTAGTTTTTAACTTATCGAATCGAGCTCAACGCTCAACATCAAAGTTTTTTCACACTCATCGATTCGAGTGCAATGCTCAGCAACGAAGTTAGTTTTTAACTCATCGAAACGAGCGCAAGGCTCAACAACAAACTTAGTTTTTCACTCGTCAGTTCTACACTTCTAGACGCGAGTTTTACATTCATCGACGCGAGTTTTACATTCATCGACGCGAGTTTTACACACTCATCGAATCGAGCTCAACGCTCAATAACAAAGTTAGTTTGAAATTCATCAAATCGAAACATAAAGTGTCTTACGATCTGAAACCACAGAAATTCAGCGTTCACAACTCAACTTTGTAACATTTTGTAAATTTGTACATAATAAATTATTAATCGACATTAACTTTGTCAAATTAAGATTATTTATTTAGTTGAATGTCCACGCCAGTTGACGAAGTTCAACTAGAAATATAATCAAAAACACATTATATATTTCAAAATATGGAGCTGTTTCTGGTATAATATCAATAATTATATTTGCATCCGTCTGTGATGAGTGGAAGTTATGGTTATCCCATTAGAATATGAATATTTCAATATTATTTTGATTTTTCACAGTGTTACACTAATTGCCAGATTTGAACCAACTAGTACATTTTCAGATTCTTCTATATCGGACGTTCACGCTATAACATCAACTGAAGTTCTCGATTCAGAGTGGTCCATAATAAAATATAAAGCGTCGTAATACCATATTGTTGACATGTTGGCCAAGAAATTTTCAAAATCATCCGTCAATTCTACCGTTTCTTCTATTTTTTCCATTTCATCATAATTATTATTATATAGTTCTTCAGATATGAAGTTTGGCCTTTGATTATTATTTTGGAAGTAATGATTATTAGTACTCGTATTTAGGAATTATTATTACTATTCATAGAATTATTATTTGTTTTTGGAGAATCTGTAAAATTTCTCGACGTTGTCGACATGGGTTCCGGCTTGGATAAACTATGTACAGGTATTTGGTGAGGTCTAAATACATTTCGTTTTGGACCAAACACCTTTGCATTAGTCGGATAATGTTGAGGTTGTAGTGGTTGTGGCTTTTTATCAATTGCTTGGTTTGGAAAGTTTTGTCGTTTTTGAAAATTATTGTTATATTGGTTACAATTATTTTGAACATAATTTGGATAATCATAGTTATGATTATGATTATTATTATAGTTATATGAATTATCATTTGGTGACTTATAGCTACTGGAGTTTTTGAAGGATCTCCGCTCATTTAAATGACTGTATAATCTTTCAAAATTCTCGAATTCGTCAACGTAGGCGTTCGCGTCTTAGGAGTTGGGCTTTTTCGGATGCATATTATTTTTTAGGATACCGGTACATTCTGCAATAAAGGTGTTTAGTGCCGTCTTATCACAATGATTTACGTGACATCTTTTATCATTTTCAGCAAGACTAAAGTCGTTACTAATTATCTGTATAATCTTGCATTTTAACAATTGAAGCCTAGCCCCGAAGTCAATTAAATTTTCATTTTTAAATGGCCATGTCATCAATGATAATTTTCCATGTATTTATTAAAAAGATAATCAGTTCGTGTTAATTCCTGCACGATGTCCAGTCCAGATCTCTTCGATCTGAAAAACACTGTTTCAAGGCTTGATCTTTGGCCATGTATTTAGTTTTCCATCCTGTTTCCTACCATGGCTTAAGCTTATCCTATCAGTTTTTCTTGTATACATTCCAAGACATGATTGTTTATTTCTATATCATTATATATGGCATACCTTTCAATTATATATTTAATTTTTCAAATTTGGTTATAAATTGATTTAACGTGTTACTGTCACAGTCATATGGTTTAATATTTACCAATTTTATTTTAAATAGTTCCCAATTTGGGGTTTTTGTAGTAGCAGTAACCATTTTGTTTATATTTTCAAATGAAAATGAATTCTCAAAATTATTATTATCCTTAATATTTAATTTATTAAATGTTTCCAATTCGTTCATAAAATGAATTGGCCGCAAATATATTTAAAATTTTTCAAACTATCTCTCCTACTATTTCAAAAGGTATGGAAAGGTAAAAAAGGAAACTTGGCACTTACAAGCGATTTGAAGAGCTCCGGTTTCTTCTTTCTTCGATAGTAGGTTCTTCTGTAATCCCCGCTCGATGTTAAAACACCAAATTGTGAGTTCTTTATTCGAACGAGTCGACAAAGTTTTTCACGACCGCACGAATCCTACTGACTGCGCCAATTATAACTTTTTAACAACGAAAACTATTTTTAAAAACTTTATTTTTACAATATAATCAAAATTACAATACTTTTGAAATATCTACTGACTACTATCTTAACCATTTAATAATTTATTGACTTAATTAACTATTAACAACGCTATTTTGAACAACATTTCTGTATGTACTAAAATATATGACAACTCTGCATTTCTTGTCTTATTTACTGTAACATAATATTTTTATATATTTCTAGAATTTTCTCGTCTTATCACTCGCTCATAATATTACTAATGATGAATAATACAACCTTTTTTTAATATGTTTTTGCGTTCTAATGATACATTGTTTGATATCTATTATGTTATTGTTAACAACAAAAATGAATGATTAACTAAAACAAGGACGAGATAAAAAGCGGTAAAAAAGGTAATGTACAGTTAATTTGAGGCACACAAAATACCAACTAATTAGCCTTTATATTATTGTTCAGAAAATAAACCACCAGTTTCTTTTCCTAATTCGATAATAATAGGAATAGGAAACGTCCAAAACCCTTACCAGTTTAATGGACGAACATTATTTTATATCCTATTTAATATGATTAAAATATATAACCGTAGACTTAATGACTTTTTTAAAAATACCACTAAGTTGTTTAATACATAATTTATACAGTGCTTTTCAAAAGTCCCCTCCCCCTATTTGCTTTTGAACGATGATAATGTAATGTTTTTCTTATTTATTTAAACAGTAAACGGGTGGGATAAATTTTAAACACGCGGTATGGCTACTTACGAATTTATTTAAACACTAAACTACTCACTAACACTTAATTTATATACCCTTAACTATTCACTTAAATTTAATTCTTTCCTGGTCACTGTGGACTTCCAAGGGCACTCCATATCGGCTGATAAATTCCTTCACCAATACATCCGCGACAGTTGTGGCCTCTTGTTTCGGAATAGCGTAAATTTACACCCACTTTGTGAAATAATCCATTACAACCAGTATGTATTTGCCACCATTTTCTGTCGTCGGAAATGGTCCAGCGATATCTAAAGCAATCCTTTCAAAAGGGCTTCCAACATTATACTGTTTCATAGATGCCTTTCTCTTGCGATATGGTCCATTACTCGTAGCACAAGTCGTACATTTCTTACACCAGTCCTTCACATCATCGGAGCTGTTCATCCAATAAAACCTCTCATGGATTCGCTGGAGGGTCTTCTTCACTCCCAGATGACCTCCCGATGGACTGTCATGTAACTTCTTTAGTACTTCAGCTACTCTTGTTCTCGGGATAACTAGCTGTCTCCTCATCTCGGAACCATAATCGTTTTCAAGGACTCTGTTCAACAGCCCTTCTTCCAGGGCAAGGTCCCACTGAGCCCAATACGCCTTGAGGTTCGGTGAAAATCTTGACAATTCTTGCCAGGTAGGTCTTTTTTTCTAACTCCTTGATTTTCTTGTCCATCGTTGTCATCTTATTCTCAATCTTCTCGTCCATCGTTGTAATCTTATTCTCGATTTTCTCGTCCATCGTTGACATTGTATTCTCAATTTCAGATTTTAGAGACGAAATTTCATTTTCAACGTCAGCGGCAATGTCGTTTTTCATTAATAAGATATCGGCAGATATATCGTTCTTCAAAGTAGAAATATCGCTCTTTATAGTTGAAATCTTCTCGCCCATTTTCTCTTCCATGGCAGAAATCTTCTCGTCCATGTTAGCAGAAATATTAACAGAAATTGACGAGATTAAGGTGGAAGCCTCGTCATTAAATAAAACTGTTTCTGGATCAAAACAGTCATTTTCCAGTGACACTTTAAGTCTTTCTACTAATTCACTTTTCTTACCGGACGTTTCCAACTCACGATCTTCCAATTCAGCTCTTAACTCAGTCACTTTCAAGTCATATAGTCTCTTGGCCGTTTTTACGTAGCAATTTATTTATATTACCCCACACCTGACACCGATGTAATATTTTTCTTATTTATTTAAACAGTAAACGGGTGTGATAAATTTTAAACACACTTACGAATTTATTTAAACACTAAACTACTCACTAACACTTACTTTATATACACCTCACTATTCACTTAAATTTAATTTATATACACACAACCTTCATTATTAATTTATATCAACACTTTACTGTTCGCTATTCCGGTGTATTCTTGTTTATTTGTCGAGATCACTTTATAAAGTAAACTGAACTTCTCCCCTGGTCGGTCCTTTATATATATATATATATATATATATATATATATTGAAGAGTGCAGTGAAGAAAGGGGGAAGGTCATTTTCGAATGTTTTTGAGAAATTTCAATTTTAAAGTTTGAAACCCTATTTTAAATAGAATAATGACTTATTTGTTACTTTTGTAATTTAAATGATTTAAATAAGTACCTGGTAACATTTTCATAAAGAATAAAATAAAAAATTGCTTATACAGGGTGCGAAAAAAATTTATTTTAAAAGAGTTACACAGTAAGTACACTTATATTTTAGGTTTTGAATTTTGAAACCCTATTTTAAATAGAATACAGATTTATTCGTTACTTTTATAATTCAAATAAGTACCTGGTAACATTTTCGTAAAGAATAACATGAAAATTACTTATACAGGTTGCCAAAAACATTTATTTTTTTACACAGTAAGTATGTAAAATTAGAATTTAGGTTTTCGAAGTATTTTGTTTCTTCTTGGTTAAGGCCTTTTTCTTAATTGGGATGACGGTGTGCGGCAAGTTCTTATAAAAGTTAATTGCCTTCTCAGTGCTGCATAGTTTCTTAAGATGTATTAAATCCCGATATTTCTCTGCAGATATTGGCGTCAAACCTGAAAAAGAATTAAATAAGATGTAGTTAAAAAAACAAGGTTCTCTTTATGATGTTTTTCTTACCAAAATAAAGTTTAGGTGGTAGGACAAACTGACTATCTGGATGCTTGGGTGTGATTGTATTTTTCGATGCAACAATGCGGTTGTTGATTACTGAGATGTTCCAGCATCCATTGTATGTGTTCCTGAACTCAATTAATCTAGGATGATCTTGTGAAATTTTCACTTCTCTAATCTCCCGAGGTTTAAATGAAGGTTTGGTCATATAAATTGAGTCCAATAATTCTGTCCAATTTCGAAGAAGAGCTTGGTCAACTTCAATTACAGTAAAAGGTTCTGGTTTTACTCTGCATGATTTTATTTCATTAAACCAATCTTCTGGAAGTTCAGCAGAAATTTTTTGATTAATTAACCCCATGTCCCTGTCGCACTTCATGTAAAAATGCCCCCGGACCGGAAAAATCACTTCTATAGTATCTAATCTTTTAGCAACATGGACGACGTAATGCAAATACCGAAAAACTGTAAAGTTCTTATTTTGACCCCCGCACGAGTCACAGAAGATGCGCAAATGTCTAACCTTACTACTCAGTTGAACAAAAATAAAGAAGTGGAGTAAAGACGCGACTTCGTTGGATCCTTTTCCGCCAATTATTTCTGGATAACAATAAAAGGTAGCACTGTTTGTTGATAGCACGTGCATGTTGAAAGAATGTAAAATAAGTTGCCTTTTATAATAAATATCATTGGTAGATAGGCTTGGCATAGGTAGATTTTTTTGAAAGTCCATCGCAGTACATTCAAAATCAACTTGCTTCATGGCCTGTTTCCTGGCCAATTTTTTTCGCTGGTAAAATACTTCAGCCTTACTTTTATGCAGGTTATTCTCCACTGTTTTTTTTCTTATCTCTGCTTCAGTACTTTTTTTCATTTCGTCAGTAACATCTGTACCTCGTAGCTTGCTTTGAAGAATCTTAAGCTCAGCTAAAAACTGGTCACACGAGCTGCAGGTATCGCTTCGTGGGTAACCAAAGCTTATATTAAAATTGGTATTAAATATATGTCGATAGGTTTCGTATGGCACAGGAGGATTCTTTGCTTCCAGATACAAATTGTGCATTTTTTTAATGTTTAGGTCTTCAGGTAAATACAGCTTTCTTGTCTTAGATCTGCTATAATGACTGTTGCGTCCCCTAAAACTGGAAATATGTGATTTAATCGTGCTTAATACGTATTCTGGTAACTTATGCTTCTTAATATTATAGCCTCGCTTGTCCTTAGATACCTTGCCAATATTTTTTAAAGATTTCTGAATAGTTTCAATTCGTTTCTTTCCAATACCGTGCAAGCTTAAAAATGCTTTAAAGCATACTGGCACTTCTACAGTTCTTTCATCATTTCGTATTCTCACCCTAAACGCATAAGAAGCATAATGTAAGTTAGCACAAAGTTCATTTTTATGTCTTCTTTGTTTCACCGGTAGTACCGTAATTAGCCCGCCCAAGTACATGTTTTGATCATTACGATTTAAAGAATTAAAATGGTTAATTATAAATGACCGGTTTTGTTCGCTAACAACACTGAAACACTTTAGTCTTTTGCAGTGGCAATATTCACCTACCTCGTGGCTTTGTTCTCGAAGTTTTTTCATCACATTACTGACTCGACCCGTAACTTTTCTCTTCCTGGTTTTCGCACAAGGAATGATGCCTTCATTATTACTCACTATCATAGCTTCAGTATCGCTAGCCATTTTTAACTTGAAACTTCAGCTAGGAACACGATCTTGTCAAACACAATTTACGCAGCGATACCAGCAGTAAGCACGTCACACTCGCGTGATTGCTCGAGTGAACTAAAACAGTGTAAATATGTCGGCAAATCAAGCAAATTCCAGTCAGGTCTCGACTCGAAAAGATTGACCTTTCCCATTTCTTCGCTGTCCGCACGGACATTCCCCTTTTCTTCACTGTAGGGTATATTAATAAACACGTTTTAATATTGACAGACCTCGATTCTTCCCTGTTTAGACATACATACTAATTCTATAGGTATTTAGCTACGCATTTCCACCATAAACTTGTTTTGCCAAAAAATTGACCTTCTCCCTTTCTTTCCTGCACTCTTATTAGTGCCTTTTTTACTAGATAATTCTAAATTGCGGCTTATACAAAAACAATTGGCTTCCTGGCATTTTCTAGATAAGACTGGTCACAAAAACAATGTCTAGATAAGATAGTCACAATCGAAAACAATTCTAAGAAATCCCTGCGCATTCGTCATAATTTTAACTTTCATACATGGCTTAGACAGAGTCGGATTCAGGGAATATACCAGTGTGCTGTTTCGTAACAATACTTAGACTGTGGTTTTAGGTGGTTGATTTAATATCGGGATCTCATCAAGTCTCTCAAGATGTAACATCCAGAGATTATACATCATTCAGCACAGACAAGGGAACGTTTAGGTTTACGAGGCTGCCTTTCGGGCTGAATGTAAGCCCTAAAAGTTTCCAAAGAATTATGACAATTGCGTTTACTGGAAAAAACGTTTTTGTATATAGACGACCTAATTGTAATAGGTTGCTCAGAAAAACACCATCTTCAAAAGTTGAGAAAGGTTTTTGAAACGTGTAGGAACCACAACTTGACATTAAATCAGCAAAAAGGAAGTTACTTATTTGGGTCATAAAATATCAGATAAAGGGGGTGAGCCGGACGAAACTAAATTTGTGGTTGTGGAAAAGTACCCTACACCAGTTAGTGCGGAAGAAGTGAAACGATTTGTAGCTTTTTGCAATTATTATAGGAAGTTTATCCCGAAATTCGCAGAAATTTCTCTACCATTAAATAAATTAACACGTAAAAACATAAAAGAGTGCGAGACTGCTTTTAATAAGTTGAAAAAATCACTTATTAAACCGCCAATATTGCAATATCCAGAATTTTCCAAACAATTTGATTACAGATACATCTAATGTTACATGCTCCGCAATATTATGTCAAAATCGCAATGGGGTAGATTTACCTATATCATATGCATCAAACAGTTTTACTAAAAGCGAACTCAACAAACCTATAATTTTAAAAGAATTAACCGCTATTCATTGGGTAATAATAGTATATTACGTAACGTGTGTTGTAAGAAGCATTTTACGCACGAAGCCGCGTAGCGGCGAGTGCGTAATTCCGTGAGTGCGTAAAATGCGTTACAACACGAGTTACGTACTATACTTTACCTACGTCCCACTTGTACTTTTATTTATAATCTTATTAAGGTATTTAAAGTACAAGTAAAAACGTACATCCTCGATGCCCAGCCAAGTTGTATAAAAGTCGCTTCTCGATGCCCAGCCAAGTTTCGTAAAAGTCCGTCCTAAGTAGTATTTATTCCCTTAGGTGGATTACTTCCCTCAGGAATCAAATACCACCCGCGGGATTAAATGGACCACTTTAGTCGCTTAGTGTATAATATACTATTGTTTACTAATATGAGATACATTCAGATAGCTTAAAGATGCGGAGTGAATGAAACGGAACCAATTATCATATAATTCCAAATAACTCTTAGTATTAAATGCAATCTCATATCTAATAAATGTTATCAACCATTTATATATAGAATAAAATTCAACGTCAAATATCTAAGTAATTCATTTTGAATAAAATGGCTACGTCTATTAACAGTTGCTAAGTGGTTGCCATGGAAGCCGTGCGATTTACTTTACAGCCGTGCGTTTTGTTTTACCGTGCGTAATAGACGTCTTACATTGATTGCCGACTGTGTGTTTTTGACTACTTACAGGGGTGGTCGTAGGTAAAATACTTTAAATGTAACTTATATGGTGCACCTACATTTTTAGTGAAAACAAATCATAAACCATTACAACATTTACTCGCAATGAAATATCCTTCTTCCAAAGTAACACGAATTAGATTATATCTAGAAGGGTATGAAAATATTTCACCAATGTTAAATATGCAAGTGTGGTAGAATTGGTAAGACATACGGTAGTCGCTATTTTAACAGAAAGCTGGAAAACATCAATTAATCATGTAATTAAAATTGAAGATTCCTACCTAAATGCAAATGTTGGTTATTAACCTTTCGGAACTCGCGCGCGGACTCTCGCTCCGCAGCTCAACTTATCCTAGGTTAATTCTAAAATTCGTAACTCGAGGAGCTTGCTCCGCTTAGAATCTTCCTTCAACGCTGCACTGGCTAAGCAGTAGTGCACAAGTCGTTGATTAGTGGAGCTGGTTGAAAAATATTTAGGTATGCGGACTGTGAGTCCGCATGCAACTGTTAGTGATAAATTTCTTCTCGGATTTTTTTACAAAAGAAAAGTATGTTTTTATGTGGTTTTTTATTTTATTTATAAAATAAAAAAGTCTAATAAAATAAATGAAGGGATAAGCTAATTTTTACGTCTTTTTAGGATGGCCTACTCTTGGGAAAAGGAACAGGCACGCCTGAACCAGTTGATGATTGACTGCCTGGAAGAAAGCGATAACGAGTTTGATGTACAATTTGATGATCAGGAGGAATTTGGAGAAGAAGACCATGTTGAGGAGCAAGACCTTCACACAGACACTGAACAAGAGATATCGGACGTGGAAGAACCAGAAAATTTGGAAACGCCATGGGAAGGGCAGCCTATGTTTGTTGGTAAAGACGGCGTTACGCATTGGGCAAAGCATGTCCCTAAACAAAATGTAAAAACTAGAGCGCAAAATCTAATCAAGCACCTCCCAGGAGTGAAAGGTACCGCCAGGGGTTTGAAAAGAGAGATTGACATTTGGAAATATTTTTTTACCGATGACATTTTAAATTCCATTGTTTATTATACAAATAAACATATTCAGTTGGTTAGACCAAACTATCAGCGGGAAAGGGATGCTAGAGATACGGATATCGTGGAGATTCGAGCATTGATTGGTCTATTGTATTTAGCAGGAGTGTTGAAGTCAAGTCGTCTACATACAGAAGAGCTGTGGGCTAAAAATGCTACTGGGGTAGAATTATTCAGGTTGACAATGTCTGAGAAAAGATTTCTATTCCTTTTAGTAAACCTGCGATTTGACGATTTAGAAACTAGAAACGACAGGACACAATTTGACAAGTTAGCCCCAATTAGGGAAGTTTTTGACGCTGTGGTGAACAACTATAAAACTGCTTATACGCCATTCGAATTTGTAACCATTGACGAAAAGTTAGAAGGGTTTCGGGGACGCTGTTCATTTAGACAGTACATCCCTAGTAAACCCAACAAGTACGGGATTAAGATTTTTGCTATGGCGGATTCCAAGACATTTTACACTTTGAATATGGAAGTTTATATTGGCAAGCAACCGGACGGACCCTATGAATGCAGCAATTCACCAACTGCAGTGGTACAAAGACTATGCCAGCCAATCAAAGGAACAAGTCGCAACGTGACTGTGGACAACTGGTTCACTAGTATGGACTTGTTGACGTCACTTTATACAGATTTCAAGCTGACTCTTTTAGGCACTGTCAGGAAAAATAAAAAGCAATTGCCCCTCGAATTTTCACGTCCATCAGGTCGCCCAATTGCTTCGAGTATGTTTGCCTTCAGGAATGACTGTACACTGGTATCTTATATACCAAAGAAAAATAAAAACGTCTTACTGTTGTCAAGTATGCACTTTGATGACAAAATAGATGCCAGTACAAATAAACCAGACATGATAATGGACTATAACGCTTCAAAGGGTGGTGTTGATTGTGTAGACAAACTATGTGCGGCCTATGATTGTGCGCGAAACACTAAACGATGGCCCATGGTTTTATTTTACTCTTTACTAAATGTAACTGGAATAAACTCTTTTGTGATTTTTTCGATAAATAACGCTACTGAAATAAGACGAAGGATGTTTTTGCGAGCCTTATCGTCTCAGTTAGTAGAAGAACATGTTCGCCGACGTGCTACCCAGCCCATTCCCAGGGCTATTCAACTGAGGATAAATGAAGTTTTTGGAGCAGAAACCACCAGAGCACATCCAGTTCCAGAAACACCAGCAGGTCAGAGAGGACGTTGTTTTATTTGCGACCGACGAAAAAATAGGCCTACACGCTATTCTTGTATCGAATGTCACAAGTTTATTTGTTTGGAACATTCTCTAATGATATGCCCTCAGTGTCACCCATAATGTTTGTTAAAAATTTTTTGTACCAGCTTTTTCTTATATTTGTTCGAGTTCTTGGTTATATTATGTTTCTAACATTACTAAAATGTTTAAATTTGGTTAATAAATGACTTTTAATATCTCAATTTGTATATTTATTTAAGAATTATAACATGAAACTTGTAAAAATAGTATTTCACAGTTGCGGACTAAGAGTCCGCGCGCGACCTTTCTATCACAAAAGTGAGCGCGAGTTCCGAAAGGTTAACCTATATGAGGACGACAGTGATACTGAAATTATTATGGAATAGACGTTAATAAATATTACAATTTTATGTTTAAATTTCATCCGTAATTTTATTCACCGTAGAATTATAAGTCTTCAAACTAATTCCTCATAGCTAATAATAACAGCTAAAAGCATTAAGTTTCCATTTGATAATTTCTCTAGCTATTTATTTTATTTCAGAAATTTATAACGTCAATACATAGGGGATGATTAAGCCCTTTTGACGAGTATTCAGGTACACCGCCATATAGCTGTTTGTGGTAGCAGTAGTTACCTTTCAAACTATATGCAATCCTAGTCCCCCGAATCCATTCTTCGTTTTTGTTGCATCGTCATCGGCTACGGTATAAATTTCGGAGAGTTGCGCTTGCGTCGAATCCGGCGCCGGTCCATTTTGCCGCCGCCACAGCTCGTTGCCGTTCCCACTATCGTCACCGCCGACCTCGCCTCTTGATCTTGTTCCTTCGGCAAGTTAAGCGGGTGTTGCCAGATCAGAATTTTGCAACTGCTTTTCAGAAAATAGCTCTTATTTCATCTAAACCTGTACAGAATGTCTCGAACAGCAACACGCTTGAAATGTTGAAAACATTTGTAAAGATCGTACTTGTACCAGAAATCGAAGACGCCATTTTAGACATTTATTATAACTTTTCTATCAGTATCAGGTGGGAGAGAGCAACTTATTTTTATTATAATCTATTGGTATTAGTTATTGAGACCTATTTAATTTCATTGTAGCTTCGTTGAATCAGTTGGAGACAGTTTTCCAGATATTGTTTTCAATTCTTAATTAGCTCTATTAAATTTTTTCTTGCAGATTTGTCTCGTTGTCAGATTTCTCGCAATTTTAGTTTTTTTGCAATTTTCGTTAAACAATTACTGTGTTTTCGTTATTTGCTGGTTTATTTTAGTTGTTGGTGTCGCTTGCCAAGCTGTATTTTGTATGGGTTTTGTTACGTTTTGTAATTTATTTGCTATTTCTTCCGCTGTTTTCAACGATACTTTCAAATTTAACATTTTGTCCAAATTTTGTTTGAATATTTCCCAGTTGGTTTTCTGTTACACAAAATAGGACTTTTGGCTGCTAGGACTTTTGGTTGCTCTACAAAATTCAGGTGCATCGCTAGTATTATTCACGTCTGATATTTTATTAGGATCACTTGGCCAGTGGGTTGGTTCACCTGTTGCAATATCCTTTACTTATTTTGAAATTAAATGAAAGAAAAAGTTTAACAAAAATATATCCTCTCTTAATAATAACCAGTACAAAAGTGAAGTTCATGGCCACGTAGCTGTAAATATGATATAATGCAGATAAGATGGCGTCCAAGTTTTCTTCTCCTTCCAGAATATAGTCAGGTATGTTGGCTATATCTTGACGAATATTATTGATCCAGTTACATTCCAAAAAGAGGAAAAAAATAAGGCGGCCAAATTATAGTTTTTAGTTGTAAAACAAATCTCAATACCTTAAGTAGGGGAGACCGGTGCAAAATGATTTAGTAGTGCAAAACGATTCTCCCCAAATGTCTAACGATGTATTGTATTTTAGTAAATGGCAACATTACCAACTGATCGAGCAATATTTTGGTCAGATTCACTGTGTTTTATAAAACATAGTTTTCGGCGCTGTTGATCTAATGGTGCGTTTAGATTGAGCGAAATTGTTTCGCGCAACAGTTTCGCGAAAATGTTTCGCGAGTCGCTGTCTCGGCATAACTGTTTACACGAGGCGAAACGTTTCGGGTTGACAAGCGAAAACAAGGTGAGCCGCCAGTTTGTGAGAGACAAGCATGCCGGTTGCTCCGAGTGCAGCGTTTGCAATTATGATTTATAATTGTATTGAGAAAGAAAAGAAAAAGAAATAAAAGAACACGCCGATGGTGGTTGAAAGATATATTTCGTCGGAGATTTCAATATGGAAACAGACTCCTGAGGGATATGACAGCGAAACCTTGTGAATATTCTTTTCGAAGCATTACTCGGATGACCACAGAAGATTTTGAACAGCTCGTATTACTAGTTGATCCTAAAATAAGAAAAATGGATACCAACATGAGACAGGCTATATCTGTAAAAGAGAGGTTGACAGTTTGCTTGAGATTTCTTGCTACGGGAGATTCCTACAGCAGCCTACAATACCTCTTCAGAATATCGAAAAGCGCAATATCAAGAATGATTCCAGAAGGTTGTGATGCGTTAGTTCAGTCACTTAAGGAATATGTAAAGGTAAAAGATATTCTTTTTTTTTATTTTCTTAGTTATTATTATTTATTGAAACGAAAAATGTTCACATATCTAATAAAACAGATTGTATATTGACTTCTGGAGTGATATTTTCTGAGGTATCTAATGTTGTTAGAGGAGCGTTTGATGAATAAGTCGATGTTTGGCTCCTATAATCATGTGAACTATGTGACGACGCAGAAGGCGAACTGTGCGGGAAGTGTATTTGTAAAGTATTACCATATGAAGCAGAATACATTCCCATATCTGCTTCAAATAAAATATTAGCGAAGGCTCGTTTGACGTGCGCCAGCGAGTGCTGGTCGTATTTTCGTAGTTCATTCGCCAAATTCAAAGCATAGATGAAGTACGCATCATTAGATGAATCAACAGATGACTTCAAGATTTGCATAGCTTCACGCATCATTGAGTCGGATTCTTTCTCAGCTGCCTTACGTTTGATGCCAGTTCTCTGTCTCCTGCTAGTATTTGGGGTAGGAAAGGTAGTCTCTTGCGACATCTGCTGACGTGTGGTCGAACATGAAGTAGCTGCCGATATAGTAGTTGCAGTTGCTGTAGTTGCAGATGTATATTCTGCGGGGGTGACCGTAGGCGAAGTTGGCGTCACAGGAACTTCTATTTCGGAGTGTTCCTGAAACAAAACAAACAACGGTTAAGTAATTCTTTTCGGAACCAGGTTAATTTTATTTTTGACTCCTTGTGAACATATTTGGCATAAAAATGTTTTCGCCTTTATTTTGAATGTTATTAATTTATTTTGTTTTGATTTCAGGTACCATCTACTACAAAAGAGTGGCTTCAGATCTCCTCCGAATTTGAACGAAAGTGGCAATTTCCTCACGTTATCGGGACTATCGATGGAAAACACATTATTTTACAAGCACCTATTAATTCAGGGACTGAATACTACAACTACAAAAATTTTTTTTAGCATTGTGCTGTTAGCAATAGCCGACGCAGACTACAATTTTATCTATGCTGATGTAGGATGTCAAGGGCGGATATCGGACGGTGGTGTATTCAAAAATACGGCATTGTACAATAAATTGGAGAGGCGCGAATTAAGTATTCCTCGCCCAGAAGTCTTACAAATTCCATATTCTATGCAAGTACCATATTACGTATTAGGTGACAAGGCGTTTGCTTTGAGTGAGTACACGATGAAACCATTTAATGGTAATCCCGTGGTACGTTCACCGGAACGTGTATTTAATTACCGTCATTCGAGAGCACGTCGCGTCGTGGAGAATGCCTTTGGGATAATGACTTCAGTATTTCGTGTATTGAGAAAGCCTTTACTTGTGTAACCAGAAATAGCAACAAAAGTTACTTTAGCAACCATTTATTTACATAACTTTCTACGCAAAAGTACTTCTCATGGAACGTACACTCCTCCTGGAAGTTTCGATACTGACAACAATGGCGACGCACCTATGGCATCGTTCTTTCCAATCCGCAATATTCCGCGAAGGACATCCGCACAGCTCAAAGATGTTCCCTTACATTTAGCTAATCATTTTATTTTAAATCAACCGTTGCCGTGGCAGGACCAATATTAAGGATCCACTTACCTCACTAGCAGTATTCACAGTTTCCCTTGGGATGTCTTTATCAGCCAAAAACTCAAAGTATTTGTAGGCGAACCATTTAGAGTCATATACTTCATCGCTACCTGTAACAATAATACTAATAAATAGTACGCTTATTTTAGTGTATTTATTTAAGGAGTTATCTCGCTTTATGGTACTAGTATGCCTGCTGTGACACAATTACAAAAAGTCCGACAAACAAGTATATATTAATACAAAGCATAAAATAATAAAAAATTACATACCGGAACCAGTGACTCTGCTTTTTTTCTCCCTGGACCTCTCACTCCTATAGGAACCCTTCAATGTTTTCATTTTTGCCTTTAAGGTAGCAACAGGGTACTGCAATTTTGAACTAATTTCCTTCCAAGCATCCTCTCTCTTCATGCGGTTATGGTGCACCTTATCTTTGGCAACCCATAAAAATCGGTACTTTGCATAAAGTTCAATGAGGCGGATGCTATCCTCCTGGTCCATTTTTGGCGCGAAACAGTAGAATCGGTTTACACTACAAGAAACACGAGACGAGAGGCTCTCTGATGCGCGCTTCAATACCGACTGAGGAGTGGCTCACCACGAAACATACTAGCGAAAACAAACGAAATAAGTTTTGGGGTGAGTACCAGGTATATACGACGCGAAACATTTTCGCGAAACTGTTGCGCGAAACAATTTCGCGCAATCTAAACGCGCCTTAAGGTATGCATACCACTATAACGTACTAGTTGTTATATGTTTGAATGACAGGTATTGAACTCTACAGTAGAAACGGTGAAGCTTTTCCGTCACGTGACCTAATCTACGATTTATGCTACATATATTTTCTACATACTATATTCTTCTATTAATATAAATCAAACATAACCACGTACGATCGATTGTCTTTTTCACAAGACCAACTAAAAGACATACGTAATAGTTTCTTTCAGTTTGCTGTAGTAATCGTAAAAAGAGGCAACGATATAATTAACGTAACGTGAATAACTGATTGTACTAAAAGTTGAATTTGACATTACCACAGTTGAGGTTATGCGAATTTAGTGTACTGTCTTGTTTTTAGCGAATTTTTGGATTGAATTGTAATGGACAATTCGCCTTATCATAGTATACTAGCAAAAAAGCAACCTTCCACTTCGTCAAAAAAATATCAAATTATCACTTGGCTAAAAGCAAACAATGTTGACTTTAATGAAAACCTCTCAAGACCTGAACTATTACAAATTGCTAAAATGAAACGGAAAGAAAATGTATATGTCGTTGATGAATTGTTCCGAAAACATGGTCATGAAGTCTTAAGGCTACCGCCCTACCATTGTGCTTATTTGGGCCCACTGCAAAACATGTTATAATAAGTATATTGGCAGAGACGGATACGGTGATGAAAGGGTCTTGAGTATGTGGAAAGAAGCATTGGAAAATTGCAGTGCAAATGTTTGGGATAACTGTGTTAGGTTAGGCATACCGAAAAAATAATCGAAGACTGGTTTACTCGAGAACAAAATTTGGTGAACATGCAAATTGAACCAGTGATAATAAATAATGGTGATGACAGCTCAGATTCCGAAACGGAAGAACTGTAAATCAAGATTTGTCATATGAATAATAAATCTCACTTGTTCTCACTGCTGTAAACATGTGTTTCAGAAGCAATGAATCATTATTATTTTTGTAGTTCTCTTTTACTTATTTGTTAATAACAGCTGATGTAAAGGACCAGCCACTAATTAGATATATAGAGCTTTGGGTTCCAGTTAAAACTTTTCTAAACTTCGTCTGTGTTTTTCCGTTTCTAGTACCTATATGTGTTTAAACTTTATTTTTGATGTAATTTGCGTATATTTCTATTTTTACTTTTAATATTACACGGGTTCCATTTGATGTATTGCCCTGATGGTAGTTATATATTTATCGAAACGTCGACCTTCAAGCTGTGTGGGAGTCTTCTATTTACAATCTATAGCCTATCAAAAAAAAATCGTTCTAATATAATCAGTTTAAAAAGTGTAATTTTAAAAGTTTTAGAGGACGCCCTGTCAGTAGATTAAATATTACGTCAGTTTCATGAACTAGGTACATAAATTATATGTATTTATATAAAATCCAAGACTTCCTGCAAAAAACCAGCTCTCCACTAAACAGCCAGCATGGTTAATATTAATTTCGGATTTTGTAACTTATTCACCCAGTATATCGATAGTTTTAATAAATATGTCGATGTTAACCATATAAATAAAATAAATACAATTGAAAAAGTTAAATTTCTTGTATAATTACCAATTCGTGAAATGCCGACCTTTGGAATATTAGTCATAACGATTATTTCTATTGAGTTGACAGAAGTTCTGATCATTGAATAAAAAGTAAAGGAAGGAGCAATAAACACAAGTTTGGTTGATCAGGATGGTTGTTGCATATGGCGGACGGCAATATCCGTTTTACCATAGGCGCGCTATATAAAATTATTTTGTAGCAAATAAAAAACAATCTTTAGGAAAACTAAAAACATATTTTTATGCATCAAACTTTTATAATCAATATTTACACATTATAAATAAATCCAATTTGAAAAAATGCAAATAAATATTTCTTAAATGTATAGTGTTACAACAGTTAACTTACTATTTTTATTTTTATGTTACGCCTATGTCTTAACCTTGTCATTCATCAAAATATGAAATGTTTATTTTGCATCTTTTATATTATTTAAAATTAATATAAAATAAAGTATAAAAGAAAACAACTTACCTATGAAAAGTGATGCCTAAAGATTTATTTTTAGGGGTATTGGAGCAACCGCAGGCTGCACAACTAACCATTTTGTTTGTAGTCTAATTACTAATGTTTCAACACTTAAAACACTATTATAATTAATCCTAATAAACACTTATTTAAATACAAAACAAAAATACAAGAAAAACTAATGAAAAACACTATAAAATTATTATAAAACTTCCAAAAGCAAAAACGTACTCTCCAACCAATGCAACAACAAAATAAAATGAGTCATACTTGGTTGTTCAAGATGGCTACTTCCGTCTTGCTTTCTCTCTATGAGTGTAGATAGTAGCTATCCTTCCTTTACTTTTTATTCAATGGTTCTGACTTAATTCATGTGAATATTGTTGCTGACGTAACAGTCACGTGATGGAAAAGCTCCATCGTTTCTACTGTATTTATTTTGCAAGGTTTACGTTGTTTCAAAACTTCAACTTGAAACATATTTAGTGCACGGGACATACAAGAATCTACGAGTTTTCACCTCGGCTAATATCGGCACAGATCACAGACTTGTGATAGGCAAATTGAGAGTGGCAATTCCGCTAATAGGCCAGGCGACAAGTAATGTAAACCGTAAAAAAATTTTGGCAAAGCTTTTATGATTTTATTTACAACCATATATGTAATGCTGTCATTACTAACGTCATTGAAGGTTGGGAAGTGTCACATTACACACCTCTACTTCCCGCCCTCACTTCCCGCCCTCATTTCATCTATTCTAGATAAATATTTTTTATATTAAAAAAAATAACATATTTTTTTACAAATTTTATAATACCTATTTAATGGCAAACAATAAAAAACAACAATGAACTAAAATACAACAAACTACTTATTGATATTAATCGTTAAATTTGAATTATTGTAAGCGTTTATTGAAATACTTAGGTCTGTACCAGCGCTGGACCCTCCAACAGTTGTCTCTTTGGGCGACAAATTAATTTCATGTTGAATGACTGAGGTTTGTGAACTACTTGCAATAGCTACAGAAAAATAGAAAAATTCAATATAGAATTACTCGAACAAGCAAGTACCAAGAAACTCTAATGCGATCGATGCACACAATATATCTACCAAAATACTAGACTACCACACGACAATCTTGATACAGTGTGGAAAAAACTAAAAGACAACATACACAACGGTGCCAAAGATAGCCATAGGGGCACATATAACCTCACAAGACAACAGACCAAATAATAAACCCTGGTTCACAATGGAAGTCAAGCATATCATGAGAGAAAAGAAGGAACCATATTTAAAATACAGAAAATTCCGAACAACAGAGAACCAAAATAGATACATAGAAGTAAGAAACACAGTGAACAATAGAGTACGAGCAATAAAAGAGCGAAGGTTTAGTAACGAAATGGAAGCAGATATCTACGAAGCACAAAAACGTATCTGTAAACAGCTTAGAGGCATGAAAAAAGGCACAAACGAGGCGATACAATTAAGAACAATTCCAGGTGGAAAAAATTTGTTGTAGACCTTTATACAGATACAGGATTAATCGGACCAGGATATGGGTAAAATATTTTTATATAAAATATAATTTTTTTACATTTCCTAAATCCCGGTATAACTTTTAGAAACTGGCAACGCTGCTTAAATGTGACTGTAGGATTAATATTTTTTATTTTGTTTTTTCATACGCTTTAATACAGGGGTGGTTTGTTGTCATTACCGCATTTTAATTTAAATTGATTTGTTTGATTTTGAAGACTCGCCAGAACCTAATGCACTAAATGACACCGAAGAAGACACAATGAAAATTACAGAAGAGCAAGTGAGTCAAACAATCAGGAAGCTCAAAAATAGAAAATCTCCAAATGAGGATAGAATACCAAATGAACTCATCAAATATGCGGGAGAGGATATGATAAACGAATACATAAAACTGTTCAATATAATAATACAACATGGAAGAATACCTGAAGAATGGAAACAAAGTACAACAATACCCATTTTTAAATAAGGTGCAGAAACAGACTCGTCAATTACCGCGGAATAACTCTCCTAAGTACCTCATCGAAATTATTAACAAAGGTTTTAGCTGATACAATAGCAACAGTAGTCCCCATTAGTGAAGAACAACAAGGATTTAGAAAGAACCGATCAATTCTTGATGCATTATTTATAATGAGACAACTAGTAGAATCCCATGAGTACAATACTCCCGCGTATATTTGCTTCATAGACCTCACAAAAGATAGGTAGAACTCAATAACACACCTAAAAAACTCATCAAAATTATAATGGACTCAAATACAAACACTACAACACGAATACGCACAAGATACACGTTAACACACCACATACGGATAAAATTAGGAATCCGTCTAGGTGACAGCTTAAGCCCACTCCTTTTCAATACGGTTTTGGACCAACTAGGAACTCCGTAAAGAACACACAGTTAGGATATCGATTGAAAATACGTAAAATAAATATAAATAATATATTATTTTACGCAGACGATACCGTGCTCATCGCAGAATCAGAAGATGACCTCCAAAGAATGCTACATGCAACAAAAAGGCTGAAGAACTAAACATGGCAATCTCAAAAACCAAAACAAAATGTATGGAAACACTATCTTCGACCAAGTCATGTCATTTGAGTACATAGGGTGTAAGAGTACAGCATTCCTGGAAGATGAAGTAAGAAACAAGCAAATAAAGCTGCCATAGTATCTGGTCATCTTAGACAACCAATTTGGAGGAATAAATACCTCAGCATGGGTAGTAAGTCCAGAATTTATAAAACATGTGTGATGCCCATCTGAGCACATGGTGCAGAAATACGTGCTGAGGCAACAGTAACCAAAATAATACTCAGAACAACAGAGATGAAAACCTTAAGAGCGATAACAGGAAATACCCTATACGATACGCAAAGAAACATAGATATAAGAGAGAAGTGCAATACCGACGACGTGGTGAGGTGGATAAGGAAAAAGGAGAGAAGAGAGTGGAATCAGCATCTAAACAGAATGATAGAATGGCCATCAAGGTCGGCAACAATATCCCCACGGGTGAAGACCAACCGACAGGCTCCCCAAATGATGGCACGACAACTGGCAATCAACGTCTCAAGAACTGCTGTAGCAGCGGAATTGAACAGGCGAATCACCTATAATAATAAAAAGAAGAGGACTTACAAAAATAATAAATGGGGCAAAACGAACCTCTATGAGGTGGGGCGAAATGGTCGTGGATCTTTTACCCCACTTTTTCGGTTTTTATTGCTTTGCAGACTCAATCATGGTGCGTATACCTACGTAAGAAATCCCGAGCGAACTGGACCATTGAGAGTATGGAACAAGCTATTGACAACTTTTAGCGTTCCCATCAGCACATGTCTACTACCATACTAATTTGTATGTCAGCTGGTGGAAACTATGTTCCGCCATTAATAATTTTGTGGCAGATACGCATGAAGAAGGAATTTAAAGATGGAGCACCTCCTGGAACTATTTTCGCTAGCAACGACAGTGGATGGATGACCGTTGAAATATTTTCGATTTAGTTTGATAATTTTGTACATCCTATTACACCACCGGCGTCAGATCCTGCATTATTGATCTTTAACGGGTATTGCAGCCACTTGAAAGTAATCGAGAAAACTAGAAGAACACATGTTTGTTACTCTTTTGTGCCTACTCCCTCACACATCACACAAACTACAGCCATTAGATGTGCGCGTAATGCGTTTTAAATAAGCAAACTTTTTTGCGAAGCATATTTGAAAGGTTGTACTTCCGAAAATGCTATCAACACTTTCGAGAAAGTGAAAATTGTGCCTATTTTAAAAAAACTTAATTACCGATATAGATTTTGCCGCAGTAGAGGTTTCAGAAAAGGATGAAAGTTTTTCTAATGTAGCTGAACACAAACCTCGTATGGATGCGAATTCAGCTCAAACTATACTTGGAACAAGTAGAGACGTCCAATCTCATCCTATCCCTAGAACATATGCCACAGGTGATAATAATGTAGCAGATGACAATCAAGTTGGGTCAGTGGAAGCTATTGCCAATCCAACTTTTAAAATATCTGCTATAGATATTGGACCATTACCAAAAACAACAACCTCTATAAAAAATACGAATAGACAGGAAAAAGCGATATCTTAAGCAGTAGTCCGTAAAATAATGAGCTGCATGAACAAACTAAAAAAAAGAAGAAACTGAGAACCAGAATAAAGAAAGAGTAAAGAGTAGAACTCTTAGAATTTAGAAAAAAAGATGCCAAATAGAAAAGGAAATAAGGAAGCCTAGTTAGAATCTGAGACAACGCTCCAGATCGGATATTTATTAAGTCTCGAAAATGGACACTTCGTGTAATAATGCACATGATGGACTTTGCCCTGACAAACAGCTGGATACAATACCGGAAAGACTGCGACAAGTGTAATATATCTGAGAAAATGCAGATGAAGTATCTTCAGAACTAGAGTTGCTGGGAGTCTGATATATAAGAGTAATCCAGTGAGTAAGCTAAAACGAGGAAGACCATCTTCACCATCGCCATCTCCTTCAGTATTCAGAAGACGTGGAGAAACCAGACCTGACAGATGACGTCGGTCATTTTCCCTTATTTGATCAAAACAAAGAAGCTACAAGGTGCATAAATGTTGATTGTACGGGACGTAGTCATATTTTCTGTTCCAAATGCACTAAAAGCTAGGAACTGTTTTACGGCTTTTCATAATAAATAGTAATTACACATTTTTTTGAACTGGTTCTCATGCACAAAACTGTATTTCTTTTGTAAAAAATGAAAATAAAGTTTTTTTATTTAACTTGTTTATTTAAGTAGTCTCACTACCAAAATGTCCAAAAATATTTTTTTCCAATAACTTAAAAATTACGTCTCAAAGGGTTAAAAATTTTCCTCTCACTCATTTACTTCTAAAATACTAGGATATTCTTCAGTCAACCTAAAATTATATGGACACAACCATAATAATGTTAAGTTATTAATTCTTAACAATCTATGTTCTGATGTTATATTAGGTCATGATATTTTAAGTAAACACTCGTCTTTGGAGTTGAAGTTAGTTGGGAATAAATCTCCTCTTTGCATTTCTAGTTTAGTGGCTGCTAAAGTTCCCGGAGCCACTCTTTTCGAAAATATGTCTCGTGATTGCCGTCCTATTGCTACCAAATCTAGAAGATATTCACAGACCGATGAAAAGTTCATCGAATCTGAAATCAAAAAGCTTTTACAGGAAGGTATTATTCAAGAAAGTCGTTCCCCTTGGAGAGCGCAAGTCTTGATTACTTCCAACAGTAATCATAAAAAAAGAATGGTAGTTGATTACTCTCAAACGGTAAATAAATTCACATTAGTGTTTTTAAATGAAACTCTTGGTCTCTAGTTAATTCCACAATATAATAAAAGTTATTGAAAATTCTAAAAAATTGACAATTGTTTCGATAAATCAATATCATTTAAAAACACTACTATGAGCATATTCCACGAAGTAAGGGTCGAGACAGTCAATTTTTAGTATACTGGTAAAAAGTTTAATTGTTTTAGTAGAGAATTTTGATTTGGAGTCATTGATCGTAAGCCTGTACTTTTGTGCAATTTTGATGAATTTGTCCAAGTTAAAATCATGCTCCTCCTGAGTTTTACCACAAATGGTAATGTCATCTAAATAAGGAAATGTATCTTTAAGATCCTTTAACTGTATTATGCTATTGATTACTCGTTGAAATCCAGCAACATCATTTTTTACTACAAAAGGTATTCTAGTATACTGGTAGAGCTGCCAAAAGCTTCAAAAGCAGTGAACTGTTTATCAGAAGACTTGATAGGAATTTGATGATAAGCGCTCTCCAGATCAACGGCGCCGAAAAATGTGTATTGAGATATACTCTGAATCATTTGATCTATTCTAGGAAGTGGAAATGCGTCTAGAAATGTGAATTTATTTAATGAAATTGACTGTCTCGACCCTTACTTCGTGGAATATGCTCATATTAGTGTTTTTAAATGAAACTCAAGGTCTCTAGTTAATTCCACAATATAATACAAGTTATTGAAAATTCTAAGAAATTGACAATTGTTTCGATAAATCAATATCATCGTCAGAATGACAGAAGTTACATTTCATTTTATGCCTACCTGATGTTTAGTAGTTATATTTTTTTGGCTAGACCAAGAAGTAACATAACTTGTGATTGGCTTAATATATGTTTATAGAAAAAAGAAGAAGATGTGATATTACAAATATTGAAGCTTAGATATTATTAGCCCTATGGTGATATCCTGGATATCATTTTTCCAATTAAGATCAGTATAACTGTGCAATGATATAGAAAACCAGGAAAACTATATCTGCTGATCTTTACAATTATCACTTAAGAAGACAGTTTATTAGTGGAGAATTCCCTAGATTTAACTGTTCATTGACAACTTCATATTGTGGGTTTCTTAAATGTCTTCTAATTTCCAGTTCTTCAAGGAAATCCAGTTCTTGTTTCTTTTCACAAATATGCAGCACTTCTAGTTCTGTGTTAGGTGTCAATGAATGATTGGTGTCAAGTAAATGTTTTGCGTAGTGAGATTTATCTGGTTGTTTTAATCTGTAAGCTCGTAAGTGCTCACTGTATCGTATTTCAAAATTCCTAAGGGTCTGACCCAAATAGACAGCATTACATTCTGGACATTTGAGTTTATATATACCTGACTTCTTTAATAGTGGTATTTTTGTTTTTACATTTAACAATTTTGTACTAACGTTACTTTCTGTTTTAAAAGAAATTGTTGCATTCGTTGCTGAAGATATTATCTTTGAAATATTATTAGAAATATTTCCTGCATATGTGATGGTTTTATAAGTTTTAATTTCATCAGCTTGTTTAGGATATATTAGTTGTAATGCCACTTTTTTCTCTTTTTTACTAATTAGTTTATTTATCATATCTAATGGATAACCGTTAGATGTTGCTATTTGTCTAATTGTATTAATCTCTCTATCAAAATTACATTTGTTCATAGGAACTGAAAAAGCTCTATGTATCATTGAATTATATGCTGCTAGTCTGTGTGAGACAGGGTGGTTAGAATTGAATGGAATTGTCACACAGACTAGCAGCATATAATTCAATGATACATAGAGCTTTTTCAGTTCCTATGAACAAATGTAATTTTGATAGAGAGATTAATACAATTAGACAAATAGCAACATCTAACGGTTATCCATTAGATATGATAAATAAACTAATTAGTAAAAAAGAGAAAAAAGTGGCATTACAACTAATATATCCTAAACAACCATAAAACCATCACATATGCAGGAAATATTTCTAATAATATTTCAAAGATAATATCTTCAGCAACGAATGCAATAATTTCTTTTAAAACAGAAAGTAACGTTAGTACAAAATTGTTAAATGTAAAAACAAAAATACCACTATTAAAGAAGTCAGGTATATATAAACTCAAATGTCCAGAATGTAATGCTGTCTATTTGGGTCAGACCCTTAGGAATTTTGAAATACGATACAGTGAGCACTTACGAGCTTACAGATTAAAACAACCAGATAAATCTCACTACACAAAACATTTACTTAACACCAATCATTCATTGACACCTAACACAGAACTAGAAGTGCTGCATATTTGTGAAAAGAAACAAGAACTGGATTTCCTTGAAGAACTGGAAATTAGAAGACATTTAAGAAACCCACAATATGAAGTTGTCAATGAACAGTTAAATCTAGGGAATTCTCCACTAATAAACTGTCTTCTTAAGTGATAATTGTAAAGATCAGCAGATATAGTTTTCCTGGTTTTCTATATCATTGCACAGTTATACTGATCTTAATTGGAAAAATGATATCCAGGATATCACCATAGGGCTAATAATATCTAAGCTTCAATATTTGTAATATCACATCTTCTTCTTTTTTCTATAAACATATATTAAGCCAATCACAAGTTAGGTTACTTCTTGGTCTAGCCAAAAAAATATAACTACTAAACATCAGGTAGGCATAAAATGAAATGTAACTTCTGTCATTCTGACGATGATATTGATTTATCGAAACAATTGTCAATTTCTTAGAATTTTCAATAACTTGTATTATATTGTGGAATTAACTAGAGACCTTGAGTTTCATTTAAAAACACTAATATGAGCATATTCCACGAAGTAAGGGTCGAGACAGTCAATTTCATTAAATAAATTCACATTTCTAGACGCATTTCCACTTCCTAGAATAGATCAAATGATTCAGAGTATATCTCAATACACATTTTTCGGCGCCGTTGATCTGGAGAGCGCTTATCATCAAATTCCTATCAAGTCTTCTGATAAACAGTTCACTGCTTTTGAAGCTTTTGGCAGCTCTACCAGTATACTAGAATACCTTTTGTAGTAAAAAATGATGTTGCTGGATTTCAACGAGTAATCAATAGCATAATACAGTTAGAGGATCTTAAAGATACATTTCCTTATTTAGATGACATTACCATTTGTGGTAAAACTCAGGAGGAGCATGATTTTAACTTGGACAAATTCATCAAAATTGCACAAAAGTACAGGCTTACGATCAATGACTCCAAATCAAAATTCTCTACTAAAACAATTAAACTTTTAGGTCACATTACTGAAAATGGCACTATTAAGCCTGATCCAGATCGTATATTAAGCCTCTCAAGGAGCTTTCAGAACCCAATGATCTTACAGCAAGAAAATCGTTCAATCTTCTTAAGCAAGATCTAGTTTCGGCAACGACATCCATAAATGAAAATATAATTTTGACTGTAGAGACTGACGCATCCGATGTTGCAATAGGTGCGACTTTTTCCCAATCTGGCAAGCCAGTGACTTTCTTTTCAAGGTCTCTTACTGGTAGTGAAAAGAACCATTCATCTCTCGAAAAGGAAGCTTATGCGATCGTCAAATCTATCCGCAAATGGAGACATATTGTTATTGCCTAACTATTTTCAGTTGACTACCGATCAAAGAAGCGTATCTTTCATGTTTGATAACAGGGCGTATGGAAAGGTTAGAAATGATAAATGTATCATTATGTCATCCTAGTATTACCCGCATGTACCACTGGCTCAGGTCAAAGAATTTGCCTTTTTCACTTGAAGAAGTTCTTGCCGCATATGCAATGAAATTAAAACTACATTTTATAAAGTACAAAGTAGACTCATGAAATCTACATACAATCTTATATGCTTACGGTTGTAGACGTATTCTACAGATTCCCGTGTTCATTCCCTTGTACTACTTCTTCTGAAGTTATCAAGCATCTCAAACAACTCTTCTTTCTATTCGGTACACCTTATATACACACTGATCAAGGTTTCTCCTTCATGTCCCGTAAAATTAAGTACTTTTTAGAACTTCTGGGAGTCGCTACGAGTAGAACTACTCCATACAATCCCCGTGGAAATGGGCAGTGCGAACGCTACAATGGTATTATATGGAAAACGATTAGATTGGCTCTTCAGTCTCGTAATCTTCAGATTAATCAATGGGAACAAGTACTGCCTGAAGCTCTTCACTCTATCCAATCATTACTATGCACAACCACTAACTCTACACCGCACGAAAGAATGTTCACCCATCCAAGTGGCTTAATGAACAGAACCTCTCTTCTGACTTGGCTAAGTACTGGTCCCGTCTTAATGAGAAATTTGAATCGGACAAGGAATAATGATCCCATAGTTGAAAAAGTAGAGCTTGTTCATGTGAATACTCAATATGCTCAAGTACGTTTATCTGATGGAAGAGAAACTACCGTATCTCTGAGACATCTGGCCCCACTTCACGAGTGACACTCTACAAGTTTCAGATGAAGATTCTCCTCCGACCGCTCAAGGTCTACAAACAGTTGCTGAGACTGAACAATTTCAAGATCCACAGACTAGTGTTCATAATGACCTAACACCTCATCAAATATCCGAACCGGATACTAGTGCTCCCGTGCAGGATTACGATAACAGTAGACCTACTAGAGCAAGAAGATCTTCTGCATTCCATTCCTGGAGGATTACATTCATTGACTCAGGCGGGAAGAATATAGTATATAGTTAGTTTACTTTTCACTTAGTCTAAAATTGTTACCTTGGATATTTTCTTTAATGTTTAGTTTAGTCGTCGTGTTCAATTTTGTTTATTAAAACCTATCTTAGGGTCTCGTAGTTCTTATTACAGAAGTGGAGAAATCTCATTTAAAATCTGTTGGGTCTTAGTCGATCCAGCAGCTGTGGTCAACGAAGAAGGCCCAGCAACATCTTCAAGATTAGGTTGCGATTGAGTAGCCGGTCCAGTAAATTCTTTATTATTTTCTTCCTCACTGCCTCCGTCATTCATTCCCATGTCAATAACATTTTCAGTAACTTCGCTGGGTAGAAATAAGTGATCCGGAAAAACATGTGGATTAAACGGATAAATTACAGTTTTTTCAAAGTAACTTGTTATAATTCCGACCGAGGCACCACGTCAGTATGCTCTCTCAAAAATACTAACGATTTGGTAAAGCCCTACAGTTGTACCAGGATTCGCTTTTAGCCAAGTGGTCATTTCACGATTGTAATATGCACCCAGTGGTCCAATAAACTGAGACGTCCAGTGGCTGGATCTTATGGGCGCAAGGTGGCGGTAGACAGAGCAAAATTTCACAATTTTCTTTTGCAAATTCTAGTGCTTCCAGGAATTTATGGCCACTGTGGTCATCGAGAATTAAAATAACTGCAGCGAATAGAACTGACGAAATGATTCATCCATTTGAGAAATAAATCCCCAGCCATGTAGCCACTTTCATAACATAGCTGCAGAGTTTCTGGAGGTGCACCGTCATAATATTCAGGTTTAAAGTGTTTTCTAGGGATAATCATTACAGGCGAAACGAAATTTCCAGCAACATTAGCACAGTCAGCGATAGAGACATGTTGGCGTCGTTCTGCACTTGTCAATGCACCAAGTTGTTGTTTTTTCCTTTTTGTGCAAATATTTTTGGTTGCTTTTGGACGGTGCTAATGCCAAATTCATCCATATTGTAAATGTTTCACGAAGCATTATCGATCACCAATTCTGTAAAACAACTTCATCACCCGAGGCTTATAGAAAGCTCTTGCCCTTGCTGCGAAAGCGGCTTCAGGGGCTCTTAACGAGATGGAGGGATTAAGCTTCCTAAACCCTTCTAACCAATCCCAACCTGCCATTTCTGTTTCTTTATCAAATCTATGAGACAATCCCGTCTTTTTTTCCAAAATTAAATGCTAATTTTCTGATATCAGTGGTAGTAATCCCAAAGAATCTTTGTTCAAAATCCAGTAATTGTTTTTCTTTGACCGATTCAAAGGGGGGATTAAAACGGCCAAGATTTACAGGAACATTCACGAAGTGACGACGTAGTGTGGCCTGTGGTACGTTAAATGTTCTAGACGCCTTCAACCACCCCATCTTGTTTTCTTTGACACTTTGAAAGGCCTTCGCCATATCTTCCTTTGACCACGATTGACGCGTAGACTTCCTCTGATAGTTTCCGAGCATCCTAAAAAGAAAATTCAACATAAATTTAAATTATTTTTACACTTTAGTAATTTAGGGTAAGATGACATACTATGTCATCTTAAGCTGACGGGTTTGTATCTTATCCTATGAGTTAAAAAATATTTGGCGTCTTTTACGGCTTAAAAGTTTTAAGGCTATGTGAATGATTCTTCAATATTTAGAACTCATATTAACCTCAGTTTATTGTAAATTAGTCGAGTGCAACAAAAAACTTACCCGAAAGTTATTTATTGGCACACACACTTTTAACAAAATAATATTTTCGGATGACGAAATCAAAATATTGCACACTACACCTAAACAACGCATACATGCACACTCTAGAGTTTTAACTGATTACGCCATCTGTGATCTGTGAGCCTAATATGTGTGAAAGTTGATTACGTGCTTGAGGCGCGTATATTGGAGCTGAAATGTCATCTTACCCGAGTATGTCATCTAAAGCACAATTCCCCTATATGACATAATTGTGGCTTTATTATTTATGATTGCCCTTCCTAATACCTCAGATAGCGTGGGGCGATATTACTGGAATTTGTTTTGGGTTATTGTTTAACTAGGGCGAACATACCTACCTATCTTTTTCGTCCTTTAATTATGATGGGGTGAAAATACCAACATTCTACCACCCGCGGTATAAACATAACTATGCCAGATCATCATTAGTACATGCTAAGCTAGACATTGTAAAAAGTGAGGCAATACTGCTGACACTAAAGGTAAACAAGTTGTAGGTGAAAGAATATACGAGAAATAGTCTAATAAAATTGGCTTTATTTTGTGACATATATAATAACATGTCCTGTATCGAACCTCTCAAATAAAAATAAATTCTTCAAAAGTATCAATTATTTTTATTGAAAAAGTCTGCACCCTGTATATGTTCAAATAAAAAAAGTGAATATAATTTTTAATATTGACTGCTGCTCTCAAAACTTTTGAATACACCTGTATACCGTATAATAGAATTATATCACAATTAAAATACATAAGAATTAGATTTACTTCGCCTGCATACCTATAATGAATTAACTTATTTTTTGTAGTTTTTTTTATTGTTAAAAACTTATAACCGGGCAAGCGTGTGTCCCTGCTATTCTTTCCGTTCAACCTGATTGAACGAATTGTTGGGGTGTAAGGCCACTTTTTTATAGGATACTTTTTTCTCTTCATATTGGCAACCTTGCATCCGATCACCGGCAATGGCACGTTAATCGCGACAGTTCTTCTACCAGCTAGCATTTCCAGCAAAACAGACCAGTCGGCAGTCTCTCAGTTGCACTTGTCATGCAGGAGGAGTCCGTTTCACTCCGTTTACGTTCGTAAACCACCGACTGGAGCCCAATAAAAGACTAAACAGACATGTTCTTTTCGTTGTGCCGTTTGTTTTTAACATAATCAAATATTTGTTTTCGAGATTAAAGTGCGTGCAGGTGATCTGTTTTTATTGTTTGAATTTTTAGTTGTGTGTGAAAAGGTGGTGGATTTTATTAATCTGGGGCATTGTAATTGGGAAGAGCTGTGAAGCAGGTATTTATTTAGTATTTAATTTGTTTAAAATTGAAATCGATTCATTTTGTATTTCACCTAAACACTCTAGCAAACATTGTTACTGAAGTGTCATGCTGATTATGAATTAGACGGTTTACATGTAAATATCAGGTATAATACAGCATGATTTTTAAAGAATGCATTGATACAACTTGTTATTGAGAGGATGTTGCCCTTGGAGAAGTTGTTTAAATTGCACTCTTTGACAATCTTGTTTGACTTTTTTTTAATAATGGTCAATAGTAGCACTTACGGGAATATCAAAAGGGTCTTCATTATTTTTAGTTGTTCAAGATTACAGAACAAAATCTTGTTCAATTACCAAGTATTGACATAGTAAAGAAGAATGACAATATTACGTATGTATATTATTATTGAAGGCTTTTCAAAATTTATAAATTAAACTATGTGGAAAGAAATAGGTTCTTATACAAAAAAGTCAATACTCAACAGCCATTTATAGGTTTTTGTTAATGATATTATCAAGCAATAATTGTAATATTTATTTTAAATTGTCATAACAGTAACACAATTTAATAAAATACCGTAAAAATTCTTTGCAACGTATACGATCTATTTCTTAGAAGCCCGGTGAGATTCTATTTACGGTATTAACAACCACTTAAAATATTCGAAATTGTGAGACCTCTTAAGATCTTAATTTAATTTTGTTTATAAAGTTATACTATTAACGTGATTGAATGATGAAAAGCGATGTTTGGAATTGGAAAGGGTACCTACTTATTTCCAGTGGCACAGCTTTTGATTTATTATAAAATATGAAAATAATAATGTAACGTCAGTGGTCGGTGGTCAAAGGTTTTCCCTTGCGGTGTAAATGCAGTTTACGGGCTTTTCTTGTATTACTAAAATTTTCAGTTTATTGGCTAGATTATGTTTCTAGAAGCCTGAAAATAAAATAAAATCTTGGCGGTCTCTCATTTTAATGAAAATATTCACTTTTAAAAGGTTCACTTTTGGAAGTTATACAACAATGGCAATAACAAAAAATTTATTTCTAACTGTCACAAAAGTGTCAAAATATTGTCATTATTATTTGTTGCCGTTCGTATTGTGTGTCTGTTTATTTTTGTTGCGCTTCTATATTTAAGATTTTTTTGGTTTCCGACAAAAATAAATTTTATTAATCCAGACGATATTTATACCTGACAAAATAATACATATAAAAAAATAAATAGAAACGTATATTTTGTAATAGAAGGTAACTATAAAATTCTAGTTTATTATTCAAATCTCTTTTTGATGTCTCCCCTCTTTTTGACGTTTCCGATAATTATTGATGTTGCCAAATCGCAATTTTTTTGGAAAATATACGAAAACCGTATAAAGAAATGAAGTAGCAAAAATAGCTACAGGGATGAACCGGCCATATGGCTAAACTTTGGAATGCCACCAATCAAGTTCAGGTTTCAATTTTTTTTTACAGATAGATCTTATTATGAAAACGTTATACAAAGTCACAAGTTGCGGAAACAACTACTTTTCGAGATATGAATTTTCAAAATTATTCAAACTTGCTTATATTGTCATGCAGGCACATTTTCAATTTTAAAATATCTCCAATCTGGTTCGGGTCTCATATCTTTTTTACATACAGTTATTATTATAGAAACGTTTTATACCAAGTCACGAGTTGAGAAAACAAATACTTTCCGAAATATGAATATTAAAAATGATTAAAAACATTTATTTTCCATGCAAAGTCCATGTCAAACTCGACAACCGACAATAATATATTTTAGTTTCGCCAACCGTTTGGAAACTTTTCCTCTGAGAAGAATTCACGTATTTTTCATTTTCAATATAATAAAATTTGTCATATTTATCTAATAATATTGAATAATTTAATTGTATTTATGATTAAATACATATTTAATACTATTTATAATTTAATAAATTTCGGTTTTGAATATATGTAAATTTCGCACATAGTTTTCCTCATAGTGAAAGTAATATGCATTCATCCTTCCCCTTAAAAAATATCCAAAACTTTGTAACGCGTACATCAGGTTATTCAAGAAGGAAAAGGGTGAATCCAATGATTATATTCCCTTCCCCTTCTTAAATAACTTAATACCCAATACTTTTTAACGCACATTAAGTTATTCTAGAAGGGGAAGGAAATATAATCATTGAATTCACCATTTCCCTTCTTGAATAACCTAATGTGCGCAATAGTTTGTAACGCACATTAAGTTATTCAAGAAGGGAAAGGGTGAATCCAACGATTATATTCCCTTCCTCTTCTTGAATAACTTGATATCCAATACTTTGTAACGCACATCAGGTTATTCAAGAAGGGAAAGGGTGAATCCAATGATTATATTCCCTTCCCCTTCTTGAATAACTTAATATCCAATACTTTGTAACGCACATTAAGTTACTCAAGAAGGGAAAGGGTGAATCCATTAATTATATTCCCTTCCTCTTCTTGAATAACTTAATATCCTATACTTTGTAACGCACATTAAGTTACTCGAGAAGGGAAAGGGTGAATCCAATGATTATATCCCCTTCCCCTTCTTCAATAACTTAATATCCAATACTTGTAACGCAAATTAGTTACCATGGCAACCAAAATATACATTATATAGAAATAACCTACCCCATTAAACTTTTTAGGGCATTTTTACGTTATAGGAGTTTTTTTATGAATCCCACTTGACCATTTGGGAAATTTTGGGATTTATTCATCTGTGGGTCAATAAAGACCAGCTATTGCGAATGCAAAACGAGCTAAGACTCGCGCAACATACGTTTGTGGATTGGGCCAATTTTTTCAGAGAAATAGTCTTTGACGCATGTATAACCATGACAACGAAAATTGGAGAACCTGGTCAAATGTGAAAGAGATACAAACTCCTTATTTTTGTTATGCTTATTGTTTTATTATATTTTCAGTGTGGAGATTGACGTCTATTTACTTAAAAAATAAAAAAAAAACGCCGATTAGTCGTAAAATTATTTTTTGTTTGGTGGAGGGGGGTACTTTGTTCTTTCTTATGTTTATAGGCTATTTAATTACGAAATGAAAAAAATATAAAAAAAGCGGATTTTCAGGAAAAAAAATTATTGGAGGGGGGAAATTTTTATGAGACCGCCGAGTTTTTTTCCATTTCTATGTTCAGGAGGTTTATTCAGTTACGAAAAACAAAAAAAAATCGGAAAAAGGCAAATGCCCGTAAACTGCATTTATTCCAAACTTGCAAATGAGTAGCCACATCGAATTATTCCTGGCTGAATTATAAGGGTTTAAATTTAAACAATGACAAACTTTACCTTATATGTCTTCTTCTTTGGAATCTAAATTAATAAATATAGCTAGTACAGAAATCTCTAAAGATGGTTTATTGCTGTAGATTTTTTATTTTAAATAACTATAGAAACAATAATCCAGTAGTCATCTCGAGAGAAAGGGGTGACCGGTGACCGTTCATTTTGGCCACGACTACCTATTAGGCCAGTCATATCTTACAAAAACAAATGCTGAAATTGCAATAATTGCGGTAAACTTGCCTTTTGGAGATATAGTCCAGCATTCTAAAAAGTAAGCATACTGAGTTATTGCAGAAAAGCCACAAGTTTTTTTACTTTTTGTGTTTTTGTACAAAAAACGGCATAGGAAGGCTCTACTTTTTAAAGTAAACAAAATTCCTTACAGTTTTAGCCCTAATCCAATTTTCTAGGTCTAATAGCTCAAAATATGTACACCATAATTAAATATTTGATAATGAACAATATTTAAAATATACTTAGTTGAGATCGCAGAAACTACTCGCCACTTTACGTAATTGGATTAAAATAGTAATTAATGAGGGTTTATGGATATAATATTATCAAGAGTTGAGGTGTGTAGGTTTCTATATAGGCTATTAGAGTAACTGCTGAATTTAATGAGACACATTTGAATACCTCTGTGAAGCTGGCAGAACCATTGCGGCAGAATCAAATTAAACCTATTACGATTTTGAGTACTCACTTTGTACTAATTTGTACCACAAAAAGTAATTTTGTACCTTTACCCATTAAAGACAAAAACATGGCGCTGCTAGCTTCATGTTAACCTAGAAAGCCAAAATTAAGAATAATGAAAATTAATACAGGAAATTGAAGAACTGAATTTGTACTAATTTGTACCACAAAAAAATTAATGTCAACCCCCTCAAACAACCCCTGTTGTGATAAATTGAATAGCAAGCCCATACTTCTCCAATCTTCTCAATATTTCTTTAAAAACGAAATATTAAAGTCGATTCTATTAGTACTAAATTTGTACTAATTTGTACCACGAAGAATATTCCAAAATATTAAAGTCAACCCACTTAACAAACCCTGCTTAGATAAACTGAATAGCAAGCCCATTATCCTTCGAACTTTTCAAAATTACTTGAAATCGAAATATGAAAGTCGACTACATTAAAACTGAATTTGTACTACACAAAATATTAACGCCAACCCCCTCAAACAACCCCTGTTGTGATAAATTGAATAGCAAGCCCATACTTCTCGGATCTTTTCAAGATTTTTTGAAAAACGAAATATTAAAGTTGGTTCTATTAGTACTAAATTTGTATTAACTTGTA
The DNA here is from genome assembly GCA_963921935.1 of Galeruca laticollis. Classification (NCBI taxonomy): domain Eukaryota; kingdom Metazoa; phylum Arthropoda; class Insecta; order Coleoptera; family Chrysomelidae; genus Galeruca; species Galeruca laticollis. Next base: position 108,140,019 of record OY998181.1, read on the forward strand.
CAACGAAAAATATTCCAAAATATTAAAGTCAACCCACTTAAACATCCCCTTCGATAAATTGAATAGCAAGCCCATTATCCTCAGATATTATCAAACTTTCTTGAAAAACGAGATTTAAAAGTTGACTCCATTAAAACTGAATTTGTACTAATTTGTACCACAAAAAATATTAACGTCAACCCCCTCAAACAACACCTGTTGCATATTAACGTCAACCCCCTCAAACAACCCCTGTTGCGATAAATTGAATAGCAAGCCCATACTTCTCCGATCTTTTCGATGTTTCTTGAAAAACGAAATATTAAAGTCGATTCTATTAGTACTAAATGTGTATAATTTCTACCATGAAAAATATTCCAAAATATTAAAGTCAACCCACTTAAACCTGCTTAGATAAATTGAATAGCAAGCCCGTTATCCTCAGATCTTTTCAAAGTTTCTTGAAAAACGAAATATAAAAGTTGACTCCATTAAAACTGAATGTGTACTAATTTGTACCATAAAAAAATATTAACGTCAACCTCCTCAAATAACCCATGTTGCGATAAATTGAATAGGAAGCCAATACTTCTCTGATTTTTTCAATATTTCTTGAAAAACGAAATATTAAAGTCGATTCTATTAGTAATAAATTTGTACTAACTTAGTGTTTTTAAATGAAACTCACGGTCTCTAGTTAATTCCACAATATAATAGAAGTTATTGAAAAGAGTTTCATTTAAAAACACTAATATGAGCATATTCCACGAAGTAAGGGTCGAGACAGTTAATTTTTGTACTAACCTGTACAACGAGCAATATTCCAAAATATTAAAGTCAACCCACTTAAACAACCTCTGCTTTGATAAATTAAATAGCAAGCCCATTATACTCGGATCTTTTCAAAATTTTTTGAAAAACGAAATATAAAAGTCGACTCCATTGAAACTTAATTTGTACCACAAAAAATATTAACGTCAGGCCCTTCAAACCTGATCGATAAATGGAATAGCAAGCCCATTCTTCTCCGATCCTTCCAATATTTTCTGAAAAATTAAATATTAATGTCGATTCTATTAGTACTAAATGTGTACTAATTTGTACCATGAAAAATATTCCAAAATTTTAAAGTCAACCCACTTAAACAACCCCTGCTTTGATGAATTGAGTAGCAAGCCCATTATCCTCAGATCTTTTCAAAATTTCTTGAAGAAAGAAATATGAAAGTATACTCCTTTATATAGCAGTCCCTCGTATATAATTCTTAAGCCATCAAGCCATTAAAATAGGTGATATAGGGCTTCCCATTGGTAAACCTTCATTTTGAATATATATCTTATTGTCAAAAGTGAAATAATTCTGATTAATGCATACATCAAATAAATTAAGTATGCATTAATCAGAATTATTTCACTTTTGACAATAAGATATATATTCAAAATGAAGGTTTACCAATTTAGAAAGAAAGATCTTTGAAAGTAATATTTCGAAAAGTATTTTATTTTGGTATAGATATGTAGATGACATATTAGCTTGTTTTATGGGTAGTGAACGACAATTAGATGTATGTTTCAACCACATCAATAATTTACACCCAAAAATTAAATTTATATTAGAAATTGAAGAAAATAGCTCAATCAATTTTCTTGTTTTAAAAATTTAAAGAGTTAATAATGTACGTGATTATTCAATTTACCGAAAACCACCACAGACTGATGTGACAATTCCATTCAACTCCAATCACCGTATGTCACACAGACTAGCGGCATATAATTCAATGATACATAGAGCTTTTCAGTTCCTATGAACAAATGTAATTTTGATAGAGAGATTAATACAATTAGACAAATAGCAACATCCAACGGTTATCCATTGGATATGATAAATAAGCTAATTAGTAAAAACGAGGAAAAAGTGGCATTACAACTAATATTTCCTAAACAAGCTGATGAAATAAAAACTTATAAAACCATCACATATGCAGGAAAAATTTCTTTTAAAACAGAAAGTAACGTTAGTACAAAATTGTTAAATGTAAAAACAAAAATACCACTATTAAAGAAGTCAGGTATATATAAACTCAAATGTCCAGAATGTAATGCTGCCTATTTGGGTCAGACCCTTAGGAATTTTGAAATCCGATACAGTGAACACTTACGAGCATACATATTAAAACAACCAGATAAATCCCACTACGCAAAACATCTACTTGACACCAATCATTCATTGACACCTAACACAAAACTAGAAGTGCTGCATATTTGTGAAAAGAAACAAGAACTGGATTTCCTTGAAGAATTGGAAATTAGAAGACATTTAAGAAACCCACAATATGAAGTTGTCAATGAACAGTTAAATCTAGGGAGTTCTCCACTAATAAACTGTCTTCTTAAGTGATAATTGTAAAGATAAGCAAATATAGTTTTCCTGGTTTTCTATATAATTGCACAGTTATACTGATCTTAATTGGAAAAATGATATCCAGGATAGCACCATAGGGCTAATAATATCTAAGCTTCAACATTTGTAATATCACATCTTCTACTTTTTTCTATAAACATATATTAAGTCAATCACAAGTTAGCTCACTTCTTGGTCTAGCCAAAAATAACTACAAAACATCAGGTAGGCATCGAATAAAATGTAACTTCTGTCATTCTGATGATGATATTGATTTATCGAAACAATTGTCAATTTCTTAGAATTTTCAATAACTTTTATTATATTGTGGAATTAACTAGAATCCGCGAAAACGATCAGTCGAATCAGTAATCGAAAACGATCAGATTGTAATTTGAATCAAAATCCCACATGGGAATTTTTTTCCGAGGAAAACAAAATGTTAATAATTTCTTTCTCAAAAAATGTTGAGAACACTGAAATGTAAATAGTATATAATAAACTTAAAATTAGGCGGAAAGGCGTAGCTTTAGATTTTACTATTCCACCGAGGTATCGAGCAACCCATTTATTTTTACCATAACTCAGTTAGTTTTCATGCTTAACGACTTTCGCCGCAGCTCATGTAAAACTTTTTTTCAAGCACTTTGAAAAATGTGCGTTTCCTCTGAGATTTTCCCGGTTTCCGTTGAATGGGGCCATAAATCAGTTCGTATTGCTTCTACAAAAAATAGTAAACGAAACAGTCTCTGTTTATTTGCATGCTTCATCATTTCTTATAATGTTTTCAATAAGAATAACTCACACAGATTATTAAATCAAATACTGCGTTTATTTTGAATGTTATAATTTCCACCAACCATCGGCACTAATGCTCATACATCATAAAAGTTGATTCATAAGCAATGTCTTGTTAGATATTACAATTTCTATATTATTTTAGACCAGCGGCTCTCAAACTTTTTTGGCGACGGAACCCTTTTGAAAAGCGAAATTCTTGACGCAACCATACAATAAAACAATTGTTTTTAAAAATGTATTCTTTATTAATAGTTGGAGAGCTGATGACGAATTTTGGGAAGGTTCTTTAGGCAAGCTGAAATTGCGAAAAATTACAATTTCGTCAATTGACGAATCCAGTCCTGGCGGTCATTTAGGGACTTAGCGGTTATTTCGCTACTGCGCAGCATGTAACATTTGCAAAAAAATTCAAAAAAATATATTTTAGGCAACTTGAATTTTTTTTCACCTTTTAATTTATTATTTCTAGAATTAAAAAAAAAGTCCCAGACGTTTTTGTCGGTTATTAAGCATTGCCAGACGACTTCAAATTTTTTTTTAATTACCAAAAAATATTCTTTAGGCAATCTGAAATTTATACCACGTATTCATTAAGTAATTTCAATAATACCTGCAAATTTCCTGACGATTTTGCGGGCTGTAAACAATTACCAGACGTTAATTAAGTTTGTAAATAAGCGCAATAAAAAGTCTTACGCGCATCCGTAAGTGCGACAAGGATAGCTATCGAGGCATGCTGGCAGCTGCCGGTGCCCGAGCTCCTCGCGCTGTGATTGCCTATTGAGAAACCTCGTGTTTCCAGCTTACATTCGGCACTGCGTTCATAACAGATTATTGTCAGTTCAAGCATTCGGAGTTTCGTGAAAAATTATCTAGTGTTTTGGTACCTTTATATCTTCCTTAACTTGATCTTTCCTTTTGGCCTTGCTACTTGTGGTATCCAATTACTTATTCTTATTATTGTTGTCGGCTCCCTTCTGAGTACATGTCCGTACCATTTTAATCGTTGGGCTTTTAGGAACTTTTAAACATCCCGTCCTTCCATTTTTTGTCTAATTTCATGGTTCATCATAGTTCTGAAGTCGCCCTCTTCTGTTCTGACTGATCCATAAAATGTTCCTCAATATTTTCCTTTCGGCACTCCTTAAAGTTTCTTTGTTTTTATTTGTCAAGGAGATTGTCTCTGCGGCATATTATGTCATTGTTGGTCTGATAGCGGCTTTATACAGTTTCAATTAGGTGTTTTTGGTTAGATGTTTATCTTTAAGAAATTTGTTGTATTTCCAGTATGCTTTGTTTCCTGCTTTTACCCTTTCTGCCACCTCTATATTTATGTCGTTCTTCTCGTTTATCGTAACGCCTAAGTATTTGAAGTTTGCTACTTTTTTAAACTTGTAGTTCTGTACTGTGATTTCTTTTATACTCTCTGTTATTTCCCTGCTGGCTAGCATATATTTAGTTTTTTCTGGGTTTATCTCCAGACCTCTGCTTTTTGCTTCTTCGATCAGGTCACCTAGCATTTCATCCAAATTACTTCTATTCCTTGCTATAAGTACTAGATCGTCTGCATACCCTATAATTTGTGTCATGTTCTGGGCTATTGTTGTGCCTGTTTCTATCGCCTTAATCGCTCCATCTAATGCTATATTGAATAATACTGTTCATAATGCATCCCCCTGCCTTACACCATCTACCATATCGATTTCCTCACTATAGCCCTCACTAGTTATTACTCTGCTTTTCGAGTTGTTTATTGACATCTTTGTCAGTCGAATTAACTTATTTGGAATACCCATTTTCCTCATGTCTGCTATCAGTTTACGCCTGCTAATACTATCGAATGCTTGCTTAAAATCTACAAACAATACATGTAAAGCGATTCCATACTCATAGCTTTTTTCTATCGTTTGTGTCATTACATGCACTGCATCTATAGTTGATTTACCACTTCTGAAGCCATATTGGTATTCCTCTAGCTTCTGTTCTGCGTATTTGTTTATTTCCTTTCTTAAAAGTGATGTCATGACTTTGTATACTGTGTTAAGCATGGTTATTCCTCGGTAGTTATCGCATTTTGATTGGTCTCCTTCTTTGAAGATTGGTATTGTTAGACCTAAACGCCATTCTGCTGACATTTGTTCTTTCTTCTATATGTTTATGAGTAATTCATATATCTTTCTTTTTAGTTCTTCGCCACCTTTCTTTATCAGTTCGTTAACTATTCCATCTGATCCTGCTGCCTTCTTCTGTTTGAGATTTGTTATTATTTCTTCATATTCTGTATATGTTGGGAGGTATTCCTCTTCCTCTTCTGCTGTTACCTCAAAATTCCTGTAAACTCATCCACTTTTCGATCTTTCTTGTAATATGCGTCCCATTCTCTATTGCTGATTCTGGTCGTTAGTTTGCTTCTTTTACTTTGTTTTCTTATGTAATCATATAGTGTTTTATTATCTCGGTTGTCACTTTCTATTTCCATCATTAACTCCTTTATCCACTCTGCTTTTTTCTTCTGACAGCATCTGTCCGCTTCTTTCTTCTTTTTCTTATATTCTTTCAGTTCTGTCTCTCCTCCTGTATTAAGGCATTTTTTTCGTGCTTGATCTTTTTGTTTCTTTTTGCCTTCACATTCTTCATATCTTTGTTGCTTTTTTTGTCCTAGTATTTCCTCGGTTGTTTTGGTAATACGGTTTTTTATGTTCTCCCATTTTTTCTCTATATTTCCATCTGGATATTGTGTTAGCCTATCTTTTAATACTTGTCTGTATCTTTCTTCCGTATGTTCTTCTTTTAAATTATCTATGTTCCATTGTTTTTTACGTTTTTCCGTTTTAACGTTCCTTAGTATCTTCATTTTTATTTTCACCACAACTAAAAAATGGTCCGAATTCACATTAGCGCCTCTGAATGAACGAGTATCATCTACTGTTTTCAGCCATTTTCTTGACATGAGTGCGTGGTCTATCTGATTCCCTTCATTGGAGCCTGGTTTTGTCCATGTCACTTTATCCTCTTTTTTTATGTCTGAATTTGGTACTTACTATGAAAGTGTCGGTACTTATCCCAAAATTGAACCATTATCGTTTGTCATGTCGTGTATCGTTTCTTTGCCTGCAACATTTTCGTTATATTCCTCCTTTCCGATTTGTGCATTGAAGTCTCCTATGACTAGTTTCTTGCTTATTTTCAATTCTAATTGTTGATATTATTCTATTTACTGCTTGAAAGGTCATTACTTTATTTCTTATCCTATTATTCACCATAAATGCTGTGCCATTTTTCCCCTGTTTCTTTTCCCCTAAGTAATAAAGTGTGTATGTTTCCTTATCTATTCTTCCCTCAACCTTCCATCTTATTTCCTGCAGTGCCAATATCTCAAGCTTGTATCTTCCCATTTCTCTAGCTAACTCATTCATTTTACCAGCCTTTAACATTGTCCTTATATTCCATGTGCCGATCTTAACCGTTTCTTTATTCCCTTTTTGCTTCAGTATATGTATTGTACCTCTCTTGTTTGACTTTTTCTCTTTCATTTGCATCGCCATTTTCGTTGCCTGGTCAGTATGCTTATTTTCCATTCCTTTGAATTTTATTCGTTTTTTGAATTTACCAATTTTTCCGTTAATTTGTCCCATTTCCATTTTTCCCCGTCAATAATTATTTTACTAAAACCAATCTTCACCGTTTTTCCATTATTTCTTTCAATTTGTGCTCTGTCTCATATTGCTTTTTGTCTTTGTCTTTCTTTCTTGCTTAAGTCATGATTTATATAAATTCTATCATCTTTTATATTTCTTAGTTTTTGTTTATTCTGCATAATATTCTCTTTATCTTCTGCACTGTCTAGTTCTATCAAACAAGCTTTATCACCTAACTTACGTGCTGTCTTAACTTGTATTTGGATTTTCAGTTGCTTTTCCATTAAAGTAGTGACTGCTCTTGTTAACTCCTTTGAATCAGTCATATTTATTTTTAGGCCAGTAATTACAACGTTGTTTTTCCTTCTTTCTTTTTCTATCCATTCTTGAGCAGTTTTGATATTAATTATTTCTTTCTGAATATCTTCATTATCCTTCTGTATTGTTTCGTACACTTTTCTGAGGATCTCGTTTTCCTGTTTTATTATTTGAATCTCTTCCCTCAATTCTTGCTGTTCCTTCCACATTTCTTTAGTTTCGTTTTTCATCTCCCTCATTTCTGTTTTCATCTCCTGCATCAATTTTAGAATTTGATCTAACTTTTCCTCTTTCTTGTTTTTTATTGGTGGTGGTGTTCTCATTGTCGTCCTATTTTCCCTGTGCGGTTCTTGATCTTCTTCTCCTGTATCTCTTCTTCTTTTACATCCCTCATCCGTAGAATCGCTCTCCATTATTAATTTTATGAGGGGTTCCTTTTTTTTCCGCGTGTGCTGTAATAGAATCAGCGTCCCGCAAACGTTATTATCAGCGCTTACTCAGTTCAGCAACTGACACGTTCCCGGGCTGACCTTTCCTAATACTACACACCTCTAAATTCTCCTCGCTCCTGCCCTGCCTTCTTTGTGATATCTGGTTGTCCGATAGTCAGACTTTCGCTTTTACCTTCTTATAGATTTTATTTTGGTTATCGAGTTCTATTGCCAATTGTTTATTAATGAGTTGCTTTTTTTAACCGTTCTGGATTGTTAAACAATGTTAATTAATCTCTGTGATTGATACACATTAACTTTACACTTTGGTTTATTTACAAAATTTTTGCTTGTAATATTCCTACAAAATTTCGAATTATTTCAAGAGCGTACCTTGACACTTCTTATTTTACTAGTCGCCAGGACCGTCTTCATTCATTCAACTCGATAAATAATCTTAATTTGACAAAATTAATGTCGAAATTAATAATTTATTATGTACAAATTTACAAGAATGGTACAAAGTTATGAATGTTTGAACTTCGATGGTTTCAGATCGGAAGGCACTTTATGTTTCGATTTGATGAATACTCACTTGACTCGTATAGAAACTAAGTAACGATGTGTTAGACTTAGTATCTCTGACTGTTTGAGTGAAGTTACTTCGATATGTAACGACGACTCGATGAACTCGATTGAGTGTTGAACTGAGTTATCAACTAACTTAAGTATTGAACTGATTTCGTTGTGAAATAACTTGAGTATTGAACTGATTTCGTTGTTGAGTGTTGAACTCGCTTCGATGAGTAGTGAACTAATTTCGTTATTGAGTGTTGAACTCGCTTCGACGAGTAATGAACTGATTTAGTTGTGAATTAACTTGAGTATTGAACTGATTTCGTTGTTGAGTGTTGAACTCGCTTCGATGAGTAGTGAACGGATTTCTTCACGTTGTAAGACGTGTTAAATAGAAATCTGCAAGGGGCGTGTTTACACGTGGATTGGGTTGACTAAAAGGAAATAAACATTGCCTATTGGCCAGTATCATTTGACTCGCCGGGATCATCGACAATAATCAACAATGGACGCCTCCAATAGATATTTCAATTTCTATTGAATACTCCAATAGCAAGACTGTCCTATTGTAACCCCTTTATTCAGAAAGGTTATTCAAATGTATATTACAGGCTTCCGACCATCTACCATAAAAATTCACGCACAAAGTGGCAATAAGTTACAATTTTAGTTTTGCTTTAGGGTTCTTACAACACAATAGATAATAGTGTGAAACGTGACATAATCCTAAATTTTTAATTATGGGATTTCAAACACAATGCGTCAACATGTCTCTCACGACTTTCAAAATGTGTTATTTCAATGCTCCAACAAAGCTATTTACAATTATTATTGCGAAACGTGATATGTCAAAAGTATTTAACAAAGCTGCGAATAAAGTGTAACTACCCTTTGAATTTACAACAATACAAAAGATCTATCAATTCTTTAACACACTTTTACAGCGCTAGCAAATAAAATTAATTTACGCCTTAAATATATACAATGACGAAAAGAAGTTACATACAAATATCTTACATATTTTTAAAAGCGTCGTAAACAATATAATTCAAGATTTTCTAATCTTGAACACTTAGTAAATTACTATATAGCGAGTATAATAATAGAAGATATTAAAAAAGAAAAAATGGGAGGTATGAATCTTTTTTTTTCATCAACTGGTTACTGTCAGGTTTAATAGAAGACAGTTGAAGTCTCATATCAGGTTCGGCGTCCATTCTATTGCGATATTTTGTTTTCGTGGATGCATAGGTCGAGAATCCTGTTTCGCACAAATATGTTGTTAGGAACGGGAGAACAATATTCAGAGTCATTTTGCAAAGCATTGTATATTAATCACGAATTCTGCACCAAATATTGTTGAGAAGCGTCGTTTTGAACAGTGACTCCATACTTGTATCTGACGATATTTCATAAAAATATTCATATATCTCGTTTGACATACTTTCGGGGCTTTTGCAAGTTGGGTAAAAAAGGATTGTGAATCCATGAAATCAGTTTACTTTTTGTTTTCTGTTCTTCTGGTAAATACTTCTCAAAAGATGCGCGCATCGAAGTGCAATATTGAACCAATTCTTCAAATACATCATCTTGAAACATTTCTGAGTCGTTATCGCTGAGTGACGTTAAGGTTTCTATTTTTCTCTTACCACCGCAAATAATCCAAAAATCTTATTTTCTTTCAAAGGCAGCTATTTTGTTACAGGCCTGAAACAATGTTGTGTGTTTACCTTCTTCTTCTTACAGTGCCATATCCGTGATCGGACGTAGGCAACCTCACTTGTATTATGTGTAAATTAAAATAAACTTTATTCTGTAAAGTTGAAATTGACAGATATGTTTCTTTAAACGATTTGAAGTAAGTTGGTACAATGACAGGCGGTTCTGGCTAGCATAAGTCCTTGACAGGCGAGGGGAAAGATACTATGGGAGTGCGAGTAGGAGGCGTAGCATGAAAAATCATATCGTTGATGCAAATTACATTAAGTAAAAATAGAAATTATGGGTAAAATGTATTTTATTAGTTGTAACATAATGTATATAAGACTTTTAAATTAATCATCATCATTATCTGATATGTCATCATCACTTTCTTCGTCATCATATGATTCTTCATTGTCGATTTCATCATCTAAAAAGAAACAAATTTTGAATACATTAATAATAACATTAAATCTCGGATCTTGCGCTCAATTATGTAGAATTCCATATATTTTTAGAAAATTAAGAATTTGTTTATTACCTTCAAGGTGTTCTTCAGCTTCACTTGACTCATTCTCAGTAGTATCCGTAGGCTGTTGTAATAATATTTCGTAGATAGAAGAAGGAACTGTATCTCCTTCAAACCAATTAAAAACATAACTTCCATCGATTAAGTTCCAACCATTATCTTCAGGTTTAAGAACCGTTGGCACTTTTAAGTGACTATTTCTCCAGATATTTGTAATGTATACAGACCGCAATAATTGTTGTTGCAGTTCCCGGTGGGATGGAGGCAAATTTTTGGAATCATAACTGATCCGTTTTTTCTTAAACACATCAGTACCACTTGTTTTATATGTGGCGATAAACTTATCATATTGTGCTTCATTTATATTGGCAGATTTCATTCCATACAGTTGACAGACGAACTTTTCGAGTATTGGAAAAACCTCATCTTTTTTCTCTATCATTTCAGCATTTCCTAATGCTGCAAATGCCTTCTGAAATTGAATATTTTTTTGTAATAATCGATAAGGTTTCTTCTTGCCTCTTCTCACAAAACATGGATTAAAATCATATCCGGTTAACGCGTGAAAACCAGGTAAACTTTGGAATAAAAGGGGTCCTAATTTTATATATAATTGTGAAATATTAATCCATTTTTTTAAATTGATCTTGCGATATTCCATGAAGATTTTTAAATTATTGTTGCAGAGGTGGTCCATGTTTCCAAGCATTATTATTAAAATGTCTGTGTCGGATGCTCTTATTGAAACATAGGATATATCGTTGTCCATTTGGCATATGTGATGTACTATTTTCATATCAGCTTCTTCATGATGCTAGCACGATAAGTTATCATTAATATTAGAGATCACAAAGTTGTTATGGACACGATAAATATGACATTCTTTATAATTTAAATTGATGTTGGTGTTTCCAATAAATTCAGCCATTTTACTTGTCCTCCAGTGCGTGATCAAAAAATCTACAAACGCTTCTTTGAATTCTATGTTACGGAGTTCTTTAATAAAATCAACTGGTCTGCCTTGTTCTGGACCAGTAATTAAATATTGGATGTTACGTACTTCGTGACGTTGGCTTCGTTCATAATCTTTAATAGACGGCGAAAAATACTGATCGAAAATTATGTCTACTCGTGGAGCATGTGTTGGCGTTAAAATGGACATAATTTTTTTATAAATATTACCAAATGTTTTTCATTGTATGGAGTAAATGAAACCCATCAAAAACAACAGCATCGAACCGTTCTGCTATTTCGTCATTATGATTATTTCCTACTAAAACTTCAATCATTACTGATTTTGCAGTTTTATGAATAGTTCCATCTTCATGACAAAGTGACATCGGAACGATTGTAATAGGGTATGACAATGTTTTTTCCACATCGATATTAAATTCCATTGATAGAGCTAATAGGCGACAAAATAAATCACGCTGGACACGGATTTCGTGAACTTTATTATCAACTTTAATTCTTTTCTTTTTTTCTCTGAAGCAAAATTCATTATTTTCACCTGGGAAATTTTTTCTTCGAATCTCCCTCCGTTAGTTGAACATTCAGAAATAAACTTTTGTTTTAAGTTTGCACCGATGTTTAAAAAATAATAACTACTCTTGTACTGCGCTTGAAGCTACTGTACCATTACCGATATTATAAAGACAATTATCATCTAAATTTAATTGAAATGGATTCAAAAATTTCTCAAAAGTATTGATGAATTTCCATAATTGTGCAGAATTTCTTTTTATCGCATGTTCTTCTAGGTCCGCTGACACATCATTTTTCCTTCGTAAACCTGTCACGTTCATTGTATAAGATACAATTGTTGTTCTTATATCGTGACTTCTAGCCCATCGCTACCGAGCAGAAATAGAATTAGTAACTTGAATAACACCGGTTAATCGTTTTCCTGCATCGGCATTGATTGTTTGCTCAAGAAATAAATCAACTGGTTGTCTAGAAAACGATTTAGTTGTACGTTTGATCCCAAGGTATCCATCTTCCATGGATTTGGCAATAGATGGATGTGTAACACCTACTTTTAACAAATTGTCATGATATTTTACCAACCATCGTAAATAATTAGGTTGATTGGTAACGAAGAATATACTTGCCATTTTCGATAAAATATATTTATATAAAGAGAAGTTGCCAGCCCTTATGCTCCGACTTAGTAATTGATAATAATTAACTTCGCGTAGGTAAATCGTTGTTAGAACTGTCGAAATTTTTCGTCTCAAATCTTTCTACAAAAGCAGGTACACGACCCTCCAATTTTACCGTTAGATAAACTGTCTAATTCCCATCACTGCGTTTATGTTACGCCTCTCACTCGCACTCCCATAGCATCTTTCCCCTCGCCTGTCAAGGACTTATGCTAGTCAGAACCGCCTGTCATTGTACCAACTTACTTTAAATCGTTTAAAGAAACATATCTGTAAATTTCAACTTTACAGAATAAAGTTTATTTTAATTTACACACAATACACCTTCAGGCTCACCTGTCAGGTACTTGTGCTCATCGAAAACGCCTGTCAATTTTCTTTTGAACTTAATAACAAATAAACTGAATGGTAAAAAAATTTCAAGCTTACAGAAACAAGTTTTTTTTTCAAATGTTCCCTACACTTTCAAAAATATAGGGGTTGATGACGTGCAGGGCTGAGGCGTGCCAGGCGATGGTCATTGTACTTAGGCAACTATGACTCATCACCATAAGAATTTCTAGCCTTACAGACACACCGTGACTCGGACGGTCCACTAGCTCTTGGACTACCGGGTTTGATCCCGGGGCCTCTCGGTTAGCAGAGCACCATTCCACTAGCCTACGGGGACCACTGTTTACCTTACATTGAAAAATTTAATTCGTTCAGTTTTTGAAAGATATCCGCCATAAAAGACAGTCGGAACAACCAAGTTTTATCACTAGCGTCTACGGGGACCGAGATACTCTGGCAGATCGGCTTCTTGACATATTTGAAGCTTTTACTTTGATTTCGCGCGTTTAGTCGACCATTTTAATGTTTTTCTTCACGTTGTATTTGGTTGTGGTATATCGATTATAACGAAAGAAGTGACAATTCCTTATTTTTATAATTATACAAGGTGGTTTAATTTGATATAGATATTTCAAGGACGTATTGTTGGGATCAAAATAAGAATTTCCCAAATAAACATGTGTTCTAAAATACACCCCCTTCGAACTACACCCACTGTTAGTTACGTAAATAAAAAAAGAAAAATGTATACCCCCTCCTACTCCCCCGAAACAGGGTTAACTCAAGTGTTCAAGCAATATTATTGTTAAAAAATTATTAACATACCAATGGTTTGTGCTTGAAATATTTTTTTATTTTATTGCAAATCAAGCAGTCTTGAGAAAATAGAATTTAGTCATTTGTTTTATACACCTTTTCAAAAACATTCGTTAGGACAAACCTCCGCAATTCCTTTTTGTTTCTAGCTTTTTTTGCAGCCTCTGGCCATGTAATTTGTTTTTTCAGTAGAATTTCTGCTACTGTGCTATCCCATGTTTTCTTCGGGCGTCCTCTTTTCCCCTTGCTTACATCTTTAGCTTGCCAGATTAATTTTATAGGTCTGTTGTTCCCCATTCTACAGATCTGTCCAAACCATCTAAGTTGTTGTTTCTCAATTGTTATTAGTATAGATTCTATGTTTAATTCTTCCCTTATTGCTTCATTACGTATTCGATCTTTTCTGGTGACACCTTTGACTCTGCGTAAGTACTTCATCTCGGTTGCTTGTATTCTACTTTTGAGTGTACTTTCACTACCATGCATAAGGACTGGTCGAAAAACTGACTTGTACACGTTCAATTTGGTTTTAGTTGTAATTTCTATTCTATTCTATTTAACGAGTAATAATCTTTGACTGCTGCACTTATTCTTTCGTTCACTTCTTCCTCTTGTTTTCCATTAGTCTCTATGTCGACTCCTAGATATTTGAAACGTTTCACTTGTTTTAACTATATTTCATCTATTTCGACATTAAGGTTCTCTGCGTTTTGTCTAATCACCTTTATTTTTGTCTTCACCATATTTATGGTTATATTTCATATTTTTAATATGTGCTTCCATATTATTAAATTATGTTTGAACTCGTTTTCGTTTCTAACGAACAGTACTAAATCGCCGGCAAAAACACATTCGGATATTTCCCACTATTTCCATATCTCTGTATCCTATTTGTATTTGTTTAACTTTTGTTTTAACTTCCTTTAGTACATCATCCATTATCTTTATGAATAACGCCGGGCTCAGTACTCTTCCCTGTCTTAATACTTCCTTTATCATGAAGTCATCGGACTGTTCATTATCTTTTCTTAACCGGTTCCTGGTTGTTTTATAGATATAGATGCATTTAATGTTATTTCTCAATTTTGCTTCAACTACTCTTTGTTGTAGACTTTTCCATATTTGATTTCTGGGAACACTGTCAAGTGCTTTTTGTATATCTATAAAACCGAGGTACAATTTTTTATTTATGCTCAGTTTTTTGTCTCTTACTTGTTTCAATGTAAATACATGGTCTTGCATACTTCTTCCTTTGCCCTTTGCCAAATACCAAATGCAATATTTGTGACATCAATATTGGAACATCTCGAATTTTCTAGACAATATAACTCTCCCGCCTGTCCCGTTGAAATCTGTTGTATTTTCTCAAGTTTCAGTCAATAGCTTTGCTCCCAGGTTTTACACCCTGACTTGGTTATACCGTACTGAGGACGACTAATGAGCAAGAAACGTGCATGTCTGCGGTTACCATCTTTTCAGTAGCTCCTTTTCACAATATTTGAGAAAGTTTTAAATAAGAAGCAAGAAAGTAATAGTGAAAGGTACATAATTTCCGTTAGTATTTAATTTTTTTACAATAATATTCTGCTAAACCTAAAAATGAGTTTGAAAAGAAATAGCTTGTTAATTATTATTCATGGTATATGTTGAAATGTTTATGAATATATTGTATAATAATACATATTAAAATATTAATTATTTAAAAAACATTTATTTTAAAAGTTTAATAGCCGTTTCTTGAATGTCCATAAATGATGTTCTTTAAACGTTTGTTTTCATTAATCTTTTTTTTTGTGACAATTTAACTCATGTATAAAAAATCGCATTTGCCACAGTGCAATTGTCACTTTGACAGCGGCAAAAGTTAGCTTTAACTTTTACAGCGACAAATACACTAGTTGTTTTTTCACTTATTCATTTGTTCATCAATTATAGCGGTGTTGGTTACCAGAATAAATAGTTTGGCATGTTTGTGAACAACTTATTGAATTTTCAAGAACTAACAATGAGTCGATTCGGTGTGTCTACGAACGCCGAAATTAGTCAAATTGTTAATACATGTGTGCCTACTAATACATACAGTTGCGACGCAATCATCAATCTGGCGACAATTTTCTACTACAGAAACGATTAGCTGTGGCACCCGCAGCGATATCACTGTTCCTAGTATGAAACTCAATAACTGCGTTTTTAATAATTGTACATTAAAATAAAAATGTGTTTATTTTTAATGTTTCATAAATAAAGTTTGCATTGATATGTTTCCAAATTTCTCATTCATTAAATTGTCCTGCCGAATTACACTCGAGGTTTGTATTGATATCGGGTAAATTTGTGTTGTTCAAATTCTAAACTGTTTCCTTTAGCAATTTGACTCGAATAACTGTCAACCTAAAAACACTCCACCTTCGGTGTCGTGTTTTTAATAGTTGACAGTTATTCTCGTCAAATTGCTAGGAAACAGTTTCTCATTAAACAACCCAAATTTACCCGATAAAATACAAACCACTTGTGCAATTATAAGTGAAAAATAGTTGCCTTTGTTCTTGTCATATATGTCAAGAAGCCAATCTGCCAGAGTATCTCGGTCCCCCTAGACGCGAGTAAGTTTTATCACACAAACGATCTTTCAAATTAAAAGAAGTATTTGAAAGAAACATTAGTAACTCCGCTAAATGTTCAAATAGCCTTCTAAAGTTTTACCCCGAGGCAGCCATCGCACTTATGTATGGAGCAGCAGTGCTGCCATAATCTTCACACAATAATGAGAATAATTGGGATTGTAGTGATCGTGATTTGATAAAATTAATTATTTTACCCCTTCATCCATAATTAATTTTAAATTTGGCGGCATTTGCTTCATCGCAAGTGCTTGTTTATGCAGGATACAATGGCTGGAACTACAATAATTAGGCGCTTTATTTTTTATTAGTGACACTGCTTCTGCTGTTTTACCCGTCATCGCCTTGGCCCCATCTGTACGAATGTCAATGCAATCGTTCTATCAGAGATTATTTTCTTCAAAAAATATATTTATTTTATTAAAAATTTCTTCCCCGGTAGTGTTTGTGGGCAGCGATGAGCACATAAGCATGTCTTCTTCAATATAACTTTCATATGGATATCTCACGATAACCAGCAAGATAGCCAGACCAGCGACATCAGTGGATTGCAAGACAAATCGTGTTTTTGTAGACGTGTAAGTAGTTCTTATTTGACGTAGCTTGCCAGATCATGAATTCGCCGTGAAACAATATCGTTTGATAGCGGCACAGTAGAAAGATGCTTTGCAAATTTTTCATCAAGCATACATTTTATTATGTTTAACACACATGGCTTTATTAAATTCTCAGCGATATTGTGTGCTTCACCTGCTGTGCAATGCGATAGCTAACTAAATATGGTGCCGCCGTGGCCTTTTCATTGATAGTTTTAGGCGAGCGGGACGCACCCCCAAATTGACCTTACAGTGACCACGGAAGTACTAATCGCTAAGACCACTTTTACTTTATGTTTTCGGGGTCGCTGAATACGAATATGAAATTATGTTTCCGATAAAATTGGGGGAACATGGAAAAAAACGGCAATTTCGGGCAAAATTGAGACAATTGAATTTGGCGTTTTTCTGTGTTCATCTCGCTATATCTTCCACATTTATTAATGTATCATTATGAAATTTTTTATGACTATTGCGTATCTAAAGATCTAAACAACAAGCCTACTCCGAAAATTCTGCGACAATTAATACTTGAACAGTAAATTTACAATTGTTTACTTTTACGTGTTTTGTCGTACAAATGCAAAAGTTGTGTTACGAAGTTTCGAATTTCTAAAAACTAATTATCCAGTATTAAAATGCAATACCTAAAGAAGTTTTTGGGAAAGTTTCAGATCTAAATATTGAAAAGAAAAAAAGATATGCTATTTAAAAGTCGAGCGTAGCGTGCGGCTGCACGGCGCGCTCTAGCACGAGCAGCGACTACCCGAGTCGGAACTTTACATGCATCCGAAATACGGTTTTAATATATCAATTAAGATAAAAACCATTAAAATATCTTGAAAATCTTCATTTATTTCATCTGTATTTACAATCACTCCTTTATTTACACATGTATCATTACAACTACAAACATCACAGCATTTCAAATTAGATTGTCTACAAGGGCAAACGTCAGTTTTGCAAGCATTTTTGCCAGTGCACGAACAAAAGTACTGTTGTAGTATTTCCATAGCAGTGGGTCCATCGTAATAATCGAAACTCAATCTACCTGTTTCTACCACCCAGCCAAACTTTGTCACATCTTTGGAAATGATTAGATGTTCGATTGCTTGTTTCCACTCATTGATTTGCCAAAGAGCTCTTAAAATGTGTTTATGCATCGCGGGTTCAGATGGAGGAAGTCTTGCGATTTCAGAGTTCTTTTCGATAGTTAAATGATATCTTAATGAATTTATATCGTTACGTGTACCTTTCGACTTTTTCTTTGGATCGTACAAATAAGATGTGAATGTACTGACGACTTCTTGAGCAACATGTATGTGTAAGTCGGTTATTGTAGCTAAATTAGTCAATTCTTCGTCTGACATAAGTCGTAATGCTGCATTCATCTTGATCTTGCCTATGTAAAATAACGATGAATTAGTATCACAGCCTGTTAGAGCGTGTGCAGCTAACAACGACGAACAGATATTTTTTCCTAATTTTTGTGCTAAACTATGAATAGGTATATACCTTCTGAAATCAGTGCGTACGGATATTTTTCCCGTCAAAAACCATAGCTGAGGTCTATTTTCGAAACTTGCAAAATTAAATAGTAGTAATAAAACAACGTCTGTATCGGGAGATTCTACAATTGTTAACTGGTTTTCACTCATTCTGCGTTGAATACGTTGTACATGAAATATTAAGCGAGTATCAGCATCTATGTGCTATAGCGCGCCGTGCAGCCGCACGCTACGCTCGACTTTGAAATAGCATATATTTTTTTTTTCAATATTTAGATCTAAAACTTTCCCAAAAACTTCTTTAGGTATTGCATTTTAATACTGGATAATTAGTTTTTAGAAATTCGAAACTTCGTAACACAACTTTTGCATTTGTACGACAAAACTCGGAACACGTAAAAGTAAACAATTGTAAATTTACTGATCAAGTATTAATTGTCGCAGAATTTTCGGAGTAGGCTTGTTGTTTAGATCTTTAGATACGCAATAGTCATAAAAAATTTCATAATGATACATTGATAAATGTGGAAGATATAGCGAGATGAACACAGAAAACCGCTAAATTCAATTTTACCCGAAATTGCCGTTTTTCTCCATGTTCCCCCAATTTTATCGTAAAAATAATTTCATATTCGTATTCAGCGACCCCGAAAACATAAAGTAAAAGTGGTTTTAACGATTAGTACTGCGTGGTCACATACTGCTATTTCTAAGCGACTTTTTGGGGGTGTCCCGCTCGCCTATTTGGGTTACAAGCATGATAGTTTTTTGACTTTCCCATAATTGTTCTTTTTTACGTACAAAAAAATCTTTATTCTTGTCTTTAGACTCGGGGTGTACAGTTTCCAAATGTCGGCGCAACTTGGCAGGTGCCATGGAAATATTAGTAAGCTGTTTACTACACAACATGCAGAGATGTGAACCGTGGCGTTGCCGACGGTGCCGGTATTGCATTACTAATCAAAAAAGGCATAAAATAAAATTAAAATAGTCGGTGCCTACAGTCCGCCCGGAAACAAACTCACACAAACAGATTACCACAACATTTTTTATACACACAACAAAGTTCTGGTAGTTGGTGAACTCATCTGCAAACATTCGCAGTGGGATCAATACATCAACTACCCGAACGCTAATGGTAACACTCTCATGAAGTTCTGCGATAACACGGACTGCAATGTGTTTCACACTATAGAACCAACACATCACCTGTTCCAAGCCAATCACTCGCCTAGTATATTAGACATTGCAATTGGTAAAAAGATTAAAAACAACAAAAACTCTCCCTGACCTAAACTCCGATCACGATCCCATCCTCATCCATCTCAAACTTTACCACAATATCACAAATCCTAATGACCCACAATTATATAACTTTAAAAAAACTAATTGGAATGTATTCAGAAAACATATTAACTCAAACTTAAAAATAATTGACAATATTGATAGCAGTGTTTTTAAATGAAACTCAAGGTCTCTAGTTAATTCCGTATTATATTGTGGAATTAACTAGAGACCTTGAGTTTCATTTAAAAACACTAATATGAGCATATTCCACGAAGTAAGGGTCGAGACAGTCAATATTGATAGCATTAATCACTTAATTAAAATAATTGAAAATTTTCAAAAAATAATCATAGAAGCCAGAGATTAGTCAACCGCTATTATAAAAAAACATATAAAAAAATACATTAACAGATAATATTATGGAAAAAATCCAAGAAAAAAATAAAATTAGAAAAAAGTGGCAAATAACAAAAAACTTAAATTACCATCATAAATTAAGGGAACTCCGACAATTAATCAATACTTTGATTAAAGAACATAAAAACAATTTCTTACAAACACTGAATCCGGACGATAATTCTCTATGGAAGCTCGCCCGGCACTTCAGAAAAAAACATAATGAGATAAATAAAATCAACAACAATGGTCTAATATACAATAACACCCCTGAAATCGCAGAACAATTCTGGAAGTTTTGAAATATGAAATAAACTTGACTCTGACTTTTTGTATCCTACGTCAGCCTCGTACATTGAGTTTGATATTTTCTTCAAAATTGTGTACGGTCCGATTCTTAATTCATCAAGTTTCTTTCGATTCATTCTATTACCATTCTCAACAGACCCTGAATCTCCAACATTAAAATAATATTTTTTCCTATTTTTGTCATATAGTTTCTTATTGTATTCATGACATTTTATACTGTTCTGGAATGCAGATATTCTATCGTTTTCTAGTTGATTAATGTTTTTTTTTCAATTCATTAGGTAATACTGATGTATCTTCGCCATTTAAGAAGTATTTGGGCTAAATCTTGTCACCGTGTGTTGTTCAGTTTCATTATACTGATTTATGCAGTTGTGAGCTACAGTTGTCCATGCATGTTTATTTTTTCTTCATTTATTGCACATCTTATTTTATTTACTAAGGTTTGGTTGAGTCTTTCGTTTAAACCATAAAGATCATTGTGATTTATTTTTTTATTAAAAATTTTTTGTAGTCTTTAGAGTTTATACCTGGGTATTGATCTGTTAACAGTATCTGAATATCGTGATCTTTTAGTACATTTTCTATTAGTTTAACGAAATCATTTGCATTTTGTGTTTTGATGTTAATATGTGAGGATATCTTGAAAAGTGGTCTACTAGGAGATGTAAATATTTTTTCGTGGATCTTGAGCCACCAAATCCACTTATTGTATCTATGGAAACTATTTCGAATAATTTTGTTGCTGGACCCAGATGTGACATTAAGCCAATTTTATCTTGCCCTCTTGATTTTTTTTTACATATTTGGCAGCAATGTCTCCAAACTTTTTTTATGTTTTCTGATATCTTTTCTGCTGTATAATACGTCAGTATTTTATTTTTCATGTTATTAATTCCAATATGACCGAATTTCTTATGAGTGTCTTTTATCAGTTTTTTGCTAAATTCATCCGATAGTAAGATTTTCTCTTTATTTCTTGCTTTTTATAGTATAAGTTATTTTTAATGTCTAATATCAGTCCATTTTTATCAATTTTGATGTCTTTATTCTTCTAGTTTTATTAGATTCACTACTTATAATTTGTCTTCCTGTTCTTCTTTAGCCTCTATCACCGGATTTCTGCTTAAACAATCTGCTTCTAAGTTATCCTTGCCCGGGCGATACACTACTTCAAAGTCAAACTGCGACAAGTAATAAGTAGGATTCCCTAGTTCTTCGTCAGTACTAGCTTTTATATTCATTTTTTCTAGAGGTTTGTGATCTGAAAATACTGTGAAATGTTTGCCTATAAGCCAATGTTGCCAATACTTTACCGGTTCTTTTATTGCTATACATTCTAAATATATTGCTTTTTGCTTTTCTGTGATTCGCTTAATTTCCTAGAAAAATATGCTTCTGGTTTTTCTGTTTTAATATTTTCGTTCAATTGTGGTTGTTTTACAACCTTGCAAGCTTGCATCTGTATATACATGAATCGGTAAATTTGGATCAAAAACAGCTGAAACTGGTTGTGTGCAAAGAAAATTTTTCATATATTCAAATACTTTTGGACATTTTTCTGACCAAATGAATTCCTGTCCTTTTCTTGGTAAATTATGCAGTGGGTCTAAAGTTGTTGAACTTTTGGTATGTATTCGGTATAAAAATTAATTTTACCCAAAAATTGTCGAACATTTTTTCTATTTTTTGGTACAGGAAAATTTCTTATCGATATTAAATTATCTTTCATTGTAGTGTTTTTAAATGAAACTCAAGGTCTCTAGTTAATTCCACAATATAATACAAGTTATTGAAAATTCTAAAAAATTGACAATTGTTTCGATAAATCAATATCATCGTCAGAATGACAGAAGTTACATTTCATTTTATGCCTACCTGATGTTTAGTAGTTAATTTTGGCTAGACCAAGAAGTAACCTAACTTGTGATTGGCTTAATATATGTTTATAGAAAAAAGAAGAAGATGTGATATTACAAATATTGAAGCTTAGATATTATTAACCCTATGGTGATATCCTGGATATCATTTTTCCAATTAAGATCAGTATAACTGTGCAATGATATAGAAAACCAGGAAAACTATATCTGCTGATCTTTACAATTATCACTTAAGAAGACAGTTTATTAGTGGAGAATTCCCTAGATTTAACTGTTCATTGACAACTTCATATTGTGGGTTTCTTAAATGTCTTCTAATTTCCAGTTCTTCAAGGAAATCCAGTTCTTGTTTCTTTTCACAAATATGCAGTACTTCTAGTTCTGTGTTAGGTGTCAATGAATGATTGGTGTCAAGTAGATGTTTTGCGTAGTGGGATTTATCTGGTTGTTTTAATCTGTATGCTCGTAAGTGCTCACTGTATCGTACTTCAAAATTCCTAAGGGTCAGCCAAATAGACAGCATTACATTCTGGACATTTGAGTAAGGGTCGAGACAGTCAATTTTATCTTTCATTGAATTATGTTTTATTATGTGGCCTAATTATTGTACTGAGTCAATTGCAAATGTTCATTTCGAGAGTTTTAATCGAAATCCTTCTTTCATGATTGCTTCTAATAACTGTGTCAAATGAACTATGTGTTCTCTAAAGGATTTTGAAAATATTAAGATATCGTCTATATAGTAGTTAACTGTGAAACCTGCTAATTTGTGTTTTCTTATTATATTACTAAGGATTCTTTGAAAAATAGCCGGTGATGTTTTTAATCCGAATGGTAGGCAAGGAAGTGATCTTCTTGGGTGACAAATTCTGTTTTTCTTCTATCTTCAATCCGTAAAGGAATTGACCAAAAAGCAGAATTAATGCCCAGCTTTGAAAAAAATTTGCAGTCTCTTGTTTTTATTACTAAGTCTTCTATCAATGGAAACGGTTGTGATTGAGATACTATTATTTTGTTCAAATCCCTAAAATCTATGCATAATCTTGATCTTCTATTGTCATCTTTTTTGAAGGCTAAAGTTACAGGGGCAGCGAAAGGGCTGTATGATTCTTCTATCAAGTTTCTTTAAAGTAATTGAGATATTTGTTCTTCTATTTCTTTCTTGTCATCAATCGTACATCTATAGCGCCTTTTATTACAATATTTATTTACTATAAGATCTATTCTCGCTCCATAGTCGTTTACGGTACCTATATCGTACTTATCTTAAGCAAAAATATTTTTACATTTGTTTACTAAATCTGTTATGATTTTTCTTTAAATGATTTGTTAAAATATTAAAAGTGTCTATCTCTACATATTCATTAAAGTTAACTTGATACTTATTTATTAATTTATTAGATTCGGAATCTTTTCGTTCCATCTCTAATCTCTCATTTTGTATCAAGTTAAATTTTTCTATACCATCTAGTCCTATGAGGAAATTATACTTGAAATTTTCATTATTAATTATGAACACATTTACATATTTTTCCATTAGTGTTTTAAATGAAACTCACAATATAATAAAAGTTATTGAGAATTCTAAAAAATTGACAATTGTTTCGATAAATCAATATCATCGTCAGAATGACAGAAGTTACATTTTATTTAATGCCTACCTGATGTTTAGTAGTTATTTTTGGCTAGACCAAGAAGTGACCTAACTTGTGATTGACTTAATATATATTTATAGAAAAAAGAAGAAGATGTGATATTACAAATATTGAAGCTTAGATATTATTAGCCCTATGGTGAAAACACTAATATGAACAGATTCCACGAAGTAAGGGTCGAGACAGTTAATTTCATATTTTTCCATATTTAATATTTTTATTTTTTATTTTACCATGCCATCTGTTTTATAAATACCATTAATCGTTCTCAAATTAGTTTTCATTATATAATCATTCTTCGTTTTTACATTAATTAGTCTGGCATATATTAATGATATATTGGAGCCTGGATCATAAATCGCAGGTATTTCCAAAATATCATTTAACCTAATTTTGAGTTCAATCAATGGTGGCACTATTAGTTTTTTGGATCATCGGTACTTAAATCAACATCTAAAGTTAAGTTATTTACTTGTCTCGATTTGTAATTTTTCTTTTCTGGATCTTTAAACCAGCATTCTGTTTCGGGGTGAAATCTTGTTCCTTTGTTTATCTTTGCATATTTTGCAAGGTGTTTTTTCTATTTTTATCTTGAAGTCCAGTTTAATATTTTTCAATTCAAAAAAATTTTTCTTAATGGTTAAACATTCTAATTTATTCAATTCATTATGTAAATCTTCAGATTTTTCTAAGTTTTCCCTATCAATTCAATCTAATATGTAGTTGGGTAAAGCCATGGCGATAAGATCCACAAGCCTATCACTATCCATAGTCTTCCTTACTTGTAATAAGAGTTTTTCTTTTCTTAGAGAATATTCTAGTAATGAACCTGTTTGGTATTTAAATGCTAAAGCATATTTTATTGGAGACCAACCTTTACTTGCAAATGTATTACAAAAATTGTCTCTCCAATCTTTCCATTCTGCTTTGATTGTTAGCTTAAAAAGTGTACAACTATACCAATCTACAGTAGTTTTGTCCATGAATGACTGAATGAATTTCAATTTTTTTCTCATATTTTATTAATTCAAAGCGTTCACATTCTTCTTCAAAATCATTAATCCATTGATCCGCGTTTGCATTTTTACCATCGAATTTTTCAATAACAAATGCTTTAGCTAAATTCCCAGTATTTATTTTTTCAGATTTTTCTTCATTTTTTTCTAATAATTGTATCAATGGTTGTTCTGAGGTACTAGCCATTACGTCGCTATCTTCTTGTTTTTCAATTAACTCTTCCAAATACTCATCCTCAAATACCACATTACCTTCTTTATCTTAATAAGTTTTTTTCAATTCTTTATGTAAACTCACCCACAATTTTCTCACTTGATTTCTCAGTTTTAATGCTTTCTTTACCTTAGTGAATGCAGGAGTTTTCATAAGCCCTTCATGGTTTTGTACACCATAGTGGTCAAATGGAATTCTATATGTATGACCATCTTCTGTGGCAATTCTAGTGACACTCAACACATTGGATTTTTTATCTGATGCTTCTAATAATTTGAAGTGGAACTGAAGCTTTTCCATCGTGGCATACAACGAGAATGTTGATTGTTTTGATTTTTGAGGTTAGAATAATGCACGAACTGTTTCTCTGTAAATAACGAAAGAATTTTATTATTATATACAATATTTACAATTATATACATGATCTAGAATATTAATCCTACCTGTAAATAACAAAGAAACAACATTCAATGTTATTATTCACTAGGTTGTTCTCAAATTACTTTACAATATTTTATCTCATTGTATTTGGCATGTCTGAATTAATCATACTCCTTGACATGTGCCAATTTATTGATATAACCTTAGAGTAATAATAAACATAGAGAGGGCTATTCATTCATAAACACGTTTATTTTTGCGGCCAACAATTCTAAACGCCAGTAGTGAAATAATAAATGAATTACAAAAAGTCGGGATGGTATTGTCGATACATGGCATTGCTAATTTGGGCTGCTTTTCTGACAAACTTGGCACCGACGAACCATGATATTCCAAAAACATTAAATTAATTAACTTAAAAGCTTATTTTCATACTAAAAAGTTCAGAAAAACACATTAAAACGAAAGAACTAAATGTTTACTCTCTAGTCGTAATGGCGCTCGTATAAACAAACCACGTTTGACATTATTTACTACAATTCTACAATACTACAGCGTTTTTAAAATTATCGTCGATCACACTCTGACGATATTTGCATCTATCTCTCTTTATATGGTAATTAAACAAGGACAAAACTACTAAATAGATTACTATTGACACATTAACAGGTACTGAAATTTTGAGCCATGTTGCCTCTTTTAGTTATAACCATAAAGGTATCTAAGGATACTACAAATACTTGTATAAAATTTATATAAGAATATGCCTTTATTAAATAAAATTCAAGTATTATTAATTAATTCTAAAAGCTGCGGCTCAAATGCAGAAATTAGTATGACTTTTTTTTATTTGCATAACTTTTTAACAAATTTTCAATTAAACGTCTAATTTCTTTTTTCCCGCAACTAAAGAGGATTTGTAAATATGGCAAAGCAGTGGAAGTGTCCCGCAAGTGAGCTTAAAATGTGACTCAATGTTTGGGGCAAGAAAAAGTCAAAACAAACATATCTATTTTATTTGTTAATCTGAGGATATGACGTATATTAAGAGATCTGATTTACCGACTTAATTACGCGCGCAATTCAATTAGACTAAAGATATTCATTACATATTATTATAGAATATTTGTTTATATATTAAAATAAAGGCAGGAGAAGGGGGTTTAGTTTTTATTGAAACCTTGTATATAACTTTCGCCTTCTATCTTTTTCGTTTTCCATTGTATTTTGGCGTAAAAAGAAGAGATTTAATATCAGCTATAACAACATTATTTCAAATATATATAGCTGGAAACAAAAAGAGATAAACCAAAGAAAAACTGTACGTGATATTTGACATAACAAATGTGGCGCTGAACTGAATAGATACGTTTGTCTCGACTTATTACAAACTTCAAACATATTTTTCTTTCTATCGAAATAAATGAAGACATTTTTTCTAATGCTCAACTGCGAACTTGTTTTTCTTGACATTTATTTAAGACGCAGGAGCTTATATAATTAGCAAATGTTGAATATTTTTATTTAAAACCCGATATTTTGACGTAGAAAAGGTTTAATTTTGTTGAAATAATTGGCAATTGGTCCAAGAACCGAGGCTTTTTTCCAACAGTTCAATACTTCTTTAAAAGAACCTTCATTCAACTAAGACGCCGTACGGTTTCCTCCGCGAAAATTACGAAAACACGTGGCTAAAGACTGTGCATGTGCATTGAGTGATTGTGGAAGTAGTCATTTAAATTTTATGCACTAAAGAGTCACCAGCGTAAACAAATGTATTGTGTGATAGCTACTTGCGACACGGAAACG
The DNA here is from genome assembly GCA_963921935.1 of Galeruca laticollis. NCBI lineage: Eukaryota > Metazoa > Arthropoda > Insecta > Coleoptera > Chrysomelidae > Galeruca > Galeruca laticollis. The sequence continues at coordinate 108,167,375 of OY998181.1, forward strand.
TAGGGGAAAATACGGTTTGATTTGTCAAGCTGCAATAAAATATTTGGGTTGAAGTACCAACATTTCCGACGGAGTTGGCATCATATTGTTCGACCGCGTGCTGAATTATACTTATCCAGTGTTTTTCGCTGTTAAAAAGTACTGTTTTCGTATTCTATTGTGATATAAAATAGCGTTTCTATGCTTTTCGGGGCTTGTACTGAAATTTTACTTTGTTTTGTGTCAAGATTGTTTGTAGTTTTTATTTTCAAAGATTATTAATTGTGTTTATACTGACGAACTGAAATCGGGTGATTTGTCTCCTCCTAGAAAAAGAGTTAAAAATATGATTTCATTTAATTGCATGCATATAAACACCAAAGGTTCATATTAATTTTATGAAATATAATATATCGAAATCAACCTGCCTCTTTTCTATTTCTCTCAAATCATCGCTATAATTAGGTAACATTTAGCTATACCTACTGAAATATACGGAGCGTTCAGTTAACGGTGTAAAACGTACACCACGAACATTTTTATAATTCTTATATTTTTGAACATATTAGGTACAAACATACCTCTATTAAACTGGACCCCCCCATCACAAATCAAGTTCGCAACTAGTCAAAAATTTGGTGCTATTTAGGCGCTAATTTAGTACCCTAGTCCGGATTTTAGTACTCAAACCGTTTAGCAGGAAATCGCGTGAAAAACGGGGGGGTCCAGCTTGTCATTAAGCTGGACCCCCATACCAGAAAAACATATATGGTGATCCAGTATAAACGACAAGTACACTATAGTTTAGTGCTAATTAAGTGCGCTAAGATAACGTTAAAGAATTGACCAAATATAACATTCTTTAATTTATCTGGGGAACGTGAGCGCCGCGCTCTAAAATTCGTTAGACGATCGTTAAAGAATCTGGTGCTAAAATATTCCTTAAACATCGTACTTTCGAAAAAATAAAATAACAGAATTTAGTGCTACCAGCATTACGTAGAATTATATAGTTTAAACGGGAAAGAGAGCGCGCAGCACTCTAAAATTCGTTAGACGATCGTCAAAGAATTTAGTACTCGTAAGATTATGGTACTAAAATATTTTTTAAGCATCGTACTTTCGAAAAAATACAATTACAGAATTTAGTGCTACCTGCATCACGTGGAATTAAATAGTTTATACGGGAAAGGAAGAGCGCCGCGCTCTAAAATTTGTTAGACGATGGTTAAAGAATTTAGTGCTCGCAAGATTATGGTACTAAAATATTCCTTACGCATCGTACTTTCGAAAAAATACAATTACAGAGTTTAGTGCTACCTGCATTACGTGGAATTAAATAGTTTATACGGGAATGGAAGAGCACCGCGCTCTAAAATCTGTTAGACGATGGTTAAAGAACTTGGTGCTCGCAAGATTATAGTACTAAAATATTCCTTAGATATCATACTTTCAAAAAATACAATAACGGAATTTAGTGCAACCTGCATCACGTGTAATCGAATAGTTTATAGGGAAAGAGAGAGCGCTGCGCTCCAAAATTCGTTAGACGATCGTTAAAGAATTTGGTGCTCGCAAGATTATGGTACTAATATATTCCTTAAGCATCGTATTTTCGAAAAAATACAATTACAGAATTTAGTGCTACCTGCATCACGTGGAATTGAATAGTTTATACGGGAAAGAGAGAGCGCCGCGCTGCAAATTCGTTAGACGATCGTTAAAGAATTTAGTGCTAGCAAGATTATGGTACTTAAATATTCCTTAAGCATCGTACTTTCGAAAAAATAAAATTACAGAGTTTAGTACTACCTGCATCACGTGGAATTAAATAGTTTGTACGGGAAAGGAAGACCGCCGCACTCTAAAATTCGTTAGACGAACGTGAAAGAATTTGGTGCTCGCAAGATTATGGTACTAAAATGTTCCTTAAGCATCGTACTTTCGAAAAAATACAATTACAGAATTTAGTGCTACCTGCATTACGTGGAATTAAATAGTTTATACGGGAATGGAAGAGCACCGCGCTCTAAAATCTGTTAGACGATGGTTAAAGAACTTGGTGCTCGCAAGATTATAGTACTAAAATATTCCTTAGATATCATACTTTCAAAAAATACAATAACGGAATTTAGTGCAACCTGCATCACGTGTAATCGAATAGTTTATAGGGAAAGAGAGAGCGCTGCGCTCCAAAATTCGTTAGACGATCGTTAAAGAATTTGGTGCTCGCAAGATTATGGTACTAATATATTCCTTAAGCATCGTATTTTCGAAATAATATAATTACAAAATTTAGTGCTACCTGCATCACGTGGAATTAAATAGTTTATACGGGAAAGAGAGAGCGCCGCGCTGCAAATTCGTTAGACGATCGTTAAAGAATTTAGTGCTAGCAAGATTATGGTACTTAAATATTCCTTAAGCATCGTACTTTCGAAAAAATAAAATTACAGAGTTTAGTACTACCTGCATCACGTGGAATTAAATAGTTTGTACGGGAAAGGAAGACCGCCGCACTCTAAAATTCGTTAGACGAACGTGAAAGAATTTGGTGCTCGCAAGATTATGGTACTAAAATGTTCCTTAAGCATCGTACTTTCGAAAAAATACAATTACAGAATTTAGTGCTACCTGCATCACGTGGAATTGAATAGTTTATACGGGAAAGGAAGACCGCCGCGCTCTAAAATTCGTTAGACGATCGTTAAAGAATTTGGTGCTCGCAAGATTATGGTACTAAATTATTCCTTAGACATCGTACTTTCAAAAAACACAATTACGGAATTTAGTGCTACCTGCATCACGTGGAATCAAATAGTTTATAGGAAAAGAGATAGCGCCGCGCTCTAAAATAAGTTAGACGATCGCTAAAGAATTTGATGCTCGCAAGATTATGGTACTAATATATTCCTTAAGCATCGTATTTTCGAAAAAATATAATTACTAAATTTAGTGCTACCTGCATCACGTGGAATTAAATAGTTTATACGGGAAAGGAAGAGCGCCGCGCTCTAAAATTTGTTAGACGGTGGTTAAAGAATTTAGTGCTCGCAAGATTATGGAATTAAATAGTTTATACGGGAATTATAGAACGCCGCGCTCTAAAGTCCGTTAGACGATCGTTAAAGAATTTGGTGCTCATCTAACGAATTTTAGAGCGCGACGCTCTCCCTTTCCCATATAAACTATTTAATTTAACGTGGTGCAGGTAGCACTAAATTCTGTAATTGTATTTTTTCGAAAGTACGATGCTTAAGGAATATTTTAGTGCCATAATGTTGCGAGCACCAAATTCTTTGACGTTCGTCTAACGAATTTTAGAGTGCGGCGCGCTGTCTTTCCCTATAAACTATTTACTTCAACGTGATGCAGGTAGCACTAAATTATGTAATCGTATTTTCTTGAAAGTACGATACCTAAGGAATATTTTAGTACCATAATCTTGCGAGCACCAAATTCTTTGACGTTCGTCTAACGAATTTTAGAGTGCGGCGCGCTCTCTTTGCCTATAAACTATTTACTTCCACGTGTTGCAGATAGCACTAAATTCTGTAATCATATTTTTTCGAAAGTACGATGCTTAAGGAATATTTTAGAACCATATTCTTGGGAGGACCAAATTCTTTAACGATCGTCTAAGGAATTTTAGGGTGCGGCGCCCACGTTCCCCAGATAAATTAAAGAATTCGCACCTAAATAGCACAACATTTTTGACTTGTTGCGAACTTGATTTGCGATGGGGGGGTCCAGTTTAATAGAGGTTACACACATTATTATTTTACCAAAAGTGTAGCTCATTTTATTCTCTTTTAAATGAAACAAAAAGAATTATTATTGCATTTGATATTTGGTATTAAAAATAAGATTATGATAGCTTTCCAGATAGAGCCATCTAACGGCGACATAAAAATTCAAAAAAAATTAAACAAAACTATTTAAAGGAAAATTAAGCCGTTTTAAAGTTTGTTCAAATCGATCATGCCACAAAGAATAGCAGTTTCTTTAATAAAACATTTGAATTACCGTTCCCCCTCCAACCACTGTATTTCATTTATACTATGTGTTATGTTAATACTGTTAACAATTAAATATCAATTTCCATCATAAAGCATTAAAAAATTATCTAAAGTTGCACAAAAAATTATAAATAATAATAGTACTTTATACTACGGACCCTTAGTGTGGTCCTGCAAATATAACTGCAGTATTACTGTTCACGAATATACTATAAAACCTCCTTAAGTCAAAATAGTAACTTTTAAGGAGAGTGAAAAAATTGCACTTGACTACTGGACTTTCGAAAAATTTACGACGCCTCGGCAAACTACCACATTTAGGGATAAGACATCAACTGCTCACGCCACCTGCTAGGCATTGACTAAACAGGAGGATATTGAGAGGCGCTGGGCTATGCATGAATCAGAAGTAAAAAAATATTAACATAGATTGAGTCACCTAGTAAAATTTACTAATCTCAATATTTTCTAAGGTTAATATTGACACCAGACACATAGGGATTCATTGCCTATAATATCATTTAATTCCTATAGGGTTAAGATTATAATATTTTAGTCCGATTTTATTGGATTACCCTTCTGTTTTATAAACGAGTTTTCTATTAAAATAGCCATTTTCAAGTAAACTACAAAAAACAGTGTCGTATTTTAAATTATTCAAATTAGTTCCTAGAGCATTTCCAGTCCCTTTTTGGTCCAATAGTGCTGTTCTGGTGCTGGTATGCGTTAAATCATTCATTTTAATCTAAGCTATTGCCGCTGCTGTTATTGGAAAAGTTTTTGGGTCATGCATGTGTGTGTGTAAACGCTATTTCTGCCAATTCGAAACTATAAGCTTACAAAGGAGAAACAAAGAAAGAAATACACGTTATTCAGACCGCATACACGAGAATACGTTTATTCGAAAGATAATTTGAAATGAAGGATAACATCCGTTGTAGTAATTAGGAAATGGTGAAAAAGTAAAACATCCGAATACGTTCAGCAACACATACCAGGTGTTTATCTCATTAAAATGTATAGAATGCAATGCGGTGTAAAATCGATCAGATAAGTGGATATTTTGAGGTTAGGTATCAAATTTCTCATTATATTTTCTTTTTAACGGATCGTTTTCAAGTTATTATTTAGTATTTCATCTACTAGTCCGGGAGCCACCAATCCTAGAAGCTGTTTGATAGCAGATTTGAAAATTTTCAACGATAACGACCATATTCTTTGACGAATAAGATAAACTTGGTAGGCGTGTATTATATTGTCCGAAAATATGTTTAAATAAACTTTGTATTATTAAATGGCCTAAATGATTTTTTTGTTATAACTCTTTTCTTTCTTCGATATTTTTGCCAGGAATAAGGTACGGTTTTCTATAGTTTATTTAAGTATCATTTCGCTACATTTTTACAAAAAATCTCATTAGCGGATTTTTCTGTTATTAAAAAAAGCGCTCTAGCGGCATCAATGGGTTTGATGGAGCAATAAATGTTTTTCCAACGAGACCAAGTTTGTTAGAATCTGTTCAATCATTTAGGAGTTACAGCTGTTTATTAAAAACGAAAACATTGAATTCATCACCCCTTCATTTTTATAGATGCTTAGCTTGCTATTTAGTTTTGAGATATGTCAAATCTAATATTATCATCGTAAACTTTGACTTTTTAATGGTGAACTTGTCATACTGTGCTATTTATGTTGTTTACAGATATTTGGTCAAAAAATCGTGAACATTTTCGTGTCGACAGTTAGGTTGTAGTTTCCCGTCTGGGATCAATACTTTCGAAATTGGGTTTTATATTTGTTTTTAAACTTTTTTTTGACATATATCTGAATTGACAGCTCTCTCTATATTTTATATAAAAACTTGATTCCATAACAACAGAATGCAAATAAAATCACTATACAAACAAAGCATTCTAATCAATAGTCTCAACACATTCCCCCCGCTTGAGAAGGTGAATAGCTCTCAAGCTAAAAGCGATAACACAAGAATTAACAATTTTTTTATATATTGTCCCCTTCATCAGGAATGAATACACAAATATTGGACCAGGCTCTTTTGATTGTACCGTTCGCAGTGGCAATACTTGCTACCCTTGCGACACTATTACTTCCAGGATGAAGATCCGTTATTTCGCCCAGTTTCCATTTAAGAGGAGGCAAATTGTCCATTTTTATTAGAATTAAAGCACCCAGCCTTAGTCCTTGATGGTTTTCTATTTGGTACGGGCCTCTAATTCGCTGATGGACTCTTGAGACCATCGTTGATAAAAGTGTTGTTGCATTGGTTGCAGCAACTGGTATCTAGATAATCGATTAGTTGGAACTTCTCTAAGATCTGGATCTGGTATAGTTGGTAATGGCTGCCCGATAAGAAAGTGGGACGGTGTTAACACCGAAAGATCACTAGGATCAGATGACAATGGAATCAAAGGACGTGAATTCAATATTGCCTCGATTTATGCGAGATAGGTTGTAAGCTCTTCAAAGGTTAAAGTTACATTTTTCAGATGACACTTTGTCGATTTTGTTCCCGCTTCCCAAATACCTCCAAAATGAGGCGAATAGGCAGGTACATACTTCCTAGAAACACCTAAATCATTAAAAGTTTCTTGAAGAGAGGTTTGGTTATTTAAGAGTTCTTGCAATTCAGATCGAGCTCCTACAAAGTTACTGCCATTATCTGAAAGCATCTGAGAAGGTTTACCGCGTTCTTGCACAAAATCTACGAAAAGTAGCAATAAAAGCTTCTGAAATTAAGTTACTCACTAATTCCAAGTGTACGGCCTTTGTAGAAAGGCAAATAAATAGACATATATATATATATATATATATATATATATATATATATATATATATATATAACAACAAGATCTACGAATAGTGCGTGACATATGAACAATAAACAACGAATAGATTGGTGGGTATTGCACGCAAATAGAAGAAGGGGCTACTGAAAGGAGTGGTAACCGCAGACATGCATGTTTCTGGCTCATTAGCTGTCATCGGTACGGTACAACCAAGAAAAGATGTAAAACATGGGAGCAAAGGTGTTGAATGAAACATGAGAAAATATATCAGAATTCAGCACGATAGTCAAACACAACATTTGTGTCAGTAATATTAGAAGATCTCGAATACTCGAGACAACAACCAACATAGACACGGAGGTGCATATAACCTTTGCTCCCATGTTTTACATCTTTTCTTGGTTGTACCGTACCGATGACAGCTAATGAGCCAGAAACATGCATGTCTGCGGTTACCACTCCTTTCAGTAGCCCCTTCTTCTATTTGCGTGCAATACCCACCAATCTATTCGTTGTTTATTATATATATATATATATATATATATATATATATATTTCTTTAAAAACACTTACTGTGTCACTAATCCTGGCCGTGTACATCCAATTTACAAATAAAATTCCTGGGATTCGGCCATTAATTATTTATTACTATGGTGATGTCATATAAAAAACATAAAAGATACTTTACTACTACTACGCACGTTTCGGCATAACGCCATTTTCAAGTAGGTACAAAGTTAGATAAAAACCTAAAAGAGATATCTTCAGGTAGTCAACAAATACAATATACAAATTAATGAGACTCAAAATGATAACAGAAAAAACAAAACAAACTTACATGTAGAAAACCCAACGCTCAACATCTCAAGCTGTAGGAGTAAATGCAATAAAATACATTTGATAATAAATTTTAAATCATTCAGCCAAAACCATCGTATACACCTTTCGCTCGATAGAAAGTAGTATATATATATATATATATATATATATATATATATATATATATATATATATATATATATATATAACTAGTGAATATTGGGGGATTGAAGCAAAAAAATCGAAAAGATATACTCTTAGCGGAAAATGTCCAAGCTTTCGAGGATGTTTGTCCTCATCATCAGGGAGACTAAAATGAAAAACAACAGTTAATACTGTGGTCAATAAAGAATAATTAGTTTTATTCCTAACTAGTCAGCAAAGACTATCCTTCTTCTATATATATATATATATATATATATATATATATATATATATATATATATATATATATATATATATATATATATATATATATATATATATATTATTGTGAAAAAATAATGCTACACCCTGTATATCAAATAATGAAGAATTAAGATTATGTATTGTAATCTAAAAGAATTTTTTTTAAGTCAAAAATTTTTTTTAAACATTTGAATGGAGACAATCTGTACGATCCACTATTCGATAGAGAAGACATACAGAAAGGACAGACTGTATAATGTAGGGATAATTGCGAATAGGTGTGATAAACAATTTATATGAAATAAATTACCTAACGAAACTTTTATCAAAGAGATCAAGTATCAAAATTTGTTCATAATAAGAAACTAATAGTGCTTTATTCTGTAAAGTCAAGCTAATCTCGTAATATTTGTTGATTAAGACATTAAAATGAGATAGTGTAGATGTTTAGACATAACAGAGCAGGAAAATATAAAATAATGTGAATTTCAGAGAACATGACTTATAAAGAAAACGAATTTTCATTTTGCATACATATTTAAAGGTAACAGCTGTCATCTATTAAAACATTATGAATATTCATTTGACATACATACTTAGAGGTTAGGAAATGTCATTTTAACAATACTAAGAAATATTATTGAATGAAAATAATATAGGAAGTCTAAGTAATTAAAAACCTTAGAATATAATATCATGATATAATGGATGAACATTTCACTGGTTGAAATGAAGAATTTGAGTTATAAAATAAATAGTCAAATTTGATTGGTTAATAAACATTTAAAAAAGATCACATCGGCGACAACTGTGTTGCTAACGAAAAAAAAATCAGAATGTGAAAAAGTTGTTGATTATGGGGGCTATTGACTAGTAGGTTTTTCTTTTTGGGAAGAGATTTTTGGAGCAGCAAAATTTTTTGGGTAAAGTAAATTGAAATCATTTGGAAGACAAAATTTGAATATAGAATTTAAAACAAATACATTATACTTACAAGAGATAGATCAGTGTAAGTAGTTTAGTTTATATAAATAATAAAAAAAGGAATTGTTGAATGTTGTAAAACACTAATCATGAATTTTATTTTATAAAATGGTGTCTTGTGTCTGGTGGAAGTAAAATAGCCAAATTAGTTTTCGAAGAACATTGAATAGTGGAATTTGTGTGAGCTGTTTGGACTTTGAAAGAAATACAGCATCGATTCCTGTTTTGGTAGAAGCAGAATGCCAACAGGGAGGTTTTCCAGGAGGAGAATCTGGAACAAACAGAAATCGTGAAGTAAATAAGGTAGTACAAGTTAGTTTATTAATGTATTAAGAGGTCAAGCGTACTTACTAATTTGTAAAAAAAAAACTAAAATTTTGTGATGCATAGACGCTGTTAAGAGTGTATTTCGCCGTTTTCTGAAAGTCAAATGTTTATGAAATTATATAACTGTATTTTAATATTATAATAATATCTCACCAGAGTGCGTGTGATTTGTATGAAAGAGTCATCCTTTTAGATAGTTGATTTTCTTTAAAAAAAACACTTGTAAAAGTGTAGTGTATTTATTTTCATTAAATTAAATATTGTTTTTCCTTTTGAAGAACGTTTTTTTAAATTACTTGAGTTAATCATTTCATCTGGTGATTTGTGCACCATCTACTTACCACAGGCAGAAGCTCTGAATGAAATCGATTGAACTATGCAGATATTTTTTAAGTAGGACAGGACCGTATTTAATTTGAAATCATTAAAAAAGTAACATATTCTGATTAACAAATTTATTTTTAAAAATATAAAACATTTATTAACTTTGGCGCTAACATATATAAAATTATAAAATCATTTTATTTAAAATACTTGAACTCTACCCTGAGATGAGAAGTTTTCATGTTGGTTAAATAAACTGTTTATCATACATATTAAATCCTCAACATACCGGGCAAATTAAACTATTTTCTCACCCAATTCTATTCATAATAATATGTCGGCCCAACGTAGGGCAAATTAAATTCCCATATAAAATAAACTATAATAAAATGTCACCGCAACGTGGGGCTAATATAGAAATTTAGTAAATAATAATAAAAAGCATTGAAATAAGTTTTTTTTTACTGTATTAAAAGATTTTAAATACATAAAATGGAAAGGAAAATGACATTAAGGGACGGAAAGCAGGTAGGAGTCGAAAGTAGGTCTGATGAAGAAAGAGAAGAAAGGAGTAATGGTAGAGGAGATTTTAAGGTACAATATTTGGAACAGGGGAGAGAACATTCGGAAGAAGACATCGCAGAACAAGGTCAGGAAGAAGAAGATGCACCATTGTCAGAAGAAACAGGACAAGGGGTCAAACAAAAATCGAAAGAGAAAGAGGATATGGACGTGATGAGTATGTTTAAAATGATGATGGGAGAAATGAAAGAAATGAATGGAAATTTAAATCGTGAAATGAATAATATGAATGTAAAGATGGACCAGAATAAGGAAGAAATGAATATTAAAATGGACCAAAATAAGGAAGAATTAAAAAAAGAAATGAATATTAAGATGGACCAGAACAAAGAAGAAATTAAACAAACTAAGGAACTGATAATAAAATTGATGGATGAAAAATTGGGACATTTTGAGAAGATATTGGAAAAATCAAACACATACATAGAAAATAAAACAGAATCCACTAAACAAGAAATAAGAGGAGAGGGGATTGAAAAAACCACAGAAATAGACAATTCACAGATCAACAGAATCAAGGAAATAGAAGAGAAGGAAAAGGATTTCAAAGGAGAGATTCAAATGGATGTAAAGTTACAAAATGAAAATATAAATGATGATACTATAGAACCAAAATTAAGTAATAAAATGGAAATTGATGAAATAAAAATACAAAGACAACTAAATGAGGAGATGATAGATAGCAATTTACAGAATCTAGGAAGTGAGGAAGCTATGAAAATTTATGAAAAAGAGATTTATTGGGAAATAACAGACCCAGATGTTAATATATTAAAACGAATAGTGACATATGGTAAAGAAAATAATAATAATAGGGGGATACATTTTAATTGGCAGTTAGAGAAAATAAATAAGATACTACAAGAGACTAAGGAAGAAATAGAAGAAACCATAAGACAGAATATAGAAACAATAATTTATGCAGAAAATCTCGAAATGAGATTAAAACTTGGCAGAAATATAAAGATAATTTATCCAAGAAATTTTAATAGGATAATTAAAAATGAAATGATAGGAAGTGAGAGTATTATGGGAAATGAAATAATAAAAAGAAGAAACAATAATATGAAGAAATTGGAAACACAAATTTTCATGAATCCATTGGGAGAAATTGATGAGATAGGGGACAACAAAATTGAAAAAGACACAGTGGAAAATTTTAAGAAACTTAGGAAGCAGATAGAAGAGAATCAAACAATAAGAGAAGAGGATAAAACGAAATTTAGGAAAAGAAAATTAAATTGAATAATAAGGCTGTATTATAGGACCGGAATCTAGAAGACGAATAAGGAATTGTAAAAGGTCGATAAGGAATATAAAAAACAACATGTAAATAAGAAGTTTATAATTAACAAATAATGTTAAAAAAAAACATATGTAAATATAATGTTGTACATAGATATAAATTAGGATATATAAAGATAATGATGAAAAACAGAAATAATTACATTAACAGATATAATACAAATGGATATTATAACAAAAAAAACAACAATTATAACAACAATTTAGGAAATAACAATAACTATAATAAGAACGATAGCAAACAAAAACAACTATAACAGAAACTTCAAATAAAATAACAACAAAAATAACAATTACAGAGAACAGTATTCAAAGGAGAGAAGAGAGAGTGATAACATATAAACATCCAAGGGAATATATAAAATTTGGGGAAGAATTAGAATTAAAAGAAATAATGGGATTGATAAATATTAAAGGAAAATTAAATGGAAAAGAAATAAAATTATTAATAGATACAGGTTCGGAAGCGTCCATAATTAAAACAAAACTAATAGAAGAAAACATTGAAAATTATGAAAACAAATTAATTAAAATACCAAAAACTACATTGATAGGAGCAAATGGAAAGAAGCTATGTGAAGTAAATAAGTCTATAATACAAAAGATTGAATTGAAGGATGGGAAAGAAGTTGAAATGCAATTACTGTTAGTGAATAATTTGGAAACAGACATAGTAATAGGAATTGATGAATTAACAAAGTTTAAAGTAATACTTGATTTTGAAAAGATGGAGATAGAAATTGATGGAAATAGAATTGAATTTGGAAACGAAAATTTGGAAGAATTGGCAATTGAAGAGGATAATAAGAAGTTATGGAATATAGAAAGGATTGGAAATATGGAAGTATTGGCAATTGGAGAGGATAATAGGAAGTTATGGAATATAAAGAGGAGTGGAAATATGGAAGAATTGGAATTTGAAGAGGATAATAGGAAGTTATGGAATATGGAGAGGGATGAAATAATGGAAGAATTGGAATTAGTATGTGGAAATAAGGAATATGCTGAGAAAGTGAAGAATTTAATAACTAAGTATAAAGGATTAGTTAAAAAAGAGATGAGAATGGCAAATAACTATGTACATAAGATAGAAGTTAAGGGAATAGAAAATTTCAGAATAAGAACATATCCCATACCTTATAAATATAGGAAAGAAGTTGATTCAGAGATACAAAATATGCTGAAGGATGGTATTATAGAGAGATGTAACACAAGAAATATAAATTAATAAATTGTACCGATATAAGAGACTCTGAGAAATGTAGAAGTAATAAGTCGCATAACGAACATTAAAGAATTTTCAAATATGGATTTATAACATGATTTTTTTTAAACTAATTCCTTTGGATTAAACTTGTAAATGAAATATGTACCTAAGAATAAAATAAGAATTTGTATACATATTTAATTATGGTATTGTAAATAGAATTAAAACTAACTGAAGAGGATACTGCAACACAGGATTCCAAAATCATCTTTGTAACAGCAACCGGAAATAAAAAGAAATGTATTATTAGTAAAATAGAAAGACAATCCTAGAATATAGTACTTGAAGTAAAATTTGCGTTCATAAAATTTTTCTTAGAATAAAAAATTTGATAAACGCAAAATTTAGGGGATGTTATTGTGAAAAAATAATGCTACACCCTGTATATCAAATAATGAAGAATTAAGATTATGTATTGTAATCTAAAAGAATTTTTTTTAAGTCAAAAATTTTTTTTAAACATTTGAATGGAGACAATCTGTACGATCCACTATTCGATAGAGAAGACATACAGAAAGGACAGACTGTATAATGTAGGGATAATTGCGAATAGGTGTGATAAACAATTTATATGAAATAAATTACCTAACGAAACTTTTATCAAAGAGATCAAGTATCAAAATTTGTTCATAATAAGAAACTAATAGTGCTTTATTCTGTAAAGTCAAGCTAATCTCGTAATATTTGTTGATTAAGACATTAAAATGAGATAGTGTAGATGTTTAGACATAACAGAGCAGGAAAATATAAAATAATGTGAATTTCAGAGAACATGACTTATAAAGAAAACGAATTTTCATTTTGCATACATATTTAAAGGTAACAGCTGTCATCTATTAAAACATTATGAATATTCATTTGACATACATACTTAGAGGTTAGGAAATGTCATTTTAACAATACTAAGAAATATTATTGAATGAAAATAATATAGGAAGTCTAAGTAATTAAAAACCTTAGAATATAATATCATGATATAATGGATGAACATTTCACTGGTTGAAATGAAGAATTTGAGTTATAAAATAAATAGTCAAATTTGATTGGTTAATAAACATTTAAAAAAGATCACATCGGCGACAACTGTGTTGCTAACGAAAAAAAAATCAGAATGTGAAAAAGTTGTTGATTATGGGGGCTATTGACTAGTAGGTTTTTCTTTTTGGGAAGAGATTTTTGGAGCAGCAAAATTTTTTGGGTAAAGTAAATTGAAATCATTTGGAAGACAAAATTTGAATATAGAATTTAAAACAAATACATTATACTTACAAGAGATAGATCAGTGTAAGTAGTTTAGTTTATATAAATAATAAAAAAAGGAATTGTTGAATGTTGTAAAACACTAATCATGAATTTCATTTTATAAAATGGTGTCTTGTGTCTGGTGGAAGTAAAATAGCCAAATTAGTTTTCGAAGAACATTGAATAGTGGAATTTGTGTGAGCTGTTTGGACTTTGAAAGAAATACAGCATCGATTCCTGTTTTGGTAGAAGCAGAATGCCAACAGGGAGGTTTTCCAGGAGGAGAATCTGGAACAAACAGAAATCGTGAAGTAAATAAGGTAGTACAAGTTAGTTTATTAATGTATTAAGAGGTCAAGCGTACTTACTAATTTGTAAAAAAAAAACTAAAATTTTGTGATGCATAGACGCTGTTAAGAGTGTATTTCGCCGTTTTCTGAAAGTCAAATGTTTATGAAATTATATAACTGTATTTTAATATTATAATAATATCTCACCAGAGTGCGTGTGATTTGTATGAAAGAGTCATCCTTTTAGATAGTTGATTTTCTTTAAAAAAAACACTTGTAAAAGTGTAGTGTATTTATTTTCATTAAATTAAATATTGTTTTTCCTTTTGAAGAACGTTTTTTTAAATTACTTGAGTTAATCATTTCATCTGGTGATTTGTGCACCATCTACTTACCACAGGCAGAAGCTCTGAATGAAATCGATTGAACTATGCAGATATTTTTTAAGTAGGACAGGACCGTATTTAATTTGAAATCATTAAAAAAGTAACATATTCTGATTAACAAATTTATTTTTAAAAATATAAAACATTTATTAACTTTGGCGCTAACATATATAAAATTATAAAATCATTTTATTTAAAATACTTGAACTCTACCCTGAGATGAGAAGTTTTCATGTTGGTTAAATAAACTGTTTATCATACATATTAAATCCTCAACATACCGGGCAAATTAAACTATTTTCTCACCCAATTCTATTCATAATAATATGTCGGCCCAACGTAGGGCAAATTAAATTCCCATATAAAATAAACTATAATAATATATATATATGTTTTCCATGATTTAGCTCCGCATGTACTGAAACTTTCGCGATTTGGTTGATCTGATTCATTAGATTGTATAGGTTCTAAACACAAAAGTGTATTATGTCTGCTTGCAATTTTTGCACGGGACTGCAAAGCAAAATTTCAGTGTATAATTACTGCGCAAGCAATTTAAACATAGTTTAAAGTGATTAGATTCCTTACAATAGTCACAAAGTACCTTTTTATAGCTAGTACTAGGTGGATTTTTACAATTGCTCGCAACAATATGTTGACAATGACTATTTTTTTATTTTGAATTTTTTGATTCAACAAAATAACTATTGGTTTTTGTTGTCGGATTTTACTGTCCTTAATTGACGTGAAGGTTTCTAAAACATCAGCTTTATTTTTTATAAATATTTTTAGATCATCTAAGCTTGGTGATGCATTATTTTTATCGCCTAGCTTAAGCTCGTGCTTTTCCCACTTGTTATGGTCTGAATTTAGAATAAAATTATTACTTACATTATTTCTTTAATATAAGAATAATTAAACAAATTTTAATTTGGTTCTTTAATAAATTCCAGTGGACAATAAAAATAACATTGCACATTGATTTCCTGTAGGTAATTATGATTCGTCTTAATTTTTTTCTTAATAAGCATTCTTTTATTGACTGTTGTGGACTACTGATCTTGTATTACCTAATATTTTGTGACACTCTGTATAGCTAATAAATCTAAAAATGCTTCGGTGATCGGTAAAACTCGTATCCCTTCTATACGGCTGGTATTAATCTCCGACTCGCCGAAATTGCTTCGCTACAAGAACGGTCTTGCTTTTTCACAACATGTATAATTATTTATTAAAGCGGCAATAAGGAAGGAGAATGTAGGAAATTTGGACGTACTACTAAAGTTATGAAAAATATAATGTTTTAATTTGATAACTTTAAAATGGATGAATATATTGATCTGACATTTGGCAGGTTGTTTTTAAATGTAAAAGGGCATATTTTGATGGAAATACATGTTTCAATTCTTAATCCAGTGGTGTACATATGGAAGAATATGTCACCTTTCCCCTCCCATTTTTTACGCCACTGGCATTTGAAGCTATTTTTATTTGATTTTGTATTCCTCAATAGTTTTCACGTGAAAAACACATAACCTTTACATATCAAAAAATTTGTGGTTTTCAAGATATTTAATGTTTTTATGAAGTCTGCAAGATCACTTTTTAATAAAAAATAAAAAAAATATTTTTCTTGAATGTTTTTTAATAACTACCAAATTATTTTAATGGTTAGAATATGTAACAGGAACTAATTTGTGAAACAGCAATGCATATAAAACATTGAGATAGGATTGTTGAAAATACTTTTCCAAACTTGTGATTTTATTAACAAAAGAATAAGATAATTACAAAGTTAAATAATATTCCATTCAAACATAATTTTTAACTAAGCAGCCAACAAATTACAAAAGATGTTTAAAATTTTGTCCATTCACATTTACACATAATCTGCAACGTTTTCTAATTGAAAGTCGCATACCTTGGAAATACTGGCGATTGCCGGAAATAATTTCTATAGCTGCATGGATTCTTGCTATCAGTTCCTCCTCCGTTTCTACTATTGTATCGTAGGCTAGGGACTTCATGTAACCCCACAGAAAGAAATCAATTGGATTTAAATCCGGTGACCTCACAGGCCACATATTGGGTACACCTCGGCCTATCCAGTTGTTTCAGTATTGGTGGGTTATAAGTTGTTTGGCCTCTAGAGAATAATGTACAGATGCCCCATTGTGCTGAAACCATACATTATTCATATTCGCCCTAATATTTAATGGTACAACGTCGTTTAATAAATCAGGCAGGGTTTCTCTAAAAAAATTACAATGAATATTACCATAGATGTTATTAGGTAATAAATATGGACCCACTATACAATCTCCAAGAATGCATGCCCACACGTTAAGCGAGAATTTTTCCTGAAATCCACGTTGTCGAATAACAAATGGATTTTCGTCATCCCACATGTGGCTATTCCTTGAATTAAAAACTCCTTCACGTGTGAATTTGGTTTCATCAGTAAATAGAACAAATTCGGTAAAATTTCTATTTTCTAAACATTTGTGGGCAAACTCCACTGTTTGAGGACAATCTGTTGGTTTTAGGACCTGAACTTGGGTATACTTACAAGGATACAACTGCTGTTCATTTAAAATATTCCACACAGTTGAGTTACTTACATTTAAAGATTTGCCAATGGTGCGAGTGCTTAAATCGGGTCTATTACTTTTCCGCCCAACCTATCTAATATGCGAGAAAAGTATTGGTTTACCTCAAAAAAAGTTGGAATTTTGAAAAAATTTTTGAGTTATTTTAACGTTTTCCATCAACAACAACACGAAAAAACTGTTTTTAGAAAAAAAATCCTGTGTGTATGTCGTCGTCGTTGTCGTCGGCCACTTTTTCTTACATGTCTTGTTAGCACGATACAGCCTCCGGAGTGTAATAAGTCACCAATTTTATGATTGAATATTGTTAAGGACATGTCACAGATGAACCCTATTGATTTTCATCTCACCAGAGCCAGTACAACAGGTGCTATGGTACTTGAAGTACGACATTTTGTAATTTTTTGAGAAATTTCAGTTCGTTAGCACGATACAGCCTCCGGAGTCTCCAATTTTCTGATTGAATATTATTCAGTATCTCTCACAGATGAACCCTATTGATTTTTAGCTCACCAGAGCCAATACAACAGGTGCTACAGTTCTTTGAGTACGATATTTTTGCCATTTTTGGAGAAGTTTCAGTTTGTTAGCACGATACAGCCTCCGGAGTATATACAAGTGACCAATTTTATGATTGAATATTATTCAGAGCGTCTCAAAGATGAACCCTATTGATATTCAGCTCACCAAAGCCAGTACAACGGGTACTATGGTACTTGAAGTACCAAATCTGTACTATTTTAGGAGAATTTTCAGTTTGTTACCACGATTCAGCCTCCAGAGAGTATACGATTGATCAATTTTATGATTGAATATTGTTCAAGGCGTTTAACAGATGTACCCTATTGATTTTCAGTTGACTAGAGCGAGTACAGCGGGTCCTATGAATCCAGATATACTACATTTTTGGTTATTTTTGGAGAAATTTCGGTTTGTTAGCACGATAAATCCCCCGAAGTGTATACAAGTAACAATTTTATGATAGAATATTGTTCAGGGCCACAGATGCGGAAAAGTTAGTTTTAATCTTTATAACAGTTTATTTTCAATACGGTCTAGATCAGCCTCCTAATTGCACAGTTCGTACACTTCGTTTTCTACCGCTACCTTGTAATTTTGAATTGAATTGTCCAAATTCTCGCAATCTTCTGAGAGAGAGAACTCCCTAGATTTAACTGTTCATTGACAACTTCATATTGTGGGTTTCTTAAATGTCTTCTAATTTCCAGTTCTTCAAGGAAATCCAGTTCTTGTTTCTTTTCACAAATATGCAGCACTTCTAGTTGAAAAGAAACAAGAACTGGATTTCCTTGAAGAACTGGAAATTAGAAGACATTTAAGAAACCCACAATATGAAGTTGTCAATGAACAGTTAAATCTAGGGAGTTCTCCACTAATAAACTGTCTTCTTAAGTGATAATTGTAAAGATCAGCAGATATAGTTTTCCTGGTTTTCTATATCATTGCACAGTTATACTGATCTTAATTGGAAAAATGATATCCAGGATATCACCATAGGGCTAATAATATCTAAGCTTCAATATTTGTAATATCACATCTTCTTCTTTTTTCTATAAACATATATTAAGCCAATCACAAGTTATGTTACTTCTTGGTCTAGCCAAAAGTAACTACTAAACATCAGTTAGGCATAAAATGATATGTAACTTCTGTCATTCTGACGATGATATTCATTTATCGAAACAATTGTCAATTTTTTAGAATTTTCAATAACTTTTATTATATTGTGGAATTAACTAGAGACCAAGAGTTTCATTTAAAAACACTAATATGAGCATATTCCACGAAGTAAGGGTCGAGACAGTTAATTTCATTTAACTTTGTAATTATCTTATTTTTTAATGTCATTAATTCTTTTGTTAATAAATCACAAGTTTGGTAAAGTATTTCCAACAATCCTCTCTCAATGTTTTATATGCATTGCTGTTTCACAAATTAGTTCCTGTTACATATTCTAATCATTAGTAATTTGGTAGTTATTAAAAAACATTCAAGAAAAATATTTTTTTTATTTTTTTATTAAAAAGTGACCTTGCAGACTTCATAAAAACATTAAATATCTTGAAAACTACAAATTTTTTAATATGTAAAGGTTATGCGTTTTTCACGTGAAAACTATTGAGGAATACAAAATCAAATAAAAATAGTTTCAAATGCCCTTGGCGTAAAAAATGGAAGGGGAAAGGTGACATATTCTTCCAAATGTATACCACTGGATTAAGAATTGAAACATGTTTTTCCATCAAAATATGCCCTTTTACATTTAAAAACAACCTGCCAAATGTCAGATCAATATATTCATCCATTTTAAAGTTATCAAATTAAAACATTATATTTTTCATAACTTTAACACCCTGTATTTCGAAAAGTAAATGGGTTGGACCCCTCAATCCCCATATCATCCTGTCCAATTTTACGCGAGGTATCTACATGCAAACGTTGTAAGTGTCATTTGAAAACACCCTGTGTAAGCAGCGATTATTTATTTATTTTTGGACACCAGTATTTTTCAACAGAAACTAGTTTGATATTTTTTTGTGACTATGAATAACGGGTATACGTACGATATTATTCGGATAGTTTATTTCAGTATACTGTGAAAATTATATTTTAGTAATAACTTGTTGTAGTCTTTGATAATTTTGTCACCTTATATTTTCTCTCAAGAACACTAGTAACAATCGACTTTTTGGATAAAGGTTAATTACATAATGGTTAATACGTCCACTGGTAACCATAGCTAACCTTAATAATTCTTTGGTTACGGTTAGGGCAACCCTAATGAGAGTTTAAGGCTTTAATACACTCTCGAGCTGCAATCTTGTCTAATTTATTGCTGATAATGTAAATTAAAAGAGTATCCCAATATTCTGTAGGTTGATTTAAAGTTTGCAATGACCTCAAATGCTTTAAAATGTGTCGTAAATCAGCAATCGTAAATTGTTTGCCAACCCTGGCTCATTAAAAACTGACCACTGACTGCGTGATATTGCCGCATATTTTGTAAGAAAATCATGGCTGTCTGAAACCAGCCTGTATGTATATGTATCTACTGACTTTTCAAAAATTAATCTCAAATATTTCTAAAGGAAAACAAAAAAAAACGGTAAAGACAGATTTATTCGCATAAAAAATTCTACAAAATGATCTCATTACTTTTCCGCCCAACCTATCTAATATGCGAGAAAACTATTGGTTTACCCCAAAAAAAGTTAGAATTTTGAAATTTTTCTTGAGTAATTTTCACGTTTCTCATCAACAACAACACGAAAAAACGGTTTTTAGAAAAAAAAATCCTGTGTGTATGTTGTCGTCGTCGTTGTCGTCGGCCACTTTTCCTTACATGTCTTCCTAGCACGATACAGCCTCCGGAGTGCAATAAGTCACCAATTTTATGATTGAATATTGTTGAGGATATGTGACAGATGAACTCTATTGATATTCAGCTCACTAAAGCCAGTACAACGGGTGCTATGGTACTTGAAGTACCAAATTTTTGTCATTTTTGGAGAATTTTCATTTTGTTAGCACGATACAGCCTCCAGAGAGTATACGATTGATCAACTTTATGATTGAATATTGTTCAAAGTGTCTATCTGATGTACCCTATTGATTTTCAGTTGATTAGAGCGAGTACAGCATGTCCTATTACTCCAGATATACTAAATTATTGGTTATTTTTGGAGAAATTTCGGTTTGTTAGCACGATACATCCCCCGAAGTGTATACAAGTAAGAATTTTTTCTACTTCCGCTACTAAAACCGCACTTTGAACACGGGTTCGACATGCACAAAACGACTCTTTAAACACTAGTGTTTAAAATGCGAAAAGTCACATCTCGTTTATCTTTTGTTTTTTAAACGTCAAATCAAGTGTATCTTTTGTATGTTAAATTTCATGTTCCGTGCTAATTTTGTTATTCTGCGTCATTTGATTTGTCAGTCAGCTGTCAGCCATCGTCCGTCATGTAATGAATATAATTCGCTTCGCTCCACTCGTGCCTAGTAAAACTCGTGACTAAAGTAACCTTTTTGACACTTGGTACTTAATATACTATTATGATAGAATATTGTTCAGGGCCTCAGATACGGAAAAGTTAGTTTTAATCTTTAAAACCGTTTATTTTTATTTGATCTCAGTTAAGGATATCGTATTTTCAGTTTTATTCTAAATGAAACTATTTCATGCAGAAATAACTGTAATGACACTTGAAATTTCAATTATTTCTACGAGTTGAGTGTATTTTTTTGTTGTAATCGAAATATTAGTTTTAAACTGTTGATTTTGTGGTTTTTTTCTTGAAATCGACACGGTGGAAATGGAAATTTTCGCTATTAATTCTAATTGTGTATCAGTATAAGTTCCTAAATTAAAAAAAAACTTGGCATCAAAACCAGTGTTGACAAATGTAATACTTGGTCATTTCCATAGCTCACTTTAATAATATTGACATTATGGTGTTTATCAATAATTTATTTTTGGAATAACTAAAAAAGTGTATCCCGAAAATGTAATAATATACAGGGTACCCGTTTGAAAAATAATGATTATCGTATAGTTTTTTAACTCGAAGATAACTTGAGAATAAGTGCCATGTAAAATAATATTCAAGCTATTTCATTCTCCGGATCATAAAATTTATATATAATAACTGTATTTCTAATTTCTTCTTATCCTCGATGTTATGAAACGCTCTAACGGCAATACGACTCTCATACGTTAAATTATAAATTATTAACCTCCCACCGTAAACAGTGTTTACCGGAAGAACATGATACACCATAAAGCACCGATCCTCTGAATTACGTAACTTCCTCTCGGAATAACTGGCAAGTTCAAGGCCAATCCCGACGTATTTTAAGCCCAGACTACTTAGCAGTTACATTTATAGTATGTTTGGAAGGTAAAAAGAGTAATAAATTAACAAAACTACGCTAACCCGTTGATGGAGTTTTGGTGGTACTTTTTAGTCAACTGAACATTTATTCTATTTTTTTTTAAATCAAATAAATATATAATAATAATTTGAGTTCATGGTTGTTACAGTTTAATAACGAATTATTATTTTTAACACATTATTTTTTTCTTATAGAGAATCGACATTGTGCTTGTCGATGTATCCTTGCCATAATTTATATTTTATAAAATATATTTGTGGACTTTAAATAAGTTACCACCTTCTTAAGTTCGTCATTTTGGTTTCTAGGAACATTTTCATGCTGGGGTATTTTGATGTATTGTCTATGAAAATTTAAGGCGGCGTAAGTGAATATATTGTAATGTTTTTCTTATTTATTTAAACGTTTTTATTACGGGTGGGATAAATTTATACACACATGTTAAGCCTACTAACTTAATTTATTTGTTCACTACACTATTCACTAATTTATATTATGTACACAGTATATTCATTTACATTAATTTATATAAACACTTTACTACTTTGTTCAAGATTGTAAAATCTTGAATTTTATTGTTTACGATACTTTTAAAATATGTAAGATATTTATTTGTATGCTTCCTTTCTTCATTGTATATATTTAAGGCGTAAATTCATTTTAGTTAATAGCGTTGTAAAAATATGTTTCAGAATTGATAAGATCTTTTATATTGTTGTAAATTCAAAGGATAGTTTCATTTTATTTTCAACTTTTGTTAAATACTATTAAAATATCACGTTTTGCAACAATAATTGTAAATAGTTTTGTTTGGGCATTGAAATAGCACATTTTTGAAAGTCGACATCTTGTCGCATTGTCCTATAGTTAAGAAGTTAGGAAAAGGTCACGTTTCACCCTATTATATATTCTATTGTAAAAACCCTAAATTTAGTGTCACTTCTGCATGAATTTTATAGTCGACTGTCGGAAGATATGAAAGACATTTTTGAATAACCTTTCAGAGTAAAAAGGTTACAATTTTATTGGAGTATTCAATAGAAATTTAACTATCTACTGACGGCACCCATATTTGATTCTTGTCTAGGAACCCGACAAGTCAAATGATACTGGCCAATAGGAAATATTTATTTTCGTTTGGTCAACCCAATCCACGTGTAAACACGCCCCTCACAGATTTCTATTTAACACGTCTCACAACGTGAAGAAATCAGTTTTTCACTCATCAGTTCTACACTTATCGACGCGAGTTTTATACTCATCGAAACGAGCTCAACGCTCAACAACAAAGTTAGTTTTTTACACTCATCGAAGTGAATTCAATACTCTCGATAACAAGGTTTTACACTTATCGACGCAAGTTTTACACACTCATCGAATCAAGCTCAACGCTCAATAACAAAGTTAGTTTTAATATTCATCAAATCGAAACATAAAGTGTCTTCCGATCTGAAACAACCGAAGTTCAGTATTCACAACGTTGTACCATTATGTAAATTTGTATATAATAAATTATTAATTTCGACATTAATTTTGTCAAATTAAGATTATTTATCTAGTTGAGTGTCCACGCCAGTTGACGAAGTTCAGCTAAAAATATAATCAAAAATAACTTAGACTATTTACTTGTTCGCTGTTTATATCCCGAGATCACTTTATAAACTAAACTTCTCCCGCTGTTCGGTCCTTTATATATTAGTGCCTTTTTTACTAGATAATTCTAGATTGCGGCTTACACAAAAACAATCGGCTCCCTGGAATTTTCTAGATAAGACTTGTCACAAAAACAATGTCTAGATAAGATAGTCACAATCGAAAACAATTCTAAGAAATCCCTGCGCATTCGTCATAATTTTAACTTTCATACATGGCTTAGACAGAGTCGGATTCAGGGACTACACTAGTGTGCTATTTCGTAACATTACCTCCTCATTAAATGGAAATTCCTCCTGGATCTTTTGTGTAGCCGAGACTGGATGTTTGAATTGGCAACTGGCCTCATTTGTACACTTTCCGATCTTATGGAAATAGTATGGCACCGTCTTCATCGGATACTGATAACGGGGGTTGTAGCTGCAAATTAATATCTGGACACCGGTATCTTGGAAGATCACCTCTACCATGTTCCTGATGACTCGCCAATCTAACTGGCTACTCGCTATCTTAGGCATAGCCAGTTTCTTCACATTGGATTCCAACACATGGTCTCGGAGGTTTCGAAGTGATTCCCACACATCGTGGTAGGTAGATCGATGTTGAAATTCATTTTTAATTACTACGTAGAAGACGTACCGTGAATTGTGCTTCAGTCTCAGTGTCTTGCCAGGGGCTGGAATCTGGTCTTCAAGTTTTTCTAATTGCCGGAACTTCTTTCGAATGACGATTGCCAACCCTCGTGCGTTCTTGATACGGTCGCGGAAGTTGTATGCCAGTGAATAATCTTCCGGGAGAGTGAACAAATCTTGTCGTTGTTCTAGCTTTCCCGGTACTTCCATACGCGCCCATGAATTCATCAGACACATCTCGAATATGATTTACTCCTTTCTCTAGGTCATGGTCTCCTTCGAATGGCGCTAGTCGATTTTGGTGAACTACTTTTGGTTTTCCGTTGCGGATCTTGCTTATGCGATATATAACATCATTGATCCTGTACTTGATTAAATATGCACCTTCCCAGGATCTTTGTAATTTTGGAGAAAACCCTTTTCTCTTCGTCGGGTTGTGTAACCAGACTTTGTCCCCTTCTTTAAAACCGCATACTGTGGCCTGCGTGTCGTACCGACTCTTCATTCTGTCGCTGGCAACTTGAAGATTTGTTCGAACTAATTCATGAATATCGTCCATCCTTTTTCTCAATTGGATCACGTAGTCTTCTCCTGCTAGATATTCTCCAGGCCGACAGCCAAATTCCAGGTCACAAGGAAGCCTCATTTCACGTCCAAACAGGATTTTCGCAGGTGTTTCACCCGTGGACTCATTGACGGCAGATCGATAAGCCAATGTGAATAGGGAAAGATACTAGTCCCAATCTGTCGATGACTGAAAAATACTTTGCACAGGTATTTTCTAATAGTCCTGTTCATTCTCTCGACCATTCCATCTGACTGTGGGTGTAATGCTGTTATTCTGGTCTTCGTCATTCCCAGCTTGTCGCAAATCTCCTGGAATAGAATGGCTTTTGAAATTTCTTCCCTGGTCACTGTGGACTTAAAAATAAATTATTTCACCAATACATCCGCGATCTCTTGATTCGGGATCGCGTAAATTTCTACCCACTTTGTGAAATAATTACCAGGATCTATTTACCACCATTTTATGTCATCGGAAATAATCCAGCGATGTCCAAAGCAATCCTTTCGAAAGGGCTTCCAACATTATATTGTTTCATAGGCGCCTTTCTTTTACGATGTGGTCTATTACTCGTAGCACAAGTCGTACATTTCTTAGACCAGTCCTTCACATCGTCGGAGCTGTTCATCCAATAAAACCTTTCACGGACTCGCTGAAGGGTTTTCTTCATTCCCAGATGACTTCCCGATGGACTGTCGTGTAACTTCTCCAGTACCTCAGCTACTCTCGTTCTCGGGATAACTAGCTCTCTCCTCATCTCGGAACCATCATCGCTTACAAGGACTCTTTTCAACAGCCCTTCTTCACATTTCTTGTCATGTAGGTCGCCGATTTTCTTCCTTCCATTGCCGAATCTTAGGTGAGGATCATTCTTTTGATTTTTTCTGATCCTGGTGGGTGACCATTCTTCGTTGACTACTGTAATTCTTGAAACTGCAACTTCCTCAGATTTCGACTTGTTGCATTGAGAATAGTCTACAGGGGTTTTCGGTGATTCAGATCAGCTCGATGTTCACCCCTGTCGGATTTCCCCTGTGACTGGAGTTCTTGTGTTGCAGGAGTCTTTTGACGCTTAGACGAACTGAGTACGTGCTCTAGCTCGCCACACTTCCGGCATTTGATCCTCTTCGGCTTCTTGTCTGCCATACCTTTCAACAAGTTGACGATCTGGTCAAGTCTGTCATCATCACCTTCTTCCTTCATGGTCCTATCCTTTTACCGTGAATCCTTCGTGGCTGCTTTGCATTTAAGAGGTTCTTGGTTTGCAGGAGTCGTAGGACGCTTACACGAACTGCGTACATTTTCTAGCTCGCCACAATTACAGCACCTAATCTTCTTCGGCTTCTTGTCGACCATATCTTTCAACAAGTTGACGATCTGGTCAAGTCTGTCATCGTGGCTGCTTCGTATTCAAGAGCAGCTGTCAATGCGTCGATTAATGTTTTCGGATGGGTTAAACGAAGCGTCTTTTGCATATAGGGGTCACGTAAGCCATCAATAAAGGCCTGGATGCCCAGACATTCCATCATGTTCTCTGGTGCTGATGGATAAGCAAATCGAACTAGTCGGGCATACTCTTGAAGGGATTCATCACGTTTCTGCCTTCGGTTCTTCAGCTGGGATTGGTACAAATGTTCTAGATGTTCGTGGCCATATCGCATATCCAACCTCTTCTTAAGCTGCTCGAAGTCTTCCGTTTCTTCCAGAGGTATCGTCTGAAGTACATCTAAGTCATCTCCATGAAGCGCGATGGTTTACTGCCTTTTCGTTATCGGACCAATTATTCACTGTAGCGGCTGCTTCAAATTGTTTCACATAATTGGTCCACGATGCCTTTCCGTCGAAGTTGGAGTCTTGACTCGGGTAAAACTGCTAATATCTTCGAACTTAGGGAGTGTTTCTGGCTTGTAAGGTTTTGTATGCTCGGTCTTCTTTTCTTCCGCTGGCGTGTCTTGAGTTCTTGAATCTGTTATCTTTCTTTCTAACTCCTTGATTTTCTCGTCCATCTGGTTTTCCATCATTGACATCTTATTTTCAATATCCGATTTTAGTGACGAAATTTTATTTTCGACGTCAGCGGCAATGTCGTTTTTCATTGATGAGATATCGTTAGAAATATCGTTCTTCATGGCTGACATCTCGTTCTTCATGGTTGAAATCTTCTCGTCCATACTAGTAGACATCTTGTCCATGTTAGCAGAAATATCATTCTTTATAGCAGACATTGACGAGATTAAGGTGGAAGCCTCGTCATTGAATAAAAATGTTTCTGGATATAAGCCGTCATTTTCCAGTGCCATTTTTAGTCTTTCTATCCAATTCTGCCTTTAACTCTGTCACTTTCAGGTCACTTAGTCTCTTGGCTATGATTACGTGATTATCTATTTATATTATCCCACTTCTGACACCAATGTAATGTTTTTCTTTATTTAAACGTTTCTATTACGGGTGGGATAAAATTATACACACAGGTTATGTCTACTAACTTAATTTATTTATTTACTGTATGCTTTCCTTTGGATGGAGTTTAGTTCGTTTGGCTAGAACGGCAGTGAACTTTGGAAGAATAATTATTTATTATTATTTTAATTAATTATAGCCATGGACATTTTTGTATGGCAACCCTCTCGATGTGTGTTCAGAAACATATTTCATTTGTTAATAGTTATTTGTAAAACAAGTATCACAATGACTCGTTTTGTAGTACGAGTGAAGTTTGCACAACGAACCGCGAAGCGGTGAGTTGCGAAAATCACGAGTACTACAGAAAGTCATTGTGGCACAAGTTTTAGACAATATTTTTTATAATTCGCATTCATTTAAATTTTTAAATAAAATAAAATTACATATAATCTCTGTTTTTAAACTAAGAGGAGTGGTTTGAATTTTAGTTGGCAATTCTGCAGATTCCTGATTGGTCAGATCACAGATGGTTTTATTCAGCACTTCTGACTTTTGACATATTAGCACCGAATAATTGTGTGAATTGTAAACAAACTTTTATTTAAGCAAACAGAGGATAATTATTTGTTTAAATAAGAGCTTCTTCGTATATGCTCTTGCGATCTATTTATATTATATCATGAACATAATTATTTCTGTAATACATCTTCACATAGATATCTGGTAATTTATCCCAAAAATAGAACGTTATGTATACCTATATATTGATCCTATACAATATAAAAATAAACAATTTACAAATCATTGATAAATAAATGTTAGCGTACTTTATTCATTAATATTTTTAAAATATAAATCATTCTAATTTACCTTTAAGAACTTTTAATATAATAATTTGCTAGCTAGAACAACGCTAGACCATTTTATTTATAATTTGTGTCAAGGTTAAAGTCAAATGTCAAATAGAAATATAACTAAATACAATAACCAACTGTACACTAAAAATTACTAAAACAGTGTTCAAAGAGCTTCATTGTGACACTGTAAACAATGTTATAATGAAGTCTCTTTTATACGCGAATTATAAAAAATATAATTTTCATCCTGTAAACAGGTCGACCTTATTTGGGATGCTCTACTATTAATACCACAGAAACGTATAACGTGGGTACTGTGCTAAAATTTTTCGTTGGACTTTTGTGGAAGACCTACCTTAATTGCATATTTTTTTATTCATAAAATTAGATTGTGCAATACGACGTTGCATTTTCATACTTGCTCTGAATCATTTAGGCTGTGTGGTTGCTAGTATTTTATTTCAAATAGTTTATGTAAAGTGTATTAAACAGATGTTTCTCTTTAAATGTGCTTACTTTCATAATTTTATCTTTAACAGATAGACAATTTAGTTGCCATTTCTTTAGAAACTGACGCGTAAAATTTCTATTGTTTTCAAACAATGACGAGATAATAATTAACTTAACGAAAAATGTGTGTTAATACCATATTTGTAGGAGTTTATTTTCATTTAAAAGACGTGGCGATTCGGAAAAGTTGCACTAACTTGTAAATATTAGAAAGTGAGAAAAGAATGAAAGTTTGTGGGTACAAAAAAATATGGTTAAAATTTTTTATATTGTAAAACTCTTGAAAAAATTGAAAAATGGGTCCTTAAAGTATTTAACCGTGATGGCCGTGGTGTGAGTGATTTTTGAAATTAATGAGCTATGCTTGATATTATAACATTACAGTCGATACATAATTATTTCTGACAAGGATTGCCCAGGTGTATAGTTTTCAAAAAATCCATGCTCACATAAAGTAAATATATGAGTTGTTGTGATAGTAGTGACTTCAAATGTTTATTAAAATAACTAATCGAATTAATAATTTTCATAGAAAATAAGATAAATTAGTCAATTCATTAAAAACTGGAGTTTTACTTCCGAATTCTTTCAGACTAAACCGATTTACTCGAAATTTGGTGAGTTGATGAGAAAGTGCTAAAATAACAATAGTTATATAGTGTCGATGGGCGCTTCCGCCCTAGGAGTGGTTGCCACCGCTTCTCGGGTGTGAAAATTCCATTGCTCAAGAAAAAAATTATGTTATAATAGCTTTGTTCGCGCACGACGATTTTGAATGTGCGCATGCGGCCAGTCCCTAAACTGGTTCGGAATCAGACCCGCGAACAATTTTTTTAAAGTTAACTGTCTTGATCCTTACATATGATAAAAAAAGAGGAAAAAGTGGCATTACAACTAATATTGCCTGAATAAACAAACGAAATAAAAAATTATAAAACCATCACATATGCAGGTAATATTTCTAATAATATTTCAAAGATAATATCTTTACCTACAAATACAACAATTTCTTTTACAACTGAAAGTTATGTGAGTACAAAATTGTTGATTGCAAAAACAAAAATATCCCAATTAAAGAAGTCTGGTATATATTAACTTAACTTTTCAGACTGTAATGCTGTCTATTTGGGTCAAACCCTTAGAAATTTTGAAATCAGATACAGTGAACACTTACGAGCATACAGATTAAAACAACCAGATAAATCCCACTACGCAAAACATCTACTTGACACCAAACATTCATTGACACCTTACACAGAACTAGAAGTACTACATATTTGTGATAAGAAATAAGAACTGGATTTCCTTGAAGAATTAGAAATTCGAAGACACTTAAGAAACCCACGATATAAAATTGGAAATCTAGGGAGTTCTCCACTTTTAAATTGTCTTCTTAAGTGATTATTGTAAAGATCAGCAGATATAGTTTTCCTGGTTTTCTATATCATTGCACAATTATACTGATCTTAATTGGGAAAAAGATATCCAGGATATCCCCATAGGGCTAATACTATCTAACCTCTGATATTTGTAATACCATATCTTCTTCTTTTTTCTATTAACATTTATTAAGATTAAGATTCTATCAATTGATCGTATTGTATCCGTGTGAGACGAGACGTAAATCGAAACGATAGTATGTACGTTGCTCTTCTAACTCTCTCACGGAAGAATGATCGGGTATTGTCGGAATATGTCTTAAGGACGTCCTCCATTCACATGGAAATTTGTGTTTTGTGGGTTTTATGCATAGATATAATTATATCTCTATGGTTTTGTGTCAAGAACAAGGGAAGTACCCAATTGTTAGGAATAATAAATAATCATCAATTTTTTATTTATGGGTAATTGAGGTAATTTAATTATTTTTATAAATATAATGTCATTCAAAGTAAGAGAGGCCCACTGGCAGATTATGTTAGAGGCCATGGAGAAGCACTCTTTCCCGGCTACAGGTAAATTCGTTGGTCATAATCTGAATGCTATGGAGCGAAACCTACTGAAAAATGGCAGAAGGTAAACCAAAATATCAAATACTTAGATTTTTTATAACTTATTTGAACTTTGGTTTGTAGACTTGATCAGATCTAAAGTATTAATTAAAAAAAAGGGTTCTGCAGTGAGAGCATCATTATCTCGCACTGGGGGTGGACTTGATGATGTAACACCACTGAGTCAATTGGAACTGAAAATATTGGATTTATTAGGGGAAGATTTTGTGGGATTAAATAATCCAGAATGTGGTATACCTGTAGGTGTGAATGTATCCCTTGAAGCAGATTCCTGCAAAAATAGGCTTGTGAACCATCAACATCAAATACACCAACAACATCAAATACACAATCAACATCAAATACCCCATCAACATCAAAGACTATGCCCCAGAAAGATAATATGGAACCACCTTATAACAGACAGAAAATGGACTTTCACAATGAATACAGGGAAACCATTGAAGAGTTAAGGGATATAAAAAACACCATAAAATCTTCCTTGGGCGATATTTCTTCCAATTTGAACGATGTTGCTAATGAATTGAGAACTTTGCACAATTAGTTGCCACAGGTAACAACAAATGCAATGATTTACATGAATGAAGTTAACAAAAAAATCAGCTTCTGGGTGGGCAGGTGATTTTTGAAGAAAGTACCTCTCAAGAACTGGAATTAAACAGCAGCCTTACATTTATGTAATACTGAATAAATGGTTCTGTTAAGAGAATTAATGATTCTGCATTATTTTGTGAAATATCCGAGACTGTTTATATTTTATTTTATTGTTATAGAAAGCAATGTTTATTTTTAGTTTGAATGTACCTACCTGACTTTGTACTGGAGTATAATATTAATTATGTTTGAATTTTCTCTTTATTTCATAAATAGAATGAAATTTGCTTAATAAAATGTTTTACTAACAATTTCAAGTTGCAAAATGTATTTGCACTTTCCAAAAATCAGGATGGTTATTTTATTAGTTTATTGGAGTAGTAACTTCAAATGATTTTTAAAAATAATAATTCACAATAAAATTATAAAAATCATGATCTTAATCTTAATTAATTGTAAATCAATACTATAGTTTTTCAACTTCAATCTTAAGTAATCACAAAAAACAATAATATCACTTTTTGAACACATTCTATGGTAACTTTTTTCTTAAATTATGAAAGTAACAGTTTTCGTTGTATTTGATATGGGTGTATAAAAAATTTATTGGCAATACTGCTGTACAATTCTATCTCTAACCCTCATTCCTTCTTCAGCAAGTTGTCCTTGATTATTAAGTGGTTCTGCTATCAGAACATCACCGTTATCATTGTCTGCATCACCTACGTTTTCATAGATGGGTTTGTTTTCATCTATACACATATTGTGTAAAACAGCACATGCCTTTATCAAATTAGCTACAAAACCAGGATTGTATCTCAAAGTACGCTCCTTCAAAAGACAGCGAAATCTCATTTTTAGGATGCCAAAACATCTTTCGATGCAATTCGTTGTTTTAATATGGGCATGATTAAACCTAGATTCGGGTCTATTTTCAAGGGGGTTTTGAAAATGTATCATTAGAAATGGCTGAAGGGGGTAGCCAGAATCTCCAATTAACCAAGCTTGTTCCCCAGATTCGTAAATTTCTTGCATATAATCCTTCAACAATGAGTGGCTCCATATAAAAGCGTCATGAGTGGATCCTCCCTAGTTAGCAAAAATATTATTTATTTTCATACAGTGATCACATGATAACTTGGCAATTCAGAGAATGGTAACCCTTCGTATTGATGGAATTATGTACATCGCCAGGTGGTTTTAGGATGGCAACATGGGTACAATGAACAGCCCCTATGACTCCCGGAAAATGCAATCTCTCCATGAGAGCCATTTTCACTACATTCCTTTCCCGAATATTCTTAGGGAATGATATAAATTTTGCGCCCATCACTTCAACTATACGAGGTGATACTTCATGTACTTCTCGATGAACTGCAGTTTGACTCAAACTGCAATAAGTTTCCTCACCAACACTCCTCTGTAGTATAGAAACGGAGAGTGCAAAATATCCTACTTTCTATTGTAATACCACCTCTCATGCGTGGAGATCTCAAATGGGGGGTTAATATAGTTATCAATCTTCTTGTCAAATGTTTATTAAACCGATACAATTCAATAAACCTTCTTTCAGGTAGATCGAATGGATTATATCTATTCCTTAATTGGAATCTATGCCTTCTTAATCGCCTTATAGGTGGTTGATTTCGTATAATTCATTGATGAACTATGGGCAGAATATTTGTTGTTTATTTTTTGAATACACAAATAATTTAATCGATTTCGTCTTAAGGTTAGGAATTTGACACATTGAAAACAGAAACATTTACTATTGAAATGAGAAACATATATCGAAATCTGTAAACGATACATCTACACCTATCGGATGAAATTACGAAAATTTGAGACACGAAACGATACCAAATACTACTTAGAATTCTTACTGTCGTCTCAAACGATACGATACCTATCTTAGAATCCCACTCCAGGTAGGCATCAAATGAAATGTAACTTCTGTCATTCTGACGATGATATTTAATATCGAAACAATTGTCAAATTTCTTAGAATTTTTAACATTTTTTTCAATATATTGTGGAATTATCTAGAAACAGTAAGTTTCATTTAAAACAGTAATATGAGTAGATCCACGAGACAGTTAATTTCATTAAAAAATCTTCGAGATAAGATTTGACTCGACTGTACCAGAAGTTAGTACAAAAACGTTACAAAGCATCACAAAACATTTGGTTGCCTTAGAAAAGAAATACCAAATTATATGAATATAAATTGCCATACTAAAACACCTCAAGCACAAAAAGCTATAAAATGTGCTCAACGATTATGGCTTAAAGAATAATGTATAAAACAGTTTAAAATAAGAGACTCCTTAGACAACTACATAAATGTTGTACATTCTGAACTTACATTCCAACTACATCCAGTAGAATTTCACTGTTTACATGACAAAATCAGAGAAACTATCAGCCCGATGAAGCACAAGAAATTTAAGAAACAAGAACAAAAACTACAGAAACTTGAACACACACAACATAGAATTCAATACTCGAATTATCATGAAACATAGTACTTACATACCAACACACTTTGCACCACGATTTGAAAACCTTTCAGACACTAATTTTACAGATAGTGAAATATACTTTTTAAATAAAGGTTTAAAGTACAGCATACCACCAAAATTTACGAATAATATTAAACAAAGCTACAGAATCAGAAATAGCTTTAAAATCTTATTCAAATAATTTTCTTTATGAGAAATTCAAAATTGCCAATTTAATTAAAAATATTGAACAGTCAAAGGTCAAACTTCGAACAAAAATTGACATTACAGTTTTAAATTCAATCAAAAAGAAAGCATAAAATAATAACTTAACAATTACAAAATCTGACAAGGGGAACGCCAGTGTCATATTGAATACTAAAGATTATAATTCAAAAATATATAACTTTATAGACTCTAGCCATGTACAAATTCTTAGAGTAGACAAAACAAAAAAGTTTTCTAATAATGTAAGAAATATTGTTAATAATTCAAATTATCTTTTACGTGATTATGAAAAGAGATACATCATAAATAAAAATCCTCAATCTTCACAAATATATGGAACCGTTAAATTACATAAAATATCGAAACCAATTAGACCTGTAGTTTCTAATGTTAAACATTATTTCTTAGAATTTTTAACATTTTTTTCAATACATTGTGGAATTATCTAGAAACAATAAGTTTCATTTCAAACAGTAATATTTTCAAAGTTATTCATGGTTGAAAACTTTTCATCGAAAAAACCTACGTTTTGAACGCTTTTTGATGAATAACTAAAAAAATACGCAACTATCAAAAAGAGTATCAAAAGTATCAAAAATGTTGCTAATAACAAAACAAAAAAGTTATTGTTTAAAGAATATTAGAGGTGCGATACAAAGCGAGATATGATCGGTGAAAAGAGACCTTTTTGGGATTCTACTAATTTTTCTGTGTCATGAATCTGAACTTTTTTATAGTCCTTAAAAAGATCTTTCAAAATGAGCATTGCTAAAAGTCAATTGTATTAAAATGAGCGAGTTACAATGAAAAAAAATAGATCGCTCGAACTTATTAAGGAAAAAAGGGTAGTATAATTAACCTCATATCCACCATAAATAAAATGCATCGTTTTACCTGTACAATATATTTGATTTTAATATTGTTTATGTGATAAAAAAGTCTGACTGGTTTAAACAGCATTCTTTTTCAAAAAAGGTAGATTAATTTATAACGCGTATTTTGAAAATTTTTAAAAAAATTCCATTTTTTTCCAAAATAACTTGAAAATTGTAAAATACACGTGAAAAACGATAAAGTACAATAATACAGCTCGTTTTTCAACGCATATTTTCATTTTCTATAGAGTTCTATAGGATGAAAAATAGCGGAAATATCACCTGTTAAAGATTATATCATAGCTCGAGCACCTCCTGTCACTAGCCCTTCAACCCTTAACGTTTCAATAATAAAGGGTATTTTACTTTGTAACGAATTTGTAATTACCGTTCAAATGGATATTTTAAAGTACGGTCGCTTAAAAATTAATTAACCGTAAAAAAACAATAACAATTTCAGAGAATGAAAAATATTACGATTTTGGAGCTCTCAAATGCTTCAACTTGTAGATGAATAGTCAACACATAGAGACGCGCAATTAAAATAATGCATCTTTATATAAAAAAGTAATAGAATTTACTGTTGCGACCCTTACTATGTGGAATCTACTCACTATAAATGAAACGTAACTGTTTCCAAGTAATTCTACAATATAATGAAAAAACTATAAAAATTCTAAAAAATTGACAATGCAAAAAGGTTACTGGTTTGCAAAGTATATTTTAATAAAATCAATTTATACTCGTACAACTGTTATATAATAGTATATTAAAGTATAAGTGGATAAAGAGGTCTTTCAAACACGCGCGGTTTTTCGAGTACGACGGCGCAGCAAGCGTTTAGAAGACCAGTTACCCACGAATACTTTACGCTATTTATTTTATTGGTGCACTTTGAAATCATAAATAGTATATAGTATAATTAGTGGGAAAAGCATAATATTCCCAAACGACTGTGATAATTACCAGACGAGGAGCGTAGCGCTGAGTCTGGTAACACAGGAGTTTAGGAATATGCTTTTCCCACGAATTATACATACTATTTTTTCTTCGATCGTTGATTTACATTTAAAAAATTAATTTAATTCAAGATGTAATCAAGTAAGTTTATTACAGGACATTGTTTCTGAAGATCATCGGCAACACATTTGGTAGATGCCGAAGCTGATATTCTTTCTTTAAAGCGCCACGGAAGATGGAAATCTTCCAATGTGGCGGAAGAATATGTTGAGGAATCACTTAATAATAAAGTAGAAGTGGCTAATAAAATATTCAACACCCCTGCCTCGACTTCAAATGAAAATGATCGAAACGAGATAAACCAAACAATTAGCCATGCAGCTTCAACGTCTATAAATTCTCGTTGCCTTCCAGTACAATTTGCAAATTGTACAGACTGTACAATAAATGTAAATATTAACAACAATTAATTTGTGTTCAAGAATATCGTTATTAATTAGATGTTTATTTTAATTCTTTTATAACAACTTTATCAATACCTATAAAAATTAAAACCATACTTTGTTTCATTTTATTGTAATAATCCATTTGTAACATTACCGCACGCTACAGCAGTGCGATAAGAATATTACCGCACTGTTATTTTCTAATTGCTTAGCAACTGCCCACTATTCTGGAATGTTGAGCTTTGCGCATAGAAAACAGGTCAAAATAGTGTCACTTTTCCCACGATCTGAGAAAAATATTATTATTATATTATTACTACAAAAAAATGGAAGTCCGTCCTCGATGCCAAGTTTCATTTCATAAAAGTCCGTCCTCGATGCCCAGCCAAGTTTCGTGAAAGTCCATCCTAAATAGTATTTATTTTTATTTGACGTTACGAGGTACTGCTGTCAGATCAATAATCAAAAAGTTTCTTTATTTATATTTAAAAGGATACAATGTATATATAATAGTAATTTTTCTACTTCCGCTACTAAAACCGCACTTTGAACACGGGTTTGACATGTACAAAACGACTCTTTATACACTAGTGTTTAAAATGCGAAAAGTCACATCTCGTTTATCTTTTGTTTTATAAACATCAAATCAAGTGTATCTTTTGTATGTTAAATTTCATGTTCCGTGATAATTTTGTTATTCTGCGTCATTTGATTTGTCAGTCAGCTGTCAGCCATCGTCCGTTATGTAATGAATATAATTCAAATATAATATAATTTTTTCTTTTCCGCGGGCGAAGAAGAAGTATAGTAAGCACCTCGTGTCAAAAACGTCTTTAGTCACTCGTTTTACAAGGAACTCGTTCCGCTTCGCTCCACTCGTGCCTAGTAAAACTCGTGACTAAAGTAACCTTTTTGACACTTGGTACTTAATATACTATTATGCAACAAGTGCATAAAGAGGTACTTTTTTTCACGAATGGAAAAAGTTGACGTACGTATTTTAAATTCGACAACTTATTTCTGGGAATATCACTTTAACATACATTTTTACTTTATTTCGTAAATTCTAAAATAGCCTAATCCCAATAACATTAATGTTAATGAGAATATAAGATGGTTTTAGAGGATCTAAACAAATAGATAAATACGTGAGCCTAAGGTCGAAAAGTTTCTATAACATAACCTTGGTATTATCAGGGCCCGCTTCAAGGCCGGACATTCGTCCGGGGCGGAAAATCTTAAGGGCGCCATTTTCACTGTCAGAATGTGAGAATATTAATTTATGCACAAGTGTATAAAGTGGCACTTTTTTTCACGAATGGAAAAAGTTGACCGCACGAGCCATCAGGCGAGTGCGGCAATTCCATGAGTGAAAAAAATACACTTTATGCACATGTTGCATACATTATTTTTTCTACAGCCTATACCAAAAAATAAAATTCAAATAGAAATTTGGGATATTTTAATTAAGCTCCTTCGGTAAATTACAATTATACGTTGCAATCATTTAGTGACGTTGAGAACGAACACGATTGTTTATTGTAGTCGAGTGCGAACCCCCTCTTCGACTAATTTAGTGCTTTTATGCCTATAAACCGCGTCGTAACGAACGTTTATAAAGTGACGTAAAGTTTTCCTAGTAGCCATTTTGAAAAAAAAATCTGTAACCATGTCTAAGCAAGAAAATTTTACAGATTCGACTGCAACAGCCAACGAAAAAAAGACTGCATATTACGAATCCTCGATGGTGGATAGTGGTTTCTTATCAGGCGAAATATCCGAAGAAATTAGTGAATTACTAGACGACAATAAAGTAATAAACACTCCAGATTCCATTACAGAAGAAGAGAAGAAAGTTGCACCCATGCTTTTGGACAGTGGCGTGTGTCTTTCGGATAGTTTTTCCAAATTATGTTTCAAAGAAACTGATTCTTCCGGAACAAACGACCTAAATTTTCTCAAAAGGCAGGAAGCACCTGTTGTTTATCCTAGTAACATTAAACTGAATCGACCCGTCGAGGATATACCATGGAAAATTTATTATGAACAGGACGAGGAAGGAGATACACACCTTCACATAGCGATCGTTCAAGGTTTCTTGGAAGTAGCATTAGCTTTGATTCGTGCAGTGCCTGATCCGAAACTCTTGGATACGGCTAATGACCACAACCAAACGCCTCTTCATCTTGCCGTAGAAACTGGACAATACAAAATTGCTAGATGGCTTATCGCAGCTGGAGCAAAACCTTGTCCTAGGGGCCCACAAGGAGAGTCACCTTTACATATAGCAGCACGAAACAACGATCACCGAAGTGTAATTTCAATAGCCGAGCCAGTTCAAGTTAATGAAAGGAAACAGTTGGCTCTCAGTTACCAAGCTCATATGTGTCAGCCTTGCGATTTTGACCAATGGAACTTTTTAGGTCAAACATGTGTCCACGTAGCAGCTATGCATGGACATGTAGAAGTTCTGAGACATTTGATATGGTATGGAGCCAACATCAACGCAAGGGAAGGTTGTATGGGGTTAACAACACTCCATTACGGCGTTCGAACCGACAACGAAGAACTCGTAAAGTTTTTGTTGGATTGTAAGAATATTGACGTTGAATGCATCAGTTATAACGGAAAAGATGCTCTAGAACATAATCATCATTTTGTATCATCGAAAATTAGACAAACGTTATTGGATAAGGGATTTTCTTCGCCGTATTCTAGTGAAGATGAATTCGATTCAGAAAGCGAAGAGGACGAGATGATTTATGAAAACACTCATATGTTCAGTGCCCATATGGTGAAAGCTAGTGCTTAACAACTCAAATGGTTAAGTTAGACATATATGAGGCAGGAAAGAAGTCTACATAATAAGAGACACGTTCAAGAAAAGAGGAGAGGTAGAAATGCCAAATATTTAAAAATATGTGATGAAATTTGTATGTGTACTTACATCTTCATGACATTGTTTAATTATACACATGATGTTTTAAAAAAATTATACGTATTCCAAGTTTCATGAAAGTCCATCCTCGATGCCCAGCCAAGATTCATTGTGTTAGCTTATAGGAAGCGTGAAAAAAGTTAACGTTATGGCACTTTTTTTAACGCTTTTTTACTTTTTTTCACTCTAACCATAAACAACCACTTTAAGCGCTGCAAACCGATGAAATACAATGTACTTTAAAGATAGGGCGTAGAAAAATAAATTTTGCAGGAAAAACCAAATAAGACATTGGTTCACAATGAAAATATACAATTTAAAAACTAATAAAAAAAGTTGTCATTGATACTTACGTTTCTCGAGTTGTTGTTGTTACCATGGGGACTTTGAAAAACGCGCGTGTTTGAAAGTTCGATTTAAACACGCTGAGGCGTGCTTTAAATAGGTAATATGAGGCATCAATAAAAAAAACTTTTTTTTTCTACGATCGTGCAAAAAGTATTTTTCAAACTATGTACTGTGCCAAAAGTATTTTTCAAACTATGTACTGTGCCAAAAGTTTAACGTTTATGCACTAGTGCAAAAAGTAACTTACTTTGTTGCACTAGGGCAAAAAACACTTCGAATTGTCAATAAATTGGATTACATTGAGGAGTAAATATCTAAGAAAACAGAAATAGCTGCTCAGATTCTAGAAGGTGAACCAAGTACCGGTACCGGAAGCTTCACTCATGATGTGAGCGTATTCATCACCTATTGGCTACATTTAACAAACGAAACAGAGGAGGCTAACTGAAGTCCGATATCTTTTAGAGCTTTTTTAAATATAGCGTGGGGAATGGTGGGAGATACATTGGATATGAGAATACGTTTTGCAGGCGTAATAAGTCTTCGGATAGGGATAGTTGTGGAGTTAATGGAAATGCTGTGATGGGTACTGAGAAGATCGTTGACGATACTACTCGAGGATAGATAAATACAGATACGGTTATTTGAGATTCGAGACGCAAAGGTAATGTTTTTGGGGGTAACAATATCCCCTACAGCTTTTACATATTCAAAAAGAACGGCGTTGGGAATAGCATGCAAGATAATGGCTTGATCCCTATTTGGAAATGTGGGAGGTGGAAGTTTAGTTAGGGTTGCAGCAACATAAAATTTAGTGCGGTTAGCTGTAATGGGTTGTGATGACGTCATTTGATTTTGGTTGTTATTGGAGTTCATTTTTGTGAGCGGTTCTGGCTGCCAAAACCACTTCACATTAATTTTATTAATGCAACAGACGTCCCAGTAGGACTCTGTGGATAATATAAAAGGAATATATCAGTTATCTGATGATTATAACGCTACGCCACTGGTGAATTTCATTGTCCAACTGCTTAATAGTAAGAATTCGTGGTTTGTAAAACCAAAACACTAATTGATTGTTAATTATCACATGTTAAATATTATTTAGACAGTATTATCAAAAAAAACTATTGATAATAATAACCGGTAACACGTAGAAAAACAGTAAGACTAGTAATTAACGATGTTTACTCCTTGGCTGTCTCTATGACATTTATTTGGTTTAATTGTTTTCTTCATCTAATTTAAATTTCACCGAAGATACTACATATTATTTTCACTCAGTAAAATGTACACCTTTGCTTTTAGTTCTTAGTGGTTGTAACAGAATTTATTTTAATAAATAGAGCGGCGAGGTGAAGTATATAGTTTACTAAATCATTGTGAAATCGCCAAGAACTGCTCTGTCCCTCCTATGAATTAGTTAAATAAACATGAAATCTAATCATCTAATTATTCGATCACATCGTGCGGCGGCTTATTTTATTTGTGATTTAATTGCCTACAAATTATTAATTGATGTCATAAAGATTGCTTTGATATTTTGAATGTTATAAAAGAATGCAATTTTTTGATTTAAGTTGCACGTTCTTTGGATGCGCTTTCGTCCCAATTCATCTTACCAATCCAATATATTGTTTCCTTGTGTGTTGTTTTTTAATAGTTTATCTGCATCGTCAAATTTAAGTTCGTTCTTGAACTAGTATCAAAGAAATGCAGCACCTTTCTTCAAAAATTAAAAAAAAACATGAAAGATTTTGCAGTCACATTAACGTTTGTACATAATTGGTTTTACTTGATAAGTTCAACATTAGCACTCAACTTGATTCTGTATATCGATAACATATTGCTGAACATATGTATCAAGAGTGACTGCCCTTCACTCGCGCCATGTCACTTCTTGACTCCGCCCTCTTTTATATATTTTTGCGCTAGACGGCAGACACTCTTATACCGAAAATTTTGTCTTTATCCTTTCCTCGCAATTCTATTTTTTTAATTAATTAAAAAGTATATTATCTACGGGCAAATTATGCATACATTTGCCATATAATTCATATATGATCTTCCATTTGCAGCATCAATGATAATTTTCCATGTATTTATTAAAAAGATATTCAGTACTAAAAAATAACAGTTGTAACTTTTGTAAAAATATTTCTAAGAACGTTTGTCATGAGTGGTTTCGATATTTCGGTAACAAAATCACTGCCGCCACCGGTGATTCATTTCTTATAGATGTGGTGGTCGATGATTGAGTTTCATCCGCCAAGAATCTCTAACCAGGGCGCTATTCTTGACATCGTGCCCAACGTCATGTATACGCAAGCCTGTGAATGCTCTATTTGCGAATAGTTCCTAAAAATGATATTATCGAGCACCATTCCTAAAATCATCGAATTGTATCGTCCTCACGTTTAAATATACTTGACAACAGCATTAGTTGACGTTACAATACAAATGTCATTTGTCATTTTGTTATGTCAAATGTAAAGAAGCTTTTCAAATATGTTATCAATTTCTTCTATAAAAGTGAATTATACAATCAGTATTAAACCCAAAATGAAGAGGCACACAAATAATAATAATAATAATTTATTCATTTGTATCCCGAACAACGTTGGGCGGGGCGATATTCTTGACATCGTTCGCTGCGTCACGTATACGCAAGTCTATGAATGCTCTATTTGCGAATACTTCCTAAAAATGATATTCTCGAGACTCGAACACAGTTCCCAAAATCACACGAATGGTATCGTTTTCATGCTTAAATATACTTGACAACAGCGAATTCAGCATCAGTTGACATTACAAATGTCGTGCTACAACAGAAAAATGTATCAAAGGGGAGATGGAGAGTTCCAGACATTCCGTAAGGTATATTCCCGAAATCTAAACTAAATAAATCTGCGCTGGTTAAATACCTAATGGTTGGAGGCCATTAAACTGCAAGAAGAATGTCAGTTTACATATTTGTCATAAGTCATAATATCAAATGTAAACAAGTTGTTCATATTAAGTTTTTATCAATTTCTTCTATAAAAATGAATTCTACAATCAGTATCAAATATTTGTTCTAATTATTAGCACAAAATACAGGTGATCTGTGATTGTCAGCCACCATAGATAACCTAGACTAATTATAATAAAACCAATAAAGAAGTATGCACTGTTTTCCATTAAAGATCCTTTAATTAGTATACTATTTTAGCATTAAAATAAACGGTTTTAAAGATTAAAACTAACTTTTGCGCATCTGTGAGATGCCCAGAGCAATATTCTATCATAAAATTGTCATTTGTATACACTTCGGGGGATGTATCGTGCTAACAAACCGAAATTTCTCCCAAAATAACCAAAAATGTAGTATATCTGGATTCATAGGACCCGCTTCTAGTCAGCTGAAAATCAGTACGGTACATCTGTGAGACGCCTTGAAAAATATCCAATTATAAAATTGGTCACTTCTATACACTCGGGAGGCTGTATCGTGCTAACATCCCGAAATTAGTGTTGGGAAATACGGTGATTTTCCGGTAACCGGTGAAACGCCGACAGTGATTTCTAAATCACCGTGATTTCAAACGGTGATTTGAATCACCGCAGTGACTGAGTACAAATAGCAAAGACAAATCAAAATAAAAGAACAGCGCGCGGTGACTAGCGACGCGTACGAATATATTATTTATGCACCTCTTATCGGGTTATTTTAAAACAATAAATATCCTGATTGACAATTAGCAATAATACGAAATCGAGATCGACTCTTAACTCGAAGAAAGATTAATATAAAAGGTGTAACATAAAAATTGCAACTAGTTTAATATTATTTAATTCTAAATTGAGAATTTCAAATGAACATGTTGCCATATTATCTGTAAAAAATATATCACTTTTTGGAGTTTATTCAAAACTTTTGAAAAGACAAAAAATTTCTTGCACATATATTGCATGTTGCATAATAATTGTCACCCTCTACAGGTGTAAAAAAATTCCAGATTTCACTGGTTTTCGCTTTTTTAGACATGATCTAAACTGAAAATAAAAGAAAAATACTTTACTGTGGATTTTTTATCTCTAATAATTTGGTTAAAGGATTTTATAACGTTTTATTCAAATAGACAAGTCATATTTAACTCTTTTTTTTAATAAAATTGGACAGGATGACCTCGAAAACTTCTTTTTTGCCCCTTATCTCATTGAAATTTCTCCAAAAATGTCGTAATTAAAGTACTATAGCACCTGTTATACGGGCTCTGGTGAACTGAAAGTCAATAGGGTTCATCTGTGAGATGTCCTGAATAATATTCAATCATAAAATTGGTGACTTGTTGCACTCCGGAGGCTGTATCGTGCTAACAAACTGAAATTTCTCAAAAAATGACCAAAAAGTCGTACTTCAAGTACTATAGCACCCGTTATACTGGCTTTAGTGAGCTGAATATCAATAGCGTTCAACATTTTGACACCTTGAAAAATATCCAATTATCAAATTGGTCACTTGTACACACTCCAGAGGCTTTATCGTTCTAACAATCCGAAATTTCTCCAAAAAAGACCAAAAATGCGGCACTTCAGGTACCATAGCACCCGTTGTACCAGGTTTGGTGAACTAAAAATCAATAAGGTTCATCTATGAAACGCCCTGAACAATATTCAATAATAAAATTGGTCACTTGTATACACTCTTGAGGCTGTATTGTGCTAACAAACTGAAAATTCTCCAAAAATGACAAAAATGTGGAACTTCAAGTGCCATAGCACTCGTCGTACTGTCTTTAATGAGCTGAATATCAATGGGGTACAACATTTAGATGCCCTGAATAATAACCAATTATAAAATTGGTCACTTGTGTATACTCCGGAGGCTGTATCGTGCTAACAAACTGAAATTTCTCGAAAAACGACAAAATGTCGTACTTCAAGTACCATAGCACCCGTTGTACTGGCTCTGGTGAGCTGAAAATCAATAGGGTTCATCTCTGATATATCATG
The DNA here is from genome assembly GCA_963921935.1 of Galeruca laticollis. Lineage (NCBI taxonomy): Eukaryota > Metazoa > Arthropoda > Insecta > Coleoptera > Chrysomelidae > Galeruca > Galeruca laticollis. Next base: position 108,212,160 of record OY998181.1, read on the forward strand.
AACAATATTCAATCATAAAATTGGTGACTTGTTGCACTCCGGATGCTGTATCGTGCTAACAAGACATGTAACGAAAAGAGGCCGACGACGACATACACACAGGATTTTTTTTCTAAAAACCGTTTTTTTTCATGTTGTTCTTGGTGAAAAACGTAAAAATAACTCAATATTTTTTTCAAAATTCCAACTTTTTTGGGGTAAGCCAATACTTTTCTCGCATAGTAGATAGGTTGGGCGGAAAAGTAATTGTGTATATGTCAATCATTTACTTCAAAATAGGTATATTATATCTACATTTTTTGAAAAAATTCTTTCTTTTTTCAGGTATGCATCTACTGGTTGAATCGTGTAAGAAATTATAAATTTAAAGCTATACATGTGACGAACATTTTCATGATGGGTGTATTTAGCCCAACAGCAAAAGAAGTTTAAAATTAGGTTCATTACTGATACACAATTTAGCAGGTAAGGTTAGAGTAGTTACGTTTGTTTTAGAATGAAATACGATAACAATTACTAGTATTACAATCTGTAATAAATTATATTAACCACTTTATTCTTTTCACCTAAAATTGTTATTATACATCTTATTATCTACTTATTGAAACTAAGCGTCTCTTCGCTGAATATATTTGCTTTTTTTAAATACATTATCATCAATGGCCTAAGTTATAATTTTATGTATATGAAACAAATTTTATTGTTATTATGACACAACAATGTTAATAACATTTGACAACTTATGTGATATTCAATACATTAAAAAAATTTATTGTCTTTATAAACATTGCACCCGTTTAAAAATTAGTAGTCAAAAAACAAAAATCTGCAACTATAACAAAAATTACTAATTGTAATTGAACATAACTTTGATGAAAATGATGCTATTATATATAAAAACTCTCTGCAAAAGTTTCACATATGGTACCTATGCTAAATAATAAATTTGGAACAAGTACATCTGCTACATGTTCTACTTCAATGAAAAGCTCCCTACTTGGGATATTTTTTACTGAGATAATGTCAAACTGCTCATACATATTTGTATTTGAAAAATAAAAACATTATCATTATCTCTCTACCCATTTTATCAATGAAAACCTCCAACAAAATTTTGTACACTACTGTCTAGTAATGCTCACTACTGACCCAGTAATGTACAGTACTGGCCCAGGAATGCCCATTACAGCCCCAACAATACCCACTATTGCCACAGTAATCAGAGGAGTAGCTAGATAGTCGAGGCAAAAAATAGGTGGGGCCCCATAATAAATTGTACAGTTTTCATCAAGTCGAAATATAAATACTTCATAGAAACAAAGCTATTTTATTATCATTTCTTTATCATGCACCGCAGCGTAAGGCACAGTAATGCTAGTTCTACAGTTGAGCAGTTCAGGAATATACTTGAATAAATAATGTTGTTATTAGGCAATGAAACAAAAATGAATCGAAATGTTTATGTATTTATATAAAATATTCAATTGTGGATAAAAATAAAACACTGAAAATAATGTATATATGTTATGGTAAAAGTAGATATTGCGCAAATGTACATATTTTCCGGTAAATGTACACATTTGCCTCCTCGTTTGGGTAATGTGCATTCAACTAACATTTACAACTTCAAAGAAGGGAAATGTACATTGAATTCACAATGACCATGTCGTTTTCGTAAATGTGAGCTAGTAATGTGGTGCGCATGCGCACTTTAGTGGTACGCGAACTACCGTTTCCGCTAGTTCACGTTACACATTTCGTGCAAGTGCTCTATCTATAATGTTGATGTTATTATGTTTATGTACCCTACAATAACTACATTACAAATTAATGCCATGGTACTGAATATTTCTGGATATAATTTAAGATATTTAGGGAAATAAGACTCAGGTAAGTTAAAATTATGATAATTATAGATTTAAAATTTTAATTTTTCTACAAAAAAATATTTTTTTAGTTAGAATTTTTGAAAAACAATGCAACAAAAATAAAAATTTCAAAACCAACTAGAACAGATTGTATCACAATGAAACAAAAATAATATTTATTTAAACCAACATCAGCATGAAAAAATATTATTGGAAGTAAAGGCAGCAAAATTAAAAGAAAAGAATAAAAGTGATGTAGATTACCGCCGGCTGAAAAGATACGATATAGTGGTAGGGAAGGAAGACAAATTAATAAGTCCATTCAAAGAGGGGGGTAGCATAAAATATTTTGCAATAATTGAAGAAACTTATGGAATTATACACGATGCTCATTTGGCAACTGAACATGGTGGCCGAAACAGATTAGTGAAAGAAATTAATAACAAATACAACAACATTACTACTGAAGCAGTTATGTTGTATTTATCTTTATGAAGCATGTCAAAAAAGGCAAAGGGCAAGAAAAAAGGAATTGTGATAAAACCAATTTTGACAAGTGAAATGAATTCTAGGTGTCAAGTGGATCTTATAGATTTACAGACACAACCAGATATGAATTTAAATTTATTTTAAATTATCAAGATCATTTGACCAAATTTATTGTACTGCGCCCACTAAAAACAAAAACTGCGTCAGAAGTAACAAAACAACACTTTCACTCTCTTGGGAGCCCCATCCATTCTCCAATGTGATAATGGTTGGGAGTTTGCTGGAAACAGGAGAAGAGTTAGAGCAATTACTAGAAGGAGTACACACAGTCAATTCACCGCATAACAAAGTCGCTGAAAACGATGAATTTTCCATTGAAACGTTAGACATAATTTTGGATGATGGTTTATTATACAACCAAATTGAAGATAAAGATGGAAGTTTTGAGTTAAATAAAATTTTTCTACTTCCGCTACTAAAACCGCACTTTGAACACGGGTTTGACATGCACAAAACGACTCTTTAAACACTAGTGTTTAAAATGCGAAAAGTCACATCTCGTTTATCTTTTGTTTTTTAAACGTCAAATCAAGTGTATCTTTTGTGTTAAGTTTATATTTGTTCTATATTTTTTGTTATATTATGAAAAGGCAACTGTGTCAGCCGAGTGCTGTCAACCTGTATTTATTGTTAAAGAAAACTTTTTTATCGACGGTCGATTGTGTTGGCAAGCGAGTTGTGAAAAAAAAAAGAAAGTTGTTGTTATGTAATGTCAATAGAAACAGAACGTCATGAAAAATATATATGTCACGGTAAACGAATAAATAAAATTTTTATAGAAAGTATTGGATTTTCGTCACGAATTTATGTATAATCATTCACATAACAGTTCCTTCATCCACACAGCCATTTATTTATTGCTCTCTTTGAGCTGGTCCTTCGTTTACAGCCGTTATACAAAAAGTCATGCCACGATAATTAACATGGAAGCTTCGAGCCAGATTTGAAACTACAGCGACCTGGTGGACCTGGAGGAACATATATAGAAACAATAATGCCGGTGAGCTCGTTCTAATTATTTAACCGCTTTAATTCCTGCCAATCATTCCTTTCCTTTAAAGTGTGTAAAATCAGCTTAGCCTCTATCGTATCGTATCGTACGTTTTCTCGTTATTAATTGATTTTAAATTGATAATTTAAATCAATCGCACGTCTTATTTTAGTATAAAAGTAATAATTACATCGTTATTTGTTAATTCAAGTAATAGTGACATTCCTGTCAAACATTAATTCGCAAATTAAACACGCTTCTAAGATACTCGTTTCTAAAGAAAAAATAATTCTCGTTATTGTTTAGGATATTTATATATTATAAACGTAAATTAGCTATCATTCTCGTCATATGCCAAGAAAAATGCCGCTAAAGAATCAAAAAAACTGTAACATAGATGTTAGCTCTGATGAAGTTGAAATTTCAGAATTATCGCACGTAAGACAGGTTATTAGGGATAGATTAGATCGGTTTTCAAATTATTTATCGCAAAATGAAGAAAACCTTGACCAATTTCAAATCGAATGTCGATTAAAAGGCGTCGAAGACGATTTTTTAGAGTTTGATAGGGTCCAAACGCGTTTAGAATATTTAGATTCCAATGAAAAGGCTAATAGGTTAGACACCGAATCGTTATTTTACATGGAAATTTCTAAATCAAAAAAGATTATTGCTAAATTTCATCAATTAAATGATTTCAATATAAAACAGTCTCAATTTCAAACTACTTTTAGTCCTAATTTACAAAATAAAAGCGTTGTTGCCAATCTTCCTGATTTAAATTTGCCCAAATTTTACGGAAAATATGAAACCTGGTTTAGTTTTCGCGATCAATTTGAAGCTTTGGTTGAAAACCGACAGGATATTAGCGAGGTGTCAAAATTAATGTATTTAAAATCATGTTGTCAGGATGACGCATTGAAACTGATAGAAAATTTGGATTTAACGGCCAACAATTACACAATTGCCTTTGACTTATTAAGAAAACGATATGAAAATCGTAGAGCTATTATAAACACGCACGTATGTCAATTATTGTTCGAATTACCGAACATTACACGAGAATCTTCATCGATGTTAAGAAAATTGTTAGATTTATTATATCAACATTTATCTGCATTGGAAAAATTGCAATTACCTGTTAAAATGTGGGACGCTTTATTGATCCCAATAATTTTGCAAAAATTAGATGACCGAACGAAAAAGGAATGGGAAAACAAACAAAATGATCAAAGTTTGCCAACAATGTCAGAATTCACTGAATTTCTAACAAAAAAGTGCTTCACTTTAGAAGCCGTTCATTCTATGGATAGTTTAATACACAATAATTCAAATGAATTCACTTCTTCACGTATTAAAACACCATTCAGAAAACAAAACACAAACTTAAGGATAGTGGGACACGTTCAATCACCTATAAACACATCAAATGAAAACACATGTTTAACTTGTAATAAAAATCATTTTATTTATCAATGTCCAAAATTTATTAATTTAAATATTAAGGAAAAATATCAGGAATTATATAAACACAAATTATGCACCAACTGTTTAAGATCTGGTCATTTTAAACAAGATTGTTTATCCAGAGGATGTAAAAAATGTGATTTAAAATATAACACCGCATTACACGTAGATAATTACAGACAATTTCAACAAAACATTCAAAATCCGATACAACGTTCACAATATGGCAACGCTGCCTCGCAACAACCATCGTCGCGTCAGGCGTATGCGCAGCCAAGAGAATCAGCCGATTCGAGGGTCAATCAGCAAACAAGCACGTTCTGCGCTCCTGGTCAAAATGAAACGTCACAACACTCAAGACCTACTATATCGACAAGAAGCCAGAATATATCATCAGAAATAAATCAATCAGATGAAAATTATACACAAAATGGTAATTTCGATGAAGAAAATATACAAGCAACCCACACGTACACGATTACTGATTCGAATCAAGTTTTATTATCCACTGCAACGGTTCTTATTCAAAACGATAGTAAAAAATGGATTAAATGTACTGCGTTACTCGACTCAGGTAGTCAATCGAACTTAATTAGTGAAACCTTAGTAGAAAAATTAAGCCTAAAATGTCAAAAAATTGATATACCGTTAGCTGGAATAAATCAAATCGAAACGAAAATAAATTATAGAACATGTGCAAAGATTAAATCAAAAAATGGAGACTTTGAATTAAACTTACAATTTTTGGTTTTATCTCAAATTACTTCAAAATTACCGTTAATTAATTTTGATAAAACCCCATTAAAGTTATCAAAAGGACTCGAACTAGCAGATGAACAATTTAACGTACCAAAAAAGATAGATTTATTACTCGGAGCAGGTATTTTCTTTGACTTATTAAAAGAAGGTAAATTAAAATTAGGAGAAAATAAACCTGTACTACAAGAAACATCTTTGGGATGGATCATAAGCGGAAATCTTCATTTAAATAAGGAATCAAATAAAATGCAAGTTTGTAACGTTAATACAAAAATATCGAATAAGCAATTAAATGATACTTTAACCAAATTTTGGCAAATTGAAGAGCTGGATGCTAAAATTTTGTTGTCAAATAGTGATCAGTATTGTGAAGAATATTTTAAGGCAACCACAAAACGAGACGAACGCGGAAAATTTATCGTAAAATACCCTTTTAATCCAGAATGCCATGATTTATTGGGAAATACAAAAATTATGGCTTTGAATCGTTTTAAAAATTTGGAAGTACGTCTTGGAAAAAATGACGGTTTAAAATCGCAATATATCAATTTCATGCGAGACTATGAAAACATGGGACACATGACATTTAAAGGATTATTAGAATCGGACACTTCAATAGAAGGACAAACATTTTTCTTACCGCATACCGCTGTTTTGAGAGACTCGGCAGTTACCACGAAATGCAGAGTTGTTTTCGATGCAAGCGCAAGGTCAAGTACAAATATTTCATTCAATGATTTAACTTTAGCAGGCCCGACTATTCAGGAGGATTTATATTCCATTTTGCTCAGATTACGTTTAAGAGCTTATGTTTTGAGCGCTGATATAAAAATGATGTATAGATGCATAGATATAGATCCAAGCGAACGTTGTTTTCAGAAAATAATCTGGCGAGAAAAACCAGATGAACCTATCAAAATTTATGAACTTAACACGGTTACGTATGGCACCTCAAGTGCACCGTTTCAAGCGACACGCTGTTTAAAAGAGTTAGCGTTACAGAATAAATTAGAATATCCACGAACATCGCAAATTATTGAAAAATGTTTTTACATGGACGATTTATTAACCAGTGTAGATTCTAAACAAGAAGCTATATAAATTTACCATGAGTTATCAAAAATATTAACGGGCGCAAATTTTGAATTAAGGAAATGGTCATCAAACAACAAATCAGTTTTAACTTATATAAAGAATTCAGTCAGCAGTGAAGATGAAAATTTTGTATTATTTCAAGATGAAAAACAATTAAAAACATTAGGAATAATTTGGGACGCTAATGATACTCATTAAAGCTAGATGTAAATGAAAAAAGTATTACCAAACGCTCGATTTTGTCGTTAATTGCCCAAATTTTTGATCCGTTGGGTTTGATCAGTCCAGCGATAATTAAAGCGAAATTAATTTTGCAACAACTTTGGCATCTAAAATTAGATTGGGAGGAAAATGTACCTGCAGAACTAAAAAATATATGGCTCGAATTTGTCACACAAATTGGTTATTTAAATGAAATAAAATTTAATAGGCACGTCTTGTTAACAAACGCAAAAATAATTGAAATATATGGTTTCTGTGACAGTTCTGAAAAAGCATATGGCGCGTGCGTATATTTATCATCTACAGTGAATGGCAAAAAAGAAATAACATTGTTTACAGCAAAGTCTCGAGTTGCTCCACTTAAAAAACAAACATTACCACGTTTAGAGCTATTAGGTGCTCTTTTATTAGCTGAGTTAATTTTTAAAATAAAAAATACCTTAGGCATTCATATTGACAAAATAACGTATTTTACAGATTCGACGATTGTATTAGCATGGTTAAAGATTGAACCTTGTAAGTTAAAAACGTTTGTTGCAAACCGCGTAATAAAAATCACTGAAATTTCAAACGTGAATAATTGGAAACACGTAAAAACAAAGGATAACGCCGCAGATATAATTTCTCGAGGATTAAGTCCTAAAGAATTGCTCGAACATAAGTCTTGGATAAACGGGCCCGAATTTTTAAAGAGCAACTTAATTTACAAACATGATCGTGAATCTAATTTTAATGATGTTCAAAATTTACTCGAATTAAAAAATCAACCAATTTCATTAATAATTCAAGAACAAAAAACCGAATTTGACATTTTTCAAAAATATTCAAATTTTTATAAATTATTAAACGTGACAGCTTATATTTTACGTTTTAAAAATCGTTGTTTAAATAAAGAAAGGCTCAACAATAATGTTAAGTCTCAGGTGTTAACTACCCAAGAGTTGAGTGAAGCACAAAACAAATTAATCAAATTAGCTCAAAATGAAATATTTAAACAAGAAATTGCAGATCTTACAAATTCAAAAAACGTAAATAAACAAAGTAAACTTTTAAACTTACGACCGTTTTTAGACAGTCAAAATATTTTAAGAGTGGGTGGTCGATTATCGAAATCTTTAATTACTTTTGATCAACAGCACCCAATTATTTTACCCTATAAACATAAACTCACTGATTTAATAATTTTAGATCAACATTTAAAGTATCTTCACGCAGGAACTCAAAATTTATTATCTATTATCCGTTTAAATTTCTGGCCACATAATGGAAAAAATGCAGTAAAACGTATAGTAAAATCTTGTATTAGATGTTATAGAGCCCATCCAAAACCTTGTAAATTTATTATGGGTGACTTGCCTAGTTCAAGAATAAATCCAAGTCGGCCATTTTCAAATTGCGGTATTGATTACGCCGGTCCTATTTTAGTTAAAGAAGGCACGTTAAGAAGAAGCAAATTAGTTAAAACTTATATTTGTATATTTATTTGTTTCGCTACTCGCGTAATTCACATAGAGTTAGTTAAAGATTTAACAACACATAGTTTTTTAAATGCTTTAAAACGATTTTGTTCTCGACGTGGAAAGCCTAGTGATATTTACTCCGATAATGGGTTGAATTTCGTAGGAGCTAACAATTATTTTAGTGAGCTTTATGATATTCTCAATGATAAAAAACATAACGATTCAGTTTTAAATTTTTTGGCACGTGACAGAATAAATTGGCATTTTAATCCAGCCAGATCAGCTCATATGGGTGGTTTGTGGGAAGCTGCGGTTAAGTCCACAAAATTCCATCTTAAACGCGTACTCGGTGAATCACATTTAACTTACGAGGAAATGTACGCGCTACTGGTGGAGATTGAGTCTTGCTTGAACTCACGTCCTTTGAGCCCTTTATCCGATGACCCTACCGATTTCCTACCCTTGACTCCTTCTCATTTCCTTATTGGCGACTCACTAGCAAGTTTACCAGAAGGAGACCTCAAAGAAGCTAAAATTTCCAGAGCGGATCGATACTATCGACTACAACAACTCAAGCAACAATTTTGGGACCGATGGTCAAAGGACTATTTAAGCCAGCTGCAGACTCGCTCCAAATGGAAGCTTGATGTTGAACCCGTTTTAAAAGTTGGATCCATGGTCGTTCTAATTGAAGATAACTTACCTTCTTTAAAATGGCCTCTCGCTCGTGTTGTGGAATTACATTATGGTACTGACAATGTGGTGCGCGTAGTCTCGGTTCGAATGGCAAATGGTAATATTTTGAAAAGAAACATTTCTAAAGTTTGCGCGCTACCAATCGAGAACTGATTTCCAAATATATATTTTAATCGAAATGTATATATGTACTGTTTTGTTGTGCCGCAATCCTCTATCATACTTATCTTCATTGAAAAGTGGGCTTTTCAAGGCGGGCGGCATGTTAAGTTTATATTTGTTCTATATTTTTTGTTATATTATGAAAAGGCAACAGTGTCAGCCTAGTGCTGTCAACCTGTATTTATTGTTAAAGAAAACTTTTTTATCGACTGTCGATTGTGTTGGCAAGCGAGTTGTGAAAAAAAAAAGAAAGTTGTTGTTATGTAATGTCAATAGAAACAGAACGTCATGAAAAATATATATGTCACGGTAAACGAATAAATAAAAATTTTATAGAAAGTATTGGATTTTCGTCACGAATTTATGTATAATCATTCACATAACAGTTCCTTCATCCACACAGCAATTTATTTATTGCTCTCTTTGAGCTGGTCCTTCGTTTACAGCCGTTATACAAAAAGTCATGCCACGATACTAAACATTTGTATGTTAAATTTCATGCTCCTTGATAATTTTGTTATTCTACGTCATTTGATTTATCAGTCAGCTGTCAGTCATCGTCCATCATGTAATGAATATAATTCAAATATAATATAATGCTTTCCTTCCCGCGGGCGAAGAAAAAGTATAGTAAGCACCTCGTGTTAATAACGTCTTTAGTCACTCGTTTCACAAGGAACTCGTTCCGCTTCGCTTCACTCGTGCCTAGTAAAACTCGTGACTAAAGTAACCGTTTTGACACTTGGTACTTAATATACTATTAACTGTTATAATAAAGAAAAGTATGTTATTATTATTATTTGCTTGATTCTCATCGTATTGGTCCTGAAAAACGGACGAAAATTGTATTTATGAATATTGGGATCATAACCTACAACATACTTTATAATATGCAAAGAAAAGTATGTTTTGTTTGTCATTTACATTTTTTAATTAAAATAATTTTCGTTATTAAAGCCTTTTGTATTGTTTATTCAAATAAATATTTTTTTACTGAAACAACATTTTTAATTTATTTGTATTCCAACTTTTCTTAAAACATGAAGGTAAGAGACATTTACCAAAACGTGAAGGCAAGAGTACACATTTGCCGGGAAATGTACTTAGACATTATATTCAGTTCACATATACCTATTTTTTGGGAAATGTACACATTTTACAGTAAAAGTGTACATTTACCGTAACATATATACAATACAACGCCAATAGTATTTTTAGTATCTTAATATCAGAAATATTAACAAAATATTGATGAACTTTTAGTTACTTTATCAACATATAATATACATTGTGATATTGTTATTTTAAGTGAACGTTTTAGGTTAGATACATTGCAGCAAATTAATATTCCTAGCTATGAAATATATAACAATGCTGATTTCAACAAAAATGACGGGGTTGTAATATTTTATAACGAAAATTTGAGTATCAAAGTAACTACTTTTAAACTTGTTATCTGTGAAGTTACATTAAGTATTTTAAATGCTACTGTTGAGGGTACATAGTTTCAAATTATTGGATTATACCGACCAAATCCATCTAATTTAATATCATTTTTAGAAGAAATTGATAATTACCTTGAATTAAACCCAGGGCACATTCACTTTCAATAGCTTGTGGGAGATATTAATATAGACATAATGGATGATGGAGACGTAAATACTAATAAATATATCTCTGTAATGGCAATATATGGATTTTTACCTTACATACCACTGCCGACTAGTGTAACTGAAAACACTTCTACTTGCATAGATCATATATTCATTAAGCAGAAACATGTAAGAAATATAAGTGTTAAATCGTATATATTAATGTGTAATATCACAGATCATTATGCTATAACAGCTATATTTTATAGAGACACACTTGCTCAGATCCAAGAAAATAATAATGAAGCATCTTACCCAATTAAAAAAATAAAGACGGACAAATTGTTTTCATTAATAGAAAACGAAAAAAACTGGACAAAGGTCACTGCAGCAAATGATGCTCAAGTAGCTGCAGACTTTTCTGCATACACTTTTCAGCATTTGATAACTGGACGACACTGTGATATGTCATACCTATATCAGAAGTTTGCACCCTTACACCATTTTTTTCTTGCCAAATGATTTTTTAGATAAGTTTAGTTGGAAAATAACTACGTACATATAAAAGTTTTATCTGCATAAATTTCATTCAATAAATTGAGAATTATTTGGAAGAATGTTTCTTTGTAAGTATCAATTAAAAATAGAAAAAGGTAGATACATTTAATATACGACATGGTATTTTACGTGATTTAAAGTTGATTAGGCACATTAATTGTTTATTAAATGGAAATTTTATTCGTTCTAGAGTAATTTGAGACGTGTACATGGCAGTTTTGGTAGTACATTAAATTTACTGTATCCATACTTATACATACAATGACGTATCTACATACTTTTGATTTCCCTGTTCTTAGATTGATTGTATGCGAAACAATTGTATAATATATTAAATTATTTAAAACAGAAAGTAAATATACATATCTGTTCATAAATAGAAACTCTCCCATATTCCATTTCCCATCTCCTTCAATTCGTATGAATGTAACAACAACAATCACAATGCCGTCTGTATTCACGAGAGCTGGGCATTAAATTAATTAATAATCTTATTGTTAGTTGTCAGTTTAAACGACATTTAAATAATTGTTCTATTGTATTAAAACAATCATCACATTTTTGACACACAGTAAATTATATATTTCAACATGCTACTGGAATGACCTGTTTATTCGTTGATTATTTATTACATTAGTATTATTCTGTCTGTTATTATCAGTTTTTCTTAGTCTTTCTGTATTAAGCTCATTATTTCCGCTGCGTAAGTTATTACTGGTGTCATGTCATTTAGTAAACAGTTTCTTTTAATGCTATCGAAGGTTTGTCGAAAATCAATAAAAAGTAGGTGTAATTAAATGTTTCTGTTAGCAGATGTATTGCGTCTGTCGTTGACCTCTCCTTCCTAAAGCCCTGCTGGTATTCTCCTATCTGTTTTTCTGTGTGTATCGTTATCCCATTTCTTAGCAGTGATGTTAGAACTTTGTATGCCGTATTTAGTAGTGTTATTGGTCTATAGCAGAGGTGTCAAACTCAATTTACATGAGTGCCATTTTTTCTTCGAGGCATGCTTGGGGGGCCGGCTTAAAAAAAGTTTGTTTATATATCATAACGGAAATCTTTATTCAACGAAATATATAAAATAACATAAAATAAAAAAAAGTTATATCTATACAATAGATAAATAAAAGTTTAGTATAGTAACTATTTCGATGACCCAGATACTTGACATCGTTTCAGCTTCATTATGTCGTCGATGTTTGGTGTCAAATCAGATGTACTAATTTTCAGAATAGCTTGAAGATGTTCATCTGTCAGTCTCGAACGGTGCTTAGACTGGTTGATTTTCATTATTGAAAACATCTGTTCACATATATATGAACTTCCAAACATACATAAAATACGAGCAGCGTGTTTGCTCATGTTGGGATAGTTACCATGACTTTTAAAATATTTTGTTTAGAATGTCAAAATATCAACTTCCTTGAACTTGTCTTTTAAAACAGTGTCACATTGCAAGTCTATTAGTTCCATTTGCATATTTGTTGGCGCCTTGGCAACTTCAAAGATGAATGGATTATTAAACAAAGGAAATTCACAGGAGTTCAATTCGCGAAAATCTGCGAAACGACCTTCAAACTCCGTTATAAGATCAAGTAGAAGAGTAGCAAACTCTGTTAGTTTCTCTGCACTGTACGTACCATGTGCTCGAATACTAGGAAAGTGGTGAAGTACTTGATCTCGCAATTGGGACTCCAACAACTTTAATTTTATCTCAAACGCCTGTATATTTGAGTACATTTGCGTGACAATCATGTTTTTGCCTTGAAGCTTAACGTTCAAGTTATTGAAATGCTCCGTCATATCCACCAGAAAAGCACAATCAAGCCACCATTCGTCGCTATGATTAATTGGTTTTCCCTTTTGATCCATAAAATTAACAATATGTTCACGCAATTCGAAAAATCGCTTTAACATTGAACCGCGGCTAAGCCAACGAACTTCTGTAAAGTATATAATATCAGAATGTGCTTCATCGAGATCTTTTAAAAATTGTGTGAATTGACGGTGATTTAGGCCTTTGCTCCGAATGAAGTTTATAATTTTAATTATTGGCTTCATGACATGATCCATTTTAAGTATTTTAGATGCCAAGGACTCTTGATGAATCATACAGTGGATCCCCACAAATTCGTGTTCAGGTGTAGCTTCATCTGAAATTTTCTTACGTATTTTCGTTACAACACCAGCATTTTTTCCAACCATGGCTGGTGCACCATCAGTCGTAATACTGCATAATTTTCCCCAATCAAGTTCATTATTTTGAATTAATTGTTCAATCGCCTGGTAAATATCTTGAGCTGTAGTAGTATCCTTCAAAGGTACACATTTCAATAGTTCTTCAGTAATGAAACAGTTTTTATCGATTCCGCGAATAAACGCAGCAAGCTGCGCTGTATCTTTGATATCGGTACTTTCATCGACAGCAATGGAATAAAAAATAAATTCTTTCACTTTTTCTCTAAGTTGCTTATGCAAATTATCCGTCAACTCATTTACTCTGCCAGCAATTGTATTTCTGGACAGGGGTCCAGAATCTTGAATAGATTGTTTCTGGGATGGGAATGAAATCTCAGCCACATCTAACATACATTCCTTAACAAATTCGCCGTCACTAAAAGGTTTCGATTTCTTTGCAATTTTTAGTGCAATTACATAACTCGCTCTCATAGCATTCTCACTATCAACTTTGGCCTTTGTAAAGAAAGATTGCTGTCCCTTCAATTTACTTTTAAAACATTCTAGTTTTTCTAGTCTGATCTCGTCAGAGAATTTGTCAAACTTCTCTTTATGGATGGGTTTCATAGTGTCTTTTCAAGTTGAATTCTTTGCAAACAGCAATAGTTTGATTACAAATCAAGCAAAGTGGTTTGCCTTTCCATTCAATAAAAAAATACAATAGTTCCCACTTACTTTGAAAAACTCGACACTCGCTATCAACTTTCCGTCGTTTATTAGAAGACATTGCAACAGACGCAAGGCGCACTCAAATAAATTACACACAACAAGCACAATCAACGCAAAAGAATAAATATTCTTGTGAACAACGTTTGTCTGGCTACTGACTGAGCTGACTGCTGCACTGTTCACAGCACACTCCCCCGCCCTGTTGTTCGTCTCTGGCATTGCATCGGCGACGTTGCCGTAGAGTACAGTAAAATGCTCGGGTTGGCCATGATTGGTTAGACACGTTTGGTTAATACACCCGTGGAGGATGTTCAATTATATCAATTAATTATAATATTTATAGAATATAAATATAAAATTACAAGATTTTAAAACATAATAACATTAATTTCTAACTATTGTTGGCATATTTTCAACCATTCACAGCAGGCCTATGTGATTGGTTGACTCCAGCAAAGCGGGCCGGATTAGAATGTCTTGAGGGCCGGTCGTGGCCCGCGGGCCGTATCTTTGACACCACTGGTCTATAGTTTCCGCACTGTTTTGGATCTCCTTTCTTATATATTGGCACTATTTGGACATTCTTCCATTCCATTGGCATTGTTTCTTCTGTCTATATATCAACTATCAGCTCGTATAGCTTTTAGTAGTGTGTCTCCTGCATATTTTAACAGTTCATTGTTAACTCAGGGTCTGCTGTTGTATTCAGTTTTAACTGGTTTATAATTTCTATGAATTTTTCACATGCGTGGGTGCTTCTTCATCTTCTGTCAAATTATATCTCTATTCGTTTTCTTCTTCGGATTCTTCATTATTTTTGTAAATATTACTAAAATGGTTTTTCCATGTTTCCTTGGGTATCTTTGCCGTTGATTTATAGCGGTTATGTCTCTGTTCATTTATTTTATTTTCTTCCATCTATTGTGCAATCCATTTCGTTTTCTTTCGTTATGAAAGCTTCGATGCTTCTTGTTTTTCTTTTTTTATTGGTTAAGTTCATTTTCGTCGTCATTTCTTCTTATCCAATTGTCTCTAGATTGCTTTTTGTTATACTTTCTTCTCTGCACTCTTAATCACACTATTCTTTAGATCTGTCCCTTTCTTTTTTGCCTAAAATTTCTTCTGCGTTTTCTATTATACTTTTTTTAATTTTTGTCAATTGTTTTTCTATATTAAGTTCTTCCTTTTTGCATTGCTTCTGAATATTTTCTTCTTATTTGCTGTATTTTCTCTAGATTCCACCTTTTTCTCTGCTTTGTTTTCTTCTCTTTAACCACTTTCATATTGCGCTCATATTCTTGCTACTGTCAATAAATTGTAATGTTTTTCTTATTTATTTAAAACGGTTTATCCTGATGGGTGGGATAAATTTATAAACACACATTATGCCTACTAACTTAATTTATTTATTCACTACACTATTCACTAATTTATATTATATACACAGTATATTCACTCACATTAATTTATACAAACACTTCACTACTTAGACTATTTACTTGTTCGCTGTTTATATCACGAGATCACTTTATATACTAAACTTCTCCCGCTGGTCGGTCCTTTATATATAAGTGGTCTTTTTTTCTAGATAATTCAAGTGATAAAGCCGGCCTTTTGATGGGTCTGACTTTGACACTTTTTTTGGAACTTCTCAAATTCTCTCTTCGATAGTACCTTTTATAGCGGACTGGAATCTCCAAATAAAACGCCAGTTCATATAAGAATAATCTCTGACAATGTTTATTTAATTCTAAGGATTGGTGGAATATTATAATTATTTTATAAAAGTCTATGTTTTAGTTCAGGAAAATTTAGGTAGATCAGCTCCAAATACAAATATAATTTAAATAACTACTTACAATTGGTTTTATCGCTTCAAAACACTTTTTTATTAAAGGAAATTAACGCTCTGCGTATATGGAAATTATTTGACACTATTCTGACATTTCTCTTTTTTTTCCAATATATATCAATTTTTTGACTGACAGGCCCTGCCTATCTAAATTTAGATCAATAATATTTAGGACGTGTTCCGAACATCTAGTTTGCGGCTTACACAAAACAATCGCCTTTCGGGATATTTCTCGAATGCCGGCTCAATCCTTAAAAGATCTTCGGAGAACATGTCTATAAAAACGGTCACAAAAAATCTCAATAGACCTTCTCAGAATTGGGCGCGCTCGCCATTTTTTTAACTCCGTTAATATAAGGTTACAGGACCGTACTTAGTATCTACTTCGGTGTGCGAGTTCGTAACATTACTCCCTCCTTAAGTGGACGTTCCTCCTGAAACTTTTGTGTAGCCGAGACTGGATGTTTGAATAGACAACTGGCCACATTTCTACACTTTCCGATCTTATGGAAATAACAGGACACCGTCTTCATCGGATACTCTTAACGGGGGTTGTAGCTGCAAATTAATATCTGAACACCTGCATCTTGGAAGATAACCTCTACCATGTTCCTGATGACTCGCCAATCCAACTGGTTACTCGCTATCTTAGGCATAGCCAGTTTCTTCACGCTGGATTCCAACAGATGGTCTCGGTGGTTTCGAAGTGCTTCCCACACATCGTGGTAGGTAGATCGGTCTTGAAATTCACTTTTAGTTACCACGTAGAAGACGTACCGCGAATTATGTTTCAGTCTCAGTATCTTGCCAGGGGCTGGAATCTGGTCTTCAAGTATTTCTAATTGCCCAAACTTCTTTCGAAAGACGGTTGCCAACCCTCGTGCGTTCTTGATACGAGCGGAGATGTTGTTTGCCAGTGAATAATCTTCCGAGAGAGTGAACAAATCTTGTCGTTGTTCTGAAGTGACTCCATATCTAGCTTTCCCGGTACCTCTATACGCGCCCATAAATTCATCGAAGGTAGGGTCAGACACATCTCGAATATGGTTTACTCCTTTCTCTAGGTCATGGCCTCCTTCGAATGGCGCTAGTCGATTTTGGTGAACTACTTTTGGTTTTCCGTTGGGGATCTTACTTATGCGATATATAACATCATTGATCCTTTTCTTGATTAAGTATGGACCTTCTCAAGATTTTTAGATTTTTGTAATTTTGGAGAAAATCCTTTTCTCCTCGTCGTGTTGTGTAACCATACTTTGTCCCCTTCTTTAAAACCGCCTACTGTGGTCTGCGTGTCGCACCGAATTTTCATTCTGTCGCTGGCAACTTGAAGATTTGTTTGAACTAATTCATGAATATCGTCCAGCCTTCTTCTCAATTGGGTCACGTATTCTTCTCCTGCTCGATCTTCTCCAGGCCGACAGCCAAATTCCAGGTCACAAGGAAGCCTCATTTCACGCCCAAACAGGATTTTCGCAGGTGTTTCACCCGTGGACTCATTAATGGTAGATCTATAAGCCAATGCGAATAGGAAAAGATACTGGTCCGAATCTCTCTGATGGCTGGAAACTACTTTGGACAGGTATTTTCCAATAGTCCTGTTCATTCTCTCGACCATTCCATCTGACTGTGGATGTAATGCTGTTGTCCTGGTCTTCGTCATTCCCAGCTTGTCGCAAATCTCCTGGAAAAGATGGCCTTCAAAATGTCTTCCCTGGTCACTGTGGACTTCCAAGGGCACTCCATATCGGCTGATAAATTATTTCCTCAATACATCGGCGACAGTTGTGGCCTCTTGATTCGGGACCATCATCGTTTTCAAGGAATCTTTTCAACTGCCCTTCTTCCAGGACAAGGGAGGGAGTCCCACTGAGCCCAATATGCCTTGAGTGTCGGTGAAAATCTTGACACTTCTCGCCATGTAGGTCGCCGATTTTCTTCATTCCATTGCCGAATCTTCTTTAGGTGAGGATCATTCTCTTGATCTTCTCTGATCCTGGTGGGTGACCAGTCTTCGTTGACTATAGTAGTTCTTAAAACTGCAGCTTCCTTAGATTTCGACTTGTTGCAGTGAGAATAGTCTATAGGGCATGGCCGTCTAGGCAGAAAGTCGGATTTTCGGTGATTCACATCAGCCCGATGTTCACACCTGTCTGATTTCCCCTGTGACTGGAGTTCTTGGATTGCAGGAGTCTTGGGACGTTTGGACGGGCTGTGTACGTGCTCTAGCTCGCCACACTTCTAGCACCTGATCTTATTCGGCTTTTTGTCGACCATATCTTTCAACAAGTTGACGCTCTGGTCAAGTCTCTCATCGTCACCTTCTTCCTGTATGGTCCTATCTTTGTTGTATCCCGAAGTCATCGTGGCTGCCTCATATTCAAGGGCAGCAGTCAATGCATCGACTAATGTTTTAGGATGTGCTAATCGAAGCGTCTTTTCCATATCGTGGTCACATAAGCCGTCAATAAAGGCCTGGATGCCTAAACATTCCATCCTGTTATCTGGTGCTGATGAATAAGCAAATCGAACTAGTCGGGCAATATTCAGTTGATACTCTTGAAGGGTTTCGTCACGTTTCCGCCTTCGGTTCTTCAGCTAGAATCTGTACAAACGTTCGTGACCGTATCGCATGTCCAGCTGCTCAAAGTCATCAGTTTCTTCAAGAGGTATCGTCTAAAGTGCATCTAAGGCATCTCCCCGAAGCGCGATGGTTAAGTTCACTGCTTCCCCTTATCGGACCAATTATTCACTCTAGCGGCTGCTTCAAACTGTTTCACATAATTGGTCCACGATATCTTTCCGTTGAATGTTGGAGACTTGACTCGGGGAAAACTACCAATGTCTTCTAACTTAGGGCGTGTTTCTGGCTTGCAAGGTTTTGTTTCCTCGGTCTTCTTTTCTTCCGCTGGCGTGTCTTGAGTTCTTATATCTGTCATCTTTCTTTCTAACTCCTTGATTTTCTCGTCCATCGTTGTCATTTTATCCACAATATCCGATATTAGAGACGAAATTTTATTTTCAACGTCAGCGGCAATGTCGTTTTTTTATTAATAAGATATCGGCAGAAAATTTGTCCATGTTAGCAGAGATATAGTTCTTCATGGTTGAAATCTTCTCTTCCATGGCAGAAATATCATCATCATATTAGCAGAAATTGACGAGATTAAGGTGGAAGCCTCGTCATTGAATAAAAATGTTTCTAGATCCAAGCCGTCACTTACCAGTGCCACTTTCTACTAACTCACTCTTCTTACCGGTCGTTTCCAACTCGCGATTTTCCAATTCTGCCTTTAGCTCTGTCACTTTCAGGTCACTAAGTCTTTTAGCCATGTTTACGTCTTATTTATTTATATTATCCCACTTCATAAATTATTTTATCAAATTTTACGAATTGTAATTCACAAATTTACAGTGACTCCACTGATGATGGCATAATACCGAAAGCGCTCTGCGAAATTTTAATAAAAGAAAATTGCACAACAGTACTTTTTTTCTTTTGAAAAAATCTTAGGATAATATTTTCTTGTTTAAATGAGATATAGTTTGACAAATTTCGTTAAACAAAACCAAGTCTATAGGTACTTTAGTCAGTAAAAGTTCACCTTTCCCTCCAGCCGTTATTTTACGTCTTACAGTAAAAAGTGTTAAACCAAAAAGATGTAAAATTTTTTGTAAGATTCTTATTGCTATATTTTTTGAATATTGTTTATATGGATATTTTCGAGAAAAATGTCTTTTTATATGTAACCATAGTTATTACGTCCCCTAGCGACAGCGTTGTGAACTTAAAAATTATTTCCAGAAATTTTTCTTGGTCACTTTCCTGAATAAGATTTTTTTTCACAACTCCAGGACTATTCGTTGCTGAGATATGGTACCTCGTTACCCTTATTGAAGCACCCGGTACAGTTAGGTTCAATACTATTATGGTAACCAAGTTAAATTAATTTATAACCTCCCTTGCTGTTACCCCCTCTATAAACAACGCGGATTTGAATTTGTTTATTAACCATGTAACTTATAAACTTTACATAACTGGTTTTATCACGCAGGAATATGCTCGTAACTTTTCTCCGTGTCGAAACTTTTAACAATGCTCGTTCATAATCATTTACTAAATTATGAAAAGTTGCATTTTCAGCACGGACTCGAGACGAGGGAATATATATCTAGAAAGCTCCTGTTGCTTGTTTTGCCGCTGTGTTTCCTTGTGTATCCTGGACATGATCTAACGCGAATTTATCTTCTCTTTTACGTCCTATGAGGCTCAGACCGAATAACAACAGCGAATCGCTGCAAATAAATTGTTATCATTTAAGTAGGCGCCGCATTAATCTTGTGTCGAGCTGCCTATGCATCCTCTGAGCGAAACTGTATGAAACGGGAATGTTAAAGCAGGATTTTCCCCATTGGAGCTCTCACTAATCTAGGAATATAATGTGCGGAAGTTGAGTCTGTTTAAAATGAAATGGAATAAGATCCATCAATGTATTTCAATTATTATTTATTCCAATCCTATTGCACAACTGTTGAGAAATTTTTAAAGACCCTCTTCGAAGATATTAAAAATATATATCCACAAAATGTTAAAGTTTCTTTAAAAGAGACAATATTAAGAAAAATTAATACCAAACCGAATATTTACTTTCTATATCATTTATAAAAATACATAGAGTCAAATCCCACATTGTGCAACCTAAAAAGCCCTGGCTGGAAGTTCCTCCTCAGTTAAAGTATTCCCATAGCTATTACTAGGATAGGGTAAACAACTGGATTTGATTCACACTGCTCCCGGGCAGATAAAATATTCTAAAATGAAAAACAATCTAATCATTTACACAATCGGTAACAGTCGAGTTCCGCTGCAGTGTGGTCCCAGTCACTTCAATCCGAAAAAAATTTCGGTTGGTCGAGACTGGACCTGTCCCTGCATGTACCGACAGTGTGAATGCGATTCGCTCACAGTTCAGTCAGTTCCCATCCATCGATTCTTCTTCACCAGTAATTAAATGACGATAGAGAGTATAGAGTAAATTTTAAGTGGGTTACAATGCACTGAAACCTATTGTTTATTGTGCCTCCCCATTATTTCTAGGATTTCGGATTGAAGGAATCTAGGTGGTATCTATCCTAAATTCGATGATCTTATGGTCGGAAAGCGTTAGCTCGTTCATCACCCTCCAATATTTTACATTTTATCTAGCAGCAATAGGACCTCTTCTCTTCCTCTCTTGATAAAGTGGGGGTTTCCCCACGTTTAAAGTCTCAAGATTAGTGGCTAAGAGATATTCTAAAAAAACTCGTACCTTTGGCGTTGTTATTGGTACTTCCTTACACGGTAATGTGGGCGTTAGTATCACAACCAATTAGAATATACAGCCGTCTGTTATTCCAGTGTCTCACTAGCTCTTGTACTTCCTCTGGCGGTATCATCGGCCCGTCTCCAGCGAAGTAGGCAGATGCTATGACGATATCTAGGTCGATACCCCCCATGATTGGAACAAGGTCCCGTGACACGTATTCTGAAATACAAATATATTTTATGTTCTTATGATTACACAGGCATGTGGAGATTTCCTTTGATCATAAATCAATTTAGAATCCTTGCATACCAAATCTTTGATTTAGCCTTCCTTGTTGATTCAAGTTTCTTTGATCACTACAATGCCTATGTAGTTTAGCGAGCAACATTGCAATCGCTGCTGAAGCTCCCTTCGCATGATGCAGGGTAATTTGAACTGCATTCGTGAATGTGAATTGTTATGGATGAGAGATGCCTCTGTTCCTTCCTTCATCTCTCCCTGTTCCTCCTCGACCACCATGGCAATATCTTTCTCAGTGTTTGAGTAGGTTTCTTTATCTTGAATCAGACCCTCCACCCCCCAGGTAGCTCCGACCATTTTCTTGGGATGTAGAGGTAATCTCCGCATCCCCAGGTGCCCCAACAGAGCCGGAGGAGTTCTCAGGCTGACCCAAGGTCAAGCTTTCCCCCTTTTCCCCTTTTTTTCGGAGTTTCCGGATGTGGAGGCTATTTCCATGTCCTTTGGATCCTCCGCGAGGTTCTCTTTTTTTCCCAGTCCCGAGACAGGGATACACCCAAAACGCGTAACCTACCTTCAGAGTCCCCCCAGATTGGTGATCGATCCCAATCGTGAGGATAGTTCCCCTTCCCTCTTTTTTGGAGTTCAGGATCTTATAAGTCTCAGTAGTGGGGCTGGAGTTCTGAACCTCAACAAGTTGAAGGATCTTTTCCAATTTTATGCCATGGCTTCTTGGGAAGAACACCGTTGAGGTAACCGGCTTTGGGATGTCGTCTCCAATTCAGGTCCTTCACAACAGTTTAATTTCGGCGCTGACTTCATGAGCCAGTCTGTCAATACTTGGGACCCACATTCCACCAGGACCATTCCACAACTGAAATGAATGCCTAAGAAGTGGATACCCTTCTCCTTACTCTGGCACAACTCTTTCACTAGAGCATCTTTCATAGTGGAGAGCTGCTCTGCTTTCAGCATGACCCTGGCGTAATCCTTAGGCATTATTATCACCCTGAATGCCTTCTCTGTTTCAACAGCTGCTGCGTAACCAGTGGCTTGCCCGGTTACTGTTGCAGCTGTTTTTGGCTTTTTACTATGAGGACGCTGCGGAGGAGATATAAGCTCCAGGCCTCTTTTCTGCTTTGCCTTCCCTATTGCGTAGGCATTTCCCCGATGGTGACTCATTGGGGGGGGGGTCTGAAGAACCTGCTTCCTGGCCTTTACAGGGGTTATTCCCTGATAAAAGAGTCGCAAGTATTTCCGCAACTTTGCTCCACTGAGGCTCTTTCTCAGTGGGTCATCTATTCCGCCCGTTTCTCCCAATTTGGGAATCCGAACGGCATACGACCTTTGTGCCATTTGGCTTTGCTTTTGTGGGGTGCCCGGATAAAGAGGCGGAGGTCTTCTCCACTACTTTTCCGTATTTTTTTTTTACTTTATCTGTCTATAAATGGATCCACGAGAAGCTAGGATCATTACGGTCCACCGCTGCAGAGGTGAGGACTACTCTTCTACATAACCACACATTCTTCGGCCTAGCTTCCCACCTTGAATTTAGGTTTTTAATGAGGTTGTCTCCTATCCGCAACCTGGGGACACGCCGAGTTGGTGCTTCAGCATACCCCCCATATCAATAAATATTCCGACGAACAATGTATATATCTACTGATGTGGACCCAGATAGAGAATAGAGAGTGTAATATTCTCCTTCCGTTTTTCTTTGCAATAAACTTGGGTGCACCCTCATTCTTCTATTTGTTAATTTTCTTGTGTTGCTATTATCTTCTTCATCGAGAAGAAGAGCCATAATAGCTAATTCTTTAGTCGAAAAGCACAACGACATTGTTACTAATTTCTTCAATATTTTATTAATTAAATATCAAATACTTCTCATTAATCATTTATATATTTTCAATTAATTAAATATTATAAGTCAATATTATTATTTACTACGAGCTGAATACAACCGCCTTCGATTATTGACGGCTTAAGACTGATCGTAGCCAAACCGTGAACATCATGTGAGCGTGACCGGACCGAGATCGGAACGTGAGCGGATCGCGACCGTACCTATAGTGTGAATCAAGCCTAAAAGGTGGTCACGGTTTTTTCATTATTCAATTTAAAGTTTTTGGTAAATATGACGCTCAACCTCCATGTGAGTATAGAGGTCAATTGTGCCAACTGGGCGACAAAAAGAATTTCGACATTTTCTCTAAGCGGGCTTTCTAAATGATTAATTTTCAGTACTTCCTTGATTGTATATACTTACTTTTCGTTTTCCATCACAATGTCGCCATATATGAATGTACAAAGAATAATTACTCAGAAGAGCTTCATTCTGAATATAAATAATTTGCGACAGTGCATACAACGAACGGCTCTCTGTGTTGCTCAAAATGTCCTAGATTCTTCCTTTCTCTTTTTAATTTAAATAAGTATTTCACAATATCGGGACGTTGCAGATATATTTTAGCGGAAAAGCAAAGCATCAGACCATCTAGCGACTTATTTATCGCCAAAACTTACTAGACGTAGCGTTGGCAACCACAGTTGTAAAAGTTCTCCATGAAATACGTCTAGCCGTTTGTGGTTTTTATTCCCTCGAGCTGGCGGAACACAGATATGGACCTGCTGCTGGGTCGTCCCGGGAGTCGCCGGGATAATCATGCACGTATCTACCGAAGGGTAGTTTTAATGAGAAAATCCAGATTTGATTTATTTCCTATTGAAAATACGGAATGAGAGCAGTAAACTACAATTTAACTATTCACTGATCGTCGCTTAAATTAAATGGAGTTTACTTTGATTAATTTTTAAAAGGCTATAATATAATTACAAAGTTGGTAATGATCATGCTGAACACACTGTTTACTACCACTACACCAACACTCACAGTAACACTGCCTGTCGCTCGTTTCGATAACCAAGTTATCGTCTTCAGAGACGGAAGGTAAACTGAAACGCGCGTCATACGGTGCTGGTGTAGTGGTAGTAAACAGTGTGTTCAGTATAAAATTACAAACAATAAAAAACAGGAAAAAAGGGAATCTTGTGATACATGCATAGAAGAATATGAACACAAGAAGGAAGTCTTGTGGATGGCAATAATTATGAGGGATAACTAGCTATTGTACTGTCATGAAAATATTTGAACAAAAGGCTGACTATAATAGGCATGATGACAGTTATAAATAATCTGTAGAAATAGTTATTTATCCAGAGAAATTTTTATAATAAAAGCGAGAGAGATTGATATGTTTTTTGAATAAATGAAACTGCAGAATACAGCAACCCGCCATGGTAGTTGAAATGTCAATCAGGGCAAATTACCTCACGTCACAGTAAACGTGCCAAAATATTATAAACTCCCTCAGTTTTTTAAGTATAGGCACACACTACAGTGTTAGGTTGTTGATGGGTTTGCAGGCTGTGGCCGATATCCAGAGATTGAACAGAAATGTTGTCGAGAAGAGCTGCTATTATTGCTCATATTATTTGTAAAAACGGTGAATTTGCACGCTCCCTTAAAGCGCTCCTTGCTATTTAAATAGTCGGCCAATAGTTGGCAGACTGAAGAGTTTGAAGGGAATCGTACTGAATAATGGATAACGAACAAATAGAAAGGGAGTTCAACTGTGAGCTCCCAAGAAAAAGGAATCCTCTCCTGATATTGTATGATGTTCCATCATACATGAATGAGGAGGATATCAAGGATTCAATTTACACATAAATTACGTCGGATAACATGGATGGAAAAACCTTCAAGGACTCACTGAACATACGGTTATATGTAGGGTTCAAAGTGTGAACACCAAAGATTACTTAGTAGTCCCCAAATGCTTGAAATGTCAAGATCTTTGACATATTGGTAAGTATTGTCCTAGGACTGACATCAGTTGCGGCCACTGTGGGGAAACCTGCGAGAAGGTATGTGTACCATTGTACCAAACGGGGATAGAAATGCACTAAAGATCAAAAGGAATGTCCAACGCACAAAATGTTGATGGAACGCCTGATTCAAAAGATACATAATGAGTAATGCAACAGAACAAAATGTAGATACAAACAGCACAGAATCAAATGAAACCGTAGGACAAAAGAAAAGAAACAAATCGAAGAAATTGAGAGACACATTACGAATGTTACCATTTAGAAGGAAAAAGAAAAAGAGTAAAGATACAGAAAAAGAAAATACTAAAAAGAGAAATTGTATTGAGCCGATAAATTCGAACCTTTATGAACACATTGAATTACATATGAGGCTCAGTAGAGTCGAGGAGCAAGAAATCCTGATTGCAGCCTTACGGTTAGTGGTCAGGAGCCTGCACCCTGGAGGAGACAGCATCACCTTCCCCGTACCGGCGGTGGTAGATCGAATTCTGCTGAAGGGCTAAAATATACTCACGGACGCACAGAAACTCGAGAAACCATAGGTTGAAGTCTTCAATACATGAAACGAAAAGCTTGATCTGAATGAGCTGTACAGGGACTTTGTCATGACCCATGGCAGGATAGCCTTTAACTACAGACAAAAATGGCCACTCACCTATAACCACACGAGGCACCCATAGTAAGAATAGGGCAACTTAACTGCATGCGGAGTGCATTCGTATGCCACGAAATCAGAAGAGTTGAACCTGGATATGGTCTGCTTGCAAGAACCATATACCAGGAAGGGAAAACTACAAGTGATGCCTATAACAGTACAAGTTGCTAGTGAAGGTGATAATCCCATAGCAGTCACTGTGCTGTTCAACAGAAACTATCGCGTCAAATAAAACAGATAGCGACGAACACTGCATCTGTCTAGAGCTGATGACGCAGCAAGACCGTTACATAATAGCCAACCGGTACTGTTAGTTCGGAGATGACAGAACCATGTATTACCCGAGCTAAGCAGATTTTCTGTGCATATAGCACTAAAGCCGTAATACTCACGTAAGATGCGAACGCAAAATCGGTGTTGTGGTACTCTGGACAAACTTAGAGAGGCGAAAAATTCGAGGATATGATCAACGAAACACAACTTCACGTAATGAACCAAGAAGGAAATCCACCTACATTTCAAAATAGGGCCGACGCTGTTAGTAACAGATATCACATCAAATATGAAATCAGCACGTTGGGTCTCGGAGTAGAAGGTGAAATCACAAATTACGATGAGTGGCCACAACCTGATAAGCTTTGCAATAGGTCAACATATTAGTGAAAGTACTGAGGTCACAAAGAACAAGTACAGTATAGGAAAGTTAAATTTGTGACATCATACCCAATAGTGGATGGACAGAGTATCCATGAAAAGATCAAAGAAATAGCAAAAGAAATAAGAAAGGTGATGGATCTAGCAATAACTAAGAAAAATGACAATAAGAAGGTCAGAAATCGTGCCTGGAAAACAGAATTAACAACACAAGGAGTACAGGTAAGAGCCGCCAGAAGGTACTATCAAAGAAACGGCATACATGCAGAGCGTCAAAGACTCCTGAAATTCCTGTTAGTGAAATAAAAATAACAAAGCAAAAGACCAGAAGACGCCTATTTGTGTTTCTTGGGTTCATCTGTTATATTTTTCTTTGTCTTGTTTCGAGATGCTATTCGCCAGCTAGTTCAGTTTATCGAGCAATGCTGACGTAGTCCATTACCACATGTGCTAGTGTGTCTACTTCTCCACAATCACAAGTGTCCGTTTGTCTCAGATTGAATCTTTTTAGGTATGTTGGATATGGACCGTGACCAATGAGGTAGTGTACGAGCACTGGCGTTGGGTTGAAGTGCTCTTTTCCAGCCAGGCCTCGATCTTTGGCACAAACTGGTAGAGTCTTTTTCCCGTTTCGACCATTTCCCATTCTCGTTGCCATCTTCTTTATATGCTGTTATTTATGTTTATTCTTCTGTGTGCAACGTCTTCTTCTAGTATTTCAGCTATTCTGTCCCTTACCCTTGTTGTGCCAGTAGAGGGATGCTCTTCGATTGACCTCCAAGTTGAGTGGCACCACCCCTACCAAGATAGCTAGTGCTTGAGTCGGTGTGGTACTAAACGTTCTCGTCAGTCAAACCAAGAACTCTCTCTGCGCTCGATCTACATTTTTTCTGTTCTTGGTGTTTTTTATTATGTACCCATACACTTGCACTGCACACGACCGATGCAGTGCTAATCACTAGCAGGAAGTGGGCGGAAACCATCATGGGAGTTGGAGAGCACGAAATCACATCACAACTATCCATTCGCTATTTGAGAGTAATGCTTGATGCCCGACTCAACTTCAAACAGTAGGTAGATCTTGTAAGTGCCAAGGCATATGTGGTAAGAGCAAGCCTATCACGATTGATGCCTAATGTTGGATGCCCAAAACAAAGCAGAAGGACACTTTTGTCATCAGTAGTGACGTCAGTGCTGACCTATGGAATTTCCGTTTGTGCTGACGCTTTCGGAGTCCAAGAATCTAGGATGAAAGTCGCATCAATATATCGACTAAGTGCCTTGAGAGTAACTAGTGCCTTCCTCACAGTGTCTTAAAAAGTGGTTTGCGTCATTGCCGGAATGCTGCCCATTCGAGTGCTGGCTGAAGAACCACAAGCCCTCTATCAATGACGAAGATCATCTACGTTGAGTTCTGATGAACTCAAGTCTAAAGAACGGCAGTATGGCATACGTCGATGGCAAGCGGGATGGGATGCCGCAGTGAAGGGTAGATGGACGTATCGTCTTATACCACAGCTCGATGCTTGGCTTAACAGAAATCATGAAGAGATCAACTAACTACTACCTGACACAGATGCTTTCAGGACATGGCTGCTTTCGGGCATATCTTCATCGCGTCAAGCGAGATAATTCTCCAGAGTGCCTGTCCTGCCCCGGAGACACTGAAGACGAGAAACACGTATTCTTTGCTTGTCCACGCTTCAGCTTGCCACGTGATGTCCTGGAGATTGTCCTCAATCAGAAACAGAGACATTAGTAGAAGCAATAATATCATCAGAGACTGCCTGGAACGCGTTCCATGGAAAGGAAGAGAGCAAAAGAAAAACATGGCTAGAAATTTTGAAGAAATTACTTCATTTAACTGAAGAAAGAGCAGCAGCTATATCCTCTCCCTGCGAAGTAATACCTAAAGGCGGTTTCTGCGGGGGATACAGAGGCCGGAGAAAGAGGAGGTTTTTAGTCGATATTGACTCTGAGTCCTACATAGCCAGGCCAAACAACAGGTCTTGATGATACGTAATAGCTGTTTCTATAACAAGGGAGGAAAGTGCTACTTTTCCTCCCGAGGATGAAGTTTCGAGGGAGGAAAAGGCACTTTACACCCATGTTATAAATAAATGCTTGGCTAGGAATCGGGGGTGTATATTTTTATTTGTACTTCAAATCCCTTGGGATTTTAATTGTCCCTTTATATCCCTTGGGTCTAGCATAGTTTCTAACATGTGAGACTAAAGTGACCACTTTAGTCTCGGAATTGCAAAAATTATTTCATTGATAACGTACTATGACGTCACTTTTACTTTTCCTCCCAAGGGAGGAAAAGTACGAATTTGCTCCCTACAATGGGGGCAGGAAATATATACTTTGGATAGAGGTAGGCGGAAACAGCTATTTGTATTACTACGGAGGAAAGAGCCACTTTTCCTCCCGCAGGATGTAGTTTACTGCCCGACGCGAGGCGGAGGGCAGTAAACATCAAGGGAGGAAAAGGCACTTTACTCCCATGTGATACATATGATTTTTCCTCCTACCCACCTTTTTTTGAAAATTTATTTACGACACAAATAGATAACGAATATAATTAAGAACACAAGAATTATTTATTAAACAAATTTATCAATATATGTTATACAATTAAGTACATAGTATTGTTTAACTATATTTTAGAATTATTTATGTTAATATTGAATGTGCAGTTTTGAGCAGCCCTTATATGAACACCATTGGAAGAAGATAGGGTTTGAACAGGAGCTTTAGTATTTGAAATATTTTCGCTTAGCACATTGTAATGGTGGTAACTTCTAGAAGTGCTTGGCTGATTTTGATCAAGTTTTTCTCATAATTTGATCAGAAATTTTTATTTTTTTGTGTAAGATTGTTCTACATAACCTTCTGCGATATTGGTTGATTTCCAACCGTCATGCTGTTTTAGAGCTAAAATATCCCCACCAGCGTTTACTAACAGAGTTGCTGAAGTTCTTCTGAAACTGTGCCCTGTGTAATGTTCGGCATTTGGAAGATTGAGATATTCTGCAATTTTTTGTAATATTTTGGATATACTATTTTTGCCAACCACTTGATTTATACATTTGCCTGCTTTAAAGCATACCAACAATCGTTTATGCTCAGTTTTAGGACGTAGACAGATATACTTTTTAACGATTTGAACAAAATTTGGGCCGTTACCTGTTGTAGTATTGATAACGAAAGTTCGTTGTTTATACGTTTTTGAAGTGAGGATATTTATGACTAAAAGATTGTCTTTCTCTTCAATGTCATCCATAGTCATTTTAATAAGCTCACCACATCGACATGCTCCAGAAATTCCAATAACAAGGACTACCTATGAATATTTTATATCAAAAATTAAATTATTTGCATGGAATTTCATTTCTGACCTTCATTAATAAAAAAACATCATCGGGGGCTTCCATTAAGAATGAATTTATTTCTTCTCTTGTAAAAGTTTTAGCTTTATTTGGTTTGTATCCGGCATTTTGACGTTTTAGAAATGCAATCAACTTTGGATATTTAATATCGACGTTGTCCTTCATTTGTATCATTGTGCGTAGCATTGAATATTTAGACCAAAGTGTTGAAGCTTTTAATGATTTTCCTTGTAGTGAAAAATATGCCAGTAAAACATTCTCTGAATATTTATGTATCTTGTTGTCTTCAGCCCATTGCTTATATTGTGCATATTGTTTTTCATACCTGTCTTTAGATTTTTGTGGTAGTAAGGTTAGGACGCTATGTTGGCTTGTTCCTTGATATTAGGTGGTGTATTTGGAAATTCAAAATCACTTGAATCGCTCTCCATTTTTCAAAAATTCAACTAAGTTTAATGAATGTAGCGACTTTGCACCTCAAAAGTCAATCGCCGTGTTTACTGTCAGTGAGCCACAGAATACTATGCTTTTCTTATTCTGAACTCAAAAAACGTATATCTAAGATTCCTGAAGTTGAAATTTGTATTGAAGAACTACGTTGAAGTAACATTAATGTTTGATTTTTACCAAAAAACAGGATGTTCTAGAAATTATGGAAACAATATGAATATAATGAATTCACAAGTTTCATCGTTTACAACTTACTTGAAATGAGGGGGGGGGGAAAAATACTTTCCTCCCTAGGAGGAAAGTACTTTTCCTCCCTAGGGAGAAAAAGTATGAGTTACCTCCCTGATTTGAGGGAGGAAAGTGTGTACTTTCTATAGGGGTAGGAGGAAAAAGTATTTTCCCATCTCTATGAAAAAAAACTGGAGATCGAGCGATTTTGTTGCGTATGTGAGTGCACTTGAACCATCCGCGATCGAACTGTTGCGGAATTATTGCATAACTTTAAATTTGGATGTCGGCGACTGGCCTTAGTTAACCGTTTTTATATCCTCACAATAAACAATAACTACGGAACAAGGATCTACTAATGCAAATACCTCTAATATGCCTAGAGTAGATTCGTTGCTGTTGACATCAAAGATTTTTAGAACTGTCTGTGGGTATGGTGTACACACTAGATACACATTCTTCCGAATGGGAATTTCCATGATGTGAAATATAATTGTACACCCTCTTAAAGGGGTATTTTAATGTTTTTTTGAATGATATCATTTTAACAATGACTTAACATCATACATTGTTTCAATTTTGTTAGCTGGATGTTTTTTGACACCTGTATTAGGATCTTTTTTTATGACGACACTGATTTTTACATTCACTCAATTCAAAGATTTTTGTTCAGCAGAATACATAAATGTGATAACTTTCATGTAATATAATTATATAAAAGATACTTGGCTGGACATCGACGATGGACTTCTAAGATACTTGGCTGGGCATCGAAGATGGACTTCTAAGATACTTGGCTGGGCATCGAGGATGGACTTCTAAGATACTTGGCTGGTTATCGAGGATGGACTTCTAAGATACTTGGCTGGGCATCGAAGATGGACTTCTCTAAGATAATTGGCTGGGCCTCGAGGATGGACTTCTAAGATACTTGGCTGGGCATCGAGGATGGACTTCTAAGATACTTGGCTGGGCATCGAGGATGGACTTCTAAGATACTTGGCTGGGCATCGAGGATGAACTTTCATGAAACTTGGAATACATATAATTGGAATTTACCGAAGGAGCTTAATTAAAATATCCCAAATTTCTATTTGAATTTTTTTTTTTGGTATAGGCTGTAGAAAAAATAATGTATGCAACATGTGCATAAAGTGTCTTTTTTTCACTCATGGAATTGCCGCACTCGCCTGATGGCTCGTGCGGTCAACTTTTTCCATTCGTGAAAAAAAGTGCCACTTT
The DNA here is from genome assembly GCA_963921935.1 of Galeruca laticollis. Lineage (NCBI taxonomy): Eukaryota > Metazoa > Arthropoda > Insecta > Coleoptera > Chrysomelidae > Galeruca > Galeruca laticollis. The sequence continues at coordinate 108,244,393 of OY998181.1, forward strand.
ATACACTTGTTGCATAAATTACTATTCTCACATTCTGACAGTGAAAATGGCGCCCTTAAGATTTTCCGCCCCGGACGAATGTCCGGCCTTGAAGCGGGCCCTGATAATACCAAGGTTTGTTATAGAAACTTTTCGACCTTAGGCTCACGTATTTATCTATTTGTTTAGATCCTCTAAAACCATCTTATAGTGATGAAAAAGGGGGTATATAAATTCAGTCATTAATGTTATTGGGATTAGGCTATTTTAGAATTTACGAAATAAAGTAAAAATTTATGTTAAAGTGATATTCTCAGAAATAAGTTGTCGAATTTAAAATACGTGTACTTGGATCGCGCCGATTAAGCCACACATTACGCATTGTTTTGTTGTGTAGAGCGTACACAAACAATTTGTTAGGAGGTTGTATTTATGTAAGAGTATTAACTTTTAATTTTCAATAAGCAATTTAACTCAATCGTGACTTTTGCTCTTAATGTTTACTGTTTTTATATAGAAACGTGATATCACAAGTAGACGCCATGGCTGCATTTTGGCGTGAATTTAAAATATAAATTAAAAAAAAGACATTTTTAAGATATGATATTTTTTGGAAAGACAAATTACTTTCGAATATCTTAAAACAGTTTTCCAAAATTAGTCATCATGGCTATTGAACAAACATGGATGATTCTCAAAATAGATTTCGAAAAGAAAGAAAGGATATAACACAACAAACAACTGAAAAATCCCGGCAACAACAATCAAGTATATTTATAGTCAAAGCTGTCGGTAAAGCACCAATAAGAGAGCTCTGAAACATCTAATAAAAAGAAAAGTTAATAACACTAACTTATCGAGATTGATCCAAATGATATCCAATATAAATAAAAATGAATTGCCGGAACATTTGTACGCGCATAACTTTCGAACTACTCTACTAAATTGAGTAATTCTTTTTTTGTTGTGTTCGTTATTGTAAGGACAAGATTTATTTCTAAGAAATTGTTCAGGCAGCAGCTGATAACTTCAAAAATATTGACAGATTGACATTTATCCATATTCAATTGCCGTTACTTTTGCAACGCACGAGCAGAACTTTATGTTTTTCATTTGAGGTTTCTTGTATTTTGATGTGTATTTAGAGGTGCCTAATCGCCCCATACACGATGCATTCAATCGACAATACGACAGAAGTTTTTTAAATAAATAATCCATACAAAGTAAGGTTCAACTTTTAAATCATTAGCAAAAATTAGCTTACGATATGTTAATGAAATCGAAATTGCTTACACCGAATTTTTTGTATTTCTATTTTTATTTCCGCTCTTTATTTATCAAAGGCGTTGTGAGCCCGCAGTCCCTTTGATAAAAGCCGCCTCTGAGATAAGACACTATAGTTGTGAGCAAGCGACTTTCGGGTCTAACTTCAAAACATAAAGTCGAAATTGTTTACACCGCATTTTTTGTATTTTGTATTTTTGAGAATGTTCGAAATCGAGGTTAGGACTATTGCGCCTCAACACTCATCTGGATCTAAACAAACTCATACTTTCACTACTCACTTTCTTTACTATAACTAAAGCATTTACCAATTGAGTTAGTTCTGTAGCTTTTTCAATAATCCCTAATTTTTGTAATCTGTTGTAATCTGTTTTTAAAGGTTCCATTACCATAAATAGTATTTTTATAAGTTCCGTCAAGCTGCCCCCCTCCCCGGTTAGATTTTTTTTACCAAAATGCTAGTACACATAAAGGGCACCTAGCACAACAATTTTTATAGCTAGCACACCAACAGTTTACAATAAAAATACTTTTGAATTCGGGTGGGGCAAGGTTAACGCTAGCCCTACCCGGTTAGAATTTTTTCGCCAAAATGCTAGCACAGATAAAGAACACCTAGCACACCATTTTTTATAGCTAGCACACCAACAGCTTACAATAAAAATACTTTTGAAATCGTGTGGGGCCAGGTTAACGCTAGCCCTCTCCGGTTGGATTTTTTTCGCCACAATACTAGCACAAATAAAAGACACCTAGCACAACCTAGCACAAAAATATGTATAGCTAGTACATCAACAATGCTTTTGAATTCAGGGGGTGGAGGGTGTCTGCAAAATAACGCTATGGTTACACGAATGAATGAAAATGTTGGATGTATTTGTCCCTAAATATCATTTTCCTATAAAAAATGGCCCCTAAACAGCATTATTGTTGTCAGCTGTTGCCGGATTGTCCCTGATATCTATATTTTCCCATCTAGCAGGGTATTTGATTAATTCATAATTAACTATTATTTAATTAATAATTATCTATTTATTTTCAATTAATGCTAAAAAACGAAAGAATGCAAAAAACCTAACCTAACCACTTTTAAAAATAATTTTGTTAAAATCATAGTAATTTTAATAAAACAAAATAATTAAATTGAACCATTTAGTCACGGAATCAGAAACAATCCGTGCACAAATAAGTTGAAAATTACGTCACACTATAAAAAAGGCAACGACAAACGTTTGCGTACAGACATGTTGGATAAATAAAGGTCCAAAAAGGCGAAGCCGTTGGATATGTCCTTTGGACAAAGTTGTGCAATCTGGGAAGGAGCGGCTGAGATCCCTAAAAATGTTCCAATATATTGAGAATACATGTTTTAGACTGATCGTAGTTCACTGTAGTTCTTATTTAAAAGAAACACTCAAACTTTATATTTAAATTTGCCAGAATATTTATTGCCGAAGTTGATGGTTAATTAACCATTGTAATGATAACATAAATATTGCATTTCACTATCAGATTTTTTTTTAAATTTAAGTTTACTTAGAACGTGCAGCTATTAATTCTTAGAGCCGGTTAATCAGAGCTTCAAATATTTTTGTGGCATATCTATGTATTTTTCAAAGATTTTAGTATATAACTGGCAATGTATGTTCGGTTGCAATCTTGCAACTCAGTTTTGAAGCAGATATCTTCAACCGATTGAGCTGAAATTCTGTATATAAGTCTAGTTTGCATGTCAATCCATGATTAGGTATGTGACGTCATTCTAAATTCAACATGGCGGATCACCAAAGTTGGCGGACTAAAGAAAGTGGACTAATTTTTTTATGCTTTCTTACAATATGGGTATGAAATGGAAGGACTTGCTAAGAATGCGAATGTGAGTTATAGTCCGTTGCTCCAATCCGTCTACAATTTTGGTGTACTTGGGTTTTTTGAGTCCTTTATTATGACATTGAGGTCGAATTGTTCGACTGTGTTGCATCGATTGGTTCACTTTGACTTGTGTTATTTGCCGAGATCGGCGGATTGTTAGACTGGGTCTTAAAGAACTGAAAGGACGGAATAAAATTCTTGTACTTTCAATTTGACCCATGGACATTGGATATTTTTTACTATCTCAGAACTATTCTAAATAAATAAATTGTAAAAAAGCGAGAACGGCAGCTCTGGAGGGCTGAGCATTATAAAAAACATACTTTTTCTTTTATATTACAAGCAAAATGAACTGTAAGCAAAATTGATGACATAGGTATTTTCATTTTTCTAAAAACTAGGTATAATCCATCTGACGTTCTCATCGGACTTTTAAAAAGGGTCGTTAAACCAAGCCTATCGTTAAAATTTGAATCATTTTTATAATGCCGTTTTTATGGGTCTTAAGAGTAAATAAAATTCTTGTAGGTACATCCAAACTGGCCTATTGAGATGTTTGGGTTAAGAAAGGGTTTTCCCGAAGGGCTGATGGTTGTAATAATATGTATTCTTTCTAATAATACTACAAGCAACATGGACTATATAAGTAAAACTAAAGATCTAACTATTTTCACGAGTGTAATTCAATATAATATGTCTCGATTAGACTGTATTAATGCGAAATTTATATTATTTAAACAACATTACACTTATGTTTGGATTAAACTTGAAGAATCGTTTTCAAACCGTGACATTTTTATGATATTTTAAATTAAAATTATTATAATAACAATTGTTACTTAGACGTTACTTAGATACGGACTTAAAAAGGAAATTATCGGCCCTGCCGGAGAGTTATCTCCGAAAAGATCCTGCTTCATTTGGAATTTTTACCATATGAGTGGAATGTTCCGAACATTTTTCGTAACTACAGTAAGAAACAATTAAACCAGCCGTTTTACATAAATATTCAACCTATTCATTTATCCATTCATTTATTCATCGAGTAAATATAGCGTTATTTCACTGACCTCCGTCCCACTACCCAGAATCAAAAGTGTAGTTGGTGCGCTAACTTTAAAAAATGGTGTGCTAGATTGTGCTAGGTGTCCTTCATTTGTGCTAGCATTTTGGCGAAAAAATTCCAACCGGGGGGAGGGGCTAGCGTTAACCTGGCCCCACCCGAATTCAAAAGCATTTTTATTGTAAGCTGTTGGTGTGCTAGATATAAAAAATGATGTGCTAAGTGTCCTTTATCTGTGCCAGCATTTTAGCGAAAAAATTCCAACCAGGGGGGCTAGCGTTAACCTGGCCCCACCCGAATTCAAAAGCATTTTTATTGTGAGCTGTTGGTGTGCTAGCTATAAAAATTGTTAAGAGGAAAGTTACGTTTTCATCTAATTCGATTAGTATGGATTCTCATAAATTTTGATTGAGTCACCTGAACACGATGAATTTTTGTGGAATATTTTGTGGTAGATCCTTCAACCTTATTATTGACTTGTTTTCTGATGCTGTGGAAGTAGAGAGAAGTCATTTAATCTTTGTAAAAACTCATCTCTGAAATAAACAGGAAAGATTGTTATACAAATCGCTCTACTAGAGCTTCTTCTTCAATTAAATCTATTATATTACTACTACTAACGAAGAAGATGAAGAAAAGCATATAATAGTTGAATTATACGAATTTACGAATACAGAAAAGCATGTAAATACATTAAATGAATATACAAATAACGAGGTTAAATTAAAAATTGCTATAATGACCATCAAAATTATCAATATCGCTATCAGTATCATACGTTCCTTTAAATCTATTAGCTCTAGGTGATTCATGATGAAACTTGGAAATACAGTATTCTTGACCTTTTGTTTCAAAGAGTACTGTTTGATAACAGCTTTGACACCATAAATGTCTATTATGATAAAGATCATGAACTATATTGTCTGATTCGTAAACGTCATGATAATGATCATTGATTGTTAAATAACATTTTTTATGATATGTTTTAAGAGTATCAAAACATGGTTTACAAACACATAGGTCTAGCAAGTACTGCATTTCTGTGTTTGTATGGAATGTCTTGCGAGAAATGAATAAATTCAAGATTTATGAGAAAGCGTGATAGATCATTTTGACCTATTCTATTTAAAAAATCCCATTTATATTTTGAAAATTTTTACTTGGTAACAATCCAAGGTAAAGAAGATCCCCCAAAAAATTCTGCAAGACATCCAATATTTTCACAAATTATTTTAATGCAGGTTTCGCATAATGTATTCATATCTGTAACAAAGAAAATACATTTCGTAACAAAATATTCAAAAAATCAATAATTCAGTGGTGTTTAATTTATAATGACACCACGGAAGCGTATCAAATGACCTCAAAATTAGTGTCCGTTTTTCGTCTTCAGGAGAAAGACCAATTTTCTTTTGTTCAATACTGTACTGCATTAACTAATTCTAACGTGTATACACGTGAATACACACAATGTTGTTGTATTGACTGTAACAATGATATTGTGAAGTCAGGCTAGAGTTCAGTTTCTTAAATAGACCGCTGAAACCTGTGTTTGATATCAACTTTTTCACATGGCTGTGTCACTTATCTCACCTCTTCCTGTGTTTGTCAGTTCCAAAAAATGATTTTCTTAAGGTGTTATCCGAAGGAAATTGATGAACATTATTAAAATATGTGAATTAAAATTTTTAGGATGAAGGATAACAACACCTACTTACATATTGGTTCAAATATTTAATTGGAACCTAAACCTTTTGATAATGCATATATTTACTTGCAATACCATATATTAAAATTGATTTTCTACATTCACAAGTATCATCTTTATGACTACATCTTGTATATAAAAAATGCGTCATACCTGGAAAGAACGTGTATGGCATTGGATATTCTTCAGGTGATGTCGAGTATACCAAAATAAATGATATATTGGAAGCTAAGCTGTGCTGCAGACTTTATTTACGTACGCGGTCAGCAAAAAACATTTTAAGTGTTCTTCCCATTATTGATGTCTACAAGTTTGAAAGGTGTTTTTTGGATGAAGATCTGTATAATATTTACAGAGATACTTTTCTAATGTCTTTTGATAAACAAGACATAAAAATAATAGGACACAGGGCGTTGAATTGTATTATTATTTCAAGTTGAATGTTTTATAACAAAAGACATATAAATCTAAATTTAACTGTGTGTAATGAATTAAGTTATCAATTATGTACATCTAAAAACAAATAATAGACCATTTTGATTTCGCTCGTATGTCGTGAATTGTACATCTAAAAACAAATAATAGACACTTTTGATTTCACTCGTATGTCGTGAATAGGTAAATACCTCTCTCAATCGCTTTGTGTTCCCAAATTTTATATTCTAAATATATTTTTTTCTGTTCAGATTGTTTAAATTTGTATCGGTTGGTAGCGTATCGCGTTAAGGCGCACTCATGTGGTTCCATAGACGAAGATTCGAACCTCGACGACGATACCAAAATATTTATAGTTTTAGCGGGAATTCTGAAAACTATATTTATTTACGTATTTTTATTGAAATTTGTCATATTTTTTATAAAATTATTATTTTCGTGTTTATATAGGGGTCCATCTTTAAAATAAAAGCTATTACAAAAATTAGTCAACATCCCTAATCTAATAAATACATACATTAAATCAATTAAGTATATCTGATATTATTCCTGGATTAATATTTTTATAGTCTAGTAATATTCTTACGCGTGTTATGCATTCTTTTGGATGAAGTGATAGATACATATATAAAATATTTGAAATTTTAAAAAGACATCCACAATTATGTTAAATTATTATGGTTGCTTTATGGCGATATCGGTTAACGAGCACAATAGAGAAATTACATACCCAGAGATCGTGGGTTCAAACCGCCGCTAGGACAAAAAAAATTTTTCGATTTAATAAACTGTACAATACACTCACTGGGTAAACAATGACGACGCACACAGGAAGATAGACAACACACAGCGCCAAGATAGACAACACACAATACAGCAGCAACAGCGCCATCTAGCGGACGTTTTTTGAAGTAGTGGTTTGAACTCTGCTTGTTACACTACTCAGCAATTTTGACTTCATATTATGACCGAATAATTGTGTAAATTGTAAACAAACTTTCATTTAAGCAAACAGAGGATGATTATTTGTTTAAAAAAGAGCTTCTTCGTATATGCTCTTGCGATCTATTTATATTATATCATGAACAGAATTATTTCTGTAATGCATCTTCACATAGATATCTGGTAATTTATCCCAAAAATCGAACGTTATGTATACTTATATATTGATCCTATATAGTATAAAAATAAACAATTGACAAATAATTGATAAATAAACGTTAGCGTACTTTATTCATTAATATTTTTAATATATAAATCATTCTAATTTACCTTTAAGAACATTTAATATAATAATTTGCTAGCTAGAACAACGCTAGACCATTTTATTTATAATTTGTGTCATTGGTAAAGTCAAATGTCAAATAAAAATATAACTAAATACAATAACCAACTGTACACTAAAAATTACTAAAACAGTGTTTAAAGAGCTTCATTGTGACACTGAAAACAATGTTATAATATAGTCTCTTTCATACGCGAATTATAAAAAATATTTTAAAGCATTTTTTTAGCAATTATAAGGATTTTTTTCCAAGGTATAGGAATTATGTATATTTAATTAATCATCCTGTTTATATCTAATTACGCTCATATTATTGAGACTACCATTTCTGACGTACAAAAACGTGTAGTGTGCAATAAAAGAAGACTACGTTCATGGATGTGGCTGCTTTCAACGTTCATAATGATTTGTATTCTATTCTCGCATTTTACATATTTACCGTTTCCATTATTATTTAATCATTAATAAAGACTGGAATCCTGCTATTGTATGTTTGTTTTTTCTGGAGAGCTTGAAAATTTAAATACAGTATATTTAAAAAGGAGTCTTGAGTGGAAAAAGTAAAAATGAAAACTTGGGGTAAAATAATTGAAATGGAAAAATAATTTTTGAATTTTCTTAGCAAAATATAATTTCAAAAATGTACCAAATATTTAAACAAAAACATCTATGTAATGGTGATACATTAAATGAAATGAGTAATTTAAGAGAATTTGAATACAATATAAAAAATGTCAGGTTTCCTCAAATCTTAACATTTTACTTACCTAATTCGCAGAAAGGCTCGACAAACTATCTCTCTACATTCATTGTACATTTTTTCTTTGGTGATATTATATATGAAAATTATTAAGATAGTCAGTTGAGAGTAGATTTGCAATTTTAGGATTTGATTCCGTAGGATTGTCGTTTAAATAAAATGGTTGGTGCAACTCTCATTTCATTGTATCTGGTATATTATTGGACAGGGTTTTTTGCGTTTAACTAGATTACATTTTTTTACTTCACTAGTAGCCACGAAGAGTGGCAAGATAGAAGGTTATTCGTTTCTGAGTGAGTGAAGGGGTGAACAAACTCGAGGTAGCTCAACATAGGTTATAACTATAAAATATAGTGGAAGGTACAGGAATTCTTTTTAGGTTCCGTAAAGAGGATATGTATCTTTGCCAAATTTGATACCAGTGGAAATTGAAATGTATCAACCTTTTAAATTGTTGGGACGGTGTGAAATGAATGAAATTCAGGATTTGAACCAAATTTATTGACCAAAAATCTTAAAGACTTTAATAAATTCATTTTGCGGTGCCTTTTATTACCCTTTCCTTGTCTTATAATCTACTGGAGAACCTATTTCCATCTGAGGAAAAGTTATTTACTTTAGTCTTGCTCTTTACAAGATTGAAATTGAAAATTATCCAGTTTGTTATCATTAAAATTTTCATATCGAGCTTTAAAAAACATCACGAGTAAAATTATCGTTCGAAACTTATTATTAAGAGAAACAACCGAAGAATATTGTACATCAGCATGAAACTTTATTTGCCGGCCTTAGCGAGTTTATTAATAGAGTTGAGAAACTTATTTTTAATTTAATTTTTCAGAGTTTTTCGTTTCTTTGTCTGTTTCATGGCATTATAATTTTGTTTTGTGAACTAAAATTGACTCTTCGCAGCCTCAACTCTCAGAGTTATTTACGACAATTGTACAATGATAGATAGTGTTTGAATGTTAGAAATATCTACAGGGAGTAATATTAACCTACCAAATTATCAAAACGTTTTTGAAAAAGTGAAAATATATAGTGGAAGCATCATACTGCTAAGTAAAATTAAGCGGTTTACCAAATATTTACTATCAACAACCAATGGAAGGCTGCTGCGGCGATACAAGCAACTATAACAGCGAAAAGAAAGAGACCTACAGGTTGGCAAATTAATTTTGGCAGTTGACGATGCGCGAGAAAGCCATACAACTTGACAACGTTGTAAACGCAGTTACCGGGAAGAGCAGGCCACGTACATTCCGCATGCAAAGTTTTAAAGATTGTAAGACTGCTAATACGTACGTGAATTTGGATTTAAAAATAATAAATTGTGGCACATAAAATCGAGTTTACAAAACAAAATAGCATTAATGTATTATTTATTATTAATTAAATGAACAAGGAAATAAAAACCATTAGATTGTTGTACGAAAGTTGGTTTTTTTTGTACAGGTTTCAAAAACCATACGGGGAATTATATAATTACCCTTTATTATTTTATGTGATGTAAATAATAAATAATAGATTCCAAGAGACATAAACTTTCACCTTTACCTCAAATTAATGTCTTTTAAGTGGTCCCTTCATAATATTCGTCATTGAGGTTTATTTGTATATAAATTGGTAGATTTCGTAGATAAAGCGTACAATATGATAAGGCTTGTTAAACGACTTTCTAAATTTAACAATGGCCAACAATTTTTCCTGTTAGTAGTAATAGTTAAGAACACACCTACCTGTTAAGCTTTCTAAAATTATTATTCTCAATAATATGTAGTAGATAATAATGTAAAAATTTGGGTTTATACATAAAATTTGAAAAAAAAAATCAGGGAAATCGCCTTTATAGATGGTCCAATAAGTATACTAATAATATATTAAAGCTTTTTTGTGGTAGATATTTCTACTTTAATATGTAAATTTTTGGGTTTTTTGCAAATATTTACTATGAAATTAGAACATCCCTTCACACTTTTTACAGACTTAGGACTGGCAAAACAAAAAATCTTGGTTCTGGGTGCCGGCAATTATTGTTTATTTAGAAATATGTAAAGATGTGCTACAAGTATTATATTACTCTAGTGGAATTCGTCTCTAATATCTACAATTTTATAACACCTATTTACATTTTTACATTTGTTGCGCTTAATGTATTCAGTCATACCACCTACAAACAAACACTATAATGAAAAATATGTTTTACAAGTACAGGGATCATCAATAGTAAAATAATGATGTGCATTTACAAATGATTCTTCAAAATCACTATATCAACTTCATCATCATCGCTATCTCCGTATTCGGCCAAATTAATAATAATATTATCTACAACAGTATTAAAAGTGGTTCATTGTTCATAAATGCATCTTCAATCTTTTTAACATGGTCACATCTAACTTTCCAATCATTTGCAGAAAATGTGTCAAAAAATTCATTACAGAATTCTTTAACCTTTGTAAAATTGACGGTAACATTTCGTTTGGCCACATATTCTTTAAGTGCCTCCCAAACACTTTCGATCGGATTTAAGGCCGGGTGATAAGGGACCTGACAATAAAATAAGTCGATATAAATGTTGTATTAAAAGTTTTACTCATGTGTATTTTTATACAAATAAAATAAGAAAGTGATTTGTTTTCAGTGACCGTTCATTGAAATAAAAAATTTTGTCGTTGTTTTCGGCCATTTAAAAGAAGTATTAAATTCAAAAATTAATTAATTAGAACTTATATTTGTTAATGGAATTTTCGACTTGCCATTGTTTGCCTCTTCGGTCATGAAGTTTAAAACTTTCATAATTATTTCACGACACTGCTCACTCAACTTTTTATGAACAGCTTTACTTTTTGGAGTCGCCATAACAAGTTAATATTGCACAACCCCGGTAATCACACTTTTCTCTGAACTGTACTCTCGAAACGAAGCTTACGAATTCTGCCAGTGAAGTGAGCTCTTGCAATCCGCTTACGTCTTTGCTACGGCGCAGCGGACGTTGCCGACTTCCGACTGTCAAAATTAATTTGCCAACCTGTACTGTTATTTGTCGTGTTCTCATGTGCCCACTTTTTTTATCTCCCACACAATGAATTAGCTCGGTGATTAATTGAAATTACCGAAATTTCTATCAATGTAGAAGTTCCGTACACAATATTGAGTTGTTAAAAAAGCAGAGAAAAGATTGTGTCGAATTGTTCTATCTGCTCAAAAACTTGCAAAGTGGCATCATTGTGACTGTACGTGAAAACAAAAATCCAGACGGAGATCGCTGGATCTGTAAAACATGCAAAAATGAGGTTAAAGTGGACCAAAACAAACCAGAAAAACAACAAACAGTCGCAGATAATTACACACTCAAAGATGTAATGGACAAACTACAACTCATGGATCAAAAACAATGTGATCTCTTGAAAAAATATGAATAACAAATAATACTGATGATCTGAAATTACAGACGGCTAATGAAAAAAATGTCCACATGGGATTTGTACACCTGGAAATCCCCTGCGGAACACCCAGGAAATAGAGCTAGAAACCAAATAGGTAATCTATCCTCATTAACAATCGCTATAAGAACTCAGTCAAAGCTGCTAAAACCTACCCGGGTGCTGATTATAATTCCGACCCCAACCCTGTTATAGCTAAACTCAGTATAAGGATGAAAAGGATAACAAAATGTCTAAACAACTATATAGATCCGAAACTCCTTAAGAACTCTAAAATCCATGACACAGTTAAGAAAGAGGTTAACAAATGTATGAGAGATATAGGTGCATCAGATGAAAGTAGTGTAGATGAAAAGTGGAAGCAAATACAAACAGAGCTAGAAATAATAGCTGAAAACCATCTAAGAAGCAAAAGAACTAAGAAAAAGCCCTGGATGAGATCAGAAATTCTAGATCTTATGGAGGAAAGGAGAAAGAGAAAAGGCAACAAAGATGAGTACAGGACACTAAATAAAGCAGTACAGAGAAAAATTGAGAAAGCAAAAGGAGAATACCTAGCAGCTCAATGTGAGGAAATAGAAGTACTAGAAAAGAAATTTTACAGCTTTCATATGCACAAAAAGATAAAGGAAATGGCTGGATGTGACAGGTTCAAGGCAGCTAGTAATACTATCAAGGATACAAATGGGCGTATAATAACTAACGTGGGGGACAAACTTGAAAGGTGGAAAGCATACCTGTCGGAACTGTTCGATGACAAAAGACCTCCAAAACCGGTCTTACAATCAAGCAATGTGCACTTAAAAATATTAAGATCAGAAATAGTTTATGCCCTGGAAACTATGAAACCCGGTAAGGCTGCTGGTCCTGATCGGATACCCATAGAGCTTATCAAATTCTTTGACGATTATGTGGTTGATATTCTTCTGGACCTCTTTAACCGCATTTACGATAAGGAAGTGTGCTCATACCAAAGAAATCGAATCCAAGAGAATGCTCAGATTACCGAACCATCGCACTTATGAGCCATACCTTGAAGCTGTTCTTAAAGATCATTCAGTAAAGAGTTTACAGAAGACTAGAGGAAGACATAAGCAACACACAAATTGGATTCCGCGAAGAACTTGGAACACGAGAGGCGCTTTTTGGGATTAACGTTCTTTTCCAGCGCTGTCTCGATATAAACCAAGAGGTGTATGCATGTTATATCGATTTCGAGAAAGCCTTTGATAAGGTGAAACATGACAAGTTACATCAGCTGCTCGTCAGCAAAAACATTGACTCCGACGACGTTAGAATAATTAGTAATCTATATTGGGGCCAAAAAGCTAATACAATGGTAGAAAACCAACCAACAGAAGAAATGGAGATTCATCGTGGTGTTAGACAAGGTTGCATCCTATCACGGCTTCTATTTAACCTCTATAGCGAAGCTATTTTTAGGGAAACCCTAGAAGATGAGTCAGTGGGAATAGTTATAAATGGAGATGTAATTAATGATATGAGGTATGCTGATGACACCGCCTTGTTAACGAGCAACCTTGGAGACACACAACGCCTTTCAGAAAAATTAAATGATCGATGTAATGAATAAGGGCTAAAAATTAACTTTAAGAAAACCAAGTTAATGTTAGTTACAAAATTCCCTCTGATCTGAACCATGCGATAGAGAATGTGTCGACATATAAATATCTAGGAACCTGGATAGAACAATCGGGTGACCAGACAAGAGAAATAAGAACGAGGATAGAGACAGCCAGATCAACATTTGCGAAGATGAAGAAGTTATTTACGAGTCGAAATATTAACATGGGACTTAGGATGAGGATGCTGCGTTGTTACGTTTTTTCCACTCTCTTATATGGGGTTGAAGCATGGACCCTCAAGAAAAACCACATCGACAAACTACAAGTATTCGAAATGTGGTGTTACCGTAGAATGTGGCGCATTCCCTGGACGGATAGAGTTATTAATGCCGAAGTGCTGAACCGGATGCAGAAGGACTGTCCAACTGATAGTTCAGGGAAAGATTGGTGGAAAGCGGAGCATTGGAAGGCGCCGTGTGTCCTGGCTAAAGAACCTGCGGAATTGGTTTAACTGTAGCAATGTTCAACTGTTCAGAGCTGCAGTAAACAAGGTCCGGATTGCTTTGATGATATCAAACCTCCGATAGGAGATGCACTGTGTGCTATGGTAATTGAAGTACGACATTTTGTAATTTTTTGAAAAATTTCAGTTTGTTAGCAGGATATAGCCTCCGGAGTTCAACAAGTCACAAATTTTATTATTGAATATTATTCAGGACATCTCACTGATGAACCCTGATATTGATTTTCAGCTCACCAGAGCCAATACAACAGGTGCTACAGTACTTTAAGTATGATATTTTTGTCATTTTTGGAGAAATTTCAGTTTGTTAGCACGATACAGCCTCCGGAGTATATTCAAGTGACCAATTTTATGATTGGATATTATTCAAAGCGTCTAAAAGATGAACTCTATTGACATTTAGCTCACTAAAGCCAGTATAACGGCTGCTATGATACTTAAAGTACCAAATTTTTGTCATTTTTTGAGAATTTTCAGTTTGTTAACACGATACAGTCTCCAGAGAGTATACGATTGATCAATTTTATGATTAAATGTTGTTCAAGGTGTCTCACAGATGTACTCTATTGATTTTCCGTTGACTAGAGCGCGTACAGCGGGTCCTATAAATCCAGATATACTAAATTTTTGGTTATATTTGGAGAAATTTCGGTTTGTTAGCACGATACATCCCCCGAAGTGTATACAAGTAACAATTTTATGATAGAATATCGTTCAGGGCCACAGATGCGGAAAAGTTAGTTTTAATCTTTAAAACCGTTTATTTTATATAAATTCATTTTTATTAATTGAAACTTGTCGTTTGTTAACGTATATTTTTTTTACATTTATTAAATCACATTTGTAACATTATAACTTGGTTCATATTTATATACCTTCCAACCCCTCTTCACAAGGTTTATTGATGTGGATGTGTACCAACTACAAAACTGATAATTTTCTAGGGGGCGCCCGCTTATCGTATCTTAATTTAACTTGATTTAACTTATATTAGTGTTTTAAATGAAACTCACGGTTTCTAGTTAATTCCACAATATAATAAAAATTGTTGAGAATTCTAAAAAATTGACAATTGTTTCGATAAATCAATATCATTGTCAATTTTTTAGAATTTTCAACTATTTTTATTATATTGTGGAATTAACTAGAAACCGTGAGTTTCATTTAAAACACTAATATGAGTAGTAGATTCCACCAAGTAAGGGTCGAGACAGTAAATTTGATTTAACTTATTTTTTCTTTATCTACTAATATCTCATTTCTTATCGTACCTTAATTTAACTTATTCTTTTCTTTTTCTACAAATTATTTCATTTCTTTATAAATAAATATTTATCATTTATCAGAATTTCGCCTGAGATGCTCTATAACTGAGTAGCCGCTACAAAAAAATTAAACCGAACAGGTAACAAAAAGTAAGTTGGTGGTAACATAGTAGATCACACTATTTTACTCAACAAATTAGGAAACATGGGAATAAGAGAAAGTGTCCACTCTCTTATAAAAACATACCTCCTAAACAGACAGCAATTCACAATGATTAATGGGACTGCTAGTCAAACTGTGAATACGAAATCGTGGTACCTCAAGGTTCAGTATTGGGGCCCCTTTTGTATATCTTACAAGTCTTATTATTGAGAACTCCTACGTTACGAGGTAGATCTTTCAAATTTGCTGATGATACTGTATTGGTCTATAAAGAGAGAGACATGGCCCAGTTACAAATAATAGTTAATAAAGATTTAGACCAATGTCATGAATGGCTAATTAAAAATAATCTACAATTTAATATAGTAAAACAACATATATAATTTTTACACAAAAAAAGTTTAGAAAACATCACAATAGAGATAGGAGGAGAAATAATTGACAAACATTGGAAGGCAAAATATCTTGGACTTGTATTAGATGAAAACCTTGACCGGAGTGAACACATCAAACATATAGAAAACAAAATATCACCCATGATTGGAGCCATTTATCTATGTACAGATTACATACGAACATCATCCTACAAAGCATATTATCTGTCCATATTAAGATACTTAATTCCTTTATGGGGAACATGCGGGAAACAATGTCCAAAAAATTGAAATACTACAAAATAAAGTTTTATTCAAATTTCAATATACTACATCAACACAAACAAAATATAATCAAACTAACATCTTACCCATTTCTAAAATATTACAAATTGAGCAAAGTAAATCTTAAACGTAATGCACCTTTCAACTTCGTTAATCAACAACACACCTATAACACACGTACACAAACAAATATCTTCTTAGAATCAGTGAGAACACACATAGGCCTCAAAAACCCCATAACACAATGCGTGGGAACCTATAACTCCTTGCCAAAAGACATAACTAAAAGTGCAAACATAAATGTATTTAAAGGGAAAATTCGAAGAAACTTGAAAAACGAAAAAAAAATATAATCATAAAATTATATATAATCCCATAAATGCCATGGAGATTTTTTTTGTATATGTAAATAAGATGAAACATGTAGATGTATGATGTAAGTTTTTTGAAGACCAGCACATGTGCTGATTTGGATAGTTCAGATTATTCACTATAATGCAAACTACTTTAAGTTCTAAGTTGTATATGAATGTTATCAAAAACGCATTATATATGAGTAAAGTACTTTAAAAAAATATTGAAACAATTAATTGAAATATATATTATTTTTTAACACCATTTTTATTGATACTATAACTTAGGATATTCTTGAAAATTCGGGTCAAATCCACCACTCCTTTGTAACACTCATTATGGCATTACTCTTTCTCTCACTACGTGATGTTCTATTGAAGTGTGTGTGTTTAGATATGTCGCTCTTCTCTTCGTTCTTATCGTCGGTCCACTATGCGGTCGCCGTATTATCCAGAAATTTTGACACATGTCATTTGAAAGTTAGAACTACTAGGTTAGGTTAGGAAAGCTGGAAGGTTCAGTAATTTATGCATGTATATAAGACCCGGTACTGTATTATTTCATGTTATCCTGTAATTTTATCATGATTCAAAAATTCACAGAACAAAGTATACACAAAGCGGAGATAATGAAAAAGTTTGTATTCGTCGAATAGAAACTTAAACTCATTAATGTTACCCTTCACACCCTTTCCGCATTTCTTAACGATTGCTATGACAACGGAACAAAAACTATTGTACTTATCAAGATCGATACGCCCACAAAACTTTAAACCATCCTCGACAAATCCGATGCTATTATTATGCAGCAAACGCGGTATTTACCAACTTGTTTTGTAAATGAGCGACCCAGAAAAGCATTTTCATACTTTTATATCAAAAAGGAAATAAAATAAGGATTCCTAAACTGCAATAAATATATATTAAGAAAATCATAATAATTCTAAAAATATTTCGATATGTTGAAATATCATCGTCAGATTGACAGAAGTTTCATTTGACGTGATGCCTACCGGGTGCTTAATAATTATTTTTAGCTAGACTAAGAAGTGATTGAGTTAATATATATGAATAGAAAAAAAATGTGCAATGATATAGGAAACCAAGGAAAACTATTACATATCTGCTGATCTTTACAACTATTACTTACTTCTTATCACAAATATCTAGTACTTCTTGTTATGTGTTAGGTGTCAATGAATGTTTAGTGTCAAGTATATGTTTTGCGTGGTGGGATTTATCTGGTTGTTTTAATATGTATGCTCATAAGTGTTCATTGTTTCTGATTTCACAATTTAGAATTATTTGACCTATATAGGCAGTATTACATTCTGGACATTTAGGCGTAGATATTCTAGGCGGGTTCGGGGCCATTCCTTATGTAAAATAACATGGGAAATCGATAAGGTTCATTCTGGAATTTTTTTACCAAACCAAGGTCATATAGGTAAGAAAACCACATTACGTTACTTTCAACGAAGCAGTTTCGACTATCCCCACCCCTTCTCTCACAGATCATTAACAATGTGTCATCGAACATATCAGGATCTGCGTGGACACCTTCCTTTACCCATATCTTTAGGAAATAGGAATAAAACACTGGTAGGGATAAACAAAAAACGGTACCTTTTTAATAGTTTTTATTTACAATAGCATGTTAAGTATATTACAAACAGATATTACACACAAAAATCAACTCTTTCCTTATTTCTATCAGACATATGTTTGATTTTATTTATTTTTATCTATTACTTAGGTCCATTTTGGTAAATTATGTCCAACCAGTAGTTCGAGCAATAGAAGATTTCCGATTTCTCAAACTTTAATCTGTAATTTCCTTTATAGCTGTAATTACCATTTCTGTTTCTTCGGAAATTTCTTCTAATCGTTGGCAATGTCTACATTTAATACGATCGTTTATCTTCTGCATGCTAATGTTTTTTATTTGATTCATTTCTTCTTTGTTAAAAGGGATATTCTTCCATACCTCCGTGTAAAACTTTAAATTTTCTATATTGGCGAATGTGTCTCCTTGGTAAGATATAATACCATTTGTAGTAAATGTTATAAACGTTTCTTCTGTAGGCAAACATATTATCTCCATGCCATTATTATAAAGTATTGTAATATAACCATCAGCAATAAGAGCTTCTTTGTTGTTGTAAACACATATATATTTTTCTACTCTCACACTAGTAAATTCCATATTACCTACTATTTGGTTACTAAGTAAATAGATCATTACGGATACTGACACGTAATGACTAGCACGTAATAAAAAAAATTACGCTTCAGTTCTAGAAAAACAACAATTTATCACCCAAGCCTAGTCAGTCAATGGTTTCGAGTAACCATGGAAACGAGTTAGTAGAGGTTGTTTTGACGTTTAATAATTAATAAGACTCGCTGTCACTAGCTGTTAGTGTGCATGAACATTTGTTTTAAAGACAAATAATTAAAATGAGCTCATCAAATAGTGAAAACGAACTAAGTAGCACACCACCCAATATTATACAGTTAGCCGCGGACACTACTGACAACATATCGCCAGAAAAATCAAGAGGAAGATATGAAAATGTATACCGGCAGTTTATGGACTGGCGAACAACTAACAATGTAAGTTCATTTTCTGAAAACGTACTCTTGGCATATTTTGGAGAAATCACTAAGAAATTCAAACCATCTTCATTATGGGCAATATATTCGATGTTGAGGAGTACTATAACTTTGAAGAATAATGTCAATATTGAAAATTACGCAAAATTGCGAGGTTACTTAAAAAGACAATCCGATGGTTTTAAAAGCAAAAAATCGAAAACCCTACATTCTGATGAGATAAAACTTTTTTTAAATGAAGCTCCTGATGTGCAGTATTTATTCGTAAAGGTATGTTTTTTAACAGAATAAAAATGATATAATATTATATACTTAGAATAATTTTCATTTTAAGGTTGTTGCAATTTTTGGAATATGTGGAGCTTGTAGGACACAGGAGTTGACAAATCTTAAACTTAGTGACATCAATGATTCAGGTACCATGTTGTTGGTTAGAATCCCTGATACGAAAACTAAAGTACCTAGATCTTTCGTGATTTTTGGTAATTTCTATAAAATTTGCAAACAATATATAGATATTCGCCAACAAGTTAGCGATCCGCAAATAAATCAATTTTTCCTAAACTATCAAAGAGGTAAATGTACGAAACAAGTGGTAGGATTGAATAAAATAGGCGGTGTACCTAAACAAATAGCCGAATATTTAAAGTTACCTGATTCCAAAGAGTACACAGGTCACTGTTTAAGACGAACTTCCGCCACTCTTTTGGTTGACGCCGGTGGTGATTTAATGACTCTTAAACGGCATGGGGGTTGGAAGTCTTCGACTACAGCTGAGGGATATGTCGATGATTCAATAAATAATAAGACATTAACAGCCAATAGAATTATAAATTCGGTTGAAAATAATCTACAAACATTTACGTACACTGAAAATAGTAATGTCCAAAAAGAATATACCATACAGTCTACGTCATCCCAAAATTTGCCGGATACTTTTGAAAACCCGGAAAGGGCGGATAAGGGTATAGTAATAAATAATTGCCAAAATTTTACAATTAATTACTATAAATAAATGTTTATTTTAAATTATTTTTTCTGGCTACTGTTTAATAAATAAATGCTACTTGTTATTCATGCGTTTTATTGATGAAGTTGTTCGTAGAAAAAGTATAGTACACAACTAGAGTTGTAAGCTTATTACAAGCTTATAGAATTACCACACTCGCCGCTACGCGGCTCGTTCGCAACTTTTCTATTCGCATGTAATAAGCAACTTACAACTCTTGTTATGTAATATACTATTTTGTAGTAACCCTTCAAGAAATAGACATTTTTTTCGCCATCCTTCGCTACTAACACGCCAACATAAGTATATTTCTTTTTATTGTTTATGGTAAACGCTGACACCTTATACACACCTGCTGGGTATAGGTTTGCCTAATGGCTATAAAAATTGTTTCCTAATCGTTCTCTCAATTGTGTTACCTTCTCTTCTTTCTCCAGTAGACTTCTATATTCTTCCTTTATTGCAATTGTTTTTTCGAGAACATCCAGCTTCCGCCTCTTGGTATCTAGCTCATCCATTTCTTGTTTTCGTTTCCTTGTAGATGCAATGTAAGCTTGGGACAGAAGATCAATTTCTTTAATATTATAAGGAGAAAGTTTGTTTGTTTGTTTTATTGGTTCTGTTTCTAAAAACACGTGCAACCAAATTATCTGTAGAGATCAGTCCAGCGTCATGTATGTCGACATCCTCCGGTATCGTAGAATATGGAGTACTGGGCCTAGAAATGTAAGGCTCCCCGTTAGATGTAAGCCACGCAAAGCAATCTATGCCAACTGTTTTATCATTATTTACAATAACGTTGCACCTTTTCTTGTACTCTCCTTGGATGGAAAAGTTAAAGTTGTTGGTTAAATAATTAATAATTTCCTCTTTGTTAAAAAATCTTGCAAAATCCCGCGTTATGCCCAAGTCTATTAAGTAGTAATCTTCCTTCCGAAGTTGCTCCAATAAATCCGGTATTTCTTTTATGTATGTCAAGCTAGCCCCCCCACCAGCGAAATTTTGAAAAAAGACAGTACAAGAATTATGTGCTATTTATGGACTAATTTCAGTATAATGCTATTGCATATTCTGGGAGCCCAAAAATAGCCCAAAATGCAGGCGTTGGTTGCTGTTGGTTCGATTGCCAAACTCTTTCCGTATGTAGGAAGCCTCCATCATAATTTTAAGATTTAATTCCTGCTAAACAGTTGGAGCACAAATATTGTAATTAGAACAACTAATTAGCCGTCCTTTTTCAAAATTTCGCTTTTGAATTTTTTAACTTTAAAAAAATTGAAATTTCCACCCTGTATATTTATTTTGTTAATTGCTTTTGCATATTCTGAGAGCCCATACATAGTATGTAGGGAGCTCCCCCCATAACATAATGTTACCGATGTATTTTCTAAGTTAGTCTAACATACGGAATGTTTAATTTTGTTTCAGGCCTTTTTCTCCTATACATGATTTTTGTGATCCTGTGTCGATTAATGTGTTTAATCCTTGCTGGTTGTGAGTATAAATTATTATGTGTCTTTTATCATCTAATATACTGTAACCGTTCATAGCGGAGGACTTTATTGTGGGCTTATGTACCATTGTAATGAATGCTGCTAATTTATGTGACATGGACTGATTGGAATTATATGATGCATCAGTGTGTGTTGGTTTTCGGTAAATTGCATTATCAAGTACATTATTAACTGTTTGAATTTTTAAATCAAGAAAATTTATTGAGTTATTTTCTTCAACTTCTAATGTAAATTTAATTTTTAGGGGCAGATTATTAACGCGAGCGAACAATACATCTAATTATTGTTCACTACTGATGGAATCTGATAGAATTTTGTAGTTTTCACTGATAGAAAATATTAACGAACTGCCTGTTTACTTTTATTTTAAAAGCAACTGGACATAGATACTTATGTAACTAAGAAATATAACAGAGAAAATAAAGAACATCGCAACAAGAAAAACATTCTAGTTCAAAACCAACAACTACCTATAAAACAAGCTTAATATGTCATCTACATATCTGTTCCAAAATAAGATATTTTTTGAAATGTTACATTAAGAGATTTTGCTTTCTAAATTGTTCATAAAAATGTTTGCCAAAATTGGTACTTTCCATTGGTAAACCTTCATTTTCAATATATACCTTTTTGTCAAAAGTGAAATAATTCTGATTATTTCACTCAATACAAAATACGCGCCTTCGATTGGTTCAAATATGAGGATTGATATCTGAAAACACCATGTTTTCGATTTTGTATTTCGGCACCTGATTGGATACATGCAATATTACTATCTGTTTGTTTCGCGTTGTCATTAGTTGTTTTATTCGATATTAAAAATCTAGTGACTGACAGAAAATGTCAAATTAATAAAGAAACGTCAGAGTTATTGTGTCAAGAATGAATTCTAAAAACCGTTTTGGTCTGTTTGATCTAAAAGAGATTCAAAAGAAAGTAAAAGAACAAATACCGCAAAATACCGTGCGATCTAAAAAGTACGTGTGGAAGCAATTCATGGAATTTTGCAACGAACGTCATCATAGCCCAATTTTAATTGTTTTCGTGAAATAATCTTGACGAATACAACTCGTGTAATTAATGATTATCGAAAATTTCTTCTCTTTTTCGAAACAAATTGTTGTTTTAGGAAACCACACTCGCGATTACGCGCTCGTGCACAATTTGTTTCTCAAAATCTGTTGTATTACTATTGACAATCCCACTCATGTATAATAATTCCCATTTGTGAGTACAAAAATCGTAATTTGCTATCGGCTAAATAGGAAGAAACAGAAATGCAAATGGATAAAATATCGGATAAATTACGTTACCGTAGCAACGCTCATTTACTGTTTGTTTATCAGTTTGACAATTGTTAATGTCAAAGCAGAATTTAATAGCAAGTATCTCGAGATTTGGAAATATTTTGCGAGGCAGAAATCGTAAGTTTAGGGCGGCTCCAAGGCATGATATTAGGGTAGTGATGGTAGATTGTAACGCTAAACTGGGAAAAGAGGAGTATCTCATAGAAGTGGTAGGAAGACATAGCCTACACGACATAACGAATGATAATGGGCACAGATTAGCAGAATTTGCAATATCTAATAATATGGTAGTAAAATCCACACAATTTGAAAGAAAGAACATATATAAAGCCACATGGGTTTCAAATGACGGAACAACGCGAAACCAAATAGAGCACATTCTCATAGATGCAAGACACTCTAGTAGCATCATCAGTGCACCAAGTATGAGAGGAGCAGACAGCGATACTGATCACTTCCTAGTTAAATCCAGGCTGAAAACGAGAATAACAACACAGAAACCTGAACAAAAAAGTCAAGAGAAGGATGAGACATAGAAGCTTTTCAAGAACCTAAAAAGGAAGGTGAGTACCTAATGGCCTTGAGCAACAAATTCGAATGCCTAAGACACGAGGAAGATAATAAAGAACGAGAGGAAGCATGGCAGCAGTCATAGAAGAAGCAGCGACAGAAACCATTGGAAAAAAGAAGAAGCGTCCCAACAGAAGGTGGTTTGACAGAGAATGTGAAGAAGCGCAGGAATTGAAAACAAATAAGAGACTGACAATGCTAATAAACCCTACAAATGAGTAAGAAGAATTTCACAGAACAAGATCACAGACAAGGAGGTTACTCAGAACTAAAAAGAAGAACTACCCTGAACACCAAATAAGGGGAATAGACAGGGATATAGGCATGAATCAGACAAGGAAGTTCTTTAGGGAAGTAAAGAGAGTGAGGAGGAATGGGAGTGTAGGAGAAACGGAAGGCATGAGAAATGAAAGTGGAGAACTTATAATGACGGAAACGGAAATTGTTGAACGATGGAAGGAGTACTTTAAACAATTACTAAATATTGAAAGGGAGACAGAGGAAGAAGAAGACATTACCTTCTACTCAGCGGATATAATAATACCACCACCAACACTCCAAGAAGTAAAAAATGCGATAACATATCTCAAAGATCATAAAGCACCAGGCAATGATGTTATAAATGCAGAGTTGTTGAAAAAGGAAGGAAATGTTTTATACCGAAAAATATATGAAATGATCCTGAATATACGGGTACAACAGAAAATGCCTAAAGATTGGAGCGCAAGTATCATAATACCTATACATAAGAGAGGAAACAAAGAAGAATTTAGAAATTATAGAGGAATATCACTTATCAACACAACATACAAAGTATTGGCAACCATACTACTGAGAAAGTTGACCCCTTATGCGAAATACGTTATCGGCGACTATCAATGCGGGTTTCGTGCTGGAAGGTCAACGACAGATCAAACATTCACGATCAGACAATTATTAGAAAATAACTGGTAACTGGGAGTTCAACCGGGATGTTCACCAAATCTTTGTTGATTTCAAGCAAGCATATGACTCTATAAAAAGAAGCAGATTGTGGGTGGCAATGCTATGGGCGTCCCAAGGAAATTGGTGGAGCTAACACAAATGTGTGTGGTAAACTCATATGCACAGATGAGGATAGGAGGAGGAACATCAACTCCATTAATGGTAAAATCAAGACTCAGACAAGGAGATCCCCTCTCACCGTTGCTACTCAGTTTGGCCTTGGAGTATGCGGTTGGTAAAATAACATCGGAACTAACTGAAGGTTTTGCTAAGCAGGGTTCAAAACTATTGTTGGCTTTTGCTGATGATATAGATACGGAAGCTCATTCAACGGGAGATATCAGAAAAGTGTTATTCCAACTCGAGGAGGAAGCAGGTAACCTGGATATACGAGTAAATGAAGAAAAAACGAAATACATGGTAGTAACCAAGAACCCAAGACCTAGAATCAGACAGAATATTTCCGTTAATGAGTGCAACTTTGAAGTGGTTCAGGAGTTTAAGTACCTAGGAGCGATAATTACAGATGATAATCGAGTAGAAAGATATGTCTCAACAAGAATAATGGCGGGAAATAGGCTGCTATATTCTCTTACAACACCTTGAGATCTAAACAATCCAAATTAACAATATACAAGTCAATTATTCGCCCGGTGGTTACATATGGCAGTGACACCTGGACCCTTAATCAACGGGAAATAAATAAACTTCTCTTTGAAAGGACACTGGAGAAGACGCTGAGTTGTCAGCGCTGTATGGCAGTGAGAACATAGTCAGACACATAAAGGCTAATCATCGAATAGGATGGACAGGGCATGTATTGAGATCAGAGGACCACAGATTGTTAAAAACAGTATTCTCCTTGAGAGACCAGATGGTAGAAGATCAATAGGCCGACCCAGGAAAAGATGGAAAGTTGCCGTCGCAGCAGATGTGTCTAGAATGGGAGTCCAACAATGGGAAATGGAAGCACAAGATCGAGGAAGATGGAGGTCGATAGTGGATGCGGCCAAGACTCACCCAGAGTTGTAGGGCCAGGAAAAGAAAGAAAGAAAGAAAGAAAGAAGAAATAGTAAGGGAAATTGAAAAATCAACTCCAGATAATAAAAAAAAGTCGTTCCTCCATTTGGAATCAATTCAGCGAATTTTGTAAACAACGAAACTTCAATTTGGAAACCGATCAGTAGAAAATGTGGTATTGACGGATTGGGGCTTTAATATGAAGCAGAATGGGGAAGATTATAAATAATACGTGGTGAAAACAATGTGGAACACAACAGCGAAAATGTTGCAAAGCATGTATTTCGAAAAATTTAATGTGACTTTCAACCCTTTCACTGATTTGGCATTTAAGAAATACCGTGATGCACGCAATTCTAAGCGAAAGAACTTACAAGGTAATTTAGAAAAACGCAATTGCATTAACTAAAAGTGAAATTGTTAAAATGGCATTAATATGGGATGAAAATAGTTCCATAGGCCTTTTAAAAAGATTTTTTTCATATCGCTTCATATGAATTACCTTGGCGAGAAGGTGAAGCTGCAAATTGTAAAGTACACTATTTTAAAGAAGAAAAATCAAATAATGGTAATGGATCAAACAAGTGCTGCGATAGTAAATGGCTAATAAAAAACATAGAAAACCCTAGCATTGTTTTATAAAATATTATCACATAGAAAGACCATATTACAACTGATAGATTATTTATAACTCCCAATCCGTTTTGGAAAAATAATTCATCAAAAGGTTGGTACAAAAATGTTCCTGTAGGAGTCATCGAAATTCTTAAGTGGAGAAAAATTTCAGCTGAAAAAATTGGACTGGAAACAAAGGATAAAAAAATTTCTAATCATTCTCATCGCTCAAGCGCCGTGTCAACTTTAGCTAAAGCAGGTGTTAATGCACAATAATTAATTACAATAACTGGACATTCCTCTTCCAAGTCTATAAAGCCTTATTTGCAACTGGATATTGAGCATCATTCGCATCTTATAACAATTATCCGAGATAAACCTTTGTATAATGAATTAGATACCGTGTCAACAACATCCAAGTCAATGTCAACAACAAAATCAGCATCAGTAGAGGAGCAAATGTCTACTCGACCAATTGTATATAATTTAACAGTTGTTCTTTCTAAATATTACTCTTGTACTTATTGTTCTTTCAGTTTGTTAAATAAAGTTTAATTGAATTGAGTTTTCTATTCATGGGATTGTCTTATCAAATACCACGCGAGCTCAGATCTAGCAGGATATTTTTTCCGGTAGTTTTCTCATACTCACTTTCGTATAGGTAATTTAACTCGATCTGTTTTGCCAGAACAGATCTCTTTTGTTAACTTGCCAATGAAAGTAAGTATTCGAAAACAACCACAAAAATATCCGGCTAACTCTGAGCTCTTGTATTAATATTCATCAAATAAATTAAGTATATCTGATATATCATCGCTACCTTCTGTAACATGTTAATCTATTTACTTGAATATTCGTTGACTGCTATTCTGGACTCAAACGTTTATGCCGCCTGAGTCCATCTCTAGAAAGTTTGTATTTATGTTTGTTTAAAATAGTTTTAATAAGAAGTACTTAAGACAAATTTGATCAATACTATGTATGTATCACACCAATGAGAAGAATCTTTATCAGTTAAATCATTGGCCGTTAAAAATTTTCTCAATTAACTAATGAAATTATTTCGAGCAAATTGTAAGAATAAACCGAAATAAAACTCCCATGGAAAAAATCTTTCTGCAGGATAAAAAATATTTAACGAACGAAAGCAGCTAATGCCTTCACCTCTGGGATTCTTTGTTCGAATCCAGTGACAAAAACATCGAAAATCTTTTGTATCCGCGTAAACAATAGATTTCTCTTCGTCGCATCGTCCATTTTCCACAGATGACATAACGAAAATCCGCATTAAGAATTTCCCAATATCACCATATAATCTGTGATTGTACTGACAATGGTGTACGTCTAAAAGGAAGAAATATTAAGTAGATTGATAATAAAAACGGTTTATACTTAAAGATCGTTTCATGATAATCCATTTCAATTTATAGGTGATTTTGTGCATAGTGTAACGGCGATGCAAGCAACTATAAGAGCGAAGAGAAGAGCGATTGATAAATACAAATACACATATTTCAATAGAACATCGCAATGCGACAATTATAAGCAATCATACATATTTGTTTTTATAATTCACCTATACAAAATTTACTTTGTGACATCGAAAACAGTTGCACAAAATAACCATTTCAGTATCGTTTCTGGTAACTTTGTATACAGTTGGATGCACTGCTTAACTTATGGCTGACAGACTGATATTTTCTCTGTAATTTTTCATATTGTTTTCTACTCATCACTTTAATAACCGTTCATGTTCCTTCTCATATTTTTGTTTAGATTTTTCAGGTGGTAAATAATTATCTGCATTATCAGCAATATTGCGAAGTTCTGGTGGAGTGCATGAGAATTCGCTGTTTAGTTCCATATTCATAAATTACGAACCATGTATTAGTGATTTATTGAACATTTAAATTTAAAAATTCCGTCAACTGTCACTTGTAAGGTGAGGGCAATGAGCACAAAAATCCCTAATTGCAATTTTTTGCACGTTCATCATAAAAAAAGTATGCAAAATTCGTATCATAATGACTTTTTGCAGTACTCGTGCTTTGCGCAAATCACCGCTTCGCGGTTCGTTACGTAAACCGCACTCGTACTACAAAATGAATTATTGTGATACTTGTTTTACAATATACTATTTCGTCGCTATTTTTGCTGGTCGAGCTGCCCTTCTGCAATGGTGTCCAAAAATAAAAAAAAAATTAGTTTTTTTATCAAAAGTTTATATTTTGTTATCCCTTAATTTAATTTTTCTGGAAGTTGAACTAGTTATTTCTAGGAGTTGCATCATTCAGCAAAGATCTCTTACTTTTGATATAAATGATGAACTCTTCATAAACGTTTCGGGGTTTAGTTGATGGTATAAAAAGTAGTCTCATTTAACGTGGGGACCTGAGAAAAGAAATACAATGGATAGCGATGATTACAGTACTGATGATGGAAAAAAAGAGGTTAAGATGAAGATATATCATATAAAACATTTAGAACACCTAATAAAGAGAAATGAGTACATAATGGAGAGGATGATGGAAATGATGATAAACCTCACAAGAGATATAAAGGACATTAAAGAAAATCAAAAAAAGAATAGAGAAAACATGGAGCTATTACAAGAAGAAATTAAGGAACGGCGAAAAGAACAGATAGAACAGAAAGAAGAACTAAAAAATATAAAAGACATAAACAAAAATGCGATGGTAGAAATAGATAACCTCAAAAAAGAAATAATGAAAGCAAATGAAAAAATCGAAAAATTGGAAGATGACAAAAGAAGGAAGAATATAGTAATACAAGGAAAGGAATCTTATAAAACAAGAAATTAACAACTTTATTAAGGATAAAATGGGAGTAGAGGTAAAAATAAATAATACCATACAACTGGTAGATACAACCTATTTAGTAGAATTAAATACATTGGATGATAAATTAAAGGTCATGAAAAATAAACATTAGCTCAGAAATAACACGAGGGAAAAAGTAATTGTTAACAACGATATGAATAAAGAGGAAAGAGAAATACAGAGAGAGATAAGACAAATTGCAAAAGAAGAATTGAACAAAGGAAAGGAAATTAAAGTGGGACATAAAAAGTAATAATAGACAAAGAAGTGTGGAAATGGAACAAGTAAGCAAAGGCTTTAGAAATACAAAAGTCAAAAAACTAGGTATGTCACGAAAACCGGATGACTTGGAAACGACACTAGCAATGGAAAGTAATTACGAGAAAGAAAATAAAAGAGTAAATAAAGAAAAATCAGGGAGTAAACTAAAAGGGACTTAAGGATAGGAACATGGAACGTCAGGGGAACATATGAAGAGGGAGCAATGAAACAAGTAACGGGAGAAATGAAGAAGTATGGCTACGATCTCATAGCATTACAAGAGACAAAACAGAAAGGAAGTTATTGAAATCGACGACTACATATTCTTTAGCAGTGGAGGAGATAACAGAAGGTTGGGTACTGGGTTTCTAGTAAGTAAGAAAATTAAACATGCCATAGTTGAATTTAAACCGGTTTCTGAAAGACTATGCTGGATTAGATTAAAAGGAAAATATCAAAAGATATCATTAATAAATATACATGTCCCAACGGAAGAAACGGATATAGAAGGTAAAGAAAGTTACTACGATGAACTAGATAATATATTTGAAAGAATTCCTAGATATGACCTAAAAATAATCTTAGGAGATGCGAATGCAAAAGTAGGGAAAGAAGAGATATACAAGCACACAATAGGTACATTTAGTAAACATGAACACACAAATGAAAACGGCCAGCTGTTGATCCATTTCACAAAAGAAAAGGGTATGCGAATAAAAAGCACATATTTTGAAAATAAATAAATATATAAAGACACCTGGAGATCACCTGATGGATCATACACCAATCAAATACACCATTTATTAATAGACGAAGACGAAGAAAAGTGTAGAACATATATCAGAAGTTATATAGGGCCAGATGCAGACACTGACCACTTTTTGGTAATAATAAAGCTTAAACAAGAAATACCACAGCAAAGAAATCGAAAAAGGAATGAGAAGAAACAAAACACAAGGAGTAGATTGACAAAACAGGAAGAAGGAAAGCTGTATACAGAAATGATAAATAATTATGCTATACGGACAGCTCACTATACAAATGACATAGAGAGTATCTGGCCAAACATAAAAAAATGCACAGAAGTAGCAATTGGACACATCCACGAAAAAACTCCATCAGGAAGGAAAAAGTGGTTCGATGAAGAATGCCAAAACGAAATAGAGATACGAAAAGCCAGTAGACTAGAAATGGTAAAGAAAGAAACACAAGAATCAAAACAAACATACACAGAACAGAGGAAATACTGTAAAAAATTAATAAGGTATAAGAAAAGAGAGTATACAGAAACAATTCTGACAGAAATAGAAGAAAGTTACAATAATAAAGAAATCAGAAGTCTGTACCAGGGAATCAAAAGAGAAAGGAAAGGCTACCAACAAAGACCGGTATAAATGTAATTCGCCTAATATTTCTCGGCAACTGAAGGTCGAAGTAATGATTTTGTACTGCCAGTATCAATCAAAAATTTTTAATTTAGATTTTTTTATTTCAATATACGGCAGTGTATTATTTGATATTGTGTTGATTTCTACTCCCTCCGATTTCATTTTCATATTTACTATTATTACATAATTCTTCAGATGTAAAATATTGTCCTTGGCCATTGTTCCGGAAATATTGCTTATTATTCTGGAATATATTATTATTATTATTATCTCTCTTTTTTCTCAGATATTCTCTGGTGAATTTAGAAATATATGCGGACATTAAGTCAAGCATAGTTTCCATTCTGTTTTTATTATTATTTCCTGTAGTTCTCATTTAAAAATTTTCTAGTTATAGAGCAAGTATCTAGTATGACGGACTTCTGTAGTGGTATGTACGAGTATGTTGTTGGATGAAGTTGTAATTTCTGGATGCTGTCGTGTAGATTTCGTGGTATAACTCCTGTGTTAGATAATATTATCGGTATTATAATCACTCTGTCCTGATGCCACATGTCTTTAAATTCTTCTGAGAGATGTATGTATTTTTCAATTTTCTCCAATTTTTTTTTGTAGATTGTGTGTGTTAGGTATGGAAATTTCTATTAAGTAAGTAGTTTTGTTGTTTTTGGTTGTTAGTGTAATGTCCGGTTTGTTCGTCGGTATTGTCTTGTCTGTGATGATTGATCTGTTCCAGTATAGTTTAGCACTGTCGTTTTCTAGTACGTTTTGTGGTGCATATTTGTATGTAGGAGCGATTTCTTCTATAAGGTTGTATTGCTTCGCAAGATGTTGATGTATGTGTTTCGCTACATTATCATGTCTTCTGGTGTATTCTGTATTTGCTAGTATGTTGCAACCTCCCGTTATATGATCAATTGTTTCTATGTGCTGTTTGCATAGTCGACACTTGTCTGTTGGTGTATTTGGATCCTTGATTATATGTTTGCTGTAGTATCTGGTGTTTATCGTTTGGTCTTGGATTGCGATCATAAATCCCTCTGTTTCACCGAAGATATCCCCTTTGTGAGCCAAATGTTGGATGTCTCCAAGTCTATATGTTGTTGTGATAGATGTTTTCCGTGTAGTGTTTTTCCTTTCCAGTTTTCTTTCTTTGTTGCTGGCGTTATTATTCTATCTGTGGGATTGTATGTATGGCTAGAAAATTTTAGGGGTGTGCCTGATGTCTCAGAGTGTATGATTGCTTTATGGATGTTGCTTGTTCTCCCTCTTTCTACAAAATATCTTCTCAAGTTGTCTACCTGAGTGTAGTTCATATTTTTAATGTCTATGAAACCTCTGCCCCCTTCTCTTCTGTTAAGTGTAAATCGTTCTACTGCTGAGTGTATATGATGTATTCTATGTTTGTGACATTGTGACCGGGTTAAGGTGTTTAGGCCTTCGAGATCTGTATCACTCCATTTAATTACTCCCATTGAATAAGTTAGTATTGGCATTGCGAACGTGTTAATTGCTTTGGTTTTATTTCGTGCTGATAGTTCTGTTTTAAGTATGGTTGTTAATCTGTGTTTGTATTTTTGTTTTAACTCTTCCTTTAGTGTTGTATGCTCTAATCCAAGTTGTTGGTTGAATCCTAAATATTTGTAGTAATCAGTACTTTCCATACTTTGTATTATCTGATTGTTGCTGTTTAGAGAGTAGTCTTCTTGCGTAATTTGCTTTCCCTTGACGATGCTATTTATTTTGCATTTGTCTGTTCCAAATGACATTTTGATGTCTGAGCTAAATGTTTGAGTAATATTAAGTAAGTGGTTGAGTTGATGACCCGATGCTGCTAGTAGTTTGAGGTTATCCATATAAAATAAGTGAGAAATTTTACATGTATGAAGACTTTTGATGACGTAGCCGTAGTTGGTGTCATTTAAGATGTTGGACAGTGGATTCAAGGCAAGGCAAAACCATTATTATTATTATTATTATTATTATTATTATTATTATTATTATTATTATTATTATTATGGATCGGTACACAGTAAATTACTGGTTTCGTATAATGACCGAGTGTCCTCCCGACACCTCAGGTTAAGTCGTACTCAAAGTACTTTTCTTAAAATATGTGCTGTTCCATTCAATGCTATTCTTTGGATCAGTTCTACATTGAGTGTCGTTGGGATTTTCTTCGTGAGATTGAAGAAGTTACTCGTCACAGTCCCCAATGCTCCGACTACTACCGGTATTATTTCCATCTTGAGATGCCACATTCGATTAATTTCGATGGACAGGTCTTTATATTTCAAAAGTTTTTCGGCTTCTTTGTGAACAACATTGTTATCACAAGGTACAGCCACATCTATTATTAAACATGTTTTAGTGTCTTGATTTTTTATAATTATATCAGGTTTATTTGCTGGTATGTGTGTGTGTGAACCTGTTGGTCATATATAGTATTGTTATGTACTCCTTGTTAACAACGTCGGGAGGTTGGTGTTTATACCAGTTTTCCACGCACTCAACTTCCATTGAGTTGATCAGTTTCCAGTGTATGTATCGGCAAATGTTGTTATGTCTTTCGATATACTCTTTTTGGCCAATTCACGGCAGCATCCCACTATATGTGTTATGTGTTCTTCTTTTTCATTACATAAACGACATTTGCTATTGATATTTAATTTCAATATATGTTTTTCGTAATATCTGGTTCTAAGTGCTTGATCTTGAGCCGCTATTATTAATGCCTCCGTTTCGCCCTTCAATTTTCCTTTTTTTAACCAAGATCATGTTTGTTCACTACTTATAGTTGGCTTTTGAATGTTTTGTGTAAATTGTCCATGTAGAGATTTATTCGTCCATTTATCTCTTAGTTTTCTCAGTGCTTTCTTTTTTGTTATATTCTGTTGTTGATTTTCGTGATTTGCTTCTTCACTTGATATTTGTAAGTCTTCCATTATACGCTTTACTTTATATTTGATAGTCTTTATTGTTGGTAATTGCCCATCTAGATATTTTATCATTCTTATAAATTTATTATCATTTTTCGAGATATACTTGTTTATTATGATGTGTGCCATATTATACGCAGTTTCTATTTGCCTTAGACCCCTACCTCCTTTTGATCTGGGTACGTAAATACGTTCTACATCTGATCTTGGGTGAAGTAAACCATTCGATGTTAGTATTTTACGGGTCTTACTGTCAATTTTTTTTATCTCTTCAGTGTGCCATTCTACAATACCGAAGCTATATTCTAAGGTAGGTATTGCCAGGGATGAGATGGCCAGAAATTTATTTTTGGCAGTGAGCTCGGTTTGTAATATTTTCCTGACTCTTCTGAAGTATTCTTTTTTGAGAATATCCTTTATCCGTTGATGTTCGATTTGAGCTCTTTCTTGTACCCCAAGGTATTTGTATGTGTTCCCTGGCTCTAAACTTTGTATTTCTAATTCATCTGTGATGTCAATATTCATTTTGTTAGTTATGTCACCTTGGAGATATGTTACTGTAGCACATTTATCTAGTCCAAACTCCATTTTTATTGTTTTGCTGAATTCATGGACCGTTGCGATGAGATTTTGCAGATCTTTTTCGTTTCTCGCAAATAATTTGAGATCATCAATATAGAACATGTGAGAGATTCTATCTGAATTTGCAGCAGTGTAGCCAAACTTCATGTCATTTAGTTCATTGCTTCCATTGTCTCTCCTGGTGAAGCTAGAATTATTTTAGTATGCCATTTCCTCATAGAACTCATACAAAATTGGACTATATTAGGGTCAAGGTGATAAATTTTCAATATTTGCTCAATCCAGCTATGTGGGACGCTGTCGAATGCTTTTTTATAATATATCCAAGCTATTGACATATTTTTCTTCCTCATATTATTATTATTATTATGTGAAATAAAATTACTATGTTTTCTTGGATAATCTGCAAAGTTTCTCGCTGTTGTTGATATCGGTTCCGGTTTTATTTGCAGGTATCTGGTGAGGTCTCAATACATTATGCCTCGACCCAAACACTTGAGAATTAGTGGGGTAATTTCGTTGTTGCTGAGGCCGAGGTTGAATATTTATGGGTTGACTTGGAAAAGTTGGTCTTTGAAAATTTGACTATAATTGTTATTTCTAGCATAATTGAAAATATTATTTCTATGACTAAAATTATTATTTAAATTATTATTCGATGACTTCAAATTATTATTTTTAAAAGATTGTTTTGGTTCATTAAATTGACCATACATTCTTTCAAAATTTTCAAATTCGTCTACTTAAGCCATTGCGTCTTCTAATGAGTTTGGTTAGGTTATTATACATATTATTTTTAAAGACGCCAGTACATCCTGCTTTTAAAGTGTTTAGCGCCGTTTTATCACAATGATTTATATGACATCTTTTGTCATTCTCATTAAAATTAAAATCGTTACTAATTCTTTGTATTACCTTCCTTTTAATAATTGAAGTCTAGCTCCGAAATCTATCAGATTTTCGTTTTTGTCAATTCTTGTAATATGCAATCTAAATATCTTCTATCTGAAAAACATTGTTTCAGTGCCTCTTTAATCTTAGGCCATGTATGTAACTCCAACCTATTACCGACCATGGTCTCTGCTTTTCCCACCAATTTTTCTTGAATACATTCCAATATATGAGTAACTAGAGTCGATTTTTTCGACATTGTGTCTATAATAAAAAATATTGTCTATAATAAATATAAATCAAATAATTACTATTACAACTGCAGTTGTGATTCAAAATAAATTTTCAAGAAAACATTTATTTATGATTTCATTACATTTCTAATACTAGTTGAACATAATGTTATGCATAATATATATTAAACACAAGTTTTTATATAACTAATTAAAAATCGATTCACGAGTTTGAACTCATTAGATTCGGATCGTTACTTCGTTAATATCTATGAAGTAAAAAACGTGTTTTTGTCATTAAAATGTGATAACAAAAACTTGTAAAAGTGCTGTTTTTCTACAAAGCTGGTAAACATACTTGAGATTTATTTACTTGTGCTGGGAATCAATAAGCCAGTCACTGAGTCACAAACTGTCTTCTGAGCTGAGATTCACTTATATATTTCCTGTTTTTTCTATTCCTAACTATTGTTTATGTTTTTGGTATCCAGGATCGCATCAATATGGCAAACCTCCTGTATGAAATGTTTTCAAACATTTTTAATATTTCTCACACTTATTACCTTCCGTTTCCTTTCAATTCGCGACAAAAGGTAGATCCTAGTTAAACACAATGCAATATCATTGGTTGCGGTTATAGTAACCGCCATAACAACGAACCCACACCGCGTAGTTGTTGAAAATAGTATTTCGTAGAAACGCCATTCCTCGTTAATTTTTTCTTGTATAAACAGTATAATTTGACCGGTAAAGAGTTAGAATCCCTTGTAAAGGGTTTCAGAAAGTGTTCCAATAACGTATAATCTTATATATTAAAAAAAATGTATGAAAACTAAAGTCAATCCGTCTGGCCATTCTATCCGGCCAATTTCCTTATTTTTTTTTAAATGAAAAGTATTTAGACACAAATATGTCATCAATCATTGAAATTTACTCAACTTCCACCTTACTCAAGTTATACTCAAACGCGATTCTTGCCTGTGCATTTCTTATGGGACACATTCACTCAAGCAATTCGAATTCTCATGGCTCCTCTTCTAATGAATGGATCTTAATCGTTTCACTCTCAGAACACTCAGTGGATCAAGCTCTTTCTTTTGAGCTATTAACTGTTCAAATTCGTTGAGTTTGAGGAAAGTTATGTGTAAACAATCAACTTTACTTTAAATTTTTTCCAAATACTGCGGCAGACGCACAGCTAATATTGTCTGGAAGAAAATACAGTAAAATGATTTTATGTAATAATTACACCCTCTCATACATAGGGTGCTCCGCACGGGTCCTCTAGTTAGCTTCAATATGATTTCGTTCATTCGAATTAATAGTAAATCTCTGTGTAAGGTTTGACATTCATATGCATTATGTCACATACATAAATCATGTATGTGAATTAAGAAAAGTTTTATCTCCCTTGTGTAAATATTTGTGGATTAAAACCCACTGGTCCTTTGAAGAACAGTTTGTTAAATACAGTTTTTTAAGAAACTACTTTGGATTTATTTCACGACCTATGGAGATTATTTCTGAGGTATAGATCCGCCAATTTACCTCTCTGACTGTTAATAAACAGATCACCTCTCCTCACAACCACTGTTCTCAAAAACCACCACATCTTCAACCTCCAATAAACAATCTATGTTTTTATAAACACAAATACCCCTTCAACACCTAGATCTGCTACGGATATCTCAGCAAAACCACCTCCTCCCCGGGTACCGTATCGAGATAAATTATTTTACCTTTTAGACCCAACACTATACCATTCGATTATATTAAAGCAACAGGTAGCGTTGTCCCTCGCAAAAACGTACCTTTCGCTTCCAGAATCTCTCACGGCCGTATAAGTACCTATTTACCATCTACCACTCAAGTCGACGATCGACGACCTTCTGAAATCTAATCAAAACATCTGGGTCAATTCCAATGTTATTCCATTCCACATCTCGTTATTGAAGAAGCCCTTCATGGCCTAGGATTAACACTTAGATCTCCCGTTTTACTCGTCAAATGTGGCTCGCTCGATGATGAATACGCACATGTCCTGAGCTTCCACCGTGTAACCTACATTCTACCTACCGGTAATAATTTTTTTCTATAAGCTTCGATTCTTATTACTAATGAAAATACATCACACAGAATATTGATTTCTAACTAACCCAGAATTCCAGAATTTCCAATATGCAATTAAAAAAAACCTGCCAAAAAAACAAAAAATCTAAACTAGCTGAATATGATTGTCACAAAATAAGCCTCGAATAACGTTCTATTATACATAAGAGCTTCCTGAATCTACCTCCCTTAATAGCACCCTACTTATTGCGTTCCTCGAAAATACATTCGGCGTCAACGATCCTCTACCTGAAACCAATAAATGTATCTCCGATACAGCCTTTCTACTGAAAGACTTGCCCTTAATTTAATATAATAGCAAATATTTTAAAGAATCGCATTGCACGTTTGTTTAATAAAATTAAATGCACCCTGAACAAAACAACCCTACTGAAGAACCTCTCTCTTATGAAGTTAACATCACTAACTCATCCACACTATCTCAGTAAATAACTTACTTCCCTTTCTCTAAATTAGTACCATTGTCTCTGATATAATGGAACTTCGATGGATTTTATCGTCGCTTAGAAAGAACTCAGAAAATCATCTCACTCCATAATCCTGAGTTTCTCTGCATCCAAAAAACTAATTTGAAAATTGACCATCAGCTCAATCTAAGAAACTTTGAAGGTTATGATTACATCCGTACTAACTGCATGAGAACCAGTGCCGGTACTTCAATATTGGTATCTATTGATTTATACTCATCTCCCACTAACCTCAAATTTAGAGGCAATTTCTGTTACTTCTTGGTGCTCTAATAAGCTAAGCATTTGCAGTATTTACATTCAACTGACCACCCCCTTAATGAAGAAGACTTAATCGACCTAGTATTCCAGCTCCTCCACCCATCCCATGAATGAGGGGCCAAAACATGGGAATGGGTAGATGGTTTGAAAATAATGTCAGCCCTTTATATAACGTTTTCCAACGGACCTTCTTTGTTGAATTATAGAGCTTTCATGTTAGAAGTTAAAAATACATTTTTTTCCACTACTAGCTGTGAAGTTGACAATTATTGTGTCATCTAGCCAACTGAGAAGATGAATTTCTCTATTAGTGGTTAATAATTTTCTCTATTGTTAACCTAGGTCAATAATGGACAAATTCGAATGTTTTGAGAATTCAGGGATGATAGCTTAACAAAAACTAGTGCAACATAATTTTGTATACCCAGGAGATAGTCTTTAACATATTTACTGCTTGAAATTACCTAACAAGATAAAATTATTTCAATAAAACTGTCATTAGTTTGAAATTCGCGCTCAACTAGAAATTTCTGATGACATAAGGAGTGCGTTCATAATATATGGGTGAGGTGAGGAGCAAAAACAGTGTCAGTGTCAGTCAAACGACGGAGTAAACGCCTAGGGAGAAATCAATTTGAACGATTTGTAGATCGTCACTATCAAAATTTGACATTGAAATGTGTTGTTTATTTTCCGTTAATTTTAGAAAAACGCGGATCGAGGAATGTTTTTACCTTCAACATTATCACCAGTGGAATTTGAAAGTCTTCTGTTGATAGAAACTGGTAGCTAACCTTGACCCACAGAATATCGGTTATCGGTGCCTTGACCTCTACAAATAAGAACATGTGTACATTGTACATATTATACGAATTGCGCATATTTGGGTAATAGTTTCCCCGATAGCAAGGGGAACTAGGAGTGAACTCTCGTCGATTCTCGTGGTTCGTTTGTGAATGCTGTGGTGTAGAGTGTGAAGTACATACACAAATAATATATTACTTTCTCTATGGTGAAGTATATGTTAAATATTTTATGAACAATCACTTTGTACCCAATTGTTGTGAACGACTACCGCTGTAATTGTTCAAAGTTCAAAGTAAAACATAAACCACGTTTTGTGAAATTTTTGGATGTGATCGTATAATTGGTTTCGTTATTTCGTTGCACTTAATATTGGTGATTATGAACTATAGGAATAATGGTATTCTATTGCTGTGTGATTAAATTATACCTACATGGTTTTTATGATATTTTTTTATTTTTGATTTTTGTCTTAAATTTGGCTAGTAGTGGAAAAAAATGTATATACGCCACGGTGGTGAAGACATTTATTAACCTCTCACCTTATTCCGCTCGCGGCAAAGCCCCTCGCGAAATAATTTTGATGCTCGGTTGATAATAATAGTCTTCACCACCTTGGTGTATAATATACTATTATTTATAAATCTAAAACTATGTTTCGGAAGTTTATGAAAATTTGGTAAGAATTCTAGTGTTGCAGAAAATCTGGTAAAATGGATTGTGAAAGGTAGGCCGAAATCCGGTGAAGCAAGAATAGGGACCTCCACCAAAAATTTCTTTATTGCTATAAATGCTTCTCCTTGCTTGGTTCATAAAGGGGTACCTGCCAAAATTCTTTGCGTAGATCTATGCTGGAAATAAATTCAGCCCCCTTTAGCAAGTTAAGCATGTGGTCAATGCGTGGTAAAGGGTAGCAATCGTGCTTAGTTACTTCATTCAGCCGTCGATCATCGAAGCAAAACCGGTATTCAGCACTAGACTTTTTTACGAGTAGGACAGGACTATTCCAGGGACTTTTTGAAGGTTCCACTACCCAAGTGATATAGCATTTGGTCCAATTCTTGATTTAGAATTTTCAACAAATATGGTGAGAAGGGATACTGTCGCTGCTTAAAGGGTTTTGCATCCCTAGTATCTATAGATAAAGTTATTTTATCAGTGCGACCTAACCGATCGTCACTAGAAAGTGTTTCAAACTGTTCAATTACTTCCACTGCCTTCAACATTTTTTCTCTTGACAGGTCATCTAAATTGCTTTACCCTATTTCTTCTTTAGCCAATGAGTTCATTTCAGTTAAAACATTTAAACAATTCCTACCTAAATTGTCATGGATTTTTTTCTCAAAATTAACATTAATTTGGAAGAGTCTGCAAAAGTCTATACCAAGGATAAAGGATGGAAGGGATGGAACTACCAATGCAGGAACAATCTGACATATATCATTGATTACGACAGGGATATCGACCATACCTTGGACAGGCTGCTTTGTTCCATCAACCGTAAATATATGGCGATTTTTTGAAGCATTCATTTTTAAATTACATATCTCTAGTATTTCAATACCATGAGAACCTAGCACCGAAACATTCGCACCGCTATCGGGAAGTGCTACTACTGGTAAATCATAAAGACATATCGAAATGTAAGGACGATTATCAAAAGGTTTTTCAACGAAAAAAGGAGCAACATTTGTGTACCCAGACTTATAAAAATTTCTTACCAAAAGCTTCCAGATTTCCCAATCATTAATCTCAAAATTTTTGGGACATCTGAAAGTTTCAGAATAATTGTTGGCATTGACACATAGGAGTACTCGAGAGCCAATTACACGAGACTCGTAGATTAGTTTTTTTTACACATATGACAAGTACGAACGGTACACCCCGCTAAATCGCATTTATAACAAAATTTAGTTTTACAAGAAGATTTACAGTTACGGTGAATGTGGTTCAACTGACCACAACGCCAACAAATAACCTATTTAGGTTGTTCACTTGAAGTAGTTGCCAAATTAGGATTATTTTGGATAAAATAAAATTCTCTACTATTTTCATCGAAACCAAATGTTTCCCGTAGATTCCTATACACATTGAAACATATTTCCTGTACTTCCAATTTTAAATGTCCTGTTTTCACTTCCATCACCATTATTTTAGGTTTCATCGTTGTAACACAATATTTTGGACCGAAATCGATATTTTCCAAGGACGCCACATTGTAAATATTTAATTTTCATCTCAGAAAATACTACACTTATTCTTGATGTCAGACTACCAACTAAAAAGTGGACACCCGTCTTCGTATAAAAAACGCACACATAGATATTAGTTATAGTTCAGAATAATAACAAGTTATTTGGAATTTATATTTCTAATTATTCTTTATAAAACGAGATATAAGGTAGTATTAATTGTCTGGTGTCATGTTTAAGATGTTTTTAAATATAAATAAGTTAATATTGTTTAAAGCAATGTATTTTGTTCTATATATTAACTCCAAGTATCTTAAAAAGTAGGGTGGCGCTACATAATTGCGCGTTAC
Source organism: Galeruca laticollis (assembly GCA_963921935.1). NCBI lineage: Eukaryota > Metazoa > Arthropoda > Insecta > Coleoptera > Chrysomelidae > Galeruca > Galeruca laticollis. The sequence goes on from OY998181.1 coordinate 108,285,747, forward strand.
AAATAATCGTTAGACAGTCGATAAATGTTTTTAATAATTATTAAATACATTTTAACGAATATTAGTTGAAATTATAATATTAAATGAATTTATGGTCAACTGAGCATTTTAAATTATAATGTAGACTGGACTATGACGATGTCCTCGTATTTCAGTCAAACGAAAAGCCGATAGCTTAAAGTTCGCAGTATATATTTTACGCCAACTATACCTACTAAAACATTTGAAATCAAGTAGCTGTCTTAGTCTGTCATATGTCATTATTTATTTTATTGTTATAATTTCTTAAAATTCTATTTATATTGTAAAATCAAAAGTAGGGTCGACGGAAAAGGTTTGTAACGAACTCGTGAATTAAAATGGCGATTAACAATTTCGAACATTAACGCGCTCGCTCGTTAAATTATCTCGATTGTTAATCGCCCTTATTAATAGTGTTGTTCGTTAACTAACTATTACATAATTCCTATTTGTATGACATGTATTTTGTAAATGAACTTATATTTAAAGTACATGTATTACCCACCTCTGCAACCCGTTGTTTTATAATTCTGCTGGAACAACAAAAATGAATCGACTGGCGATCATCATTGTTTTGGTTCGAGAAGTACTGACTATGTATTTTTTGCGAGCTTTATTGCGCATTTTGCGGATTTTATTAGTTGTCCTTTAACGAATTCGATAGATTAATGTTTGGTCGTTGAAACTAAATTAATCGCAAAGTTGCGGTATTTCAATAAATCACGAGTGAAAGTGAAATTTTCTATTCTTGAGTTCAGGAATAATTGATATAGGTGCAGTAATGTCATTGCTAGATTATGCACGCTCAGCTTCATATTGAGAAGGGTATCATCCACTTCTTGCACCCAATTGTAACCTCCTGGAATCAGTGATCAAATTTGGTTTATTTCAGTACAATCATGTATCGTGCGAAGCGCTAGAGCCAGTCCGGCCCTGCTGTTGATTACATTGCCGAGCGAATCTCTCAGTGACATTTTACAGAAATGTCATAGACGTGTCATTGCTTAGCCTGGAAAAATCGAGAATATTTGAGTCAACTCACATAACCAATATAAATAGCGCAACTTTATCAATACAATTCAGTTCAGTTGAGTAGTAAAGTAGTGTCAAATATATAGTACAATGTCAAGATAAATGCTGTTAATATGAATTAATTTATTATAACTTTTTTATGTAAATAGTGTTGTGTTAAATTATAAATTAGAATAAATCTGTAAACAAATTAAATAAACGTACGTTACACATGAAATTGAAAGGATTATTGGATATAAATATACTGAGTGTTTCTTTGATGTTATTCAAATGAGGGCTTAGCTTTTATGAAATAAAGTCATTCACTGCTTTTGTTCTATTTTTGAGAATTTGATTAGAGATTTAAAAATAAATGAAAATCATCCCGTTAGAAAGGAAGTTAGTCTCGTTAATTATCCATGGAAATTATACGAGTATAATTAGTATAGACGCATGACTGCTCTCGAATACATTCTGGAATAAAAATTAAATTAGAGAGTGAGTTCCGGGCATTTCTGGTGTTTTCTTTCAACTTTGGTGACCCAGATAAAAATTGTGTGGGGAGTGGTAATGCCTGGGCAATTTACGAAAGAGCGAACTTTCAATTAAAAAATATATAGAAATAAAAGGTGCACTATTTATATATTGAAAACTGGCAGCACTGTAAATAGTTAGTATATGTGTGTATATAGGTTATATATCATAAAAATTGATGAACATCATCAATGATGTATTCGTTCTGACAGGTGAAAATGTTGACACTTTCTTCATGCTGGAAGCTATCTTAAGTGCTAAAACTTCAAGGGGGTGTGTTTTCATGAATATTGGTGGGACTAGAGAAATGCACTTTGCCGATTGGTACTCACTGTTAAGCCGGCTGGTACCATTAACAAGAATCAACAATGGAATACAACCATTAGGTTTACAATTACTATTGAAAAATATTTCAAAGGTATGACCGTCCTATTGAAAATATTTTAAAGCATAAATTGCTATATTGAGGCTATTTCAAAAGGTATGAAATAGTTTTATTGAAGGCATATTACAAACATTACAATAATATTTCCATAAAAGATACATGATATTCTAAGGTATTTCTAGTCAAATGAATTATATTGTATGGTGTTACAACTTTAACAACACTAAAATTAAAATTGTATTATAAAACGTGATATTTTTCTAAACACATAACAGTGTCACAGGTATAAAAGAAATTATACCTTTAAATATCAAGAGGATACAGAAAGAATTTATATTCTGAAATAGATTGCCGACAGACTAACAATAATTGACAGTCTTAAATGTACAGCACTATATACAAAATTAAAAGAATTTACATTCTTGAACACGCATTAAGATTTAATGTAGAATCTGAAAAGTTAATAACAAACAGGGTGTTACAATTAAAATAACAAAGTTGTCGTTCACTTCCGGTATAACCGGAAGTGGAATGTTTGTCAAAATATTTTTAATAAATTTGCAGTAACCTGTTATGCATCTATACCAATTTTTATCAAAATCATGGAGTAGTTTCTAATATACAGGGTGATTCAAAAAAAGGTGACCCCTTTGTTAAGATAAGTAGAACACTGCAAAATAAGTTAGGTTCGCCCAGTGAAAAAATTTCGTAACAGCAATCGTTTTCAAGATACAGGGTGTTGAAAAAAATTATTCTTATACACATTTTTTACGATTATGTTGAAACTACTGGCGACATTTTGTACGTATATGTTTTGGAAGCTGACGGATCGCATAAATTTGTTTATATCTGCCTCTCACAGAGGGCGCTAGTTACACAGTTCATACCGAGTAGTTTTAAACATATCTTTTTTGAGGTTGAATTTTGTAGTCCAAATTTTATGTGAATTCAAACAACATCATCAATTTTACACCAAAACGGTACTCTTTGTAAAGCTCGATACTGTGTACCGTTTTTGGAATATTTTGATTTCAAATTGTTAGAGTAATAACTAATGCTAATTTAAAGAATGTTTAAAAAAATTACATATTTATTAAAAGCCAAAAACAATAACATTCATCTAATCCTAAAGATATTATTCAAATTAGAGATGTAACGTGAAAAAAAAACCTCGTTTTTTTTTGTATTTGTTCAAGTTTTTTTCGCCGTTTTTTTAAATCTTTTTTTTCATATTTGGTGTTTTTTTCCAAACTTAGCACGATATGCGTATTTTTTACGTTTTTTCACCAATTAAGTATATTTTTAACATTTTCCTGAAAAGGAAATAATTCAGTTTGAGCTGTAAAATATAGATAAAATGTAAAATATTGCTTTATTCTAGAAATAATAACATAAGGAATAAGAATAATAAGTAATGTCATGAATTCATCAAACAGGTTGTCAGGTCGTCAGGTGCATCAATGCACCCTCAGTCTCAGAATTAGTTTTTCTGAAAATAACTCCCATTTTACGTAGAGAGGATACTTTGTCTGGAAAATATTTCTCTTTAATGTCAGCTGGGCATATTAGACACTTTTTCTTCAGGGGCTCAACCATTCTGGAACCATTCTTCGATGATTGAAGAGAGCAGAATTGGCACTCAATGCGAAGGGTACCATCTCTGTTACCCACTTCATTAAATAAACAAGCCACTGGCACTTTCTTGCGCCCGCTATGCTCCCTTTTTGGCATTAAAAAATCTAAAGACAACACTCTACACAATTTAGATAATAATAAATATATTCTTTATTGTATGTTTTACAGTCCCTGTACAATAAGTAGAGAAAATACATGAAATGTGTGCCGATGTTCTGGCCATTTCTCTTCGTATTGTGTTCGTCCGGTTGTAGTTCATGGCTCCTTGCCCGTCGGGATAATTCATAATTTTCTCTATTCTCAGCAACTCTGGCCCTTGAATGTTTATGACTCCTAGAATATTTCGGCTAAGTTTTCCCTGAAAAGTAGCTAAAAAACAGGGTTTCAAAAATGACATGGGGTTTTTAATTTTTGAGGCGGCAATATGACACGTTGATTCTGTTTTAATTTTTATGTTTGGATTGATTTACACGTTGTGTGATGCGCGATTTGCGATTTTTTCGAAGATTTTCTGGCAGACAATTATTATAAAAGCTTGTCGAAATATTTGATGGTAGGTATATCGGCTTTGTCATGTAACCACGTGTTTTTGGGTAATCTGGGGTAACAGTTGTGTTTGATTGCCATCCGCAGACACTTGTTTTGCCCAACTGCAGGGAGTGGAAATTGTGTTTTCTACCATTATAGTAGACTGGGGCTGCGTATGTGAGTATTGGTCTGATAATATATTTATATGTGAGTATTTTGTTGTGAGTCGTTAAGCTACTATGTGTATAAATGAGTGGGTACAGTTTGCTCATTGCAACCTTGGCCTTGCGCACCTGTTGCATAATATGTGCGTTTCCATTTGTATTGCCTTGCACCATATACCCTAAATATTTTAGGGTATTACTAGGCTTGATATAATGCCCATGTGTTTTTTTAGCTATTCTTCTGAGTGATAAATACTCCGTTTTGGATGCGTTAATAGCTAATTTATGTTTGTGTAAATATGGTAAAATTATAGTGTTAATGTGTGTTTGAACTGTTTCCAATGCGAGATCCTGATTCTGTGCTGTAGTTACAAAACAAGCGTCATCGGCATACATTGCGGTTAACAATTGTGGGGATGTTGGGAGATTGTGGATAAAAAGGGAATATTGCAAGGGTGATAATACAGAACCTTGCGGTACTGCGGCTTGTATGGAGTACGGTCTGTGTAATTTTCAATTTTTGAGAAAAATTTCCTATTTGATAAATATGAATTTAATATTTTAATTAAATAATCAGGAATTTCGAGATTTATCAATTTGTTCATTAACCCCTCGAGCCATACGGAGTCAAAGGCGTTCTGTATGTCTATTGTGACCATGACGGCTTTATGTTTTTTTTTAAACCGCCCCTTATATAATTAATTATTTGAGCTACAGTGCTATGGTCGCTTCTGAATCCGTATTGCTCGAAGAGTATAAGGCTTCTCTCACAGTGGAAGCGTAAACATGCGAATAGTGGGACGCACGTAAACGCACGTCATCGCGCGAACGATTCAAACTACTTGTTTTGAATGCAAGCGCTCACAGTGGCTGCAGATCGGTTCGCGCATATACGTGCGTACATTTGCGACTTGCGACCAGATCCCGTTTGGTTGGGATATTTGCGTTTGTTCGCGGTTTTCTTGCAGGCATTCTCTTGGGAAAGAATTGAAAAAAAATGAATACTGAAAAGCTAATTGATTTAGTACGAGAGCGGAAATATTTATGGGATCAGCGAGAACCAAATTATCACCATCGCAATTTACAAAAGTCCTTGTAGAAAGAAGTTTCCGAAGAAATTAATTTATCAGGTACGTAATTTACTAATTTGTATTTATTTAAACTATATTCGTATTTGAACAAGAAGTATTTATAAATAACACAAAATATAAATAACTTAGAGATTACGTACAAAATATGTTTTTAAATAATCACGGATAGTGTAAGCCTCGGCTCTAGTTCTGTTTTCACCCAGAGTTCCAAATCTTCTATTATTTCTGTTATATTGTCCTGTTTCCATATTAATTTCATTAATATTAATACCTTCTTTTTCAATAATTATATTGTGTAGTAAACAAATACATTTAATAATGGCATCAGCTCGATCTGGCGTATCTTCAATAGTCTTTAATAATAATCTCCATTTACTGGCCATAATTCCAAATGCGCATTCCACCACTTGCCTTGCCCTTGATAAACGCATATTAAATATTTCTTCTTCCGGTCCTACAATTCTTTGCGGATAAGGACGCATTAAATAAGATATTAGTGGGTATGCTTCATCGCCCAGTATAACATGAGGTATGTGCATATTTGTTCCAGGTAATGCGTTTTCTATGTTTACATTTAAAGCGCCATTCTCAACTTGTCTCGATAGATTGGAATGAGAAAAAATTCCTCCATCGCTCTCCTTGCCGTATGCCCCTACGTCTATACAAATAAATTTGTAGTCCGGACCAGCTAATGCTTGTAAAACTATAGAAAAATACTGCTTATAATTGCGGTACATACTGCCCTCATTAGCAGGGTTCTTAATCCTTATATGTTTTCCATCTATACATCCCACACAGTTTGGAAACTTCCATTTTCTCCAAAATTCGTTGGAAATATTAGTAACCTCTTCATTAGACGGGAAAGGCATATGAGTTTCTTGAAGACAATCCCAAAGTACTTTGCAAGTTTCATGAACAATTTTTCCTACGGTATTATCCGCAATTCTAAATGAAAATACCAATTGCATGAACGATGAACCTGTCGCTAGATACCTAAAATAAAATAATTTATATATTTTTTTGTTACAGTTGACGAAGTAAAAAAACGATGGAGAAGTATACGAGATACGTTCCGTAAAGAATTTAAAAATAGTACACAAGGTAGATCAGGTGATGGAGCAGATGCAGTATTCGTGTCTAAATGACCCTATTTTACTATGTTGCTATTCTTAAAAGATATAATGACGCCAAGGGCGCTATCAGGCAATGTCGCCCGTGACATAACAGAAATCGATTCAGAAACGCAAGATGATGATGAACGTGATGAAACACAAAATTCCCTTCGTAATGTAGTTTCGCAGCAAGAAGAAAATAATCAACCACAGCAAGAAGAAAATAATCAAACGCAGCAAGAAGAAAATAATCAACTACAGCAAGAAGAAAATAATCAAACGCAGCAAGAAGGAAATAATCAATTTGTCCATCATTTACCAAAAAACAGTAATATCACATCAAAAAAATCTTTCAAAAAAAAAGTTAAGGCCACTAATATTGAAGAAAAATGTCTAGAATTGGAGGAAAAAAAATTAAAGTATTTTGAAAATAATGCAACTGATGATGATTGCCAATTTTTAATGAGCCTTTTACCTTATTTAAAATCTGTACCTAAGTCAAGAAAATTAATTGTGAGGTCGCAGTTGTAGCAAGTATTGATCAATGAACAAATGTACTCGTCCGGTCCGTCACTACCATCATTACATTGGCAACAAAGTACTTCTTCAGCAAACTCTTCAACTTCGGCCGATCCTCATTATTCGATGTCAGCAGCAACCACCCTTGCTCGACAAGATTTACAAAGCCCTACAGAAAGTCAACATTTCTTGCCAGATTACTATCACTCATTTGATCCCACCTATTCCAGTTAGTTTGCTATGTCTACTTTTTATTTGTTTTTTACTGTATGGGATATGTTTAAGTTTAGTTTAATAAAAAAATATTTTTAAAATCGATATAGTGTCCTTTTGTTATCTCTTGTACCTGTGTGAATAAAAAAATTAAAATAAAAAACTTACCTTATAGTTAAAGCCAGGCGCTCCCTAGGAGAAATGGGTTCTCGAAAATTGCAATGTTTCGTTAACCTGTCCTTGATTACATTTAATATGTAATTAAAAGTTTCTTCTTTCATCCGAAAATAACTAAAAAACTTTTCTTCACTGTTCCTTAAATCATCCCAAATCTGCTGAAATTCACCAAATTCCTTTCTTTTTCTTAGTATTTCAGTCACCCATACCTTCCGTCTTCTTTTCTGAATGATTCTTCTTCTTAGAATAGTATATTAAAGTATAAGTGGATAAAGAGGTCTTTCAAACACGCGCGAATTTTCGAGCACGACGGCGCAGCCGAGTGCTCGAAATAGAGCAAGTGTTTGAAAGACCAGTTATCCACGAATACTTTACGCTATTTTTTTTATTGGTGCACTTTGGAATCATAAAATATTATTATTATATTATTACTACAAAAAAATGGAAGTCCATCCTCGATGCCCAGCCAAGTTTCGTGAACGTCAAATAGTATTTATTTTTAGTTGACGTCAGATCAATAATCAAAAAGTTTCTTTATTTATATTTAAAGGGAAACAATGTATATATGAATATATAAATACATTTTGCAGAAAAAACCAAATAAGACATTGGTTCCCAATGATAATATACAATTTAAAAACTAATAAAAAAAGTTGTCATTGATACTTACGTTTCTCAAGTTGTTGTTGTTACCATGGGGACTTTAAAAAACGCGCGTGTTTGAAAGTGCTTTAAAAAGGTAATATGCGGCATCAATAAAAAAAAGTATTTTCTAACAAATATAAATCACGACCGGACATTTTAACTATTCGGCATCAAGTTTTATCGCAGTCAATGTGCGAACTCAACGCATGTATACGCAAGATCACAAATTCGGACGGTTCCGCGCGTTTTTATTATTCGCACGTATCCGCATCCACTGTGAGAGAAGCCTAATGTTATGTTTTTCAACAATGTGTTGTAATCTATGTAGGATAATTTTATCAATCACCTTGGCTATATTGTTTAGAAGGGATATAGGTATATAGCTATCTACATAACATGGTTGTTTATTCGCTTTGATAATGGGGATGACATTGGCTATCTTGAGCATATCAGGATATTGCCCAGTATTGATAATATAATTAGTTATGTGTGTTAATTGTACAATGGCTTTTTTGGGTATGTTTTTAAGTAGAATGTTGTGGATGGTGTCTGACCCGGGGGCTGTTTTGTTTTTTAGTTGTTGTATAGTGTTATTTATTTCTGTGAATGCTGCTAAATTATTTGTATTGAGTGAATTTATGTATTGTTTAACTGTGTGTGTGTGTGTGTGTTATGTTTTGATGTTGTGTATGTCGCGAGTGACCAACAAAGTTGCTTTGAAAATATTCTCCGAACTGTTCTACGATTTCTGGAGTGTTGATATATATTTGACCGTTGTTTATAATTTTATTGATTTCATTGTGCTTTTTTCTGAAATAGCGGGCGACTTTGCATAATGAATTGTCGTCCGGTTTCGGTATTTCAAGGAATTTTCTCCATTCATTATTTTTGTGCTCCTTTGTTAAATTGTTTATTAAATGTTGGTGATTTTTTAATGCTTGATGATCGTTAATGTTTTTTGTTCTTTGCCATATTTTTCTTAATTTATTTTTTCCCTGGATAGTTTGTAAGATGTTGTCGGGTAATGTGTTATTAATATGAATTTTTTGTTTGGTTGAGGTTGAACGATTTCTGGCATTGCTGTTTGTAAGTTTTCTATTATTTTAGTGGTTTAAGTTATCTATTTTATCAGTTATATTCAAGTTTTCATCAATGTACTTTCTAAATTTGATTCAATTAGTCTTTTTGTAATTAAATATTTTGTTGTTGTTGGGGTTGGTAATATTGTGGGATATTTTTAAATGGATGAGGATGGGATCATGGACCTGAACTAAGGTCTGGAAGTGTTTTTATTTTGGATAAGTTGTTTATGTTTTTTCTAACTGCTAAATCCAATATGCTGGGGGTGTGATTCGCAGCATACGGAAAATAGGTTGGTTCTATGGTATGAAATATATTACAATCAGAGTTATCGCAGAACTTCATGAGAGTATTCCCATTAGCGTTAGGGCAGTTGGTGTATTGATCCCACTGCGGATGTTTGCAGTTGAGATCACCAACTACCAGAACTTTGTTATGTGTGTTAAAAATGTTGTGTAGATCTGTGTTAGTTATTTTATTGCCGGGAGGGTTGTAAGCTCCGACAATTTTAATTTTATTATCAGAAAGAATCGCAATATGCTCAATTGATGTATTATTTTGTTGCAGAATTTTGAAATTTATGCCTCTTTTGATTAATAAAGCGATACCGCCGCCGTCAGCATCACCGGCGCGGTATTGTCTATACAGACGATATTCTGGGTTTCTGAAATTTATTGTTTTGTATGATTTGAGGAATTTCTCGATTAGAAAGAAAATATCTGGTTTGTGGGTTTCGAGAAAATGTCGGATTAATGGGAGTTTGTTTTGCACTCCGCGTACATTACAGAAAATGATTTTGAGATTATGTCGTTTTTGAAATGTTGTTTTTTCACCTACCTGCTTATATGTCATAATCGTCGATTATAGTTGCAAAGTTGTTGTAAATAGTAAATTTCTCGATCTTGCTGGTTGCCTTCTTCATTTCTTGAAGTAGATTGCCAACTGCCCTAGTTAGTTCGTCTATGTTTACCAGCGAAAGCAATTCTCGAAACATGTCATTTAGTTGGTTTGCGTTATATTTTTGGGAGGTGCACAGAGTTTGTATGATTGGGGTTGGGGCTAATAACTTAGGAGGTAGTTGGGGGGTGATATTTTGAAGGGAGACTGGGAAATTCTGAGTTTTTGTTGTTCTGTGTCCAGGGGTTGTTTTTTGGAGGGCGTGCTGGGGATGTATTTTTGGGGGATAGTTTTAGTTTTTTGATTTAATGTACTCGTTTCTTCGAGCCAGATTTTCCTTTTGATGAATTCAGGGCATTCGCTGGATGGTCACCCCTGCAGTTGACGCATCTAGCTGGGGTAGTTCTTTCCTTCGTACATTCCGGCGTCAGGTGGGATCCGGCACACTTGAGACATCTGGGAGTTCTGTCGCAGTTTGATGTCGCATGTCCCTATAGCTGACATATGTGGCATTGAATTATGGGCTTGTTTTGTCTTCTGAACTCCCAGATGACTCTGGTGTGTTCGATAACACGTACATTTTTGTTTAAGTAATCCAGGGTTACTTTGGCGTCGGGGACTACTAGGTATAGTGGTCGGTCTTTCGTAGTCATCCTGAAGATGTCTCTGACTTGGATTTTATGGATTTTTTCAATTTCCTCTGTTATGTCGCCCCTCCGCAAGTCCTCGTAGCACGAATGCATGAGATTTTTCATCCCGTCTGGCATAGGTATGAAACTGCACTTTTTCGTTTTTAAGTACAGTTTTTAGTTTCTCAAAGTCTTCTAAGTCTTTGGTAAATACGATTGAATTGTTAGTGTACTTTATCTCCAACGATTTTTTAATTTCGCCTTTTAATTTATTGACCATCTCATGATGGTGTGAGACATTTCCGTCAATAAAAATCGGAGGACGCAGTTTTCTTCTGTTTTTGTTTTGTTTTAGGGGCAGCGGTTTTTGATCTTTTAGGATTTTGCGATGTGGCATCCTTTTCCTCGGTGGAGAAATTGGCATCATTTAATTTTCGAAAATGGATTTTTTTTTGTTTTTTTGGATTGTTGTTGTTTTTTTTTCGTCATTTTTTTCGTCTTCTGAGTCATAGTTGTTTTGTGTCGCTATTGGGTCGTGCTTTCGAGATGTCTGACTTAGTATTTTATTGAAAGATGATACTTTTTTCGGAAATTCAAATCCGTCTTCCATGGTGCCCATCGGTAGAATTAATATTGCGTTAAGATCTTGAGTTGTATTTTTGCTATTGGTATACATTTGTCTAGCATTTATTTGTTCAGTGTTTTAGTTTAAAGCTTCATATTGCGAAGTGAAACTATCTTTCTGCAATTTTTCCTCGTTCTCCTTCTCTTGGACCCATGATAAATTGGCTGATTTGTGTACCATTGCTTGAACTGTCGTAGATTGTTGAGTGTCAATCTCATCTTACGTATGTCTTTTGTATGTAATTTGGGCCTATGGTGTCTTCTTCCATGTTGTTCCGCTTTTCTTTATTGATATTGGGGTGGAGCTGTGATTGGTGTTGTTTCCCCGGCACTCTGGGATAGATAAGTTTGGTGTCGCAGTTTTATCACTATCTAACTTAATTTCCTAACTTTCTATACTCCTTTTTTCTTATTTTCCCAGACTATTTTTATTCTGAACTTTATTCCGACTTCGCGTTATCGTTTTCAAGACACTTTTCATTGATTTCTGTACACTTTTTATTATCGGAAGCCGAGTTTATAATTTTAGTTAGTGTTTGTGTATCTATTTCATCCAAACACTGTTTGGGAATATTATTAGAGGGTAAAATGCTGTGATTGTTTGTATTATCTTGTATTGACGATTCGTCGTCGATATAGACAATTTTTAAGAAATTTTTGTTTTTATTTCTGAGTTATTGGGTTTTTCTTTTAATTCGTTACTGTAATTACCTAAACTCGTGTTAGTTTCTGTAATGGCCCTAGTTCGCCACTAGTGTCCGTATTCGCGTCACTTTTTTTGCTAATGTTTTTTTTTTCTCAATAGAAATTTTTGATTGTCTACCGGCTTTTTTTTAATATGTTTGTGTTTAAACGTACATTTACTTTTCAATTTCCTCGGTGATGTTTTCACTGATATTAACGATTTACGCACGCGAACGTTATTGTCTTTAATTAAGTTATCACTAATAAAGAGATCAGGGTTTATTACATTAAGTGTACGAATTTTGGCTTTGAGCCTGCGGGTGTACTCAGTCTCGTACGGGATGGTTCCCGTTCATGGAGGTGAGAGAATGGTTAGTATATCAATGGGCGCTGACCCCATTGATACCTTTTACAAAACACTGTAGATTTATAGTGTAGCATGATAAAAATACAATGCTTTTGTATTGTATTGTAACTCACGGAGGTGGGATAATTCGGTTAACCCACCTACTGAGTATGCAACTTTATACATACTTCTGTGTCTGTGGAGGTTAGGGAAGTACTCACTAAAACGCGTTTATTATGCTAACCAGTTTATTAACATGTTTGACTAGCGTCAGTGATCAGAACCATAAAAAATTACAATATGGGTACATGCATAACCGGGTACCAACAACAGGCAGCAACAATAAGATACATAATCTTACATACGTTCAAAAATTAATATATACATAAAAACAATCAAACAAATTATCACTCAACACTACACGGCGAGTCATACGGTAATTGTTCGAGGAATAAATAGTCTCCAAGGAACAGCAAATATATAAATCAAAATTATATAAATACACAAACGATAAATGTCGCGGAGTTCGCGAACTATAAAATTAGTTTATTAATGAAATTATTTTCCGTTTATTCAAAAAAAAATGTAAGATAATATTATATTACTGAATTACTCGAAAACAAAAAAAACACATAGGCTTTGTGGAAATTACGTCAATATAAGGGATCGGAAAATAATTTTATCTAGATTGAGCGTGCACGCCGAGTTTCTTAACGGTTTTTCTATAAAACAGCATAAAACATAAAAGTTCTTTAAAACGATGCCAATATTAGTAATAAAAAAACTCGTTATCATAATAAAATAGTTCTGATACCGTATGGTTCTTTGGCTAAAGAAATGGCGTGACACTAAATTAGTCTTATCACCATCGACTAAGAAAAGGTGCGATTTACTCCAGGTAGGAGAGATACAAAATAATCATTAACGATACCTGAGGCCAGCAGTCACAAGCCAATCACGACAATACTATCCAGGTAATCAGCTTGGGTGATGCTACCTGCACAAACGCCGGAGGCGTGGTTTCTTGATACGGTAGGTTTAATTTCTTATGACAATATTTGTATTAAGTAATCTACTCTTACCGCGTGATGGAACAAATCACAGATACTCGGTATTCTTCGGGAACTTAATCTCGGTAGTATGCACAATAAACAGATACTACGATTATTTTAATTCGCCGATACTTTGGTACGATATGATACGATATCCTAATCTTGATAACGATAAATACGACACGTAAATAGAGTTAACACTCTCGGAACTTTACAACTGCCTTGGCCAAGTATTCGTCGCAGACCCATTTCTTCACAAGATTTTGGGGAGAGGCAGCCTTTTTTTGAAATTTTTTCCCGAAAAATAACGGTAAAGCTAGTTCTAAAAAAACCATATAAAACGAATCGATGCCATAAATTCACCAATTACGATGTCTACCCAGAATTTCGTAAAAAGTACCTTTTTGTCAGAGGCGATACAAAAAACTATTGTTTGCACATCGCACATTTTTTTAGAGGAGATATTAAAAACTATTGTATATTTTCAGTTGTTATCTACTTGAATTGAAAATCAAGGTTGGGGCGTAACGAACCTCTTCGATGTCCAGAGCTTTGTTCCTTAGTTTTTTAATGTTCATTGGTCATCATAAAGAACGATATTCTACGCTTAGACGAAAACGTTTTATTGGTCCACATAATGATATTCTACTCAGAGCGGCGAAAATATTGTTACGCCAGGGCCGTACTAGGATACAAATTATTCTGAAATAATGACGAGTTCGTAGGGCGAAATATAGGAAAAATAAAAACGTTACATGTTTACCGGTGTTGCATATACCAAGCTTTTAAGCCCCTCACCACTTCCTTAATGATGTAAGAAATCATCTTAACCCTCTATAGCCCAATTTATTGTAAGATGAAAGAAAAAAATAATATTCAACATACTGATTCAAATGAGTTTTATTAGGAAATAAAAATATATAAAATAGCAAAACAATTACCCTTACGCATACTTAGGGGTATGTTACCTCAGAGTAACAGTGGACTTCAATTGGTATGAAATTGTAAAAAACAATTGGAAGTATAAATAATGATTGCATTTGGTGAACATCACTTTATGCACCCCATGAGAGCCAGGATTTTTGTACCTTCCGCGTTTATCACTGAAAGTGTCATTTTGTCTTCGGACGTCTTCTGGTGGCATTTCAGCGATTTTTCCTTTATGTTTTTTGTTTTCGATTTCTTGCTCAATTGATATACTGCTTGGGCGACTCCGTTTACAGCTGTTTGTTGTATCTTTACCTGCAACACAAAGACTGTGAGCTAAGTCTGTTTTAAATTGTAACAGACTTAGCTGATTTTTATTTGAAATATTGAGTGACTTACAGTCTCTTTTATACAGCAGCCATGCGTTTACAACACACACGTCCATAAGATGAAAGTAAATTTTATGGTACCATTTTTTACTTATTATTGTAGTTCTATATAGAGAGATATAAGTGAGTCAACTAAATCGACTCCTCCCATGAATTGATTGTACAGTTCTACTGCTTTGGGACATGGCACATGAATTTTTGAAATTGATTTTTTATCCCAGCGTTTTACATCTCTAACTGTATTAGCGCCAACAAAAGTACTGAGTAAAGGAACTGGTTTATTATCATACCATTTTCCTGAGGTCCCATCTATTTTTGTTTTTCGTTCTTCTAAGCTTCCTCTTCATTTTTTCGCCATTTCTTTGTCTGTAGAAAAAGTACATCCCCCCCTAGACGATCTGACCTTACTGTGCCCAGACTAAGAATAACCAGCCTGAATAATTCGATTTGTAATTTTGGGCTATTGAACCAATTATCGAAGTAAATTTTAAAGTAGTAGTTTCTAGGAACAATTTTTGAAAGTCTCATAACAACATTTCCGCTAACACCTACATCTGTAAGGGTGGGATCTATATCTACTGAACCAGAATATAATTCCCAGTTATAAATTACACCGTCTGATCCACACAACACAAAGGCTTTGTAGCCCCATTTCTTTGGCTTTTTTTTTCATATACTGCTTCAAGCTATGTTTTCCCTTGAAAGGAATCATTTGCTCATCTACACAAAGTTTTTCAGTCATAGGAATTTCATTAAATTTTGCGACTAATTTCTCAATTAGGGGCCGTATTTTGAAGAGCTTATCGTTACTATTGGCAGCTTTGGTGTTATCACTAAAATGAATTCTTGATTTTATTTGCTCCCATTTACTTCGTGACATAGTGTTTACAATTTTAGGAACCTGTGTCTCAGCTTGCCAGAACGTTCTTCTTCTAAGTAAACCCTATATCGACATTATAAAAGTATTCCTATAAATTGTTCCAATGAATCGTTAGTCAAAAAGAGAGGTTTATTGGGATCGGTTTGGCATGCAAACAAATTGCTTTGCTCGACAATATTATCTAATAAGTCTGAATCAACAAATTTTCTAAAGTACTGTAATGGACTTTCTGGCTCCTCAGGAGCAACCGGCAAACTTCCCTACCAAATTTCAATTCGACGTATTATCTTTGTTGTTATGAGTTTCCAATCTAACGATAGTTTAGTATTTTTTTTTTGTTTTTGATTTCAATGTTTCAATTTGGTTTTTCGAAATAATTTTATTTTTAGATTTCTTTGATTTGAAACAGTTTTCATATTTTTCTTTTCAAAAATCTCTTCTTCGCTGCTAATACTATTACTACTCATTTCATACTCACTCATCTCTTCTGATATATTCTTAGAACAGCTTGGTTTTTCTTCACCAAAAAGTTGGTCTTTATATTTCAAAATTTCGTCATTTTCTTCACCACTATCACGCAATAGGGAATCATCGGATTTATTCCCAAAATCCACAACTCTGGTTGAAATTTCTGAATATTTTTTCTTTGATTTTAGTCCGTAAAATTTTATTGGATTCATACTGAAATTTGAAATCAAATAATTAATAAAAACCTTTATAGCCCAGTGTATCTTCAAAGTTACATTCCTAAATTCAATCGTTTTATTATCCAAATACAAAATTTTTGAGAACATTCTTTAACACTTACCTCCTCACACTTGTAAATTGTCGTATTATATTTTTATTCCAACCTATTTGATATAAAATATAAAAATGAATATTCAAAGCCCGCAGTTCAACACTGTAAACAATAGACTCGCGCCATTAAAATTCTTCCCGCGTAATTTTACCAATAGCATATAGATGGCGCTATACAGCAATTAGTAACATAGAACTATGTTATTTCGAAGAGACTCTGGGATATTAACCCTTAACTGGCGTCCCTGGGACCACATAACTAATAGCTAGAAAAAAATAGTGTATTCAACAAAAATGGTATTTTTAATATTTTTGTACTTTATTTAACATTTTGTTATTAATATTTTATTAAAATATTTGTCAAATAAAAATAAATGTAGCGTAATAAAAAATAACTTTATTTGCTAATAATGTAAACAAAAATTTACAAAGCTGGAAGCCAACGCTCGTAAATCATTTAAGAAAAAAAAAATAAGTCAAAACAGAAAAAGTATAGTCTCTTTAAACATTAACCCGAGAACGCTCGCGCCTGAAAAGTTACGTTGATGCTCGCGGCTGGTCGTTTTGACCGACTACGAAATCCTTAAAAATGTCAGTATTTGTGTTGTTTATTAAAAGTATTGAGCTATTGATATACTTTTTATAGAAACTTTATTGGCTATAAACATAAAGTAGGTATGTTTTTGAGCAAAAATGAAAATGACAAACTCTTAATGCAATAAAAAAAACAAAGTGATATTCTTAACAAAAAAAGGTGCTAATTTTCTTCGTTTCCTACGCACCTTACACAAATATCTACCTTGTGTTCCTTGCAAACGTATCTTGAACAAGTTTGACAGGTTGTGGTGGTTTTCCTATTTTTCTTTGAGCTACAATATCCACATCTTCCTACAACACTATCAGCTCTTGTGGTTGGCTGCACAGGAATTCTAAGTACGTTGTGAATACTGGTTCGAATATTCACAGGTATATCCATTGTCAACCGTCTGTGTATATGCTCAGAACATAACTCCGGGGCAAAGCTCCTCAAAAATTCACGTCTCTTCTTGATTTTCTTTGCTTTGGTGTTGAACTCATAAATGACCTGGCTGTTGATTCCGCCAATATTCATTTCACAGAAGAAAATTGTTAGTGGCCACCTAGCAGTTTTTCGCGAAACTGAATAACTGCCTTTCATCTCATCGACTTTATCTACACCACCCTTGGTTTCATTATAATACAATATAATTTATGGTTTTCTGTTCACAGATTCCTCAACCTCACCCTGATGATGCATCGTCGATATCAAAGCAACCGTCTTACCTTTTTTAGGTACATAGGAAAGCAGAGTTATGTTCTTTGTAAATCCAAAAATTGTGCTTTTCACTTCCCTTTGTTTAGAATTGACGAATTCTTTTGGAAGCTCCCTTTTATTTCTTCTGATAGTCCCGACAATTGTTAATTTTTCCTTTAGTAAGTCTTGACCCAGGTCAATAGAAGTAAACCAATTGTCCATGGTTATATTGCGCCCTGACCCCAGAATAGGGCCAACAAGCCGCTTGACAACGTTGGCAGGACTATTATTTAGCAAGAAAGGACCCTCTGCTTGTTTCCCAGCATAAATTTCCATATTATAAGTATAATAGGAACATGAGTCCGCTAGAGAAAAAATTTTAATGCCATATCGGGCAGGTTTACTTTTTATGTATTGCCGGAAACTGCAACGTCCTCGAAAACCTTCCAGCATTTCGTCTATTGTAGTATCTGCTCCAATAGTGTAATTTTCTTGACATCTTTTTACAAATCCCTCAAACGAATGCCTAATGGGAGCTAACTTATCTGCTGTTTTTCGAGCTTCTCGGTCATGTATATTGTCGAACCGGATACAGCGCATTATAAACTGAAACCTAGACAAAGTCATAACACATCGGAAGTATTCTATTCCGGTGCCATCGGTGGCCCATAAATCCGAAAGATTTAGGTGTGAAGCACGTGAAACGCCGGCCAAATACAACAATCCCATAAATGCTCTTACTTCAATAGCGTCTGTATCTCTGGCATCTCTTTCCCGTGTATAGTTAGCACGAACGGACTGAATTTTTATATTTGTACATACCACTATTTTTTCTTTAACTTCATTAGGGAAAAATAACTTCCAAGAGGTTAGTGGTCTTACAGCAAATTTCGATTTGTTTGTGGGACCTTCCCGAAATCTCACAATATTCGCTGGTTTTACTTTTGCGACACGGCTTATCGGAGGATATTTACACCACAACATCCCAGATTTCCCCACATAATTCTCAAGGCGTTCAGACAAAGGCACATCGTCGTATGACTCATCATCATCACTATCATTCTGATCAGGATCTGACTGTTTCGAGCTCGTATCATGGTCGCTTTCTTCTAGAATATCTTCTTCAGGGTCCGAATCACCTCCAACTATCTCTTCGTCCGTTTCTATTTCCTCATACAATCTTTGGAAACGTTCGATTTCTTTTTCATGATCCATTCTACAAAATAAATAGATTTCTATAATATGTTATCTGCTATTATCTATTTGATTTTGCCACATTTATTTGATTATAACCCCCAATTTCCCTGTAAACAATTAATAATTTGGTACAAACCTCAAAATGCTCGCGCGTCGGTTAAAACGACCAATTATCAGTTTTCAGCTTCTAGCAACACTCTCTAACAAAAACCAAAAGTAGACTGGCCCGCCGGTTCGACTTAGGAAGACTCCAAAGCGCGTCGTAAAATGGCGGCCCAAATAAATGTGGGAGGGGGAAAAACACATCCTTGGCGGCAAATCGACCAGGATGCGAGCGTTCTCGGGTTAATAAGCATAAAAAAATATATATATTTAAAATTAAACTTCTACAAAAGAAACGTGCAAGGGTCCATGAACGTTTATAGTTCTTCACCTGTGGCACATCCTACACACGTTTTTTGCTACATTCTAGACATATTGTTCGTTTGCATGAAAAACATAGGTAAGCGGTCTTTCTTCTTTTTTTTGCAGGACATATAGAGCATGTTTTTCTTTGTCCTCGATCTAGTTTATCGGACTAATCAGCTTCAGTTTCATATAAATGTCTTTCTTGTAAGAGACGGCCAATAGATGACCTTAGCTCACGAGTTAGTTTATTATTGTGGAAGCGAAGTCTGAAGTAGGGCTCAATTAAATGTTTTGCTACATTTTTCATAAATTCCAATCTTGTCATAAGTTCTGTATCGCGAAGTGATTGGTGCATAATGTATGCATTAGTAGTACTCATATCTAAAATTCGAAAAAAAATTGCTATAGTCCAGCGATGTATTCGGCGGCTTGATGTGTATACGCTACATTTTTGATCCATTGAATCCACCCCTCCTTTTGTATTCTTATAGAAAGCAATGATTTCTGGTTTTTCAGTAACAGGGTCTGCCTCTATGGAATGATGCATCGACGAAAGTAACAAAACTGCTTTATTTTTTTTAGTGACATATGATAAGGGTATAGTCTTTGGTAAATCCATAAAGTGAAGACCCTACATGCCTATTACGAGCTGGTTGAAACTCAGCAGGAACCTCTTTTTCATTTTTTTTCATTGTCCCCACTATCGTTAGACTATTATCTTTAAGAACTTTTATTAAATCCAGTGATGTGTACCAATTATCGGTTGTAATGTTACGGTTTGTGCCATATAAAGGTTTACACAATCTTATAACTGCCTGAGTGGTAATTCCGTATTTTTTTCTGCCTGAGATAGTCCCGTGCTATCACTACCTTTTCCACAATATAAATATGTATTATAAACATAGCTTGTTCTGGCATCCGTTAGACATTGCAATTTTAAGCCATATTTTGCTGGTTTTGATGGCATATACATTTTGAAGCGGCAGTTTCCACGAAATGCTACTAGCATTTCATCTACTGTTGCATGTGATCCCAAAGAGAATGCGGCTTGTGAACTTGCATTAAATTTTTGTAAAAGTTCAGATATGGCTTCACTTGGATATA
This sequence comes from Galeruca laticollis, assembly GCA_963921935.1. Classification (NCBI taxonomy): domain Eukaryota; kingdom Metazoa; phylum Arthropoda; class Insecta; order Coleoptera; family Chrysomelidae; genus Galeruca; species Galeruca laticollis. The sequence goes on from OY998181.1 coordinate 108,306,070, forward strand.
TTAGCTTTCGGTCTTCTCGGTCATCTGGATTGTCAAACCTCAAATAATTCAAAAGCGTAACAAATTGTTTTGCAGATAAAGACAGTCTAAATATGTCTCGACCAGTCCCATCTGTTGCAAATAATGATCGTACATCTTCATGGTTGGATTTTAAATATAGCTGTATAAATAAGCAAGCCAAAAAAACACTTTATTTCATCTAATGTGGCCTCCCTGAGCTCTGTTCTGGATGGATCAGAGAACTTTTCTCTTGAACTTCTAATCTTCTTGTTTGTCCATTGAAGTACTTGTGCTATCATATCTTCTGTAAAAATAGAGATCCAAGCATTTACGGGATCCATATTTTTTGCAGCAGATCGGGAAGTTGGTATTTTAATAATATTGTGCGCTTGAGTCCTAACATTTTTTACTGGAGCAGTAGCTGACCATTTAAACCTATTTCTTCCATAATAGTACTTTGGAGCTACTGTACATTCATCTTCATCTCCACTTGCATGGTTATCAGAATGTTCATATGCAGATTGATCGGAGTCGTCAGTCTGAAGGTCAGGTTCTTCATCTGCAGATTAATCAGAGTTGGTGTCATGCTCACTTTCGAGAACAAAGTCATCCTCTTGTTCCGATAATTCTACATCACTGTCCAGAGTGTCAAACATACGCAAAAATTTTTCTTCGAAATCAGGATCATCATACCTGACACGTTTTGGGACAGGAGGCGTATCCATTTTTAACGGTAGCACAAAAATACAAGTAATAAAAAACATACAGAAAAAAGCAATTTGTTACGTACTTGCCGTCGTGAGGTCCCGGGGACCACGATCACACTGTCACGTAAAAACAGAAAATAACAACGCACCAACAATAACGACCCGTGGTCAAGGGCATACTAATTAGAAGGTACTGAGATGCATAGCTCTAAATTTCAAGTAGTGGTGGGGGTGCATACCAAAATGTATCAGCTTGGGTCCCAGGGACGTCACAACGCCAGTTAAGGGTTAAAGTGAAAACAGAAATTTTAAGTACGTTATATTTAGGATAATATCGTATGTTACCTTAAAGTAACATGGAGCCATAGAGGGTTAATAACATTTTTCCTAATAGGTGGATTGGTCGGGAAGGTCCATTTGCATGGCCACCAAGCCCCCTTAAATTAAATACAATGGATTCACTTTTTGCAGATATCTTAAAAGCAACACCGGTAAACGCAACGAACGAAATGATCGACAGATTAAACTTCCATTGTGACGCTATAAGGCAGAATCTTAAAATGCTCTTAGTTCTACCCTCTGTAGACTCCGGAAGTGTGTAGAAGTGCAAGGTGCCCACCTCGAACATTTATTATAGTTTTTTTTGTTTTTATTTGATAAGTTGTAGGCTAACCAACTAAATTTTTCTACATTTCAATATTTTCCTTATGTAAATAACACGATGTTCGACAGTATGCAGATCAGTTAGAAATGTTTGATTGTCTTTTAATACCTCATGTAAGTATTTTCAATAAATAATTACAATTGTTAATGATAATTTTCTTCAGAATGTCTTTATGGCGAATGGTTTCCTTGGCATGTACAACGATCTAAAAATCTGCATATCTCCTAAATCATAAATTTTATCGAGTTAAACAAAGAGTACCTTTTTGTTTAAAAATCGATTGAAAAATTCATTTTTGCTATCTATCGATTGTACAGGTTGTCCCTGTAAAAGTTACGGAATGTTAACCATTGGGCATGAGCCGCCCTTGGCCTTCAGATAGTAGTGTAGAATTATTTATTGCGTCAAACACACTACATAGACATACATAATCATCCATTACAAATTCATAATGTTCCAATGTATAATTTAGAAAATATAATTAGATATAAGTTCTGATTTCGCAACAAAAAGGCCTATAACACAGAAACGAGGGGTCGTATGAGCAATTTTTTTATGTCACAGCATTATCTTCACGTCATCTACTCACTCCCGAATTTTTGGCATCAAGTCCCGGAACACCTTGTATAGTAAGTACCTTTACTCTTTACTCCCTATTAGGGTATGAAAGAAACGAGAAGAGAAAAATGTTATTTCAACAAAATGTCTTGATAAAATTTTAAATATAGACTTTCTTCATGGTAATCACAGTATTATTTCTTCAATAACCTCCTTGATAAATTAATATTACTCTGTATACATCTACCGTCAAATGTTCAGAAATAAGAGAGATATTTTAATTTAGAAGTTTAAGTATTAAAGTATCTTGATACCGACATCAAACCCGCTGATACTAAGCGATTTTCATATTTCCACATTATGGATTTTGCTAATAAAACCCATACAGTAGATAAGCATTTACGGCACGATATTATGTAAACCAATATTGTTTTAATAATGGCTATAGAGATGTTTCCATCCAGATTATTATCTATCTAGATTTCAGTAATGATCTGGCGAAATCTGAGATTTAATTAATATATTTGTTATCAAACGGAAAATCTACACTTGCTGGTCTTTGAACATGCTCTGCAACAATTAACTATTTCGTAATAACTATTATTGTTCATCTATTTAAAAATGATAATAATTGTAAACAGTAACAACTTAACAAAGAACAACTTAATAAAACAACAAATTATATAAGTGTTTGTATATATACTGAATGACAAAAAAAAACGTATCACCTCATGTAAAGCAATTTATTAAAATAAACTTTGGTATACGTATTTAATGCGACATACAACAAACGATTAATGTTTGTACAAATAAAAATCAACCCAGCCCAATGTGATTGAGGAATTTATACTCTATTTCAAAAAGGTAGAGAGTAATAAACCCTTGTAAAATGACCATTCCAAGGGCGTACATGCTTGTGATTCTAAAAATCTCAATAATTGTGAATTTTATATTTCAGCAATATACAGTGCTACTCAAAAGTCCCCTCCCCCCTCGTATCTTTTGAACGGCTACACTTACATTAATAAAATTTGGAGGGTGAAAATAAAGTATTGTAAACTTCTCTACGAATTGTAACAGGTGACGTAATAGTAATAGATGACGTCACAGTGACACTCTGGCCAATAATTTTAAATAAGCATTGACATTGGCTACATAGCCATATTAATTTTGTTTGGGTTTACATTAATTTTGACGGATAAATTAAATAAATACCAAAATTATTATTTCATATTTAAATATTGAAGATTTTTCAGTCCGCCTCTGGTTAGTTGTCAAAAAAATTGACGTTTTTAATTTAATAGTATTTATTGCTTTGCAAAGTTTTTCTAAATAGCTTGAATATTTAATTTTATTATTGTTTAACGAGACGTTTAGATAGGCAAAATGGTACGTACTCAAGCCGACAAAGTAGCAGTTATCTTAATGATTGGTAAATCTAGAAAGAATCTCCATGAAGTGGAACGTTTATTTAATGAGAGATGCCCAAATCGCCATATCTCGAGCACTTATTTGAGGGAGCTTCTTCACAAGTTTGAAGCAACAGGTAGTGTTCAAGATGCCAAACGATCTGGTCGACCAACATTTAGTGATGATAAAAAATTGATATAGTTGCTGAAATGGTAGTAAACCCTCTTCAACTAAAGTTGCGTCTATCTGTGAAGTAAGTAAAAGTACAGTACAGAGAGAGTTGGCTAAAAGTAAATTTCATCCATACAAGTTAAAAATGGTGCACCACCTTTTGGATGACGACCCCGACAGAAGAGTCGAATTCTGTGAATGTATGACAAATAAAATTAGTCAAAACCCACATTACATAAAAACAATTTGTTTTAGTGACGAAAGTACTTTTTGTCTCAATGGAAATGTGAATACACAAAATGTAAGGTATTGGAGTGACACAAATCCTCACACCTTTCGTGAACAACATACCCAATTTCCAGAAAAAGTCAATGTTTGGGCAGGTATTTTGGGAAACCACACAGTTGGTCCTGTTTTCCTAAATTCAAATTTAAGCGGCGAAGTGTATCTGGAGATGTTACAAATTGCAATTGAGCCGTTAATTCTCGAAATTCTGGAAGATAATCAAGATGAATTCGGTCATCTGGAAATAACATTTCAACAAGATGGTGCTCCTGCACATTATTATGGTGCAGTAAGACGTTACCTGGATGAAGAATATCGAGGTAGATGGATCGGCCAGCGAGGTCCTATAGAATGGCCACCTCGATCACCAGATCTGACACCATTAGATTTTTTTCTATGGGGGTACTTGAAATCCATGGTTTATACTACGGCACCAGATAGCATTGGCGTTTTGAAAGAAAGAATTACTGAAGAATGCAATGCTATTTCAGCTGACACATTCGAACGAGTGCGACAAGAGTTTACTAATAGGATGTATTACTGTCAGGAAGTAGATGGAGCACATTTCGAACACTTGCTATAAGAATCCATTGTTGATATTTGATTAATTAAATTTAAAAAAATAATTTCAATAATTTTGGTATTAATTTCAATAATTTTGGTATTTATTTAATTTATTCGTCAAAATTAATTTAAACCCAAACATAATTAATATGGCTATGTAGCCAATGTCAATGCCTTTCAAACGAGATATCACTTGCCATAAGGTCCTATTTAAAATTATTGGCCAGAGTGGCACTGTGACGTCATCTATTACTATTACGTCACCTGTTACCATTCGTAGAGAAGTTTTCAACACTTTATTTTCAACCTCCAAATTTTATTAATGTAAGTGTAGCCGTTCAAAAGATACAAGGGGGGGAGGGGACTTTTGAATACCACTAAGTAAGTACATTCATTCGGCTTTAGATAAAATTTTGTGTACATTGTGAATTTACCGAGATCTGTTGATTGTAGAGATTTACTAAAGACATTAATTTGAAAAAGTATATCATACTAAACAACCTATGTTTTCAAGAATGTCAATTATTGTTAGTATATCCGCATTCTATTTGAGAATATAATTTGTTCTTGTATCCTCTTGATATTGTTGTGAATTTAAAGGTATGTGACAAATCCTGGTTTCTTTTAGCAGTCTCTTTTGTAATAAATTCTGTCACCGGTGTAACAAACTCGAATAAATTGGTCCACCACTTTGAAATAAACGCTAGTTTATGCTCTAGTAAATCTCCTAAATATTTGGTGACGACGTTTATTTTTTGTGCCCCTGGTTTCTCTCTCAGGAATAGGCAGCGATGTCACCAGTTCCGCCAGGCACGAGGGAGAACGTGAAATTCCCCCCAAAAGAAATTGAGAGAGGGAGCCTTTCGGGCTCGAGCGGTAAGGGATCGCCTGGGCTTAAACATTCGCCAGAAACAAGTTTGTTCGGTCAGCTACGTGCGTGAAACATCAAAAGGAAACTATAAGAATGATCTGGCTATGGGTACGAATAAACCAGATTCAACTTAATAAAAATGAACATTTATATTACCAACAATAAAGACAGTACGGCCCTTATAATTTCGCTGTCCTACGTTTTTTCTAATGATATATTTAATGACAGATATATTCCTAATGAAATGTTTAATGACAGATATATTCCTAATGAAATATTTAGTGACAGATATATCTCTAATGAAATATTTAATGACAGATATATTCCTAGTGAACCCCAAGGGCACCGCGCGAAGGTCGAATGTCAGTCTGTCGGTTTTGACTCGTTCAGTCGAAGGGGTTCGTTTGGTACACGCCGTATATTGCAGTTGTGATCTACCCCAACATCTGAGGCGTCGCTACTTAGTCGTAACAGTTTCGTGAAAGGAATGCACGAATTCCTATGTGTCATCAAAACGATTTACTATAATTCGCTAAATAGAATCTGCTGACTTGCGATTTTCGGCTTCGTTTGTCTGGTCCTTAAAGCCGTTTCTAATGCTAATAACCTGCTTCCTTCATATACCGTTGGGGACGGAAATTTATGTATGAAAATCATTTATTGCTTCTGCAACAGCTATTACAACCAAATGATAAAAATTAAACTTATAACAAAATGATAAAAATTAACTTTACAATAAAACGCGAAACAAGTCGGGAAGCGAGTTTCGATGGCCTATGATAGGTTACAGCTAATTATAAGCGTACAGTTTTAGTCTACCAAAGAAACAATTATGAGACTCACACAAAAAAATCAAACACATTTAAATAGCCGGGGGTGAGTTCTTTCACTACCAGGGTGGGTATTCCCTGCATACTAACTCGACGACCAGTTCGTCACTAATATAATTCCTTTTACCCCTCACCTAATATGTGGGATTGTGGTTCAGCGATTGACAGTACGAATATTACCAATAATTTTCAAGTTAGGACAACAACAAACATATTTCCCTCTAATAGACTAAAAAAACTTACAAAGCGTCTGTTTCTTCAGGTTCCTAATCTGGGGCCGGGTGGCTTGGTTACCGACGGTTGAGGACCCGAAGGACGCGACGAAACGGCACCGAAGTTACGATGATTCACTCTCTGAACTCTTTCCCGGGGTCTTGTCTGAGGGGCAGTCCGTACGGCCGATAATATTTAAAATAACTAGCCAAATGGACCGACGATCCACGCACCCGCATTTTTAGATTTAAAATTGTTATTATTCCACCGACCATCGAAAACATTCCCAAACCACCGAAGGCACGTCACCGCAACTTTCTACCAAACTTCAACAAAATACTAAATTCCATACACTTTTGAAAAATGTCTCCTGTACACCTTTCACATAACAAAAATCCAAAAAGTAAAAATCTTCAGTACCCCTAATACTTCGCTCTCAAATATCGGAGACATTTAAAAATTTTCAAAATCAATAAATAACATTCAATTTCATAATTCCTGACACCTAGCCAGCCCAACGCATATATCTATGTATCGGCAACGATACATGGTTTGTCTTCAACACTTACACTCCCATCCTAGACACTTTTTGTCAAATCATTTCCGCACACTTCTGGGCTTCGCTGCTTCCAGAGACCAACCCCCAATTCACCCCAACGCAGCACAACCCTCCAGTCACCTTCTGGCGAAAAGCCCACCCAACAACTCTCGTTTCTAGACACTTCTAAACAAATTTTCCTAGTCACCTTTAAAAAATTTTCTTACTAGACACTTTTAAACCCCAACCTAATTTCTCGGTCAACGCGCACTAAACCACCCAACACACCCCCAACACAGCCCTGAAGAGGAAACCTATCCTATACCAGGGCAGCATCAAGAAAACGACAAATCAACCAAGAAAACCCCAACCCACCCCAAACTCATCACGAATCTCTCTCTCTCTCTCTCTCTCGCACATTCAGTCTATTTGATCTGTAACTGCGGGTCTTGTTATTCAATAACTACACCTTGTTTGTACAGATCGTAACATTTATTACAGTTTAGCATATTTCTTATTCCTGTGCATGAGTTAATAATAATCATAAATTGTTGAAGATTTCTGTATTATAATTTTAATTACCTTTTCAACGATCCTTATAAGAAATGTATAGTAGTTATTTTTAATATGAAACAGCCATAACCTAGAAAATTCCTACGTTTGATAATGAGGTAGAAAGTTAATTAAACAATATAATTGAAGGATTATTTGCATTTCATTAAAACGTAAAGTGAAATTTTTTTAGGTATTGTGTCGACCTCGGTTCAGTTGCAGTAATAAATTTTACACTAAGAGATTTTTTATAATAGAACTGAAATGAATTTCCGTTATTATTGTTGATAATAACAAATCTTGTATAAAAACAAGATGTTTTGATTGTGGAATAACATCAAATCTAAACATATGCTTTACATATTGAAGTATTTCAGAAATCGGATTTATTATAACTATGATACATACAACTAAATGATAAAATGAAAAAAGTTCAAAAACATCAACAGGTGCGTGAAAAAATGTGAAAATTATGTAAACAAATATGTCGAATCAGCTATAATATACATTATTACTCAATAAATAAAAATTCAATAGCATTGTCAGTGACTCATGTTTAACTTGGTAAAATGCATGGAATGCATAATTTTTTTTCGAATACGAGTTCTTAAAATGATTTCCCCTACTCCAAAATTTACACGCCACCATTGAACTGCACTTCCCTCCCATTGCAAACCCCGTATTTCTCTATAATTTTTAAATGAGTTACTGACAATGCTATTGAATTTCTAGTACACATTATGTTACTTGTTCACATTATTCCTAAATTTAACTGTAGTACATTTTATTTTCCGCTCTTACAAAGATATCTGAGTATTAAATAACCATTCTCCAATATTTTTTTTGCATTCTCAATTTCTATTAGTTTTCGTCACATTTCTTTGTAAACTATTTTCTTCATTTGCGATCGTATTGATAAATCCTTCTGCCTTTTCAGGCGTCGGATTGGGATTACGGTTCCGATTCTCTTTGTACCCATTTTTTCCAGTCCACTCTATTTCTTGCCATTGTTCTCATTTCCTTCAACGTATTTCCCTTTTTTTAAACCTATTTCTCTTATTTGGTCTATCCATTTCCTTCTGGGTCTCCCTCTTCGTTTTTTATTTGTTTCCAGCTTCCATTTTTCCAGTTAGCCGTGGGCAACATTTGTTTTAACCTTGAATGCTCTAGCTTTATCCAACACTATGACGGAATTAATAGGAATTAAATCCAGCATTTGATAGAAATACTCTTAAAAACAATCTGCATTCAATTCGTCGTGATAATATTTAATATAAAAATTCAAGCAAACCACATTTGTACAAAACCTATATGATTTATTATTAAACGACAATCCGTTAATATCGCTCACTAAGGTCTATGAATGTGCAAACTTTCAAGTTACTAGCCTTTACAGTTTTCGAGTTGAAAAATCAATCAGACTAACATGATGATATTTTAATTTTACAACAATGTTGAATTTTGATTTCTTCGTTACGAGAGTAAATTAGGCCCGAGAACCAGTTCTTTAAACTCAGAAGAATTAGTGAGCAGGCATGAAACTGCAACACCACCAACAGAAGAACGGAGCAATTGTTTCAAATACTCTGAAATTGAGTGTACATCTGACAATGTTAAGCAGATCCATAAATCAGTCCCCCATACAATTTCAAAATATTACAGGACTTAACGATAATCAAGAGACAGATTTTATATGTGACCCTGCTCTGTGCTCAGTAAATGATAACACTCGAGATAGAGTATTAAGCACTGGTATCAACCAAGATGTTTCAAACTTAGATTCATCGGCGGAAAACATCGCTTCCTAACGCAAACTCTATTTAAAACTAACTTAATTAATGAACAGGAAGTCAAAATATCATACCTAATGTACTCCGAAAGTTCTGGGAAACTTTTTTGTACGCCATGTCAACGTTTTGGAGGAATTTCAAAACTAGCAAAAGAGGGATTCAATGACTGGAAACACGGAAGCGACTACTTAAAAACCCATGAAAATGCATCAGACCACAAATCTTGTGTCTTGTAATGAAAAGAAGAATGACAACGGCCGGAAGAATTGACTCTCAGATTATGATTCAACTTGAGGATGAAAAGAGTTATTGGAAAAATGTTTTGAAACGAGTAGTTGCAGTTGTGAGGTCCTTACCTGCTGCTGGTTTACCTTTGAGAAATTTGGGTCGACACATAATTGAGGTAATTTCATTATGTGTATTGAACTAAGATCAGAATTTGACCCTTTCCTAGCGGCTCACATTTCGAAGCATATAAGTCCAGGCCAAGGACACACTTCATACTTGTCCTCCACCACATATGAAGAATTCCTTAAAGTGATGGGTCAAAAAGTCACACAGTAGTAGCTGAAATAAAAGCAGCAAAATATTTTTCTTTAGTGATCGATTCTAAACCTGACGTTTCCCATGTCGACCAGTTATCTAAATAATAAGGTACGTTCCTGAAAGTGGAAAGATTTCTCTGCTTTCTACCAAATGTTGGACACAAATCAGAGGAGCTCTTCCAGGCTGTTATGGATTTCCTGAAAAAGTATGAAATTGATATAGAAAACTGCAGGAGCCAGGCATATGATAATGCCTCTAACATATCAGGAAAATATACTGGTCTGCAAGCTAGAATTCGAGAAGCAACACCAACAGCAATGTATTCTCCTTCCAGTGCTCATTCACTGAATTTAGTCGGGGAGAATTCGACAAGTAGTTGCAAAGAAAGTCGTGACTTTTTCATGCTTCTTAACAACCTGTTCAATTCCTTTTCGTGCTCTACCAAAAGGTGGTAATTTATATTTTACATATTACTTTCAATATGTTATTTTAATACAATTTGCATAACAATTACGTTTTTCTTTTTTTAGTATTAAACATTTAATTCAACTCCAAATTAAATTAAATAGTATTTATATATTGAAAAAAAATGTTACAAACTGATAATTTAATCTAAACATACATTAACTTAGGGGCGGAGATTTGTCGCTAGCCCTTAGGCGGCAAAATTTTAAATCCGCCACTGACGACGACCTTTCACAAATAGAGACTTTAAACCCGTTGATAAACCTTCTAAAAAAGCTTGTGTTTTTGATTATAATTCAATTGAACTTCGTGGACTAACGTAGATATTCAACTATATTAATAATCTTAATCTGATAACATTAATGTCGAAATTAATAGTTATTATGTATAGATATGGTACAAATTCATGAATGTTTGAACTTCGATGGGTTTCAGATCGGAAGGTAAATAAGAACGTTATGTTTCGACTTGATGAGTACACACTTGCTCGTATAGCAACTAAGTAACGATATGTTAGACTTAGTAACTCTGACTGTTTGAATTTGAGTGAAGTCTACATCGATATGTAACGACTACTCACTGAATTTAAGTAATGACTACTTCGTAATGTAATGATGACTCTTCGTGATTGAGCGATGAACTGAACTGAGTGTTGAACTGACTTCGTTGTTGAGTGATGAACTGAACTGAGTGTTGAACTCGATTGAGTATTGAACTCGAAAACTAATTAAGAAACGACGTGTTTGACTTAATAGAGGTGAAACGATGTATTTCGACTTGAATTACACTTAGAACTTGAGTTTCAACCTTGTTGCACAACTTAAGGAACCGGTTCACTTCTCAACCAACTGACTCGTTAATAATGTAACCGATTGCGTAACTTTTTGATAACTGCTTAACCAAGTGTGAATGAGTGTTGAACTCAATTCGTTGAGTATTGAACTGATTTCTGCACGTTGTAAGACGTATTAAATAGAAATCTCCAAGGGGCGTGTTAACACGTGAATTGGGGTCACTAAAAAGAAATAAACATTTCTTATTGGCCAGTATCATTTGACTTGTCGGAACCATCGACAAGAATCAACACTGCACGCCTCCAATAGATATTTCAATTACTATTGAATGGTGAGGCCGTTCTATTGTAACCTTTTACTCAGAAATGTTATTCAAAGTTTTATTACAAACCTTCCGAACATCTACCATATAAATTCAAATGCAATGTGACAATAAGTCTTTTACGAGTTTTACAAGGTGCTATTTGGTTTGCTCGAAGCAATACGGCGTTTACGATTCCATTAACACAATAAAATTATAAACGGTTTTAAAGATTAAAACTAACTTTTCTGCATCTGTCAGATGCCCTGATTAATATTATATCATAAAATTGTCACTTGTATACACTTCGGGGGATGTATCGTGTTAACAAACCGAAATTTCTCCAAAAGTAACCAAAAATACAGTATATCTGGATTTATAGGACCCACTGTACTCGCTATAGTCAGCTGAAAATCAGTAAGGTACATCTGTGAGACACCTTGAAAAGTATCCAATTATAAAATTGGCCACTTGTATCATACTAAACCCGAAATTTCTCCAAAAAGGACAAAAATGTGGCACTTCAGGTACCATAGCACCCGTTGTACTAGCTCTGGTGAGCTAAAAATCAATAAGGTTCATGTATAAGACGCCCTGAACAATATTCAATCATGAAATGGGTCACTTTCATACACGCTGGAGGCTATATCTTGCTAACAAACTGAAAATTCTCCAAAAGTGACAAAAATTTGGTACCTCAAGTACCATAGCATTCGTTGTACTGCTAGTGAGCTGAATCTCAATAGGGTTCATCTTTGAGACGCCCTGAATAAGGTCCAATCATAAAATTGGTCACTTGTATATACTGCGGAGGCTGTATCGTGCTAACAAACTGAAATTTCTCCAAAAATGAAAAAATGTCGTACTTAAAGTACTATAGCACCTGTTGTACTGGCTGTGGTAAGCTGAAAATCAATAGGGTTCATCTGTGAGATGTCCTGAACAATATTCAATCATAAAATTGCTGATATGTTGAACTCCAGAGGCTGTATCGTGCTAACAAGACATGTAACGAAAACTGGCCGACGACGACGACATACACACACGATTTTTTTTCTAAAATCCATTTTTTCGTGTTGTTCTTGATGAAAAACGTAAAAATAACTCAACATTTTTTGTTAAATTTCAGCTTTTTTGTGGCTAAACCAATACTTTTCTCTCATATTAGATAGGTTGGGCGGAAAAGTAATAGTGTGAAACGTGACATTTTCCTAAATTTTAACTATAAGATTTCATCACAATGCGACAATATGTCTTTCACGAACTTCACAATGTGTTATTTCGTTTGCTCTAACAATGCTACTTTACAAATAATAGTACGAAACATGATATTTTGTAAATATCAAACAAAGCTACAAATAAAGTGAATTTACCCTTTGAATGCACAAAAATACCGAAAGGATACAAAGATATCTACAAATATCTTAACACATTTTTACAATGCTACCAAATAAAATTAATTTACGCCTTGAAATGTATAACAATGGCGAAAAGAAGCAAAATGAGTTTCATATCTATAAATATTTTACACGTTTTTAAAAAAGTACCGTAATCTATACATTTCAAGATTTCCTAATATTGAACAGCTTGCCTAGGGTTTTAAATTTAAACCGATTTGCTTTCCAGACTTTTGTAAGAGTTTGTCCTTCGTTCGGCCAAGTTTCATCTAAATAGAACATTCATTTTCCATATGTTCTCAATCAGTATAGCCCTCAAATATTTCCGTCTCAAACAAACTATCACTTGTTTTTCCAACAGTGCTGATTTACGATCCTGCTTCTCCCAAATGAAATTTTGTTCTCTTTATTATTGGTAAATTTACTTATTAAGGTAAAACTTTATTCCTAATATCATGTTTAACTGCTCGTCGATTTCAATAGGTTTTTTCCCTCTTGGCTCCTTCGCAGGTTCCATAATTAAACCGTTTTTTCTGTGTTTTACAAGTTTGCAAATGCTAGTTTCTCCACTTTCTGACATATTGGCACATTTTGAAACTACACTGTGAACGGTACACGTTGGATGATCGTGCACGAGATCATCATATATGTTTCTAATCTATTTCAGAGAGGTGTATAGTAATAAAATGGTAAATTCCATCCATCTCGGTCCAATTTCGGTGTCGGACATAGGCGTAGGTCTTGAAATAGTATTGTATGTAATATTAAAATTTCAAGTAATTGCGTAAGAGAATTAGGGGTATGTTTTCTGGCTTGAAGTGTCAAAATCAAAATATTGCGTAGGGATTAGTTGGGTAGTTATACAGTTACGTTTTGCGTTTAACAGGTACCGTTTAACCTTCTGTTAGGCGCGCCCTTGTTTGTAACTCCGTTAGTTGCGATGGAACTACCAGCTCTCATGGACGTCCTGTCAACTGGTATTAAGGTGCCTTCAGGATAGAGATGTAAAATTCTCGGTAATAATCTTTAGGGGAGTATTCTCGAGAATATTCCCGAGAATATTCTCAAGAATTTCTATGTAATGATGCTTCATATCCCAATGAAAATTTTTGTTTGTCAAAGTTTAGTGGAAGCGGATAAAAAATAATAACTAGTTTGACTCTTTTATTTTATTCGCCAACGTTTCGGTGCAAGAAGGTGACGAATTGCACCGAAACGTTGGCGAATAAAATAAAAGAGTCAAACTAGTTATTATTTTTTATCCGCTTCCACTAAACTTTGACAAACATTCTCAAGAATATTCTTAAGTTGGAAAATTTGCAATTATCTATATACTGTCTTCCCATTGTCATTTTTTGTATTAAAATATTTCCAAACGCTACTTTTCGGCTTTGTGGTACCCTTCTATTTATTTTGCTCCATGTTTTTATACTTATAGAGGGTCTAAACTGAGCCAAAATAAAACTAGTCTCACCATATCATTTACAATTCACACAGCTGTATAGAAGTATACGTTCGCGGCGTTCGCGCTTCTAGGGGATTTCCCTGAATCACTGTTGCCTGCCAGACGTAAAACACTGTTGCCAGAGTTATAGAAAATGTTAGAGAAAGTCAAAATTTTAAAAATCATTACAACTTATTTTAATGTAAATTATGTAGAAAAACTTCTCTAGGGAATATTCTCGGGAGAATTTTCTTACAGAGAATATTCTCGTTCTCGAGAATATTCTCCTCTCACATCTCTACTTCAGATAAAGAAAAGAGACTAATAATCATCCATATTGGAAGCCAAGAGGGATGTTTAAAAGAAGGTTTGCTTAGTCGTGCCATATGGGGACATGAATTCGGATGTTTTTGACGACCATTTTGGTGAAATGATAAAATATATTCCGGCTGATTCAGTAGTAGTTATGGATAACGCATTGGCGACGCATAGAGATGATTCCAAATTCATCTTGTAGAAAACAAGAAATTATTGACTGGTGTTGTGGGATCGTCTATATTTTTAAAATTTCACGTCTTGATTCGTAACACACTACTCAAAATGATGTGATATTATTTTTTATTTAAGAACAGTACAATAAACGTCAGAAAAGTAATAAAATGTGTTCTGTCATAACAAATCTAAAACAAAGTAAGTATGTTACATAAAACAAAACTAACAAAATTAGGTTAGAGAATCTTCTTTTTCTTGTCGTGTCGCAGGAGTCTTGGTTCCTCTGTTATAAGTGTCGAACTTTTGTAACTTTGAAGTATTTGACACTAACATAGGTCCCCGCGTTGAAACACTTTAGGGTTTCAAAATGAATTGACTTGGTTGGGTAGAACGCATATCTTGACTACAGGACGCTTCAGCTCGGTCGTGGCAGTTCTAATGGTTACGGATCGTATGATGTTATCAACGCCAGAGTGGATTTGGAGGATTCGTCCGAGTTTCCATTTGAGTGGTGGGAGGCCGTCTTCTTTGACTATTACCAACGTGCCTACCTGAACTAGTTGAGGATAATTTACCTTCCATTTGACTCTGGTCTGAAGGTGTGAAATATATTCTTTGGTCCACCGTGACCAGAAGTGTTGGACAATTTGTTGTGTTCTTTGAAAACGTGAGAGTCTGTTTTCTTTGATATTAAGAAGACTTGGTTCAGGGATTGTCGTCAATGATTCTCCTATTAGGAAGTGCGCAGGAGTTAAGGGATTCAAATCATTTGGATCATTGGATAATGGATAAAGTGGTCGGGAGTTTAAACAGGCTTCTACTTGACACAATACAGTCACAAACTCTTCGAAAGTAAGAGCTGCATCACCCATTATACGTTTTAAGTGGTGTTTAGTAGACCTTACGCCGGATTCCCATATTCCTCCTAAAAAGGAGATTGTGGGGTAATAAATTGCCACTGTATACCCTCCTTAGAGAGATTATCTGAAATATATTTGTTGTTAGTGTTAAGAAATGATTTGATTTCATTGTTTGCGCCAACAAAAGTTGTACCATTGTCTGAGTGGAGTTCATGGCATTTGCCTCTCCTAGACACAAAACGTCGTAAGCAAGCAATAAAGCATTCGGAAGTGAGGTCACTTACAGCTTCTAAGTGCAGGGCCTTTGTAGCAAAGCAAACAAACAATGCTACATAGGCTTTGTTAGTTTTTGGGTTTCTTCCCTTTCGATCTCGAAGTAAAAATGGTCCGGCGTAATCTAGACCGGAGACTGAAAATGGACGAGATGGTGTGATACGAGATGATGGCAAATTGCTCATTAAGTATTGTTCAGGCTTGGCATTGAATCTAAAACATCTAATACATTCACGTACGACGTTTTTCACTAGTCTGCGGCCAGATAGTGGCCATAATCTTTTCCTAATGGAAGCAAGAAGAGCTTGTGGCCCTGCATGTAAGAGTCTGGAATGTTCAGAGCGTGTTAAGATTAAAGTTAAGTGGTTCTTATATGGGAGAATGATTGGATGTTTTTTAGAAAAGTTAAAAGTAGAATTGTCTAAACGACCGCCAACCCGTATTATCAAATTCGAATGGTCAAAAAAAGGGTTTAGGCTAAGGAGTCTGCTCCTTTTTCCTAGCGGCTTAGAGTTGACTAGATTGTAGTAGTCATCGGGAAAATGATGACGTTGTACGGAACGAACCAGAAAGGTTAAGGAATTCTCAAGTTCATGAGTTGTCAGTGGTCCAAGTCTTTTAGAGTTTTTGTTTTTAGGTTGAATGTTGTTTATGTATCGTAAAACATATGCAAACGTACGTTGAAGCTTTGTGAAACTTGAAAACCGTTCAATACATGAAATAATATCATTCTCAAACTCATTTACGTAATTAGCAAATGATGAAATATTTGTACGAACTTCTGGAAGATCATGAATAATAGTGCTAACCTTTGTTAAGTCACATGACGGCCAATATGTAGTTGGTTTTGCTAGCCACGATAGCCCGTGAAACCAAAATTCGGAATTTATTAGGTCTGTTGGGCTAATTCCGCGTGATAGTAAGTCGGCTGGATTATCCGTGGTATTCACGTGTCTCCATGATTGAACTTTAGATAGATTCTGAACTTGCGATACACGATTGGCGACAAAAGTTTTGAGAATGTGCGGTGAAGAATTTATCCAGGCTATACAAATCGATGAATCAGTCCAATATGTGATATTCTTGGGATGGAAGGCACTCGATACCTTTTCAACTAGCTCTGCCAATAAGAGTGCGCCACAGAGTTCAAGTCTTGGTATAGTAATTAATTTGACTGGAGCCACACGTGTTTTGGCACAGAGTAAATTAGAACTACAATTTCCTAAAGAATCGTTACAGCGAATGTAAATGCAAGCACCATATGCTGTTTGTGATGCGTCGCAGAATCCGTGTATCTGTTTTGTTATAAAGTTAGACAATATGACTTGTCTAGGTATTTTTAGACAATTGATATTGCGCAATTGAGAGTGGTAGTTAGACCAAGTAGTATGTAGGTCACTAGGTACCGATTCATCCCAGGAAATTTTCAATTTCCAGAGTTCTTGCAAAATTATTTTTGCTGTAACCGTGACAGGAGATAATAGTCCAAGTGGGTCAAATATATGTGCAGTAGAGGATAGTATTTGTCTTTTAGTAATCTTTGATGGCAAGTTAGAAACGTTGATGGAAAATTGTAAGCAGTCATTAGAAGGATTCCAAAGCAGGCCTAACGTTTTGTTTGGGGTTTTATCACCGATATGTAAAGTACTAGAGTCCGCTTTGAGCTCAAAATTCTTTACGTTAGAATTCCATTTCCTCAGAGGAAAACCATATTTCAATAAAAGTTTAGAAAGTCTTTCTTTAATGCTATATATTTCATCTGCAGTATTGGCTCCAGTGAGGAGATCATCAACATAGAAATCATGTAATATAATATTACAGATGTCAGGTAATTCACTCAAATGACGATAAGCTATTTCATGAAGTGATCTAATAGATAAGAAGGCAGCCGATGCAGTGCCATAAGTCACAGTATTTAGCTGATATGTCTTAATGTCGTCGTTGGGTGTGAATCGCCAGAGAATTTTTTGTAAGATTCTTTGTGTTTGTGTTACCAATACCTGGCGATACATTTTCACTATATCAGCACTAATAACGTAATTATGTTTCCGAAATTTCAAAAGAATGTAAAATAAGTTGTCTTGAATATTAGGGCCTACCATGGTGATATCATTGAGTGATAGTCCAGATGTTGTTTTTGCTGAACCGTCAAAAACTACACGTAATTTTGTTGTGGTTGAGCTATCCTTTAAGACACAGTGGTGTGGAAGGAAGAATCCTGAATCGTCAACTTGAGAATTAGCAAGAGATATGTGACCGAGTTGTATATATTCGTCTATGAAATTGTGATATTGTATTTTTATGTCAAGATTCTTATCAAGTTTCTTTTCTAAATTTAGAAAGCGGCGAACAGCTGTATTTTTTGAATCGCCAAGTACAGAAGGATTGTTTTTTAGTGGTATTGTGACTATAAAGCGTCCGTCATTGTGTATCGTCGTTGTATTTTTGTATTGTTCCTCACAGAGTCTTTCTTCATCAGAAAGGTATAAAGCCTTTGGAACTTCCTCGATTTCCCAGAATTTTGTAAGCTGAGATTCTAGAATATTAGTGGAGAGAGAACAGTGGTGTGTGACAAACTTATGATTATTAGTAAATATGGGGCCTGAAACTAACCATCCCAATTTTGTTTTTTGTAAAGTAGGTAGGCTATTGCCTACTTTCATCTGGCCTATACACAAAAGTTCCCAAAAGGTATCAGCACCGATCAACAAATCAATTGGAGCAGGTTGGTAGAACGTGGGATCAGCCAGCGCAATTTTGTCAGGAATGTTTAGTGTACTCAATTCAAGTGGTAAGGATAGCAAGTGGCCTGTAATTTGGGGTAAAATAATACAGTTTATTGACTTTGAAAAGTTGTTGATATTTGATTTGAATTTTAGTGACGTTAAAGATTGAACATTGCGGGACATTTGACTAATTCCTGATACTGAAATGTCAATTTGCCTTTTGTTTAGTTGTAAAATGTTACACAGTTTTTCAGAAATAAAATTTACTTGACTTCCACTATCAAGTAATACCCTGCACTGATGTGGAATTTTAAATTTGTCAAAAACAGTGACAAGAGCTGTAGAAAGTAGAATCTGAGGTGATGTATGGAGTCTAGTTGTCATGCTAATCTGTGTATTATTAGAATTTGAAATAGTACCTGAACCTCCTGGACTATCAACTGTCAATTCATTCACAGGCATTTGATTTTCATTTACATGTGAATTTGGAAAATGGAGTGATGTGTGGTGTATTTTTCCACATTTTCTACAACCTGAAGACTTGCACTCTTTGGTTCGATGATTCGAACCTAAACAGTTAATACATAAGCGTAAACGTTTTGCAGTATTCAATTTCTCAGATGGGGATAACTTTGTAAAATCAGGGCAATAGTATAAAGTGTGATTATTGTTACACAAATTACAATTGAGTTTGTTGGATGTTGTTATAAATGACTTTGATTGTTTGTGAGAATTATACTTCAGGTTACATTTGGGTTCTTCAGGTAGGTTCTAGTCTATTGATGATAAAACTTTACAACGTTCTTCAATGAATTTTAATAATTGTTTTAAAGTAGGTATGTTAGCTGCATCATTGCGCGATTCCCATGCCCGATGGGTAATACGATCAAGTTTGGTAGTAATTAAGTATACAAGTAAATCATCCCAATAATCAGTAGGTCTCTCTAAAACATTTAAAGCATTTAGATTTTTTTCAACATTATCAAGAATAAAATTTAGACCTTCATGAGATTCTTTAGTTAACGTGGGTAATTGGAATAAACATTTTATGTGATTCTTTATTAAAGTTTGTTTATCTTCAAACCTATCACAGAGTAATTTCCATGCTATATTGTAATTTGCATCACAAATTTGCAATGATTTAATTTTGTCAGCAGCTGCACCTTGAAGTGACAGTCGCAAATAATGAAATTTTTGTACATTTGACATCATAGAATTATCATGAATTATTGACGTAAAGCTGTCTCTAAAAAATAACCACTGATCTAAAGAGCCGTCAAATGTAGGTAAATTTAATTGTGGCAAGCGAATATTTGTATGGGGTGTAGTAATCTTTGAATTATTATTGCCATTTCTATTTATACTTTCATGATCATCTTTTTCGTGTGAAATAATATATTTTACCTACGACCACCCCTGTAAGTAGTCAAAAACACAGTCGGCAATCAATGTAAGACGTCTATTACGCACGGTAAAACAAAACGCACGGCTGTAAAGTAAATCGCACGGCTTCCATAGCAACCACTTAGCAACTGTCAATAGACGTAGCCATTTGATTCAAAATGATATTTGACGTTAATTTTATTCTATATATAAATGGTAGATAACATTTATTAGATATGAGATTGCATTTAATACTAAGAGTTATTTGGAATTTATATGATAATTGGTTCCGTTTCATTCAATCCGCATCTTTTAGCTGTCTGAATGTATCTCATATTAGTAAACAATAGTTTATTATACCCCAAGCGACTAAAGTGACCCATTTAATCCCGCGGGAGCTGTTTGATTCCTGAGGGAAGTAATCCACCTAAGGAATAAATGTCACTTTAGTCGAGAGGTGCTTGGCTGGGCATCGAGGAGCGACTTTTATAAAACTTTGGCTGGGCATCGAGGATGTACGTTTTTACTTGTACTTTAAATACCCTAATAAGATTATAAACACAAGTACAAGTGGCTCGTAGGTAAAGTATAGTACGTAACTCTTGTTGTAACGCATTTTACGCACTCACGGAATTATGCACTCGCCGCTACGCGGCTTCGTGCGTAACTTTTCCGTTCGTGCGTAAAATGCTTCTTACAACACACGTTACGTAATATACTATTTTAACAGCAGAAGTTATTTTATAAAATTCATTTTCAAATTGTTCTCTGACAGGAGAGTGTACAGTGTCATAGTTTGTATCGAAATCAGGATCTTCAGATTAAATAGCAAGTTGGGCATTGTGAAAATCTTCAAAAAGTGTTTCTGCCTTTGCTAGGCGTTGCTGTAAATCAAGTAAATCTACCTCATCATCATCCTTTATAGATTGAAAATATTTAGTAAATCTTGTTAAAGAGCCTTTTGCTGACGTACGTTTAATTTTATTTTGATTAGACATGGTTGAAGTTTCAGTATGAAATGTATAACTATGTCCAATTTTAAATAACAAATCTTTGAATAAGTTACGACACCTCCAAGTATTAGAAATGCAGTGTAATGAGTGAGTTGACTCTTACAGCCTTTGTTGTTAAATGTAGTGTGATGTCCTACGTTGTAATTATGTGAAAATGTAATAAGTATGTGTCAAGCAGAATACCGTTTATTAATAGGACGACAGTAGGAATATAGGTAAAATGAAAAACACTGACTTGAATAAATACTGTTACAGCTAATTGAATAAAGGCCTTGTGTCCAGTTTCCAGTAAATTCTATCCGATGTCGAAGGACCATATGTTGTGGGATCGTCTATATTTTTAGAATTTCACGTCTTGATTCGTAACACACTACTCAAAATGATGTGATATTATTTTTTATTTAAGAACAGTACAATAAACGTCGGAAAAGTAATAAAATGTGTTCTGTCATAACAAATCTAAAACAAAGTAAGTATGTTACATAAAACAAAACTAACAAAATTAGGTTAGAGAATCTTCTTTTTCTTGTCGTGTCGCAGGAGTCTTGGTTCCTCTGTTATAAGTGTCAAACTTTTGTAACTTTGAAGTATTTGACACTAACATAGTTAACCACAAAAAGTATTGAATTTGAAGATATTTGATAAAAAAGTAACTATTAGCTATAGCAAATTTACTCAAACATCGTTTTATGCCGTTGGAAGATACAGAAAAAAATATAGTGTAACTGTGTTGCGCACACTGCCATATGATTGCGAACTAAATCTCATAGAACTTATATGGGCGCAAGTGAAAGGATTTGTAGCAAGATACAACACGACATTCAAAATGAAAGACGTTAAGCTATTTTTTGAGCAAGTCATTAAGGAAGTAACACCAGAGAACTGGCGAAAAGCAGTCCAGCATGTCATTAATAGTCCGGGAAAGTAAGGAAATTTAAGTCAAAAGTTTCCCATAATTAATTTTTTATTTTTAAATGAAAATATATTGACCCAGCATCACTCTCCTAGATTGTCTAATAATTTCCGCTGGAGCTTGCGACGCAGCTTGCAAGCACAGCTCAGACCACCTAAAATTCAAGTGATTTATGCTCGTGTCATTTCTGGATGTGTTCTTACAAAAAAATCGTAGAGATGATAATTGAAGCAAATCTTATGCTCTTGAAGGTGACGTAAACAGTTTTTAAAAAAAAAAAATTTCCGATTTTAAATTTTCCAAAAATTGAAAAAATTTACGAAAATTATATTTTTGGTTGGTAATTATAAATAAAATATTAATATCGAGGGCAAAACATAGATAAACATAGAGGACAAACTTCTAAAAATTTACATTTTTTCAGATTTGGAAAATTCAAAATGGCGGCTGCGCAAATTGGAAACAATTGTTTTTCAATCGTGTCTAAATTTATGAACATTAACGATATTGAGAAACGGTTTGTTGCAATCGACAGGGTGAAAGTTATATTTTTATAAATAACATAAACAAAATTAAAAAAAAAGTATTTACATAATTTTTTAGAACATTTACCGAAAATAAAAATTTTACCATCTAGTTTTTTCTCATTTTGGCGTTGAAAAATTTGTTTAAAATATGTTTTCACGTTATAAATATGTGTCTTTGAAAGAAGAGTAATTTTAGATGCGACTTTTACAAGTTGAGATAAACAAATTCAAAGTCTGTTAGATTCTGTGATAATATTGATTGAAATTTTCAAATTTTGATAACTTCGCTAGGTTGTCGAATCCCAACTTAAACACAAATTTTCATTTTTCTACCGTCAATTGGTCCATTCAAAAGAGAATAGTAATCCTAGCTCGCTCGGCCAGACGGTGCGGCGGCAGCTGCTTGGCGTTGTGGTGGGGGTCAGCGCTCGTTCGCAGTTGAACGAAGCTCAAGCTTTTATTTTGGTTTTCTTTGTAAAAATTTTGCATTTGTGGTTTGCTAATAGTATGGTTATTATCAACCATTACATATTGCTAGAAATAAGGTACAATGATATTTATAATTTATATCTATAAATCCATTTATTATACATAATTCGAAACGTAGATACTACGAATAATATTTATTTTCAAATTTACATCTATTTTCTACAAATTCTCGCCCTTTTTGGTTTCTGAGGAAATGGCTCTATACAATTTTCCTCGTCATTATCATTAGCAAACAAATCCTCATCGATATTATTGCTACTATCAATTGCAAGTGCACAATCAACTAATTGAGTCATATCAAAATTTAGCTCATCACTCAGAGATTCATTATCATCCTCGTCATTGTCAAATACCGTACTTACAATTTCGATGTTACAACAGTTTTTACCTTCGCAATTTTTACATAATATCGTACAATGTATGCCAACTTTTTCACAACCACACTTGGTAGTAGAGCACCCTGTGGTACAAGAACACGAAATAATGTTCAATAATTCGTCGGGTACAAGTACGTCATCAGTCATGTTAGTAATGGTCTTTTGAGGTCCGTCAAGCTGGCCCCTCCCCGGTTAGATTTTTTCTACCAAAATTCTAGCACACATAAAGGGCACCTAGCACAACCTAGCACACCATTTTTTATAGCTAGCACACCAACAGCTTACAATAAAAATGCTCTTGAATTCGGGTGGGGCCAGGTTAACGCTAGCCCCCCCCCCCCCGGTTGTAATTTTGTCGCCAAAATGCTAGCACTGATAAAGGACACCTAGCACAACCTAGCACACCATATTTTATAGCTAGCACACTAACAGCTTACAATAAAAATGCTTTTGAATTCGGGTGGGGCTGTTGGTGTGCTAGGTGCCCTTTATGTGTGCTAGCATTTTGGTAACAAAAATCGAACCGGGGGGGGGGGGCAGCTTGACGGAGCTGGTCTTTTGGGCGTTCGAAGAGAATGAGCGCTGACCCCCCACCAGAACGCCAAGTAGCTACCGCCGCACCGTTTGGCCGAGCGAGCTAGGATTACTGTTCTCTTTTGAATGGACCAACGGTAGAAAAATGAAAAATTGTGTTTAAGTTGAGTTGGGATTCAACAACCTAGCGAAGTGATCAACATTTGAAAATTTCAATTAATATTATGACAGTATCTAGCAGATTTTGAATTTGTTTATCTCAGCTTGTAAAAGTCGCATCTGAAAAATTTTTGGTCAAAAACAAACATATTTATAACGTAAAAACATATTTTTAAGAAATTTTTCAACGCCAAAATGAGAAAAAACTAGATGTAAAAATTTTTATTCTCGGTAAATGTTCTAAAAAATTATGTAAAAATTTTTTTTTAAATTTTGTTTATGTTATTTATAAAAATATAACTTTCAGTCTGTCGATTGCAACAAACCGTTTCTCAATATCGTTAATGTTCATAAATTTAGACACGATTGAAAAAAAAATTGTTTCCAATTTGCGCAGCCGCCATTTTGAATTTTCCAAATCTGAAAAAATGTAAATTTTTAGAAGTTTGCCCTCTAAGTTTTGACCTCGATATTAATATTTTATTTATAATTACCAACCAAAAATATAATTTTCGTAAATTTTTTCAATTTTTGGAAAATTTAAGATCGGAAATTTTTTTTTTGAAAAAACTATTTACGTCACCTTCAAGAGCATAAGATTTGCTTCAATTTTCATCTCTACGATTTTTTTGTAAGAACACATCCAGGAATGACACGAGCATAAATCACTTGAATTTTAGGTGGTCTGAGCTGTGCTTGCAAGCTGCGTCGCAAGCTCCAGTGGAAATTATTAGACAATCTAGGAGAGTGATGCTGGGTCAATATATTTTCATTTAAAATGAAAAATCAGTTATGGGAAAGTTTTGATAGTAAATAGATTTTTCGACCTTACTTTCCCGGACTATAAAGAACAGGAGATAATGTGTGGGAACAAGAGGAGATAAGAGTTCCTCAGTAGACGAAGAATATTATGATTTTTTATAATTTAATTTCCCAGTAATCCATGTTTTGTATGTTTAATAAACAATAAGTGTAAGATACACCGGGGGAAGTGGAACTTATATTTTTTTGAATCTGGAATGTCCGCTCAATATCTTCGGAAAATGATCGGCGGGCACATCCAAAATTTAGGGAATATTTAGTAAAGGTGTTTGCTGTGTGTACATACATTTTGCCTAAATTCTGAAATTCACTAAAGATATACGTGGACTCAAATAAAAAAATTGTCATTAGGTTCCACTTGCCCCGTTGCTTGGGGCAAGTGTAAATGTGTGCAAGAAATACTTTCGGGTAGGCTAAAATAAGTGTGGGGCATGTGAAAACAAATTTAAATTCATCCTAATTTATTGAAAATAATTACATTTCACAAAGATTTTGTCTAACAAATGTTATATGTAGTAAAAGATATGTCAAATTGAAACTTTCCCTGTTTGTCGAACGTCGGTGTGGGTAGATGAAGGTGCACTTCATCTAAAGTAATAATGGACCTGTCTTCAACATCTGGCCAATGTAAATAATTTGAGGTTCCAACTTTTCTGGCAAATTTGACTTCGATACAAGGATTTACTTCCGTTACTTGAGTAACATAAAATTTGGAAACTTCGTAATCGCAGTCATAAAATTATTTTCCAAAAATAATGTAGGATACATTATCTGTGATGTGAGCAATGTAGAGTGGACTATGTGTTCTGGATTGCTGGTAAATAGACTCACAAATTTTCTATATACATATATATTTACACAAACTATTTACACAACTATTTACACTACAACGATGGAAATAATCCAGAGCTTTGAAAGATGCCTCTAAGGCAGAGCTTTGGATATTTTATATTTGAAGGGAATAAAATCCACTAAAATGCGAACATTTGTGCACTGCTAAAAATTAGCATCAGATCATTGCCATTTCTGACACATCAGTATAAGCTGTCATCAACTGTCAATCAGATTGACCAACATATATTTTTAAGCCACAAATTGTCAACTTAAATTATAAAAATAATAAATAAATGTGTTGGAGGTTGTTTCCAACAATTTGCATGAAATAAAACACAAATTATATCGCGCATCTCATTGTGGAAAATAAAATCGTTATGTCTCGGCATTTTTTGATTATCAACTATCACCCTTCTTAACCATAATTGCTTATTAGAAATTGTTTGTTTCAGGTAATGCCCTGTGCCGTTTGTGTGGGCTATTATCGTAAGTATTTCAAATTTTCTATCAATTGTTTGTTAATTAAACTGTAGCAGATATATGTTTGCCAATTTCTCTTACAAACTTTTAAACATTATAGGTAAAAAAGCCCAGATTAAAAAAACAGAATACAATATTTGCTATGCAGTTTGTTCATCCATCATTTGCTTTTTAACTTTCATTTATTAAAAAGGTTATGAGTGGTCCCTCATTATCTTGTAACTGTGTTATATCTCATGTCGATATGGACATTAATTTTTGGAAGACATCGTTAGTGCCAAAACCTCTCTACTCTCAAGCACCTTAATGGTGTGGTATGGTAATAAGAATATGTGAAAGAAGGCACTATTATATATAAATTCACACGCTTTTAGAAGTAGACATTGAAGAGTCGTGAAGAAAATGAAATATCGAGTATTATAGTCGCCCGGAAAGTTAATTACCGCATACTAATAGGAGGAGGAGCTTCGTTTTGGTGCTTTTCGGCTCGTAAAAGTCCAGAAACGTTGCAATTTATTGGGGACTTGTAACGTTTCTTTAACTTAGGTTGCTGTAAATATTGTTGTCTGACAGAAATGTTTCCTACATTTCATTTTTGTTACTGATAATCCTTTAATTTCGAAGTAGTCAAATAAACATATCTAGGAACTGTCAACAGAGCTGAATACTTTTAAATTAAAAAGTGTGTATAGGTACTCTAGAAAAGTTAAAAAAAAGTTTGCGAGTTTCTTTTAGAAATATTGACACTTTTTTTAAAAGAAAACTAACAAACAACGCAAATGAAGACATGAAAGTGTGAAAAGGATTATTATATCAAGAATAATAGTTTTCACCGGGATATCGTTAGAATGGAACTACTACTAAACTTTTTACAGCTGCTAGATACTATTCATGAAAGCATGAGGCAGGAACTTTGAAACTGTTATAGCAAAAAATAAGTAAAAAACTTGAAGTGAAATAAAATATAATTTAAGAATAGTAATAGTGTTGTTAATTAATCCATGTAAATATTTGTAATTCTTCTTTCTGTGCCAATGACCAGCGCTGTCGAGGCACGTTAACCTGAAATAAATAAAAAAAATTAAACGGTTTGGATATAGTATTCAAATAATAAAGCATTCGTAATCCATAGGCGTATCACTTCTTTTAAGAGACAGTTAAAATATTTTTTGAAATTATACCGCGAGTATTTTCTTATGAAATAACATTTTTATAAAGTATAATTGACACGCACCTGAATACACATACATTCCTGAGTTTCCTCATAAATCAGTGCAGGTTATTAGAATTAACTGATTTCAAATTATTTCAAGTGAAGTGTTAGTGTTACATAAGGGAATATGTCTCATACAATTGTGGGCAAGTACCTTCAAGTTAAAAACTTAAAAACTCAATTTATTTTGGAAGCTTTTTATCATCTCGAATGATAGGGCGCAGTCAACTGCACAGAAAAGCTAGAGTATATAGAAATAACGACAAAAAAATATTAATATTTGGACTTGATATTGATATTCCTGATCTTGATAGTACCGTCAACTGAGGTGAAGGTGGACAGTCGGGGTGAAGTTGGACAAGACGTAGTTTCTGATCAAATAAATTCGTGACGCCACTGACATTCGACCTTCGGCCAATTTGGCGGTGAGTATTTCATCAGTGTGAATGTAGTAAGAAATTGTCTTACATTTGGCGCGGTTTTTTAACGGTAAGTTGATTTTTTAATTATGTAAACAATTGATTTAAAAAGTGCTATTTTGGCAATTTGGTTTTTATAACTATTGTATGTATTATACTGATGTTCCGAGAATGTCCATTTTTGGCCACAATGTAGACTACAGTATAAGTAACTAACCTATAAAATTTTAAACTAATCTGCCACAAGTTATTGAGTCCAGTGGCGTCACATTAAAAAAAGTTTCTTATTCCAGGGTACAGTTGGACACCAAGATGCCGCGTGTATATAATAGAAAAGTGGGCAAGAAACCAAACTGTAACTATTTGCTTTCTACAATAAAGAAGGCGGAGGAAGAAGTTAAATTAAAGAAACTTAGTTTTAGGGAAGCTGCGGGAAAGTATTCAATTCCGAAATCGACTTTATTTAATCACGTTAAAGGAATAAAAAAGAAAAAGAAATATGGAGGTCAAACCGTACTAACTTCCGATGAAGTGACATATCTAGCAGAAGGGATAATGAGTGCCACTAAGTGGAATTTACCATTAACCATAAAAGACGTGAAAACTCTATTGAAATCATATCTGGATCGGCTGGGAAAACCATTACAATTTTTCATGATAATGTTCCTGGAGATGAATGGGTAAAAAATTTCCTCAACAGGCACAGAGAATTATCTGTACGGCTATCCCAGAATATGAAAAGGGCTAGAGCCCAAGTCAGCTCTGCTGTTATGACCGCATATTTTACGGAGTTGCAAAAATCTATAGAAAATGTTCTTGCGGAAAATATCGTCAACTACGACGAAACCAATTTTTCCGACGACCCAGGAAAACTTAAAGTTCTCGCCAAAAGAGGAGCAAAACACTGTGATCGCGTTATGGATAGCTCAAAAACAAGCATTTCGGTTATGATTGCTGCAGCAGCTTCGGGATTTGTTCTTCTACCTTAAGTAGTGTACAAGGCTCAACATATTTATCCGACATGGATAGAGAACGGTCCTCCTGGCACGGCTTATAACCGGAGTAAAAGTGGTTGGTTCGATCAGTTTTGTTTCGAAGACTGGTTCTATAAAATTGCTCTTCCATACTTATCAAAGCTTCAAGGCAAAAAAGTGATCATCGGTGACAATTTGTCCAGTCACATATCCGTAACGGTTATCAACAAATGTCTTGAACATGACATCAGTTTCATATTGCTCCCCCCAAACTCCACCCATATCTGCCAGTCACTCGATGTGGCTTATTTTAGACCAATGAAGGAAGCGTGGAGATTTGTCTTAAGACAGTGGAAAATGAAAAATCGGGGAGTCTTTCAGAAGAGCGATATTCCAAACTTGCTATGCCAGACTTTTCAGAGAATTGACATCCGATCTGCGAATAATGTCAAATCAGTATTTGCAGCATGTGGAATAGTTCCTTATGATCCTCAGCGAGTGTTGAAAAAACTGGCGGATTATCAAGAAGTTAATGTTGAGAATCATTGGACTGATAGTTTCGTTAGCTTTTTTAAAGAAAACCTTGCTCCTCCAACTCAAACAAGAAAGCCAAGAGGTAAAAAAAGGCCATTCAACCTGGCCGAAGTGTGACATTTACTGAAGACAATAGTGACATCGAACATGAAAGCGACAATGAAGAGACCCTTTCTCCTGTGATTCAAACGAGAAAGCCAAGACGTAAGAAAATGGCCATTATTGAAGATGACAGTGAAGTCGAAGAAGAAAACTACAATGAAGCTATGTCGGACCAATCTGAAATAGAAATAATAGAAGATGAGTTACACGAACTATACTATGACGAGGCTGAGCCAAGTACAAGCAACCCTGCTCCAACCAATGATAAGACTGAATTAGTTCCTACTAGCATCGGAGATTTTGAAAAAACCAATACGTCCTAGTGAAATTTGAATCAACTAAAAGAAATCTAAATTTTGTAGGTCACGTTGAAGACATTGATGAGATGTTTTTAACAGTTAAGATCCTTAGGAAAAAATTTGGAGTTAAAATGGAGCATTTTTTCGTCTATCCAGATGTTGAAGACCAATCGATGGTGTCAAAGGGAGATGTTATTTATGTTTTACACCAACCTGTAGAATTACGACGAAACCGTTTTCAGTTTCGAGATAATTTAACTTATGACACCATAGGTTAATGATTTTATATATTTTTTAGATATTGTGTTCCTTTTTTTTGTTCCAGAAAATATTTTATTCATTTTTTTACTGGTATTTTGTTAAATATTTTTTGTTTTTTACTTTATATTTTTTTTCTAGAAACTAGTTTAAGTTGATGTTTTGTGATTGTTATTTTTTACCTACAAACGTTTTTCATTGGCCCAGAAAGGGTGCAAATTTTTTTAAAAAAAAATTAGAGTTGTCCAACTACACCCAGTTCTCATTAAAAGTTGATTTTACTTGGTTTTGAAGTCATGTCCAACTTCACCCCTTTTTCTGGGTAGAGTTGGACACTACTTAAAAAAAATATTAGCGATTCTATAATTTTTGCAAAACTCGTATTTAGCTCATATAAAGAAGTAAACCTAAGGCAATTTTCATAATTTTTCTCAAAGTTTTTGAGGCGCTTCTAACGATGTTATCTCAAAAAAAAGTTGAAATTTGTCCACCTTTATCTCAGTTGACGGTATCCTATAAAACCTTAACAATCTACTAGACGTGGAAGTTGGGTATAGAGATATAAATAATTACTACAAGCTAGGAAAACGTAGAACTAGCCCTTTAAAGATCGAGTTTATTTCATACCTCAAGAAATTAGAAATACTGAAAAATTGTAAAAAACTAAAAGGTACAAACATACGTATAGTAAACGACTTAACATCAATAGAAAGGGAAGACAATAAAATATTAACAGAACATTTAAAACTAGCTCGTATCAATACAACTGATAAATCTTACATCAAGGGTAATAGACTATTCGTTTGCAATCATTCTTATAAAGCAAGTGACCTACGCAGTACTAACCAGAAAACAGAAAATAAACGGAAAACCAATAGCAATCCAGAAACACCAACTATACCAACTTTTCAAACAGTAGAACCTTTGCAGGAGACTATTTCGCAACAGAAGAAAACACAAATAAGGAAGAATATAAACCAAACAAAGAAGCAGAAACAACAATTAAAGAAACACCAAGCAGGAAAATAGAAAAAACAAAGAAGGTACATTCAAAGCTAGAACAAGACTAGGAAACAAGAAGTAAATTTTAATAGTTTATTAGTAATTCGCATTTTAGTTTTAGTCACTTTTATCAATGAATCCATATGTTAGGGATGTTAACTACGAGCCTTATCATACAATTGAATTTACAGAACTTAAAGATATTAATGAACACTACAAAACCTTAAAAAATTGTAATTTTAAAATATTTCATCAAAATATACATAGTATAAATAAGAACATTGAAGAAAATATTTTTATCGCAGTTGAATCACACATTTGAATTTATTGTCCTTACAGAAACACTAAATATTCCTTATTTAAGTTTGTTCCAATTACCTGATTATGATATAATTTACAGTGAGGGAGATATTAACCGTAATGACGGAGTTGTAATTTTTATAAGAAGTCACATAATTTATGAATATAATATAGTACAAATAGGATTGCGCAAAGCAGTACAAACTATAATTAAGTTGTCTAGTAAAAATAAACTTTTAATTACATCTCTGTATAAACCACCACCGATAAGGGAAGAAGCATTTGTGGATGAGTTGTGGACATATCTTGAAGACACTAAAAACAATTTAAACATTCTGAAACACTTGATTTTAGGAGATTTTAATATAAATATGAAACAACAAACTGATCTAGTTTCTGCATATCTAGATATATTGAGTGAATCTAACTTCTTATCGTTAATAAACAAATATACAAGAATTCAGGGAACATCGAAAAGTTGCATAGATCATATATTTTATAGTTCGATTACGATAGATGAATATATGGCAGCTACATAGGATACCAATATTACAGACCACAAGGCTACAATGGCATATCTTCCTTTACAAGCGGAGACAACCGTAAAAAAGCAGGTATGGAACTACGAGATTCTGCGTGGATTATCGCCAGCTAAGCAACGTGACGAAGAAAGATAGCTGTACTCTGCTTCGAATCAACGATACGTTAGATACTTTGGCCGACAGCAAACTATTTTTCACCTTAGACCTGAAGTCTGGATATTGGCAAGTAGAAATGGACCCAGAAGACAAAGAGAAGACTGATTGCACCACCGGATCTGGATTGTGACAATTCAACGTCATGCCAATCGGGCTCTGTAATGTGCCCGCGACATTTAAAAGACTCATGGAGAATGTCTTGAGAGGGTTGTTTTGGGAGACATGTCTGGTCTATTTGGAGGACATCGTAGTACAGGGGAAGACATTTGACGAACACCTGAAGAATTTGGAAGATGTATTCAAACGACTACAAGCTGCCCAGCTCATGTTATACCCGAAGAAATGTCAGCTGTTCCAAAACCGAGTCAACTATCTATGTTTTCAAAGAATGGCCTGTGACCTGCGTACCATACCGTTTTCTCATTCTGTCGCTGGCAACTTGAAGATTCGTTCGAACCAATTCGTGCACATCGTCCATCCTACTTCTCAATTGGATCACGTAATCTTTCTTCTCCTGCTAAATATTCACCAGGCCGATGCCAAACTGCAGGTCACAAGTGAGCCTTATTTCGCGTCCAAACTGGATTTTTGCAGGTGTTCCACCCGTGGATTCATTTATGGCCGATCGATAAGCCAACGCAAATAAGGAAAGATACTGATCCCAATTTCTCTGGTGGCTGGAAACTATTTTGGACAGGTATTTTCCAATGGTCCTGTTCATTATATCGATCATTCCATCTGACTGTGGATGCAACGCTGTTGTCCTGGTCTTCTTCATTCCCAGCTTGTCACTTGTCACAAACTTCCTGGAATACCTGGCTCTCGAAATTTCTTCCTTGATCGCTGTGTACTTCCAATAAATTCTGTCACCAATACCTCCGCGACAGCTGTGGCCTCTTGATTCGAGATCGCGTAAATTTCCACCCACTTTGTGAAATAATCTATTACAACCAGGATATATTTACCTCCATTTTCTGTCGTCGAAAATGATCCAGCGATGTCTGAAGCAATCCTTTCGAAAGGGCTTCCAACATTATATTGTTTCATGGGTACCTTTCTCTTGTGATGTGGTCCATTACTCGTAGCACAAGTTGTACATTTCTTACACCAGTCCTTCATATCGTCGGAGCTATTCATCCAATAAAACCTTTCACGGACTCCCTGAAGGGTTTTCTTCACTCCCAGATGACCTCCCTTCTTTAGGTGAGGATCATTCTCCTAATCTTCTCTGATCTTGGTGGGTGGCAATTCCTCGTTGACTACTGTAATTCTTGAAATTGCAGCTTCCCTAGATTCCGCCTTGTTGCAGTGTGAACAGTCTGTCTGTTGGGCACGGCCGTCTGGACAGGGAGTCGGCATTTCGGTGACTCACACCGGCTCGATGTTTGATGTTGAAATCGTACTCGCGACGTCGTTCAATCCATCTAGCAATCTGGCCCTCAGGATTCTTGAACTGCATTAACCACTTGAGTGATGCGCGGTCAGTCCGGATTAAGAACGTCCTTCCATAGAGATACTGGTAAAAGTGTTCCACGGACTTCACTACCGCCAAAAGTTCTCTTCTTGTGACGCTGTAGTTTCGTTCTGGTTTGGAGAGGACTTTACTGAAATATCCCAGCACTCTTTCTTGCTCTCCTTGGATCTTCGAGGGCACTCCTCCAACTCCTACGTTGCTTGCATTAGTGTCAAGAATAAAGTCTCCCTCTGGTAATGGGTATCCTCATATCGGCGCTGTGGTTAAATATTTCTTCAAGGTTTCAAAAGCCGTTTGATAGTCTTCGTCCCATTGGAAAGCTCTTGTTTCTTTTGTTAGTCGAGTTAGGGGCTTGGCAATATCTCCAAACTTCCTGATAAATCTTCTATAATATGTGCAAAGTCCAAGGAAGCTCCTAATTTGATGTTTGTCGGTTAGTTGCGGCCATTGCTGAATGGAAGCAATTTTCTCTTGATCCACCGACACTCCTTCATTGCTCACTACATGACCTAGACAGTTGACTCGGTTTTGTAACAGCTGACATTTCTTCGGTTTTAACATGAGCTGGGCAGCTTGGAGTCGTTCGAATACATCTTCCAAATTCTTCAGGTGTTCGTCAATTGTCTTCCCCAGTACTACGATGTCCTCCAAATAGACCAGACGTGTCTTTCAACACAACCCTCTCAAGACATTCTCCATGAGTCTTTTAAATGTCGCGGGCGCTTTACAGATACCGAATGGTATGACGTTGAATTGCCATAATCCAGATCCGGTGGTGAAAGCAGTCTTCTCTTTATCCTCTGGGTCCATTTCTACTTGCCAATAAAGGAGACTGATTGATATCTATTTGGTCGTTAAGAAGTTACCTGAATATTTATTTCTGTTAATCTCAAGGGCCTCTAATAAATTTAAACTAAAGGATTTACCGACTACATGGAGAATTTCAAAATTTGGGTCGAAATTGTGTTGGTTTTCTAATAAATGATTCGAATAGTTAGAATCTAATTTTTTGTTGTCATAGCAACGTTTGTATTCCGAAATTCTAGTTTTAAAATTTCTAAAACTTCTACCGATATAAATTTTATCACAGTTGTTATTACCAAATTTTAATTTATAAACTCCTGATTTGTTTAATTTAGAAGATTTAGATTTATTATTTTTAAACAGACTTTAGAACAAGTAATCCCTTCAGATAAAAATAATAATAAACAATTTAAAAGCTTAACATACTTTGGAACACCATCCTTAAAAATTAAATCATTTGTAGAAACTTTAGACATGAATATTTCCTTTAAAACTGATTACAATTTATCCAAATTCATTAAAAATAATAAATTAAATCTTCAAAATTAAACAAATCAGAAGTTTATAAATTAAAATTTGGTAATGACAACTGTGATAAAATTTATATCGGTAGAACTTTTAGAAATTTGAAAACTAGAATTTCGGACCACAAACGTAGCTATGACAACAAAAAATTAGATTCTAACTATTCGAATCATTTATTAGAAAACCAACACAATTTAGACCCAAATTTTGAAATTCTCCATGTAGTCGGTAAATCCTTTAGTTTAAATTTATTAGAGGCCCTTGAGATTAACAAATATAAATATTCAGGTAATCTTCTCAACGACCAAATAGATATCAATCGTTCTCCTTTAGTAAACCTTTTTACCTAGAAGATAGCTTAGGAATGTTTGTAGTGAATGAATTTCCAGGTAATTTCCTTCAATACAATTGTTAACATTAGTAAGTAGAATTCTGTATTTATGCACTGTATATATTAAGACATTTTTATATTATACCTTCATTCGTTTTGACAAAGCTACTGTGTTAGTGAAACGCGTCAACAAGTTTAAATTTAACATTCGTTCAAACAAATGAAGATTTAAACAAATTATATTGTTTTATTTCATCGTTCAGTATGGATCTTCATCAAGTAAAAGCCATTCCCTTCTTCATCCTTATGTCGTTGACCGTTGCCAGTTCTTCCGCCTTTTGAAGCGATTTCTCACTTCAAGGACAAAAGAGTACCCTTGCTCTCATTTAACTCTTCCACCCGAAGTTGTTGGCCAATTAGAGGGTACTGCTTATTCTGGCAGTAACTCGGCCGACAGAGTCTCGTTGGTTTTTTTTAGCAGAGTGTACCACGTGCAGGTGAGGTTGGCTTTTAATTAAGAGCCTTCACCCCTTACATCCCCTATGAACACTGGTCAGTTGTAATACATTTATCCTGAATTTTCGACAATTTATCCTGAATTGTCGAAAATAGTTATTAGTTTTATTTTGATTCTTGACCAGTGCGTGGAAAAACAATTTAAATTTAACTTCGGAAAATGGCAACATTTGTTCATCCAGAATTTAAAGAAATGACGAGTCGACGAGGAAAACCACTCTTAGTGATAAATAACTTTAAATTTAAACAACAAAACCGGAAATTTGCTTCAGGGGAGACAAAATGGAGGTGTACCAAAGACAAGTGTTGTGCATATGTGAAAACTTTGGGTGAATCTAGTAGTTGCTCGCTCCTCGTAAACTATTTCCACTAGGCGATTTTACCGAATCACTGACACTGGGCACCCCACTGGGTTCCACTTGCGAATTATGTTCCTCGTCCACGCACATTTTTGTATCAAACACGTAGTTACAAAAATTATTTTCTTTAATCCGGTTCGGTATTAACTGTTTTTCAATTACAGTACCGTTAGCAACTATCGAGGAAAAAAAATCACTTTTGTTCCCGTGCAAAACTACGGAATACAACAAAAAAAGTCTATCCTTTTTTATTTGGACACACGGTATATCCCACTTCTGATGTTATCGACGTTTAAATAAAACAACGAAGTTCGTAAAAACACCACTTTTATTAATTAACTTGTGTTAAAAATCAACCTTCATTACATGAATACAATTCTAAGACTAACTCATAATAATATGTTCTTTCAATATTGAAATATAAAAAATTGTATTAGGTACCCTGAACCTTTTCAGAGAAAATATCTTGTGTTGACGTTATCTACATGTCAGTGTGGTGAGACTTCTAATTTATTGCCCATTGGCACACGTGTCTAAATATAACGTTTTTACAATTCCGCCTATACGGGGTAGATAATATTATCTAATCTAAGATACATTGTAAGATTGGTTCAAGAGTTGTCAGATGACGATTCTGATAGACGTGCAAAGTTTGCAAACATGATTCTGGAAATATGTTACAATTCAAATTTTATAAATAATGTTATGTTTTGCGATGAGACCACTTTTGTCAATAATGGAAACGTAAATGAAGGTACTGGCTTAACAATCCTCATTGGTTGTGTTAATCTTGTGTAATTGATAATCAATGAATAATCCTAAATCCTACAATTATTTCAACTTTTTTGCGACGTTTTTTCAGATATAACCATCTGTACTTGAAATCTGCGAAACAAATTTCAAAGATTAAATGAATTGTCCAATTTGCTGCAACATTATGGAGCTCCATCTCACTATGCGCTTGAGGTGAGGCGATACCTAAAAAATGAGTTTCCCGTGAGATGTATTGGAAGACGTGGCACCCGCGATCACCCTACAAGAATTCTTTAGACTTTTTCCTACTTTTTTTTATAAAAATCGTGCAAGTCGTTACCGAGATAATTAAGGCAAACTCACTATGTATAATGTCATTATTGTTAACTATTTCTCTTCGAAGTTGCCAATCTATATTTGTATCGTTAACTTTAATATCAACTGTCAAAATTCAAAAGCCGCATCTCTCGTATCCGTAAATGATTTTGGTTGTCCGATTTCCTATTCTGTTTTCCATTTATCGATTTCCGTCAACATGCGATATTCAAGATATTTCGATATATGAACTGGGATTGGATTATTGGCATCAAAGCAAATATTGGAAATTGTGAATAAATAGACATTTTGTTTGTTTGAGTATAGTTGGCATATGAATATGATCGTAGTCTAAAAATAAATGCTTTTATAGATAGTTGATATACAAGGTATCCCAAGACTAATGGGAGTGTATAATATGACCCAAAATAATGTTTCTACTTCATATAAACTATTTTAATACAGGCACTTGTATTCGAATTATAGGCCTCCGAAGTTTGAATTATGAATTTGTTTTTTATTTTCAATTTTCGTACTGTTCATTTGATCTTTATTAAATTTTCAGCATAATATTTGTAATGTATGTGGGCCATTCTTTTTCAAAGCGACCACTCTCTATCTCTCCAAAAATTGAATGGGTCTAGGGACCTCTACCGAGCGGTAAATTGTGGTTCAAGCATTCTAGTTTAAAAATCCACGTGGCCCCAGATATGAATAATGCATACCAGACTCTGTATCACTGCTCAAACATGAAAAAAAAAATGAATTTTTGTTGTAAAAAATATTTTCGCTGTATTTTTATTCTTGCTAATAGCCTAAAATTTTAATCAAGCATTAAAATGCCCACGAGATTTTTTGTGAAAGCTTTATCCTAACCTCACTTATTATACTTATTTTGCGGTTAAAAGCTTATTTTGGCTTTTATTAATATTCTGCTTCTGGTAAAAATCATCAAAACTTTTACCGTAATAAAATTTAGTTGGGTTATTAAAGTAAGCCTATTCGTTGTTCCTTGACTCAAAGCTATATATATATATATATTCTGTAGAATTTTGAATTCCACCCGTGTTATAGACTATACTTTTTATACTACTATCAAATAGAAACAAAAAAACATATTGTAAGGAACCCGTTAATGACAGTGACATTGTAATGACAGTGTTAAGTTAGTTAGATATTCTTCTTTCCCCTGTTATTGAGTTTTAGGTTAGATTTTTTTCTTTCCCTGTTAAGTAGCTCAAGGTTAGGTATTCTTCTTTCCCTTTTAAGTTGTTCTATGTCAGTTAGGTTGAACAGCAATATAATGTTCTGGATTGTTGGATCTGATTCTGGTGGGTTCGAAATGTCATTCTGGAACATTCTTGAAGATTGAAAATGAACATATATATATATATATATATATATATATATATATATATATATATATATATATATATATTATAATATATTCTATTTTCTTTAATAATATTTGCCCCACGTTTGGGTGACAAATTATTATATTTCAATGTTTTATTAATTATTTAATAGTTTAATTTATGAATTTATACGATATGAATTTTATTTGTTGATGTCACAATTTATGATTGTAACTACACTCTTGTGAATATGCCTTTACCACTGAATATAACCTATTGAAATTTTTGACAGCAGTTGTCAAATTAATATGCCCGGCTCAGATGTATATTAAATTTTATATTGTGAAAGATAAATCAATACACAATCAACTTACTCACTCTTATCTCAGGGAGGGATAAAAGATTTCAAATAATAATTCAAATTTATAAATTTTTAAAGAATTTTCCAAATTAAGTATTACGCTATTCCAAATCTAGAGTAACTGTTTGTTCTATATACTACAAGACAATTAAATTATCTTATGACATATATGATTTTACTGTCAGGAAATTAACCAAATGTCAATTATTATATCAAAATTTTTATATCCTGAAAATTATCAAATACAATGAGAAATGAATATGAAATGAGTACCAAAGAGTGATTGGAATTGAAATTTATATAATATATTATCAAATAACAAATTACAAAAATTAGGACTTTTCAAAAATATTATAAACGCAGAAACAAAGATAGAATTTTCTATCAACCTTAAAATTAAGACAACCTATAATTATAAATCTACTCGCTAAATAATTTATCAAAGTTCAAAATGTTTGATTATATACTTGATGTATATCAATGTCAAAATACGCAAATTTCCGTTTAAATTGTCTATTCCAAAATTATCTTCGCTTGACGTTGAATTTTATTTGAGTTACGTTACTGTAATTTCAATCGAATTTATTACCATAAGATGCATCTAATTTTGAAATATTTTTAATAAAGGCCTATTAATTCTCGAGAAATAATGTAAATAAACTGGACAGGACTCACCAAACAGGTACTGGTTAGCTCGTTCGTATTCTAAACCGTGTTTAGAATTCAGGAACAACTTTCTAAATTAATAATTTAGAAATCGGAAAATCACCCGCACTTTATCGATGCAATTCGTTGCGAATTATACACGCACTGGCTTTACAATGCAGGATTTGTTGATCTGATAATATTCATATAAATTACTATGATATTTTTAAATAAATTTGAGGCAACTCTTATTTCGATGTTGCCTCGTGGGGATATCAAAATCAACTCCCTCAACTTTCTATATCAATAATTTTCCTCTCCTTTGGTTACCAAAAAATTCTTTTTTTTAAGAAAAATATAAATTTACGCTTTCCTATTACTAAGAGAGATTTTCATTCTTTTAGTATAATTGCAATTTTGCTAACAGAGACATCTGTATTCTTGTTTTCAAATCGTTATAAAGTATATTCTGCATTAATGTCATCCGAAATT
The DNA here is from genome assembly GCA_963921935.1 of Galeruca laticollis. Lineage (NCBI taxonomy): Eukaryota > Metazoa > Arthropoda > Insecta > Coleoptera > Chrysomelidae > Galeruca > Galeruca laticollis. The sequence goes on from OY998181.1 coordinate 108,345,781, forward strand.
GAAATGTCAAAATTTATTTGTATATTGAAACTTTAAAATTATTGATAATACAGTGTGTATCACTAGTATTACATCCAAATATGCACATTTTTCCTTATTTCAATATTTTCTTTAGAATTTAGATAGAGGATATGTATTAATATATATATATATATATATATATATATATATATATATATATATATATATATATTCATTTGACAGTTGAGAAGTGGAGTTGACAACTGTGACGGGAGTGACGTGACGTTGAACGATTTAGCGAGAAATTGTAAACGTTGTTAATAGAGGAAGAGCCAGTGACAAATTTTAGGTGGTCATTTCAAAAGTCGCGAAACTTTCTACAGTAAATCCTCTATACCTACTAGATATGAAACGCCACTTCTGGCAGCCCTGTGTGGCCGGGGTAGACTACTAAAATTTTAAGGAGGGTAAGAAATAAGATTTATTTTAGTTAAAGTATCAGTCATAAAATTTTAGGAAATTATTTTCGACAGTATTTTGTCTCTATGGAATTTTTGCCAGAGCATTTACATCTCTCCTAATTGTTGACAGAACGCTATAAATATTTATAAAAAAAAATCGCATTTTTGTCATTTCATCAGTTTTCAAATTTAAACAGAATAAATAAACAATTCACAATTTACAAAGCCAGAACGAAATTCCATCACCAACAGTCTGTCAGCGCGAAAAACGTGTCCGTGCGAGTGCAAGTAAGACAGTAATATGGAAACCTGCCTACCAAACAAATCTCTTTGCAGACGAACTTCTTGGATTTGTTGTCCATTTTTTATTTTTTCCCCAGGTCGGATGAACCATTACGTATTTCTATTTTGTTGATGGCTTGTTCAAATCATACAGTTGATGTAGAACATTGAGAAATAAACTTCTTTCTTAGATTTTCTCCAATGTTTTCAATATTTAATAAATAAGTAGTAACTTCTTCTGATACTGCTTTTCCAGTACAGATCCAAAGAAAATCTTTGGATAATGCTGAAGAACTGAACGGATTTATATATTTTGAAAAAGCCTCGAGAAATCTCTGAAGTTGTATAGAACTTTGTCGCATGGAATATTTCTCTAAATCTGCGGAAATATCTTGTTTTTTTTTTAATTCCTGTCTCATTGTAAGTGTAGCTAATTACACTTGTTCTTATATCATGGCTTTTTGCCATCTTTGTCGAGCAGATATGGAGTTTGTAAAATGTACTCGTTTGGCAGCATCTGCATTGACTGTTTGTTCTTACGTTAAATCAATCGGTTGTCTAGAGAAAGCCTTATTCGTTGGTTTAACTCCAAAAAATCCATTTTTGAATGCTTCATATAATTCAGGGTAATCCTCTTCAACTTTCAACAAATTGTCATAATATTTAACTAACCTGTGTTAGAACCAATAAGTGCTCTCACTGTAACCCGCAGGTTTCCGTATTACTGTCTTACTTGCACTCGCACGGACACGTTTTTCGTTCTGGCAGACTGTTGGTGATGGACTTTCGATCTGGCTTTGTATATTGTTAATTGTTTATTTATTTTATTTATTCTGTTAACATTTGAAGACTGATGAAATGACAAAAATGGATTTTTTTTATAAATATGTATAGCGTTCTGTCAACAATTAGGAGAGATGTAAATGCTCTGACAAAAATTCCATGAAGACAAAATACTGTCGAAAGTAATTTCCTAAAATTTTATGACTGATACTTTAACTAAAATAAATCTTATTTCTTACCCTCCTCAAAATTTTAGGGTAGTCTACCCCAGCCACACAGGGCTGCCAGAAGTGGCGTTTCATTTCTAGTAGGTATAGAGGATTTACTGTAGAAAGTTTTGTGACTTTTGAAATGACCACCTAAAATTAGTCACTGGCTCTTGGTCTATAAGATAATTGTAAATTGTATTCCTTGTTTCTGAATAAACTATTCCAAGAAATCCACAATCGTGTTACAATTGGTGTCAGGTGTGGGTTATAGAAGAAACAAGGATGTCTGGAAAGAAAATAAATGAACGGTTGGTTGCTGAGCTCAGAAGAGAGCTAGAAGAGCGAGAATTGGAAACAGAAGGTAACAAGACGGTTCTGCTAAAAAGATTGTGGGAGTATTTTTTTAACGAAGCTATCAACCCCGAGTCAGTGGTATTCGAAGATCCATAGGACAAGTTATGCCATCAAATATCGCCCCAGAGAGACGAGTTCTCCCAGCAAATATCGACCCAGAGAGAGGAGTTAGCCAGTATTCAACAACAAATTAGTAAACAGAATAACGAGTTATCCCAGCAAATATCAACACAGAGAGACGAGTTATCCCTGCAAATATCGACCCAGAGAGACGAGTTATCCGAGCAAATATCGACCCAGAGAGAAGATTTATCCCTGCAAATATCGACCCAGAGAGACGAGTTAGCCAGTATTCAACAACAAATTAGTAAACAGAATAACGAGTTATCCCAGCAAATATCAACACAGAGAGACGAGTTATCCCTGCAAATATCGACCCAGAGAGACGAGTTATCCGAGCAAATATCGACCCAGAGAGAAGATTTATCCCTGCAAATATCGACCCAGAGAGACGAGTTAGCCAGTATTCAACAACAAATTAGTAAACAGAATAACGAGTTATCCCAGCAAATATCAACACATAGAGACGAGTTATCCCTGCAAATATCGACCCAGAGAGACGAGTTATCCGAGCAAATATCGACCCAGAGAGAAGATTTATCCCTGCAAATATCGACCCAGAGAGACGAGTTAGCCAGTATTCAACAACAAATTAGTAAACAGAATAACGAGTTATCCCAGCAAATATCAACACAGAGAGACGAGTTATCCCTGCAAATATCGACCCAGAGAGACGAGTTATCCGAGCAAATATCGACCCAGAGAGAAGATTTATCCCTGCAAATATCGACCCAGAGAGACGAGTTAGCCAGTATTCAACAACAAATTAGTAAACAGAATAACGAGTTATCCCAGCAAATATCAACACATAGAGACGAGTTATCCCTGCAAATATCGACCCAGAGAGACGAGTTATCCGAGCAAATATCGACCCAGAGAGAAGATTTATCCCTGCAAATATCGACCCAGAGAGACGAGTTAGCCAGTATTCAACAACAAATTAATAAACAGAACAACGTCAGCAACTATCCAACCGTTGTGATGAGTTGTCTCATTAAATAGCCAACCAAAGGACTGAGCTCATGGAACAATTGACTCAACATATTCAAGAACTCCCTCATCGCTTAACCGCCCATCGAGAAGAGCTTACTAATCGAATGCATGAACTTATTCGTCAGATGTCCGACCAGCGAGAGGAGGCTACAAATCGATTAGAAGAACTCACTTATCAGATGACTGCCTAGCGAGACGAAGTTGCTAATCGAATGAGGGAAGAATTGACTCGGCATATCACTGACGTAACTCGGAAAATGAATGGATTAAATGCTGAATTAAGAAGACAACCAGGACCAAGAACTCACCATGGCGAAGGGGACGTCAGAAATGCAGCAGACCTCAGACCTACTATCAAGCCACCAACTTTTGATGGGAAAACCTCTTGGTCAAATTATTTGAAGCAATTCAATGCTGTGGTTGGGGCCAACGAATGGACTTCTCGTGTCACTGCGAGGAGAGGCTTTGGATGTGTTGCATTCTATTCAGGAGGGCGATGCAGATGACTTTGAGGCCTTAGTGAGACGACTTGAGATGCGTTATGGTCATGTCCATCTAGAACCGGTCTACAAATATTACCTCTAGAGGCTTATGGCCAGTCTCTATAATTAGCTGTTTTCCGTAGATATACTCATGAAACTTATCGCATGTGAATTTAATTGCATATGCTTCTTTTTCTATCTGGCGATAGGCTTCCGGAATATTCGTGAGTGCTTTAGTTGCATACGCGACTGGTCGATTTTATTGCATAAGTACAGCTCCAACGCTCTTCGAACTTGCATCTACAGATAATGTCACTTGTTTGTTGACATAATAAAATTTTAAAACAGGAGCAGGAGCAATATCATCGTCAGAATTTCATTTAAAAACGCTAACAAACTTATTATTTAAAAACTGAAGTTTTTTGGATTTGATTGTAGGTCAGTGAAATTTTTACAAAGCTATTTTAAAGAACGAAGCCAGTTTGTCTCAATTAATAATATCGAATCTCCTGCTATAATAATTCAGTCTGGGTTACCTCAGGGGTCGGTTCTCGGGCCTATACTCTTTTCAGTTTACACTGCTGATTTGCAATTAAACGTTTCCAACTGTATATTGTTGTAGTTTAGTTCTACCTTTAAAAGTAAAACAACGGCCTTAGATTACAAACTAGATACAATGGAAGAAGGCCTAAAAACAGACATAAAAACAGTTAAGGAAGATTTGGCAACAGTAGAAAAAGATTTAAAAACAGTAGAGAAAGATTTAAAAACGACAGAGAAAGATTTAAAAACAGACCAGCTTGACCTAAGCGAAAAATTAGATGCATTAGTAAAGAAAATAGAAGCTAATCCCAATGATAGCAGTTTTATTAGTGATAGTGCCAGAACTGAAATAGTAAATTTGAGACACAACCAGGTTATCAAGCCACCTACATATGATGGCCAATCATCTTGGGAGACATATCGACGCCAATTTGAAGCAGCAGCTAGTGCCAAATGGGTGGAATGATCAAGAGAAATCCAACTCCCTTATGATTTCTCTTCGCGGACGAAATGTAACGTTAATTTTTCGACTTTAAAATGATTTCCTAATCACGTTACAATAGTTTTAATTAGTACTTACCTAGCTATTAATTGTAAATCAACCCCGGAGGTATTTTGCTTTATATCTTTTATTTATAATAATAATTTCACAATTTAACAACATACTAAATCTTGATTTATTGTTCGTCACGCCCTGTACCCACTACTGCTCCTAATGGTTCCTGAAAATGATGAAATATTAATATTGTTGCGTATGGTTGGTTATAATATGGTTACCTACCTTTGTTGTGTGTTCCTCCTTTAATTTGATTTCCTCGACATAAAACCTTCATCATGGTATTCGTGTAAAGTCGTATTACCAGGTAGACAGATACTGTGCCCATATTGCCTTGCTGGGGGCATTTTGATCGTCCTTTTGTACCATTTTTAACAATATCTTTTTACAAAAGTAGCTTGTTATTGTTCATCTATAGACTGTCAGGCGTTAATGTCAAATCTTCAACGTTAAGGCCTTGGTTTCGGTATGTGGCCTGCTGCTTGCCAATTCTCACCTAAGATATATTCCATTTTTACGGTCGGATGAAGTGTTCATAAGCGTCTTGGAAATACTCAATATCTAGGTGGTGAATCCACCAACTTAAATCCGTTCTGGAAGGTTATTCAATATTTAATTGTTGACACTATGCTCGAAGGTAGACAGCCCGTTATACATCTTATGGCTGAACAACTTGTATACGTTGGCCACGTTTATAGTATCATTGTGTATATCCTTGTCTCGTATGGCTTGGATGTGTTTACAAAAGGAGATAGTCATACATGCCGTATGTCTTGGTTAATGGAGGTGTTCGAGGAACCTTTTTCTTTTAAAATGTGTAATTTTTTTGATGGTAGAAAAATTGCTGGAATGTGGTTTTTATTGGTTTCAAGTTTGTGGAGCGATTTGCTCACCATGCCGGTGACATATTATTTGTGGATTTGGTTCATTGCGAATCGTGGGGCCCCATCTCAGTGTGGTGCGCTTGGGACTTCTCCATTTGAAGATTGCTGTTCTTCACCCATTTTGGGGATTTTGAGAAGCGCTCATGCGGTTTTTCCGGTAACTGGTTCTTGCATTTGGCCTGCTGTGGATGCAGGATTGGATTTCGTGACTGGTACCACTTCCTTATATAGGGATCAAACACCCCGAGAGATTGGTAGCCCTATTTTGAGGTTTTATTCAGGTATGTCGCTACATTTTTATTTCATGAGGTATATTCTTACATTTTGCTATTCTTTATAGACCCTACTTTGAGTATTTATATTGATTTATACTTTCCTGGACGTTTCTTGAAGCACAGACGATTGAGGAAGTTAAAAAGAAACCCTCTGGATTGAAAGAGGTAAGATGCTTTTGACTAAACCTTTCTGGTTTAATTTGTGCTGTTGTATGAGTATAGTTTGTGCATAATACTAAATTAATTCATTTAATTTAGGGTTTTTTTTTGTGTGAGGCGGGTTCAAGATACGTGAGAGGTTCCCTCAGTATATATTCTAAGAGCACCCGGCGGGCAGAGTGATTAACTGACCGTTTTCTGGATTGAGAAGCCATCCCAGTGCAGCTAAGTGATACATATAGTTTTATTTTCATTATAGATATTTACATTCAAATGGTGTGTGCACCTCTTTTACATTTGCATTAATATGTGTTAATAAGCTTACGTTATCTATCTAAGTACTTACAACAAGGGTGAGCCACAGCTACCTATGCTGTAAACTCGTTGTGCGCACATCGGGGAATCTGGGTAGACACCACCTGCTAATTAAACTTTAAAATATTCTCCTTCAGAGCGAAATAGGTATCATATAGATACAATTTCTGTCTTACATTAAATTGTTACGTAATCTTTCCATATAGAGGAAATAGTATATTATCACTCTGACTTAAAGTCATATTATTATTTGGTGTATTTTTAAGTAATACAGTAAATTCATATTGCATTGTTTCAAATCATATGGAAATTGAACCTTCCTATAGAGGAAATAGTATATTATCACTCTGACTTAAAGTCATATTATCATTTGGTGTATTTTTAAGTAATACAGTAAATTCACATTGCATTGTTTCAAATCATATGGAAATTGAACCTTGATCATTATTTGAATTTTCATATTATAACTCAACTATCAGATTTCAACTTAATTTTAAAGTATTATTTGAACTTCCGTATCTTGTCACAAATGTTTAATAGCTAAACTTTAATTAATGTTCCCAATTAACTAAACGTTCAGGACGAGTTTTAAATAAATCAACTGTGTCATCAACCAGGAATTTGCTCTTTTATTTAGTTGCCCTTGTGTTGGTTGGTTATAGTAAATAGGAACCAGATAACCAGGGTAAAAGGCTCGTGGTAAGGTATAGTATAGGCTTATTATTCTATTGATTAAAACTTATTCATCTGGCTCTTCAAGATTCTAGTCATACATCTGTGCCTAGCGGTGAGAATCTTGTGGCGCGTTATAAATTTTGAGTATTGGTATTTGTAAACCCCACCCATCTCCACTGTCTAAAAGCTAGTGACGGGCCACCGCCTGCACATTCACGGGTAATCGATTAGAATAATATAGTCTGGGGAAAGGCGGTTTTTTTTTATCGGTTGATAAAACTAACTGACCACTTAGAAATTCATTTGGTTCTCTTAATTTAATTTCCACTATTGTAGATTTGTTACATTTAGCTTCTATTTGATTTATGCGCCACAAAGTCACATGCATTCTGCAATTATTACCCCAAGGCAACCCTAGCTACGACGTCATTATCCAAGCTTTGGAGAACAGGTATGAACAGCAACATTTAAAACAAGTTTTCCAAAGTCAATTGAAGGTGCACATGAAAAATTAGACGAGAGCCTCCAAGAATATGGAAGTGACATAGAAAGACTATTGAGTTTAGCCTATCCACAGGCACCTAAAGAATTTTTAGAACAATTTGGCGTTCAAGCATTCATTGATAGTTTAAGAGATACAGAAATGCAACAAGCCCTTCCATTACACCACCATCTGACACTACAAGAAGTATTAACTTTTGCTCAAGAATTCGAAGCTGCTAAAAGCATTTCCAAAACCAGACGTCCAAAATTACGAGCAATACACTTCGAGGAGGAGAATTTAACCGAAGTTATGGCTATAATCGAAAGCCTACTGAAAGACACGCTACAAAGTCGTACACCAATTCAAGAATCCCGGAAATGTTTCAACTGTGGAAGAATTGGATATCTACAGATCTTGAAGCCAAGCTAGGAACTGGGATAACCAGACAACATCAAGTCACCGTATATCCCGGCTGAGCCCCCAAAGACTTCAGTTTATAGAAAAGGTCGCTATCACGGAAATACGGATACCCTATCCAGAAGGTCATGTACTCAACAACAATGCAAATATTGCCAAATAATTGAGGAAAGGGAAAATAATAATAACCAAATAAACAAAAATGAAAAGATAGAATTGCTGCATGCAACAAAAATAAGAAGCGACTCGGACAAAAACATGTGGTGGTCAGTAGAAAACTTGAGGAAATTTCAAAAGAAAGATGAAGACTTAAAAGTTGTCCGAACCTGGCTACAAAATGGAATTAGACCTGATTGGCAAGAAGTGTCCAACTATGGTTCAACGATCAAAAGATACTGGGCTCATTGGGATTCCCTTACTTTACGCGATGGTGTACTCCATCGCACGTGGGAGAGCTCTGACGGTGTATCTACGATCTACCAACTTGACTTGCCTAAATCACTTGTTCGTAATGTGATGGAAGAACTTCATAGCAGTCGTTCAGGAGGACATTACGGAGTTGGGAAAACCTTAGCCAGAGTTCGTGAACGATTCTACTGGGTCGCCAAGACATTACAGAATGGTGTAAGAAATGAGACTTATGCAGCGGAAAGAAAGGACCAAAAACTAGAAATCGTGGCAAAATGGCTCAATATCTGTCGGGTGAACCATTTCAGAGAGTAGGTATAGACATACTCGGGCCACTACTAAAAACAGAAAAAGGTAACAAGCGCTTAATGATAGCTATGGATTACTTTTCCAAGTGGTCAGAAGTAGTACCAATTCCTAACCAAGAGGCTGCAACCTTCTCTGAAGCATTTATGAATAATGTCATCGCAAGGTACGGAGTGTCATTGGAAGTACATTCCGATCTATAAAGAAATTTTGAATCAGAATTGTGGACAGAATTAATGAAAATCCGAGGGATTAAGAAAACTCGAACTACACCAATGCATCCACAGTCTGATGGTTTAGTGGAACGTCATAACTGGACAATTTGCCAATATGTATCGTTATTTGTCTCCCAAAACCAGCAAGATTGGGATGAACTGATTCCATTGTTCCTGTTATCTTATCGGAGCGCACAGCATGAACCCACTGGCTATACACCTTCAATGTTTGTCACTGGTCGAGAAATGAAGCTTCCTAGCGATATCCTCTTTGGAAAACCTCCTTCATCCCGAGAGGAAGACCAAAGCCTGCCTCAATATGTTGAAGACTTTCAACAAAAGTTAGAGATGATTCACGAGTTTGCAAGGGCGCCACTGAAACTAACCAGCGAAAAGATGAAGAGACGGTTGGATAAAAAACCTTAAAAAAGAGATATTTAAGCCCGGTGATACAGTTTGGTTGTACCAACCCAGAAGAAAGAAAGGGTTAACTCCGAAACTTCAACGAAATTGGGAAGGTCTCTACCTGGTGGTCAAGAAAATCAACGGCCTAATTTATCGCATTCGTCTGACACCAAAAAGTAAACATAAGGTCGTTGATATCGAGAGATTGGCTCGCTATTACGGTGATGACCCACCCAATTGGTTTCAAGAAGACGTCGAAGTCCCTGTTATTCGAGGCTAATAACTTGAAGAGGGGAAGCAATGTTACACCTGTTTTATGAATATCAGAATGACAGCTTGGACTGAAAATAAGAAGAGGGATGAATAGGCGGGGTAGTCACAGTCACCTGTCAAGGTGGCAGTCTAGAATTTTCGAGATTTTTCTATTGTATTCCATATTGACGTACTAGTTTGTTATAGAATATTCTAGTCGTTTCTGGAATGTTCTTTCTATATATAAATAGAGTTCAGGTGTGGCAGAGTCGGTGAGTAAATAGTTTGATATGTTGATAAGTTGAATTGTTAAAAAGTAGTATTGTATTTTGCCAAGTATTGAATAAAGTTGTGAAAGTTATAACAATATTTTAATAATTTGCTGATACCGTCATCATTTTTTTCGACACTAACAATGAGAAAACAGACGGACCACCCTGTATGGTTAACATTATCATTGACTAATATAATACATTTTCAATTGAAACTTTTGTATTCAAATTTTTGTGTAAAGCTATCGAAAACCGATACTTTTTATATACGCATTTTATATTTTTTCCACAGCCCACAAAAGGAAACTCCATTGGACATGTATTATAGATATATCAAAGAAACTTTAGTATTCAAGTATAAAAAATGTCCGGGAAGAGCTTATAGCTTGTGAGAAATTTAATTTTTCCCACACAAAGAGATTGGAAAGTGTTGTGGTAGCTATTGGCCCTGCACGTGCGGTATAATGAGTCCAATTCAATTACGACGCCTTCCTTAAACGTTGTGTGACACAGAATGAAATTCAATTCAACATGCGCTTCAATTGAAACCCTTTACTACAATTTTCAATTATAATAAACTTTTTTGTGGTTTTATTATTTGAATCATTTAATTTTTCAATGAATTAACTGTTTCTGTAATTTTATGTTACACTAGCTGAAAATATACTCTTTCCTGTGTTTTTTAGTCATATATTTATGCATATGTATTCAAGGGATCAATGGTTGATATTTTTTTATTGGAAGATTTCTTTTCTCAAAACAACCAAATAGCGTTCATATTTGGGTTGCGCGGTTGTAAGGTATGCCCAAATTAGTGTGTTTTGCAGGTTATACCGCAAACTAGAGGATATAGAAAAAAAGTACCGTTAACATTTCTAATTCTTTTTGACCCGATATATATATATATATATATATATATATATATTGTATTCCATTTTTTTTTCTAAAATTACATATTGTTCATCTTGTAAGATGTGCATTTCGTCAAGTAGGTTTTGGTAATGTTAGCATGGAAAAGAAAACAAAGCCTATGGTACCTGTCAGAATTATGTTTGCGACGTAATGAATTGTTAACAAAAAGATGAATTTTAAAAATTATGATAAACACGATAAGCATTTAGCATATATTGGATGCCAAAATAATATTATTGCTGCGTCTGAATTATATTTTCAACCAGATAAAATGCCGATAGAACTGTTCAACTCTATCTGGATAAACGAGATATCTTTTCCTGAAAAATGGAACGACTACATCGTTTTACCCATCAAAAAACCAGGAAAAAGAGAGGATAATCCAGAACCATATATATCTATATCACTTTCATCATGCGTCTTTAAAACTTTAGAAAGAATGATTAAGAATAGACTCGAACGTTGGTTAGAGAGTGAAATTTTTTTGCCATAGTCACAATATGCATTTAGAAATTTACTGGAGGAAAAACTCATCAACATAGGATTACCAACTCATATGGCAAATTTCATTAAGACCGCATATTCAAATCGATCAGTCTCCTTAAAAATTAACCAACACATTTCAGATCCAAGAATATCCAGAGACGGTTTACCACAAGGCAGCATCCTCAGTACAATCCTATTCACCCGCTATGCAATGGATATTGAAAAAATTATATGACCAAAATCTAAAATAGTACAATACGCCGATGATATTGTGTTATACGCCACAGAAAAATCAGTTGAAAGATGTACAAGAATTATTAACGCGGGATTTAGCCCAATCCAAAAATGGCTTGACGATATTGGGCTGTCCATATCAGAAACCAAGACCGAAGTATGTATCTTTTCCAGAACTAGAAGTTGTGCTCAAAATCTGATAACCCTTGGTAAATACACATTTCCCATAAAAAATACCGTCAAATCCCTTGGATTACTGTTAGACAAGAAACTTTTATGGAAGGACTGTATACACCAAGTAATCAAAAGAACTGAAAATTCAATTAATATACTAAGAGGGTTCTGCAATACAAAGTGGGGAGCAGATCCAAATACGGCATTACTCTTTTATAAAACAATGGTAAGATCAATTATAGATTATGAAAGTCATCTAAACGGAACAGCAGCTGAAACACACTTAAACAAAATTGAAGCCCAACAGAATAAATGTCTGAGAATATGCATAGGATATAACAAATCCACCCCTATAACTATTATGCAATCGGAAGACAATTACTCAGTAATATGTTTATTACTAAAATAATAGCAAAGAAGTATCATATCTCAACAGTTTACAATCATTAACAGTTCAGGTCCTCACCTTTAAATACTGGTACTCAAAAAAAACCAGTTATAGTGGAAAGTCTTATGAAAATATCTAGCTACCAACACAAGTTACATACAAACGGGAAACTACCTAACTTTATATACCCTCCTGAAAGTCTCTTCTCTCACAAAATACCAACATATTACTTCGAAATTCAAGACGACATACCAAACCTCACTCAAACAAAATTCAACGAATTTCAAAAACAAATACTGGCCAAATTACAAATACGTATTTACAGATGGTTCAAAAGCAAATGAACGAACAGACTGCGCATTCTATCACATGAACAAGAAACATAATTCCAAATATTTCTTACCAAAAGAGGCTTCTATATATACAGCAGAAATGACAGAAATTTTACAAGCAATGAAATACATATCGAATTCAGATAAAAATAGATATATAATATTTACAGACAGTAATTGTGCAGTGGACAGATTAAAAAATAAACGGTTTTAAAGATTAAAACTAACTTTTCCGCATCTGTGGCCCTGAACAATATTCTATCATAAAATTGTTACTTGTGTACACTTCGGGGGATGTATCGTGCTAACAAACCGAAATTTCTCCAAAAATAACCAAAAATGTAGTAAATCTGGATTTAAAGGACACACTGTACTCGCTCTATTCAACTGAAAATCAATAGGGCACATCTGCTAGACACCTTGAACAATATTCAATCATAAAACTGAGCAATCGTATATTCTCTGGAGGCTGTATCGTGCTAACAAACTGAAAATTCTCCAAAAATTTGGTACTTCTAGTACCATAGCACTCGTTGTACTGGCTTTAGTGAGGTGAATATCAATAGGGTTCATCTTTGAGACGCTCTCAATAACATCCAATCATAAAATTGGTCACTTGTATATACTCCGGAGGCCGTATCGTGTTAACAAATTGAAACTTCTCCAAAAATGACAAAAATATCGTACTTAAAGTACTGTAGCACCTGTTGTATTTGCTCTGGTGAGCTGAAAATCAATAGAGTTCATCTGTAACATGTCCTTAACAATATTCCATCATAAAATTGGTGACTTGTTGGACTCCGGAGGCTGTATCGTGCTAACAAACTGAAATTTCTCAATAATGACAAAATGTCGTACTTCAAGTACCATAGCACCTGTTGTACTTGCTCTGGTGAGCTGAAAATCAATAGAGTTCATCTGTAACATGTCCTTAACAATATTCCATCATAAAATTGGTGACTTGTTGGACTCCGGAGGCTGTATCGTGCTAACAAGACATGTAAGGAAAAGTGGCCGACGACAACGACGACGACATACACACAGGATTTTTTTTCTAAAAACCGGTTTTTTGTGTTGTTGTTGATGGAAAACGTAAAAATAATTCAAAAAAAAATTCAAAATTCCAACTTTTTTTGGGGTAAACCAATACTTTTCTCGCATATTAGATAGGTTGGGCGGAAAAGTAATATGAGCATAAAGAGAACATTAAACCATACTGAAACAAACGTTTTAAACTTATACCTCGAATTTCACACAAATAACAAAATAGTCATATATGTATGGATAAAAGCTCATGCTGGTATAACGGCTAGCGCAACAGCAAAAGAAGCCTCAAAATGAGGAGAAAAACTTCAACTTAGATTACCACCCTCCTACATATTCAAATCACAAAAACAAGAAATTAAAGAAAACTGGCAAAATCTCTATAATGAATCTACAACCGGATTAAACTTTAAAAAACATCAGGAAAGGATCCCCAAAGAAAGTTAGTTCTACAAAAAAGTGAACAGACATTTTATAGTTACAATAAATCGAGTGCGTGCAAATCAAGCACTTACTCCTGAATACAAACATCGGAGAACAATTATTGATAACCCATATTGTTCCTGTGGGGATATAGGTACTCTGACACACATTCTACTTGAGTGTCCGTTAAATACTCAAAATATTAGGAAATTATATAACCAACTAATAACTGCCAATATAACCCTTCCCATAGACCTAAATTGTATTGTTTTTTCAGAAAGTAAGTAACACTCTTTACATACTGTACCAATACATAATAAACTGTAAACTTAAATTGTAAAATTTGTAAGCAATTATGCAAACACAATATTTTATATGTATTTATTAATAATTATTATAATAGAAAATATGAAAAAATCAAATAAATTATTAAGAAAAAAGTAATAAAAAATGATGATTTAAATAGAAACAATATAAAGAAGGAACATATATATATATATATATATATATATATATATATATATATATATATATATATATATATATAGATATATAAACAAGAAACTGAAAAAATTGTTGAACTAGAATATAAAACTACCAACGCAAATTAACATGTATACTATGCTCAATCCTGCAGAAAAATTAATCAAATTTTTAATAAAATAATCAGTGACCTACATAGTCTGGCTAATTAACCAAAGTCATTAACCTATTTAAAAAAACAGACAAGAGAATATTTTAAAAGCTTGATTCAAATTTATTGGAGTATGGATGTTTTGTAAAACCATGAAAAAAATAATGAAGCGAGAGTTGAGAGAGAGAGAGAGAGAGAAAGTCGATAAAAGTTTGTGTTGAAGTGGGTTTTGTTTTAAAGTTGGTAGTGTTTGTTTTGTTTGATTGCCCTGGTGTAGGATTAGTTTTCTCTTCAGGGCTGGGTTGAGGGTGTGTTGGGGGCTTTAGTGCGCATTCATATATTGAGTTTGGTGTATTTAGGTGGTTAGCTGAAAATCGGCCGGATTAAAAACGCGTCTAGATTTCGGAAAAGTGACTAAGACGAATTTTAAAATAATAATTATAATAATAATAATAACTTTATTTATCAAAATGTTATTACATGGTTTACATAAAAATTGTTGTTTACATGTAAATAAACATGGAATTCCCACTAAAACTAAAGTTACGCGTGGGTTCTACACATTTAAATTTCCAATAGTCTTTCTGCATAGATATTGACAATGTTCACAATGTTCACCTTTTTTATATTAATATATTGATTTCTAACCTATGGGCATTCAACACATTTCATATATAAATAAGAGAAAATTAACAATAAAAAATATAAAACATTCACAATAAATTACAAAATATTTACAATAATTCCCAAGCAAATCAGATATTCAGGTTTACTTTCACGTTGTTGATTTCCATCTTAGGCATTCAACATATTTCGTTCATAAATTCGAGAAAATTAACAATAAAATATAGAAAACAAACACTTTGTAGAGTATTCCAATTGACAAACGACATTGAATCATATAACACAATTAATAATAACATGAAGATTTAAAAAGTCTGTCAGTCAAAAAGAGATCGAACCAGATCTCGATTTAAGTTAAGAACATATTTTCTTATTATTTTTTTCAGCATGTGACGAGAATTTATATTCATTATAATCATTTTTTGTTCAGGGGGTAGAAAATTAAAAATTTTTGGAATGAGATAAAATATATTTCGTTGTCCAATTTTTGTACTACTCAGAGAGGTTTTAGCGCGATATTCTTTTTTTTTCCTAGTGAAATGTTCATGGTCGATATTATTTAATAGATTTTTGTTTTTGTGTATATGAGTAAGAATGTTATTAATAAATATTTGTCTTACATCGAAGATTCTTGCTTGTAAAAAAAGCAAATTGCTTGAGAAGGTGTATAGAATTGAGATTTTGGTTAGATTAGGTTAACTTTTAGCTAGAAAGTGTTCGGAAGAAAAGTTTATGTCAATTGGTATCGAGAATGATATTTGGAAGCAGGAAGTGTAAAAAGTGTATGGAATAGTGTGACAAAAGGTGTCTAGAATTGGGACGTTCTGGTGGCAGACGAACCATGCATCGCTGCCAATACATATGATATACAGTTCAGCTGGCTAGGTGTCGGAACTTATAATAAGCGAGATAGATGATATTTACTGAATTTGAAATGTGTCCGGTGTTTTAAGAGAGGGATGATATGAATTTGTAATTTTGTTTGAATTTTTGGAATTTGTGTGGGGAAAGTACACATACTCAATTCTGTAAGATGTCTAAGGAAAAGGTGTCAAATATTATTAGAACAAAACGGGGGGCATTTTGAACATTTATTATATTTTTTTTTGTTAAATTAATTCTAGTTGTTACGTTATTTATTGTGTTTGTAAGATTATTTATTATAATTTTCATATTTTTGTAAAATGAATTTGTTTTTTTGTAAGTTTTTTATTTCTATTTTTTCTTAAGTTGATTGCTTTTATTTTTGGGAAATAGAACTCTCACGGTTTAGATTTAGATAAAATGTTAAATTGCGTTACTGGGTGTTTCATTTTTAAATGTCTTTAACGTAATATCAACTGCAAACATTTTATTCGCCCTGCAGCTCCAACCACTGAAAATAGAGATATGTCATATTAGGTGAAATAATTAAAAATTGAAACGAAATATGTCAAAATATATAGGGTGTCCTTGTTGAATTCTTTAAACAAAAATGAATGATAGTTTGAACTTTTATTACTTATTATAAATTCTATTTTAGGAATAATATTGTATCTTTTTAGTATCTGCTTTTCTGACCATGGATTAAATAAATTCTTTTGTAGATTGTTTAGACAAGTAACCATTTTAACACATGTTCTGTGAAATGTAAAATAAATAGAGTTTTAGAAATAAGAAAGTAAGCGACAAGTTTTTTATGCGTAAAGACGTTTACCCCAGACGCGAACTTCTATAATAAAGATTATCGATAACAAACATTGATGTTGTTTTAATTATTTCTCGATTATTCTCTCCATAACTTCCTACAGTCCCTTATAAAAACACATAAGTTGGTATTATATTTTCTACTGAGACCACCTAAAAAAAATGTTGGTACGCCACTGAACTCTTCCATAATATATCTATCAAAAATTCATATAAAGTTTCTTAATAAAGAAGTTCTAGAACTCTGTCGTTTTCGACACTTTTCAACAATCTCTCTAATGAGGGGATTTGATTGGGCAATCGTTTCTTTAACAAAAAAGAACTCATAACATCTTGACTAGTTTGACTAGTCTCCTCTAGTTTGCGGTTTACCCTGCAAAACATACCAACCAATTTGGGACACCCAGTACATAATACAAACCAATTCCACTTGGGTTCATTAAAAACGACAATTTTTTCCCGTAGTTTAGGTCACTTTATTATGAATTCGCGATTCTGTTTTTGTGTGACCATCCTGTGCATTCTTTTACCTCGCATGTGTAACGTTTCAAGAACTAAGAGTACTATCGCCCACACCCACGAAAACATACAATGCACTTTCATCTAGGCTCGGGTCTGTGTCTCGGTCGATTTTTACGTGTGTTTTATCGTGAACATTCCTGGTATTTATTTTAAATATTCTTGCTAATATTTTTCACGGACTTTAAATTAGATTGAGTGGCTTACTAAACATACACATTCATCGAGTTTACGGGTCCGGTTTAGATAGGTTCGGGTTTTGTTGATGTGTCAGTTGTGAAAAGTAGAGTTGAATGTTTCAGTGAATAAACATCAAATGAATTGAATGTGTTTTTGTAACATGTTAAGCTACCAAAGTAAGGTTTTTATAACAATGTAATTCATTATCCATTATGTTTACAATAGTTGTTTGTTTACGTTTGTCTAGTTTACGGACTATTTCGAATTTATTCTCCACAATGATTAATGCACGTTTGTGTAGGTGGTTCGAAACAACTCTGGAAGCTGGTGACAAATTTATTTGACTATACTATTTTTCAAATCTACCCCCGTAGCAATCAGTGAGATCAATCGGCGCACTTTAGAAATACAGAAATTAAAATAATTACTTGTAATAATGAATGCGCATCACTATGATTCCGAAAGACATTCCACTCATCTTTAAACGGTTACAATTTCCAGTGCGGCTTGCATTTGCATTGTCGATAAATACATCGCAAGTGTTTAATGGCATCAATATTAAAAATCAATGTTTTTTACATGGTGAATGTTGCAAGTTCCCGTGTGGGAAAACCATCAACATTATCACGCACCAGAAAACAGAACTATCAATCACAGGCAAGTTTACCCCATAAAAACCACCACGCCGAAAAATCCCAATACAAACTGTCTACGGCAACTAAATCAAACCATGAAAAATCACTCTATATATACAGTAATTTAGTTTTCATACAAAATGTCAATTTTCAAATGTCCGAAAAAATATAAACGTGTTACCGATCACGATAGAATTCTGTCATTTACTGTTTCGACCCTTACTCTGTTGAATCTACTAATATACCTTATTTATACGAAACTAACTGTTTCTAAATAATTCTACAATACATTGAAAAAATTGTAAAAGTTTTGCGCAGTGGGATTTCTCTGGTTATTTTAAACTATATGCTGGTAAGTGTCACTGTATCTAATTTCAAAATTTCTAAGGGTTTGACCGAAATAGACAGCATTACATTCTGGACATTTAAGTTTATATATACCAGACTTCTTCAATGGGGATATTTTTGTTTTTACATTTAACAATTTTGTTCGCACTTCATTTTCGGTTTTGAAATAAATTGTTGTATTTGCTGCTAAAGATATTATCTTTGAAATATTATTAGAAATATTACCAGCATTTGTAATGGTTTTATAATTTTCCATCATTAAAAAAATCGGTAGGACACAAAGAGAATTATCGCACTTCTATTTTTCTATTTTTAGCCGTTTTCTATCCTTAGGATATAGGCCTCTTTCAAATTCGTCCATCGGCTTCGATCTTGCGCAACTCGATACCAGTTCAAGCCAGCGACCTTCTTTATATCGTCGTACCATCTTTGCTGGGGTCTTCCAACACTCCTCCTCTCCGCCCAAGGTCTCCATCTGGTGACATACACGCCCCATTGCCATTTTAGGGAACCAATTCTTTTTATTATATCGAAGACTTTGGTTTTTTCTCGTATCCAAGTATTTGTTTTATGGTCTGTCAGGGAAATTCCCAAAATACGTCTTTCTATGGCTCTCTGATGTACTTCCAATTTATGTTTTATCTTCTTGGTTATTACCCAGGTCTCACAACCATACGTGACAACAGGCAGTATACACTCGTTATAGACTTTTGTTTTCAAATTCATTGGAATATTCAGCTGAAGATGTAGGCCCAGTCTAATTCTTCTATCAATCTCCATCTCTTGATTTTGTTTGCCTGGTGTTATAGCTTGGCCCAGGTATATGTATGCTTCCGTCTTTTTTATTGTGCTGTCATGAATCGGTATTGTATCGTCTGCATCTGGTATATTTGTCATAAACTGGGTCTTTGTGTTGTTCATGTGTAATCCTACTTTTGCAGCCTCATTTTGTAGTTCTCCCAACATGTCTATCAATTCCTGTTTTTCTTTTGCAAACAGTACAACATCGTCAGCAAATCTCAGATTGTGTAAGCGTTCACCGTGTACGTTCAATCCTTTGTTTTCCCACTGTAGCTTCTTAAAAATATCCTCGAGAACCAAAGTAAATAGCTTTGGAGGTATAACGTCTCATTGCCGAACTCCTCTCCTTACGTTTATTTTGTCAGATGATTCGTGAAGTCTTATCGACATTGAAGAATTTCTATGGATGTTTTCGATGAGGTTTATATAACGTTGATCTACTCTAGCATTTCTCAATGATTTTATTATTGCCCAGATTTTTTACCGTGTCGAAAGCTTTTCGGAAATCGACAAAAGCCATCCATAGGCTTATGTTATATTCTGTAGCTTTGTCGATCATCTGCCTTACGGTGTGTAGATGTTCTGTCGTACTATAATGGCTTCGGAACCCAGCCTGTTCCTTTGGTTGGTAAGCCTCGAGCTTTCGTTCTAATCTGTTTGTAATGATTCTGGTGAATAATTTATATATCTGTGATAGTAAGCTTATCGGCCGGTAGTTTTCGAGATCAGTTGGGTCACCTTTCTTGTAGATCAGAACTACTACAGCATTCTCCCAACTTTTGGGTATATATTTTTCTGTTAGGCAATCATTGAATAGTTTTAGTAATTCTTATCTCGTCTTGATATCGCTTTCCTTAAGCATTCAGGCAAAATGTTGTCTTCTCCCGCTGCTTTGCCATTTTTCATCTGGGATAGCGCTTTCTCTAGTTCTTCCATATCTATCTCGGGCATTTCTTCTTAGTTGATATTTACTATTCGAATTTTGTCCTCTACTGTCGTTATCTTTGGTATTTTAGATTCGTACAGATCTCTATAGAAAGATTCCACAACTTTTAATATCTGCTTTCTGTCTTCCACTATGTTGTTTTTCGCATCTTTGATCTTTGTTATCTCTTTCTTAGGTGTGTTGCGTATTTTAAATATATTTACTCCCTTATTCTGTTCTAATAGGGATTGTACTTATTTCGTTTGATGTTTTAGTATGTCCTGTTTCGCCATTTTTCTCGCTGTTTTGTTGATTTCCGTGTACTCAATAGTGTCCCTTTTACCCTCTGTTATCAATTTTCTTCTTTTCTCTAGGAGGTGTTTTGTCTCCATCGACAGTTTATCCGGCGTTTTCTCTGGGGGGGGGGGGGCTATTATCTGATCGGCTGTTTCTTTTATAATTTTTGTTATTCTCCTATTTCTATCATCCAGGGACTCTCCTGTTTCTTCTGGGTTTTTAGAAAAATTTTCATTCAGCTTTTGTTTGTATTTTTCTTTTCTTTCCGCTATCTTTTCCCTACTTCCCATCTTTATCGTTTGTTTCATCTTCCGTTTTCTTTCCATTTTTGTGTTTATGAGTAGTTTGCATCTGCAACTGATTGAGTACATCTACGTCTTGAATTATGTGTTTATGGCGGGAGATTATGAAGTCAATCTCTAATGGGGGTCTAAAGGGTAGTGAAGCGTCTCCTACAGCCTCTCCTATCAATTCCTGCTCGCACCTCCACGTCGGTAGACCCTGGTAAACCAACTCTGGAGATTCAAGATCGGGTAACCAACCCCGGTGGCGGATCTACAGCAGATGGACAAACGCGAGAGGGAGATCACAAAAACTCACCAAGACGCCCGGCAAGCGTGGTGTTTTAATTGCCAAAACCTTTCAACTTAATATGTCGACTTCAAAACGAAATAGTGTACCCCAGGTGGGTAGAGGTACCTCACAATCCCACACCGATATCTCGGTCAGCCTCATGGATTCTGGGGGAGGCAAAAGAACGACGACATCCACTAAGAAAAATAAAAATAATAATGGACCTTACAACAATACACCAAATTGCTTCTAAACATTGCAACTTACAACTCTAGATCAATCAGAACAAAGGAACGTCTGGTTGAGTTAGAGTACGAATTGGAGAAAATAAATTGGGACATTGTAGGCTTAGCCGAAACAAGGAGAAGAGGAGAACAATACCTCCATTTAGATTCTGGTCATACTTTGTTATACAGAGGAAATGATTATGATACCAATGGAGGAGTTGGAATATTAATACATAAGAAACTATCGACAAACCTGAAAATCCTAAAAACAATATCTGACAGAGTAATATATATCATGCTCAACATAAATAAAAATATAACACAAGCTTATCTTCCAACTTCTTCACATGATGATGACGAGGTGGAATCTGTATACGAAGACATATCAAGAGCAATAAAAGAGAACCCAGCAACGCACACTGTTCTGGGTGGGGACTTCAATGCAAAAATAGACAGGAGAGCAGAACCAACGGAAACACACATAGGGCAGTTTGGACTTGGCACCAGAAATGAAAGGGGAAACATGTTGGCAAACTTTCTAGAAAGAGAAGGACTTTATCTGATGAACACTTTCTTTCAAAAGAGAGAGAGCCGTAAATGGACATGGAATATCCCAGATGGACAAACCATTTTCGCACTTACAATTTGCTATATAAAAGGACGGAATTCTAGAATCAGTTTTCCCAATCTACTCCTCTGAACTGTTGCTATTGTGATTTATGATAAAAGTTGGAATAAACGTTTGTAAAATTTAAATTAAACTCAAAATGAGTTATTAAACCCTAGTGGGGCACAGAGGTGTAAAGCTCAGAAACAAAAGCAAGAGAAGTCTGAAAAACTGCTAGATAAATTTCCCAAATTGGGTAATTTTTTCATCGACAAAAGTAAACCTAGCTGCTCGAATCCTCAAGATTACTCGTAGTTCTCGGTCTACACAGGTATGTAGCATCAATTCTACGATATGCAATACTTGAAATTTTCGTTGTGATGGTATTTTTTTGTTTTGTTTAATTGACTCAAAATGATCAGGAACGTCGAGAAAAATAGTAATCAGCAAAAAATAAATTTGTGTCTGTGTATGGAGTGGAAGTACCGATTCAATTGGCATTGTGTGTTTAGCTCATTTGCTCAATTTAGTTGGTAATCATTCTGCAGAGTGTTGTCTTGCTGCAACAAAATTTTCATGTTTTTCAACGATTTATATACCTTTTTTTCTGCATCCATACATCGTTGGGAAATTATTCTAGTTTCTCTTTAAAAACTGCAATCCAAGCTCTGTCCAAAAATAGAGTCTACTACTCGATGGCCGGCAAGACCATATGCTGTTAAAGCCTTGTATAATGGTTATGACTGTTTTGAAAATTGCTTAGAGCAAATTATTAATGACAAAAACCAAGGAGCAGCTACTAAAGTTCATGCCAGTGGTTTACTTAAAACAATGGAGAAATTAGAGACTGGTGTATTATTGGCAGTGTGGAACGACATTTTATCTTAATTTGATAAAACAAATAAACGTATTCTAAACATAACGACGGACGTACTTCTCATGGTGAAAAGAAGAAAAATTATGAAATCTGTCAGTGGAGAATTCCGTCGAATTTATTGAAGGTTTAACAGGAATTAAACAGAAGAAAATGTTCGTATGAGAAAATATCAGTGTAATAAGCACAAATATGGCAAGGGAATTTTGGTACACCCTATATATATATATATATATATATATATATATATATATATATATATATATATATATATATAACAACAAGATGTACGAATAGTGCGTGATATATAAACAATAAGTAACGAATAGATTAATGGGTATTGCACGCAAATAGAAGGAGGGGCTACTGAAACAAGTGGTAACCGCAGACATGCATGTTTCTGGCTCATTAGCCGTCATCGGTACGGTACAACCAAGAAAAGATGTGAAACATGGGAGCAAAGTTGGTGAATGAAACATGAGAAAATATAACAGAATTCAGCAGGATAGTCAAACACAACATTTGCTGAATTCTGTTATATTTTCTCATGTTTCATTCACCAACTTTGCTCCCATGTTTCACATCTTTTCTTGTTGTACCGTACCGATGACGGCTAATGAGCCAGAAACATGCATGTCTGCGGTTACCACTTGTTTCAGTAGCCCCTCCTTCTATTTGCGTGCAATACCCATTAATCTATTCGTTACTTATTATATATATATATATATATATATATATATATATAAAAAAAATTTAAATCAAATATAATTTGAATCAAATATAAAAAGTCTAAAAGAAAAACGACCTAGTTTCGGTTATCAGAGCCAGTAAAACTTGAACAATTATGAAAAATCGACAAATTAACCCAAGGTTGTCACTCATGAATGTCGAACACCAAAACACCCGTTGTTTTGAATATCATAAAAACAAAGACGAATTATGCAATTAGCATAGAGAAATTTAGAACAGCAATTAAAGTTAACCTTCAACAACGAAAAC
Source organism: Galeruca laticollis (assembly GCA_963921935.1). Lineage (NCBI taxonomy): Eukaryota > Metazoa > Arthropoda > Insecta > Coleoptera > Chrysomelidae > Galeruca > Galeruca laticollis. Next base: position 108,369,514 of record OY998181.1, read on the forward strand.
AAAATCACACATAGAGGCAAGGACGAGTAAATGACACATCGAAAAACGCAACGTTTGCTGTTTTGGCAAAACCAACTCGTCCCAAAAAACTCGAAATAAATAGAGGGAAGAAGGACGACGAGGCAGTCGGACAGCGACAATGCAGTCCGGTACTTCTAGCGTTTGTCGACTTACGACAGCCCGCGTTTTGACAGTGAGTTTTAGTGATTGTCGCGAAGTGCTGGAATCAGAGGTAGCTGATCAGAGCTCATCTTCCGTCGACCGATCGAGAATAGAATCCAGACGCGGTTTTTTTGTGACGTTCAACCAGGATTTTCCAAACTGTAAGTTTTTGAATCTGAGACCGTTTTTTCATTGTTTTTTTTGGGAAAATCATATTGGTATTATTTTTTTTTGTGCGTCTGACTATCCACCTTGCCATATAAGGGTTATACTGAAGCTTGAGCCGTATATCACCGTAATTAGAGAGTATTATACGTCGTAAATTTTTTTCTTATTATTATACAATTTTATTCAAGGAGTTTTACTAGGGGTACACCCCCCTAAAACTAAGCCATACAGATTACTCCAATCATACGCTGAAAAATTTTCGTATCAGTTATTATAAAGTTTTATTCCTGAGATATTTATTTATGTTAATCGACTGTTTACACTGTAATTAGGGAGAACTATTTTCAATACCAGTTTCTACCCCTGGTATATGAAAGACGCCAATGACCATATTACATTATTTATAGCATAAACTGTATTCGCTTCGAACATTAAGATTTCATTATTCAGTTAAAATTTTATCGGGCGCCGAAGGTCTCCATGGTTAGCAAAAAGTCCGGTTACAAAATCATTTTCTTGCAGTAAGTAATTTCAATGTTATGAAAGTCACTGAAGTAACCATTAGCTAGGTCAAGGTTTTATATTTTAGTAAGGAGACGTTAGATATTTTTTTTCTTAAGAAAACCCCGGCTACTTTTCACTGACGAAATGATCTTCGTTGTCCTTACCGGATGCTAACTGGAAGAGAGGGTGAATATATTAAGGAACCCTAGCTATTTTTCCACGCGCCGGACATATAACATTATTATTGTATTATGCTTTCATCGTATACCGTACGCATCTAAAATGTACCCTAGAGTTAATTCATTGTTTTTGTTGGTAACTTTATTATTATTTGTTCGTAATATAAGCCTATTTATTTGTTATCTACCTAGTCTGTTTCCTTTACCCCTAACAAATCCCTCCCTAGACACAGGTGGACAGGACCCCGTGTACGTACAGGCAGCTGGACGACACGACGAACCTTAGAGCTCAGGCTTGGCACATCGTTTAAGCCCAAGGGGGCCCACGATACCCTCCCGCTCGAGCCAGGAAACTACCCTCCCCCGAGGTTCTTCAACAGGGGATTTCCGGCTCTATTGTGCCCTACGGCACTGGGTGACAGCAAACGTTGCAAAAACAAAGGTGAACAAATAATCAAAACAACCGACAGTTGTTACATCAGTAAAAATTGGATTTTCTGACAACGAAATAATCTCTAGTGATCAAAAACTTATTGAACTTTATAGCGACGATTTGAGTCCCGATTTTTCGCCGATTTCCAAAGATACTGAAACTGATAATGAAACCAACACGGAATCGGAAAGCCAAAATGTAAATTTTAAAGATGATAAAAACTGAAAAAATAGTTTCAACCTTTCCGAACGTTGAAACAATTTTGAGAATATTTTTATGCATGCTCTCAACTAATGCTTCGGAAGAAAGGTTCTTCTCAATCCTAAAAAGAGTGAAAAACTATCTGAGAAACTCTATTGGGGATGAGAGATGGAGCGACCTTTCTCTTTTGAACATTGAATACGAGCTGATTGATACGCTTGATGATCAATTCGTCATTGAGACATTTATATCTCTGAAAGCTAGAAAGTTCAGTGAAAAGCTTATGAGTTGCAGATATATAAAAATGTATTGAACTATTAATCATCAAGAGTATTGAGTGAATATTCATTATAGCAATGCTTACATGATATTTCTAAATTCTTATAGGTTTTATTGTTCTACAGTGTTAGGATGTTTGTCTCTTTGTCCTCACTATCATAACTTTCTCGTAATCGTTTTTTGCTATCTGTGTTCATTTTAATAAATTTTTTTCTTGATATATTTATTCTCAATAATAAATTAGTTATTTGTAAAACAAGTGTCACAATGACTCGTTTTGTAGTACGAGTGAAGTTTGCACAACGAACCGCGAAGCGGTGAGTTGTGCAATTCACGAGTACTACAGAAAGTCATTGTGGCACAAGTTTTACACAATATTTTTGATAATTCGCATTTATTTAATTATTTAAATAAAATAGAATTTCATATAATCCCTGTTTTTAAACTAGGAGGAGTGGTTTGAATTTAAATTGACAATTCTGTAGATTCCTAATTGGTCAGATCACAGATGGTTTACAGCACTTCTGACTTTTGACATATTATAACCGAATAATTGTGTAAATTGTAAACAAACTTTCATTTAAGCAAAAAGCGGATGATTATTTGTTTAAAAAAGAGCTTCTTCGTATATGCTCTTGCGATCTATTTATATTATATCATGAACAAAATGATTTCTGTAATACATCTTCACATAGATATCTGGTAATCTATCCCAAAAGTCCAACGTTTTGTATACGTATATATTGATCCTATACAATATAAAAATAAACAATTGACAAATCATTGATAAATAAACGTTAGCGTACTTTATTCATTAATATTTTTAATATATAAATCATTCTAATTTACCTTTAATATAATAATTTGCTAGCTAGAACAACGCTAGACCATTTTATTTATAATTTGTGTCAAGGTTAAAGTCAAATGTCAAATAAAAATATAACTAAATACAATAACCAACTGAACACTAAAAATTACTATAGCAGTGTTCAAAGAGCTTCATTGTGACACTGTAAACAATGTTATAATGAAGTCTCTTTTATACGCGAATTATAAAAAAAAACATTATTATGACTATTTTTCTTGTGTAAATACATATACCTTTTACGTATGTCGAAAAATTATTTGCCCAGGGCGCAAAATATCATTAATCCGGCGCTGCATCTTTCATTAATATTATATGCCTTTATAATTATTATTTTTTTTTTGCACAAGTGTTATTTTGCATTTTCTACATACCTTTTATTAATAAAACTGAAAGTCACAGTATTTAAATGTTTTTGAAAAATTATTGTATTTAATTACCTTTTAATTTGGATACTACTGATAAGATGTATGTAATAATGCAATGGGTGGTCCCTAGTAATTCACTTTCAGGCTGAGTGGCCGTTTACATCTCCGGGTTGGGAACCACTGCTCTAAAACAACAGTACGGACATTTGTTACGGGGGCCATACCACCTGATTTGCGTGTAAGTGTACCCAGTGTTGCCAGCCCTACAGTTTTAACTGTAGACCCACAGTTTTTCGGATATTCTCTCAGTTTTCAGTTTGGGCCTCGAAATCTAGAGTTTTTTATGTAAGATGCTAGCGTCATCTATTTTATTAGTCCGTATACAGTAAAACCTACTACTATCGACACGGAGGTAATGGTCAGGAGATTTAATAGGTGGCGTTAGTTGTAGATCGTTTCGGTTACAGTGGCTTTATTCAAGACAGTGGCGACAATACGTGGTCAGTGTTTTGATTGGTCAGGCTGAAATCCGCCATTAATCATCAAATTTCATTTGTTTACATTTGTGTTTTAGTTGTAATCACGTCGTATTTTATATCAGATCTTTGTGTACAGCTAATGTAAAGTGTTTTTTTAATTTGTTGACTTAATTTCATTAGTTCGTTTGCGAATTTTTCTCCCTGATCAGGGTTTTGAACCATACCTATTATAGTTTGCAACTGTTGAAAAGAGTAATACCTACCTACGTTGCAGTTATGGGGACGGTTTTGGTATGTCTGCACAAATTATAAATCTGCAATTTGTCTGTCGCTGTTAACAAATCATCATATATGTCGATAACAAGGTAGGTACAAAAAACTACAATTTCAAGTGAATGTATAATATAATATAACTACTGTTAGTAGTTTTAGAAGCAGTGACTGGAAGTATGACGGTTTATTCAGCATTGAGCTGCAAGTATTGTTCTACAAAGGGATTTGTAATAAAGTATTTTCCCAAAGATCCTACTCCTTGAAAGGAATGCACTATTAATGGAAGAAGGGATAATTGGAAACCAATGAATGCTTCAGCACTGTGTAAGGTAAACAGTGTATTGATTTATCTTTACTAAGGAGAAACGTCTATAGTTATTGTAATTATTATTATTAACATGTAACTTACATATACATACTATTTTTATGATAAAAATTTAAATCAGTTACCTGATGAATTACTCAATAGTTATTGAAATGTTTGGAATTTTCTTAGATGTTCTCTAAAATAATTATTGTCTGTTATTGTTACATTATGTAATGAATTACAGCTGCATTTATGTTTAAGGTACACTTTGCCCCAGAAATGGGAAAAAAACTAGGCATGATGGTAGTAGGAAATGAAAATTAACAGCAGTCCCTACAATGTTTACTTTTATCAAGGAAACATAGAAAGAAAGCTTCCTACGACAAATAGAATCACAGCTGCCTAGAGAAACAATTCCAGAAATTATCTCACTTCTAATATAAGTTTATTGACTTTGTAAATTTCATGATAATTATGATCACTATTTTTTAACATATTCAATGTTCAAATTCTGTCTTCCCTAAAATTGTTATTATAAGACGTATTGTTGTACACATCTAAACGTATGCTTTATGTTACTGTTATAAATGAAACTAACTGTTTCCTAGATAATTCCACAATATATTTATAAAATGTTAAAAATTCTAAGAAATTTGACAACTGTTTTGATATTAAAAATATCATCGAAGCAATTGTCAAATTTCTTAGAATTTTTAACATTTTATCAATATATTGTGGAGTTATCTAGAAACAGTTAGTTTCATTTAAAACAGTAATATGAGTAGATTCCATAAAGTAAGGGTCGAGACAGTAAATTTCATAATAATATGTAATAGTATAGACGAATTTTGTATTAAAACCCAACCAATAGCAAACATAATATATGTGTTACCTATTTCCTCTTCAAAAATTAAAATTTCAATTACAGATTTAAATACTACAAATTTTTTTTTTTTTGTTAAATCAAATTATCATGGGTCATTTTGAAATATACCTAGGCATTGAAATCGTCTATCTACTTATACCTAACACGAATTTACAAATAATTTCAAAATGAGTGATTTAAATTACCAAAGAAAAATATTTTTTCATAGTTCAATTAATAGTCATGCCGTAGTATGCATTATAATTACATTTTATAACTGATTTACAGCCATAAAATAAAATTCAATATCGATATCAATGTAAAATCCCTATTCCGGGGTTTAAATTTTGATGATTAATGGCGGATAGGCGGAGCTTAGGCTCTATTGTCGCCACTGTCTTGTATAAAGGCACTGTAGTTTCGGTCGATGTCTGTTTTACCGACATTCTATTGTTTGTTTTTTTACTCGGGAATCCCCGTGAATGCTTTGTCGATTCGAAATATATGTAATGGACTTGTCCATGCATTCCGTCATTAGTCTGATTAGATTCTTTTTTGTTGATTGACGTTGTGAGTTGAGTAAAAATTTATGAATATGCATAGTTGCTGTAGTGATAGTGAGTCAAATTGTAACGTGTTGATTTTTGGATACGCCACTGGCTTTTGGTAGAATCAGTATTTTTGATTTATTGGTACCTACTAGTTAGGCCACCAAGTGAACTTGTCAAGTATAGAGTATTTGTTAGGTTGTGGGAGAGAGACAAATGATCTTATTTCATTGGATAGGAAAGTTTTTGAATCGGCATTTGGTAGAAACCAAGAAACGAGGCAGGTTTTACCTATACCTTGTGGTAATTTTTTTGTTATTGGTTAAAAACCCTAAGTAATCCCAAATTAGTGATTTGTGTGGGATACAACCCTTTTAATAAGGTGAGCTGCCTACTTAAGATCCTATCTATTCAAATTTGATTTATCCATCTTTTTTTGTCATCTCAAAATCAGGAATGTTTTTTTGGTTATTAAAAAAAGTTTTTGTTTTTAGGGTTCTAAGGTATTTTAAAAATATCTTTTGTTGGCAAAATACGTCTATTACCCGCTGTGTTTGGTACGACGTGTGCTTGATTTTGAGTATACACTCCACGCCCAAAACGACAGAAAAATGTCTTCATAGTGGAACTCCATTTGGTTGCTACGTCAAATGAGGATATGCTAGAGACCAAGAGAGCTTATGGGAAAATGTTGTAGGACCTACAAGAACGAGCAGGCCAGAAATTTTTTATTTTTTTTTTACTTTCACTAATTCATTTGTTACTTTTAAAGTCTGAGGGAAACTGTATGTTGGAGTTTAAATAACAGTAATTAAAATTAAGTAAATTTCACCATGAACAAATATACAATCATACTATGTAATACAAAAATATTTCTTTTGAAAGTGTAAACTATAGTACTATAGTGTTGAAAAGTCACTATTGTAGTTATACTGGGAAATATCTAAGGTTTTATTAAGTCACTAATAAGGATTAATTAATTTTAATTTCTCACTTGAATATTTTAGTATAAACCTATAGAGTATTAACCCCCTTGTTGTAAGTAAATTTCTATACATACTCAAACCTGATTAAAGGATTGATCTTTACTATTATTCAGATAATATTTTTTTTAATGAAATTGACTGTCTCGACCCTTACTTCGTGGAATATGCTCATATTAGTGTTTTTAAATGAAACTCAAGGTCTCTAGTTAATTCCACAATATAATACAAGTTATTGAAAATTCTAAAAAATTGACAATTGTTTCGATATTGATTTATCGAAACAATTGTCAATTTTTTAGAATTTTCAATAACTTGTATTATATTGTGGAATTAACTAGAGACCTTGAGTTTCATTTAAAAACACTAATATTTTTTTTGTTTGACCTCACCTCTTTACTAAGTTTTTATATTTTGCAATTTAGTAAAATCTATATCTTCTCAATGACTTGTTTTTGTCTATAAAACAAAAATTGCATGACGCCGCGGGTTATGTGATACATTCCTTACTCACACCCATAAATGCTCTCCGATGAACAGCTGCCGTCTCATTTATAACCTTTAAATTTTCTTAAATATACTTAATTAATATTTAATTTTGGTAGAGTAAACAAACCAGGTTATAAGATGTTGATAAATCCCCAAAAAAGAAGAAAGCATTGAGATATGAGCAAAAATTTATTGACTCATGGCTCAATGACGAAAAGTTTAGGGGATGGCTTGGAAAAAGTAAAAAAGGTAACACATATTTTTACTACTCTGCATGTGACTGTGATCGTAAATGCGGAATTCAAGAATTGACGCGACATAAAAATTCATCAAAGCACCAAGCAAATTGTACAAAAGTAACCTAAGCTTACATCTTTGTTCGCATCAACATTAAAATCGCAGGAACCACAGCAAATGGTGAAATTAAACTAGCATATTTTATTGCGGAACGTAACCTTTCATTAAATGTTGCCTCACATCTGACTATAATAAAATAAAATCGGTGTGTTCAGATTCAAAAACGTCGTCTTGCTATTGTAGTAAATGTGACAGGAAAACCCACTGAAGAATACTTGATAAAAAATTTAAGGGAAAACGAGTTTTCATTGCTGATAGATGACAGCATTGATAAACCAACAATCAAGCATTTAGCTTTAATAGCGAGGTTAGTCAACACAAATTATGAAGTAGAAGATAAGTTTCTAACTTTGATACCGATCACCGATAGATCAGCTAAAGTTTTATGCTAAAAAACTATCGAATATTTTAATGAGGAAGAAATTCCATACAAAAGGAATTTGTTAGGATTTGCTTCTGATGGCGCCAATGTAATGTTCGGGTTGAATAACTCTATGATCACTCATTTGAAGATTGATATACCTAATCTTTTCACCATGAAATGTATATGCCATTCATTTGCGCTTTGTGCATCTCGCGTTTGTGAAAAATTACCGAGGGGTCTTGTAGATTTTTGCCGCGAATTTTTCAATCACATCCAAAATTCACCTAAACGCATCGGTGATTATAAAACTTTTCAGGCATTTACAAATGTAAAACCACATAAAATATTGCACCCCGCACTGACCAGATGGCTATCGTTGAACGATGTGAATATATTGTTGGAACAACTTCCAGCTATAAAATTATATTTCCAATCAACAGTGTTTACAGATCGTCTTCTTTCTCCCCAAAGCATTTTAAGAAAAGCCATGGAACTGACAACCGAATCATACTTGGAATTCTTACGATTTGCTTTACCAATATTCACAGCTTTGAATAAAGAAATGCAGGCGAAAATCCAAAGTTGTACTCATTATATGATCAGATCTACATAGTATTTGCGACAATTTTAGAATGCTTTATACAACCGGTTTATTTAGAGTTAACAGAAGAAGATATAAACAGCAAAAACCGAACAAATACAATAAATAAGTCTCAAAAATTTCAGTATAGTTCTATTGAAGATCAGCTGATTCACGAATAATTTTTACATTGTTGTCGAGTTTAACACAAACTCTCCCATTAAATGACCAAGCTTTCTCCTTACCATATTTTAATTTGGCTTCTTTCAGAAGGTTATACAGATATTTACTTAAATTATCATTAATAAAAATATCTGATTTCCTTAAATTCTTTCGAGAACTCAATATTTCATTCTTCTTCAGAAGCGATGTAAATTCCACAATAACTGGCCTATGCCTAGTTTCAGAGTTGGTTATGTTGAATTTGCCAATTCTATAGATGTTGAAGATTTCCCATTGCGAAATTTTTACTTTTAATCCATCATTGAAAAGGGTTAGTACCTTCGCCAAAATATTCTCGTTTTATTCATCCAGAATCCCTATTATACTTACAAAATTTCCCTTCACTTTTTGATCCAACTATCTTAAATTTTCGTTTAAAGTAATTATCTCATCTTTATTGGAACGAACTTTTGCGTCTAATGCCTCGTATTTTTGAGTTAACCCCATTTAGCTTATCTTCCATTTTATCCATTTTATGTCCAAATTTTGTGTATTGTTCTTCTATTTTAGCTGTCAGTTCAGGCAATAATTTATTACCTATTGTCTGAACTAGGCTATCATCTGAAATAGCCGAGTTTGCCTTTGATCGGCTCATTTTAATACATTACCAACAATCTCACTTAGCAACACCGTTGGAAAACCAGTAATCTCTTCAAAAAACCAATTTTTTCGCAAGAATAATGCACTTAACGTACTACTTCTTGTTTATTCACTAGATACTAGGTTTACCAACATTTTAGCACATACAATTGATTTTTAATATGCAGTTTTACCGCTAAGTACTTCAATAAACAAGGAGCTCACAGACTCGACGTGCTCACATCCACACACACATCCATATCAGTAGTGATCTTCTTTGGTAAAATAAAGGAATTTGACATAATTTTTGTTTTAGTGAGGTACATTCATAATCCGATAAGCTTACTTCCTCTATTAATTCAGGAAGCATTTCTTCAAGTGTGGAAGCAAGCATCATAATCTCGTTTGCACATCTTAAACGATTTATGAATTCTCAGTAATATGTTGTCATGTCAGGGCGCTACATTTATACATTACAACGATTTTTATAATTTAAGAAAATGCGTTTTTGCATTTTCATATTGTAGAAATTCACTATTGTAGATTATTAGTACAATTCTCCTTTAGAATGCATTAGTTGATGTATTCGTAACTTGTTTCAGGGCATTTGATTCGAGAACATTCTGCACAGCGGGAAAAAACTACCGGCGGATCCACTGTAGTCTGTGAATCTGGCGGAGACGCCAACGATCTTCTAAAACTCGTCCGACGTCTCTCCTATTCTTATACGCCGCCCAGAAAGCAGCCGACTGACGCCGAAGATGCCCACCAGGTAAATAAATACAATTACTTTAGTAAGAAAACGTTTGGGATTTTTATATAAAAACAACGTCAATTCAGAAAACAATCAAATTTTTAAAAGGGCGCGTAAATGTAAAGATTTATTCAGTTTTTTGCCATTTTAACGTTTATTTACTGCTTGAACGTCTATTTTGGAATACAAAAACTACAATTGAACCAATTTCCATAAAGAATGGACTTGATTGGTGAAATTAAAAATAAAAACGAAAAATCAGTTCTTCCAAATTTTGAGGTTACCTATGTGAAAAACCTTGACACACAAAACTTGTGTATTTTTCATTTATCTATAACTTTCCTATTTGACGTTTTTCGATAAAACAAGTATTTATGTCGCAAATCTAAAAAACTGGTAGCGGCGACCGACGCGCATCTAACGTCTCAACCGCATATTTTCCAAACTTTTTATTTGCTTCAATTACAATTTAGGAAATTTTCTCCCTTTCAAAGTGTTGTTGCAATTATTTTGTATTTTTATTAAACAATTAGCGATACCGATCGAAAAAGTGAAAACCGGGCGTTTTGACGTAAAAAATGAACATTTCCAGTTTTTCGCAATTTTAACGATTTTTTTTTGCTTGAACTCGTATAACTTTTATTGTTTTACATGAAAGTTGAAATGTTTATGAAAAAAATGAGCGCAAATGAAGTGTCTAGAGCGACAAAAAAGCAATTTTGATCGACTTGAGAAAAACGTCTTTTTTTTGAAAATTTTGAATTTTTCAAAATCTAGTTTACTTAGAGCAAAAACAAAAAACTCTATTTTTTCAAGTTACAAAAGGCTACAACTGAGTCAATTTTTATAACGATCTGATTTTTTTGGTTAGTTAAAAATAAAAAGCTCATCCTGCATATTGTCAAAAGACAAATAATTTGCAATTTGAGCATTTAATTTAATACTTTGTAGGTTAATTTAGTCATGTTTACATTTTTATAAATTACATTATTATGAATGATATATGGTTATGTAACACAAAAATATGACATGAGTTCTTTTTATGGTACTTGCCAATCTGGAGGCAAGCTATGTCACCTTTGCAGATGATACTGTTCTGCTATAAATCGGAACAGATGAAATCACCCTCACTAATCAAGTAAATAATTATCTTAATGCTTACCTTAAATGGAGGTTTTAAAATAAATTAATAATCAATATTGATAAAACCAAATATATGGTATTTAAGCAGAAAAATAAAATAATTAACGCATTACATCTTAACATGAATGGTGTACCGATAAAGTAATGAGTATAAAATACTTGGGGATTAATTGTAGATTAAAATTTGAACTGGTCTCCACCTTAGAGTAATAATATACATAGAGAGGGCTATTCATTCATAAACACGTTTATTTTTGCGGCCAACAATTTTAAACGCCAGTAGTAAAATCATGAATGAATTACAAAAAGTGGGGATTGTATTGTGGATACATCGCCTTGGCGTCATCGTCAAAGCATAGGCGTACCAAATCTATTTAAAAACAACAAATATAAAATTATATTATTCGAATTTTGGTGTTTATAAATAATTCATTTGATGAAATTAAAGTTTGTTGATTTTAATTAATGTATTTTTTCACGAAGAAGATTTCCACACTTTTCTCTTTGTTGTAATTTCTCACCAGGTAGCGCTGCAGCATATAAAATTCTACACCGTTCAACCTATTATCCTCAAAATGGGCATATATATGTATTTTTCTATGCAGAGTTTATATTTCCTATCCTTTTTGTTGTAACTTCCCGCCAGGAGATGTTGCAGCATATCAACTTCTATATCGTTTACTTTTTCCAGGAGTACAAATGTTTGTGCCACGAGCCGTAAGTCGAGTGCTGCAGATCAAGGGAGTGTAAAAAATGCCTTGCATACGAATTGTACACAATATTTTTTCTACGACCAAGTTTCTAGATGAAAGCAAAAAGTAGCTTATATAGGTATTGTATTTAAACGTTGAACTGCAAGGATTTAAAAAATGAAAAACAGTTAAACCTAGGTATAGTTAATTTTGAAATTTTAACAATTTTGAATTGTTATGCCTGGTGTATCTTTTTTTAATAATAAGTTTTAATTACTTCTAATACTAATATCTGTCACCGAAATTCATTATAAATATAATATTAGATTGTCAAAAGAGGTTTTGACATTGAGATTTCCTTCCCACCAGGTTAGCATGTCAACTTCTATATCGTTTACTTTTTCCACAAGCGCAGAAGTTTGTGGCACAACCCGTAAGGCGAGAGCTGAAAATCAATGGAGCGAGAGAAGATCTTTGCGTATGAGTTGTGCACAATACTGTTTCTACGATCACGTTTATTAATCCAAGAAAAAGTAACTTATATAGGTGTTTTATTAAAATTTTGGACAGAAATACTTTAAAAAATGAATATTGCAAAATTAGTTAAACGTAGGTACAGTTAATAATGAAATTTGAATAATTTTGAATTGTTTAGCCTGGTCTATCTTTTTTGATAATAAGTTAGAATTAATTGTAATATTCGTGTTTGTCAACGAAATTCATTACAAAGATAAGTTTAGATTGTCAAAATAAAATTTGACAATTCCATTCCAACAGGTAGCGCTGCAGCTTATCAACTTCTATATCGTTCACTTTTTCCACTAGTGCTGAAGTTTGTGGCACGAGCCGTAAGAATTCTCACCATGGGCTGCACAGTTGGTATATGTAGCTAATGTAGTTATGGTACTTATGTTCTTTTCATATCGGGGAGGCATATGTTCCACATTGTTGTATCGTAAATCTGTTTTTCTGTCAAGACAGTATCTGCATATCATTTTAGATTGATTACCTTGTAATTTTATGCACACTGGACCAACTTTCTTCCCATATACACACACGTAAAATTTGGAATAAATAAGCGATTGCGTGATAGATTTACAGTAACAAGTGCCTTTATTTCTCGTAACAGTTATCTGTACACCTTCCATTGTTGCAAGCGTTGGTATGTGTCATCCCTGGAGGCATTCCTAGATGGCGACAGAATTCTAGTAACTTAGTGAGTTATTATAAGAGAAAACCTAAAACCGTTAGACAAAATCTAACAACGTGACTGTTCCCGGGTTAATTTTACCTTTATGTTATTTTCACCATTTTCAATACACGTCTAAAATCAGAAAAGGCCTACAGCATCTTCGGACAGCTTACTTGGGTTTTCTTTCAGGATCCCTAAAAGTTGTTTTTCAGTTGAAGAATCAGTGCTGGTAGTAGGAGATAATAACTCAGCTGGCGTATTATATTCCTGAAGGACCAGGTTCCGTAAACCTAAAACACATTAATCAGAATAGGTTGTTGATTCTAGTCACTGGAACAAACTGTAATTAAATTTTATTTCCTATTACAAAAACCTTTAAACATTTAGGAGAAAATATATACTACAACAAACCTAACTAAAAAACTAACCTATATGCAAGTATACGAGAATCTGGAGTAAGCAATGATACACCACTCATAAATGAATGATTCTCAGTTACTGTTACTAGATCATCAACAACTTCTTCTACTGGTAAACTAAAAATAAAACACAATTAACAATTTTTTTGTTTTGGTAACAAACTTTTAAAAAGCATTATTTTTTTAAATGAAACTAATTGTCAATTTCTTAGAATTTTTAACATATTTTCAATATATTGTGGAATTATCTAGAAACAGTTAGTTTCATTTAAAAAAGTAATATGAGTGGATTCCACAGAGTAAAGGTCGAAACAGTAAATTTTATTAAAAAGCAGTTTAAAAAAATATACTCCCTAATTTCTACATAAATTACTTAAATATTTACCTTTCGACATCACTTAGAGTAGCACTAGAAGCTTGCTCAGACACATTTTGTGCTGATAAATCTTTTTGATGGCAATCTGAGTTATTTGTTGAAGACCTAAAATAGACATATTCTTTTAACAAACTAATGTAAGTCAACTAACTCAGTCATCGTTCCTAACTGAATAAAATATGTGGCCAAATAACCTCTTAAAAAAATTAAAATAATAATTTAATTTTTAAACACAGTTCAGTTCCAAAATAGTAGTCACTAAATTCTCAGAAATATTGCATTAAACCAAGAATAATTGTAGTTTAGTTTAGTGCCTACTATATTGGAACTGAACTATAGTTATCTAGACAGCCCAGAGTGTCACCAGTCGCCCAATAAAGTAATGACTTATAATTAATAAACTGTTTAAAAATTGTCTTTTATGGCCGCTTTATCAGCTGTAATAAAAAGAACTTATTATATTGAAAGGAAATTTTGTTTCTCAGTACAGCGACTTTTTTATTTTGGGCATTACTTTAAGGGCCCATTGTACCAAGAAAATGTATAGTTACTTACATTACATCTGGTGGATTAAATTCAAAAACTGACATGAGAAGAGCATCTTTGTTTAGAAACTTACGACCACTACTCTTATATATAAAATTAGATTGTTTAAAATGCTCCGAACAAATTTCAGGTCGTTTTGGTAGATCATGACTCTCGCTTAGACCCAGTAAAGCAAACCAAATTCTTCTTGTTTTCAAATTGGTGTGAAAACTAGAATAAAACAACGCCAAATAGAAATTTGCTTTTTATAATTAAAAAACTTTTAAACATTTTAAATATTATTGAAATGAATAATAAAAGTCGCCGCCATTGGATAGCCGTTCAAATATTTACATACCTGTTCGGGGTAATTTCGGCCGTTTTTCCGACAGACTTGGCACTGACGAACCATGATAATAGAAAACACTACATTAATTAACTTAAAACCAAATTTTGTCACTAAAAGTCTTGAAAAACACACATAACATCGAAAGAACTCAATTTTTACTTGCTAGTCCAAATGGCGCTCGTAATAAACAAACCAAGTTTGACAGTATTTACTATAATACTACAATCCAATAGAAATGTTAGTCGAGAACGCTATTTGATGAGACGATATTTGCATCTCTCTTTATATCGTAACTGGACAAAGACAAAACTACTAAATAGTTTATACTAGACAAACAAAGCAGGTACTGAAATTTTCAGCAATGTTGCCACTTTTAGTTACAACAAATACTTGTTTAAAATTTACATAAGAATATGCCGTTATTATATAAAATTCAAGTATTATTAATTAATTTTAAAAGCAGCGACTCAAATGCATAAATTATTATGACTTTTTTCTTAATTGCATAACTTTTTAAAACATTTTGAATGAAATTTCTAATTTCATTTTTCCTGCATCTAAAGAGGATTTGTAAATATGGCAAAGCAGTGGAAGTGTCTCGCAAGTGAGCTTAGAATGTGACTCAATGTTTGGGTTCAGGAAAAAGTCAAAACAAACATATCTATTTTATTTATTAATCTGAGGTCTCCACACATTACAAAAATCCCAGAAAAAATTTTTTCAATGCTATTCGCTTTGTATAAATGTCGAAATGATCTTTCTACGAAAAGTAAATTTCAAGTGCCTGTGTGGGGAATGTGTGGAGAAGTTAATTTTGATAGAGCTCAGAAATTACAATACAAAATCCTTATAGTAGAGATCGACCTTCACCGATCTGATAACCATATGAGACGTATCTTTTATCAAACATAATTTATGAACTAATATGCCTATAAACACTAGCTTATCAAAAAGTGCTCATAGCTATTTTTAATTTAATTAACTTCAATCGATTTTCTTTCATCACTTGCATTCTTTTGATAACCAAATGAATTTTATTTCACCTGATAATTTTTAACACACAGAATATGCCTAGGTAGGCTTGCCTACTCATTTCTGTGTATGACTACCTGGCAAGCAGATATGAACATGTAAGTCAATATAGGTAACTCCACCGATCTGATAACCAATCGAAATTTATATCAAAGGCTAGATAATTTTATTACAAAATCAATCACATATACTTGCCTGCAATAAATTGTACGTAAAATATGGTTGCCAAGCTAAAAACTTTCAGAGTTTTAGGCATTCGATAGGTGCGAGAGAGAAAGTAGAACGTCCGAGGTCTGTGTGGTTGAACAGGACACAACATAGCAGCTGCACGCTACCTGACCGTTGAATTTATCCGAGTGCGCATGCTCGTGTACATGTGAGTGACAGAGCCAGCATTTATTTACACTTGTCAGTAATTTTGAACTCCAATTTATTATAACTAATTTCGATCACAACTTTTATATTATTTCACACTATACATACTTACAGCTATGCAATAATTAAAAATAAATAATTCAACAAAATTTTTTCTCATTTTACAGCTAAATTGTATAAGTTAAAAAATTAATGATTATAACTTTCACAAAAATCAAATATATAGCAACAACAAATTCTTTAAATTTTAATGATACTGAAGTTAGTTAGCTGTCAGAGGGCAATTTAAATTTTTTTTATAAAAAATCAATTATAATAAAGAAATTCTTCTAAAAATTTTCACTTGTAATTTTTATTAATTGTCATGTGGAATTTTTTTTTATAATAATTTAATTGACATAAAATTCTAAAAAAAAATTGTAACGTCTGTCAACTTCAGTGTCATAAATTTTAAAATATGCAGCAAAATTTTAATAAAAATAAGTCTACATTTACAAGAGTGACATATTTGAAATTGAATGTACGGCTTTTTTTTAAAGCAATAATCGATATGAAAAAAATAGCTAGTTGTAAATTTTTAACTAGTATAAACAAATATTTTTATTTACTTCATAATTTTTTACGAAATTTTCAAATTCTTTGTATTTTTTTTAAACTGTAACTTTGTTGTAACACGTGTAGTGATGACGAACAAAATCCAACGATTCTTTGCTTAATTGAATATTTCCATACTTAAAGCTTTGTTTTTTACGAAAAAACAATTTGAAATGGCATGTTTTAAATGGATTTTCATTAAACTCAATAATTTCATTTTTCGTACCACACAAAAAACACTTTTTACTTATTTTTAAAATCAAAATTAATATAATTTAGCACGTGTTGTCACTAATAAATGATTTTCGACTATACACGAGCATGCGCACTAGGATACATTCAATGGTCAGCTAACGTGCAGCTGCTATGTTGTGTCCTGTTCTACCACACGGACCTCGGACGCTCTACTTTCTCTCATGCACCTATCAAATGGCTAAAACTCTGAAAGTTTTTAGCTTGGCAACAATACTTTAAGTAAATTTTTTTGCAGGCAAGTATATGTGATTGATTTTGTATTAAAATTATTTAACCTTTGATATAAATTTTGATTTGTTATCAGATCGGTGGAGTTACCTATATTGAATTACCTGTTCACATCTGCTCGCCAGGTAGTCATACACATAAATGAGTAGGCAAGCCTACATAGGCATATTCTGTGTGTTAAGAACTATCAGTTGAAATAAAGTTCATTTGGTTATCAAAAGAATGAAAGTGATGAAAGAAAATTGATTAAAGTTAATTAAATTAAAAATAGCCATGAGCACTTTTTGATAGGCAAGTGTTCATAGGCATATTTGTTCAAAAATTATATTTGATAAAAAATACGTCTTATCTGGTTATCAGATCGGTGAAGGTTGATTTCCCACCGGCTCTTAGACTATTAGAATATTATTTAAATATGATTGGGCCACTAGCACAAATATAATATTCATAATTGAATTTCAATTAAAAGAAATTCTGGATATAGAGAACAATGCAAACTTGTTTATAAAATACTTAATACTCAACAGAAAAGTATAAATATTGAGTTTTGCTTTGATGTACATAATTACCAAACAATATCCCATGATAACATCTATCAAATATATACGAGGGCAAATATAGGCTTAAACAATCGGATTGTAGATACAATCAAAACATTTATAGTTTATAAAAGACTTGAATAATTATAAGAGTTTTGGATTGAAAGTTTATGTAAATGTTAATTATAGTAAAATCGCTATATGTGCGGAGTAATAAAACTGTCGGAACAAGTCATTTTATAGGTGGGTATCTATTATTATTTTTAAGGTATAGAGACATTCGGATTACTGAAATATTTATTACGAATATTATTAAATGCCTATATTATTGTAATGTTTTTCTTATTTAATTAAACGTTTTTATTACGGGTGGGATGAATTTATACACACACGTTATATCTACTAACTTAATTTATTTATTCACTATTCACTAATTTATATTATCTACACAGTATATTCACTTACATTAATTTATATAAACACTTCACTACTTAGACTATTTACTTGTTCGCTGCTTATATCACGAGATCACTTTATAGACTGAATTTCTCTCGCTGGTCGGTTCTTCATATATTAGTGCCTTTTTTACTAGATAATTCTAGATTGCGGCTTACACAAAAACAATTGGCTCTCTGGCATTTTCTAGATAAGACTGGTCACAAAAACAATGTCAAGATAATATAGTCACAGTTCTAAGAAATCCCTTCTCATCCGCCATAACTTTAACTTTCATACATGGCTTAGAGTCGGATTCAGGGTCTACACTAGTGTGCTATTTCGTAACATGACCGCCTCCTTAAATGGAAGTTCCTCCTGGAACTTTTGTGTAGCCGAGACTGGATGTTTGAATCGGCAACTGGCCCCATTTCTACACTTTCCGATCTTATGGAAATAACAGGGCACCGTCTTCATCGGATACTGATAACGGGGGTTGCAGCTGGAAATTAATATCTGGACACCGGTATCTTGGAAGATAACCTCTACCATGTTCCTGATGACTCGCCAATCCAACTGGTTACTCGCTATCTTAGGCATAGCCAGTTTATTCACGCTGGATTCTAACACATGGTCTCGGAGGTTTCGAAGTGCTTCCCACACATCGCGGTAGGTAGATCGATCTTGAAATTCATTTTTAGTTACCACGTAGAAGACGTACCGCGAATTATGTTTCAGTTTCAGTGTCTTGCCAGGGGCTGGAATCTGGTCCCGAACTTCTTTCGAAAGACGGATGCCAACCCTCGTGCGTTGTTGATACGGGCGGGGATGTTGTATGCCAGTGAATAATCTTCCGGGAGAGTGAACAAATCTTGTCGTTGTTCCGAAGTGACTCCATATCTAGCTTTCCCGGTACCTCCATACGCGCCCATAAATTCATCGAAGGTAGGGTCAGACACATCTGGAATATGGTTTACTCCTTTCTCTAGGTCATGGTCTCCTTCGAATGCCGCTAGTCTGTTTTGGTGGACTACTTTTGGTTTTCCGTTGGGGATCTTGCTTATGCGATATATAACATCATTGATCCTTTTCTTGATTAAGTATGGACCTCCCAGGTTTTTGTAATTTTGGGGAAAAGCCTTTTATCCTCGTCGGGTTGTTTAACCATACTTTGTCCCCTTCTTTAAAACCGCCTACTGTAGCCTGCGTGTCGTACCGACTTTTCATTCTGTCACTTGAAGATTTGTTCGAACTAATTCATGAATATCGTCCAGCCTTCTTCTCAATTTGATCACGTAGTCTTCTCCTGCTAGATCTTCTCCAGGCTGACAGCTAAATTCCAGGTCACAAGGAAGCCTCATTTCACGTCCAAACAGGTGTTTCACCCGTGGACTCATTGACTGCAGATCGATAAGCCAATGCGAATAGGGGAAGATAGTGGTCCCTATCTCTCTGATGGCTGGAAACCACTTTGAACAGGTATTTTCCAATAGTCCTTTTCATTCTCTCGACCATTCCATCTGACTGTGGATGTAATGCTGTTGCCCTGGTCTTCTTCATTCGGGTGAAACTACCAATGTCTTCTAACTTAGGGTGTGTTTCTGACTCACAAGGTTTTGTTTGCTCGGTCTTCTATTCTTCCGCTGGCGTATCTTGAGTTCTTATATCTGTCATATTTCTTTCTAACTCCTTGATTTTCTCGTCCATCGTTGTCATCTTATTCTAAATCTTCTCGTCCATCGTTGTAATCTTATTCTCGATTTCTCGTCCATCGTTGACATCTTATTCTCGATTTCAGATTTTAGAGACGAAATTTCATTTTCAACGTCAGCGGCAATGTCGTTTTTCATTATAAGATATCGGCAGATATATCGTTCTTCATAGCAGAAATCTACTCGTCCATATTAGCAGAAATGTCGTTTTTCATAGCAGAAATATCGTTTTTCACATTCGCTAAAATCTTCTCTTCCATAGCAGAAATCTTCTCGTCCATGTTAGCAGAAATATTAGCAGAAATTGACGAGATCAAGGTGGAAGGGTCGTCATTAAATAAAACTGTTTCTGGATCAAAGCCGTCATTTTCCAGTGCCACTTTAAATCTTTCTGCTTATTCACTTTTTTTACCGGACGTTTCCAACTCACGATCTTCCTATTCTTCTCTTAGTTCTGCCACTTTCAGGTCACATAGTCTGTTGGCCATTTTTACGTAGCAATTTATTTCTAATATCCCACTTCTGACACCAATGTAATGTTTTTCTTATTTATTTAAACAGTAAACGGGTGGGATATACTTTAAACACACGGTATGGCTACTTACGAATTTATTTAAACACTAAACTACTCACTAATACTTAATTTATATACACTTAACTACTCTCCTAGTTCATTTTCAATATTATCAATAGAGATCTTTGATTTTTTGGTGTTACTCACTTCTTGAACCACATTCCATAAAACTTTTTTGTTTGATTTTTTGAGTTCGATTTTGTTTTTATAGTATTCGAACTTAGTTTTTTCAATTAGAGTCGACAATTTGTTTCTATATTTTTTGTATTGAAGTTTTAGTTCGTTGTCATTTGGGTTTTTTCTCAAAACTTGAGCCATTTTATTTTTGTGGTAGTTGAGATAAGTAAAGCATTTGTCATCCAAGGGGCGATCTTTGTGTTTTTCCTTTTAAATTTTTTTGTATATGTACAGTCGTCTATATATTTTTGAAGTGTTTCAATGAAAGTGTTGCATAGTTAGGATCTGGAATGAAGTATAAGAAATCCCAAGGTTTTTGTCTGTTTGTATTTTTAAGTTTTGTTTTATCTATGTATTTCACTATTCCTCGTTCCTTGGGCATTTGGTCTTTTCCAGTACTATCTGTAGTATTGTTGAGAAATGATCTGTAATGTCGGTTTGCAATACTAGGGGCAGTATTTGATGGAGTACGTTGAATTTGGATTTTAAAAATATGTGGTCAATGCATGAACTACGTCGACTCTGTATACTTGTTGGATTATTAATCGTGGAAATGTTACCGAATTCGTTAAGTGTGTTGTTATAGTCTGTATTATATTCATTATCCTCTAGTAGGTCAATATTCAAATCACCAATGAAAATGTTATAACTTTCTGGTTGGAATGTTGAACTCTCAAAGATGTTGAAGACTGATAACGAATTGATCGAGATTGCTTTTTGGGAATCTATGTATAGCATTGATAAGAAAGTTGTTCTTGTCATTGAGAATGATTTTGATTATACTCTGATTTTATGTATACAACAACTCCATTTCCATAATGATCTACGAAATTCGCAGAATACATAAATCAAAAAAAAGATTCTGGTTGATTTGGTCATAGGACTTTGTAGACTCAATCATATAAATAACGTTAGACTGGCAAGCACAAGTATTTGTTTTGCTAAGAGGGCGAGGTAACTTCAATACACATATTGTGTGTCACTACGAAGGTCTTGAAAAACTAAAGTTGGATTAGGGAAAAATCATAAACCCCTCAATACATGAAGAATTTGAGCAAAATGTTTGAATACGATTTAAGGCTATCAGTCCTTATGTAAACTATCAATCTAGGTATGGAGACCCAAAATTGACCGTCATCTTGTATAGCAGATTTGCCATTTTTGACGTCCCGTATCTTAAAACCGTCGTCCTTTGGGTAACAATATGGCCATTAGAAGTATAGATATATAAATCTCGTTTTTTTTGTTACTGAATTGAGTCTGCTATCAAGGGAACTCGTATCTCGACAAATAGATTAAATTTTGCATGCACATGGAAAATATACATATATATTATAATCTAATATCGAGAATAAAACTCATTTTCCTTCTAGCAAGGTTGGTATTTGATTTACAACATTCCTCCTTTCCTTATAATTTACATGCATGTTCAAAAACAGCAATTTGTGCATGATATCACTGTCAGGTTCCATTTATGAAACTAAATTTGATTTAGTATTACGTAGGGCGAGACTAACGAGAAATATTGTTGAGATATCTCTTGAACTCGAAATTATATATTTTCTTGTGCAATTTTAGACTTTAATCAAATATAATTATTGAATCTATGTTACTTCATAAAAGATTTGAAAACTGATGATTCTTTCTAAATAATTCTTATGGAATTACAAAATTAATTATATTTTTTATTAATCTCGGTAATTAATACGAGAAATCGGGATACTGCAGAACAGAAAAATTTGGAGAAAACTGGATTTTTGCATGAACTTTCCTATTGTAGTTCTAAACAACATCCCAAGTCTTCAGAAATACATGCCCTGCTGAAAATGTTACGGGTGGTGAAAGATTTGATAAACAGTTTTTTATATAATATTTGAAGCCTAGAAAATTGCATATAAAAAATATAACTCTAAGCCCTTATATGCTTTCAATTGTTCCATACTGAATGCACTTATTGTGAATACTAATAATTTATGATATCCGGATATAATACTGGTGGCAGATCGACAATTTCATTGGAAAAATCACTCTTGCAATATGGATCTTCATAACCTATACATTCTATTTTTTTCAAATATCTTTCATCTTTCGACGTGGATTTTGTCCAGCTCTTATACTGTTCACTCATCGTGGTTCTTTCAAAATCTCGCAAAAACAGCATTTCAAGACACATGTGTAGATTTCAAACTATCAAAAAAGTTCACACAATCACAAAAGAATTAAATAGCAATTTCTTTTGTTTACCCTCCAAGCACGAAGGACACGCCCTCTTGTTCACGTGCCGCATATGTCTAATTGTTTAGAGACTCATATAATACTTTGTTGGTTGTCAAAATTGCGAATCAGTTTATAACGATAAAACATTTTTTCTAATCAAAATGTGCTAAATAAGCACAGCATGAAGCTACTTTTATTAACTCTACTTTAAAATTGAAAACGTATCCTACTTCGAGCACCTATATGAAATATATTACCGCCAAGCTGTCCCCGAGTGAATTTCGTTTTCTCTCCACATTCCTTTAGGAAATATGAGCTTACACTCGTGTATTCCTTGATGCGCTTCCAGGACAAAGGGAAAACCTGAAGTGATGCATTGATATTTTTTAAAAACGTTCTGTGAATGCGGATTTTATATTTTAAAATACTTTCAACTCAGTATATGTATTCGAAATTAAATTGGAAAACCGTCTAGAACTTTCTAATAAAAATATGAAGATTCAAATAGTTGAGAAAAATCACGGTGTACCTATAGAGAAAGGCAAAAAACGTATAAAAATTGTTGGAAAATTCATAAATCATTTGAGATTTACAGGTGACATTGTGTTTTTTTAAGAATTGCAAGAAATACTTCGAGGAGTAAAAAAAGAAAGTGAGCTTGTTGGATTTGAAATAAACTTAAGTAAAACGAAAATTATATCAAATTCCTTTGTTTTATCACAGAAGGTCACTATTAATATGGATGAATTAGAAACGGTGTGTAAATAGACAAGTTATTACGATGAATGGAACCAGCATGGAAGAAATTAACAACAGAGTTAAACTTGCCTGGAGTGCACACAGAAGAAATAGCACTATATTTAAAAGCCACCTTCCAGTTTGCTTGAACAGAAAAGTTTTTGATCGGTAATATTTTGTCTGCATTAACTTGATACGTTTCAATTCAATTTAACGTTGTTTCGACTTACAATGTATATTAGGAAGTTATTTATTTTTGGAAAGCATTTATAATATCGTACAACTATACACAATAAGCCGATGGGTAATAACATTCTTTTGTTGTGTACTATGCATGAATTCTTATCACCATGTATTATTATTTTTACATTTGTGACAGATCTAATGTCTATTTGAGTATTATTCACTACAGACTTGCGTTCGTTGGTGCGATCCCGAGTTCGGATCAAGGAGTCGTTGTCGACAATTGATGGACGGTTTTTCGCGTACTGAAATTATTCGGCAAAGGTGGTTGTGATTCCTCCATGTACTTATTAACACGAAACTGCATGAGGGTAGAGTCAGAGCTTCCGCTAATTATTGGCTCTGTCGACGACAGTCAATACGCTAGAGTTAGTTAGTGTGTGTAAGTGATTGAGACAGTAGAGTTGGGTTTATTGTCTCAATTGGTTAATATTGATAGTATGCAAGCAATGTTTATTACCTTTCCTAATTAACTATACGGCAAAATATTCATTTTGTTATTGTGGAGCATGTCCCCGTGGTGTTACTTCGAATGCACTACTTTTATACATATCTTTGTAACGCACTTCTTAGTGGACTGTCTATGCATGCGTTGATCCATAGTGTATAATTGTTGGGTAACGCGAAGCTATGGTTAATGAACATTTTGACATCTCAAGAGCATTCTGATTGGTTGGCTGGATTGAACATGGGCAGGGATTCGTTCGCTGTTAATTCATTGTTCGTTGGGTATAGATATTGTAAGACGTTGAATTTTCTGTCATATTTTTGGATGAAATGATTATGTATTTCACCTTATAATAGAGGTTGACCGAGTGTTGACATATATTTCTCGGGTATTGTTGGAAATTTTGGAAGTTATTTTGGTGATTATAGACCCGTGGAAATACAATAGATAACAAAATCAGAGAAAGTGTCAGCACGATGAAGCACAAGAAATTTAATAAACAAAAACTTGATCACACACAACATAGAATTCAGTACTCTAAACATCATGAAACTGTATGTACTTACATACCAACACACTTTTCACCGCAATTTGAAAACCTTTCAGACAATAATTTTTCAAATAGTGAAATAGAATGTTTAAATAAAGGTTTAAAGTACATCATACCACCAAAATTTACGAATAATATTAAACAAATATTAGCTATCGAATCAGAAATAGATTTAAATATTTAATTAAGATAATTTTCTTTATGAGAAATTAAAAATTGCCAATATAATCAAAAATATTGAACCGTCAATGGTTAAACGTCAACCAAAAAATGACATGACAATTTTAAATTCAATCAAAAAGAAAGTAGAGAATAATAACCTAACAATTACAAAATCTGACAAGGGGAACGCCACTGTTATTTTAAAGACTGGAGATTATAATACAAAAATATGGAACTTCAAAGAATCTAGCGATGTACAAATTCTTAGAGGAGACCCAACAAAAATGTTCTCTAATAATGTAAGAGATATTGTTATCAAATTATATTTTAAGTGATTATGAAATAAATCCATCTTAAATAAAAATCCTCAGTCTCCACAATTATATGGAACCGTTAAATTACATAAAATAACGAAACCAATTAGACCTGTAGTTTCTTATGTTAATACTCCTAATAATATATTAGCAAAAAACTTGATAATTACGCATATATACAATGTGACCCATTTTGTTTGGAAGCACCCCTGTAAAATCCGCATTTTCAACTGAATTTGATTTAATTTGTTTTGTTAGATTCAGTATCAAAAACAGTATTTTGACACACATTTTCATAGTTCAATTTCTATTTTCAAGGCCCCCTATGTTAATTTCTCTTTGGCAAAAAAGACGAAAGTATTAGGCATTTTTTTCTCAAATATGACTACACCACTGGATTCAGAATTGTTAAAAATGTAAACTACCAAAATTTTATAATATTATTGTTATTAACGGCAAAGTTATTACAACATTAATTTCGAAAAAGTTGCATTTTAATACATTTTTTACGTAGAATGTAGACAAATTTTAAAAATGGCGACAAGGTAAACAAAAACTAGGACATATTGCACAGTAAAAATTCGAAGCTGATAACCCGTTAACCCGTTCTGGAGTTATAGCTTCTGAAAGCAATGTAAAATTGTGCTGATGTGATGAAAAACAAATTAACAACTAATAATATATTTTAATTAAAGTACTTCATAATAATTTAATTCTAAATTTTAGTAGCCTCTGCTAGACTTTCGTTAATTTCCACACATTTATCTTATCGTTTGCAACTATGTCTTAGCGCTTTTTTTATTTCTTGTGGCGTTATTTCAGCACAGGCTTGTCGTATTCTGTCACACAGTTCTGCTCTATTCCTTGGACGTGTCTTATATACTTTTTGTTTCAAAACACCCCACAGATAAAAATCCAATGTAGTTAAATCGGGCGGTCTAGGAAGCCATTCGATCAGCCGCGACCTATCCAACCATTTGGCAATTTTTCGTTAAGCCACTGCCTGACAATCCTAGAATAATGTACAAAACAACCATCTAACTGAAATATCAAATTTCTTCTTCTGCTAGTGGCAGTTCATCAATCACTGCGGATAATTCACCTTACAAGAATTCCATGAAGTTATTGGCATTCATGTTACCCTCAAAAAAGAGAGACAACAAAGTTTAATAATTAAATTTTATCAAACGTGTGCGCTAACAGTTGAAACGTATCTGCTTTTACAGTTTCGTATAAAAAAAAGTATTTCAACATTCCTCTGTTGTGATCAAATGCTATAAATCACAGGACGCGGTATATTATAGTTGTACATATTCCTTTATTAAAAATCTTTATATATAGGGTGTCCCTCAATGTTGACCGTGTTACAGAATGTTGTTTCAGGTACAGCGAAGTATTATTTGTAGACTTAAAAAATGTGTAGAGGTGGGAGGCGCGGATTTGGAACATTTACTTTAAAATTTTTTGTATATGTTTTGTTACTACATCACTTTTGATAATACTTACTTTTTCTACTCGTTTTTATGAAAATTATATAATGAGTTGATTTGTTCGGATCAACATTTCCTACAGAATGGTTGCAGCATATTCCTAAATAATGACGGAATCTGAATGTGTGATCTGCGTTGTCTCACAAAATTCCATATTTCTCGGAAACCACTAATTTGATCGATTTCGACAAAGCACCTTTTTGTAGAATAATATTGGAGGAATGAACTGACAGTATTTGCTACTTCATAACTGTAGAAGTTTTGACCTTTTAACCAGTGAGCCAAGTCCAATCCTGACTTTCCACAACACTAGTATTCTTACTGATATTGCCAAAATAAATGCATTGATATGCTTGACAATCCTCCCAATTTTCGCGAACTTCCGAAACATAGTTTTAGAGTTATAAATAAAAATGTATTTTTAACTTCTAACTTTAAAGCCCCATAACTTCACAAAAGATATCCGAAGGAAAAAATAAAAAGAACTGATATTATTTTCATACCATCTACACATTCCCAAGCTTTGGATTCTAATTCCGGGGACACGACGTTTTCATTATTGGAACAAAAATTATGTACCTAGATGATTGGAAGAAAAAAACAGTGGAATGTAAACTATTTTGATAATTTGGAGTTACATTTAACCGTCCCGTAAAAGCTTTGTGAATTAATCAATTTCTATTTCCCTAATTCACTATTGCTGTAAGAAAAATTCTTTCAGGTACTGACGATCCATCGTTAGTAAATTAACATTTTTTTTTAAATGAATTTCATTAAAATATGTCACTGAGACATTCTGTATATTCAGAATAATTTTTACTACACACTTATAGCTAATTTTATCAAGACGATGAATCATCAATTTATACCCAATTTATCAACTTCATCCTTTATGAACCGTTCTAATCTTGGGATTTTTGTTTTCTTTTTTCTAGGTGGTGGATGACGACGTGAAGATGGGGGCGAACGTCAGCCGTCATTCAGCTAAAGGGTTGGGGCGGCGTTCCCAGTCGAGCGGCAGTATTTGCAATGGCGGTGGCGGTTCGGGCAGTATGGGGAAAAGTAAAAGACACCCTGAAGGGAAGATATGTAGCAGCTTACCCAATTATTTGGATGATAGAGTTAAGAATGGTACATGCAACAACAATCATGATGGGAAACATCACTTAGATGGGGTAATTATACGAATATAATTTCTTATTTATATATATATATATATATATATATATATATATATTGTGATGAAAAATTTATTATGATAAACATTAAAACAAAAAATGTGATGAGGGAGATGTGTTTCACTTATTAACATATCAATTGTAGGGATTACTCTTAGTTTGATAGGGGTTGTCAAAATTAACTTTTCAAAATTATTCAGTTTGTTTCTAAATAGATAAAAATAAGTAATAGTAACTTGTAATATTTTATAAAGATTAAACAACATTCATGTGGGGAGCATCCCTTAAAAGGAAAAATGTTCATGAAGATAAATGACTGATAAAATAAAGTGATCAATAAATTTCATAAAGTATTTTAATAATGTGAATCGATGGTTATAGATGAAAAATTTAATGAACATTTTATAAAGAATACAACCTAAAAACTAACTGAAACTAGAGTAAAAAGTCTTTGTGGTCCAAATATCCGAAGAATGAAGAGGAAAGTTGAAGAAGGAAAAGAAAAGTAGAGAGGCAGATAATAAACTTTAATATTAGTGTGTGTACCAAGTTCAGGGTGGTACACCTTACACTCATAGATAGGTGTATTGTTAAAATTTATCGTGGAGATATAATGTTTCGACAAAGAAAAAGAATAGTTGAATTTTATTTGCGGAAGTATGGACTTGGCGCTAAAAAAAGAAACGTGACAGAGCTGTCAGAGAAAAAAATTTAGTAATATTAACGGTAGAAGTTTTCATCTATTGAAAAGTAAAAAGTGCATAATATTTTTTTCCTGTCTTGGCATGATACTGTAAATAAATAATGCTTGGTTCCTGTTTTGGCATGATTATATACAAAAATTGAGTTACAAGATGTATAGCCGATAAATGGACATTATCTTTCCAGTAATCGGCGTGATACAGTCCAGCGGACTTATTTATTGCTAGTAATTCTCTTGTCCAATTAATACAAGGTACTGTAGCTAAGGTTAGGTTTATAATGAGTGGGTCAATGAGGCCCTCCACTGCGACTCGCGAGAGTCTATTGTGGCTCATACCTATTCAAATGTCACCAAACAAATTCAGCTTCTTAACGAAGCCGATTAATTTGTTCAGTGAATGATATTTCAGGTCCAAGGGCAAGTGAGTGGCCCTGCCAAACATCAGATACCTGACTCGAGCCGCGGCGGGGCAGGCACAAATTATATGCTCTGCTGTTTCATCATCTTCCAAACAAAGACGGCAAATCGGATCGTCCGACAGTCCAATTTTCAGCATATGATGATTCAAACGACAGTGGCCTGTTAGAAGGCCTGTTCACCGTACATCGTGTCTATTGTAGCCTAACATTTGTTTGGATACATTATTCGAAGGATGTATGAAGGCCTTTGAATGAACCAATCCTGGTATATTATGCCAGAAGTCTAAAACTCTTCTTGCAGTCCAGGTATTTAGTGTTTGTTTGGCAACACTTGTTGCGATGCCAATTGTAGGTTCTGGTCCGATAAAGTCATGAGCGGCACCCTCTCTTGCAAGAGAGTCAGCCTTCTCATTACCATCCATACCAGAGTGGCCAGGGATCCAAACCAACGATACCCTGTTGCGTTCTCCTATTGAGGCGAGTCTTTTTTGGCAGTCTAGAACCAATTTCAACGTTACATGGTACGAGCTAAGTGCTTTCCACTATCCACACATGAAGCAATGGCATACATTTCCGCCTGAAATACGGTTGCATAGGATCCCAGAGATGTTGAGATTTCTGTCCTAGGTCTTAGACCATATACACCCGTACCAGAGCCTGAGGGTGTCTTTGATCCATCAGTGTACCAACAGATGTCTGCTCTTGAGAGTTCATCCTTGCGGAGGACCCATTCATCTCTATTTGGAAATAGGACGGTATAAGGCAGATTATAGTTTACTGTTGGGGGCATTATATCAGAGGTCATTCACAGAACACTATGACTTTCGATGGCCGCTAGCATTCTACTTTGCCCAGTATAAGCCTGTTTTGTGCATTTAGAAATATGCACAATTCTATATGATGTCCATCTGGCCTCCTTTTCCAGAAGTATGTGGAGAGGAGGAAGGTCCAGGAGGACTTCCATGGCTGCTGACGGTGTGGTGCTGATAGCACCAGTTATAGCCAAACTAGCCTGTCTCTGTATGTCAGAGAGCTTTGCTTGAGCCGTTTTCTGTAAAGCTTTTGACCACCAAGCAATGGCTCCGTATGTGATCATTGATCTAACAATCATCACATATATCCAATGGATTTGTTTGGGACCCAAGCCCCAAGATTTCCGCAGATCCTGCGACATGTCCACAAGGAAAGTCTGGCCTTATGGATGACTTTTTCCAAGTGAGCGTTTAAAGTAAGTTTTTTATCTAGGATATCCCCAAATATTCTACTTCCGCTGCAAATGGAATAACCTCACCATTATAGGAAAGTGGCGGAAGGTGCGCCAAATTCCTTCTCCTAGTGAAGAGAACTATTACACTTTTACCAGGGTTAACAGAGATCTGTTCCCTCTGGCACCAACTGCAGACATCATCCAAAATCCTTTGGAGGGTATTATGTGCAACCCGTCCTGACTTGGTTCTTGCCAGAATGACAAGGTCGTCTGCATACGCTTGCAGTTCTACCCCTTTTCCCACGAGAGTACCAAGCAGGTCATCCATCAGGAGTGACCACAAAAGGGGAGAAAACACTCCACCTTGCGAGCAGCCCCTGGAAACCTTAAAGCTGATGGCATCGTCTTGAATAGATGTAGTGGCTGTTCTATTAGTGAGCATGGCATATATCCAGCCGGTAATCGTTGGTTTATTGCCCTTTTCAGTCAAAGCTGAACCAATGGAGGCCGGTAGTGCATTGTCGAATGCTCCTTCGATGTCGAGAAAAATGGCCACCGCAATCTCCTTATTGTTAAGGGATTGTGTGATTTTCTCAACAAGGTTATGTAATGCTAAATCTGTTGATTTGCCTGTTTGATAAGCGTACTGGTGGATGCTCAGGGGGGAGCTGTATAAAGCTACCTGCCTGATATGGCAGTCCACTGCTCTTTCAAGTTCTTTAAGCAGGAAATATGTTAGGCTAATTGGTCTGACCGATTTAGGGTGTGGGTCTGTGCGGCCAACTTTCGGTATGTATACTACCCTAGCCGCCAACCAACTGGGTGGTATATAATTCCACGCTAGACTAGCTCTATACAATTTAGTGAGGATGGGTATAAGTAATTCCAGTCCGTTTTGTAGCAGAGCTGGAAAGATGCCATCCTCACCGGGAGATTTGAAGGGCTGAAATGATTGCCCATTCAATCGCCGGTGCTGTGATAACGTTCTTGGCGACCTCCCAATCATTCTTTTTGGGCCGCCTTGCGCCCTCAAAGTGGCGAGGTTGGTTGTTATCCAGAGTTAAACTTCCGGAAAAGTGGTTTTTAATCAAAAGCTCTAACGTTTCTTTTCTAGAGGTCGTAAAAGTGCCATCTGGTCGTTTCATCGACCCTATCTCGGCAATCGGCTCTTTAGAGAAAATCTTTTGTATTCTAGTACTGCGAGGTATGTCGGATATACTCTCACAGAACTTCTTCCAAGACTCCCGTTTCGCCTTTCTAATTTCTTTGTTATAAGTTGTTTGAGCAGTTCTATAAGGTTCCCATTTGCCTGACTCTTTAGATCTATTGAATAGTCGTCGAACTTCTTTTCTTCGCTTATCTAGGCTTTTGTTCCACCAAGTAGAGTTGCGATCACTGCTTCCCGAAGCTTGTCTGCAGTATCTATCCCATCACAACTGTTTATTGTAGTGAAGCCTTCCTCAATGTACCGTTGGGGGGAATTTCTGTATCCACTCCATTCAGTAGCTTTTGAGTCGCGATATTCGACTCCTGGCCGTGGACCTATTTCAATGTTGAATTGTATGTGCCTGTGATCTGAACACGAAGGCTCAGTAGATACTGCCCAATGCCGTATCTTATTGCTCAAAAAGTTTGAGCTGATTGTTAAATCTAACACCTCTGATCTATTTCTAGTTACAAAAGTTGGTTAGGTGGTTCGGAGCCCTTATTAATAACAGATAGCCCTTCCCCTAGTATATAATCAAAAAGTAACTCACCTCTATGATTTATATCCGTGCTGCCCCACGATGTATGGTGTGAATTGGCGTCACAGCCCATAAATAACTGGAGTTTGTTCTTCTTGCTATAGTCGATTAGCCGACAAAAGCGAGGGGAGGTACAGTATCCGTGTCCCCTGGGAAGTATGCTGAGCAGGCGACTATGTTAGTCATACCATTCTTCTCCGGTAGGAACACTTGGATGGCTACTACATCAGGAATGCAAAAGCCTGTAAGCAAAAAATAATTAATATTCTTCCTAATGAGGAGACAAGCCCTAGGTTTCACCCCAGGACAGACTACTACCTCACCAGGAATATTGCTGAGACCAGTTACTCGGTCTGTGTTTCCTGTCCATGGTTCTTGCAGGAAGGCAAGGTCGATTGATTCGTCCTTGAACCTTTTACCAAGAATGTATGAAGAGGCCTTGGCATGCTGTAAGTTTGCCTGTAAACAGTTGAAAGTGGCGAATACAGGTAGCCGCAGGCAAACTTGTGTCTCCTCAGATCCCTAGGGGAGATCACACAGTGGGTAAAATTAAGGCGCCACCATCTGATCCTCCCAGGCGTAAGGCTGTAGTTGGTGCCATTGACGAGGCTTGGTCACCTTTCGCCACGGCAGATCCAGCTGATTGCTTTGGTCCTTTAGTCGAGGCCATACTGGTCTTCGATTTCAGGACAGCAGGTCCAGTTCCTTTTTCCGGTTCCCTTGAAGAGACGTTACCCGTCTTCTTTTTGGGGAAGCCAGCCCTCCCTTTGAGATGGCTGGTTCCCCGGCTACGTGCCGGCGATACACTACCCCTGTTCTTGTGAGGAGGGTCGGTCCTCCTCACTGCAACAGGAGTTTTTCCACTCGGCCCCGGGCCACGGGTTTTCTCGGATCTCTTCGAGGGACCCGGTTTTGATGCCAGTTGGGAGGGCCGGGCTTTAGGCCGGAAAACAACCTATCCAAAACCCAGGTATGGTTTGAAACCAATCCTCTCCAACGTGGCCATGGATCGATCGTCAATGTTTGACCAGGGCCTGTAATTTCCTTGTGTAGGACAGTCCACTCCAAGGTAAACAGACCGTGGTTCAGTTTCCTCAGTCTGGTGAGGACCTGTTCTGAAGTCAGTCTACGACTGCCTTCGTCAGGTATGTAAGCTACACAAATGTGTGACTTTGGGAGTTGGTCACCTGAAACACATTTCAGGGAAGCACCGTCCCATGGTTGAAGTGTATTGATTACGCCAGTCAACCACGAGACACTCTCCTGATTTACACAGGTGACCTGTAACCATCTAGGCCGGAAAGTACAGCTCTGGATCTGTACTTGTGGACCACCTTCAGATATATCCTCTACAGCGGCCATAATGGCATACTGAAGGGACTCCATTTGTTTGGTCGTGATGGAGGCGGTCGGATGTTCAAGATGTGAAATTCCCACCTTGATGCCGGATACAGCCTGCCCATAAGAGGGCTTTTGTAAGTCAGTTTCACCTGACGTTACCATTGATTCAGCCGAGCAGGGCTTCTTTGCCTCTTGTTCGGGTGAGTCATCGTTAGAGCGTAAGCGCTTGCTGGAACCAGCCACAGAGGGAGAATGTTTCCTCTCTTGCGGTTCATCCCGCTCTCGCTGCTCTAGAATTTGGTGCAAGGCGGACCCCACTCTTGAGGAGACGACTAAGTCGTTTCCTGACTGCACCACCTAGTTTCCTAGGTTTATTTTCAGGAGTTGGAGACCTGAGTAGGTCTCGTTCCTGATCAGAGGTTACAGGGAGGTCAGTTGGAGTCGATAGGTCGACTTCCATCTCCTCTGTAGTTTTTATGTTTAATATGGTTACTTCTTCCATAACAGTCCCACGAGTAGCTAGGGAAAAAGAGGTCCATCACGGCAGAGCCCTGCATTACCATGACCGACTTACGACGGGAGGGCGCCTAGTATCCCGAAGGTTCCGTTAGTGACAGATGATAGGCTCACTGTCATGCATCCCATCGGCACGGATACGCATACCTTAGGATTAGGCCGAAAGACCGTTGGGATGTCATTTAGTCAAAGAATAACAGCACCAAAAATGATCCTGTTATTCCCATTACCAGCGGTGCTATAAAGGTACTGTAAAAACATTTTTATAAAAAGAATGAGAAGCTTCCATCCATAAAATGAGCTTGGTATTGTCTTTACGTTATTTACGGGTTACTGACGGAAGTAAATTTGAGGGAGATTTCACCCCTCTGCCTAGTGACTGCCACCACAAAAAATAAGATTATGAATTAAGTACATCTCTGTTTAAATTCCTTCGAGCGGTCTAAGCTATTTTTCCGAAAGAGCTTGAAGCCCCACCTCGGTTTACAATACGAGGATTTGTTTTTAGAAAAAGTTAGAGTGATTTAAATGAAAAACCTGAGTTAACGAATCCATATATATACATTCCTTTATAAGAAAGTTAGAATTTTTATAATTAACAAACAAATAAAATAAGCAAAAAAAAATTAAAGAAAATATAGAAGGGTTAAATTAGCCTATTCTGTAATTGGCGCAAAAAGAATCAACTCAAAAAAATCGCTGAGGTTACAATCCCCTTAGTTTTTAGTAAAATTATAGACGAAATCATCGTTACTAGCTTATTAATAATTAAATAAATTGAACAAAAATGAATAGCAATAGATTTCTATGTAATCTAAAATATTAAAGTTAGTAATTTTTGCTACAGGTTGACAGGATTCCTCCTTTAGGTGACAGCGCTCCTTTACACTGGAAATTCTCAGATACACAAACAATTTGCGATCAAGGTTATGGTTCAGAACGATCACCAGAAGAAGAATACCCTCCGAATCTTACGAGTTTAGATCAAGATTCCCTTCAATGCCATCATCACCTAGAACCTCACGCGTGTTATCCTTTCATTACGCCAGGTTAGTTTTTATTTTGATTAGTATAGTCCAGTGTTTCCCAACCTTTTCTGGACCACCGCCCCCTATAGAAGAGAACAAAAATTTCACCATCCCCCCTCCCCCCAGTCGCTGGTTAGTCCAAAGTAGTTAATTTTATTTGAATATCATCTGTACCGTCCCAATTGATCTGTATTTAGCTTTAATTTCAGTTAATGTCTAAATTTTATTTTAGAGGAATGATGAAGTAGAAATTTATTAAACGACAACCAAATGTACAAGAAAATTGTTTATTAAACTTTGAAATATAAACACAGAATCAACATGAAATACAATCACAATAGAAATAAGAAATGCAATACAATAAGAAATACAAAATTAATAATAAAGAAAAAATCAATGAGACGGTTGAGGCTGGTGGAGTGTTACCAGTTTGTTAATATCGGGTTCCAATTTCGTTAACATCAATCGCAGATCGCCACGTTCAGTGATGTGTAGTCTGTTCCTTTTCTTTGACAGCAAATCAGTTACTGCACTGAATGCACGCTCAGCCATATAGGACGAAGGAAATGCAATTAACAACTTCTGTACTATTGTCCACAATCCAGGATAGAGAACTGGTATTGGTTTTTGAAGCCAGAACTCTTGATATCCACGTTTGAATTTTACTTTCAGTTCTTCGTTAGTTGTGAGTTCTAATAGCTCCTCTTCCAAATTTGATGAGCCTTCAGTATCTGTGTTTGCGAAAGGATAACCCAACTGTACCAAGTTTTCTTTTGAATATAAGAAGTTTTCCTGCAAAAGCAGCTATGACGTTTTTAGTTTTAATTTAAATCATCACCTTTCAATTGTAGATTAACTTGATTTAATACTTTAAACAGGTCCGTCAAATAAGCGATGTCATTTTTTGACGTAATCAGGTTTTCGCGCAATTGTTCGTTTTCTTCAAGAAATTCCAACACTGAGTCAAATAGATTGAAAAAACGATTCAGACAAACACCTTTAGAGAGCCAACGTACTTCTGTGTGCAGCAGCAAGCGATTGTAGTCTTCATCATTTTCATTGCAAAGCTTATGAAACAAACGGTCATTGAATGAATTGCTTCTAATGATATTGATTGCTTTAATAACGTTATTGAGGGACGCATGCAGACGTTCATTTAATTTTTTTGCAACCCAATGCTGACGGTGAATAATACAATGTACAGCGAGTACATTTGGCACTGCTTTTCTCAAATATGCTATAAAACCCTTATGACGCCCGGTCATTGCTGGAGCACCATCAGTAGCAGCAGACAAAATATTGCTAATAAGGAATTTCTTTCTCTTGAAAAAATTCTTGCATTATATTAAATAAAGAATGTCCCTTTGTATCAGATTCCGAATTTTTAGCAAATAATAACTCTTGATGAATTTTTCTTCTTTTATAAATCGTACGTATGATAAGAGTAGAGCTTTGTTACTTGGTAGAGTTGATTCATCGAGTTGAATGGAAAATTTGCAAGTCTTTAGGTAATCGCATAATGATATTTCAACGTCATTTGCCATTTTATCTATTCTTCTTTGCACTGAATTATTACTGAGAGGAATTTTTTTAATGATATCAAATGGTGTCTTATGATGGAGAACAGTTTTTAATATCTCTTCGACTGCCGGCAAAATTAATTCCTCGCCATTGGTGTGTGATTTTCCTGACTTTGCGATTAACATTGAAACGTTATATGAGGCTCGTAGCCCATCATCGTCTCGTTTAGAAGACGATGCAAAAAGGTTTGATATAGTTGGCTGTTTCAAATATTGTTTTTCGAGTTCTTGAAAATAGAATATATCTTTGTTCTTCTTATCAGGATGCATTTTATGTAAATGCTCTTGTAGCCTAGAAGAATTCATAGCTTCATTTGAAAACACTTTTTGGCAAATTAAACACATAGGTAATGATTTGTTTGTAGAAGATTCCGCAAATCCATATTTTAAATTTTCAATACTGTATTGCAGGCATTTCTTTTTTAATTTAGAAGTAGATTCAGCCATTTTCATACAAAAATTAAATTCTCAATAGATTTATAGATAGTAATGTTTATAAAAAGACACACCATTCACGATTATTTACTACGGCAGAACTTATGATTCACGACTATATATCGCGACCAAGCACATACAACAAACTAACAAAAAATTCGTAGAGCTGTTGCTTTTATACGTTTTATTTCGTGCATGATTTAACTTGTCTGTGTGCGAACATGTCGAAACATGTTATTTTGTATGAACATCGCGCGTTCGCTTATCAACGTGCGAGGACAAGTCATATACTTCTATTCTGAACTAAAAGAAATTATTATAATTATTAGTAATATTATTAATGCTAATTTAAAACTGCTTATTAACCCTTATTAAATCATTTTTATTTCACCATTCCTCTTGACTGCTTATTATTTGCTTCTGAATCCGCTATCGCCCCCCAAAAGGCTGCAGCGCCCACAGGGGGGCGGTATCGCCCCCGTTGGGAACCATTGGTTTAGTCCATATTGGCAGTTCAGTTTTGTTCAACGTGGTTTTATTCTTTTTTGTAACTTTATCGTACCAGTCAGGATACTTGAAAAACTTGCTCACTTTAAATAGAAAAACTATATTATTCATCCAATAAGGACCCATAACATTTTAAAAAGTATATATAAACGTAATATTACGAACCTACCACCTAATGGGTACCTAATTGGTTCTATCAATTTCTGAAGTCCGACAAATACTGTTAGAGAGTTGAAAGACACCTAGCCTTATCGAAAGTTGATGGTGTGTATTTATTTTGGAGAAGGGTTATTAGTTAACTATTTTTGCAATAAACTGTAGACTTCACACTTTTACAGGCTTAGCACTGTCAACAATCAAATATTTTGGGTAATCACTGAGTAAGTTTCACTATTGTCATTTTCTAATTACAAAATTTTACACGCGAAATAGATAATTCTAATATTGTATTTACTTCAACACATAATTCGTAACTTTCTTTATCTTCAACCATTACTGCTACCGTAAGAAACGTTTATAATGTCTGTATTTCGAAATATAATTACATAAGTGTACTGGCCAGTAGTAATGACGTCATAAATCCGACGCCATATTGTACTGGTGGGAAAAGTGTGACGCAATTACTATTTCGCCGGCTGTGTCAATTATTAGCATCTCAAGAAATTAAACAAATAATTTTGATTGATTAAGAATATAAGAAGTCATTTTCGCCGCCATTTTCACAACAAACAAGCAGCATCTCATTATTGTGACAATTTAACTCATGTATAAAAAATCGCATATGTCACAGTGCAATTGTCATTTTGACAGCGGCAAAAGTTAGCCCTAACTTTTACAGCGACAAATACTGCCGTGTTAATAAAAAACACCTTAACTACATTTTTTTTTCAAAATCGAGATATGCGTGCCATATGAAAGATCAAGCAATTTTCTACCTAAATGTAATGCAAAAACGCCTTATCTTGCTTTAGTTTGGAAATCATATCAAATTATACTTTCACCCATCTGACACCTTTGTGATGAAAGACTGCCCCATCTACGAATATTACTGTAAAACGCCTCAACTGGCCGAGGGCAAACCTTAACTGCACTAAATTTAAATATCGTGTTAACCTAAAACCCTTTATCTCACGACGCATGCGAATAAGCTTGTTTACTTTGTAGTTAAGGTAGTTTTGTTTCATATGCAAGTTATTATTTATGTCAGATTGTCAAGCTGATATTGAAACGTGCTCCCGTAATTAATTATTATTTATATCTAATTAACACAGTGAATATCAATATTTGAAAGTATTTGTAAGGACTAACACAAGGTGAGTTTATATACATTTTGTTCAGTTTGAAATATAAATATATGTGATCTTGTTCGAAAGAAGGATGTCTTGTCTAGTTTGGCTTTTTGTTGATCTGTTTATTTTTCACATAAAAATCACAAAAATGTATCTACTTCTTTTATTTCTCCTAAGTCTGATAAATAATAAAGGTAAGCCATAAAAAAGTTATAAGTAGGAAGACATTTTTAAGTTATAATTATTTCATATTATTAAAAATTGCTTAACTTACAACAACTAACAGACGCCTTAAAATTATTATGAAAAAATCATGCTGAAAAAAACTAATCGCCTTTTAATAATTATTAAAACTGTAAATGTGGTGTACAATACTGTGGCAACTGCAATTAAATATAAAATATGAATTGTATACAAAGTGTTGATATTTCTTTGGAAATTAACATTTTTTTTATATTATGTTCTTGCAGAATGTTGTCACGAAGCAAGAAAATCCTGGAAATGGCTAAATCAACTTTAGCAATTGATAATAGTTCTGATTCAGGCCAAGCATCTTATCACGATAATCTTGATTTCCTCCAAAATTTTGAACATCAGGATATGATTATCGTTAATGACTACCTAAATTTACCTCAACCATTTTGTGATACCATTTTAATGCTGGAAAATGTGAGTAATATTGGAGTTCGAGAAGGCATTCCTATCTATGACATAAATTTATCACCAAAACCATTATCAATCGATGATAGAATCAAAAATGATATTTTGACGTTGGAGCCAATGGCTGTATGTGACAAAGTTGCGGTTGTAAATCCTGATAGTAACAATTTATCTCCACTATTAATAAATATTATTAATGCTAAAAGAGATACCATGCCAGCTGCTGGTAATGCGGAAATTAGTCAAGATGGGATTGAAATATGTCAAAGCAATCAAGAATTTAGGGAAATCGTTATTGAGAATATTGAGTTGGAAGAAATCCAAGTACCTAATAATGCAAAAATTGGTGAAGATAGCAATAAAATATCAGATATCGGATATGAAGTTAAGGAAATCGTTATCGATCATGTTGATCTAGGAGAAAACGGAGTACCTATCAGCGAATTTAGAGAAGCAGTGCCAGTGACAGTTGAAGCTTTTAAGGAAACTTTGGGAAAGGAGAAAAAAAAGTTTTTAATGACGGAAATAGCGAGGATGCGGGCCTGCCGCAAATGGCTCATGAGCGTGCTTCATGTGAAAAAGAAGTAGGTACAATGGAAAAGGCAAATAGATACTCATTATATACAAAAAAGGAGATTTACGTAAAAGAAAAAAATCACACGAATCAAAAATTGCCAAAAAACATAAAATGTGCGAGAAATTGCGCAATACCCATAATGTTTTACGTCCGTGTACAGCAACATGTAAGAAACAATGCTTCATGAAGATTGAAGAGGAACAAAGACAACGCTTAATAAAGAATATTGGAACTTATCGTGGCAAGAAAGACATATGTTTATACATGGAAGCATTGAACAAACTACTGTCAAACATAGGACCACTGATACTTCAGCAGATGATAGCAAATTTAAAAGGAATTACTAAAATAATTTTTTACTGAAAGATAAAATGGAGCTTTTATTTCCGTATGTCGAACATTTTTTTAACGACACTTGGCTATACCAAAAATAATAATACGATTATCAAAACATCCATACCTTCTAGAGATTCGCCGACTTCTTCAAAGATTAAAGATAACCGCGGAAAACACTCGAATAGAAAAACGGTTGACCGAGCATTGCTGGAAAACCATATAAATTATTTTAATCCATGCATCTCTTATTATCGTAGAGAGCATGCACCTTTCCGAAAATATCTTCCATCTGATATTACTATTACTAAGATGTACACTGATTTTAAGGAAAAGCATAAACATATTGAGTGTTCCTATTACTCATACAGGGCATTTGTACGAGATGTTATGAAAATTTCATTTACAAAGTTGGGCCACGAAGAATGTGAGCAGTGCGAGATATTCAAGCAGCATGATAATATTCATTCTGAAAACACCCTGGACTTGGATAAATGCGATACCTGCAAAAAATGGAACGTCCACATCAAGAAGGCCAAAGAAGCAAGAAGAAAATATAGAGAAGATGCTGATTCTACAGAATGGACAAGTTCAAATATATGTGTGTCAGCAGATCTTCAAAAGTAATCATGCTGCCTCGCATCGATACTTTCAAACAGGTACTTATTAAAGCTAAAATCAGTATTTGTACTCTTAGAAACGTTTATTTTCAGGTATTGTTCACCCAAAGGATTATTGCCTTCAACGAGAGCTTTGTCGGAGTTGGGAATAATCAAAAATCTGTGGATCCAGCAGCTGTAATATGGCACGAGGCAGAAATTTGTAGCGTCTTCCACAAATATTTGCTCAATCAACGTGATGTTTTGACTATTAAAATCTGGCTGGATAATTGTACTGCACAAAATAAAAATTGGACGATGTTTTCTTTTATTGCACATATCATCAACTCATCAGAAATTGCTGCAAACGTTATAGAAATTTACTATTTCGAGCCAGGTCATACATTTATGTCGGCCGACAGTTTTCACCACCAGGTAGAACAATCCTTAAATTCATATGACCCACCTTTAAAAACTGGAGGTGGAGGAAAAGTTTACGACTTTCATGATTTCCAAGGAGCCATCCAGCAAGTCAGGATGAAAAGCGTAAATGTTTTGACAATGGAGCTAACGGACTTTAAAGACTGGAAAGACAACAGCTCATTGCAAAAAATTAAAAAACATTCACCAAGACCATATCTAAGTGATATTGTAAAATTAAAATTCGAAAGGGGCAGTTTTAATATGTGGTATACATACGAATATGATTCCCCATACACAGAGCTAAATTTTTTAACTGCGAAATATCTAAGAAATCGGGAGGAACCTAAATCAAGATTAATTTGCAGAGGCATTTCAAAATCAAAGAAAGATGACATCATAAAAAAAATATGTCCTTTAATGCCAGAAAATCGAAGACGTTTCTGGGAGGAACTACCGACTTCAGATGAAGTAGTGAATTTGTCTACAGATGTGGAATACTAATTATTTTATTATTATTATGTGTTTTTATAATAATTTGAATCATAATTGATCGTTTTCGTTTTTTAAATATATTTTTCGGCTACATATTCTTTGCAATAAAATAATTTCTAAGTTGAATTCATTGTTTCTTTCCTTAAATTAATTCAATGTTAAATTTCATCGTTACAACAATAATAATTACAAATCTGGTAGGTATTATTTACGACACGTCGACGTCGTTACCTTTATTGATGTTACTTTAAAACAATATCTACACACATGAGGTGTTTTTGTGTCACATTAAAACCAAAGTGAGATACAATAATATGACAGAAAAACACCTCATCCGTAGATAAGGTGTTTTAAGCAATAAATGAATGTCACAGAAATACCTTATCTGCAACTATTAATATTAATGAACAATTATAATAGGCCCCAAAGATCAACTAATAAACAGTCTCATACAAAATTTTAACAACCCATTTTGCAAATTTTTTTGATTAAAAATAGTGATGCTATGATCTTTGGAAAGTTTCAAGCTATTGTGAACATTTCACCTTGAGTCACATGAGGTATTTTTCGTTAACGCGGCAGAATACACTAGTGGTTTTTTCACTTATTCATTTGTTCATCAATTATCGCGGTGTTGGTTACCAGAATAAATAGTTTGGCATGTTTGTCAACAACTTATTGAATTTTCAAGAACTAACAATGAGTTGATTCGGTGTGTCTACGAACGCCGAAATTAGTCAAATTGTTAATACCTGTGTGCCTACTAATACAGTTGCGACGCAATCATCAATCTGGCGACAATTTTCTACGTTTTGCGATGCAAAAAGATACGCATTTGAGCCAGATACTTCCATCGAGAAATTGAATGTAATATTGCAAGATATGTTTCCAAATTTCTCATTCATTAAATTGTCGTGCCGAATTACACTCGAGGTTTGTATTGATATTGGGTAAATTTGTGTTGTTCAAATTCTAAACTGTTTCCTTTAGCAATTTGACTCGAATAACTGTCAACCTAAAAACACTCCACCTTCAGTGTCGTGTTTTTAATAGTTGACAGTTATTCTCGTCAAATTGCTTGGAAACAGTTTCTCATTAAACAACCCAATTTACCCGATAAAATACAAACCTCTTGTGCAATTATAAGTGAAAATCGCTCAATGAATCAAATTGTGTTTCAATAATAATACTACTTATTGTTGCAACATCTCAATTTTGGAATAGATTATTATATCCAAGTTTTATGTTACTACTTTTATATAAGTTTGGGAGCAAAAGCATTGTAAACAAACACGACTCGTATTATACACTATTTTCAATATTATATGAATTCATAGTGTCATTACCACTGGCCGGGATACTGACGTATATTTCGGAATACGGGCATAGAATGGTTCAATATTTTATTCAATCCGTTTGTCTACTTCCTACATATCATGCAGACAATAAAGTTGTATTATTTACTACACTTGACCTTATACTATATTTGAGATATATCATTCGAATGGATCTGAATGTTTGGGTATTGTTCAAAAATTAGTTTCTAAAAAATATATTTAAAAATATTAATAAATTATTTAAATATTCAATTATTATAATTATATTTAAATGATATAATAATATTTTTTCGCTTCTAGCTTTTAAACCTAACTTTATCGACTTTTGTTGAGGTAGAAAAGTTGTTCATTATTAACCAAGGTACAAAAATACATAGTGTAATGTTTTTCTTATTTATTTAAAACAGTTTATCCTGACGGGTGGGATAAATTCATACACACGATAGGTTCACTTACTTAATTTATTTATTCACTAATTTATATTATATACACTATTATATAAACTATTCACTTACATTAATTTTATAAACAATTCACTACTTAGACTATTTACTTGTTCGCTGTTTATATGACGAGATCACTTTATAAACTAAACTTCTCCCACTTTATATATTAGTGCTTTTTTTACTAGATAATTATAGATTGCGGCTCACACAAAAACAATTGGCTCTCTGGAATATTCTTTTCTTTTCAGGATATTTTTCA
The DNA here is from genome assembly GCA_963921935.1 of Galeruca laticollis. NCBI lineage: Eukaryota > Metazoa > Arthropoda > Insecta > Coleoptera > Chrysomelidae > Galeruca > Galeruca laticollis. The sequence continues at coordinate 108,413,326 of OY998181.1, forward strand.
AATGCCGGCTTAATTCTTAAAAGATCTTCGGAGAACATGTCTATAAAAACGGTCACAAAAACTCACAATAGACCTTCTCAAAATTCGGCGCGCTCGTAATTTTTTTAACACTGTTAACATAAGATTACAGGACCGTACTTAGTATCTACTTCGGTGTGCGAGTTCGTAACATTACCCCCTCCTTAAATGGAAGTTCCTCCTGGAACTTTTGTGCTTTTGTGTAGCCGAGATTGGATGTTTGAATCGGCAACTGGCCCAATTTCTACACTTTCTGATCTTATGGAAATAACAGGGCACCGTCTTCATCGGATACTGATAACTGGGGTTGTAACTGCAAATAAATATCTGGACACCGGTATCTTGGAAGATCACCTCTACCGTGTTCCTGATGACTCGCCAATCCAACTGGTTACCCGCTATCTTAGACATAGCCAGGTTCTTCACGCTCGATTCCAACACATGGTCTCGGAGGTTTCGAAGTGCTTCCCACACATCGCGGTAGGTAGATCGATCTTGAAATTCATTTTTAGTTACCACGTAGAAAACGTACCGCGAATTGTGTTTCAGTCTCAGTGTCTTGCCAGCGGCTGGAATCCGATCTGGTTTTTAATTGCCCGAACTTCTTTCGAAAGACGGTTGTCAACCCTCGTGCGTTCTTGATACGGGCGGGGATGTTGTATGCCAGTGAATAATCTTCCGGGAGAGTGAACAAATCTTGTCGTTGTTCTGAAGTGACTCCATATCTAGCTTTCCCGGTACCTCCACACGCGCCCATAAATTCATCGAAGGCACATCTCGAATATGGTTTACTCCTTTCTCTAGGTCATGGTCTCCTTCGAATGGCGCTAGTCTGTTTTGGTGAACTACTTTTCGTTTTCCGTTGGAATCTTGCTTATGCGATATATTAGATCATTGATCCTTTTCTAGATTAAGTATGGACCTTCCCAGGATTTTTGTAATTTTGGAGAAAATATTTTTCTCCTCGTCGGGTTGTGTAACCATACTTTGTCCCCTTCTTTAAAACCGCCTACTGTGGCCAGCGTGTCGTACCGACTTTTCATTCTGTCGCTGGCAACTTGAAGATTTGTTCGAACTAATTCATGAATATCGTCCAGCCTTCTTCTCAATGGGATCACGTAGTCTTCTCCGGCTAGATCTTCTCCAGACCGACAGCCAAATTCCAGGTCACAAGGAAGCCTCATTTCACGTCCAAACAGGATTTTCGCAGGAGTTTCACCCGTGGATTCATTTATGGCAGATCGAAAAGCCAATGCAAAGGGGGGAAGATACTGGTCCCAATCTCTCTGATAGCTGGAAACTACTTTGGACAGGTATTTTCCAATGGTCCTATTCATTCTCTCGACCATTCCATCTGACTGTGGATGCAACGCTGTTGTCCTGGTCTTCTTCATTCCCAGCTTGTCACAAATCTGGAATAGATGGCTTTCGAAATTTCTTCCCTGGTCACTGTGGGCTTCCAAGGGCACGCCATATCGGCTGATAAATTCTTTCACCAATACATCCGCGACAGTTGTGGCCTCTTGATTCGGGATCGCGTAAATATCCACCCACTTTGTGAAATCATCCATTATAACCAGTATGTATTTACCACCATTTTCTGTCGTCGGAAATTGTCCAGCGATGTCTAAAGCAATCCTTTCGAAAGGGCGTCCAACATTATACGTACATTTCTTACACCAGTCCTTCACATCGTCGGAGCTGTTCATCCTATAAAACCTTTCACGGACTCGCTGAAGGGTTTTCTTCACTCCCAGATGAATTCCCGATAGACTATCGTGTAACTTCTTTAGTATCTCAGCTACTCTTGTTCTCGGGATAACTAGCTGTCTCCTCATCTACGAACCATCATCGCTTTCAAGGACTCTTTTCAACAGCCCTTCTTCCAGGAAAAGGGAGTCCCACTGAGCCCAATACGCCTTAAGTGTCGCTGAAACTCTTGACATTTCTTGCCAGGTAGGTCGCCGATTTTCATCCTTCCATTGCCGAATCTTCTTTAGCTGATGAACATTCTCTAAATCTTCTCTGATCCTAGTGGGTGACCATTCTTCGTTGACTACAGTAGTTCTTGAAACTGCAACTTACCTAGATTCCGCCTTAGTGCAGTGGGGGTAGTCTGTTGGACACGGCCGTCTGGACAGGGAGTCGGAATTTCGGTGACTCACACCAGCTCGATGTTCGATGTTGAAATCGTACTCTTCATGTCGTTCAATCCATCTAGCGATCTGGCCCTCGGGATTCTTGAACTGCATCAACCACTTGAGTGCTGCATGATCAGTCCGGATTAAGAACTTCCTACCATACAGATACTGGTAAAAGTGCGCCAGAAATATATTCGTTTAAAACACTTATTTGCACAAACTAACTATTATAATTAAATTTTAAGTTTAAAGTGAAAGATTGACAAAGAACCGAGCTACAAAAATATAATTATAAAAGGGTAAAAATGCCGAATAACAAGTTTGCATGAATATGATAGAATGAAAATCTGGGAGGTTTCATGGGAAACGGCGATATAATTCCCCTGTGAGTATCTACCTATTGATGCCGAGGTAAAATTTAGGTTAAATAAAGATACTTTTGTATTTCTTACCAAAATATGTGATTTAATGTAGGGCGTTCTTTTTTCTTACAACATATTCACAAATATATTTTTCTTAGACATTCGGAAAGATTTCATAAAAAAAATTAATTACATAATCGTACAGTTGGCAATACCAATATTTTACAAAGTATTAGAGAGGTTTCTAGTTGTCTTTTGGTATTAGCAGCGCTTCTCTTCGATTCATAAAGTTTTGCCAATAAATTTGTAATATGTGCAGCAACTGCAGAATCTCTGCTAATAAGCTTTGTTATATCTGTGTAGAAATCACAGACAAAACATTGTCATTTGTGTGTTAATAAGAGACCAAGTCAACTGAAAAATAACGAGAAAATAAAAACATTGATTTAAAAAGAATGAAAGAAAAAGATTGCTCAAGTTTCGAGAATTCATTTTAAAGTGTTGTTCTATTTACTACGAGTATTTGAATAAGTTCCTTTATTTTAATTATACAGAAATCAGTTCTTATTAGTAAAAAGCATAAAATTATCCTATTTCAAATATTAATTAATAAAAAGTAACTTCCATTTTGCAGACAAAGCAGAGTGACGTCCTCGGTATATGTAATCATTATTATTGCAAACGTTATGGAATTCCATTCCATAATTGTCTTATGTTATACGGGATGTGTCGCGACTTGATTAAACTATATGCATATTAAGTTCCAGCAATCGAACAATGTGTTAATCATCCAAATTTAGTTAATTGCATTTGGAAATAGCCCCTTCTACAATATTCCATTCATCAAAAGATTTCAAAATGTAATACCAAGAATCGACTTGACGCGAATTCTCGACTGAAAATAAGTGCCTCGAAATGGTAGTTTAAGTTTTGGACAGAAAATACGGTGGTTATTCAATTGGTTCTGTTGAACAGAAATTATTACACAATTATAAACTTGAAAAGAATTATCGGAATGCAAAATCCATAAACGCTGCATAACCCTTGCTATCTCACATTTTTATAAGATTTTCAAGTACACTACAACGCAACAATGGAAAGAAAAACTGTTAACAGCACCTATACTTTTGATCGACTTTGATATACTTTTTTCGTTTTCGGATCAGTTGAAAGGCGCTATTTGTTCGATATTTTCATTCATTGAGAAAATCGTCGAACACACTTCAGATGAACCGACAAAATGAAGGACTGCAAACAAACTAAATGTCAGATGACGCTCAAATTTCACGTGAAATGTGCCAATTTAACGAAAAAAAAAAGAATTTAGAGAATCTCTGTAAGCAGGCTTTTTAAAAGATCAATTACCTTTAATATATTGGAAATTATTGAAGTGAAAACTTTGTCTATTTTTTGTCTTTTTCACGTGGTCCAGCCATAATAGGCCGAAGTATATTGTGATTCCTAGGTATACTAGGTTGTTTGTCATATCTACTTTTTATCCATCTAGTTTTAGTCTGGGTTCTCTAGTGTTTATGTTGTGTGGTATAAATATCACTTGCATCTTGCGTTTATTGTACGACAGTTTTTTTGCGTGCCCAGTTTTCGCAAGATTTCCATGCCGATATGTCCATTTTGCCTCTAACTGTCTTAATGAGGTTCCTGATATTATTATTATCTGGTCATCTGCGAAAGCTTGTACCATGTCGAGGTCTTGTCTTGTTCGTTTGTTGTCGAACCAATTCTCCATTAGTACCAGTCATAAGGCTGGCCCTAGACTGGATCGTTGGGGATAACCTCGTTGCGTCTGTGTCACTATGTCTTCTGTTTGTATGTGTCTGTTTGTCAAAAAGTCCCAGTAAGAGACACCTGAAGACAGTTACCGATTTGGTTACTGGACACTATACCCTAAGGAAATATTGATACAAAATGGGAAAAGTCAGTTAACCGTTCCGTAGGAAGTGCGAACTAAGGGATGAAACACCTATTCATATACTCTGCTTATGTAAGAACTTATAAGGATGGGTAGAAACCATTTAATCATTAGGCATCCCCCATAATCGAGTGCCAACACCCCTGTGTTGGACAACAAAGAGACCTTCAATAGCTGGGACCAATAAAAGTCGCTGGCTCTGTAAGGACTTTATTAATATAGTAAAGTATGTTCATCAGGAACAATAAAAAATGTACTATCCAACAAATATTTAATACATGTAACTTAAAATTCATGTAAATGCCATTGCAACAACCGGCATACGGAGGCACATCGGTTTTCTATCTGACGCACAGATGACATTTCTCACTTCTGTCATCGAACTTATTATTTATAGAGCTAGTGTAGATTACTTATAATTTAATTTTAATTCTTTCATGTGACGTGTGCTTTGAGGCAACCCTGTTGGGAGTTGGACCCTTTAGGCCCAAATCCCAACAAAGGACTCAGGCAGAAGCATTTTGGAAAGGAAACAATACAACCATTTGAACAACTCAAAATCCCCCCAAATAAGCTAGTGGCCTATATCGAGGACACGAAACCTTTGGAATGGAAGTAGATAATATTGGGAACGGTACAATGACTTAGGTCAAGTGCCCGGGCTGTTGAGCACAACCCAAACGAATGCATGAATGAATGAAGTCCCAGCACAATTTAGCTAATATGTACTCCGGGACCTCTTTCTGTCGTAGTATGTCTATTTTGGCTGGTATCAATGCTGAATTGAAAGCGTTTTGTAAGTCTAATGTTACTGTTAGTTGATGTCTTTTGTCACCGTTGTTTAGTTTAATTTTTATCATCACCCTGTCTACTGCGTCCAGTATCGTGTGAGTTTCTCTGAAGCCGTATTGTCTATTGTCAAGTCTGTTTGTCTTTTCTAGAAAGTCTAGCAGTCATTTTGTCAAGAACATCTCCATACAGCAGTGAAGTCTGACATCTGAAAGGAAAAACTCAGAAATGGATTTTTGAAGTGAAAACTTCTTTAGCCGCGTTGATCGAGTTTTGGTAGGGGAAAAGCTTATAGGTTCGCGTTACCGATGACCTCCATATGCTCGTGACGTATTGGACGATATATAGGTAACGTGATATTTCACCGGCGAAGAAAAAATCACTAACGCTAGTTGTGATTCACTTTATGCCGATACGGGTATCGATTTTTTCTACACGTACTTATATGTTTGTGTAGAAAACTAAATGATAAATGCAAAGCATTTATTGTCCAATATTTCCAACATTGTTATAGATATATGCTTTGAAAAATTTAATATTATTTCTGTTTCAAATATTTAATGCAAAATTAAAAATTGTGTAAAAGTTTTAGAGGAAGCGTATAAAAAAATAATTACTAGTTTGACTCTTATTTTTTGCCAACGTTTCGGTGCAATTCATCACCTTCTTCAGGGCTAATTGTTAATATAATTTTTACTTTTTTGCTTTACTTCTATATCTATGTTTTACAAAGGTATTATATATGTTGCACAAAGTATTTATTTTCACCACTGATCAAATAAAAATCTTGACATATCTACGAAGAAAGGAATGACCCTGTATAGATATCGTTAAAACTTCTCATTCGAACTTGTTATATAATTATAAAGTTCATCTGAAACAAAAAAAAATATTAATAGGAGCAAAGAATTTCAAATATATTTCAAATTTGGTAGTTTTCATGATTTTTTGTGTTTTTCCGGGATATGCTGTAATTCGCAAGTGGAGAGAGAGAGAGAGAGAGAGAGAGAGAGAGAGAGAGAGAGAGAGAGAGAGAGAGAGAGACAGAGACAGAGACAGAGAGAGAGAAGTTCGAGAGAAATTTTGTTTGGGTTTGTTGGTTTTTGAGTTAGATATATGAGGATATTAGAGATAAGGCCCTGATATAGGATGCGGTTCCTCTGCAGGGCGGGGTTGGAGATCTTTAGAGGGGGTTTGTATGCGCGTTCGGTGGGGGCTAGCGGGTTGTGTTTGTTTTGAGAGGGTAGATGGTTGGTTGAAGAATTCGAGGGGAGGCGGTACTTGCTCGTTTGTGTTGAATTGATTTGAGTGAATGGCTGGTATAATAATAATCGCGATCATCTAAAATTTCGTCGATACGTCGGCCCATTTGGCTAATGAATAAATTCACCATGCTACAGGAAAAAACGTGGAAAACCTGCAGCACCGACGGAGGACTTGGGGTTCGCGGATTCAAGTGGAAGTACTTTCACTCCTGTTGGGAGTGAAAGCGAAATGGGCACGCCTGCCTATGTTTGTGATAGAGCAGTGGTGTCGATATATGGGCGGAATTAGGTGACGAAGAGTGTCGGCTATGATGTCCCTCGAGTTGGGAATGGCATTCATTAGGGTGACAGTTAGGATTTCTATAATGATTTTGGTGTCAGTTGAGAGTTCGAAGGGAACTGGTGGCTTTTCGAGAGTGACTGGGGCAGTTTCTTGGGAAGTATTTGGTGTGGTTAGCCTATGGGGGCAGCGAGGGTGGAAAGCGGCGTGAGGTCCGCCGCAATTGGTGCAAGTAGGAGTACCGGACTTGGGGCAATTTTCGGTGCGGTGGCCAGTTTGGCCGCAAGAAGGGCATATCGGTTGAGACCGACAAGAATCTGAAGAATGTCCCGTTTTGATGCATCTATTGCAGTATTTTGGGACAGGGGGCAGAGGGTTGGCGTTGGATGGTTCACACTGGTGTGGGAGGCCAAAAAATGATATACTGAAAGTAAGGGCTTGGTGATAGTGGATCTCGGAGTGTGTGATGATGCGAAACATCGATGTGGGTTTATTAGTGGACTTGGCGATGATTCGCAAAGTTTTAACGAAAGGGAATTGTTGATCGTGAAGAATTTCTTCGAATTCTTCGAGATGGATCGTTGGATCTACATTCCTGCAGACGAGTGAGTAAGAGGGTGTTAAGGTTTTGACTGGTTGGGGTGGACGTTGCGTGGAGTTTAGGATGTTTATGGTTATGTTGGGATCGCCAGTGGTGTTTTGGATTTTTCTGAGCATTGTATTAACTGACATCGTGGAAGAGGTTTTGAGGAGGGCTGTTCTATTGAAATTTGCTTTCAATTAAAGGATGTGTCCGTTTAGAAGTTCAAGGGTGTTTAAAAGGGTGAAGAGCGATTTTTGAGTTGAATATTGGGGTGGGAGGTTTCTGAGATTAAGAGTTTGGGTGTATGTTGTGTTGTTGGCGGGGGTTGATGTGGCGTTGTTGAGGGAGGTAGGAGCTGGGGTAGATCGGTGTTTTGTTTTCCCGACGAGGATGAAATCATCCTCGCCGGGACCGGAGGGTTGTCGGGAGATTGAGGGAGTGGGGGTTGCGGATCTTACTGAGGAGGTATAAGACTTGGGGGGATGATATGGAAGTGTGTTTTGGGGTTGACGTGGAGGAGTTTTGAGGATTTGGGGTTGACGTGGAAGAGTTTTGAGTGTTTGGGGTTGACGTGGAGGGGTTTTGAGGGCTTGGGGTTGATGTGGAGGAGTTTTGAGGGTTTGGAGAGGATGGCTTAGAGGCTTCATATATGGATGTGTGGAGTAGAATTTTTTTCCGAGTTCGTCAAGTTCTCGGAGTATGCGTGAGGTTAACGTGGAGGAGTCAGCTGTGGACCTCTGAAGTGGAATTTTTTTTTTAAGTTCGTCAAGTTGTCGGGAATAGTCGATGAAATTGAAGGTTTGGGGTGTGGTGCTTTGGGATGTGGTGCGTTGGGATCTGCGAGTGCGTCTGGATGGCTGTGAAAGCTAATACCAACAGCGGACTTACTGCTGGAGGGAGTTTCCTCCCCAGTTAAGGGTGTCCTGACTTATTAGCTTTACGGGTGTTTTTATATTTACCTGAGTTAAATATCCTTCCTACGTCTGGTGTGGTTTTATGTTGTATTGTTGCGGGTTTCTTCAGGATTTCATAAATAAAATTCGTTTCAAAAGAAACAGTTGTAACACTTCTAGTGATTACAATGAACTATCGAACTAAAAAGTTCGACAGAAGACGTGAGTTTGTTGATTTGCTGTTGGGTGCGTCCAAATTGCCGGTGAGGTCGACTATGAGTTGGTTTGAATCAGTGACCAACTCTGCTATTACACCTTCCTCTAACAATGGACTGGGTCAAGTGATTCGCAAGTGGCAAACACCTAAAACGTTAAAATACATGTCAATACAAACACAAAAATGTATATGTCGAAGATTTCCACGGGGGGAGGGGGGTTGGTTTAAACACTAGCCTCTGCTCTATAAACTTCAACCTACGCGCAGAGATGGTCGGCGCTCCGATGTTACACAGATTTTATATAGTGATTTTTTTCGTGTGCAAAACTATGTTACGATACTATGATTGGAGCGATGGTCGGTGATCTTTTGTGTCCGCCCATTTATGGTCTCGAATAAAGTTATAAATATCTTCGAAAATTAGATTTAATAATTTTATTATATTTAAATAAATATCTGTAAGTCGGCCAATGGCAGAAGCCCTTGTTGTCAGATTGAAAGTACGGTCTGTTGACAAATCATACTTGACTATCCAAGTTGATTAAGACAAATTGAAAGTCGACTAGAAGAATTGGACAATTGACATCAATATCCACAACCAACCTCAAACAGATTGTTTAAAATTCCTTTTAAACTTAGTGATTCTCTTTCTACAAATCTAATAATTCATATATTTTCAATATCGGCTGTTACAAACTAACCCGAAACGAATAGGAAAAAACGCTAGTTTTTGCTAGCCCTAGCCGGCTGACGCTCATTTCACATTTCATACACTTCTTCTTCCCTGAACCGTCTAACAGTAAACATGTAGTTCGCCACCATAATTATTTAAAGTAGTGTTTTTAGTGAGTTAAGGAACCAAGCAAGTAAGACTAGATTTTTCTTCAGTTGTATTCACTCGCATAAAATTGATGGCAATTATGATAGGAGAAGGAATCCAACATCATATTTTTCCGTTCCTACATATCCTTGAGCTATGCGATAGCTAGATGTATTTTGTTCTCGAAGGACCGCTTTAAATTAACCGTTAGAGACGGTTTAAAAGTCAAACGGGAGTAATTGGAAACTAATAAAAGCGAGACATGATATAAATATACCTTATATTACGATTTATTAGTCAATTGACTAGGATGCAGGAAAAGGTATACAAAACCCAGAAGTGACCGAATGTTAAAATCACTTCACTTAATAATAAACAATTTGCTGGAAGATTTTCCCTCCAAATCTATCAATAATTAAATATAAAGTTATTACAAAACACAAAAATCGAGTAACACTGATGGAAGAGAGCCGGCAACAGTGTAGAAAGAAATTAATTTAATTATATAAAAATATTGTTGAATCATCGAACCAGCGCAAAATAAATCGAAGTTTTTTATTCCCTTCCTCTACACAGATATCTTCCTCGCCAATTTTTTTGGTTGTTTGAGTTATACAGTATCCGCCAAAATAAACAGTACCGAAAATAAAAATAAAAATTAATTTTTAATTTCTGTAATGTAAGTGTTCAAAATGTTCACCATTTCGACGCAAACAAGCTTCATATCGATTTTGTGAGTCAATAAACATATTTATAAAAAGTGGTTGATGTAACTGCCGAAAAATATTTTGTATTCTTTCCCGTAGTTCGGCAATATTCGCCGGCGGATTTTCCGAGTGAAATATTTTGTTCTTCATTATGCACCAAATGTATGCGTCAGGTGGCGTCAGATCAGATGAATGAGAAGGATATTCGAAGTCTGTTCCCCGAGAAATTATTCTATTATCGAAATGCTGACGGAGTAAGTCTAAGGTGCGCACAGCTGCATGGCTCGTTGCACCATCTTGTTGGAACCATTGTGTGCGAAACTGTAGATTTCGTGCACGGCAAAAGTTATTTAGATGTCTCACAAAAGGTATAATAATTTTCTCTATAACGCTCTTGATTGACAGTAAATGGATTCTGATTATCATCTTCAACGAAATAAGGACCAATCATTCCATGACCAGATACCGCGCACCAAACGGTAACTCTAAGACTGTAGAGTGGTTTCTCTACAATGACATCAGGACGTTCAAATCCAAGGAATCTGGTTGTTTGTCGATTAATATAGCCGCTAAGATGAACGTGACTCTCGTCTGAAAATTAAACTCAACATGCGACCACAGTAAATTTCTCTTGCACGTTTGTCCGCAGCATTTAGTCGTTGTCCAATTTGAATACGGTATGGATAACCACCAATTGATTTGAACATGCGACGTAAAGACGTTTCACTAATGTTGAGTTTACATGCAGTTCTTACAAGATTTCTTTGAGGTGATTGCACAACTTGGTTAAAAACACCTTCATTTTCGTTAGTGCATACTGTTTTTCGACGACCTGAAGAACCTTTAGGTTGACACAATACACTACCAGTGCGACGAAATTTTTCAGCAACAGCTAACATCACACTTTTACTAGGAGCTGCTTTATTAAATTTTTGTTGATAATTTATTGACACCTGTTCTAAGCTTGGACCATCATTACGACCTTTTCCGTATGAACGAAAATAATGCTCGACCAAAAAAACTTTTTCTTCCGTTGTTAGAACCATTTTTAAATCAAATTTAACTGCAGCGTACTATTAATATATCAACTAATGACAATTAAGTCAAATATGACAAATCCATATTACATAAACAACTCCACAGCACTCTCTGTTTCGGTACTGTTTATTTTGGCGGATACCGTATTATTGTGTAGTGGAAAGTGTGCTTCTGTTTGATTGCATTTTAAAAGAAATCTTTAAAATGGATTCAGGTTTCACCGAAGCTAATTCGACAAATATTCCTAAAGTGGATGTGGACATAGTGTCTTAGTACACTCGAAATCCCCTAAACAGAAGAATAATAAGCGATCCGGTACTAAATCGAGTTCGGAATTCTGGGGTAACGCAATTTGCGTATGTGTTTACATCACATGTTTTCCAAACAGCTCAACCTACATGGAGAACATTTAATTTTCATTATACATACATTTTACATTATATTTTGAAAGCATCATCACTGCAGTTTAAAATATATATTCCCAAATTTCGTTGACTACGCGAGAGTTACCTTTTTTAATAAGAGGCACCCGATTAGGAGAACATTATTTGAAAGAGTACGTTTTGACAGTACTTTGCGTTTCTCTTTAACGGGTGTTAACGAAAAAAGATAACTAGTCTCTAGTCTACTTATAAAGTTTTCCCTCGTGACAACAGCGCAAAATTTTTTGTGTGCCATTGACTCTAGCCTACCACAAGAATTTAATATTTTTTTTTCATTTTTATTTGAAATCGTTATTAGTTGCAAATACTTAGTTCAGACCCAATATATCTTGTGACATTTTCATTGAAAGTCATGAAACGAGCCCATTGCACAACGAGAAGACGCTCCAATCATCTATCTAAAAGATTAACCTCAAAATTCAAAATGCGATGAGAATTATACTCTTGGCAATGTTTGGCGATATTTAATTTTGTCCATGCCAAGAAGATTAGGGAAAAGTAAGAGACAATATATCTGTAATAAAATATTGGTTACACTATTCTTTTTGTAGCTGTCTCACTTCATTTTATAATAAGTTATGCTAATGGAACTATTAGGGATCACACACGTACACTTCATCTTTTTCCTATTTATACTCAAAAACCTATTTGTGTAGAATATCTTATATCTAAACCTTGTACATAATAATTGAATGTTCTTGGAATATAAAACACTAAAGTTTACTCAATATTTTGTATTGGCAAATGAGAATAAGATGATCAATCAATATACTAAAGGCAACTGTTTATACAATACTCATTTTTCTTTCCTCTTTTGTTCCATTCTGTTGAGGTTTAGTTAATCAATAACAGTCACCGACAGAGAAGGAAATTTATTATGGATAAAGATCAGTTGTGATATAATTTAGAAAGCCGTCTTTATGATATAATAGTCGTAAAAGTGGATGAAAGTTGTTTAAAAATCTTCCCTAATCCTCGCAAACCCCCTTGCGGGGAAAACGGCGCATGGCATAAGATGAAAGAAAGCGTCGATGTTTATCTTTTATATACGTGGACTTACGCATTTATTCCTCTAATCTAAGGGGATTAACGGATTCTCCAAGTAATACCGCATTAACCTACATTATCATAGAGATAAAGGATATGGGACAAATGTTTAATGCATTGCACATTGGATTAGTAATTGGATTATTAAGATGTCTTTGGTCTAACAATGAGAAAGCGTTTCTTTAAAATATTTATCAACGCAATTTTCTTTTAGATTCAACACGATGTATTCAGTATAAGCAAAGCCGTACCTTTTTGCGAAATAACTGTTTTTTTTTTGTAGACAATTACAGGATCTACAATTTTTGTACCATAACACTTACTTTTTGAGAGAAAAATGCATTTTGAGATTTTATTGGTAATAGTATATTTAACATCTACACCAATTTCTGGCTCTATGCGAAATATTACTAAATTAAATACTTATTTTGACTGAACTACAATTTTCAATACGGCAATTCATACCCATTTAGGCAGTCAACGAGTAAACATCATTTATTAGTCGTCTAAATAACCCATTTACTGTTTACGAGGTTTTACTGTGTTGTGAAAAATAAATGTGAGATCTTTCATATTGTGTGAATAAACTTACAAACAATTCATTAATAAATAGAGAACTTCAACAACTGAAGAACCTAGTTTCACCAGTAGCGGGCCATTAAATACAGGTAACTGTTATTCCTATAATTCCCAAGAGCCCATCTGGGACTCTTGTCCTTTTACACTGTAGAGGTTTTGGTATAGTTGGCGTAAGAGATATAGTGCGAACTTTAAGCTATCGGCTTTTCGTTTGACTGAAATAAGAGGATATCGTCACAGTTCAGTAAATATTATAATTTAAAATGCTCAGTTGACGATAAATTCATTTAATATTATAATGTCAACTATTAATTGTTAAGATGTATTTAATGAACATTAAATACATTTATCGACTGTATAACGATTATTTTTAACCCGCAATTATGGAGCGCAATCCTACTTTTTAAGATACTGAGCGCTAATGTATAAAACAAAATACATTGCTTTAACCAATATTAACCTATTTATAATTAAAAATATCTTAAACATAACACCAGATAATTAATACTACCTTTTAACTCGTTTTATAAAGAAGAAATATAAATTACAAATAACTTATTATTATTCACGTCTTTGACTCAACTATAACTAATATCTGTGTGTGCGTTTTTTATACGAACACAGGTGTCCATATTTTAGTTGGTAGTCTGACATCAAGAAAGACTGTAGTATTTTCTGAGGAATCTGGGTAAGTATAGCAATTATATTTTTAAATAAAAATTAAATATTTACAATGTGGCGTCCTTGGGAAATATCGAGTTCGGTCCAAAATATTGTGTGATACAACGACGAAACTTAAAATTATGGTGATGAAAGTGAAAACTGGATTCGACGAACATTAAAAATTGGAAGCACAGGAAATATGTTTTAATGTGTATAAGAATCTAAGGGAAAAGTAGTATCTGATTTAACAGAAGTTCACCTGTCAGCTATACGTAAAATATCCAAGAATGGGCCTTATGAACGCAAAAAGCGATGTGATAAGAAATTGGTCAAATATTTAGATGTGTATGTAATAAAATTATTAAAAACCACAATATATGACTATTAAAAAAGTAATGAGTTACCTACGATTGAAATAATAAGAAATAAATTCACAAATGCTGTCCGTAATGTAAATGTCTGTAAGAAAACTATTGAAAACTGAATTAAAAAATTGGGATTCAAATTCAAAACGATTAATAAACTATCTGTCATTTTATCCATACTTTTTGGATAAAATGACATACTCTATGTCTTTATACCCTAGTAGTAAATTTAAACCAGAAACAAATTAATAATAGTGTAAGATCTTTCTTAAAATTTTATTTTGAAATATATGACGTGATTTAGATCTGCTATATAAATCGTTACAAAAAATACAAGCAGCGTCTTCCTCATCATCATCTTCGACGTATATATTATTTTCCTTTTCTTCATCTTCATTTAACTGACTTAGAATATTTTTCTTGGCTCTGTTCGCTGCCCGCCTTAATTCGGCTGCCCTTTTTGTTTCAGCTCTTGTCTTTATTTCAGCTAGGATAGGCCTTTCTGTTAATGCTTGGGATCCAGTTGTCTACCTTTTGCGCTTGGTGTTTTCTATTCGTGGAATAGGTAATGCTTCCTCGTGTCTGGCTCAAGATGAAACTCTTTACAGTGTAAGGATTGGAAACGTCTTGACGCTTTATTTCATCATCCACCTTTGAAGTAGAAGGTTTTGAAATTAAAACTTCCTGGAGATTTATTACGTCATCACCTGGATCTTGCTCCTGTTCTTGGGCAATATCTGTCGCTGCTGAAAGTGCAAAAATATGATCCGGAAAAATATTTGAATCAAAGGGTTGTATGCCAGAATGTTTGAAACCATTACTGGATGCTGCTTTTCCATAAGCTTCTCCAAATAATGATGCTACTTGATATTATGTTACTACCCGCCCTGGGTGGTTTCTTAACCATTTTGATACTTCTTGGTTGTCATAACTTTTTAGTCCCAAAAAAACAAATATCGAGATGTTGCATCCGATGGGTGCAGTGTGGTGGAAATGAAATCATAATTATACCGTTCTCCTTTGCTAAAGTTCAACTTCCAAATCTTTGTGAGTTTCGTGACCATCTAAATGAAGTTAAACTTTATTTTTCAATGATGGTTTTGCATACTTAATGAAATGTTTTGTCCACTGATAAAAAGTTTGTGATGCCATCCAACCAGAATCGCTGATAAGTCCCAAAGTTCCTGGAGGAGCTCCGTCTATTAGCTCATTTTTTCATCTTTTTATGGCAAAGATCAGGGCTGGTGGAGTATAATTTCCAGCAGAGTTCATACAGCAAACAGCTGTAATGTGCTGACCTTATGTTTCTTAACCATGTCGTCTAACATTTTGAAAAATTGACTATCTCGTGGTTTATTAAATCCTTGTGCTCTACCTGCTGATGTAGGTTCGGGATTTCTAAGAGAAATCTTTGGATTCCGTTGGCGAAACCCTCGCAACCAATCCCATCCAGCCCTCCCGTTTTCCACGTTAAATCGATGGCAAATATTGTTTTTAACAGCTAATTGGTAAGCAAGTTTTCTTACATCATCGCAGGTTAAACCGAATAGCATACTTTCCAGATGTAGCAAATATTCCACGAGTTCACTCTCTTGTACTAGGAACAATGTTGTTAGGTATCTCCCTAAGCCCTTGTCAGTTCCTTTAATTTGTTTATTTTTGTTTTGAGCCTTTCGGCGAAGTGTGGCTTGGGGTACACCGTAAATTTTAGAAGTTTTTAACCATCCCATTTTGCCAGAATTTACTGCTTGAATAGGACGGTTCTTCTGCTGACCAATTCTGTCTGTCAGTTTGCCTTTTGTATATTCCAACTATTTTTTTAACTGAAATTAAAAATGTGGGGTTTTAAAAAAATAAAATTTTAGGTGATCTCCAAATAATTATACTCCAAGGGTAAAATGACATAGTGTGTCAATTTATCCGAGGACCGGGTATGTCATTTTACCCATTGGTCGCCATTAAACAAGAAGTTAATAACAGTGGCGGCTCCTCCATTAGGTCATTGCGTCAATGACCTCCCATCAAAAATAATTTAAAACAATATTAAATAACTATTTAAGAAAATAAAGTATACCTACTATACGTATAGTATATATAGTATTTCTCTTAAATAAAATTTATCTAAAACGTTTCAAGACCCCGTGTAAACGTTTTTCAAGACAGCCGTGTAAATGTTACTCCGCAACAAGTACCTACATCTCTGCGAAAACCAAAATTGAAAATCGGGCTGGTATCCATCGATGACCTCAAGGCGTTAAATGGGGGCGGAATTTGACGAGCCGCTGACAATCTTCGTGACGTGAAAGAAACACGCCCGAAGTTTACTTGTGTTGGGTCAAAAGCCCGGGTTAATATCGACGATGAATTGACTTACGTCGTTTGATTATTACACGCTTAGAAAAGAGATGAGTAGAGGGGTTGACAGGCCGCCCTAAATTTTGATTTAAAGGAGATCATTTGAAGCCAAATAATGAGTTGTGTTTTGACGTAATAAAGTGTTATTGTTATTATTTTGATTAGTTTTTTTTGAGGGCTTGTGTTTTAATTATTTGTTGTTATTTTATTCTACGCCTTTTATCATGTCTGTGGTGCAAATGGTTCAAAATTTGAAAACTTAAAGAGAACTAAATTTTGAAAAACTATTAAAACTGAAGGAAAGTGGTCGTCCTCTTCCAGATTTAAATATTAAACAGACTAGCAAGGACAAAGAAGTTCATTGCAATTTTCGCAGGTCTATGTATGATTTGTCTGATTGGATTTGCGGATGTGAAGTAAGTGATGCATTTTACTGTTTCATTTGTCTGCTTTTTTCGAATAATTCTTTATGGTGTAAAAACGGTGTCCCAAGACTTAAAACGTTTAAAAGAGAAAATAAAAAAAACGTAGTTTATTGCCAGACCATATGAAATGTGCCGTAAGTTTTGCTACAATCGGTACTGTGGATATTCGTTCTCAATTAGACAATGCTTATAGACAATCGTTAAAAGTTTTTAATGAAAATGTGTCGAAAAACAGATATATTATAAATAAAATGATTGACTGTGTGAAATTTTGAGGGGCGTTTGAACTTGCTTTGCGAGGGCATAACGAAACAGAATCTTCTGTAAACCCGGGAATATTTCGTGGACTTAAAAATTTGTTTCCGAGCTGGATCAAATATTCAAAGAATACTTGGATAATGCTACGGTTTTTAAGGGTGCTTCTAAAACTGTACAAAATGAATTACTTGATTCAATGTTATTGGTGACTCAAGAACTACTTAAATTGGACATTCGGTCGGCCGAATATATCGCAGTTAAGGTGGATGAAACTACTGATAGCTCGAACAGAACTCAATTGACTTTTATTATATGGTACATTTTATCCGGTGTCGTTCACGAAAAGTTTATAAAATTTGTAAATCCTACCAGCACCACAGCCGAACATTTATTGGAGACAATTTTTAAAGAATTAGAGGTGCTAGAAATTAATAAAACACCGGAAAAGTAAGTTGGACTTGGTGCAAAATGACCAAGGAAAAATGAATACTCAAAGCAACAAGTTGCTTTGGAGGTTTGCGACATAATAATTTCTGAAATTACCACTGCTTTAGTTCTAGTGATCATTTAGTGATTGCCCAGTTATTATACAGTGACTAGTTCGAACAATATATAATTAATTTTCCAGATCATATTCTCAAGTCAGTAAAAGAAAACTTTTGTAGTATTAATTACTTAAAACTAAAAACTGAACTTCAAGTTATTTATGAACGCGACGATTTTAATAAGAGTTCAGGAGCTGTGTCAATGCTGCAATTATTTATTAATAACAATCTCTCGGAAACTGTAAAATTGTTGGCTATTTTATGTACATTACCAATGACAACTGTAGAAAGCGAACGATGTCTTTCTACATTAAAGAGAATCAAAACATTTTTGTGTAATACTATGGGACAGGAGAGATTCCCGGCGTTAGCTATGTTAAGCATAGAAAAGCAATTTGTAAATAGTATTCATAATTTTAATGAATGGGTTATTGATCACTTTACAAATACAAAAGATCGAAGGCTTCACTTAAATTTTAAAAAGACAGACTAATTATCGTGCAAGTTTGTCATATTTAATATGTATAGTAATGAATAAAATATGGTTCTTTTTTAAGATAGAATTATTTTTATACAAAATAAGCGTGGCCTAAAAAAATGTTTGCTCCACAAATTTTGTTTTTTAACGATTTTAACGACTTCTGGGCAGAAATTGGGCGTGGTTTTTCGAAAAAAATTCCGCCCAGGGCGAATAGGCCTCCGGGAGGCTGGTCAGTGTCGTTCTGTATTTTTAAAATTTTGGTCACATCACTTATGACCCCCCTATAAAATATCCACGAGCCGCCACTGGTTAATAAGAGATAAAAACTATAGACATTGTGGTCATTGGTGTGTAGGATCGCTACGAGAAGTACATTCTCTACTTATTTATGTCAAAAATGTCACAAAAACTCAATTTTTGTAAAATATACGAACCTCTAAAGATTTCACCTTACAAGTTGGCGCGTAGTACTAAAGTGACGCGTTGCGATAATACCACCACAAATCACCCACCTTATAGATAGATTACACAACACTAAAATGTCAAACTAAAAAGTGGAGCGCCGCGTACAATTAGGAATGGAACTAATTATTAGTGGGAAATTTAAAATGAAGGATTTGGCGGTTAATTTAAATTCTCTTAAGCAATTAAGGTGGGTGATTTGTGAAGCAATTATTTCAGTATTTCAATTCGGCTATATTCTGGTTGCACTGTAACCAGAAAATAACATCGATTGAATTACTGTATACTTTCTGTTCACTCATAGTCTCAGTAAGATTAGTTTCTTCCAATTATTATCAAGTTATAGGACCCAAAAGTAAGTATAATTTAGGAAAATTTATACTGTCACCTGTAAGATGATACTTGTAGCTAAAAGGGAAGATTATATGGTCAGGAAAAACACTTCCATATCATATGGCATATTCCCATGGAAATCTCTTCCCATAAAAGCACGTCCATAATATAATAAATGCCACTTATCAGGCTAGTGAAAAACATTACATCATTAGATAATAAGAAAAACTGTATGATATACAAAAAAACAAAGGATATACAATAATAATTTATTTATTCACGGGCAAGCCCTTTAAAATTATATAAAATACAAAAGTGAGCAAAATATATAATGTAGACAAATCTAAACATATATACACTACAATGAATACAGTTATTAAACCAAGATACACAAAAATCATGGGTTGACAAAATATAAATTACTAACATTCAAATCACGAATAAAGCGTTTAAATTTAGTAATTGAGGCTTCAAAAAGTGAGAGCTCTCACAGTGAGTTTGCGAGTCTCATAGATCTAGGAAGATATGTGTAGTATGCAATTATATCTGTGAAAAGGTATGTGAAGTGTTCGATTCTGCCTAGTGGTCTGCGATGGAACAAGTAAACTAATTTTATTTAGAAGTTGAGGACAGTTATATGTACACTTCGCATCATATACAACTGGTACACTTTTTTTTCCAATGTAAACCTAACTAATTAAAATGACAATGAGTACCATGTGTCAAATTTGTCAAGGCGCATTATTCACGATACCAGCCCATTTTTGAATAATTATTTTTAATGCAGTTGTTACTGAAGCAATGAAGTTTACTGCTACTTTTGCACGTCTTGCCGTATTATAGGGATTTTCGTATAAATAATCAGTTAAAACATTGTCTAGCTTTATTTTAGTTAAAACTGGTCTTCCATCTCATATTTTTCTAACAACAGTTTGATCCTTGTTCTACCTGTTTTTAGGTGAGTCATCTAATAAACCTTATATTTAAAAAAATATTCGAACCAGTAACAATGTAACATTTTTATATTTATTAAAATATTACACTATTTCTAAATTTAAGCCAGTTACTCATTTTGTAAAAATGTTGTAATAAATTTGTATTTTTTCCATCTCGTTTTATTGCTTTACAAAATTCACTTTTATCATTACATCTACTAATATTTTTGTTCAACTAGCATCACTGTCCTAGAAATTATATCATAACAACTAGTTCAGCACTGACACTTTTAAAACGATCCATTTACATAGCTAGAAAAACACTATTTTCGATTATAGTAGTTGTACCAGTTTTATATTACGCACAGTGTACCATTTATGATAATAAAAACTAATGAAGATATTTCTCTTTCCTGCGGTTCTCAAGAGAGGAAATTCGAAGCTGCTGCAGCCACATAGCATAGTCATTATACACATGTAGCTTAAATGTAATGTAGCGTATAACATGTTCGAGTTTTCTAATGTTAACTAAATAAGGTGGAGACCATACAGAACAGTAATCAAGGTGAGACCTACCTAATGAAAAATATAAAAGTTTAATATAAAATCACGAAACCCAACATTTTCAAGGACTTATGCACCACAGTAGTGATGTGGTGGTTAAAGGTAAGTGCATGGTCAAGAACCACTTTTAAATCTCTTATCTTATCTCTGATTGTATGAAACAGTTGACCTATTATGTTATAATTGAAAGATATTAAGTGTTGGAAACGACAAAAGCAAATCACGTAACACCTTCCAGCATTAAGATCCATGCCGTTGAGAGTGAAATTAGTGGCATTACTACAAATGGATTTAATTTGTAAAACATCAGTCAATTCAGTAAGATTGAAAATTAACAGGGTTTTAGATTCATGCAACTCATTCATCATGTCTTCCATTGAAAATGTATCAGCACTCCTGTCTTCCTTCAACCTTAGAACATCTTGCTTCAAAATATTAACTTCGCTCCTAATAAGCTCAATTTCCTGAAGTAGCTTGGGCACACTCTTAAAAGACAAACGACTGTCGCTGTAAAATTACACTAGAGTTCTTCTCTGCACAACTGCAGCCCGAAGCTCCCAATCCCGAGCAAGTTTCAGTAGGATGCATGGTAACATGACAACTATCGCAGACAACGAATCTGTCAGAAAGTACATCTTAGCAAACAGAACAATTACTGGCCATTTTAAAAGAAATGCTTAAGTAATAACAAACACAAATGAAAAATGTAGCACTTATAATTCCTGAACTATGAAAGAATATGGTATAAAGTATTGGTATTAATTCCAAGACTATAAGGTAGTACTTAAAAGTCAATTAGCCGCATCAAATTGTATCTTCTTACTAATAGTTGGAAAAACGTTTAACACATTCATTTATAGCACAGAGAAAATCTTAATGGAAGAATTATTCTAATGGACCACTTGATTATATTTGATGAATTCATCTATGAATCTCGAGGCACTAAATTAGTTAGTATGAAAAACAACGGAATTTGTACACAATGTTTAAAGTCTATTTGAAAATCAAGAGAGAGTAAATTCCCAGAAATGTTTTGCAGTTATCAGTGTTAAAGGCAGTAAACCATAGACGTGCGTTTTCAAAATTAAATTAATATGGAAATAGAAATATTTAATTTGTTTTAGTTATTTATACCTAGATTACCAATTTTAGATAGATAAACATAATTCGTAAGTAGTAATTTAATTTGGGTAAAATGAAGAAAAAGTCAATATTATTTTAGGCATTTTGTTTTAGGCATATGTTTATTTATAAAATATGTATATAATATGTACAGATAATTACAATTATTTATAAATTAATATGAGGAGCTAAAAAAACAATTAAGTAGGTATATGAGAAAAACAAAACCAACCGCAAGGATAAAATTTGACGAGCAACATGCAAAAAATACGACAATATTAAATCTTAAAAAATTAAAATCTAAAAATAAAATTAAAGTACATAAATTAATAATTTTAAAGTTATGGTTCCTCGCACTCTGTGTCAGAAGATTCACCATCTGATTCTAGAGAAATTACAATGGGCTCTATAGTAATATCAATTATGTTATCTAGCTCCCACATTTTTTTTTCTATTTCTGTAACGTGTCTAATACATTTTTGCCAATTTTCACTTGTTACTTCAGATATTGCCTTATTGAAGAGATTTTTAACATCTGATAATTTAAAAGTCGTGTTATTTCTGGCAACATAACCTTTAACTTGAGCCCATATTAATTCTATCGGATTCATCTCACAATGGTAGGGTGGTAAACGAAGGATTTCAATTTCTCGTTTTTTGGCTATCTCCTCAATATTATATTTTTTATAATTTTGCTTATGTTTTTTAGCAATAGTTAACAATTCTGCCCTCAGCATTGTATTGTCAAAGGCTAAATTTTTAGAAGATAACCATTTTGCAATTTCATCCTTTTTCCATTTAGTGGTTGGTAAAGGTTCAAGTAATCTGGAGTGGTAACTTGCATTGTCCATTATAATAACCGATCCTTTTGGTATGAATTGAATCATCTGTTCAAAATATTCCTCAAACACGTCTCCATTCATTTCTTCGTGATAATCAACGGTTTTTTTTTATTCAAATAAGAGTAAACCATTCTCAAGAAAACCGTTTGTACTGCCTATATGACAAATAATTAATCTTTTACCTTTTCCTATAGGTTCCTTAAAACCAGTAGTATATCCTTCTAGAAAAGCTTGATGGGATGATTTTATATTTTTGTCTTTCCAAACTCTTCCTACACAATGTCCTTCATTAACCCATGTTTCATCTAAATAATAAATGTTTCTATTTTGAGCTTTAACTTGTTGTATTCTTCTGAGGTACTGTCTTCTCCAACATACAATTTCTTCAGAATCAATTATCATTGAGTGTCTGCCCATTTTTTCAAATTTAAAGTTTAACTCATGTAACACTTTCCATAGTTTATCCCGGCTTATTGTGGGTAAATCAACATCATTCGTAATGGCTTGCAAAACTTTATCTAAAGTTGGTATTTGCTTGTTTATAAAAAATGAGTGAACAAGCTTACGAATAGCATTTTTAAAAAACTCGTCCACGTTGACTTTTAATAGTTTTGGTCTACCTGGCTTCGGCTTTGGTGAGGTTACTCCACCTGATTTTTCCTCCTTTAGAACTCTATATATTGTAGATTTTCCATATCCCATTGCCTTAGATGTTGTTTCAACTACACTGTCAATAGTGTTTGAGGGATTTTGATGTTTAAAATAGTGGTACACATTCACTACAGCACTCTTTTCATTGAGCGATAAATGGTTTAGTTTTAATTTTTTCACTGGCGTATACTCACAAACTGCTTCCATGTTTAGTCACTACTATTTGTCACGTTTATCGAAAATCAAATAACTGCATTTCTAGAAACTTAAGCACTATTTAAGTCAAAATATCTGTCATTAGAAGCGGTCGGCGGGCGTAATTTCGGCCGGTAATCCCTTGGCCTACCTGCATAAATCAAAGGGTACCATTTATGACAGGGGTAATTTCGGCCGAGGGGTTGATGTTTACGATGAGATTAAAATATTGGTAATTACGCTTAATAGTTTCTGTAAAATATTAGTTGTGTATTTATTTGGAAATACCTAATCCTGTGTACCTGTCGGAAATACCTTTAATTTACTTATCTCTTTATTCTAATAACTATGTTGTACCTACTTAAGATTATTCCTTTAAATGTATAAAATTCACAAATAACAGGTATAAAATTATTATAGCTAGTCAGTATTATAACTTATCTTTAAGCTACTAGTCGATAGAAAGCATAAAATATATTATTTGTATACGATGGCATCAGTTTCAGTAATTAAGAGTTCACGCGGTTGTGACTTACTAGTTGTAGAAAAGTTTCAGTTTTGTAAACAGGACGTATTAAAAAGTGGTGAAGTACGTTGGAGGTGTATAAAGAAAAATTTAAGATGTTTAGCCAAACTGTACACTGTTGGTGCGGAATACACAGTTACTAGAAGTGAATTAATCCACAACCACGAGTCCGATGAAACTACGTTGGAGAGAAAAATAGTGACGACTTCATGCAAGCGCAAAGCTGAGGAAGACATATCGGAGAAACCTTCAAAAATTATTAAAAGCGTTCTTTCAAATCGTTTGCCTGAGAATTTGTCATCGATAGATGTCAGTCTAATAAGAAGAAATTTGTACAACAGCCGCCGTAAGCTCTTACCAGCCCTGCCTAAGGATATTCACGATGTACATTCTGTACTCGATAGTTATGGACCGAAAACCACAACAGGTGAAAATTTTTTGTTTATT
This sequence comes from Galeruca laticollis, assembly GCA_963921935.1. Classification (NCBI taxonomy): domain Eukaryota; kingdom Metazoa; phylum Arthropoda; class Insecta; order Coleoptera; family Chrysomelidae; genus Galeruca; species Galeruca laticollis. Next base: position 108,437,607 of record OY998181.1, read on the forward strand.
AACAGCACAGCTGATAATATCATTGTTTTTTCTTGCCATACAAATATAATAAGTTTATGTAAAATGAAAGATTTTTACATGGATGGCACATTTTCTTATTGTACAAAATATTTTTATCAGTTATTTACCATCCATGAACTGGAAAATGGGCATTATGTTCCTCTTTTGTATTGTCTGTTGCCCAATAAGACCAGTGACACATATATGAGACTTTTTCTGTTGGTAAAATCTAAAATTTTTGAGCTTTATAATATTGTTTTTGAACCGAAGGAGGTATTTGTGGATTTTGAAATCGCAATTCATAACGCATTAAAAGTTGTCTTTCCCAAAACCAAACTAAATGGTTGTAGATTCCACTTGCACCAGGCGTGGTATAGGAAAATACAATCATTAGGGTTAACCCAAATGTATAAAGATAAAAACTGCGAGGAAAGCAAATGGCTTACTCATACTTTTGGGCTAACTTATTTAGACCCCTCTGAAGTTGAAGATTGTTTCATATTTGATCTCATGTCATACAAACCGGACCATAAACTTATAGATAAATACGCAGACTATTTATTAGAAAACTACATAGCGCCAGAATCTCATTTTCCACCAAATATATGGGCATATGAAAACCCATCAATTAAAAGAACCACAAATGCCTGCGAATCATTCCATTCGCACTTTAATTCTAGTTTTTATTCAAGTCACCCTTCTATATTTATTTTTATAGAAAAATTAAAAGATTGTCAGATCGATGCATATTTAAAAATAAAAAATTTAAATATTCCAGCAAAAATTAAAGACAAACAAGTAAAAAACAAACTAAAATTTATCGAAAACATGGTAAATATGCTTCGATCTGACAATATTTCTAGAATTAATTTCGTTAAATCTGTATCACATCAAAACGTTTTTTTAAAAATTTATAGTTTACCTAAGTTATAGAAATAAGTTGATGTAATAATTTTATTGAAATAAAGAAATATTTTAATATAAAGCATTCTGTTATTTTATTTGATTTGCGGCCGAAAATACCTATGAGATAAGGAAGCAACTTAAAACCTCCGGCCGAATTTACCTACCGGCTTTTAGTACCTGCCCTTTTTCCGGCCGAAATTACATCCGCCCGAAGCGGTTGCCATTCTTGCCATTCGGAGGTCGTTAAATAACAATTATCCCTTTCTATTCTGGTTACGCCTATGACGCACGTTAATCCTCTTAGGCCTACTGTAGTAACAATGAAAGATCATAAAATAACGTGATAGTCCAAGAAATGTAATAAATTTTGTATTGAAATTAACAAAAACCATTTAGAATGCATTACAAATATTGAAGTTTTACCGCACGTACTGTACTATAGTTTTGCATACCGAATTAGTTTTTATTCTGGGAATTTACTCTCTCTTGATTTTCAAATAGACTATAAGTAGATAAAATGAGTAAAATAACGGAGTAGCAAATCTACACTGTATACTTGAACAAATTTATAATGTATGTTGATAATACCTTTTTAAAATTTAAAGACATCAAAGGAACTTACACGGTCATTTTTTTAAATTTTTTCTTTTTAACCTTTTAAGATAGATAGATTTGGCTTGTAATTTTACTTTATTTACACCTGTATAATTTGATTTACCCTGTAATATCTGGTTTACATTCTTGCACCAATTGTGCACTATTGTGCGAATGGTAATTTTACAAATTAAATTAATAATTGTTGCTTTATGCACAGTGCTTGGAATAAAATCAAAATTTACTCTACTGCATATTTTTGCTTTAATTAATGACATTAAAGAATTTGATTCTGGTTGCTTATTTAGGCAAAATGTTATTGTGGTGTAAAGCTCATAAAACATCAACACAAACTGCTCTGTTGGATAGCACAGCCTTTTTGCCCATGCACCTCCATATTCCCTTGATTTTATTATAATATCGTCTGGCTGGATATTTTCAGAATATAAGCTCTTCTTACAAATGGGACAAGAGACACAATTTTTTTAATTTTTTTTAATATAAATCTTGCAACATAGTTGGCACTAAGCATGCTCACTTTTTGCGAAATTGTGTGGTTTGCCATTTCAGTAGGTGTAGAACCGCCAATATATTCTACCTGAATAGGGTTACCACTATTACTAGGGGACGCAGACCTAAGTAGTTGTTTAAAAGAATAAATAATAGTGCTACATTCATCATCTTCACAATCAAATGAACTGTTATAACCCACAAAAGTTGAATTGGTTAAAAAAAATTTAAAACTACCCATAAACATAGCAGGCGACGGATTTGTGTATTGCGCTCCAAAGCTTCTGAGCTGACCAAATGCATTTTCTATTGGGTCCTCATTAATATGACGTGGAAGCAAATATTTAAAATTGTTAATTTTCAGAACGTTCCATATTGAAATCATATTTTTAATATTAAATTCCCAGTGTTTCAAGCTAGGTGGTCTTTCCTGATCTCAAGGACGTACTTTCTGAAACCTCATTGAAGATAAAATAGGTAACGCTTCTTCTATCCAAAATTGCAAGTGTTGTGATTTGTCAGTTATTCTACATGGCAATAGATTTCCATTAAATGAGTCAAACAATTTGTCAAAAAACAGCCTCCAATTTTTTTCTCGGTATCTGAAACCAAAGAACTTTTATTGAAGTAAATATAACATTAAACAAGGATGTAAAATAAAATGAATATAAATAAAATGTTATAAAAACAAAAATTAAACTAATTACCATCAATATGGATAGGTATATGGTAAAAGGAAAATCATATATGTAATATACAGATTTTACCATCATATACCTACTTCTAATTCTTTTAAATAATATTCTAAAAAATAAGTTAATTGAGCTAATTTTTTTCTTATTCTATTTTATCCTATTGTTTTTTGAAATTTATAAATATATATACACATACACTGCAGAAAACTAAAATGTATGAGTTTCGGGATTTTAAAATAAAAATTTTACCAGCTAAATTTAGAGTTGAAGCTAATCTTTGGCTGAAAATCTGCGTCGCATGTTTCACTTTCATTTTTTCCTAATATATGCTCTACTTTTAAATGTGGCAAAACTCGTAGACCCTCAACAGTTTCCGATTCAGCATCACATTCATACAAACGTTTTATATGTTTCCACTTGGCTCGTTTTACATTATTTTTCAAGTAATGCAAATCAAATACAACGTAATAAAAATATAACTACCGAAGAACAAATTAAACCTCTAAATAAACTCTAATTATTTATCAATTCAAAACGAACACTACAAAAATACAAAACTGCACCACTAGGATCTTCGTGACGATTCCTTTAACCTTCAATTCGCAAGACATTCGAACAATTACGTGAAACGTCAAATTTGCGACCTCCACAATTAGGAATGGAACTAAAATTTTTATTTGGCCTTGACAAATCAAGTGAAACCACCGTGAACACCACTGCGGCTACTGAACGATAACTATAATTTGGTCTGGCGATAGACAATTGGGTAGGGAGTGTCTTAATGAGTAGGGACTCACCAAATAACGCGGCAATTTTAAAAAAAGGCAACTATCTCATTTTACCCTAGTATGTCGTTTTAGACCAGGTTCCCCTAGTGGATATGCGGTGTACATACTTGGAACAAGTAACTAAGTCTAAAGAAGAAAACCGGCCAATTGTCTATTTGGACGAAACTTTGTATGATACAGACGACACGGTTAAGAAAGGATGGACTGATGGGTCAAACATTTATATACCAACAATGCCTGCAAACAAAGGATCCAGACTTATTATTGTGTATTGCGGTGGAAATTAAGGATGGTTTCCAAATGCCTTTAATATTTGTGGAAAAAAAATGGAAGATTGCAACGTTAGCTATCATAAGAACATGGTTTGAATTCACATTGATCCCAAATAGTGTTGTAGTTCTTGAGAACGCTTCTTAGTATTCACGACAGCTCAATAAAATACCAAATAAAAGGTACAAGAAGAACGAGCTACAATTTTTTTAATAGATAATAATTTCTACTTTGAAGATTCTTATACAAAACAATAACTGATTGAAGTTTTACAGACAAAGAAATTTCAGAAATTATACGCCCTAGAGTGTATTGCTGAAAAACATGGACACTCTATAGAGAGACTTCCTCCTTATTTTTGTATTTTCAATCCCATCTAGTTAATTTGGGCATAATTAAAACGGAGATTACAAAAGGGGTCCGGTGACTTTCGCAACCCTCCGAATTTTGCAACGATTTTTTTTATTAGAAAACCATATTGTTATAGAACATTTTAAGAGAAAAAAATTCTTGGATCGTGCACTTTTGAAAGAGAAAATCGCAATTAAAATTACTAAAAATCCTCCATTTTTTCAAAAGTTTTGATTCCAGAGTAGTGGCTGTTCGGTTGGGAACAAATTCTACATAGCCACGTTTATCAGTGATATCATAGATACCAAGCACCCACTGCTCTGGAATCATGCGCCCCCTATTATATTTTCGTTTGGTCAACACGGATTCATCGATTTGCATGATGTCACCGTCTCCACCTAAAAAATGTAAACAATTAAAGTAACCCTACAAGGAATAGATACCGGTCAACTTTCGTTTCGAAATTCGAGCGCGAACTGCGAAACGTCGACCCGGCGCGCATTTTTCACAATCTGTGATGGCTGTTCACTCAATTTTTTCAATTGCAAATTGTGTATGTATTCCTGATAATATACCTATTTGAGCACGTATTATGTCATAATAATGTGGATAATCATTTGAATGATTGAAGATTGGATTTCCGTTTGAAACACGAAAGCAGATTGATATCGCGAGCGTGCCGGGCGACGTCTCGCAATTCGCGCACATCTTATATTCCGCGGTAACAAGTTCACATCTTGGAGCCTATATAACAATTCCTCATCGTTTAAATTAATAATCGAATTTAGTTGGAAAACGTTTTCGACTTCCATTTTGACTACTGTCAAAATACTATCATAATACTATCATTTGTTTTCCACGACTACTAACAACCAATCCTATCCCAATAATAAACTCGACAATATAATAACACTTTTATCATGGACCACAAACGAAAGAAAGTGCATCCAGAAATAACGTCGGCATCGTTCCGCGTATTGTCGATAAAGGGAAAGGAATACTTTATTGAATATTTAAAAAATTTGCGGAATGTCGACGTTACTTAAGCACAGGCGCAGATTATTATAGCTGCAACCCACGATACACACATACTATATCGATCCTGGCTGCAACCGGAACGCCACAAGAATAGATTATCGATGATTTTGCCTATAAACCTTTCAAAACAAATCGATAATGTATGAAAATCGTCATAAGATATTCATAATATGTTGTTTATTGTTGATTCCATTATAAATGAGAGTGATAATTGTTAGAATCCAGAAGAGTGATTAGTCAAAAAGCTTTCTACAGAAGAAATAGCAAGGTAAGGTTTGCAAAGCTTATTTGAAGCTAAATATTATATTAGAAAACATTTCAAGTATTTTATTTCCGTTCTTCATTTCATTTATTTCAAACTAATAAAACTAATATAAAGGGAAATATGTATAGGTAATAGAATTGCATTTGTTAGTATTGAACAAATAACCTATATCATTTTGAACTAAAATTCGTAATAAAAGGAAAAAACTCTGTGGTCCAGCAGAAAAGTTTGTTTTAATCTCTTTTATTTAATGTAAGGTATAAAACAAATCTAAAATAAACAGTACATTCTAAGGATATTTATTATTTCAATTTTCATTATTAAGTATATGTGCAAATACTTATCTATATTTATAATATATTCATATATCTATTACAACACAAAATTAATTCATCTGAAAGAGAATATACACCATTTAACAACGCCGCTAAAACTCACATGATAGACAAGCATCCTAATTTGTAACCCTGACTACCTAGGCATAATATTTTAATATGTAATTTATAACCTATAAGTGTGAAGTGAAAATAATTATGCCTAAGAATATTTTTTTAAATTGGCAAAATTTAAGTATTTTCTTTCGTTTTTTTTTGTGAAATAGACTTATATTTAGTTCAAGACAATAACCTTTACAATTTAAAGTGAAAATATTTATTGTAAAATAGCATTAACTAGTGTTGAAACAGTAGAGGAATGGACCAAAATTTGAGATAGGCGCCTAATTTGAGATAGCTCTGCATATTATGGTATATGTAACGTCATGTAACAAAAGTGGTGTCAAACGCCAATAAACTAGACTGCAGTGGTAAGGAGTCGTTAAACGCGTCAGTTCATTTGTTTTTATGCACGTGCGTTTTTCTTCCGATTTGAGTCTTAATGTTTTTTTGATAGTGTAAATAAACCGGCATTTGCAGTAGTTAGTTTAGGTGTTGCCTAATGATGTCTTATTAAAATTGGCTGTATTCTTTCATAACTAACCTAAAATTTTTATAACGGGAATTCCTAATTTGAGATACCAAATGGTTCTGAATTTGAGACTATCTCTAATTAGGCTCCCAATACATATATTACATATATTTTGATGTTTTATTGCAGATGCCTAAAAACACAAGAAATGGGATCCTCGTGGTATGGTGAAAGCAGTGAAGGCTATGCGTAATAAAGAGATGGGATATCTAAAAGCCTCAAACGTTTTTGGTGTACCCAAAGGCACTGTGGTAAGATACTCAAAGTCAGATAAAAGCCCAGAAGAACTTGTCAAACTATCGATAAACCGGAAACCAGTTTTCTCTGAACAACTAGAAAACGAACTAGTTCAATATGCATTAGCCATGGAACAACGATTTTTTGGTCTGAGGTCGGGCGATATTAAACGGATGGCATTCCAACTGACAATTAGGAATAAGTTGCCGCATCCATTGAATGACGTTAGTAAATCTGCTGGGAAAAAATGGTTGAGGTTATTTTTAAAGAGGCATCCACAACTTTCGATGAGAACACCGCAAGACATGTCTGCAACTCATATCAAATCTTTTACTCCCAAAAAAGTCTCAGCGTTTTTTGATCTCTATGAGCCAGAATATTCCAAGCTTCAAGATCCTTCCCAAAGGGTATTGAATGTCGACGAAACGGGCATTATCATCGTTCAACATAAGCATAGTAAGGTTTTATCGTTGAAGGGAAAACAACAGGTTTCTACATTAACCTCCGCAAAAAGAGGTAAACTAATCACCGTAATAACCTGTATGAATGCTGCAGGAGTTTATGTACCGTCATTATTCATTTTTCCACGGAAAAATGAATTCCGAGCTAATGATTGGTGCTCCAACTGGAGCCATAGCTGAGTGTCACATTTCTCGTTGGGTTCAGTCAGATATTTTTACAAGATGGTTAAGTCATTTTATCAAAATCACGAAACCCACAGCTGCTGACTCTGTTCTACTTGTGTTGGATTGACACTACTCCCACACAAGAAACATTGCTCTCATAGATTTGGCAAAACAAAAGTATGTGACGATAATTTGTCTTCCGCCACATTCTACCAATAAAATGCAGCCTTTACATCAGTGGTCGCCAACCTCTTAATGTGTTGAGCTACTTTGTTAATTTTGGAATAAACAGCGAGGTACCCACACGGAAGCCACGTAACGCAACGTAAATGAAATAATCCACAGTTAATTTATCATCATATGTATTTATTTTACTATTTAACTGGTAATACATAATACATAGGTACTAATAATAAACTAATAACAAATTAACTAATATTACTAGTACGTACTTGTTTATAGCTACATTCCTACCTACCAAACGAAGGTGTTTGAAAAATAAACACAAACTTTTATCCAGCCACAACGGCATGTCACGTAAGATTTAAAAATAGTTAATAATAACAACAAAAAAGTAACGCACTATCATGAACATAAACATTGAAAAATAAAAAAGCACGTTCAATGAGAAGGCTGACACTAAGACTCATCGATATTTTTTTTAATGTTTGCAGTATAATTTGATACAGCCATTCGAATACAATTATCCAAATGTTCATCTATAAGTCGATTGCGATATTTGTTTTTAATAAACTTCATATTGGAAAAAGAAGATTCACACAAATAGGTTGAACTGAATAATGCTTTCACTTTCAAGGCAACACGGCATAGAACTGAATATTTGTCTTCACTTACAATAGGCCAGATACATTTGGTACTTGAGACTAACGATTTTAAGGCTCAATCATTTTAAAACTCAATTACTTCCATTTCTGTTGCAGCGATGTCTTCGCCAAATTTCTGCATAACACAAGTTGCAAACTGTTGGATATCAATTTCCATAAAGGGTGAAACAACAAACTGCGCTACTAAAGCCATTTCGTTGAAATCCTTAAAACGATTTTTGAAGTTATTCTTCAGGGTAGAAACTATTTCTACATGATATTTGCTGTCATAGGGTTCTAATGGATTTTGAGATATGTTTTCTGAAATAATAGGAAAATGCTTGGTATCGCTGTTAATTAGGTTTTGTTTCCAAAACTCCAGCTTTTTGATAAATGCTTTTATATCAGAAATCGTTTCCGCTAGTTCTTTGTCTCTCCCCTGAAACTGCAAATTAAGTTCGTTTAATTTCTCTGTAATGTCCACAAGAAAACCAAAATTTCTAAGCCAGATTGAATTTTCTAGTTCCGGAGTCGGTTCATCGCGTTGTTTGAAAAATTAAACTATGCCAGATAGGACACCATTAAAACGTTTCAGCACCTGTCCTCTACTTAACCATCGGACTTCAGAGTGAAGGAGTAGATCCCCGTATTGACAGTCAACTTCATCGGCCAAGGTTTTGAATAATCTTTGTAACGCTTGAGCTCTAATCTTGTTCACAATTTTTACCACCAGTTTCATAACGTTGTTTAGTATCAGGAAATTTCCACATAATGCTTGCTGATGGATAATGCAGTGGTAACAGAGAAATTGCGGAAAAGTTTCATCTTTACGACATAACGCCACCAGACCCTTATCACAACCCATCATAGCTGGAGCGCCATCGGTTGTCAAGCCTACCATTTTCGATATTGGAATTTTCTCTGAAGAAATAATATGTTTGTTTAAATGAGAAAACAACTCATGTCCAGTAGTGTGTCCTTTCAGTGCAATAAACTTCTTTAATCGTACAATCACTAAAAACAATCTTGACGAACACGGCCATCTGGGCAGTGTCAACGACATCTGTTGATTCATCCAGTTGAAGTGAAAAATAAACACAGTTATCTAAGTCAGTTCTTAACTGTAAAAAAATATCATTGCTCATTACTTCTACACGTCTCATCACTGTATTAGCAGAAAGTTGCATATATTTTATAGCTGAAGCTATCTCGTCTTTATTTCTAAGGTTGGCAAATAACGAATCAGCAGCTTCTAAAAACGCCTGTTTTATCATTTCCCCGTTTTCATAAGGTTTCTTTTTTTGTGCAATTATCTGGGGCACACGGTACGATGCTTTAGTTGCAGCCTTATTTTTGTCGACTGATCTTAAAAATATTGATTGTTGTCCAATTAACTGCTTTTTTAACTGCTTCAGTTTCTCCTTTCTAGCGGCAGAATGTAGTGGGAATATTTTTAAAAATTAGAATGTACATTTTTATGATGTCTCTCAATATTTTCTTTTTTAAGAACGGAGACCGAAGTATTACATAACTTCTGTAAAAATGTATTGTTCTTCCCATTCCGAATGAAAGTGGTATGTCTTTACCTTCTTACAATTGCTTGCCATATTATTTTTGGTTGTTCTCTACTAACCCAACCGCTGGACGTTGGTTACGGGTTCAGTTTTAAACTAAGCGCAATGTCGCCGCGCCGTGCGTAAGGCCGATTCTCATTAGACCAGCGCGGCGCGAGCGGCGCGCGCATCGCGTTGCGACACGTGCACCAAATTTCAGCAAGTCTGTTCCCATTTGAGCGTCACCGTGTAGGCAGCAAATGGATAAGTGTGTGTTTTGGCGGCACAGTGTCGTCCTCATCGTCATCTGATGATTTATTTTTCCTAGCTGCTATTTGCCAGGAATAAATAAATACTTACCACTTTCATTTAGTTTTCTTCCAATCTCATCTCAAATATTTTTTCTTCTTATTTGGTTACTGCGCGTGAGGATCGGCCTTCAATCCCGTTCAAAGCAATCCTGATCGTTCTCGAACACTAACGCGCTGGTCCGGCTGGTCGGTTCTAGCCGATTCTAGCTTGATGGCGTCAGCGGCAGATCGCTCACCGCAACGTTGCCGCTGTTTATGTTTAATATTATGACAATTAGATTTTTTTGTGGAATTTTCGGAAGCTTCTCTGATTTTTGCAGTTTGTATTTTTTAAATTAAAATCGTTGTGAGAGCTACCAGAATTGCCTCCACGAGCTACCGGTAGCTCGCGATCGACAGGTTGGCGACCACTGCTTTAGATGTTTCATTTATGTCTCCGTTAAAAACCTATTACGCTCAGGAGATAGAAAGTTGGCTTCGGGAGAACTATTGAAGTACTGTATCCCCATACGCAATTGCTAGTATTTTTGGCAAAGCCTACAATAGAGCTGCCACTATGGAAACATAGTGCAATGGTTTTAGAAAAACGAGACTAGCTCCTTTGAATACAAACACCTTCAGAGACCATGATTTTGGCGTGCATATTGTAATGGAAAACAAAACAGGCCTTCAAGAAGAACACCTCTCCGAAAAATCAAATCATCAGGAAGATCATCTGAGCAATCAAAATGAGAATGAAGCAATGGCTCTACCAACGCCAGAAAGAAATGAACGTACACCAAGTCCATCCTCTGCAAATAAGCCTCAGAGAGAATATTTTTCTCCCACGGATATTTGTCCTCTGCCTGAATACAAAATCAGAGAAACTAAGGTGAATGTTAGGGATGGGAAAGCATCAATAATTACCTTAACTCCTTACAAAGATGAATTACAAGATAGTTTAGAAAAAAGAAAAGGGAAAAATACTACACCTAAAAAAAACATCAGTGAAGAGTTAGAACCAAAAGAAAAACAATCAAAGAAACTGGTAAAAAAGTCTACTGCAGTTGTACGAAAACAGAAATCAGCAGTTTTAAAACAGGACCAACATTCCACTTCGGGGTTAGAGCAGAAGAGAAAAAAACGCTGGGTTTCTTCTAGTTCAAGCTCAGAGAGCGACAGCAGTATTATATTGGCTAATTCCTCTTCAGACGAATCCGAAGGAACTGATGCTGAATGTTTATTTTGTTCCGGTACATTTTCCGAGGACAAGCATGGCGAGCTATAGGCAAAATGTGTTCACTGCGGCAGATGGGCCCATGAAGATTGTGGGGAAATTAAAGATGCTAATTTTATATGTTCTTTCTGTGAAGAAACGGTTTTTTTTAGTAGTATCCCAAATTAGGAAATCTGTCTCAAATTGGGACATCAGTGTGTCTCAAATTAGGCAACCTATTATTTTATGGGAAAATTGACAAAAACAAACTTCAAGTTAAATAACTTCAGTTGGCTAGTAGCTATTTTAATGTAGATTCTTTATTACGAAATTATGTTAATACACCAAGCAAGCGATTTTGTACAATAATAATAAAAATTTGTTCAATGATGATTTTTTTTCGAATTTACAAAAAAGTGTCTCAAATTTGGGTCCCTTCCTCTACCATTTTTCGAACTAAATTCGTGATTTTTCAAGTAATTACTGAATGATCCACATAAATTTTTGTTCAAATCTGCTTTATTTAAGGTAATATATCGAAATAAAATGACCAACGGCCACAAGCCAATCAAAACAGACCAAATATTGACGTTACGGTTGTGGATGATCAGCGCCATCTGCAGTTTGGCCGCATCGTAACTAAAAAAATTCTTTCCAATCCCAGTTACAATTCTAGATTGAAGTATTTTAAATCATAGATAGTCATTGTTTGGAGCAATCAACTTACACTAAAAACTCATTTTTTGAATTTTGGCGTTTACGCCCTTTCGTCGTGACGACGTCGATATATAAAATTATGGATTAATTCCATTAGTAGAACAAACATATTGTAAGCGTATTTTATTTGTATGGTAGTAATTCAACAATTACCGACACCCGCCTACATTCGATTATGATTCAATATAAGATAATTATTATTCTCTCTTTGGTTACTGTTCGTTACTGAAGTATAAACTATTTTATTAAGCCTATAAAATGACGATATACAGAGACCGCTAACGCATTAGCTTTTTTTTACTCCATAGACACCGTCCCTGCTAGCTGCTATCCATATTGTATTCTCTTTTATCTGGAAAGTTCACAAGAGCAAAGTTCATACAATCGTAATGAAATTTTTCGTACCTATGTTGACACAGAACTTCAGAAGCGGCCTACAAATTCCAGCAAGGCACATTACGGGAGAATGTATAATTTGCAATTTTCTTTTTAATTATATGTGCGCAGACATTCGCTCACAAAATCAGCGAAGTAAATTGATTGTTGGGAATTTTCTCTTTCTTGGACCAAATAATAAAAGAAGATAAACAACGAGAGTATCTTGATATTATTAAATCATGCGAATTTACTTATTCCTTCGGAGGAAAAAAAGTTTCATTTCCCTTGGTGTTTACTTTATGTCTTCTTCCCTCGGGATTTTAAAATAAATGCGTATTGGTATACAGTACGGTTGTAAATTGTGTCTCGTCTACTTATAACTTATAAAATATTAAGTACATGGTGAAGTAGAAGGAATCAAAGTTCAACAGGGGAGTTATCTTTTAAAATTTGTAATGGAAACTAAATCCACATAATTTCGTAACTAGAAGATACATACAGAGAGAGTTTTTAGTGTGACAACGGTCGATAACTCCGTTATTATGGAAATTATACAAAAAAGTTATTAACAAACATTATACGCAACGGCATGCTCCTTATCTGGAAAATATGCCGATATCTACAAAGTGTCACATAACTGCGTGACAAAGCTAGCATACATTTTTTTAAATATGACCCCTGTATATTTCCTCAATTTAAATGTATCCCATAATATTTGTTCTTATAATATGCAGTGTTACCAAATTATGTAAGGTACTTAAAAAGATATGGCCATTGTTATATTGAAATTGCTACGAAATAAACATTCTGTATATGAAAAACTAGTAAATAAATGATTATTCATTTAACGTAGTAAGTTCACGAATATTGTCTAGTTTTCAAACTAATTGTAACATAAATCATCGACCAACACCTGTCTATAGGGTCAGCTAAAAAGTAAACTTACGATTTTCTGGATTTTTTAAATGGCTCCGCCTATATTTCATTTATTTTTAATTACATTTGGTATGTCCTTTCATTTTTAGGAAGCATTCCCTATACCTAAATTCATTATTTTCCGAAATATTTGGAATTTTCTTCAAATTTTATCTCTATAAATCAGTTTATAACGTTCTACGCCGTCTTATGATTTCCAGTCTCCATTGTTCTCGATCGGTCCAGAGATTCTCATCTACACCTCTTTCTCTGATGTCTCTATCTATTCCTTCTCTCCAACTCAGTCTGGGCCTTCCTCTCTTTCTTCTTCCTTGTGGTGTCCAATTTAGTATTTCCTTGGGATTCTGTCTTCCGCCATTCTTTGAACGTGTCCATACCATCTAAGTTGGTTAATTTGTATGTCTTCCGTTATTTTGTGTTTAACATCCATAATTTCCCGAATTCTCTCATTTCTCACTCTATCCAGTTTTGATTTTTCGGCAGCGCGTCTCCAATAATCCATCTCGGTGGCTTCAAGAGACTTACGAGTTTTTTCCTTTAGAGGCCACACTTCACTACCATAGCTGATGACACTTTTCACTATGCTGTTGTAAATTATATGCTTATTTTGTTTTAATACTGACTTATCCCACAAAATACTGTTGAGTTGTCTGATTGCTTGTCTTCCTTGGTTGTTTCTGTGTTTGATTTCTTCATCCAAACTACCGTCATAAGTGATATGTATTCCAAGATATTCGTATTTTTTACTTTGTTTTATCTGATGTTGTTGTTCCAAGATAAGGTCCTGTTATTCTCCACCAATGCACATATATTCCGTTTTCTGAAGATTTACCTCCATCCCCCACTTATCGTATTCTTCAATTAATTTACGGGTCATGTATCCTAAGTCGCCGTAGTCTTCAGCTAGGACTATTTGATCATCAGCGAAGCAGAGAGTATATAGTATGTTATCGTTCAGTGGTATTCCCATCTGTTCGCACTTTCTTTTTGCATGTTTTCAGAGCTTGTTCTAAATAGATTTTAAACAAAGTTGGTGACAAGCAACAACCCTGCTTAAGACCCTTGTTAATGTTGAACCCTTTTGATAATGTCTGCCCTTTCTTTATTTGGCTTGTGTTCTCTTTATAGAGTTCTCGAACATCTTTTATCAATGTTATGCTGATGTTGGTTTTCTCGAGAGCGTCCCAGAGTTTTAGCTGGGGTACACTATCGTACGCTTTCTTGAGATCTACGTAAAGGAGGTGTATTTCTTGATTCCGTGCCGTCTTTTTCTCAATTATCTGTGTTATTGTGAAAAAGTGATCCACAGTGGATCTACCAGCTCTAAATCCAGCTTGTTCTTCGTCCTCACTATCACAATATTCATCCTCAATTCTCTTTTTCACTAGCTTACCATAGACTCTCGAAATAGTACCAAGCACAGCGATTCCTCTATAATTATCACACACGTCTCTGGAACAGGCAGGCTAATTGTCGATATAGATTTTCCGTATCGTGTTTAAGTAACTCCGGGGGGATATTACCGGGGCCAGGAGATTTTCTGTTTTTCAGTGCTTTTACAAATCAGTTTTACTTCTTTGCTGTTGATTCTAAGTGGGGATGCTGTGGTTCGTATTTGAGTGTCGGATTGTGGCTGTTGTAGTTGCTGATATTGTGTCCTTTGCTCAGTCAGCAGTTTCGCGAAGTATTTATCCCATTCTTCTAACGTTATAGGTGAGATAATATCTTTTGTCATTTCTTGACGAAGAGATCTTAACATTTTCCAGCTTTCGCCACTTCTACTTCCTCCCAGGTATGTATTGAGTCTTGTGCAGTTTCTTTCCCAGCTTTCGTTCTTCTTTTTTGTTATAGCTGTGCGTACCTTCCTTTGGGCTGTTTTGTATTCTTTTTATCTTGATCCGACTTTGTGTTGAGGAATCTGTTGTATTTGTCTCTCTTTATTCTTATCATTTCTTCTATTTGTTCATCCCACCAATATGGTGTTCTTCGATTGGGCTTTGCTTATTCTCCCAGGGCTTCCAGTGCGGCGTTTTTCAAGCATCTTTTAAGATACTCGTATTGGTCTTCTGTGTTTTCAAAGTTTTCTTGTATGAGTTTTTCATCAAGTCGTTTTTTGTAAAATTCCTTTAAGCTATCTTGGTTAAGGCTATCTAGGTTGTACCTGATTTCTGTGTTTTACTTTTCCGCCCAACCTATCTAATATGCGAGAATAGTATTGGTTTACCACAAAAAAAAGTTGGAATTTTGAAAAAAATGTTTGAGTTATTTTTACGTTTTCCATCAAGAATAACACGAAAAAACGGTTTTTAGAAACTTTTCCGCATTTGTGGCCCTGAACAATATTCTATTATAAAATTGTTACTTGTATACACTTCGGGGGATGTATCGTGCTAACAAACCGACATTTCTCCAAAAATAACCAAAAATGTAGTATATCTGGATTTATAGGACCCGCTGTACTCACTCTCGTCAGCTGAAAATTAATAGGGTACATCTGTGAGACACCTTGAACAATATTCAATCATAAAATTGATCAACTGTTTACTCTCTGGAGGCCGTATCGTGGTAACAAACTGAAAATTCTCCAAAAATGACAAAAATTTGGTACTTCAAGTACCATAGCACCTGTTGTACTGGCTTTAGTGAGCTCAATATCAATAGGATTCATCTTTGAGACGCTCTGAATAATATCCAAACATAAGATTGGTCACTTATATATACTCCGGAGGCTGTATCGTACTACAAACTGAAACTTCTTCAAAAATGACAAAAAATATCGTACTTAAAGTACTGTAGCACCTGTTGTATTGGCTCTGGTGAGCTGATAATCAATCGGGTTCATCAGTGAGATGCCCTGAATAATATTCAACCATAAAATTAGTTACTTGTTGAACTCCGGAGGCTGTATCGTGCTAACAAACTGAAATTTCTCAAAAAATGACAAAATGTCGTACTTCAAGTACCATAGCACCCGTTGTACTCGCTCTGGTGAACTGAAAATCACTAGGGTCCATCTGTGACATGTCCTTAACAATATTCAATCATAAAATTGCTGACTTATTGCACTCCGGAGGCTGTATCGTGCTAACAAGACATGTAAGGAAAAGTGACCGACGACAACGACGACGACATACACACAGGATTTTTTTTCTAAAAACCGTTTTTTTGTGTTGTTGTTAATGGAAACGTAAAAATAACTCAAAAAAAAATTTCAAAATTTCAACTTTTTTTGGGGTAAACCAATACTTTTCTCGCATATAGAAAGGTTGGGCGGAAAAGTAAAATCTTGTGCGTATGTCGTCGTCGTCGTTGTCGTCGGCCACTTTTCCTTACATGTCTTGTTAGCACGATACAGCCTCCGGAGTGCAATAAGTGACCAATTTTATGATTGAATGTAGTTAAGAACATGTCACAGATGAACCCTATTGATTTTCAGCCCACCAGAGCCAATACAACAGGTACTACAGTACTTTAACTACGATATTTAGTCATTTTTTCAGAAATTTCAGTTTGCTAGCACGATACAGCCTCCGGAGTTCAACAAGTCACCAATTTTATGATTGAATATTATTCAGGTCATCTCACATATGAACCCTATTTATTTTCAGCTCACCAGAGCCAATACAACAGGTACTACAGTACTTTAAGTACGATATTTTTGTCATTTTTGGAGAAGTTTCAGTTTGTTAGCACGATACAGCCTCCGGAGTATATACAAGTGACCAATTTTATGATTGGATATTATTCAGAGCATCTCAAAGATGAACCCTATTGATATTCAGCTCACTAAAGCCAGTGCAACGGGTGCTATGGTAAAAAAAAATGTAATGTAACTTCTGTCATTCTGACGATGATATTGATTTATCGAAACAATTGTCAATTTTTTAGAATTTTCAATAACTTTTATCATATTATGGAATTAACTAGAGACCGTGAGTTTCATTTAAAAACACTAAGGAGACTTTTCAGTTTGTTAGCACGATGCAGCTTCCAGAGAGTATACGATTGATCAATTTAATGATTGAATATTATTCAGGGTGTCTCACAGATGTACCCTATTGATTTTCAGTTGACTAGAGCGAGTAAAGCGGGTCCTATAAATCCAGAAATACTACATTTTTGAAGAAATTTTGGTTAGTTAGCACGATACATCCCCCGAAGTGTATGCAATTTAATGATAAAATATTGTCCAGCGCCACAGATGCGGAAAAGTTAGTTTCAATCTTTAAAACCGTTTATTTTTTTTGTTCTTGTTCGCTTGTGTCTTTTCCTTTTTCCTTTGTTACACAGAAGGGTAGTATTTTGGATTTGACAAGATGGTGGTCACTTCCACACGCCGCGCCTCTATAGGCTCTAGCGTCCTGTATTTTCAGTGTTGTAGTTTGCCGGACTATCACATAATCTATGATAATTTTTAGGTTTCTAGAGTGTTGCACCCAGGTATACTTATGTATTTCTCGATGTTGAAAAAAGCCGTTCAGAATTCGCAGGTTGTTTTGGTCGCGCATATTGATGAGTCTATTTCCATTGTCATTTACAGTGTCTTCTCCGAATTGTCCCACTATTTTATCTTGCTGTTTCTTTCCCGTTCTAGAGTTTAGGTCTCCTACCAGTATTATTTCTCGGGATGTTCCAATTTTGGAGATTTCGTATGACAGTTGCTCGAAGAATTCATTTTTATCATTGACTAAGGCATCATCATTAATAGCGTACGCTCCTATGATTGTAACTTTATTTCCGTGTATACTTAGGTTCATTTTTATGATTCGTTGACTGATTGTTTCTCAGAACGTGATGCACCTTCTCAGATATTTACGAATAAGTATAGACACTCCTTGTTGGACTCTTTTGTCTTTTGATACCCCTGAGCAAAAGTGGTCATATTGTCCTAGATTTTCTGAGTATACTCCTTTTTTCTTTGTGTCGGTCAGCACCACTATATCCATCTTTGCGTTCTTTACTTCGGATATTACATAGTCTAATTTTTGGGAGAGGCCTTGAACGTTCCAAGTACCAATATTCATTGTCCGTTTTCAAAGCTTGGGTCGTCTTCTTTTGTTCCGCAGGTTCCGAGGCCAATTTTTACTGGACTTTTTAACCTTTTAGTTTTTTGACGAGTATCGAGGGGTTAGCCCGATGCCTCAACCCCCATCCTGGAGGGCCAGAGCTTTGATTTCGGAATGTCTCTCTCCTACAGATTGTCTTCTCTACGACTCAAGAGATCCATCTTCCCTTTTTGATTTTATACTATTCCTAAAATCGAGGATGGCCCCTTCCAGCGGTTCTACCATTTTGAGGATTCTTCCTCTACGCCTTTCCCGTCGTTGGGGTCTTCATCCGTAACCCTTGACAAGGGGCCCTTACAGGGTACTATTAGCCGGGGCCAGCTGAACCCAGGTTTTTTTGCGAGGTGTTACTCCTCGATCCCTCCACACTTCCTTACCTCTTGCGTGGTGAGGCCCCAGGCTTGGGACTGGTATAGCGGTGTTCAAATTTTATAAATAATTTCAATTTGTGAAACTAAAAATAATTTAATATTAGTTAATAATATAACAATATTATTTTTATTCAGTAAATTACCAAAACACTATCCCATTGAAATTGCCGGTAATTGCAGCAACGTAGAATAATGTAATCTCAATAATATTTCCATCAAACCATTGTATAGAGAACGTTCATAATGATCAAGCAAAACTTTAAGTAGGCTATGGATAGATTAGATTACCGGGTTACAATACACTGAAACCTAAGGTTTATTGCCCCCCCCCCCTTATCAGAGCTGTTCTTGTTACTACTACAGCTCGTCTTCCAGTTCTAAGGTTCCAATGAACTCTAGTATTTGGGACGGATTCAAGGAGGTTAGATCCTCACTCTTGCAAAATTTCTTGTCCTAAGCATTATTGCATTGGCTTACAATGGGGAGGCATTCTAGAACTAGGTAACTAGGTAGTTTGTTCCTCCTCCAAACATAATCTACACTCGTTAATTTCTGCTAGACCTATTCTCATTAGGTGCCTCCTAAGGCAGCAGTGTCCTGTAAGGAAGCCCGCGAGGAGATGTAGAGATCCAAATAGTTTTTGGATCTAGCGGGATCAAGCCCGCCACCGCCAGAGTGCTTCCCTTTCAGTTTCCTCCTTCTTCCGAAACTATTTCTTATAGAAGCATTTTCCTACACTACAGAAAGGCTCCGGGCAATAAAGGACGTTCGTGCTCCTTTGCTGGCAAGTATATTGGCCTCTTCATTTCCAGTGATTCCCGAGTGGCCAGGAACCCAAACTAAAGAAACCCTGTTATTCTTGCCTAGTTTGTCAAGTTTTCTTCGGCACTTCCATACCAACTTTGAGTTCAATGCTTTGATAGTTGCTTGACTATCAGAATGAATCTATATGTCCACGCATCTTTCGATCGCATGTACTTCTGCTTGAAAGACGCTCGGACAAGAGCCTAATTATAATGAGTATCTGGTGCCAGGCCTAAATACTCCAGCGCCTGCTCCAGTGGTGGTTTTTGAACCATCTGTATACCATCTAATGGTGTTTTCTTTGAGAGTTTGGGTGGTGTATTCCCTTTCCTAGTCTCTCCTCTTAGCATCGTAGTGAAGTTTATTTTCGATTCTCACTTTCTTTGTCATTTCGCCACTGGGAAGATTCGCTGATAGAATGTATTTTGTTAGAGAGGACCAGGCTCCCTGATTTTTAATACTCTCATTGCCGGAACCTTCCCTAAATATTCTAAAAATTGCCAATTGCCTCTTGGTCTGATCTTTCTATCACCAGACGTAGAGGTGTGAGATCTGTAATTATCTCTAGTGCCCCAATTGGACACGTTCTCATAGCTCCAGTGCCCTAATTGGACACGTTTCCATAGCTCCAGTTATGCACACACAGGAAATTGGTGAACAGTTTGAACAGAGGAAAAATCAATTGAGTTAAACTATTAATATACGGAACTCTTTTATATTGAGTAGCCTGTTGATTACATACCCACAACAACATACCATTAAAAACCACGTTAATGAATGTAGCTCCGTAGATAAACAGTATTTTGAGTGATATAAAGGGGTTCAAAAATTGCAAAATTGTTATCGACAGATTCAGGAAATTATTTTCAATGAGATGAAGTAAATAAGATATTTGAGAGAATTATATTAACTCTGCAATAAATGAAATTGAAAATTTTTCAACAAAAAACTAACCTATAAATATACACAAAAACTGAACTGATAAGAATCTAATTAACATTAACATAAAAAAGGCCAGTCTTTGGAATTGATTTGTAATGGATTAGGGTAAAACAATCGATAATTTATATTGTAATGTTTTTCATATTTCTTAAAACGTTTTTATTGTGGGTGGGATAAACTTTAAACACACGGTATGGCTACTTACGAATTTATTTAAACACTAAACTACTCACTAACACTTAATTTATATACACTTAACTATTCACTTAAATTTAATTTATATACACACAACCTTAATTATTAATTTATATCAACACTTCACTGTTCGCTTATTTACTATTTATCTCACGATGTCAAATTATAAACTAAAACTGAACTTCTCCGCTGGTCGGTCCTTTATATATATTAGTGCCTTTTTTACTAGAGAATTCTAGATTGCAGCTTACACAAAAACAATTGGCTCTCGTGTTTTCTAGATAAGACTGGTAACAAAAACAATGTCTAGATAAGATAGTCACAATCGTAAACAATTTTAAGAAATCCCTGCGCAACCGCCATGATTTCAACTTTCATACATGGCTTAGGCAGAGTCGTATTCTGGGACTATACCAGTGTGCTGTTTCGTAACATTACCCCCTCCTTAAATGGCAGTTCCTCCTGGAACTTTTGTGTAGCCGAGACTGGATGTTTAAATCGGCAATTGGCCCCATTTCTACACATTCCGATCTATTGAAATAGCAGGGCACCGTCTTCAACGGAGGTTGTAGCTGCAAATTAATATATGGACACCGGTATCTCGAAAGATAATCTCTACCATGTTCCTGATAACTCGCCAATCCAACTGGTTACTCGCTATCTTAGGCATAGCCAGTTTCTTCACGCTGGATTCTAACACATGGTCTCGGAGGTTTCGAAGTGCTTCCCACACATCGCGGTAGGTAGATCGATCTTGAAATTCATTTTTAGTTACCACGTAGAAGATGTACCGCAAATTATATTTCAGTTTCAGTGTCTTCCCAGGGGCTGGAATCTGGTTTTCAATTTTTTATAATTGCCCGAACTTCTTTCGAAAGACGAATGCCAACCCTCGTGCGTTCTTGAGACGGGCGGGGATGTTGTATGCCAGTGAATAATCTTCCGGGAGAGTGAACAAATCTTGTCGTTGTTCTGATGTGACTCCATATCTAGCTTTCCCGGTACCTCCATACGCGCCCATAAATTCATCGAAGTAGGATCAGACACATTTCGAATATGATTTACTTCTTTCTTTAGGTCATGGTCTCCTTCGAATTGCGCTAGTCGGTTTTGGTGAACTACTTTTGGTTTTCCGTTGGGGATCTTGCTTATGCGATATATAACATCATTGATCCTTTTCTTGATTACATATGGACCTTCCCAGGATTTTTGTAATTTTGGAGAAAATCCTTTTCTTCTCGCCGGGTTGTGTAACCATACTTTGTCCCCTTCTTTAAAACCGCCTTCTGTGGCCTGCGTGTCGTACCGACTTTTCATTCTGTCGCTGGCAACTTGAAGATTTGTTCGAACTAATTCATAAATATCGTCCAGCCTTCTTCTCAATTGGATCGCGTAGTCTTCGCCTGCTAGATCTTCTCCAGGCCGACAGCCAAATTCCATGTCACAAGGGAGCCTCATTTCACGTCCAAACAGGATTTTCGCAAGAGTTTCACCCGTGGACTCATTGACGGCAGATCGATAAGCCAATGCGAATAAGGAAAGATACTGGTCTCAATTTCTCTGATGGCTGGAAACTACTTTGGACAGGTATTTTCCAATAGTCCTGTTCATTCTCTCGACCATTCCATCTGACTGTGGATGTAATGCTGTTGTCCTGGTCTTCTTCGTCCCCAGCTTCTCGCAAATCTCCTGGAATAGATGGCTTTCAAAATTTCTTCCCTGGTCACTGTGGACTTCCAATGGCACTCCATACCGGCTGATAAATTCTTTCACCAATACATCCGCGACAGTTGTGACCTCTTGATTCCGGATAGCGTAAATTTCCACCCACTTTGTGAAATAATCCATTACAACCAGTATGTATTTGCCCATTTTCTGTTGTCGGAAATGGTCCAGCGATATCTAAAGCAATCCTTTCGAAAGGGCTTCCAACATTATACTGTTTCATAGGGGCCTTTCTCTTGCGATAAGGTCCATTACTCGTAGCACATGTCGTACATTTCTTACACCAGTCCTTCACATCATCGGAGCTGTTCATCCAACAAAACCTCTCACGGATTCGCTGGAGGGTTTTCTTCACTCCCAGATGACCTCCCGATGGACTGTCGTGTAACTTATTTAGTACTTCACCTACTCTTGTTCTCGGGATAACTAGCTGTCTCCTCATCTCCAAACCATCATCGTTTTCAAGGACTCTTTTCAACAGCCCTACTTCCAGGACAAGGGAGTCCCACTGAGCCCAATACGCCTAGAGTGTCGGTGAAAATCTTGAGACTTATTTCCAGGTAGTTCGCCGATTTTCTTCCTTCCACTGCCGAATCTTCTTTAGGCAAGGATCATTCTCCTGATATTCTCCGATCCTGGTGGGTGACCATTCTTCATTGACTACAGTAGTTCTTGAAACTGCAGCTTCCCTAGATTCCGCCTTGTTGCGGTGGGAGCAGTATGTTGGGCTCGGCCGTCTGGACAGTCGGCTTTTCGGTGACACACACCAGCTCGATGTTCGATGTTGAAATCATACTCTTGTAGTCGTTCAATCCATCTAGCGATCTGGCCCTCGGGATTCTTGAACTGCATCAACCACTTGAGTGCTGCATGATCAGTACGGATTAAGAACTTCCTACCATAGAGATTCTGGTAAAAGTGTTCCACGGACTTCACTACCGTCAAAAGTTCCCTTCTTGTGAGACACAGTAGTTTCGTTCTGGTATGGAGAGAACTTTACTGAAATATCCTAGCACTCTTTCTTGCCCTCCTTGGATCTGTGAGAGCACTCCTCCAATTCCTACGTTGCTTGCGCCAGTGTCAAGAATAAAGTCTCCCTCTGGTAATGGATATACTAATATCGATGCCGAAGTTAAATGCCTCTTCAAGGTTTCAAAAGCCGTTTGACGGTCTTCGTCCCATTTGAAAGCTCTTGCTTCTTCTGTAAGTCGAGTTAGAGGCTTGGCAATATGTCCAAACTTCCTGACAAATCTTCTATAATACGTGCAGAGTCCAAGGAAACTCCTAATTCGATGTTTGTCGGTTGGTTGCGGCCATTGCTGAATGGAAGCAATTTTCTCTGGATCCACCGCCATTCCTTCATTACTCACTATATGACCTAGATAGATGACTCGGTTTTGGAACAGCTGACATTTCTTCGGGTTTAACATGAGCTGGGCAGCTTGGAGTCGTTTGAATACGTCTTCCAAATTCTTCAAGTGTTCGTCAAATGTCTTCCCCAGTACTACGATGTCGTCCAAATAGACCAGGCATGTCTTCCAAAACAACCCTCTCAAGACATTTTCCATGAGTTTTTCAAATGTCGCAGGCGCATTACAGAGCCTGAATGGCATGGCGTTGAATTGCCATAATCCAGATCTGGTGGTAAAAGCAGTCTTCTCTTTGTCTTCTGGGGCCATTTCCACTTGCCAATAACCAGACTTTAGGTCCAAGGTGGAAAACAGTTTGCTGCAGGCCAAAGTATCTAGCGTATCGTCAATTCGAGGAAGAGGATAGATGTCTTTTTTCGACACGTTGTTAAGTTGGCGATAATCCACGCAGAATCTCGTAGTTCCATCCTTTTTCTTGACGAGCACTACTGGAGATATCCATGGGCTAGTAGATGGTTCTATTACTTTTTCTTCTGACATCTCTCGAATTATTCTTTCAGCTTCCTCTCTCTTCGCTCGTGGAAGTCTTCGAGCTGATTGCCTAATTGACTTAGCATTACCAGTATCGATTTTGTGTTTGATGGCTGATGTTCTACCAGTCTTTCCTACTTTTGGTACGAATAGGTCTCGATACTGCAAGAGAAATTCTCTCATTCTCTTTTTTTCAGCTCGATCCAAAGATTGACCAGCTACTGATAACATCTGTTCGAATCTGGCATTAGAATTGTCAGTGGTCATTTCTTGACGAACTATAGACGTCACTGGTACGCAGGTTCCTATCCTGGTTTCCTTCTTGATGGTAACTGGGTAATCATTCACGTTTATTACACGTACTGGGATCTCTTTCGCCGATGTAACCAATCCTTTCCCAATTAGTACTCCTTTGCCAACTTCTTCGTCGTGGTTCCTTGGCTCCATCATAACCGGTCTACCTTCCTCTATGATTCCCTGTAGCCGTGCTACTATCATGGTTTCGCTTCGTGCAGGTAGAACGGTATCTTTATGTACAGCTACCAACACCGCGCTGCCTTTATATGGATGAAGGAATACCTCCCCGGAACCAACTTTAATGGTTCTGTTTCTAAAGTCTAATTGAAAACCATGTGCATTCATTACGTCCATTCCCAGAATCATGTCTTCTTCAATGTCAGCTACGCTTACCGTATGCGTGAACATTTCTGCGCCAATTCCCAATTTGATTTGTGTTTCACCGTGAACGTTGGCACTCTCACCTGTGGCGGTCCGCAGTCGCAGTTTCGTTGGTAAAAGCTTCTCCTTGGAGTTTATTATTTCTGGTCGTATAATGGTTCTGGTTGCTCCAGTGTCTACTAGCAGAGTATATTCTTGCCATTCACTTCGCCATCTACATATACACTGTCGTTGCGACATCTGAGCGAAGCTATCAGTATGAGAGGGTCTTTGGAACGATCATGGGTCGGTGCTGCCGACCCATTCTAGTTTACCTGTGGTTGGAGTTCTTGGTTGGCAGGAGTCCTGGGGCGCTTACACGAACTACGTACATGCCCTAGCTCGCCACAATTCCAACATCTGGTTTTTCTCGGCTTCTTGTCCATCGTACTTTTGATCAAGCTGACGATCTGGTCGAACTTGCCCTCGTCGCCTTCTTCTCGGATGGTCCTAACTTTGTTATAACCCAAAGCCTTCGTTGCTGCTTCATATTCAAGAGCAGCTGTCAATGCGTCAACTAATGTTTTGGGATGGGCTAAACGAAGCGTCCTCTGCATATCGGGGTCACGTAAGCCATCAATAAAGACCTGGATGCCCAGACATTCCATCATGTTCTCTGCTACTGATGAATAAGCAAATCGAACGAGTCGGGCAATATCCACTTCATATGCTTGAAGTGCTTCGTAACGTTTCTGCGTCTGGTTCTTCAGCGGGGTTTGGTACAAATGTTCTAGGTGTTCGTGGCCATATCGCATGTCCAACATCTTCTTCAGCTGCTCGAAGTCATCCGTTTCTTCAAGTGGTATCGTCTGAAGTACATCTAAGGCATCTCGACGAAGCGCGTTGGTTAAGTATACTGCCTTCTACCTATCGGACCAATTATTCACTCTAGCGGCTG
Source organism: Galeruca laticollis (assembly GCA_963921935.1). Taxonomy (NCBI): domain Eukaryota; kingdom Metazoa; phylum Arthropoda; class Insecta; order Coleoptera; family Chrysomelidae; genus Galeruca; species Galeruca laticollis. The sequence continues at coordinate 108,463,386 of OY998181.1, forward strand.
CTTCAAATTATTTCACATAATTGGTCCACGATGTCTTTCCGTCGAACGTTGGAGCCTTGACTCTGGCAAAACTGCTAATATCTTCCGTCTTGGGTTGTGTTGCTGGCTTGCGTATCTCGATCTTCTTTTGTTCTGCTGGCGTGTCTTGTGTTCTTAAGTCTGTTATCTTACTCTCTAACTCCTTTATTTTTTCGTCCATTGCTGTCATTTTATTCTCCATTTTCTCGTCCATCGTTGTGATTTTATCCTGAATATTCGATTTAAGAGACGAAATTTTATTTTCCATGTCCGCGGCAATGTCATTTTTCATTGATAAGATATCGGCAGAAAGTTTGTCCATATTAGCAGAGATATCGTTCTTCATGGTTATAGCAGAAATATAGTTTTTCACATTAGTTGAAATCTTTTCTTCCATGGAGAAATATCGTTCTTCATATTAGCAGAAATTGACAAGATTACGGTGGAAGCCTCGTCATTGAATACAAATAATTCTGGATAAAAGCCGTCATTTTCCAGTGCCACTTTAAGTCTTTCTACTAATTCACTTTTCTCACCGGACGTTTCCAACTCGCGATCTTCCAATTCTGCTCTTAACTCCGCCACTTTCAGATCACTCAGTCTCTTGGCCATTTTGATGTAGCTATTTATTTATATTACCCCACACCTGACACCAATGTAATGTTTTTCTTATTTATTAAAACGTTTTTATTACGGGTGGGATAAACTTTAAACACACGGTATGGCTACTTACGAATTTATTCAAACACTAAACTACTCACTAACACTTAATTTATATACACTTAACTATTTACGTAAATTTAATTTATATACACACAACCTTACTGTTCGCGTATTTACTGTTTATCTCACGATGTCAAATTATAAACTAAAACTGAACTTCTTCTCTGGTCGGACCTTTTTTACTAGAGAATTCTAGATTGCGGCTTACACAAAAACAATTGGCTCTCGTATTTTCTAGATAAGACTGGTCACAAAAACAATGTCTAGATAAGATAGTCACAATCGTAAACAATTCTAAGAAATCCCAGCGCATCCGCCATAATTTCAACTTTCATACATGTCTTAGACAGAGTCGGATTCAGGGACTATACCAGTGTGCTGTTTCGTAACAATATGAACTAATAAACAAATTAAATCAAAATATCACTACAAAAATTGATAATCCGACTTAATGTCGGTAAGTAGTGTTACGGGGGCGATTGAAAGGTTGAAGTAAAATTGTTTAATAAACATCCAAACTTCTAAGACATTCTGTTATGTTTTTTTGGTTGCTTGGTGGAAACTTTAAAGAAAGACAGTAATAGATCAATGTCCACACCTGCGATCAAGTTGTATATTCTTAGATTGGAACCATTTTTGCATATATTTTTTTAATGAAGACGTTGTTGGAACCTTTTTTACCCTACGGCTGTGGTAAGATGCATTGCCCATTACAATTACAGCACCGCCTGGCAATTTTTTTAGAAATTCAGAAAACCAGTTTGAAAATACCAATCCATTCATATCCCCATGATAATCTCCAGTTTGTTTTACTTTCAAATATAAGCAATGCATATTTAACAAATCCACGCTCAAATCCCGCATGAAGGATGATTAAACGTTTGCGTTTTACAGATGGATTTTTCAAACCTGTAGAGAATTCTTTAAGAAAAGCATCTCTTTTATTTCGAATAGATGTATCTATCCATAATTTGGAATTTGTATGACCTTCATTTAGCCAGGTTTCATTAAGGTAATAAATGGGTGTCTGTTCTCGCCTATACCTTCCTTAGGTAATTTCTTCTTACAATATTATTGCGTTCTATTAACATACTTTTTCTATTTCTTCTCAAGTATCTAAAAAAATGTATTTTCTTAGTACATACCATAAAATAAATAAAGGAGCTTTCAATTCATATAAAAATTAGTACAATTTTTGGTTTACTTAATATTTCTTTCTTTCATAACTTTATGTAATGTTGAACGAGAAATTTGTGGCATGTCTGGGCATTTTCGTATTTCAGTTAAAATTTTGTTCAACGTTGGTATTTCATTTTCAAAGAATAAACTATGAACAATGCGTTGAATTATATTATTTGTTGTATCGTCGAAGGCTTCAACAATTCCTAGACGACCTCCACGATGGTTAGAAGAGAAACTTATTCCAGTGTTTCTATATTCTTGAATAATACGAAACACAGTCGATCTTGCAACTCCTAAAAAATAAAATTTGTATACGTTAATTTCACACAAAAGTGCTATTTTCGATAACTTACCCAACGTTTTTACAATTTTAAACACAATGGCATTCACCTTTGTCTCTGGTTCATCATCTGAGATTTCTTTATACAAAATCACAATGTGCTTCTTTGTAGACGATAATTGGCCTAAAATTACAGAGTTCCTTTTTTGGCGGGCGAATGATGTCTGCTAGTACTTGGAATATTAGATGAGTCCATTTTCAAATTAGTCCTGACAAGAACTGTTTTTATATTTTAATAAAGGAATAATAAGAACGCAAGAAAGAACAAAATGGACACTATTTCTTTACAATTTATACAATGGTCAATCATAATATATGTCAAAAGTGCTGTGTAAAACCGGCTGTGATTTGACCAATCAGAAATCTACAGAACTGGCAACTTAAAATCAAATCAGTCCTCCTAATTTAAAAACAAGGTATATGAAAATACAAAACCGTTTCAGTATTCGGCTTCATGTACTCGATACCAAGTTTTAAAAATTGCACTGATATAGGCTCTTCTGTATCACCCAATTCTGCCAAATACACCAGAACCTAAATAATAATAATTATAACTCATTCAAACTTTGCTACAACGATTTATAACCCCATGATTACAATAAATAAACAAGTAAATAAGTAATGTCCCTCATTGACGTGAATAGTCGAGGCGGGATGCTATGGTATTTCGTTTATCTCTCGGTATTTTGGTTTGCACTGAAGATTCACTGCTCCCTGGAGCATTATCCTTAATTATGGCTTTAAAACAACCCTAGCATCTGGATTTAACCGTCATGCTTCCCATCATATGTTTATTATTTACCGTGAAAATAGCTGAAAGGGAATATTACAGACAACGCATACGATTTTTATAAAATCTGTAATCAAATTAGAAAAATAATTCAAAATTAAAAGTATGAATGTGAAAAACTATTATGAAAAAATAACAAACTACATTGTTTTCTCAAATTACTCAAAAACCTGGAACATTAACAGAGGGAGAGGGTGAGGGATAGGGAGAGGGAGAAGTTCGAAATGAGTTTTGTTGGATAGGGATTTTTATTTGAAAATAGCAGTAAGTAAAACGCAAAATCCGTACTACAGTATATATTAATACAAGATGAAAGGGCAACTAGCTTCGGCTCACTGAGCCATCATCAGGCCTGTAAAAGATATCAAGGTAGACAAAGTTCAGAAATACAAAACATATCGAATTACCTTAAATGTATATATCATTCACATGAAAAGTATTATAAAAGGAAAGCTTTTCATGTGAATGATATACAGTATTAGGAATATTCTGTGGGCACATATGTTTAATCGTCAATGTGTTAGAAAGAAACGAATACATATAAATTCAGTGTATTATCATTTTTCGCTAACTGGATATCATAACAGACTACATTTGAGATGGATAGTCTTTTTCATTTATTTAAAAAGTTGAGGAATTTATTAATTTGTTAAGATTACCCTGATATAGGATTAATTTCCTTTGCAGGGCTGGAGTTGGGTATGTTTATGCGGCGCTCGTAGATAAATTTGGCATTATTAGAGTAGGCTGAAAAATTGTGAAGTAGTTAAAAATGTAACCAGAACGGGATGGAAAAAAGGTATCTAGAATGGAATAATAGAAAAGTGTCTAGAATTGGATGCTTTTTCGGTCTCGTAAGTTACGCGGATACTTATATGATAGGCTTGGTGTTAAAAATTTGTGATAAATTGAGAGTTGGACGTTACGTTTTCGGGGAATAGGGGTGTCTCCGTGGTCTTAAGAGATAAGTGGGAAGAACTTTTACATTTGATTATTTGGAATTTGTAATCGAAAAGTGATTTTAGAAAGGTGTATCGATTTTGTTTTGGATGGTGGCGTTGGACTTTATTGTGTTCGAGAAGACGATTTTGCGGGAGTTTGATGAATTTGTACTCGGTGCGGTGGTTTCAAAGAATAATAACAACGATCAAGCAAATGGTGGCGGGTACAGCTGCGGCTGTATTATTCCCTGTCTTCGGTCTATTTGGCTAGTAAATAAATTCACCATGCTATAGGGAAACGGCAGAAAAATACATAGAGTTAATCTACAAACACAATACTTTTACTGAAAGTATGAAGTGCGAGCATGCGCAGTTTGATGGAAGATCATTTGTCTTTTGTCGTAGGATTTTTTAACTATAAAAATAAAAATATAAAGAATAATATGAAACATTGCTGTTTTTATAGCAGAGAATCGCAAATAATAATGGATATAAGGAAGAAATTATGAATTTGTGGAAGTTCGTGCAGACGGATTATTGATCTTAAAAGAAAATAGAGTATCAAATAGAACTTTCATTTTTGTAATTAGTTGTTTTAGCTGGTGTTTTGTATCAAATGCCTCAAACTGAGGAACTTACCCAAGAAAATGTGACACCAGAGAGTGAAAAAACATTGTGGATTTCGGACATTGTTCCTTATTAATAAGGTAGAGTAATATCAGAATAAGTTTCAAAGCGAACTAAAAAAAAATGTTTGGAACAAGATCGCTAACCTGTGTATCAGAGAATTCTCCAAAAACTGTCACTTTTAATCAGGTCGAAAATAAGTGGAAACACTTAAAACGAACATATAAGACTATAATTAATTCATAACAAGACTAGTGGTAAAAATAGACGACGCTGGGAATACTTCGATGTGATCCATGCTTTCATGCATAAAATGTCCGAAATGTGGTCACCAGCTTCCTGCAGTAGTACGGAGGGATTAGTTGAAGGCCCAGATGTGATAGATAATACAGCTTTTGAAAGTAGTTTTTCCAAAAAAAAGAAAATCTAAACAATCCGAAACAAACGTAAGGCATAAACAAAAAAATGCAAAGACAAGACAGAGAAGATGGTAGATAAAATGTAACCATTATTTTTGAATTGTGTAAATTGTCTATGTTAATATGTTAAGATTTGTTTTTTTGTATTATTAACAGATTATATTTTTTTGTTCTCTATTATTACAAGTCACATGTTGTGAGTGAAGTGCATTTCCGTCTGATTTGGTGTGCCTTGCTTGTAATGGACTATTTATAGAAGTATTATGGATATTTTTTCATGGTTGATTGCTCCCTTTGAGCTCAACTCTATCACTCCATTCCAATTTCAACTAATAATCAATTTTTTCATTTGTCACATCCTTTTTATAAGATATTACAACCATTAAGTGGTTCAATTTCAATTTATGACGAGAGAAAGGTTTTTACAAGTTTTTCAAATTTCAAAAACTTCAATCTTCCGATTTCACACCTTTTTCCTCTAACATTTATGATGATCGACGTGTGTTACCCAAGGAAGCAAATTTTTAGATCAGCCTGAAGATGGCCCGTATGTAGGCCGAAACTAGTAGATGCACTGTTGTCAATTATTAAAAATGCTGTGACATTGACTTTGAGTTTTATTCAGAAAAATTACTCTCAGTCTCATTTGAGCCATGGATGATATTTGCCTTTTAAGTATATCTGATATTATTCTTGGATTAATATTTTTATCTTCTAGTAATTTTCTTACAAGTGCTAGACAATTTTTTGTACAAGATTTGGTTCAATTTCTTGTACAAGATCTGGATGAACAAATTGTTTGGCAGTAAATTTATTCTGTATTATACTGTACAATATATTGTTCAAGAAATTGTTCGTGATTCTACCCAGTGCATCGTTTTTCTCACGTTAAAATCAGAATCGTCTATGTTAAAGACCAAATGTAATGTATGATAAAAATAAAACAATTTAATTTGTTTAAAACTTCATTTATTTGAACTAATGTTCAATTTAAACTGGTTGACTTCAACCAGTTTAAATTGAACATTAGTTCAAATAAATGAAGTTTTAAACAAATTCAATTGTTTTATTTTCATCGTTCAGTATGGATCTTCATCAAGTAAAAGCCTCGTCTATTCAAATGTAATTTTCTATGATCCTAGTTAAATGTCTAAAATAAAACAACCTACAATTTTTGGGCTTTGGTTGTATCCGTTTGGTGTGTGAATTATTGATTACTTTTCATTAATGTATTGTTATAAATGAAGCCAACACATAAACGATAAATGTGAAACTGTAAACAATCAACTATATTAGGTTTACATGTCGTTATGATATATCCCAACTGCGCATGCATGTGTAGAGATAGAACAATTTGCTGTATGATACTACCGTTCATGAAATTGAACCAAATCTTGGGCAAGGAATTGTGTAGTCTAAAATAGCTTTTAGGACGAACTTTAGTGAACATATTGGTAACATCAAATGAAATGAGTTTAAGAGTTATCTTGTAAGTTGAATGTTTTTAATTTTTTTATTAGTTCTATAGAATTTTTAATTGAGTATTTAGATATATATCCGTATTTATTAAGTATATTGTTAAGTTTTTTTGCTAATATATTATTGGGAGTATTAGCATAAGAAACTACAGGTCTAATTGGTTTAGATATTTTATGTAATTTAACTGTCCCATATAATTGTGGGCACTGAAGATTTTAGTTTACGATGTATTTCTTTTCATAATTACTTAAAAGATAATTTGAATTATTAACAATATCTCTTACATTATTAGAAAACTTTTTTGTTGGGTTTTCTATAAGAATTTTTACATCGCTAGATTCTATAAAGTTATTTATATTTTAATTATAATCTTCAGTTTTTAATATAACAGCGGCATTCCTCTTGTCAGATTTTGTAATTGTTAAGTTATTATTGTCTATTCTCTTTTTGATTGAATTTAAAACTGTAACAGTTGTACATTCTGAACTTACGTTCCAACTACATCCAGTAGAAATTCACTGTTTAGATGACAAAATCAGAGAAAGTGTCAGCACGATGAAGTACAAGAAATTTAAATAAGAACAAAAACTTGAACACACAAAACATAGAATTCAATACTCTAAACATCATGAAACTTGTAACAAAATTACTAGAAGATAAAAATATTAATCCAGGAATAATATCAGATATACTGAATTTATTTGATGTATGTATATATCAGAATTATTTCACTTTTGACAATAAGGTATATATTCAAAATAAAGGCATCCCAACTAGAAAAGTTGTTTAATAATTTTTGGCATATATAACAATTTTATTTTAATTTTGATTTATTGTTGCTTTCAAGAATGCAACTTATTATATAAAGGTTCCATACGAGCAAGTTTAGCTTTTTGTAACAAAATTGTTTTATACATTTATCACAAAAACATTTTGGCAACAAAATTATACAGTGTGTACATAAAGTAACGTAACTTGCTAATATTTCGATTTTCGTTAGGTATACAAAAAAAATGTCGAATAAAAGTTTTTTCAAATAATCCAGACCATCTGCATAAGTCGATTAGAAGTATATAGGGTGCACCGTTACTCCAAAATAACTTATTAACATATTATTTTAAATACTACACCATGTATATATATTTTCAGTTTTTCATAATCTATTAAATTACAAATACAACCGTCAAGACCGCATAATTCTAACATCATTTGTTCTACAGTTATTGAGAAAAATAATTTACGGGAACGTTTTTATTACCAAAATAATTAACAAGAACAAATAACTTATCTTATTTAATGAGATGTTCAAATTGTCTTGCTTCTTCTTGACAGTATCCAAGTCGATTATAAAAAGCTGATATGGTATTACGCAATTGCTGATTTGTTATTTGATGGGCTGTTAACAGTATTCTATTCCTCAGTTCATCCAGATTATCAGTTATTCTTTCCTGTTCGGTAAACATACTTAAATTTTAAAAGCAACTAATTACAATAAACATCTTTCACTAATGACAATGAAAAATAATTCATGACGTTTGAAAACAATTCATGACAGAAAAACCTACTACTTTTTTGACATAAACAATTTTTTTATAATTTTAGATTCAAACCAATGTAACTTTGGAATTATTGAAGGTAGAATTGTGCAGTTTTGACGGTTGTATTTGTAATTTAATGTATTATGAAAAACTGAAAATATATACATGGTGAACTATTTAAAAAAATATGTTAATAAGTTATTTTGGAGCAACGGTGCATCCTGTATACTTCTAATCGACTTATGCAGATAGTCTGGATTATTTGAAAAACCTTTTATTCAACATTTTTTTTGTGTTCCTAACGGAAATCGAAATATTAGCAAGTTACGTTACTTTATGTACACACTGTATAATATTGATAAAGCAATTTTATATGTGTTATGTAAGAGTTTCATAAAACATTTATTGTTTATAAAATTTAGTTGCTTTATAACATCTTTTTAAGAGATTTTGGTAGCATTTATAAATCAGGTATAAATACATTATAAAACTATTGTTATAACCACTTTTAGTAGCTTATAAAATAATTTTATTATGCCGCAATTTTATTCCCATTGAAAATTGTAGACACAGACGGGGCTATAAAATAATTATATAATTATTAGAATGGAAGCTGTTATATAGCTTTTATAAAATAACTAATAAATATATTAGATTTGGCTTGGCAGTTTAAGGCAAACAAATCTTGTAGAAACTCTATGAAAATGTCGGGATTAAGGGAGTGGAAGAAATTCAAAAGGAGTGGAGAGTTTCAGAGAACAATAAAGGTAATCTTTGATGAAAATATTGTATATTTCTTTTAGAGCACCATATTATAATATATTTTACTGTTTTAAATGAAACTTACTGTTTCTAGTTAATTCCACAATATATTGGCAAGATTTTAAAAATTCTAAGATAATTGACAATTGTTTCGATATTAAATATCATCGTCAGAATGACATAAGTTACATTTCATTTGATGTTTAATAATTATTTTGGCCAGACCAAGAAGTGGCCTACCTAGTGATTGACTTAATATATGTTAATAGAAAAAAGAAGAGGAAGATGTGATGTTACAAGTATTAAGTTATGCTCCCATGCCTGGATGCCCAGACATTCCATCAGGTTTTCTGGTGCTGATGGATAAGCAAATCGAACTAGTCGGGAAATATCCACTTCGTACTCTTGAAGGGCTTCGTCATGTTTCTGCCTTCGTTTCTTCAGCTGGGATTGGTACAAATGTTCTAGATGTTCGTGACCGTATCTATCGGACGAATTATTCACTCTAGCGTTTCACATAATTGGTCCACGACATTTTTCCATCGAACGTTGGGGCCTTGACTCGGGTAAAACTGCCAATGTCTTCAAACTTAGGTAGTGTTTCTGGCTTGCAAGGTTTCGTTTGCTCGGTCTTCTTTTTTTCCTCTGGCGTGCGTCGCGTTCTTGAATCGACAATCTTTTCCTCTAACTCCTTTATTTTCTCGTCTATCATTGTAATCTTATTCTCGATTTTCTCGTCCATCGTTGACATTTTATTCTCGATTTTCTCGTCCATCGTTGACATCTTATCGGCGATTTCAGATTTTAGAGACGAAATTTCATTTTCAAAGTCAGCGGCAATGTCGTTTTTCATTAATAAGATATCGGCAGATATATCGTTCTTCAAAGCAGAAATATCGTTTTTCACATTCGTTGAAATTTTCTCTTCCATGGCAGAAATATCGTTCTTCATAGCAGAAATCTTCTCGCCCATGTTCTCTTCTTTGCCTCGATAAACGAAATGTTTGCTCTGTATTATTTTTTCTGCTTCTGCTACAGCCTCATTCATACAAATCTCGTTAATATTCGCCTGACCTTTGTTCAGTAAAATAAATGGTAAGACTTTTTATTTCCTTATGGCATTCATTCAAAGTTGTATTTTGAATCTGGATCATTTTATGAACCATTAAATATTAACCTTTGTTAGTACATCATACTAAATTATACTAGAATAAATGCATTTTAAAGTTTTAATTTTGTTTAATAGTGACCCTGCAGAGTGTTTCGTGTTCATATTTCTTGTATTTTCTCCTACCATCCTGTAAACTCTTACAAACTTCGAGGAATTGAAATCTGAGAGGGCGAATGGCTCTGACTCTGCTTTGCATTTTACAATATTAATTTATTCTCTTTCCTTTTAATCCGACCCTGCACCGTAACACTTGACAAATTTGCATAATCTGACGTAAACATTTAACGCCAATTCCAAAGTTTTGTCAAATCGGTTGTCCGGTATAATAATTGCAAGACGATGTACGGATTACTTATGCTCTAACCGTATTGCATATGACCATAATAGGTTTGAGTGATGTATGTCGTTAAATCGTAAAAGTAGAGGGTATGAGATTCATTTCCTCGACGACGACGACAAAGCATCGCGTCGCAATAATGGGCAACGCCGACGGCAACGGTCGTATTATACACGGAGAATGTAGTGTGAATAATGAATTTCAAAAGGGAGAAAGCGTTTACATTACGAATTAAAAATATCGTCTCTGGATGATACAAAAGAGAATTTTACAAGGGTGACTAAATACGCAGTGAAAGCGGACAGGCAACGTATTTTTTTTAAGAAATTTTTACCATCGTACAGTATGGTGTTTGAAGATGTATAGATACGAGGGTTGGAAGTAAAGAGAATTATATTTTCGTTTTTGAAAGTTCAATTACAAGTATATTACGAGAACTTTTACAATAGAAGTGAATTACAAAATAAAAATATATAAAAGATTAAGTTAAATTCTACTAATTTTGTTGATCCCGAGAATTTATAATCTTAAATCTGTGCACTCTGCAGTATCAGCATCTTTCTTAAACAATATACCAGTTATCGCAACAATGTAACATTTTTATATGATACACCATTTACTGTTACAATGTAACATTTTTATGAAATTGACTGTCTCGACCCTTACTTCGTGGAATATTAGTGTTTTTAAATGAAACTCAAGGTCTCTAGTTAATTCCACAATATAATACAAGTTATTGAAAATTCTAAAAAATTGACAATTGTTTCGATAAATCAATATCATCGTCAGAATGACAGAAGTTACATTTCATTTTATGCCTACCTGATGTTTAGTAGTTATATTTTTGGCTAGACCAAGAAGTAACCTAACTTGTGATTGGCTTAATATATGTTTATAGAAAAAAGAAGAAGATGTGATATTACAAATATTGAAGCTTAGATATTATTAGCCCTATGGTGATATCCTGGATATCATTTTTCCAATTAAGATCAGTATAACTGTGCAATGATATAGAAAACCAGGAAAACTATATCTGCTGATCTTTACAATTATCACTTAAGAAGACAGTTTATTAGTGGAGAATTCCCTAGATTTAACTGTTCATTGACAACTTCATATTGTGGGTTTCTTAAATGTCTTCTAATTTCCAGTTCTTCAAGGAAATCCAGTTCTTGTTTCTTTTCACAAATATGCAGCACTTCTAGTTCTGTGTTAGGAGTCAATGAATGATTGGTGTCAAGTAGATGTTTTGCGTAGTGGGATTTATCTGGTTGTTTTAATCTGTAAGCTCGTAAGTGCTCACTGTATCGTATTTCAAAATTCCTAAGGGTCTGACCCAAATAGACAGCATTACATTCTGGACATTTGAGTTTATATATACCTGACTTCTTTAATAGTGGTATTTTTGTTTTTACATTTAACAATTTTTTACTAACGTTACTTTCTGTTTTAAAAGAAATTGTTGCATTCGTTGCTGAAGATATTATCTTTGAAATATTATTAGAAATATTTCCTGCATATGTGATGGTTTTATAAGTTTTAAATTCATCAGCTTGTTTAGGATATATTAGTTGTAATGCCACTTTTTTCTCTTTTTTACTAATTTTTACTTGATTATTCAATTTACCGAAAACCAACACAGACTGATGTGACAATTCCATTCAATTCTAACCACCCTGTCTCACACAGACTAGCAGCATATAATTCAATGATACATAGAGCTTTTTCAGTTCCTATGAACAAATGTAATTTTGATAGAGAGATTAATACAATTAGACAAATAGCAACATCTAACGGTTATCCATTAGATATGATAAATAAACTAATTAGTAAAAAAGAGAAAAAAGTGGCATTACAACTAATATATCCTAAACAAGCTGATGAAATTAAAACTTATAAAACCATCACATATGCAGGAAATATTTCTAATAATATTTCAAAGATAATATCTTCAGCAACGAATGCAACAATTTCTTTTAAAACAGAAGGTAACGTTAGTAAAAAATTGTTAAATGTAAAAACAAAAATACCACTATTAAAGAAGTCAGGTATATATAAACTCAAATGTCCAGAATGTAATGCTGTCTATTTGGGTCAGACCCTTAGGAATTTTGAAATACGATACAGTGAGCACTTACGAGCTTACAGATTAAAACAACCAGATAAATCCCACTACGCAAAACATCTACTTGACACCAATCATTCATTGACACCTAACACAGAACTAGAAGTGCTGCATATTTGTGAAAAGAAACAAGAACTGGATTTCCTTGAAGAACTGGAAATTAGAAGACATTTAAGAAACCCACAATATGAAGTTGTCAATGAACAGTTAAATCTAGGGAATTCTCCACTAATAAACTGTCTTCTTAAGTGATAATTGTAAAGATCAGCAGATATAGTTTTCCTGGTTTTCTATATCATTGCACAGTTATACTGATCTTAATTGGAAAAATGATATCCAGGATATCACCATAGGGCTAATAATATCTAAGCTTCAATATTTGTAATATCACATCTTCTTCTTTTTTCTATAAACATATATTAAGCCAATCACAAGTTAGGTTACTTCTTGGTCTAGCCAAAAATATAACTACTAAACATCAGGTAGGCATAAAATGAAATGTAACTTCTGTCATTCTGACGATGATATTGATTTATCGAAACAATTGTCAATTTTTTAGAATTTTCAATAACTTGTATTATATTGTGGAATTAACTAGAGACCTTGAGTTTCATTTAAAAACACTAACATTTTTATATAATGCACCATTCATTGTTACAATGTAACTTGAGGGTGTGTGTAGCTTAGTGAAAAATTCGTGAGATTTTTCGATAACTTGCAGGATCTTTTTGGGTAAATCGAGGAATTTCCCGAAAACATAATAATTTGCTGATATTTCCTGGAAAATTTAAGCAATTTCCAGAAAATCTGGTGACTTTCTAGGTCTTTCTAGAAAATTCAATGCAATCAATCACTCTTTGGATCGTTCTCAAAAATTAAAACGAGTTTCTCAACAGTTCGATAATGTTCTGAATCTTTCTGGAAAATCGAGCAACTTTTTGAAATATATTTTGACAGTTTCTGAACAATTCAAGTAATTTCCGAGAAGTTCGCTAACATTCAAAAACTTTTTGAAAAATGCTAGAATTTTTATATATATATAACAGAATTATGAAAATCATTATAAGTAGGTAATAATAATTTCATATGTATGTTTATGTGAATAAAAAATGTCATAAATAAGATACATGTCTCTTAATTAAAAAAAAATATAGTATCCCAGCTTTGAGAATACAAATAAATAAATATATGACTTTAAAAATTAGATAAGCGGATTTTTTTTCAGCTAGTACTGAATATTGTAGCTCCGTTAGTCTGTAGAACAACTCATCTACTACGAGGCTCAAGATATTACTCCCCCTTGAGGTGTCACACGAGTGGCTTTAAAAGAGGTGGTTTAATTTCCTACCTGTGTCTCGGCCATCCTCGTCGTCAACAACTCATACATCCATTTTACGATAATTTCATTCGTTTTGTCAAAGATCCCAAATATATTCAGTGGTGTTTTCTCAAGATTATCCGTTCTTATATAGTTGTGCACAACATTCTCCATCGTTTTGAGTAGAAACGATGTTAGACAGATGGATCTAAAAGATCGGGGATCGGTCCCATATTTTTTCCCTGTGTTTGGTATGAAGGTTACCCCTCCCCTTCTCCATTTTCTAGGTATTGGACCCACTGCTAGACTGCTTCTTGTAATCTTCAACAGCAGGTGAGGAAAAATCTTCTCTATCCTTGCTGCAGGAGTGCTGTAAATATTCCATCCACCCCTGGTAATTTATATGGTTCAACGGTACTTATTGTTCATTCCAACCGTTGTCTGGTAAATATTTTCTTAGCAATGTTCCATTCCTTCTTGCGGGATTTTTTGGTATAATTTTTTGCTATTTCAGTGCTTTTTGTCAGTTCACTACCTGGAAAATGGGTTCTAAGAAGAAGAATCGATCGCTCCTCTTCACTTTCCGTGTATGATCCGTCTGACTTTTTCAACGACATGTGGTATTAGTTCTCCCACTTGCCATGACCTTTTGTAGTCTGGCCGCTATATGAGTGGAAGTGATATTTTCACAAAATTAAGCCTTTTGGCCTCTCTAACCTCTTTATTGCACTGAGATAGGTTCTCAGTGTACCCCTGCCAATTTCTGTCACGTTTGGCTCTATTAAAGAGCCGACAGGCCTCTTTCCCGAGGTTTGACAGGCTCTCATTCCACCAAGAAGGATCCTTGTTTGAACGAGCTTTTGACAGTGGTTAACTGGAATGAAAAGCTTCCGTTATTGCCTCATTGATCTGTTCGACTTTTTGTTCCAGGTCGTAGTGCGGGTGATTTACTCCATTTACTTCGATCTGTTCCAAATTGTCCTTCAGATTGGTCTTGTAGAGAGACCAATCCGTATTTCTAGGATTTCGGATTAAAGGAATTGAGGTGGTATCTCCTTCTATCCTAAATTCGATGATCCTTTGGTCGGAAAGTGATGGCACTCTCCAATCTTTAACATTTTTCCTAGCAGCGACATTAACTACTGTTATGTCCAGGACCTCTTTTCTTGGTCTCGTGACAAAAGTGGGGGTTGTTCCCACGTTTAAGATCTCAAGGTTATTTGTTAAGAAATATTCTAATAAACACCTTTGGCGTTGTTGTTAGTGCTTTTTCACACGTTTTTTTGTGCGTTGGCATCACAACCAATTATGATTGGGAGCCGCCTACTGTTGCAGTGTGTCACTTCCTCTGACGGTGTCATCAGCCCGCCTCCAGCGAAGTAGGCAGAGGTAATGATGATGTCTCGTTAGATACCACCAATGTTGAGGTGAACCATGATTGGAATAAGGTACCGTGAGCACATATATATGTTATGTAACTCCTTATGATTACACAGGTACGTGGAGATTCTTGCCTTTGATCATAAATCAACTTAGAATCCTTGTATGCCAAACTTTTGATTTGGCCTTCTTTGTTGATCCATGTTTCTTGGATCAGTACAATACCCAGTTGTAATTTTGCAAACAACCTTGTAATCACGGCTGAAGCTCACTTCGTGCGATGCAGGTTAATCTGCGCTACATTCGTGAATGTGAAGGTGAAGTATTATAGAGGAGAGAGGCCGAGTTACTCAGCCTCTATTCATCCCACTCCTTTATCTCTCCCTGACCCTCTTCGACCACCATGGCAGTATCTTCCCCGGAACTCGAGCAGGTTTCTTGAGTCAGACCCGTGAACCCCAGGCAGCTTCGCCCAGTTTCCCGTGATGCAGAGGCGATCTCCGCATCCCTAGTTGCCCCAGCTGATCCGGAGGAGATCTCAAGCTGACCCAAGGTCAAGCTTTCGCCTTATTCCCTTTTTTCGGAGGTTCCAGATGTGGAGGGTATTTCCATGTCCTTTGAATCCTCCGTGGGGTTCTTTTTTTTGCAGCCCCTAGACGCACAAAAATTTAGTGCTTAACCTCCTGCCTTCAAAGCCTTCCCAGATTAGGGATCGATCCCAATCACTTTCAATTTCATGTCGGTGCTTCTTGGGAAGAAAAATACAATATTTCTGAATTTGAACCAATGTAATGCAACATGTCATAAGACTATTATATCATTGCAGACGAACAAACTTGATCGTATTCATACGATATGACTCCCACCGACTATTTCTTTTTCCAAAGCTCAAATTGCCACTTTGATGCAATCGTTTTCACTTAATATAAGACATAAAAAGAAGTCGCTGAAAATGCGTATTAAAAAAGTGCCGATAAATGGATTATCAGTAAGTATATTACTCCAGATCGGCCTAATTTGAAGTATATTTACACATTTTGACTATCATTGATTTGCTGGAAATTATATAGTAATTTTTCTTCGACTGTTTTCTGTTTAGAAAATCCTTTGCGTAACTCAGATTCCTTGAATTTATATGGTAATTTCACGGCTGGTCATGAATTTTATCATTTAGAATATTCACAATTTTTTATGATAACATAAAACAACTTACTCGTATTATGTAAAATTGGTCCCTTAATCGAGAAATTTCTCTGACCCAATTAGTGTATTATCGAACTTTTGAATTGTAAATTGAAAATAATAGTCGGGCTTCTGTAAAAAACTTTCCTCCTCTAAATAGCCTCAAAGGAAGAATAATTTACAGTACAATTTTTACAATATTGGTTTTTAATATTGTTTCTGAATTAAATTCTCTATGAAAAACTTATCGTATTCCCCTGTATTGATATCGTGCTTGTGTGTGAGTGGGTGAGAGAGTGCGTCGAAATTCACAGCAGGTGAGCGAGTACATTAAACCACCTCAAGACAATATCGATCAAACCCTTGGGTTACCTTAAGCACATTCCTAGCTAACAAATCCCGTTAGAAAACGTTCCTCAGTCTTGGAATTAATTTAGAAATGCAGTGCAGGTCTACTTGAGGGATAAATATGGAAACTTCTCACTATTCTACTTAATACTTTGTGAAAAAATTTTAATGTTTATATGTTTTTTCTAAGAAAAATACTTGAAACAATTTTGCTCGCAATATTAAAAGTAGATTTTTGACTTGATACATCTGAATAAATACTATATGTACAGGGTGTTTAAAAAAAGGTGGCCCCGTTAATAGGATTGGTAGAACACTGCAAAATAAGTTGGGGTTCTCCAATTTTCGTAACGGCATCTGTTCAAGATTCGAGGTACCTAAAAAATGATTGGTTATTTTTCGAATTAATAAAAAAATAAAACTAAAAATTATAAAAACTTACTTTTCGCGATGGCTCACAAAATTCCAATATAGGTTTCACCACTGATTGGAGATGGGATCGGGTGGAAAGGAAGTGGTTTATTCTATAGTCCAACCGGTTATCGAAATCTAAACCGTTTAAACTTAATTAGACCGTAAAAATGTATTCTCGATTCGCTACTTCGTTGGCGAACAAATTTAATAAGATCATCGTATTGTGGTATAGTATTTTGAGGAGTAACCAAATCAAAATCATCAATGGTTTTTTTGGGTAATTTTGAAAGAGCAATAATAAAAGTAAGTATCTAATTACATGGATAATTTAATCTTAAACATTTTAAGGCAGTTACAGCTTACAGCGGTATCAAAGGTTTCTAAAAACGATATTAAATTATTTGGACTTCCATTAGGCAAAGAGTGGAAATTCAAAATTTTATCTAAATACAAATCGGCTAGAAATTTTTTATCGTTGTAGGTATCTTCTAATAACTTTTAAATCGAATCATAATTATTAGGGGTAGCTTCAAATGCATTGCAGGTTACTAAAGCATTTCCAGATAGGCTTCCTAGATTAGATTAGAGTTGATTTTAACGGGGTTACAACGCACTAAAACCTAATGTTTATTGTGCTCCCCCTAGCAGAGCTGTTCTCGCTACTACTACAGCTCGCCTTTCAGTTCCAGGGTTCTAATGAACTCTAGTATTTGGGACGGCTTCAACGAGGTTAAATTCTCTCTCTTACAAGTTTCTTGTCCGAAGCATTTCTTGCGTTGGCTTGTAAAGGCGATGCAGTCTAGAACTAGGTGATCCGGAGTTTCATCCTTCTCCCCACGGAATCTACACGTCAATTTCCGCTAGACCTATTCTCATTAGGTGCTTCCTTAGGCGGCAGTGTCCTGTGAGAAAGTTCGTGAGGAGATGTAGATTATTTTTACTGAGGTCCAAATATTTTTTGGATCTAGAAGTGTCAAATGTTCCGCGGGAACTTTTTGGAATGTTCCAACCCGGGAAGGCACCGTCGCACTATTTTTGGGTTACAGCCCCACCTCTTACCAGCTAGATTTCTGTACGCCATCAAAGCTCTTATTGCTTTACTAGCAGTTATTTCAACATGCTTATTCCACAGAAGCTTACTGTCTGGTGTTATCCCTAGATATTTAACTTATTTCCATTCTACGATTTCCCCGTTTAAGGATATGGGTTTCATGGCTGGAAGTGTTCTTTTCCGGGTAAATGGAATTACTATGGTCTTGTTTGGGTTAATGTTTAGCCCCACTGACAAGCACCATTGCTCAATGATTCTGAGGCCCTTTATTAATAAATCACACAAGGTGCTCTCGAACTTGCCTCTGACTATTAGAACTATGTCATTAGCATAGCCCATACATTCGAAGCCAAGCTCCGTTAGCCTTAGAGCAAGTCATCTACTACGAGGCTCCATAGAAGGGGAGATATCACTCCCCCTTGAGGTGCCTCCCGAGTGTCTTTAACTGAGGTGGTTTGATTCCCCACCTATGTCTCAGCTATCCTCATCGTCAACAACTCATGCATCCATTTTACAATGGTTTCATTTATTCCTCGCCTTTTTAGTGCTTCTTTGACAGACACATGAGTTATATTGTCAAATGCTCCAGATATATCCAGTGATGCGCACATTGCGATTTCTTTGTTGTTCAGAGTTCTCTGGATGACTTCGGTCAGCTGATACAGAGCCGTCTCAGTTGATCGACCCGCCCTGTAGGCATGCTGACATTTATGAAGTGGTGTATTCTCCAAGTTCTCTGTTCTTATGTAGTTATCCGCTACATTCTCCATTGTTTTGAGTAGAAACGATGTTAGACAGATGGGTCCAAAAGATCGGGGATCAGTCCCATCTTTTTCCCTATTTTTGGTATGAAGGTTACCTTTGCCCTTCTCCATTTTCTAGGTATTAGACCCACTGCTATACTACTGTAATCTTCAGCAGGTGAGGAAGAATCTCCTCTATCCCTTGCTGCAAGAGTGCTGGGAATATTCCCTCCACTCCTGGTGATTTATATGGTTGAAAGGTAGGTACTTATTACCTATTCTAACCGTTCTCTGGTAAATATTTTCTTAGAAATGTCCCAATCTTCCTATTCCAGGATTTTTTGGTGTAATTAATTGCTATTTCAGTGCTTGTCGCTGGTTCACTACCTGGAAAGTGGGTTCTAAGAAGAAGAATCGATCGTTCCTCTTCCGTGTATGATCCGTCTGGCTTTTTCGGCGACATTGTGGGGTTAGTTTCCCCATTTGCCATTTGCCTTTTGTAGTCGGGCCGCTGTGTGAGTGGAAGTGATTTTTTCGCAAAAGGCTTGAAAATTAAGCCTTTTGGCCTTCCTAATCTCTTTATTATACTGAGTAAGCTTCTCAGTGTACCCCTGCCAATTACCGTCACGTTTGGTTCGAGAGAGAGCCGACGGACCTCTTTTCTGAGGTTTGATAGGTTCTCATTCCGCCAAGGAGTATCCTTTTCTGAACGAGCTTTAGACAGTGGGCAACTGGAATTAAATGCTTCCATTATTGTCTCACTGATCTGTTCGACTCTTTGTTCCAGGTCGTGGTGCGAGTGATTTACCCCATTCACTTCGACGTGTTCTAAATTGTCCTTCAGATTGGTCTTGTAAAGAGACCAATCGAGGTGGTATCTCCCTGTATCCTAAATTCAATATCCTATGGTCGGAAAGTGATGGCTCGCTCATCACTCTCCAATCTTTTATATTTTTCCTAGCAGCAACATTAACAATTGTTACGTCCAGGACCTCTTCTCTTGCTCTCGTGACAAAAGTGGGGGTTGTCCCCACGTTTATGGTCTCAAGGTTATTTGCTAAAAGATATTCTAATAAACAATCACCTTTTGCGTTGTTGTTAGTGGTTCGCCACACGGTATTGTTTGCGTTGGCTTCCTAATAAATATTGCAATTTCTCTACTTTAGAAAATTCCACTTTACCGTGTACTAAATATTTAAAGTTTTCATAAAATAAAGGCCAAACGGAAAGATATTCTCCAAAAATTTTTATAAGTTTAAGTTTAGACATACGCATTCTTGAATCTATGGCGGCATTAGAAGTTGCTACAGGATTTTGAGTCGGTGTAGACAAAAATTTAGAAGCTATATAATCAATCGTACAGTAGAGCTCATCAAAAGCATTTAAACTATAGTAATTTGGACGCTCATCAGGTTTAAGTTTGTGTTACAATTTCTTCGACTACTTGGCGATATTCCTGCACAACATGTGAAAATGTTGTGTAACATATTGAAAAGTTTTCTAATTTGCTACTAGAATTTGAGTGTCTATCGAGTTCCTTCGCGGAATCAAAACACTTTTGACCCTTCTTCTTTCTTTTCCTGGCCCTACAACTCTGGATGAGTCTTGGCCGCATCCACTATCGCCCTCCATCTTCATCGATCTTGTGCTTCCATTTCCCACTGTTGAACTCCCATTCTAGACACATCTGCTGCGACGGCATCCTTCCATCTTTTCCTGGGTCGGCCTATTGATCTTCTACCATCTGGTCTCTCAAGGAATACTATTTTTAACAATCTGTAGTCCTCTGATCTTAATACATGCCCTGCCCATCTTATTCGATTAGCCTTTATATGTTCTCACTACCATGCAGCGCTGACAACTCAGCATTGTGGCGTCTTCTCCAGTGCCCTGTTGCCTCATCTTGTTGCGGTCCAAATATCATTCTAAGAACCTTCCTTTCATAGACAAGAAGCTTATCTATTTCCCGTTGATTACGGGTCCAGGTTGCGCTGCCATATGTAACCACCGGGCGAATAATTGACTTGTATATTGTTAATTTGGATTGTCTTCTTAACAATTTAGATCTCAAGAGCGTTGTAAGAGAATATAGTGCCCTATTTCCCGCCATTATTCTTGCTGAGATATCTCTTTCTACTCTATTATCATCTGTAATTATCGCTCCTAGGTACTTAAACTCCTTAACCACTTCAAAGTTGTACTCATTAATGGAAATATTCTGTCTGACTCTAGGTCCCCCGTATCTATATCATCAGCAAAAGCCAACAATAGTTTTGAACCCTGCTTAGCAAAACCTTCAGTCAGTTCCGATGTTATTTTACCAACCGCATACTCCAAGGCGAAACTGAATAGCAACGGTGAGAGGGGATCTCTTTGTCTGAGTCCTGATGTTACCCTAAATGGAGTTGATGTTCTGCTTCCTATCCTCACCAGTGCATATGAGTTTACCATACACATTCGTGTTAGCTCCACCAATTTCCTTGGAATGCCCATTTGTAGCATTGCCACCCACAACCTGCTTCTTTTTATAGAGTCATATGCTTGCTGGAAATCAACAAAGATTTGGTGAACATCCCGGTTGAATTCCCAGTTCTTTTCTAATATTTGTCTGATCGTGAATATTTGATCTATCGTTGACCTTCCCGGTTGAATTCCCAGTTCTTTTCTAATATTTGTCTGATCGTGAATATTTGATCTATCGTTGACCTTCCAGCACGAAACTCGCATTGATAGTCGCCGATAACGTCTTCCGCATAAGGGGTCAACCTTTTCAGTAATATGGTTGCCAATACTTTGTATGTTGTGTTCATAAGTGATATTCCTCTATAATTTCTAAATTCTTCTTTGTTTCCTTTCTTATGTATAGGTATTATGATACTTCCGCTCCAATCTTTAGGCATTTTCTGTTGTACCCATATATTCAGGATCATTTCATATGTTTTTCGGTGTAAAACATTTCCTCCATTTATTTACAACTCTGCATTTATACCATCATTGCCTAGTGCTTTATGATCTTTAAGATATCGCATTTTTTACTTCTTGGAGTGTTGGTGCAGGTATTATTATATCCGCTGAGTGGAAGGTAATGTCTTCTTCTTCTGTCTCCCTTTCAATATTTAGTTAATTGTTTAAAGTACTCCTTCCATCGTTCAACAATATCCGTTTCAGTCATTATCAGTTCTCCACTTTCATTTCTCTTGCCTTTCGTTCCTCCTACACTCCCATTCCTCCTCACTCTCTTTACTTTCCGAAAGGCCTTCCTTGTCTGATTCATTCCTCTATTACTGTCTATTTCCCGTATTTGGTGTTCAAGGTAGTTCTTCTTTTCAGTTCTGGGTAATCTCCTTGTCTGTGCTCTTGTTCTGTGAAATTCTTCTTTATTCTCATTCGTAGGGTTTATTAGCATTGTCAGTCTCTTATTTGTTTTCAATTCCAGCACCCTTACCGAAAAGAATTTCCCGCAGCGCAATCAATTGATCTAATTTAAGTTCATTTGGTGTAGGAACAGTAGGCATCTTTCAGTTAAATAAATAAATGTTCAATAAACAATATCAATTTAAGGCGAATCGATTTTAAATTTCTAGGAGTTACAAAAACTTGTCTACCTATTCCTGATAACAAGTTCTACCTGAATTAAACAAAACTAAAATGTATTTAATATTTTAATAGAACATAAATTTTATGAAAAAATTATTTATAATAAACAGTTTCCAATTAAATATACGTTAGATATTATGTGAAAATCGGTATACAGACACATGAAATATATATAATGTCTTAGCTAAGAATGGATAAATTTTATACGACTATAGGTTTGTTCTCACAGGAGTCACAAACCATCAGAAACAGTCAGGATTCTGCGCAATACATTTCTCTGCGTTCATACATAAGTTTCTGATTGTTTGAAAACAGCTGGACGATGTTCACACAGGTTTGACTGATGGTTTTCCAACTTTCTAACGTCCAGCTATTTTCAAACAATCAGAAACTTATGTATGAACGCGGAGAAATGGATTGCGCAGAATCCTGACTGTTTCTGATGGTTTGAAACTCGTGTGAGAACAAACCTTTTGAGTAGCAGCCAACTAAAATATTTTACGGTCTATAGAATTGTTACTACAAATAATTATATAGGTATGAGTCTTGAATCAGTAGCTAACCATGACGATTAATGTAATTTTAAGTAAATTTGAATTATCTAGGGTCGAAGTGACTAAAATTGTACCCCGAGGTGTTTTTATATCGGCCTCTCATAGAGGGAGCTGGTTACACGGTTCGTACTGAGTACTTTTAAACACAACTTTTTAAAATTAACTGTCTCGACCCTTACTTCGTGGAATCTACACATATTAGTGTTTTAGATTAAACTCGCTGTTTCTAGCTAATTCCACAATATAATGAAAATTGTTGAAAATTCTAAAAAATTGACAATTGTTTCGATAAATCAATACCATGGTCAGAATGACAGAAGCTACCTGATGTTTAGTAGTTATTTTTGGCTAGACAAAGAAGTGACCTAACTTGTGATTGACTTAATATATGTTAATAGAAAAAAGAAGAAAATGTGATATTAGAAATAGTGAAGCTTAGATATTATTAGCCCTATGGTGATATCCTGGATATCATTTTCCCAATTAAGATCAGTATAACTGTGCAATGATATAGAAAACCAGGAAAACTATATCTGCTTATCTTTACAATTATCACTTAAGAAGACAGTTTATTAGTGGAGAACTCCCTAGATTTATCAGTTCATTGACAACTTCATATTGTGGGTTTCTTAAATGTCTTCTAATTTCCAATTTTTCAAGGAAATCCAGTTCTTGTTTCTTTTCACAAATATGCATCACTTCTAGTTCTGTGTTAGGTGTCAATGAATGATTGGTGTCAAGTAGATGTTTTGCGTTCTCCTCTTTAATAATGGGATAGCCAAATGCGGGAAGTTGTATTCACTTGTATGTTAATGAGCTCTGAAGGACCAATCGTATATTACGATAATGACTGCTTCTATATGTATATGAATTAGTTGTTATATTAAATGAAAATCGATGATCACATGTACTTTTTCTATATATTTGTATTATTTTACATTTTGTTCATATTGCGTCGCAACTAAGAATATCACAGCTGCTTACTATACAATGCAATCGATATCTTTTTAGTTATTTATGATTAATTCATGACAAGATGTGACATTATATTTTTTTATGTTTTTTTGTTACTTGACTAACAACGGCTTTTTGTATGATGAAATTAAATTAAAAAATGGGTTGTTATGGATATTTTTATATGTCGTTCAAGGTGGGTGGTAACAAGGAGAGTTATGTGAAGATGTAGCCAATGGGGAATAGGGATTTAAATGAAACCGTCATACGACTGTTGAAAACTCAGGCGATGCATGTATTTTTGTGGACAAAAGAAATTGTTATATAGTTTTCTGTGGTTTTTTATATGGAAGGAAGTTTGAAATGGGTTTTGTATGGTTAAATACATATTAAATATGTGGGAAGAATGATATTTTTATTTTATGATATATACGGAATATATAAATTATGATATACAGGGTGAAGACAAAGTAAGAATTTACAGTAGGAATTTGAGTGTTAATTCAAATTCGTACATTATAACATTTTGAGGTTAAATTTTCTAGTCAAAATTTTATGTGAACTCAAACATATTTCAATTTTACACCAAGACTGTACTCTTGCCAAAACTCAATACTGTGTACCGTCTTCGGAATATTTTGATTTGAAAACAGGAGCAGAAGGAGAAGCTCCGATTCATCGGCATTCAAGTCCATGCGATTTCAATCCCTAACTGATACTCAACCGCTTAGAACAGTGATTCCCAAAGTGGAAGCTACCGACCCTTGGTAGGCGCTGTAGCGATCCAGGGTGGCACTGATGGCCACAGGTGTAATTGGAGGGCTATGAATAACTCTAAGGAGGCAGTGAACGCATAAAAGAAAGACAAGAACATTTTTATAAAAATGATTTATGTATTCTGCACATAAAACTCAATTTAGCCGAATGCATTCACAGTACACTGTATCATATATCGTCAATATGTAGTTGCCAAAAATCTAAGAGCATGACTACAAAATTCATTACAATATGTAATTAAAGCTATTAACGCAATCAAAAGCAATTCATTGAATGACAGTGTATTTAAACAGCTTTATATTGAAAACGTTCAAAAGTTCTTAATTGCGTTTCCTTCATCATATTTAGTGGAACGTGGATTCAGTGCGGTAACCAATTTATTAACAAGAAAAATGAAAATGATTTCAAAGAGTCAATCGCGGTGATTACTGCTGACGAAAGTAGAGCCAAAGATTACTATATTGGTAGCAGAATAGCAGGTTCAACCTTCTCATTAACCCTGCAGTAGACGCCCCTAATTTTATGACATTAGTAGACGCGTCCGGACTCACAGTCCGATTACAAAAAAATAATTCAATTACTTGTAAAGATGAACTTTATTACAAAATTTACTACTTCTACTTAACTTAGATATCACAAAAATGAATAAGAACACTGGTTAATTATAAAGAAATTATATAAAACGTTATAAAAAATACTTACATCACAATTTATCGTTAATATGTTCCTAATTAAGTGTTATTTGAAATAGTTAAAGAAAAATTTTTGGGGCTTCGAGTTCAAAACGAACGATGGACGTCAGCACACAATCATTATACATTTTTTTGACGTTATAAAAAATACTTACATCACAATTTTTTTGTCCATTAGAATAGTTGAAGAACATTTAGAGGCTTCGAGTTCAAAACGAACGATGTGCATCGGCGCACAATCGTAATCTTTATGAATTTTTTTGACGTTATAAAAAATACTTACATCACAATTTTTTGTCAATTGGTTTCTAATTAAGTGTTCTTTGAAATAGTTAAAGAAAATTTGGAAAAATTTTGGGGCTTCGAGTTCAAAACGAATGATGGGCGTCAGCGCACAATCATAATATTTATGAATTTTTTTGGACGTTATAAAAAATACTTACAACACAATTTTTCGTTAATAGGTTCCTAATTAAGTGACATTTGGAATAGTCGAAGAAAATTTGAAAACATTTTAGGGGCTCGAGTTCAAAACGAACGATGGGCGTCAGCACACAAACGTAATCTTTATTAAATTTTTTTGACGTTATAAAAAAGACTTACATCACATTTTTCGTTAATAGGTTCCTAATTAAGTCTCCTTTGGAATAGTTGAAGAAAATTTGAAGAAATTTTGGGGCTTCGAGTTCAAAACAAACGATGTGCGTCGGCGCACAATCGTAATCTTTATGAATTTTTTTGACGTCATAAAAAACTTGCATCACAATTTTTTGTCAATTGGTTTCTAATTAGGTGTTGTTTGTAATAGTTGAATATTTTTCTTTATTTTTGGATCTTCGATTTAGAATCATGAAATATGTACAAGAACAACTAATTGAAAACTTTTTATTCACTTAATCTTTAATTTTTGGTAGTAAAATTATGTAGCTTATTAAAATGTCATTATATGTCTCATATATTAACATTTTTTTGCAAAAGTACAGTTTATTCTGTAAAAAAATATTCGTGGATGGTTAAAAAAAATCCGTGGCTAACTTCACACGGGTAGTAAAGTTGTCCCACCACGACAATTTTCGAAAAAAATATAGGGCAGTGGGGTATACTCATAATGCGCGCTCATTTGCACCGCCAAAAAAAACAAAATTACCCCCTAAATATATAATATGTTACCCCTAGCTTATACCATTTTTGTGTTATTAAATGTTGAAAATCTTAGTTTAATTATTAATAATTGAAGATCTGATCCCCCAAAAATAAATTCGACGGGATCGTATCTGACGGCACTTCTCTTTACAAAAATTTCAAATTTTCTATTAAAAACTTGTCATACAAACAAAGCGTACGCCATTGTCTATATTTCCTGATACCTATTTCAACGAAAATTCAGCTTTCCCTTTCATTGGTAGACTTCTCTCGATGTTGATACAAATTTTATGGAAACCACCGTTGAATTAGAAATTCTTGAGAGATCCGAAATGTGAAAATTTTCAATTTAATTTTGTCGAGAATTATTTTCTGGAATTAAAGCGAAATATACGAATCGAGGGGTCCGTGCACACGTACCTTGTGGCGTGTTAAAATTTATGTTCAAAATTAATGACACGGAAATAAGTTTTCATCCTCCCGAGACTTTATTTTGTACAATGATCCTATTAAATTACATCATATAAACCTTTAGTAGGCATCTAAACTTGGAGTATAAGTTATCTGAACATGGTTAAAACTATTGTAAGGAGCTATTTACTCTAGTTCCGTTGCGGCTCTATCAGAATTTCCCAATTTTACTCGGAAATTTAAACCATGTTTATCAATCAAAAAGTTTTATCAGTAGTAACACCATCAGTATGTAACTAAACTTTTGAATTGAAAACTTTTGATAAAACAGTAATGTTGTATACAGGATATCACAGATTTAAAGTTCGCAGTATTGAAAAAGTATAGAACATCGCTAAAATTAGCAGAATAAACTATGTTATGGATTATCAGCATTCTACAATTGTAATATTCATGAAATTTGACATTTTTAAGCTATAAAGCCGAATGTTCTGTTATTTGACGTATCAAAGTATTTGAAGTTAGGAAACCTTAGGAACTAGCCAATACATAGTCGCAGAAGTGTTACAGTTGAACAACAGAATCGTTTTATTTGCCAAATCGCTAGAAGAAATCGGAATGTTTCTAATACAGCGTTAAGGCAACAACTTCTAGAAGTCATACTGCCGTCTTTAGGAAAAACACCGTAAGTACAAAAATGATGAAAATTGAATTAAGCTCGAAAATCAGCTCTAGACAGCTTATATTATATATTTATATTAGAAAAACACCGTATTTACTACCACAAATATATATATCTCAGCACTAAAGGCCCAGTTGGCCCATGGCTTGGTTTGTGATTTTTTTCCAGACTCTTCTGTCCCTTGCCTTTTCTCTCCAATTAGTAATACGGCTCTGTTCTATGTCCCTAATTACTTCGTCTTTCCATCTTGCTTTTGGTCTACCTCTTCTCTTTCTATTAATTATTTTCTTTGATATTCTATCGTCATTCATCCTCATGATGTGGCCTAGCCATCTAAGTCTTTGTCCTTTAGCAACTGCGATTATATTTGGTTGTTTAAATAACTCTAGTATTTCTCTATTTGTTCTTCTTTCCCATCCTTCCGTTGTTCTCATTCCTCCATATATTTTCCTTAATATTTTCCTTTCCCATACTCATAGCAGATTCTGTTCTTTTATCCTCAATGTCCATACTTCACTTGAAAATAATATTATAGGTCTAATAATTGTTTTGTATATGCCTATTTTGAGATTTCTGGAATGCACGCATCGATTCCCTACCATTATTCTTCTTTGTATTTATCTGTTTATTTCTGGTTTTCTGTAGAATTTTGTCCCTAGATATGTAAACTGCGAATTTGTAACGTTTTCCTGTTTCTGTTGTTATGTTTAAAGTACTTTGCTGTCCATGTCATATATTTCGTCTTATTTTCATTTATTTCTCATCCCACCTGAAGTGCCATCTTTTCTAATTCTAATATTACTTTCTGTATTACTTTTTTCCCTCTGATTACGATTACTAAATCATCTACAAAGGCTAGAGATCGATGTTTTTTATTATACAATAACGCATAACTGTTAATTTCGGCTTTCCTTATGACATATTCTAGTGCACAGCTGAACCATATCTCCCTGCCTTACAACTTCTTGCACGTTGAACTTGTCGGATGTTCTTGTTCCTACCGTCACCATATTATCCGTTTCTTTTAATGTTAGTTTTACTAATCTAAAGAGTTTCCCTTTTATTTCTAGTTCGTTTAAGGCTGTATATAGTTGTTTTCTCTTTATTCTGTCATATGCTTGCTTAAAGTCTATGAATAGCACATATGTTTCTTTATTATGTTCGTAGCTTTCTGTCTGTAGCTCTCTCAAGGTAAATATCTGATCTATAACTGATCTTCCTTTTCGCAATCCACACTGGTATTCTCCTATTTCCTGCTCCAATTTCCTAGAAATTTTATTTTTGAGATGTGTGGCTAAGATTTTGTATGCAACATTTAACAGAGCGACACCTCTGTAGTTTGTACAATCCATTTTTTCTCCTTTTTTTATAAATTGGAATTAGTACCGCTTCATTCCAGCCTTTGAGAAATCTTTCTTGCTTCCAAATTTTTTCAACCAGCTGGTGTATCCACCTGCTTATGGTTTTGCCTCCATATTTAAGCATTTCTGCTGTTATCTGGTCATTCCCTGGACTTTTGTTGTTTTTTTAGCTTATTTATTATTTCCTCAATTTCGGTTAAAGTTGGTGGGTCTTCTATATATTGGGTGTTTTCTTCTCCTAGATTTTCCCATTCTATCTCATATTCCACGTTCCTCGCAGGACTTAATAGTTCTTTAAAATATTCCTTCCACATTTCTATAATCTCTTGCTCATTTCCTATTAATTTCCCCTCTTTATTTTTGTAATACACCGGTCTCTGTGGGTAGCCTTTTCTTTCTCTTTTGATTACCTGGTACAGACTTCTGATTTCTTTATTATTGTAACTTTCTTCTATTTATGTCAGAAGCTTTTCTGTATACTCTCTTTTCTTATACCTTATTAATTTTTTACAGTGCTTCCTCTGTTATGTGTATGTTTATTTTGATTCACGTGTTTCTTTCTGCATCATTTCTAGCCTTCTGGCTTCTCGTATCTCTATTTCTTTTTGGCATTCTGCATCGAACCTCTTTTTCCTTCCTGATGGAGTTTTTTCGTGGATGTGTCCAATTGCTACTTCTGTGCATTTTTTTATGTTTGGCCAGATACTCTCTATGTCATTTGTATAGTGAGCTCTCCGTGTAGCATAATTATTTATCATTTCTGTATACAGCTTTCCTTCTTCCTGTTTTGTCAATCTACTCCTTGTGTTTTGTTTCTTCTTATTCCTTTTTCGATTGCTTTCCTACCAAAAAGTGGTCAGTGTCTGCATCTGGCCCTCTATAACTTCTGATATCTGTTATACACTTGTCTTCGCCTTCGTATATTAATACATGGTCTATTTGATTGGTGTATGATCCGACAGGTGATCTCCAGGTGCCTTTATATATTTATTTCTTTTCAAAATATGTGCTTTTTATTCGCATACCCTTTTCTTCTGCGAAAATGATCAACAGCTGGCCGTTTTCATTTGTGTGTTCATGTTTACTAAATCTACCTATTGTGGGCTTGTATATCTCTTCTTTCCCTACTTTTGTATTCGCATCTCTTAGGATTATTTTTAAGTTATATCTCGGGATTCTTTCAAATATATTATCTAGTTCCTCGTAGTAACTTTATTTACCTTCTATATCCGTTCCTTCCGTTGGGACGTGTATATTTATTAATAATATCTTTTGATATTTTCCTTTTAATCTAATCCAGCATAGTCTTTCAGAAACCGGTTTAAATTCAACTATGGCATGTTTAATTTTCATACTTACGAGAAACCCATTACCCAACCTTCTGTTATCTCCTCCACTGCTAAATAATATGTAGTCGTCTATTTCAATAACTTCCTTTCCTTTCTGTTTTGTCTGTTGTAATGCTATGAGATCGTAGCCATACTTCTTAATTTCTTCCGTTACTTGTTTCATTGCTTACTCTTCATATGTTCCCCTGACGTTCCATGTTCCTATCCTTAAATTCCCTTTTAGTTTATTCCCTGATTTTTCTTTATTTACTCTCTCTCTCTCTCTCTCTCTCTCTCTCTCTCTCTCTCTCTCTCTCTCTCTCTCTCTCTCTCTTACACATATTCTTAAAGTGCGGTCCAAACACTTTCGATCAGATTTAATTCCGGGTGATAAGGGGGTAGGTAACCTTAAAATTTGCAATCCATGTCGAATAAACAATTTATCAATTTTATAAGTTTTATATTGCGGTTTGTACATTTTTGCAACGTTATAAAGATCCGGTTTTAACATTTGTTCACTGTAATATATGTTTTTTAAATGTTGTTTAGTCTAAGCAGTCGTAGGTAATTTTTCATTTAGAACATTGTGATATGGGGCGTTATCAATTATCACAACAGCGTTTTTTGGTAGGTTTGGAATAAGTTTTCCTTATACCCACTTCTCATCATTTTCGTACGCCATTTCATTATGATAATCTCCTGTTTTTGACTGGAAGTTCCACATAATACCTGCATGCACAATGATGAGCCTATTACCTTTTGAAACGGGTTTTCTTAATCCTTCGTTACTCTTGTTGCTCCATCCTTTAAGGTGCATGTGACATGAATGAATGTATTTTCATCCATATAAATGGTTCTTAAATATAGTAGGCGTAAATGTCTGATTTCGTGACGTCCCATTAACAAATTTCTGTTGTTTTTCATGTTGGTCCAACGAAAACCCAAAGAATATATTTGTTTCCGCAGAGATTCGGGACTTCCTGCAAAGCCATAATTATCTGCAAAGGTTTGGTGTACATTTCTTAACGTGGGTACTTTTTTCTAGGATATGTGATAATTTATTATGCACCTTCTAAGCATATTTTGTCGAATTGGATACTGGACGTTCTTTGTTTTTAGTAGGCACATCAGTGTCAGCATTACTTCCTGCCAGAGCTTCTTTTATAATACGGGAAAGCGTTCTTTGGCTAACTTTCGTAGCAGCAGAAACTCGTTCAATGACCTGACAATAAAATAAGTCGATATAAATGTTGTATTAAAAGTTTTACTCATGTGTATTTTTATGCAAATAAAATGAGGAAGTAGTTGAATTTGTTTTCAGTGACCGTTCTTTGAAATAAAAATTTTTGTCGTGGTTTTCGGCAATTTAAAAGAAGTATGAAATTCAAAAATACTATATTACGTTTCAGTTCATTAGTTGTTTTAAACGATCTTTAGATTTTAGTTCAAACATATTTTAATACGACCAAACCGCAATTGTAACTGAAATCGGAAGATGGTTCAAAACAAATAATAAAACCGAAACGTAATAGAGATAGGTATGAAATCAGTATAATAATTATAATTATAAGCTAAAAAGCCTAATGTCACTTTTTTAAATCGTTTAACAAATAAATATTTTATGTACGAAAATCGATTTAAAAAAATTACTATCGAGTGTAAATTGGTTAAATAATTACTTTGGTTTAAAAATTTTATTTAATGGAATTGTCGACTTGCCATTGTTTGCCTCTTCGGTCATGAAATTTAAAACGTTCATAATTATTTCACGACACTGCTCACTCAACTTTTTATTAACCACTTTACTTTCTGGAGTCGCCATTACAAGTTAGTATTTCACAACCCCGGTAATCACACTTTTCTGTGAACTGTACTGTCGAAACGAAGCTTACACATTCTGCCAGCGAAGTGAGATCTTGCAATCCGCATACGTCTTTGCTACGGCGCATCGGACGTTGCCAAACTTCCGATTGCCAAAATTAATTCGCCAACCTGTGTTTCAGTGGAAACCATTCGAAAAAAACTTTGTACCCGTCGGTTATACAGCAGAAGACAGTTACTAGCTCCTGAGTTGTCCATGCAAAATAGAAATGACCGACTAAATTGGTACCTTTAACATCAAAACTGGACACTTGAAAATTGGCAAAATATCCTTTTTTCAGATGAAACCAGAGTGGGTCTCAGAACAGATGACTGTCGAACTCGGGTTCTTCGAGTTTCAAGAAGAGAAGCTAGACATCAGACTGCCAGATCTATCCCAAAATATAAAGGAGGAACTTTAATGTTCGGGGGAGATATTATGATCGGAAAAAAAACTCATTTGCTTCCCTTCCAACCAACTTTAACTGATAGGAGATATGTTGATTTGGTGTTAGAACTAGTAGTTATGCCTTGTAGAGGTGCAATTGGGGATAATT
Organism: Galeruca laticollis; assembly: GCA_963921935.1. Lineage (NCBI taxonomy): Eukaryota > Metazoa > Arthropoda > Insecta > Coleoptera > Chrysomelidae > Galeruca > Galeruca laticollis. The sequence continues at coordinate 108,496,190 of OY998181.1, forward strand.
TTATCTTCATGCATGACACTGGACTTCCACGTACTAGCAAAGGGCTAGAAAATTTATGAAAACCCAAAGTGTAAGAACTTAAACCGATCTGCAACTGCACCCAAGTCCCATTGAAAACTTGTGCGATCAGCTCCAAGGAAGGATCGTCGAGATAAACCAGGAAATGGGGCACAACTCATTCAGAGAGCATCAGCTTCCCTTCCAACCAACTTTAACTGGTAGGAGATATGTTGATTTGGTGTTAGAATTAGTAGTTACGACTTTTAGAGGTGCAATTGGGGATAAATGTATCTTTATGCATGACAGTGGACTTCCACATACTAGCAAAGGGCTAGAGCATTTCTGAAAACACACGGTGTAACAACTTAAACCGACCTGAAACTGCACCTAAGTCCCATTGAAAACCTGTGCGACTAGCTCCAAAGATGGATCGTCGAGATAAACCAGGAAATGGGGCACAACTTATTCAGACAGTATCGCCAGAATTTGAAAAACATACCCGAAGAAAGGGGATTACCAAAATTACCCGTTTTATTTTTTTTCTTGTTTTTACCATAACTTTACTTCCAATTTTACTTATTGAAGATCAAAACAAAAATAGCATTACGTTTAATTTTGTTAATATATCAATTTTTCAAGTTGTATGTATTTTTATTTCGTTAAAGGTAGATAAAAACCCAATTTCAATTATACATTAAAAAATAATTATATTTCATGTATATTACAAAATAATAGGTGATTCCATAGTATAAGTTTGGTTGTGTGTATATACACTGTGTTATTTATAAAATACGACATAGGGTTTCCTGTACAAAACTGTCAAACGCGTGAGCTAACTTTTTTACCAAATTGCGTTCGAGAAAAATACTAACAGATTTGAAAAGGTCGTTAAAAAATAAATTCAAATGCACTTTTAATTTCCTTACTTTCGGTCTGGTTTACTAAGAAAATGCATAATTATGTTTTTAAAAGTCGTACGCCATTTTTATACAACCTTGGAATACTAACGACCGGCGCCGATGTGGCCGAGTTGGTACTGGGTTCTCAAAATTTAAAGTTGAACGTAACGAGTCGCGGTTCGCTCCCGCAGTGTGTCTGAAATGTTTTTTTTTTCATAATCTTTGTCCAAAAAGTAATTTTAAGTAGAGATATTTAAAATAAGAAATTTTTTTTAGGTTACAAATTTATTTATTTAATTAAATGTTCAAATTGTTTTCCGTTTGCTGCTAAACAGTGTCCCAAACGATCATAAAAGTTCCGCCGTACATTATTAATAACAGTTCTACTAATTTTCCGGCATTCATTAATAATAATATTTTTCAATTCATCTTCTGTCTCCGGTTCATATTCTGCTACCTTATTTTTTATGAAACCCCATAAAAAGAAATCGGGGGGTGCTAAATCTGGAGATCTTGCCGGCCAATTTATTGTACCCCCTCGACCTATCCACGTATTTGGGAAAATAGTATCAAGGTATTCCCGTACTTCCCTACTGGAATCAGCCGGGCAACCATCATGTTGATACCATACTGAAACATTTCTAGGTGCGGCATTTGAAATTGGGGTCCTATTTTATTTTGGAGAAGATTCAAATATTCTTGGCCATTGAAGTTATTACTTAGGAAGAGAGGACCAATTATTTTATCACAAAATATGCCGGCCCATACGTTTACTTTTTTCTTGTATTGGGTATGAGACACTTTTATTATACATGGATTTATTGTATCCCAATACCTTTGATTTTGTTTGTTAGTTTTTCTCTTTAAAACAAAACTAGACTCGTCGGTAAAACAGATGTATCTTAAAAAATTCCCATTTCGGTTGGCTTTGTCTATCATAATTTCGCAGAAAAAGTGTCTATTAAAATAGTCTTGCTCAAAAAGTTCTTGCACATCATGAATTTTGTAAGCTTTGAACCCGTTTTATCTTAGAACACTGTGTACTTTAAAAATACCAACATTTAAATCTCGTGCCACGCGTTTAATGGTGGTCCTAGGGTTTTAGACAAAAGCCAACAAAATGGACAGGTCAATCTTCATTAGTGTTGTTTGATTTATTCGTCGCTGTTCCGGTTTTAGGCACACCGTTGTTTCAAATTGTTTAATAATTTGATGTATTCTGTTATGCGGTAGTCTGACCATTGGACATATTAAATGAAAATTGTTTAATATTGCGACTTCTGTGACCGCCAAAACACATACAAACAATTTGCACAGTTTCTTCACGAGTAAGCATTTTACAACGAGAAGAAAAATAAATAATAATTAACTGATAAGAATTAAAAACTACCAAAAATATAAACAAAAAAATAAATTAAATAATGGGAAAACACGAACAATTTTAAATGAAATTATAACTATTATAATAAATTAAAAATTATTAAAAAAATAATCTAAACTTAAAACCACAAATGAACATTCATACTTTCACAAGTACACTAAAATAACAAATCTAATCGCTTCAAAAATACTTATTCGCTCCAAATATTACAAATTGTCAAGAATGAAAAGACATTATTTGGAAGGCTACCTATAGTCTATTTCTTAATGTCTGACAGCACAGTAGCCTCATTAAATATTCAAATAGAAAATTATCTTTTAGAGTGATACTAAGAATTTTACTAGTAAATACTAAAAATCTAATGCAAAACAAGTAGGTGTCTGTATTGGTTATCTGTACATCCCTGTTTCAGCTCAAAATACAATATGGCAATAAAACTGAACAATGCCAGCAAAAGGATAAACAGTGCGGCAGATTACGATATTAGTTCATTTTGCTTATTTAATTAGATTCGGTCAACATTACAGTTGAAATAAAATTCATTCGTTTAGGCCTATTAACAAGTTACATTTACATTTTTATTAAATTAAATTATTTAAAGAAAATATAGTTTAATTCTCATAATTCAAATTTATTGACAATTAATTAATGTATATTAAGTAAAGTAAACATACGATTTATAGGAAATATAAAATTCAATCTATAGTATCTGTTTTTGATTATATTTTAATTGAACTTCGTCAACTGGCGTGGACATTCAACTAAATAAATAATCTTAATCTGACAAAGTTAATGTCGAAATTAATAATTTATTATGTACAAGTTTACAAAATGTTACAAAGTTGAGTTGTGAACGCTGAATTTCTATGGTTTCAGACCGGAAGACACTTTCTGTTTCGATTTGATAAAATTTAAACTAACTTTGTTATTGAGCGCTGAGCTCGATTCGATGAGTGTGTAAAACTCGCGTCGATGAATGTAAAACTCGCGTCTAGAAGTGTAGAACTGACGAGTGAAAAACTAACTTGGTTGTTGAGCCTTGCGCTCGTTACGATGAGTTAAAAACTTTGCTTTTGAGCGTTGCGCTCGACTCGATGAGTGTAGAACTTGATGTTGAGCGTTGCGCTCGTTTCGATGAGTTTGTAGTACTTGATGTTGAGCGTTGCGCTCGTTTCGATGAATTAAAAACTAACTTCGTTGCTGAGCATTGCGCTCGATTCGATGAGTATGAACATGATGTTGAGCGTTACGCTCGTTTCGATGAGTTTGTAGTACTGATTTCTTCACGTTGTGAGACGTGTTAAGTAGAAATCTGCGAGGGGTGTGTTTACACGTGGATTGGGTTGACCAAACGAAAATAAATATTTCCTATTGGCCAGCATCACCTGACTTGTCGGTTTTTTCCAGACAAGATTCAACTATGGGTGCCGCCAATAGTAAGTTGAGTTTCTATTGAATACAACAATAGCAATTGTAACCTATTTACTCAGAAAGGTAATTCAAAAACGTTTTTCATGTCTTCCGAACCTCGACCATAAAATACTTGCAGAATTGACACTAAAATTAAGGTTTTTACAATCCAGTATACAAATAGGGTGAAACGTGCTTTTTTCTCACTTCTTAACTATAGGACAATGTCGACTTTCAAAAAGGTGTCATTCATCTGCCCATACAAAAGAATTTACAATCATTGTTGGAAAACGTGATATTTACAAAACATTCTGAAAATAAAAATAAAATATCCTTTGAATTTACTACAATAAAAAGATCTTATCAATTCTGCAACATATTTCTACAAAGCTATAAACTAAAATGAATTTACGCCTTAAATATATACAATAAAGAAAGGAAGGCATACAAATGTCTCACATATTTTAAATATGTCTTAACAAATAAATTTCAAGATTTCACAATCTTGAACAGTATCATCCTCTTCGCTGGCCATACAAGAATCATCCGAAGACTCGTCGAGAGAGATCACTATCGGTTCTATAGTTTGTTCTATGAGGTTATCTAAAACCCACATTTTCTCTTCCTCGTTAATTACATGATTCACAGCATCTCTCCAGTTCTCTTCAGTTATTGTTGTCAATGAGTACTTCATGAGCTCACGAACATCTTTCATTTTAAATGTTTTATTATGTCTAGCTACATAACCTTTCATTTGGGCCCATATTAACTCTATCGCATTTAATTCACAATGGTATATCTTTCACGATTTACCAGTTTCTAATATCAGCTTTTCTCCAAGAGGTAGATGGAAGATTTTCTGTTAATCGCAAATGATAAGTGGCATTGTCCATAACGATTACCGCATTATTTGGAATTAATTCGACCATTTATGTAAAACAGATCTGCAGTCATTTTTTCATGATAGTCTTTGGTTGATGTTGACTGAAACTCCAGTAAACCACCTTCAACGAACCCTTGATAGCATCCAATATGCGTTATTATTAGTCGGCGACCTTTACCGATAGGAGTTTTCAGTCCAGTAGATAAACCTTCTATGAAAGCTTGACGACTGGTTTGAATACTTTTGTCCTGCCATATTTTCTTCACTGAATGTCCTTCATTGAGCCATGTCTCATCTAGATAATAGATTTGTCTTCCCTCCTGTCTGTATTTTCGGATATCCCGTAAATACTGGCGTCTCCAACATATTATTTCTTCGTTGTCGATTAGCACTGATTTGCCACTTTGCTTCTCCCAAGTAAAATTTAATTTGTGTAATATTTTCCACAAAGTTTTTCGCCCTGTCAGGCATATTCTCGTCCTTTTTCACCATTCTTAGAATTATGTCAAGGGTTGGGATCTCTTTTTTAAAATATAATTCATGTAGTTTTCGTCTTATTGTATTTTGCATATGTTCATCAAGGTCAAATGGTTTTCTTCCAGTTGACTTTTTAGGTGGAGATATATTTCCATTTTTCCTCTCTCTTAGAAGCCTGTAAATAGTAGATTCACTAACTCCTGTCATATTGGAACATGTCGAAACTATATTTCTAACAGTAGCAGCCGGCATTTGATGTACAACAGCATCATGCACATTTAACACTACAGTCTTCGTTTGTAAGCTAATCACGCTCTTACACTTTACTGGGGTAAAACTTGAAGACATTTTTCACAACACAGTTAACACTTATGGAACATAAGCGACTTTAAGCAAAACAAATTATACAAATTTAGGCGAGACCAATTTTCACCGTATACACCTGCAACATTTCTAAGCAGTCATTGGGACAATCCATAGTAGGACCCTATTGTAATGTTTCTTGGAAATGTTATTATCAACATTTCGAAAATCAGAAAGTAATTATCTGGAGAATGAATTGATAAATGGTTTGTTAATATGTCTCCCAAGAATTCACCTGCTTCATATTCTCAAGATAATTAACGAAATATTCAGTCAGAATAGTTGCGTTACAAGATTCTAAAATAATTTATTGTTTTAACTGTATGTACTCTATAAATGTATGAAGGTCAGTTAGTTGTTTTAACTAACCGAATTTACATTTATATTACCTTTATATATCAGATCGGTTATAAAATTAAATAGTAAATAAATTCCTTAGATGAACTGTGACGCTTATGCTTTACTACCTGACTAGCATCTGTGACCTTTTCGCGTGCTGTCAGTCAATAAGAAACAGACTATACTAGATTTTGCTTTTTAAAATTTATACTAAATTATCTGAACTTTTCTTTAAATAAATAAATTTTTGAAACAAATAACTTTGACGGATTTTAATATTAATGTTTTTTAGATAAAAATTGTAAAAAAGAACTAAAAACTAAACCTTTGTCACAGCGTGGGATCGAACCGTCATCCTCCACATTCAACTTTCAAATTTCGCGTACCAAATACCAACTCGGCCATCTCGGTCCTGGTCTTTTGTATTCGAAAGTGATATAAAAATGGCGTACGACTTTTAAAAACATAATTATGCATTTTCTTATTAAACCAGACCGAATTTAAGAAAATTAAAAGTGCACTTGAATTTATTTTCCAACGACCTTTTCAAATCTGTTATTATTTTTCACGAACGCTATTTGGTAAAAAAGTTAGCTCGCGTTTGACAGTTTTGTACAGGAAACACTATGTCGCATTTTATAAATAACACAGTGTACATACATATATGTGGTTAAATTTTAAAACGGATTATAAAAAATACAAAACAAAACGTAGACGCCGAGATAATGAAATTAAATATTAAATTAAAGCTGCTGTACACTTAAATTACTATATACAACCGCAATTAAATTTTTAGCGTAGTTTATTATTAATAATTTAGTTTCTTTTTTCATTTTCAGAGAGTACGTTCGTTGTGAAATTAACAAAAGGTTCGAGAGGTCTTGGTCTCAGTGTAACTGGTGGCATAGACAGTACAGGTTCTTGGCCAGGTTTAATTAGAATTAAAAGACTGTTTCCTCATCAACCCGCATCGGCTTGTGGCCTATTAAATGTTGGGGATCTATTACTAGAAGCCAATGGAATTACGCTTACAGGACTCACTAATTACGTAAGTTGATATCTAAGTAAATATAATAAATGCTTTTATTGGTAATCTACAATACAAAATCACACATTGCATTGTTACAACTGAAAAAAAAATGTAGCTACGAGAAGGTTATTATCCTGTTCCACTCAACCCGAAATCGAATACTAATTTGCTAACTTATAAATAATTAAACAAAACAAACAAACAAAAATTCAGTTACAAAAATTTGAAATTAAAAATTAATTAAATCCCAATCATACAGGGTGTTTAGAAAAAGGTGGCCCTCTTGCTACTATAAGTAGAAAATTGCAAAATAGGTTGGGTTCGCTATATAAAAAATTTTCGTAACGGCATCCAATTTCAAGATACAGGGTAATGGAAAAGAAACAAAATTTATACACATTTTTTACGATTATATTAAAACTACTGGCGACATTGTGAAATTTTATACGAATATGTTGTGGAAGATGACGGATCGCATAAATTTGTTTTCATATCTGTCAGTCACAGAGGGCGCTAGTTACAATGTTTGGACCGAGTGGTTTTGAACATATCTTTTTAGAGGCTAAATTATATAGCTTAAATTTAATGTAAACTCAAACATCATTCAATGTTACACCCAGTGGCGGATTTAAGACATTGGAGGCCCTAGGCAAGGCTTTTCGAGCGGCTCCTACAACCCGGATGTATTTTCTAAAATTTAACCGAAAATGGCAAGTTTTACGGTTTTTAAGGGCTATTTTAAAACAAATTAAACCTCAAAAACCAATAGGAAAATTAATTTGCGGTTGACTTTCTTTGAAATAATTATTCCATGTACGCTTGGATGTTTTAAAATCACAAGTTTGTAGCCTATCCAGTTCAGAAGTTAACTACTTTAAGAATAATATTTAGATTATTTTGATATGTAAAGTGAAAAAACGGGAAGAGCGGCTTTTTCACTCTATGCGGGTGAAAAGTCAACAACTATTACTCTTAGAAGTGAAAAAGTCATTCTTTTCAATTTAGAATGTGCATTTGTAAAGTATTAACGCACAATGGCAAAATGAATTACAGTATATTTTATTATGTTCAGTCAAATACAAATAAATCACATACTTTTATACCTAAACTCTAAACTTTTCTTGCTTTTTGAGCTGCAAACTCTTTAATCAGTTCATCAAAGTCCAAGTTATTACAAAGTTCAGCATTAGCTACAAAACTTGATAAACTAGACAATCTTGCGTCAGAACAGAATTTTATCTTTTTTAAAATGCTAAAAGATCTTTCTCTAGAAGCGTTTAAAGTCATCATACACAGTAAAATTCGCAGGGTCGTGTCCAAGTTTGGGAAGAGTGTAGTTAATTGTTTGCCACGAATAAGTTGGAGGAACTCCAAAGATAAATTTCTGTGCTTTGGCTTTTCTTTTTCTCTTTTACTTTTATCTTCTTCAAAGAACCCAAGTCCTTCAACAAAGTCCTTAAAGTGTACACATTCTTCAGCAAAATCACTCCCAATGTCTGATTGGTAAATGTTTGCGAATTCAGTTGCTTTTTCTCTTATTTCTTCGTTTGCCATTACACTTAAATTTTTCAAAAACTGGAATCTTTTATTTAAGGTATAGTACACATCTGATCTTTTATTTAATTCTGTTGAAAGCCTATCAATTACAACCAAGAAAGTATTAATCTTCATTCCCTCTTTCCCTCTAAACACAACTTCGGTATCACGCCCTTCTCTAACTTCATCAGCCATGGGTTTTCTTTTTGGCCGTCTCTTTGTTTCCAGATCAATAGCATGAGTTTCTGTTCTTGACAACTCCACACCTTTTCTCTCATAAACATCATAACTATCTCTCAGTCCTTCTACATATTTGTTCAAAGATTGGTACACCTGACAAGTGACGTTTAGGTCAGTAGTTATTTTTGTAGAGTTTCACTGCTTCTGTTAAACCGTTATAAAATATCGTACCACATGTTAAGCATGATAGCTATTTCTAACTTCGAAAACTCTTTGCAGAGTCCATTTGCTTCTTCTCTTGTAACATTGGTTTCATCTGGGCCATCGGCTATTTTTCTCAAAGCATCATGGTAGCTCCAGTAATTGAGTAAAAGACCTCTTACTGCGTGCCATTTAGCAGCCCATCTAGTCGTATCAAGTCTTTTTGGAAGTAGCTTTTTTGTTGTTTCTCTGTCTTTTACCAAACCTACAACCTCTGCCCATCTTGACGTGGATGCGCTCAAAAATACATATATTTTTTGAATAAACATGAAAAGTTTTGTAGCTCGCCAACAGCAGTCTACTGCATTAGTACCCACTAAGTTCAATGAGTGGGCAGAACAAGGAATGTATTCGGCCAAGCTGCTGTCTTTTTTCACGAGCGCTTGTAGGCCATTGTACTTGCCTGTCATATTAGCCGCATTGTCATACGACTGTCCTCTCATGTCACTGACTGCAATATTTAACTCTGAAAGACTGTTCAAAATAATTTCTTCCATGTGTGTTCCAGAGTGGGCTTTTAATTTGATGAAAGATATAAATCGCTCCACTGGACTACCATCACTCAAAACATAACGAACAATCAGAGTCAACTGGTCTGAATGAGTAATATCAGGAGTTGAATCAACACTCAAAGCGTAATATGTACTTGCTTTGAGTTCTTCCACTATTACAGACACAACATTCTTATACAAATTCATCACAAATGGTTTTTGATAAATAGCTCACTTTACCAGAACTAGTGTTTCCTCGGATTTGAATATGAGTTTTCAGAAAATCGTCATATTCAGCCAAAAGCTCTAAGACTCCCATAAAATTGTCGTTTCCTGGAGTACCAAATATTTCTATTGAACCACCAGAGCCACGGAAAGCGAGCCCACGCGTGCCAAGGAATTTAATTACATGGACAACGCGTTTAAGCACTCGATGCCAATAGTCAACTTCCTTCAAATAGTTTTCATGTATGACGGAGTCTATTTTTCCTAAAACATTGGCACGTATTACAAACGTTTTTGTATTCTGTCTGTGATTTGCCTTTTCATGCTCGGAAAGCCGGCTACTGTTTTTCCAATCATTAAATCCCCTGCAAAAAGAGTTCTCATTTCCCGAACCCGAAGGCGGAAATGGCTCGCAAGGAACGCAGTAAACGCATCCAGAAGTGTTTAAATACATGAGCCATTCTCGCTTTTTCAACTTCCCATTTTGTAAACGAGTAAAAACATGTTCATATTCACGTTTGGATTTGGAAAAATCGCGGTCCTTAATACTGGAACAATGTTTAGGAATGTTCTTTATAATATAGTCGGTCAAGACTGATGTCAAAGGACCCCATGTACTCGGATCTAATAAGTTGCATTCATTTTGACAAGATCCATTGGCGGACACTGAATAACTTTCAATTAAAACTTCATTGTTTGGAACTACTTCTATTGACACAGTAACAGTGCTTGGAGCAGCATAGTCGTCTTTTATTTCATCAGAAATAGAACTATCGCTAGCCTAGCCTGGACCTGTTTGTTACCAGAAACGTGTGTAGTTTTAAAGAAGTTGTCAAGTTTTTATTTATCGTTTCCAAGTGCTTTTCCTCTTTAATTTTTTTCAACTTACGTTTAAAGGCTCCACTGGCTGTGTGAATGTTTTTATTCATTTTAACTTGATAACACTAATATTCTTCATTATTGTAAAAACATTAACAAATTAAACTAAAACATAAACATAGGCACTGGTCAACAACTCTCATTAATACGAAAACTATAAAACTGGTGAATTGACGCAACTCGCGCGCAGTCTGTCAAATCTGTGCTTGTACTGCTTGTAGTAAACAAACAAATGACAAGAGTGAGGAGAGGGGCAGAGGGCGATGGCCTATGGCGCCATTGGCGCCTCTCTAATCGCTGCTAATTAGCAAACTAGCCAATGTTAAATGTTGCCAGGTCTGGTGAAAAATCACCAGATTTTGGCAACGTTGAAACTAGCATTGCATTGGCGCGCAGCTTATGAGTCCATTGAAATGTTACATTTTTAAGACATTACCTTGCGTTTTTTAAAGGACGCAATTTTATTTTTTAGATGTGTAGGGGGGTTAAAACCAAGTTTGTGGGGTCGTCACCCTTGTCCCACAGCCGCAATCTTGGAGAAAGGGGTTGAAATGGTTTTTACGGTTTATCTTGTAAACTATTGGTCTCATAAGAAAAATTTAGTAACATTTTTTATTGCAAATTAAATTATCTACAACTTTTGTTATAAACGAAAATTTACAAAAATAAGAAAAAAAAATTTATATTATATATCTATAAACATATATTATACGTATATATTAATGATTTGCCCTAATTGCACTGTAAAACCTTAACTATTGACTAAATTAAAAAATGTTTTGAATTAAAATTATTCCTCAAAATACGATCTACAAAAATGGTCTTGCCTTGCCGCCACTGCTAACATCAAAAAGATACTCTTGGTGAAACTCGATACTGTGTACGGCGCCGAAAAGCCTCAAAACTCAATAGTAAAAAAAACATAAAGTAAGAAAAACATTGTGAAAACAAAATTTATAATGATAAAAAATCAGTAAGAAATTGCTAGCTATTACATTGTTTTTTATTTGTTTATATTTTTAGTTATACTCGTTGATGCGAGGGAACCGAATTTCCCGAAAATATAATTTTTTCCAAATGAGAGTTCGCAATAATAGCATTTATTCGATCGAATCCGTTACATGATAACATGAATTGTGTAAACTCAAACAAATTTGATTTTATTCATGTTTGAGCTTGAAACTTGGCTTACAACGAGCCAACGGGCGGACAAGCGTTTTTTTCCTGTACGAAACTTTATATATTTAGCGCTGCATCGGTCGCGATTTCATTTGTTCGTTCTCTAATAATTTCGCATTTTTAAGGAATATTGATAAATTTAAAAATTATTCTGAAAACGAACAATTAGATTTATGTCAAAAAGTTGAAAAAAAGTTATTAATTGACAAAACTCGCAATGAACGAGACATAACTGCCATGGAACTTGTTAAAGAATTGCAATATTTACAAAATTTTGATGAAAAAGTTATTACATCTCCAGAAGAAACTTTCAATTATATAACAATTAACAACTTGTGTATTTTCTTCCTAATACGAGCATAATACTTCGTATTTTATTAATAATGCTTGTTTCGGTTGCTACCGCAGAACGATCTTTTTCAAAACTCATAATAATATTTAAGATCGACCATGGGGCAAAACTGACTAAGTAAATAGAATCGGACCAGTTAAAAGAATTAGACACCGAAGATGTAATTAAACAATTTGCAAAAATTAAAGCACGAAAAGCTCAATTCACTCAGCTAAAATATTAATAACAGTACCTAATACCTGGATATTAACCTTCAAAAGGTGACATGTCTTTCCTGCTCTTAAAAGCATAGTTCAGTTCTTCCAGTCCGAATATTATCAAGAAAATCATTATCCTTTACAAATGTAGTTGATATTGGAGGAGTGTACCCATTTTTAAAGCCATTAATAATCCTCCATGTTGCCTATTTAAAGATGCACCGAATTCTTATTTTTTGACGCTTAGAGTTCTTTTAGCTTTTACAACTGCCAAGTTTATTGCCACATAATTGTTCACAGGGTTGTTATCCAAATATCCAGTACAAAGTTGGTACAAACCTCATCCCACCATATGGTGGGAGAGTTATTCGTTGTAGATTTCCTACCGCCCTTTTTTGGTGACGCCTCCTCAGTTGCTTGAGTAATAATACTTGTGAATATATCATATAAGCAATCAGTTATTCCAACCATCAAGTGATCACAGACATTGTGATATATTCTCCAATCCATTTTCTTGATATTGTGTTCTTGCCTCCTAATGTCTGGATTACTGTAAGTGTCTGAATCCAACTATATAATTATAGGAAAATGGTCACTATTGCCTTTGTCTAAAGGGAAAGTGGCCCAGGAGCAATTTATTCCAATTTGATAGGAAAAAAAGAGAGATTTGTAATACTAGGATTTTGTCTGGGAAGGTTAATTATAGTCGGATACCCATCATTAAGATTAATAAAATCCCTATCCCAAAAATCATCTTCTATTAAGCTACCATTATGATAATTTCTGCTGTTCCCCCAAATTATATTTTTTGCATTAAAGTCTGTTTAGTCTCTTCGCTTGCAGTAATTTAATGCTCCTTCACTTTCTTCATTGGCTCTTTTTATGACTTTTCTTCAGTTACAGTTGGACCTACATTTTTGATAACTCCTCTGCAGAGACTAAACTTGCTGGGATAAACATTTCATAGCCCATAGCTATGAACTCATTGTTCTCTTTAAAATCATTAGCTTCTTTTGGTAGCCTAAAAGTGACAGAAATTCTATTTCGTACCTTTCCATTCAATTGATTTAATCCCACAGATGTTTTTGATGTAGTAATCTGCCCAATTCCACTGGGTGTAAGTTCCCCTACGTTCATATCTTTATGCTGGACTATAACCTTAAAGGGAGCTGCATCATACACAGACTACTTTATATTTTCAAAAATTTAGGTCTTTTTGTCTTCGTTGGTTTTTCCACTATTAGCAAGGCGTCCTGTTTCCACAGGGGGGCCCGCCCCCCGTGCTATCATCCATACTAGGTTAACTTATGCAACTACTGAACTACTGCTATTTTTACAAAAATATTAAATATAACTATTTGCTTACTGTTTTTACTTATAATTATATTGAATAAACTAAACTACTGTAATGTTTCTCTTATTTATTTAAACAGTAAACGGGTGGGATAAACGTTAAACAAACAATATGGCTACTTACGAATTTATTTAAACACTAAACTACACACTAACACTTAATTTATATACACTTAACTATTCACTTAATTTATATACATACAACCTTAATTATTAATTTATTTCAACACTCTACTGTTCGCTGTTTCGGTGTTTACTTGTTTATTTGTCTAGATCACTTTATAAACTAAAACTAAATCTCCGTGGTCGGTCCTTTATATATTAGTGCTTTTTTTACTAGATAATTCTGGATTGTGGCGTACACAAAAACAATTGGCTTTCTGGCATTTACTAGATAAGACTGATCACAAAAACAATGTCTAGATAAGATAGACACAATCATAAACAGTTCTAAGAAATCCCTGCGCATCCGCCATAATTTTAACTTTCATACATGGCTTAGACAGAGTCGGATTCAGGGTCTACACTAGTGTACTATTTCGTAATATTATCCCCTCCTTAAATGGAAGTTCCTACTGGAACTTTTGTGTGGCCGAGACTAGATGTTTGAATCGGCAACTGGCCCCATTTCTATACTTGCCGATCGTATGGAAATAACAGGGCACCGTCTTCATCGGATACTGATAACGGGGGTTGTAGCTGCAAATTAATATCTGGACACCGGTATCTTGAAAGATAACCTTACCATGTTCCTGATGACTCGCCAATCCAACTGGTTACTCACTATCTTAGGCATAGCCAGTTTCTTCACGCTGGATTCTAACACATAGTCTAGGAGGTTTTGAAGTGCTTCCCACACATCGCGGTAGATAGATCGATCTTGAAATTCATTTTTAGCACGCAGAAGACGTACCGCGAGTTATGTTTCAGTTTCAATGTCTTGCTAGGGGCTGAAATCTGGTCTTCAAGTTTTTCTAATTGCTCGAACTTCTTTCGAAAGTCGGATGCCAACCCTCGTGCGTTCTTGATACGGGCGGGGATGTTATATGCCAGTGAATCATCTTCCGGGAGTGTGAACAAATCGTGTCGTTGTTCTGAAGTGACTCCATATCTAGCTTTCTCGGTACCTCTATACGCTCCCATAAATTCATCGAAGGTAGGGTCAGACACATCTCGAATATGGTTTACTCCTTTTCTCTAGGTCATGGTCTCCTTCGAATGGTGCTAGTCGGTTTTGGTGAACTACTTTTGGTTTTCCGTTGGGGATCTTGCTTATGCTATATATAACATCATTGATCCTTTTCTTGATTAAGTATGAACCTTCCCAGGATTTTTGTAATTTTGGAGAAAATCCTTTTATCCTCGTCGGGTTGTATAACCATACTATGTCCCCTTCTTTAAAACCGCCTTTATAAACTAAAACTAAATCTCCGTGGTCGGTCCTTTATATATTAGTGCTTTTTTTACTAGATAATTCTGGATTGTGGCTTACACAAAAACAATTGGCTTTCTGGCATTTACTAGATAAGACTGGTCACAAAAACAATGTCTAGATAAGATAGACACAATCATAAACAGTTCTAAGAAATCCCTGCGCATCCGCCATAATGTTAACTTTCATACATGGCTTAGACAGAGTCGGATTCAGGGTCTACACTAGTGTACTATTTCGTAACACTATATTCAAGGATTCTTATTATTTTTGAAGATTGCCTTCACACACTTCTTAACCTTATTATAGCTCGATTTGGAATCAAAAAAGAATTCTATTTACCCTGAATACTGACAGCAATGTCAGAGCGTTGCCAATATAAATTTTGGGTTACCAATTCGCAGCGACATCTCGCTAGAAACTAGAACAAGTTATAATTCATGCGACCGACGCGGCCAACGAAAAAATATGCAACGTTTCATGCGACTTTCTCGAATTGCAGCATCAACTTGCACCATGGGAAATGGACTTTAAATGGTATAAGTCAATCGAAATTCCACATATGAGCTTCTAAAATCGCGGAGCTCATATTCACTGGCTCTTATTTCAATTCTAAATTGCTATTTAGTTAATTTAATCCAAAATCTGAAAGATCTTCATTTTTGTATTCAGAATAAATATTATATTATTTACTTTTTTTAGGATTTGATACCTACTTTCTAAATTTGTCACTGTATTTTCCAAATTTTCCATTGCTATCAAGTATTACATCATTTAATTGAAATATAATTTGTATTAGTGTAAAAAAATTTCAATTCCTCCATGTTATTATTGTAATTAACTTCTTGAACGTCTTGTTTATAAGTTGTTTTCTATGATAATTAACTTATCAGTGTACTAATTTGTTGGAATTATATATAAATGCCTCACTGTAATTAAGATTATTAATGCATCAATTTAATTGACTATGTTGCACTTTTTATAATTTTATTTAATCATAATTGCAGAATATACACAGTTATATTGTTCATTTTCACAAATTTCTATGTTGTAACTACGTTTGTATATTGGCAAATTGAACGTATCTACTTGAGACTTGAAATTGTACGATTGAATTATTTTAGGAAGCTCTGGAAGTCCTCCGAACTGCTCCAAATCAAGTAGAATTAAAAATATGTAGACCTCCTCCAGATGTATTAAACTGTGTCAGTCCTATATCAGAAGTTCCTCCACCTCCTCCTAGACGAGAACCTCCTAACAGTCTTAACTTGCCTTCCAATTCTTTTACTACGCCAGAGGATGAATATTATCATGGGGTAAGTGCGTTATTCTAAGAAAATACTTAAACCTCCCTTCACCATTGAAAGTGACTTCAGTAAAGGCAACTAATTAAAACCTAACTCATTTAAACTTGCCAACTACCTTGTAGAAAATTATTTATTGAAAAAACACCCAAAGCCAGTCAAAAGAACTGTAGAAACAAATGTAAATAATTAACATTAACAAAATTACTCAAATCGAATTGATTCGAATTAAAAGCGACGAGAAACAAAAATAGAAGAATATTAATAATAAATAACTATTTTTATGATTTTATATTTTACATCAGTGGATCAGAAGGATGACGAGTTTTCAGAAAATTTAAATTTTCAAAAGTTTTCAATGTAGTTTTTCACAACCTCTATGTTAAAGTAAACATTGTTTTAGTTGATTTTACTATTTTTGAAAAAAACATACACTTGGACTTGAATTATCTTTCTAAAGAAAATGTTTTCTATTTACAACCATTTAATTAAAATAAGCATTTCTTACAAAAATGGCCGTTTACCGAAAGAAAAAACTTCAACTATATGTGACAAATGTTGAATACCTTCAAGTTTCCTGGAGAAATATAATTAAACACATATCGGGGAATATAGTCTGAGAAATAGTCATCCATTTTCCTAGACTCAGTCTTTAATGATATTATTATCGCTAATTTTAATGATTTTTGTTAATTACTGGAGATTCTCCATTGAGCTTAATTAATTTAACAAAACGAACAACTATTTTCATATTATTTTTAACTAATTATATACATTTTCCAGGAATTTGAAATTACGCTTAAAAAAATTCAAGGATCTCTAGGATTTACCCTTCGAAAAGAAGATGATAGTGCTTTAGGGCACTATGTTAGAGCATTGGTTAGAGAACCAGCACTTACTGATGGAAGAATTAGAGCTGGTGATAAAATAATAGCAGTAAGTTTATTTTTAAAATGATATATTACATCAATATTTATCACAAGATTTTGATAAAGACCAAAATAATTTTTTTTTATTTAACAATAATTTCGTCGCATCAACTATCAAGAGTTATTAGCAGATGGGACAATACACAGTAATATATTACAATAGTAACGAAAAAAGTTAGATTTTATAGAATACATTAATGTCTTTCAGATATTGCATCACGTTTACATAGTTGCTAGTAAATATATTTCTTAAATTGTCATTTAACTGGTTTGTTCTAATGTGCTTGACAGCGCAGTTTGGACATTTTTAAGCAAGTATTTTCATGAGTAAGGCGTCTATGTCCGATGAGAATGCGATTCAATATCACCTGTTCTTTTCTTGTAGCAGCTATCGTAAGTTTAGTAGTTATTTGCGGTTTAATTTCGTAAAGTTTATATTCTTGCTGATCGCAGCTGGATTGCCACTTATCTGTTGTGTATTTTTTTATGGCTGGTTTGTGGGCTGGGTAGTTATTTAGGAGCGGTATATTATCATTTTCGTTTGCTTCAAGGGCCAATGCATCTACCTCTTCGTTTCCTCTCATTTCCGCATGTGAGGGAACCCAAATGAATCTGACATTTTTATGTTGGCACTGCAATTGGTAAAGTTCAGTTTTTATCATCTGTAAGATTTGATGTTTTGGATAAAGTTGTTGTATTTCATGCATTACACTGAAAGAGTCTGAAACTAGGAAGTTGTTTTGTGATATTCATTACACTTTTTAGGGCTTCCAAAATAGCAGTAGTATATGCTGCAGTGCTGTGGTATACGGATTGTGTATTACTAGCTTTCATGGCTTGGGCAATGTTATTGTTCCACCATGGCACAGATCGTCGATTGCATAATTTGGTTTTCCCAATACTAGATAAGACCGATTTTTGTATGATATTGTGACGCGCTGCTGCTTCCTTCTTCACCTCACACAGGCTCTTACCAACTGACGCGTCACTTTGGACACCCAGTTTTTAAAACAATTGCTCGGGCGGCAGATTATTTTACATGGTGTACTCCACGGCCCCTTGACCCTTAGCGTCAAGAGTTCCAGGTAGCCTCAGATGGAGGTTACGGAAAATTCCAGGGGTCTCGTCGAATTTAACATGTCTACAAAACCTATAAACCCTAGACGGCGATGCTACGGGATATGAAAAAAACATTGATCGTATTTATTTGTATATTACAAATCCTATTTAAAATATATCTACAAAATAACACTTAACAATAGAGAGATATTGCTTGGTAAAAAATGGTTTGCGGTAATTACGCTTGCAGTCTTTTGACGTTTATTGAATGCGCGATTCACTATTTTACGTCTCTAACGCTAATAACGTTAGCGCTTCGTGTAATTTACGGTTACGTACCGTAGAGCGTTATTGTAAATACCGCACATAATTGTCCTGCGCAGTTTTCAAAACAAAACGCATCGGTTTTCTAATGTTAGGTTTTTGTTTATCATCGCGTTTAGATGATGTTTAGTATGTGTTATGCAACTCTTTTTAAAAGTATGCAAAGTTCAATAACTCCTAAAAGTACCACTAAAATATGTAAAGGAGATCAAGCAATGTGCATACTTACTTTTATATCTTATAATACTAACACTAAACTATAACAAAACTACGAGTGAAACTATAAATTGTTTCAGCGATTCCAATATCCTCTGTCAACTTAGAAATACCTTCTCTTTTAAACATAAAATTGTTTTTCACATTATCTTCTTGCATATTATCAAAATTAAAGACAATCATAGGGCCTTGGGTATATTCTATTTGGTTTTGCTCCACTCCTTTTATATTATGCAAAATCACATATTCAATAGCATTTTCACTAGCTTCAGCTAAGAATTTCATCCATTCTTAATTACATTTCATTTTATCAAGTATGCAAATAGTAAGTTTATTTGGTTTTTGGTTTTAACTTTAAAAAAAATTATAAGTACACAAAAAAGACAGGTTATGTTACTTCCTTCCTAACGCAGCGCTACTTTATTAAATAACAGTGATGGCAATAGCTCTTATTTCCAAATCAATTTTAGGTAGAACGTTATTATTACGGTATTGCAATTGGCAATATCTCTCTATTGCCTGGTAAAAACTGCTTTGCGGTAATTACACTTGCGGTATTGAATGCGCGATTCACTTTTTTACGTCTCTAACGCTAATAACGTTAGCGCTTTGTGTAATTTACGGTTACGTACCGTAGAGCGTTATTGTAAATACCGCACATAATTGTTCTGCGCAGTTCTCAAAACAAAACGCATCGGTTTTCTAATATTAGTTTTTTGTTTATCATCGTGTTTAGATGATGTTTAGTATGTGTTGTGGTTTGCGTTATGTAGCTTTTTAGAAGTATGCGAAGTCCAGTAACTCCTAAATGTACCAATAAAATATGTAAAGGAGATAAAGGATTGTACATACTTACTTTTGCATTTGAATCTTATTATACTAACAACTAATTACGCTCTCTTGGGCTGCATTTGGTAAAATGAGGGAAGTGTTTAAGGGCAATCTCCCAATGTGTCTGAAGCGAAAGGCCTATAATCAGTGCGTTCTACCAGTTATGACCTACGGAGCCGAAACTTTGACTCTGACAGCCACATCCGCTAAGAAGCTTAGAGTAGCCCAACGTAGGATGGAAAGATCGATGCTTGGTGTGTCACTCCGTGACCGCATAGGAAATGAAGACCTAAGGGCGAGAACAGGAGTCACGGATGTTATCTATCAGGTGGCAAAACTCAAATGGAACTGGGCTGGACATGTGGCCCGCATGACAGATGGACGATGGACAAAAAGGCTGCTCGAGTGGAGACCAAGGACTGACAAAAGAAACAAGGGAAGACCTCCCACGTGATGGACGGACGATATCAGAAGAATGACTACAAACTGGATGCAGAGCGCTCAAGACAGAAGACAGTGGGCAGAAATGAGGGAGGCCTATATCCTGCAGTGGATGCGACAGGCTGATTGATGATGATGATGATACTAACACTAAACTATAACAAAACTGCGAGTGGAAGTATAAACTGTTTCAGCAATTTCAAGAGCCTCTGTCAACTTAGAAATACCTTCGCTTTTAAACATAAATTTGTTTTTTACATTATCTTCTTGCATATTATCCAAATCAAATTCAATCATAGGTCCTTGGGGATATTCTATTTGGTTTTACTCCACTCCTTTTGTGTTATGCAAAATCGTATATTCAATATCATTTTCATAAGCTCCAGCTAAGAATTTCATCCATTCTTAATTACATTTCATTTGATCCAGTATGCAAATAGTAAATTTATTTGGTTTTAACTTTAAAAATAATTATAAGTACACAAAAAAGACAGGTTATCTTACTTCATACATAACGCAGCGCTAGGTACGTTATTAAATAACAGTGATGGCAATAGCTCTTATTTTCAAAACATTTTAGGTACAGCGTTATTAAAATAGCGCAACATAAATCCGCACCGTATGCGGTATTGCGATTGGCTAATTTCTGAGTATTTTCAAAGGGTACCGAATCAGTTAAATATATACTATATGCAAATGTGTTCATGTTATTATGCACCATGCGAAATTTGCCGGTATTAAGAAATGTGAGCAATGACACAATAAACCAGGTGTAAGCAAGCAAATGCAATTGTTAATAACAACGGAAGCGGTATAAGCAGTTTGTAATTATGCGGTAAGCAGCAGTAAAACAATAATTACCTATCACAGTAGTCAACGGGATATAACTATCTTCGCGGTAGGGATGGTCAATCGGGATAGGTGGGAAAATGTGACCAGACTATAATATAATAAGGGACGGTCGGACACTGGACTTATTTCAATTTTATACTTGATCACTGCGAGGGATATCTGGATTCAACCTCCAAAAACGCTCGATTTTTGGAATTTATAATTTAATTCCTACCTAAAATTTTTGGCGATAACGGTGGTGAGGGAATTAACTTGAATCGATTTACTTACAACAAGAAATATTGCTACTATACTGGACGGCTTTGGTTTTAATTAAAATAGTTTATATACCGGGCGTCCTCGATAATTTAAATTTTGAAAAGCGGAATTTAATAAATTTTACATATTTCTTTAGATGGTATTTCATGACTTTTGAATTACTAATGAAATAAATACTTAAATTAATGTTACGGGACTGAAACGGTACCAGAAATCAAAGTTGGAAAGTAAATAACGAGTTATATCCACTTATTAAAATTAAAATACCATCGGAAATGCTTCAAAAAAATAACTCGTTACAATATTGTTAAAATTGTTTTCGTTTATGTTATTAGATAAAGTAAAAAATTTAATGTAGTAGTCAATTTCATTTCGATACGTCTCCCAGTCTGCTGTTTTTGTTTTCCAAGTTTGATAAATTTCCGTTGCAGGTGATTCGGTTTCTATTGTCGATATTGTGATAGTAAAATAGTCACTTCCATGATATTCCTCCTGTATATCACATTCTAAACTAGGTACAAGCGACGGAGAGCATAATGAGAGGTCTATCGCTGAAAATGTCCCGTTAAAAGAATTGTCGGGGAGCGGAGACGGGCAGTAACCTCAGCGGACTGTATAATTGTTGAGGAGGACATAAACTATCCTGTCTCCGCTGTCCACGAAAGGGTAAACTAACTACTATGATGTCAATAAAATAGCCAGTTTAATTTCAAATGATCTTTAATGAAACGTAACTTCAAAAGATCTTAACAAAAATAAAATAAACATGTGAAAATGGTATAACTAAAAATTGTTCATGCCACTACTTGGCAACAATGTAATGTTAGCGCTCCGCGCTTAATATAAAGTATTATTACATGAAAAAATGTAACAGAGAACTTAGTAAATGTGACTGCACTATACAGGAGTAATTGCATAAATAGATGTTTAGTATCTTTCAATAGAGACAAGAGACAATTAATAACTTGTAAATGAATCAATTGTGATTCGATGTAGAGAGAGAGAGATATCGGCTTTTTGGGCAAAGGACACGGCAATCCAACGTGTTAGAGCGAGAACGAACTACCGGCGTTCTTACGAGGCGAATAACAATCGCGTTAGGTTGGAGAGTACATAACTACAACACACACACACACAAATTATCCAACAACGCACTAACTTCACAACAAAGCTCTAGGTTCTGATATGGGGTCAGTTTTGTCTACAATGAGTAGACACACACAATACGTGTGCTTCAGACGAAGACTATTTCAGTACGTTCCGAAGGCTACTTGAATACTCTGTGAAAAATGAATTCGCGCGCGTCCAGATTCGTTACTGGTAGGTACCAGACGCCATCTACGCTGGTTCCAATACATATGTACAGGGTGTCTCGCAATAGATCATTCACACGGTTGGAATTACGTCGCGTAAATTCCAACATTCTGCCCGCGCGACAGAGTGAAAAGACTCTCTAATAGAGCAAACTAAATTTCAAGGTCATTACTCAACCTAACAAGAGAGAATAATATTTATTTCTTAACAAAAGTTGAAACAACAAGAACAAGAAAGATAATATCTAAAAAAAATAGTATGTTAACCCGCGTGAAAGGTCGGTGGATTCCACCAGTATGATCTACCTTAGAGGCAGAGGGGAGAGGGCATAACTTGGCAATATGTCTAGTTACCTCACCATCCTGAGTTTTAAGACGTGCTGCCCTCACCTTACCGTCTTTGCCTTTTATTACCTCAACAATATGTGCTAAGGGCCACTTTAAGGGGGGTGTATATTCACCTTTGATTAATACCACTTGATCCACTTCCAGGTTGGCTGAGGGACGTGACCATTTAGGTCGTTGATTCAATCTGTGTAGGTAGTCCACCGTTTCCAAAACCTTGCTGAATTTTGGAGCAGATTTTCTAAAATGAGAGCTTGTTATCTGGGGTTAGAGTTAAATCTTTTTCGGGAAATGCGGTTAAAGGGACTCCTATCAAAAAATGCCCTGGCGTAAGCGAATGAAGATTCGAGGGGTCGTTAGAAAGGGCATACAAGGGCATGGAGTTTAAAATTGCCTCCACTTGAGCAAGTATCGTGGAGAAGTCGTCGTAAGTGACCCGAGTGTCACCCAAAATTCGTATGAGGTGATACTTAGTGCTTTTGACTGCAGCTTCCCACAACCCCCCATGGGGTGAGCGAGGTGGTATGAAACAAAATCTCACGAATCGTGTCGTAATTACTTTGAGACTGAAAAAAAACATAAAGGTCTTTGAAACTGTTGCGTGCGCCGAGAAAATTCGTGCCAATATCACTGAAAATTCGAGTGGGGTTTCCACGTCTGGAAATAAATCTTTTTAGGGTAGCTAAAAAGGCTTCCGAGGATAAACCGATTACAAATTCGATGTGAACCGCCTTGGTAACCAGACAATTGAAAAGAGCCACATGACCTTTAATAAGTGGGGATTTACGCAACCTAGAGGATTTTATTATGAAGGGTCCAGCAAAATCCAGCCCACTTTCTGGAAGGGACGAGTTGCGCAGACGCGATCCTTGGGGAGATCCCCCATGATTTGTTCAGCCACTATTGCGTTAAAGCGATGACAAGTAACACAAGAGTGTATTATTCGTTTAACTTCTCTGAGTCCATTTAACGTCCAAAATTAGAGAGTGTGTTTTGTGCGCCTGCATGGCCTAAACTAATATGTTCTTGGCGAAGCATGAGTGAAACCACATGAGTCTGAGAGGGGAGCAAAATGGGGTACTTATGTGATTCAGGAATGTCTGCATATGTGAGCCTACCTCCTACACGAAGAAAACCGCACTTATCAGCAAAGTGATTAAAAGAAAGAATTTTACTATTATTCAGGGGACGATCCGTCAAGAGGGCATTTATTTCAGTGTAGAAGTGCTCTCTTTGAATATTTTTAATTATAAATTCTAGGGCAGAGGACAGCTCGGACACCGAGAGCGGTCCGATTTTCCTATCAGAATTCTTTAAATTGTGCGAAAAGCGCAATAAGTACGCCACTGTATTTTTGAGAAATTAGAAAATTTCGAAAAAAGAGATGACCAAAAACTCATTTGTTGTGTATCTAGAGTGAGAGCTATTTTCTTTTCTTCTTGGCGATGGTTTACAATGTTGGGGGTAGCTTCAAAAAGCGATAGATTTAAATGGGGGTTTCGTAAAAATTCTGGCCCATGAAACCATGTGTCCCAGACTTTACAGTTGAACATTCCTCTAGACAAGGGATCTGCCGCATTGTTCTGAGAGGAAATGTGACGCCACTGGAATTTTTGCGAAAGAGAATGTATTTGGGATACGCGGTTGGACACAAACGTGGTCCACCTACTTGAATGGCTTCCGATCCAACAAAGAGCAATCGAGGAGTCGGTCCAAAGGTTAATAGAATTGAACGAAATTTTATTTTCAACTTTTTTTAAAATTTTTACAACTAATTTCGAGAGTAGAAGCATAGCACAAAGTTCTAACCGGGGTATTGTGATAGTTTTCTTAAGAGGGGCCACACGAGACTTTGCCGAGACAACTGAGCAAGAAATAGTGAAATCTGAATATTGAACCCTTAGATATACAACGGCCCCGTACGCCAACGTGCTGGCGTCCGCAAAACCGTCTAACTCGACGTTGGAGATTTCTTCGTTCAAGAGCAAATTCCTAGAGATAGTCAAATTTTTTGATTGCAATAAATTTTTTACAAATTTTTGCCACAATTCTAAAAGAGTTGCATCTAGGATTTGCATATCCCAGTCAAGGTGGGACATCCAAATTTTCTGCATCAAAACCTCACCTGCTACAATGTTAGGGTTTACCAAACCTAATAATGTGTCGAAACATGAGCTAATTACTGATAAAAATTTTCTTTTCGCAAGAGGGTGGATATCTAACACTGAGGGTACTGAAATTCTAAACTCATCAAGCGAGGGGTTCCACTTAAGACCTAAAATTTTGCATGCGGATTCATTTAAATTAAAATCTTTGTCCGATGCATTAGTATGAGCGATATCTTGTAAAAATTCTGTAGAGTTGGATTGTCATTTGTGCAATTTGAAACCAGAGTTATTTAAAGCTGTGTTAAGCTGCAGATAAAGAGTTTTCAAGTCGGAGAGGGTTTGTGCACCTGAAAGAATATCGTCAATATAAGTTTGAGATAATAAGGCTTCTGAAGCCAATGAGAGATGATTATTTTTGTCGGCAATATCTTTGATGACCCGACAAGCTAAAAAAGGGGCGATTAGGGTTAGTTCTAATCTGGCGAAACATTTGTCTGATGTCTACAGTTAAAAACAAATTTAGGAACTCGAAAACGACACAAAATGTCATACAGATGAGGCTGTAGCGTGTATCCTTTGTACCATATACAATTTAGAGAAAGAGAGGACGATGTCTTGCACGAGAAATCGAATACCACCCTGATTTTGGTGGATGCGCTGTCAGGACCGACAAAGCAGTGATGTGGAACAAAATATTTATTAAAACCTTGCCTACTTGACGGCGAAGGTGCTATCCCTTGGACAGGACTTAGAGAGAGGGTATGCGTAAGAGCTTGGGGTGTCACTTGGGCATGATCTAGATGGGTGTGCGCAAGAGCTAAGGGTGTCACTTGGGTATGACCTAGAGGGGTGTGCGTTAGAGCTAAGGATGTCACTTGGGCATGACCTAGAGAGGTGTTCCTTAGAGCTAAGGGTGTCACTTGGGCATGACCTAGAGAAATATATTCATCAATCAAACTTTTATATTCTGTAAACAATTCAGGGTTGTTGTGGAGCCTTTTTTCCAGTGAGAGAAATCTGCGTTGCGCAGTAATAAAAGAATCGCCTAGCTTTGAAAATTCAGAGGGGGGCGCAGGGGTATGTCTACCTGATAAGTACCGTTTTTCAAAATCTTAGTGGTAGATAAAAAAAGATTTCGACGTAATCGAATTCGGGTGAGCCTGAAGAGTGCTCTTAATAAGAAATTTCCTCCTGATTCCAAAATTTGTTTAAAAGCGAGTCTAGAGTTGGTGGTTTATCTAGTCATAAACGGTTTGCAGAGCCGCTACAGGACTCTGTTGAGCAAAAACACTGTGCTTGCGAAAGAGTTTGTTTTTCATTTTCTTGAGCATACGACGGTATTTCCCTTGCAATTACCCATCCTAAGTGACTATTGAAGAGAACAGGGAGACCTTTACATAGATGTAAAGAACCCTGCGTAAGTAACGCGTAAATCAAATCTGCCCCTGCTAAAATCTCCGGTAGAGAGGGAGTGGAGAAGGTCGGATCTGCAAGGTGATTCAATATTTCTTGGGGTATCTTTAACTTGCGGGGATTAATAGGAATCTGAGGAATCCTTTTTGTTATATTTTCCAACACAGAACATGAAAGGGAATAGTATATTAAAGTATAAGTGGATAAAGAGGTCTTTCAAACACGCGCGATCTTTCGAGCACGACGGCGCAGCCGAGTGCTCGAAATAGAGCAAGTGTTTGAAAGACCAGTTATCCACGAATACTTTACGCTATTTTTTTTTATTGGTGCACTTTGGAATCATAAAATATTATTATTATATTATTACTACAAAAAAATGGAAGTCCATCCTCGATGCCCAGCCAAGTTTCGTGAACGTCAAATAGTATTTATTTTTATTTGACGTTATGGGGTACTGCTGTCAGATCAATAATCAAAAAGTTTCTTTATTTATATTTAAAAGGATACAATGTATATATGAATACATTTTGCAGAAAAAACCAATAAGACATTGGTTCCCAATGAAAATATACAATTTAAAAACTCATAAAAAAAGTTGTCATTGATACTTACGTCTCTCAAGTTGTTGTTGTTACCATGGGGACTTTAAAAAACGCGCGTGTTTGAAAGTTCGATTTAAACACGCTGACGCGTGCTTTAAAAGGGTAATATGTGGCATCAATAAAAAAAAACATTTGTCGGGGTTTACTTTCGAGTGAATAATCAAATTGGTATTTTCTTTTAAAACAACGGAATCTTGGGCTGTTATACCTGAAATGTGCAAATGTTGTTTCCTGGTAGCCAAATTTAAACGCAGAACACAATCGCAAGAAATAAAGCTGCTCTGAGAGCCAGAATCCAAAATGGCTTTAGCTACACAAGGGTTACCATCAGAGTCGTAAATTACAACTTGAGCAGTTGTTACCAATGTATGCGAGCTGTTGTGTGAAAGCATTTTATTACCCGTTCGAGAAACCATTTCTGAGCTGTCGTTATATAGCGAAATGCAACAAATTTTCCACTTCTTCCATTTTTTTTATGTGAGAGGTTATGTATATAACAAAATTCGAATTTTTGTTTATAGTAATCACACAATAACCCAAGTTACCCTACCGCTCTAGTAGGGTTAAATGGAATTGACTCGTTCCATAACCTATTCAACTTTTGGAAAGAGGTAGCCTCCATCGGATCAAGTAAACGACCGCAAAATTATAAAAGTCGGATATTGATCAGTAACCCGACCAAGTTTCCGTAAATACCTCATGTGTCGTTAATACAGCTAACCTACATTGCCCACCATCTGTCGTCAATACTGTCAACCTACATTGTCCGTTATCTGTCGTCAACCTACATTGTCAAATATGAGTCGACAATACTGTTAACGTCTTCGTCAATCAAAACAACAAGATATATAATCTTTATTAAGAATACAAGTTTTCACATTGCTATAAATAAACATTTTAAATCCATCTGCATAAAAACATTTTCAAAAGATTCTTCGTTTTCCATCTGTCACTCTTCTTCTTATTTTCTAAAGACAAACATACGTGTTTCTTAAAATACACACTTCAACTCTAAAATCTTTTTTAATCATCATCATCATCAAAGTCTAGAAAGCATTTTGATAGAACGAAAACATTTTGTATTTGTTCCACCTAAAACAAATTTCATAAAGAACACGTTTTACTTACTTTTTAAACCATCGGCGTCAGTATTTCATCAATTCTTTTTCCATCTACCATTCTTCTTGTTTTCTAATTATGGACACATATGTTTTTAAAAATACACTAAAATCGTCTTTTGTACATACATCTTAAATATATATTTCATGTACGTATGTTTGCTTCTTAAAAACACACATTATCTGTATTCAGAAATAAACATTATGAAACCTACAAATAATTAGGATATCTGTCATTTTGCTCAAAACAAATGGAAACACTCTGTAATACCATCAAATAAACAAATTATCATCTCTTGTGACAACTACTACAGTCTTTGTACTTAAAACATTGTAATATTCAATAGACACACACACATTTCGCTATAAAATCTAATTTTTAGATTTCGCAAAATCTTATTGCAAAGACATACAGTATTGGGAACATTACGAAGGAACATACGTTTTACCGTCAATGTTTAGAAAGAGACAAAATGCATATAAATTCAGTGTATTACTCTTTTCGGCAAACAGGGTATCATAAAGTGAGAAACGAAATAACTGTGTAATGGGATGTCTGGCAGGCACCGCCTTCGAGAAGCGTGCAGTAGGTCTTATGTCTGGCTTTTACTTACAGTTTTAAATAAACAAATTAGAAATGCATTCAGGCTATTACTAGTCACTTTACCACAGCAAAATGTTGTATAAACAACACATTATGTTAAAGATCGCAATGAAAGAAGTTAATGTTAGAAATACAGATGTGTAATGTGAACAGTTTAGTTTATTAATTGAGAAATAATAAGATTGTACTATACTGATAGCTTAATGCAATGAACAATAATGGTTATCGTAGTTTCAAACTGAAAAAGAGCCATGAAATTTTTCCAGACGATCAATTTCGTAGAATGGAATTTTGTGAAATAGTTATGGAAAGAATACAATTGGACGCAAACTTTTCGAAAAATATTTTGTTCACAGATGAATCGACTTTTCCCACACACGGTGCACATAATTCATCCATTATTTGATATTGGTCAAGGACAAATCTACACAAACATTACAATAGTAGAACTCAATATCCCCAAAAGTTAAGTGTTTGGGCTGGAATATTAGGTGAACATTTAATTGGACCATTTTTTATTGACGGCAATTTAACCGGACAAAAGTATTTGGACATGCTGGAAAATCAAATTACTCCTGCCCTTATACAATTAGGTGTCAACTTCAATGATATCTGGTACCAACATGATGGTTGTGCATCACATAATTATCGACTAGCAATAAATTTTTTAAATTCACAATTTCCCAATCGGATAATCTCCACGAATGGTAACATTAGATGGCCTGCGAGATCTCCAGATCTGGCTCCCAACGATTTCTTTTTCTGGGGTTATGTAAAGTCGAGAATTTATGGGTTCCAAGAAACCAGAGCCACTTCTCCAAATGAACTAAGGGAACAAGTTTTGCAAATTTGTATGCAAATAATACCTGAAATGCTCATACGTGTTAGTCCAGAATTTTATAAACGTCTCGGTTACTGCTTAGCTCAAAACGGGGGTTTATTCGAACATTTGATTTAAGCTCATTGAAGAATTAAGAAGTTTTATTTTTTAATTTATTACATATTATAATATTACTTTTATTTAAAAATAGTAGGCATTTTCATTAGAATTTTATTTTATTTTTATTTTCGTTTTTCTTTAATTTGTACTGTGTGTGTGTTTACACAGAGAATTCGTTCTCATTTGCATACAAACGATGAAGATACCAAATCACGTTGCCAAATATGAAAAAAGTAAAGGTTTTAACCGCTTTCAAATCGAAAACTAGAACAATTTCCAGCATTACAATAAAATATTCAACGAATAGATGGAATTAATTATATCTTGATCTGTTACAACCTCTTGAATTATCATAATTAAAATCTTCTTATAACTTGTTCTCATGTTAGAACAATGCATTTTACAATTAATATAAATATACAATGAAAATTGGCAATACTGTTAGTAGCTACAAAGAATTTGTAAGAGGCCGGCGTTGTGGGTTTTCCACTTATGAGATCCTGTTAGCGAAAAATGAGAATTGAGATATTTGGAAACACATATTATTATTAATACAAATTTTATTTCGCATGTTATGTTATTTATTCCAATACTAACCGAACTAATATAGTGAATTAGATTATTACTACTGAATTATTCCTTTGTAAATTAATCATGAAGGGATAAACGAAAGTAATGTTGATTTTTTTTATTGTTCATTGCATTGAGCTATCAGTTTAGTACAATCTTATTATTTCTCAATTAATAAACTAAACTGTCCACATTACACGCCTGTATTTGCACGTCTCTCGAAAGCGGTGCCTACCAGACATACCTTTACACGTGGTGGGAGTATACTCCCTCCCCCTTTACACATACAGTAACTGCACGTTTTCCACTTTATGATATCCTGTTAGCGAAAAAGAATGATACTCTGAATTTATATGTATTTTGTCTCTTTCTAACACATTGACGATAAAACATATGGGCCCACAGAATTTTCCTAACACTGTATATGTTTATCTTGTAAAATTAGACATAAATATAAAATACACAACTAGATATGAAATTTACTGTTTCGACTAGGTAGGGCCAACCACAAAGGATATTATTAGAATTGTCAGGCATTAAGAAACAAACAAGTAGTCGTATATTGTAGAAAAATATTATACAGAGTAGCAAAAACTAAATACACCTTTTAACAGAAAACATGTACTTAATATAATATACTTAATATGTAGGTATTATACAAGGCATGAATGAGTTCTAAGGGAAAAGGCATTATATCGTTCGTTTATTATACAGGATATGGTCATAAAAATGTTCATTATACAGGGTGTAGTCATAAAAATTGATATATACGAGGATATAATCGTGACATATACGTTCAATGTAATTTAATATGTCCTTTAGTAGTTTTTGCTGATTAGTTTGGGATTCTGAGCCTGTAAGATATTTCTAGAAAGTCGCAGATTTCGTTGAAGTTGAGTACAAAAGAGGGTTTATGGTATTCAATCTTACTTTTACGCTATCCATTAAATTTGAAATTTCTTCAGTGGCAATTCTGGATTTTTTCATAATTTTTCTTGGAGCTTCTTTTCATCAACGGGTTTTAAACAAACGTTATTTGATGAATTTGCAACGACTTCTGGAGAGTTTTACAGTGATCTTTTCGATGTTTGAATTGAGGATGTAAATTTATATCTACAATATGATTTTCTGTTTTGGAGCATGAAGATGTGCTGTCTCTTCCAAATGGGCCAATTTAACTCTGTTGTTAATTTCTTCCATTCATTCTAATGACTTGTCCGAGATAAGTATAACTGCATCCAAACCAATAGTGACTTTCTGTGGTGGGATAAAGGAAAATTATCAAAACATAGACATTGCGTTTAATTTTTAAGACTTGTTGTTCTTCTTAGAGCGCCATACAGATTCCTGCAAAGGCGTCCGTTGTTTTTTGTTATACTTTTCTGTTAAATGCAGCAGCTTGAATGTCTTAACATTTTTACATCCCTGTCCAGTGTCTAATATTCTGCAACCAAGTCAGTTTTTTCCTTCCTATTGCCCTCTTTCCTCTTTCGTTCTTACCCTGAAGGATAAGGCGCTGGAACTCCTTTGATAATTTCTGCTCTTCTGAGAACTTCTTCATTTCTTACGTGGTCTACCAACGATATTATTCGCAAACACCATGACTCGAATACTTCTAATTTATTAACATATTTTGCTCTTAAAGTCCAGGCTTCTACACAATACAGAAGAACTGACAAAAATAACATTTGAGAGTTCTGTATCGCAGTTTAAAATTTAGATTTTTATTTGTAAGGCATTTTCCGAGTTTAAGGAAGGTTGTTCTTGCTTATTATATTCTGCATCTGATCTCTTATTCTGGATCCCAATTTTGGTTTAACATACATCCTAGATATTTCAATTGCGACAATTGCTCAATATTCTCCCCATTTAACTATATTGTGGTTCGTGGAATATCAGTTCTACCATAAACTTCGTGTTTCTATATTGATTTTCAATACTAAACTTGTGCCTGCTTCATTTACATGATGCAGTAGTTCCTGAAGATCGTTTGCATTGTCTGCGATTATTACAGTATCATCTGCATATCTAATATTGTTAATGGCTATCCTGTTAATTTTAATGCCTATAGGGTTATCTGAGATTGGCTAAAAAAACACTTTTCACAGTAGAGATTAAATAACATCGGTAATAAAATGCAGCCCCGTCTAACTCTGTTTTATACCAAACTGCTCAGTTGTTGACAAGTTGCTCGTCGAATATCTGCTTTCTGACACCAGTACAAATTGCTAATTAGTCGTATGTCTTTGCCATCTAGCCCCAGGTCTTCAAGGTACGATATTAAATCATGATGTTTAACATTATCCAAAGATTTTTCATAATCAATCAAGTACATGAAAACATCCTTTCTTTGATTTTAGTAGTTTTGTACCAAGAGGTGTTGTATAACTTTTTTTGCAAAGATGGTGTAAATATTGAATAAATATGCCTGAATAATCAATTTAAATTAATTTCTAATGATATGCCACACATGATACATTCCCTACTTTATATGAAGTGGTTGGGTAAAAATGTGTCCCCCTTGTAACAAAAATTGACCTGTTTCAGCATTTCCTTAAAGTCTAATAAATAATTTCAAATATCGTAGTGGATTGTTTTCTGTGGCCCACTCTGTATAACGTTTTATTATAATAAATATATAGCTGGTAATAATCTGTAACATTGAAAAACGTTAGTGGTGCGATAATTTTAATTTATTCAACTTGTTTTAGGTAAATGATGTGGAAATATGTCCTATGTCTCATGAGCATGCAGTTCAGTTTTTAAGACAGTGTCCTGAAATCGTCAAATTGCGCCTTTATAGAGATTCTGCTCAAACTCCAGTTGCTACGCTTTCGCCAACAGAAACCACACCAAGAACATCTTTTTCTCGCAAAGCGCATTTAAGGTAATGTACAGTATACTTACTATTTTTTGTACCAACTATCGAAGTAGATTATTATGTTGCTCATGTTCAATTTCATGTCATCCTCTCTAATAGTTTAATAGCCACGTTTGTGAGAAATGGTCACGGAAAATTTCGACAAAAGAGAGGTTATGTGCTAGCAAAATCGTGTAGGCCATTTGCCTTACATGTTATTCTATATATACAGTACTGTACGATTCAATATACAAATAACAATTTAATGGTTTTTCTTCGATTTAAGTCTTGCGTTCATTTTGGAACAAACTATGTTTCCTAATTGTAACATTTCAAAAATATACTTCAAAAATTAAAAATGATTATACAGCTACTATTCTAATTAAACTAACTGTTTCTAAATAATTCCACAATATATTTAAAAAATAGTCAATTGTTTCGATATTGCTATCTATCATCGTCAAAATGACATAAGTTACATTTCATGTCATGCCTACCTTAATAATTATTTTTGGCTAGACCAAGAAGTGACCTAACTTGTGATTGACTTAATATATATATATATATATATATATATATATATATATATATATATATATATCAATAGAAAAAACAAGATGATATGATATTACAAATATTAAAGCTTAGATATTACTAGCCCTTTGAATATCTTTTTCCCATTTAAGATCAGTATTACTGTGCAATGATATAGAAAACCAGGAAAACTATATCTGCTGATCTTTACAATTATCACTTAAGAAGACAGTTTGAAAGTGGAGAACTGCCTAGATTTATCTGTTCATTGACAACTTCATATTGTGGGTTTCTCAAGTGTCTTCTAATTTCTAACTCTTCAAGGAAATTCAGTTCTTCTTTCTTATCACAATTATGTAGTACTTGAAGTTCTGTGTTGTGTCAATGAATGTTTGTGATGTTAAGTAGATTTTTCGCACAGTAGGATTTCCCTGGTTGTTTTAATCCGTTATTCTGTTTTAAAAGAAATTGTTGTATTTGTTGTTAAA
Source organism: Galeruca laticollis (assembly GCA_963921935.1). Taxonomy (NCBI): domain Eukaryota; kingdom Metazoa; phylum Arthropoda; class Insecta; order Coleoptera; family Chrysomelidae; genus Galeruca; species Galeruca laticollis. The sequence continues at coordinate 108,530,166 of OY998181.1, forward strand.
TGTGTGTCAAGTTAATGGCACTGGTTTTAGTAAACCAAAAGGCCAGTCTAATTTATTATTTGATTATAAAATTTTGTGGAACATATATAAGCTTACATACACATATATTTTTATTGTTATGTTTATGTATATATATTTTTTATGCTTATGATTTTTTTTAATTATGCTTATGCTTTTTTTATGCTTATATTTTTTTATGCTATTGTTTTTTATTATGTTCAAGTATTTTTTTATGCATTTTTTTGTGCTTATGTTTCTTTCTTCTTTTTTTAGTATTTTTTTTTCAACTGTTCAATTTATAGATATGTATATATATATATATATATATATATATATATATATATATATATATATATATACTGACACATTGACAGCTTTCATTTTCAGAAAGGCCCATTTTAAATTTTTTGTCGGGTGTTAAACAATGTCCTGATCTAATTCTAGTAATAGTTCTTATGAAAGTCCGATCGCTGTCTTTATGAAACCAAAGTTTATGTTTCACTATTGGTTCAATCGCTTTGTACTTTTGACCTCCCCTATATTCCTCGTAATGCTTTTGCCAAGCAACTGTTAGTTTAGTTTTTACCAATTGTCGTATATGTGTTGTCGGGATTTTGAAATTATGAATTTTAATTCCCTCCTTTATGGCCCTTTTCGCTATTTCGTCTACTTTTTCATTTTGGGGTATGCCTGTGTGCCCTCTGATCCAAACTAACTGAATTTCTTTGTTTAAGCTTTGGATTTCGTTACATATTCTTGAGATGTCTACTATTATGTGATTTAGTTCGGAATTGGGTGTTATATTTTCCAATTTTTGTATTGCACTTCTGCTGTCTGAAAATATAACATATTTTGAGTTGGATTCATATCTATGGCAGTATTCTAGTGCTATTTGTTGTTAAAGATATCATCTTTGATATATTATTAGAAATATTATCTGCATCTGTGATGGTTTTGTAATTTTTTATTTCTTTAGTTTATTTAAGAAATATTAGTTGTAATGCTACTTCTCCTCTTTTTTATTAAGTGATTTATTTATTATATGTAATGGATAACCGCGTTGGATGTTGCCATTTGTTTAGTTGTATTAATTTTTCTATCAAAATTATATTGGTTCATAGAAATTGAAAATACTCTATGTATCATTGAGAGAGAGAGAGAGAGAGAGAGACATAGACATAAGCTTTATTGTCATGAAAAATTATTCAATTTTATGGACAAAGCGACATAATTTAAAAATAGATAAAAATAAAAAAAGTATATAAAAAATAATATAAAAACAATATTAAAAATACTGACTATACTAACAATACAAAACATAATATATAAAAATACAAATTTAAATTAATAATTATAATACAATGTTAGCATCCTCATCATACCAAATATTGAACTACTCCAATGTAACTCAAAAGTCTAGGGTAAATTGCAGAAATCTGCCACTGAATAATAAGGTCTCTCAAGCAGAAACGCCGTTGTCAAATCAATAACAATTACATTTTGTATTTTTCAGACAAGAGGCTATGGATATGCTCAACGATTTAGCTGGCCGTAAATTGTGTATGAACGCTGATATATACAATCGGTCACTTTCACCGAACTCCTCACCACGACGCCTGCGTCGACATCACTTTCCGTCAGACGCTTCTCAAGGCGAATATGTAACGCATAATGATTATACACATGGTGACTGCTCAACATCTCACCCACAAGGTATTATAATGGTTTTTAATAATATCAGAGAGATTATTTCATCAATGAGTAGAGTGAAACGCGTTAAACCTCCCCTCATATCTCTGCTTAAAAATCTGCATGTTTTAATAAGTTTTGCTTGTTTCACTGTTGAAGATTTTCAATATCTGTCCATTGTATCTAAAATTATCTTCTGTAATTTAATTTGTGTATTCCAAAAATATATTCTACAAAAAAAATTAGTATGCCCATTTACTAGATAAATGAAATATATTTTTTTAAAAGAATCAGTTTTTGGTGTAGAAATCGCGGTTCTAGTGGTTTCTAACTATGGCGGTAGTTATACAGTTTCTATATGGTCATTTCAGTTTAATAAAAATGCATTGTCAAGGAAACGGTGGGCGGTAATATTAGAAAATAGGTTTTCTGATGTTGAGAATTATTCAATTCGATTGGTTTCCTTCAGATATCTCTTGTTATATCAAGTCTATGTCATTCTATTTTACCTATATGCATATAAAAGGTAAATAAATAGTAATGGTAAAGAAAGGATTACAGCACGCCATGTACCAGATAAGAGAAGAACCCACCAGTGCTTTTTAATAGGAAAATGTACATTCTACAAGAAAAAGTGGTGCCGAGGAAAAGAAATCGAATGAACCAGAAAATACAAATATCTAGGAGTCATCCCGTATCAAGGTTTATGTTGCAAGGAGAGTCATGACAATTTAGAGGACAACTAGCTAGAATCGTCGATAGAAACTCCAATCTGGTGCTAAAGACTCTTCCGTGGCCTAAAGACACACAGCAAAGTCTAACAGAAAGAAGATCCAACTACAACAGAGCATCTGACAAAGGCAGCTAATAACCCTTGATACATGAGGATCGAACAACTATACCTAGAAATGGACCAAAAGAACATACAAGTGATGGAAGTCACTGCAAGAACAAGATTCGAAGAACGGAGGATTCATCTCAATGTAGAATTGAGGAAACTAATGGACTACATAGCATGCATATACAGCCATAAAACAACTGGATGTTGTCTAGACGTAACGATAGTGAAGAAAAAATAGGATAAAAACAGAAAAAATACATACCACTTATGAGAAGCCTTGCTTATTCCTAAATGTGGGCAAGACTTCCAATAAGGTCAGCTGTAGCAAGTGTATATTAATTTTCATGTTGGCAGTGATAGTTTGGGAGGTAGATGTTTGTGGCAATAATATAAACTAGATTTTTTCAAGAGAATAGGAAAATTAAAATTTCTGATATATAAATATTGAAAAGTAATTAATATGCGTCGGGTACGGTCCTGGTGTCTATGTCAAAGGTTGGGTATGGCCATTTATAAACCTCGTTTTTCAGGAGAATTAGAGCAATATAATCAACAAACTAGTTTTTCGCAGTGGCTTAAAATGTCATGTGGAGAATTTTCTGGTAGTTTACAAGTAAGATTAACATGGTTTATTGAGTTAATTGGGGACTAACATATAAAAGTTATAATTAAAAAAGCTAAATATCATCGATAAAGGTCCAAGGTCCGACGGGAAAGCCGGCCGAGGGCTTTTTGGGCAGTGTTATAGCGATAAGAACAATATTTATTCATAGTTAAAACCAAATAACCGGAACTTTTTTGCGGCGAACGAAATATTTAGGACAGGGACGGACGCAGAAATTTTAAAGAAAGTGAATACGAAATAAAAATCAGTGATAATGAATATTACAAAAAGAGGAAGACGGGGATACTGAAGAAGAATCATTTAAAGAATGCAAAAAAACAGGGAGGTCGCCAACAAAGAATCCGGGAAAGCTAGAATATAGTATAGAGAAAATTATGTATATGATAAAAAAGAGGGGGGGACAAAGTGGAAGAAATGGCCGATGAGATCAAGAGAATATTGGGAAGAAATAAAACAACCGAGGAAATGAAACCAAAAGTTGACTGAGGACATGAAGAAAGTTATAACAAAAATGGACAATAGATTAGAACAACTGGGAAATTAAAAAAGGAAAAATAATTGTTACAGGGAGTGAAAATAGAGACCGATAATACAGAAGAACTAAGAATCACAATGGAAAACTTTCTGAAAAAAGAATTACTTATAAAGTCAGCAGTAGAAAGCACACTGAAGTTAGGAGAGATAACTTGCCAAGTAAGACTGGCCAACCACGAGTAGAAAAAAAGTAATGATGAACAAACAAAAATTGAGATTTACAAAAGAAGAAAGGCTGTTCATACAGGATTATCTTTTATAGAAAGATAGAGAAATACAAAAAAAATACAAATAATGGGAAAAGAAGAAAAGAACAAGTGGAATAGGGTAGACATTGGGTATAGAAAAATGTACATAGAATCACAGAAATGGAGATGGAACATGGAAGTAGATAAGCTAGAATAAAGGAAACAAAACATAATATCAAAAAACCAGTAGCGCCAAGCACAAACAGGAGTGCCAAGCACAAACAGGAGTTCGAAAGACAGGAAATCGAACCAAGCAATGAAAAAGGAATCGAAAACGGAATCAACGAATAAGGACACAAAAGCAGTAATAAAGATATGAACGTGGAATGTAAGAGGTATGTGCGCCAAAGGAGCACTGAAAATTTTAACACAGGAAATATATAGATATGAAATTAACATCTTAACAGAAACAAAACAAGAAGGAGAGTTTGTAAGCGAAGTAGGAATAATGGAGAACTTTGGAAACAAGATTTATGATAGCTAGACAAGGTGCAGAGACAGTGAATAGATTTAAAGCGATATCAGAGCGAATGTGTTACTTGCAAATTAATACAGACAAAGAAAATATGAGCATACTAAACATACATGCACCAACCGATGGGGAGGAAGATGAAATCAAGGAAAAATATTACAAAGAAATGGAAGAACCGTTTAACATGATACCAAAGAAAGACATCAAAATAGTAATAGGTGACGCCAACACAAAAATCGGCAAACAGGGTATGTATATGCTAGTAATTGGAAAACACAGCAAACACGACGAAACAAATGATAATGGTAAAAGATTGGTTAATTTTGCCGTTACTCGTTATTGCCAGTATAAAGTTTGAACACCATGAAATCCACAATGTGACAATCTATAGAGGAGCAGATATGGACAGCGACTACTTTGTAGTAGTTGCGACAGTAATACAAAAGAGTAAACAAAGAAAGGAGAAGCAAAAGAGTAGACCAAAAAGAAGGCTACATGTGGAAAGGCTCATAGATAACAAAACAAAATTTCTATATAGAACAATACTTACTAAAGTTGTTAGACAATTAAATAAAAAAAATTGACATGTTTTTCAATGTGATTTTAGGTTATTCTACAGTGTTAGCAGATAGAGTATACAGTTGGAAAAATCTTTACTATCTATTTTAGACTGAAAAGCCACTCTATACAAATTTTTGTTTGCTGGGGATATCAGGAAATTATGTTTTTTAATATAAATGTACAATGCCATTTTGTCAATAAAGATTTTTGAAACAAACTTTAGCTATTTTAAATTGCTGTATTGAATGTACTATAATTGAATGATTTTTTTTCTGTAGATGTTACACAAAACTTGTAAAATAAACTATTGACTATTGACAAGGAATCAAATTGTGTTTATTTACTTTATGAAAATTGTGGTTGGATTTACAGGCTTTTATTAAATTAGAAAAACAGTATTATTACTTTTAACAAGAATTGTATTAGATCAAGTCATTCATTTATAAATTAAGTAAAATCTAAATATACATTTTTTAAATAAAAATTTCTAAACTTTTTACAAAAAAAAGTCGAATAAGAAAATATATTGCTACAATAAAAAATATTTAAAACTCAAAATTATAATATGTCGTACTTTGGCTCAACGCCGTACGGTTAATCAATTTAAAATGAAGTTCACATTAAACGACATAACCTGCAGTATAGTTCGTACTGTTTGTAACATGGACGAGACAGTCATGAAACAAAACATATCCTGTCTGCAAAATTTGGAAATATTAGTCAATGCTCTACAAAATATAAACCTATCTGAGGGAAAAACTATATGCTGCTACCTTTGGAATATTCTCAAATTGAGGACATTTATACTAGATGAATAATGTATTTTTTTGATTACAAACTGTCTTGTAATCTTAAATTTTTTTTGTATATTATCACATACTAACCTTGTTGTAAACATTGTTTTCTATAAGCAATAAAGTTATTATATTATTTGTCCTTCAATAATACTCAACTTCTTTAATTGGGGGATATTGCAAGTTTGTGAGGGTTGCACACAGTTGAAAAATAATTGAAATTTGTGTTATATAATATGATGGAACTTGCTGCAAAATATTACTTTATTCTCCTGAAGGCCCGTTCTACATGAATTCTAGCCTTTGCAATTTGCTGAGTTTCATATACTTGGGATTCTGTAAACTGTGGTGTTGTTAAAAATGAGGGTATATCTAGTGATACTCCTGCAGGGAGAAGGTCCTTAATCAAGAAACCAAGAAACAAAGGCGACTACACCGTTTGGTGCAACACCTACCAACATTTTCCATGTTTTTCGGTGTTTGTATGAACTGTAGGTCAATATCTGATTTTCCATGCTTGCTGGAACTGCTGAATAAATTTCGGTGCAATCCAAAATTATCCTACAATCTTTAAAATTATTAAAAACAAAAGGGAGGCAGGCCTCATTCCGTTGTCTTGATGGTATAGTTTTCATCAAATGCTTGAAAAGGACTTCATGTAGAGCATACATCCACGTCATTATAATATTGGTCACTGTAGCTGTACTACAACTAAATCTAATACTCAAATCTTCATGTGGAAGATTAAGCCTTAGCTTCATTACGGTCCTAAACAGTTGATCAATTTTAGGAACGATCTGAACATTCCATATCCAGCATAATATTTTAATTTAATGTTGTCCATTAGTTCAAAAAGAACCATGAACAGCTCATTGGTTGGAATATCAGTATACATTAATACATGAGCATCTTTGTTCTTCACAATTTCATAGCTGAACCTCGATAACTTTTCCAGCTTCTAGGTTAATTCAACCACCTGCTGCCTCAAAAAGTAATTATCAGCTTCTTGAAATGCAGATGACGGACTCAGGAGTGAAGCATCAAGTTTAATTTGAGTCACTTCATGATCTCGTTTTGAAGACCCTGGCAGTAGTTTGGTTGAAGGTCCCGGTAGTGGCTTAGTTGAAGGTCCTGGTAGTGGCTCAGTTGAAGGTCCTGGTAGTGGCTCAGATGAAGGTCCTGGTAGTGGTTCACTTGAAGAACCTGGGAGTGGTTCGGTTGAAGGTCCTGGTAGTAGCTCAGTCACAAGGTTTTTTACAGTTCGCTTCCTAAAAAAAGTGGTTGATTAGATTAATGGACTTTCTGCAACAAAATGCATACCTTTTTTCTGGTGATTTTATATTAAACTTCTTCTGAAAATTGAAATCAAATAAAGTTGGCCCATTCTTTTTTCTTTATTTAAAAAGTGATAATCGCACACTTTTGCAAATTCACTGGGTCTCTATCTTTTCTTCTGTAAATAAATAAATCTAAAACATAAATCTTTGAAAAGTGAATGTTATCATTCTTTTACCTTATGAGAGAAATCCATCTATTCCTCTCGGTCTTGTTTTTTGGGAACCGAAAAAAAAGCACATTCTGAAGCAGTCCTAGATCTGAGAAACCTAAAAATTAATTTATTTATACTCGAAAATTCATGACCATTAGTAAATAACAGAGATTAACAACAAAAATAAAATAGACACAACCTCAACAAGTCTTAAAGCAGAATTAATATGTTAAATTAACTCACCTGGGGAAAAACTAATAAAAACCTCTTAAATAGTATGTTCCGACAACAATATTTTGAACTGAAAAGTCCTATTTTATCACATAAACCAGGAAAACATTAAATGAAAAATTGCTTATGGGGATTTACCGTTATCAACGAAATTGTTTAGAGTCGGTATAAACTCCGCCCGTCTCTGTGACGTCAAGAATTTGGCTGTCTATTACTGACATATGCGGACGATGTAGTACTGCTGTCAACATCAAAAAACGAACTGAAAAGAATATGCAAAGCTTTCATAGAAACATAAAATAATGAATTTAGAACAAGTCCAAAGCTATGTATATCTCTGTTTGGTTATCAAGGACGACGGTGACGAGGGAGGGAATTTAGAAACTAGGCTGATGAATGGAAGTGAACGGGTAGGAGCATTGAACAAGATAATAAGTTCAAAGATTTCCAGAAAGACAAAGCTACGTCTGTACAAAACTGTAATAAGACCAACAGTGGTCTAAGGAACCAAAACAGAGGAAGAGAAATTAGATATAGGAAAGGAAAATACTCAGGAGGATATTAGGGAGGGGGGTTAGAGTGAGAAGTATGCCTAAGAAGAACGAATTACTAAATACAGATATTATTTGGAGAAGCAGAACTGAGTAAAATAATAAGATCGAAAAGAATAAGGTAGCTGGGCATGTACAGAGAATACCAGGCTGTACAATGACAAAAAAATGATAGACATAGAACAAGAGGGAACGAGAAAGAGAGGCAGGCCATAGGAAAGATGGTAATTGAAGACCTAAGGAAGGACTGGAAAATGAAGGCAAATGATAGGAAAGAGTGGAAGGAGATCACTTCCAAGCCACCGTACATAAACAAATGAATAGTAAGTTCACTCGACGTCGGCTCTTTGATGTAACGCTGTTAAAGGTTTTGCGAAAAACGATCGTAAAACCGCACGTGTCTCGAGTATACAGGGGTCGCGTGAATTACTACCGTCATAGCTTGTTGATTTATAAATTGAGTGTTTGGTACGGGGGCTAATAAAAATGTACATTGTTAGAAAGCTATTTCAATAAACGATAGGTATTGTTTTGTTATGCAGGGTACGTTTTAGTATTTAATAGGGAATATAAAATTACTCATAAGAAATAAACTAGAATCATCGATTAAAATAGCTTTTATTACATTATATAAATAAAATAATTCATCAAAAATGTACAAATATATACAGTAGAACCTCGATAAGATAAAGACCGAGGGAGACGTTAAATAATGTGAGTTATTGAGGTTTCTATTTACTAAGGGTTTAAGTTGAGGAATTTTTATTGGTTTATATTTTTACTTACGGAGGTCCGTTTATGAGCTTTGTTCAGGAATTATAGAGATAGACGGCTGCAAGCTAATGATACAAATAAGTTACTATACTGAGCCATTTGGTAAACACGTGTTAATTCATTTCAAATGACGACTCATTGATAGATGATTCAAGTTACAAAGGTCGTCGTCGTTACAACTTTTAGTTACTGACGTGCGATGCCCAAATTATTCGTTTAAGTTATAGAGGGTTCGTATTTTAAGTAAAGGAGGTTTTGGACTCGGAGGGGAAGGGAGCACAAAATTTTATGAATTTATAGAGGTTATTATGTTATCGAGGTTTAAGTTATCAAGGTTCTACGTATATAAATACTTAGAATAAATCAAATCCTCATGTATACATTACAATATAAAAATAGGAAGCATGAACAACTATATATTTAAAATAGTTAAAAATTATACCAGATTCTATAACATTCTTTAGAATTTGTTTTGCATATAAGAACAATATTGAATAATAACATATAGTTAAGAATGTAATCCTAAACCAAACTTATGAAGCAAAGCAAAAAGGAATAATTACAAATTTTGTAATATTTGTAATTTTGTATTGGGTTTATAAGATTTTTTAAGTTTTATTTCACGATTTGCAAATTTAATTGTGTAATATACACGCACTCTTGTATAAAGAGATAAAAAATAACTTGAAGGAAAATTTTTACAAGGATGCGTAAATTATACATTTTTAAAAAGATCTTTTAACGTCGCTCCGATAGAATTTTTACAAGCTAATTTATTGAAGTTAACTATAAATATATCTTCAAGCTGGGTAACATATCCAATAAAATTCTGGCTAGGTACATTGGAGCCCACCAAATGGAAAATTTGTATTGCTGACATAGGCTTTTGTCTGAGAAAAAATGGTTGTTTCTTTTCTTAAGGTATTTCTTTCATTAAAAGCAATACATATGTCGCAGGAATGTTGCTGCATACATTTTTTTAATAAATAACCAGTAACGTAAACTAACGCGTTGCCATCGGTACTGTTTAGATTCCTGTAATCAGTTGTAAAGACTTTCAATGGATTTGATGGTTCTATTGACGGTAAAATGAGATCTTTACAGTTTTCTGCCAAGTCTGGAGTAATATTTAACAACAATTCATTAATGTCATTAGTGCAGTTGGCGCCGTCAACATGGTCTAAATACTTCAGAGTAAACAATTTTTTGAATGCTCTAGAAAACTGTATAGGAGTAGGGTTTCTTGAATTACCACAACAGTTTCTAACTTGCCCAAAAAAGTTTTCAAGGCAGTCTTGGTTTAAATTTCTTGTCAGTAAAAAGGTGTAACCCTTTGATTTTAATATACCCCAAAGGGCTTTAACTGATTTTATTGTAAGCCTCCACCCAAATATAAATGTCATTTTATTTGTTAAATTTTTTCCTTCACTGTTAACCACACGGACATTTTTCAGTAAAGTTTCAAATTCTTCCATTAGCTGAAACTGTTGTTGGGTACCCATGAATGCATTGAAATTATTTAAATAGCACGAATTTAATAAATCGAAAACATCATTCATTGTTTTAATGAATTTAGCAGTTACTTTGGCATCAGCAGGCAAAACTTTAAAATCAATGTACGTATTAAGAGCAACTGCAACAGAATGACTAAAAATCTGAGAAGCATATTTTACTTTCATTTTCTGAAAATTATTTGAAAACATATGCTCGTCAGTTAATTTTGGACAGAGTCTAAATTCCTTTCTTTTTTCATAATTGTAAAATGTATCCAAATACATTTTATTGGTAGTTCCTTCTAGTAACTCAAATCAGTAAGAAAAAAATTGTTCCTAGTAGATTTAAGTAAGTGTGGCACGTCAAAAAAGTAAACAAGCTTGATATTACTACGTAAAAAAACATTGTCTGTGCTCAATTTAAGGTAGCTTTTAACTAATGTTTGGAAGTTAGAACCCTGATCAGACAACACACCTAGCACATTTAGACCGATATCACGTAACTTTCTAACTGTTTCGAACAAAATGTTTTTTATTTCATTTGAAGGCGCCGTTGATTTATAAAAGAAGTAGGCAAGCGGTTGTTTCCAGCTGCTTGATACACCCCGTGCCATAACAACTAATGCACTAGTTGCTGGTTCGGATTCGTTTTCTGCTGAAAGTGATTCTTGGAAGCCTACTATTTTATCCTTTGATAAATCATAAAATAAGTGAGTTTTCAATGACATCTTATCAAGGCATACAATGCAACCTTTTTCTTTATCACGTAATAGTCGAGATCTAAGATCAATAAGGCGAAAAATAAATTCGTTAAAGCCTGGGTTTACTGCCCAACGGCGGGTAAACCGGTTGAGCGTGCTTTTGGAAGGTAACCGATACAAAGTAGAAAATTTCTTGTATGCTTTAGCTCCTAAAAAGTAAACGCTCAAAGCAAACTTTTTAAAATCACCTTTAGGTGATTTATTTAATAAACTTATCTGAGACGTTAGAAGTTTGCAGGCATCTTCTGAGTAGTTAGTTTCCAAATATTTGGAAATATCTTCAAACGATATTCCGGTTTCCAACTTTCTTGAACATTGAGCAGGCACAGTTGATTTTATCTCCTCTCTCAACACTTTTTTTTGAAGAATATTGGCCGTAAGCGTCATTGAGGTCTGTGAATGTTGATCTAAAACAAATCAAAAGTTCTATAAAGGATTAAACTTTCGCCACCACTTTTAAATGAGTATTACTTATTAAACACGAAATCATAATAGATGTAAAAATAAAAAAATGTAGCTTTTAGAAATGTATTTAGCTATAAAAAAACATTAAATGCCTCTGGTAAGCACAGAAGCTAGAGTAGAAACATCGTTACCACTTTAAACATTTTCTGAAAAAAATTCGCATTCTGTTTGAACATAAGCATCTTGATATTTCATATCGTCTGAAAAATAAAATTGCTATAAAATACATAACTTACATATATTTATTTTATCCAAAACACGCCATCGATAAGTATAATAACATACCTTCACTGTGCAGCAGTGTCTTAAAATCAGTTTGAACTGCGACTTCCTTTAAAGTTGTACCGCCATCTAAAAAATTTGCAAATTATTTGAAATACCTAGTAAAAATATGCAAGACAAAATCCTATTGGCAGAAGTATTGTTTAGGTACTTAAAATTTTGGGAACTTACTATTTTTTTTGCAAATTCAAGGACGGAATTGCATTATATTGCAGATTTGTTCTGCTATTACTGCACATATAATACTTGGAAAAAGTGTCTATCGCACACTTAATGTTTTGTTGCATTGTTCTGCGTCCAAATTGGCATACCTGTGACAATCAACAAAGCCTAAGGCCTGTTTCCAACGTTGACATATGAAAAGATATATTGCTAATATTTTATTTTGAAACACAATAACATCTACTACACTGCTTCTTATAACAAAATTAGTAATATCCTTTGCTAAATAATATTGTAAAATTCACCTTGTGTCATCCTTGGGAAATCTGAAGGAAGATGTTTTTGCCCAATCTCTACTTCCACAACCGTCCACACAACACATTCGTGGCATTTTCTATTTAATAAATATCCCGTAATAATAATCAAATAATTCACTGAAAAGACAGTCCACCTGGTATACTATCAACTCCGCTCATACCTTCAACTACAAAAGACACACGGTAACTGTATATCGATCGATTCAGAGTTTCAGGATACCGAAAAAGAGTAGCATCGGAGACCGAGTGAGATAGACATCGCGCTAGGAGGAGCTCAGAGTGAACCTACTATTCATTTGTTTATGTAAGGTGTCCAAGCTATGTACCTAAAAGGCCTGTGTGCATCACATATTATAGCGTATGGTCAAAGAATACAGTACGATTTTAGTGTACCATGAAATTTATAGTACCTACCCTGACCACGAAAGAGCGATAGCTGTACGATGTCGGTATTTAATGTCGTTATCAACACAACAGAATTGGGTAGCAATCGCTGACAACTAGTCGACCGGATCATATCGAAGCAGGAACGCAGATACGCCAAAAGTACATTAAATACAAACATCGCTTTCTCTTGGTTGAGATAAGTACTATAAATTTCAGGGTACGCTAAAATCGTACTTAAGAGCTTCTATGGACATCTGTATTCTTTGGTGTCGTTCCATTTTATTGAGGCACATATGCAGATGAAAAATATATAGCTTTTATGACATAATAGTTATTTTCAAAATATGGATGAATTTCTATATATTTGAAAGAATATGCGGAGAAATACGAAGAATATGGATATTATATGAACTAGAATTTCTCAAAAGTAAAGATATATACGCTTTAAAATCATTCAGATGGAATCTATTGAGATGTTTTCCGCCAGATGGCGTTAGTTATACATCACGAAAACGAAAGTAGTTGTTATTTCAGTATATTTGAGGAAGTGTAGAGTTAACGGAGAGATAGATGGTGTGTGTATATATAAGTTACAAGTAATAAAGAAATTAAAGGAATTCGATTTGAAACTAAGACAAGATATTTGTTTAGTGGCTATTAAACGAATAGCAGGAAAATTAAAAAGTAATCCGAGATGGCGTTCGAATGTTGAACACCATCAAGAATGATGGGGTTATATATGTCTTCAAAGAGAAGAGCTTATGGTAAAGAGAACGTTCGCAAGTTTCTCTGAATAAATGGAATATTTTTTTCAATTTTACATTTAAATGAAATATACTGTCAATTAATCGAATTTTTCAATACAATAATTTATATTGGTATATTTACTGTGCATTTAATTCTTTTTAACAGCACAATTGTGTGAATTAACCTAAATTCTTATTATCTGCAGCAGGGCTGTTATGGAAGAAGTAGATTAAAACCGAATCCTTATTTTTAAAACTAGATAGTGTAGCCCCCATAATACCAGCTTTAAAATTTCATAGCAATATTTTTAAATCGATTTACGAATCTGACTATCTTTGCACTTATTAACGATAATTTATACTAGATTTATGAGAGGAACGATACCGAAATCAAAGGATATATATTTCAACATTGAATTGTTACTCAAACGCGTTTCAATAATAATTTGATTTATTCCAATTTAGTTGAACAAATGGGTGACTACGAAATTTATCACGAGCAGTTTCACGAAGGCATCATCCAGAAATGTCCTAGGCCTTTCGACGAAGACGCTTTTAATTCACTCTTCTCGATGGAATCGGATGAAGGTGATCGACCAAATAGACCGAGCTCATTGGAACTGTACAATCCAAATCAAACCCCAGTGGCGTGTCGCAAACCCCGATTTAATTTTTCATTGGCTCACAACGCATACGAATTAAATAATTTAGATGCCGAAGTTCTGGATGCACCCAACATAAAGTATAATTTATGTAAGTATTACCTTCTTTGAATTTTTCTCTTTAGCATTTGCGTGATAATATTATCGAAATTCTATTAAAATTACTTATAAATATAAAAAATAAGACGTGGAGAGAGGGAAGGTTTAACGGCGCGATTTTACATAATTAAAATTAGGATGAAAATTATTTTTAAATACAGAATATTTCACCTTTATTTGATACATATTTAGCCATCCTATATACTGTTGGACAAATAAACATAAAACTTACTTTTCCTCGTGTAATTTTCAGGTAATGAAGACGTAAAAACATCAGATTCGGAAGGCCAGGAACCCGTTAGTATGCCACATATCCCAACTACTACTAATTCGAATTTCAGCTACAAACATCCGGCCTATCAATCGGCACATCCTCAAATTAATCCCGAGCCAACAATTGAACAACCTCCTCCACCTACCAAGCCTGTTAACAAAGGAGATGATGGTACTATAAGGAGAAGGAAGAAGGAAGAAAGGGATGCTAAATCTAACCTTACTGCTCAGCAACTACCGATGAAGGAAGAATATGAAGTAAGTTAAGATTATTTTATTTTTAAATGAGGCTTGGGCCCGATATATACAAAATTTGAATGCCCGTCGGGGAGCGAAGACGGGCAGTAACCTAAGTGGACTGTATTATTTTTTGGTGAGGTGGTTGTTGACGTTTAAGTGCACTATCCTGTCTCCGCTGACCACGAAAGGTTGAACAATACCAATAAAAATTCAGTTTAATTTCAACTGATCTTTAATGATACCAATTAGAAAGTAGAAAGACCATATAAGACAAAATGAATAAATATGTGAAAAATTATCCACAAAAATTGTTCTTGCCAATATTTGGCAACACTGTGATTTTGGCGATTAACATGAAATAATTATCACACTAAAATAAAAAATATATCATAAACCTGATCAACGTTTTAATACAGAGCAAGGAGAATTAACAACGTGCGAGTGATGCAATTGTGATTGGATGTAGAGCGACTAAAAACTGAATTAAACACTCAATTTGAACATTGGGTTGTCACAGCGTGTAGATACACATACATTCGGTGTGCTTCCGACGAAAGTTACTACTGTTCTCTTTTAAAATGAAATTGCGCGCACAGAGATTTGTTACTGCTAGACACCCAGCGACATCTACGCCTGTTCCAATACATATGTACAGGGTGTCTCGAAATATATAATTAGAACAGTTGGAATTAGTGTAAAATCCAACAATAAATAATCGTAAAAATATATATTTTCAACGATTTGCTTGAAGTAAGGGGGAGTAAACTTTTTGACATTCACGACGTGAATATCTAATCATCTCACTTGTCTTGAGGGTCATCCTCAGATTTATTTTAATTGGCCCCAGTAAGCATTTGCAAAGTTTTTGTAAATTATTCATAAATAACATTTTTGTACAAAAAACTATTAAAGGAACAATGTAATAAAATCATTAATTTCAATTCTATAAGTGATTCCTACTACAGCAGCCGACGAGTAAAGTAGATCATTTAAATAAATTCAGCAATTAAGTATTTAATATTAGTTTTTGCTACGTGTTTCTTTGGATTGTAATTAGCAATGCATTAAGCATGTGATCATAACTTGTGAGGCAGCCAATAAAAAACTTTATCAATGTATCCATTCAAGAAATAAGCAAAGGCGTAACATCTTCGTTCGTTGGTAAGTGACTGTCACTCACCTACTTTCCTCGATAAACCGGGAATACCACTTTTAGTGTAGTTACTTTGGTATCCAGAATCACGCACAAAATGTCATTATCTACCCCATCTCACCAACCAACTACATCAACTCATAACAATTTTGTCAACTCAATTCATTAATCCAAATGCACCTAATGTCACTACCCCCTCAAATCCAAAATCGTACGTAGCGGCAACACTCACCAAACCCCCTCCTCCATCCTTCCCCAAAAGAGAACAAGCGATAATCATGAATTCAATTCCAAACACAGCTCTTTTCGAATACATCAAAGCTATTGGTAACATTGTCTCACCCAAAAATATAACTTTTGCCTCTAGGATTTCAAATAATCGCGTCTGCATATATCTTTCTTCTATCGCCATCGTAGATGATCTCCTTAAATCAAATCCTATCGTGGTGATAAACTCTACTTCTGTCCCAACTAGAAGACTAATTACTCCTGCTGAACGGATCCTAATCTCCAATGTAAGTCCATCCATCCCTCATTCGGTAACCGAATCAGCTCTCAAAGAACTTGGCTTGGAACTAGCCGCACCAGTTTCATTCGTAAAATGTGGTACCATTGATGATGAATGTGGTACCATTGATGATGAATGTGGTACCATTGATGATGAATATGCACATATCATGTGTTTTAGACGAATCTCCTACGTAATACCTGACAGTGACAATTTTAATATTCAAACATCTCTTCCTGTCTCATATGAAAATACGCAATATCGAATATTTATATCTACTGATAGAATAGAGTGTTTTATCTGCACTGGACATACTGCCGATACCTGCTCAAATGCACCCAATGCCCCTGACATCCAACAACAGCTATCCAACTCTTCTACTAACTCCTCCTCCAATCATAATCCACCTCTCTCTACTCCATTTTCACAACCTACACCCCAACCCATTAAAGATAAAGCCATGATTGATTCTCAGATATGATCTGATATCCCTTTATATAACTCAGCCCATCAATCTGGTCAAAAAAGAATTCGCTCTAATGACAGTCACCTTGATTCTCCACTTGAACTTTCACCTGTATCAATGCCCGTACCTGCACAAGAGACTAGTGAAATACAAACACCAAAACTTACAGCACCCCAATATATTCCCAAACATGCCAAGAAAAAAACCAAGACTTCTGTCGCTCTAGACAACAAATTCAGCCCTAATGCCCTAACAACCATTCATAATCTTTACGAAAATGCATCTGATTCTTTCTTGCTAGATGAAATACAACTTATTGCTTTCCTACAAAATTCTTTTGGTCATAGTGACCCCTTGAAAGGAGCTTATAATTTCACTTCTGATATCACAGCACTATTAAATGATCTATCACTCATACATTCAGAAATTAATGAAAGATCCTTAAAGAATTGTATTACTAGATTACAAAAAAACTTAAAATTTCAATATTACCCGGAAGGTTCATCAGATTGCAAAATTCTCTCGTCGGAAACCTCAGTGGATGACCTCACCAATTCATTCGATTCCTAACTGATAAAATCCTTCCTCTTCTTTTCTCTAAAACATCTTCACTTTAGTCCAATGGAACTGTGACGGATTCTTTCCCCGCCTGGATAGAATTCAACACCTAATCTCACAAACTAACCCTGACATCTTATGCATACAGGAAACTACTAAGCTTACTAATCAACCTCATCTAAAAAATTTTGAAGGGTACCATTTCATCCTATCAATACTAATCTTGAGGACATTGCCGTAACTACTTGGTGCCCATATAAAACCACAGTTTGTAGCATATACATCCCTCCAGACCACCCTCTAAAAGAAGAAGAACTGGTAGACCTTATCTATAAGCTATTTTAATGCCCATAATACCATGTGGGGCTTCAATCAAACATTTGGAAAAGGCAAAACAGTAGAGAACGTACTTAATATATCCGGCTCATGCCTACTAAATACTGGTTCAGATACACATCTTAATATATCCTCTGGGACATTCTCTGCCATTGATTCAAGTCTATGAGATCCCGGATCAGCTCCTTCACTTACATGGTCTACTGATGATGACTTGCACGATAGCAACCATTTTCCCATCATTATTACCAATAATACAAACAGTTGCAACCTCAGATTAACAAATAAAATAGATATGTTTGTTTTGACTTTTTCTTGCCCCAAACATCGATTTCGTAACAATACTCAATAAGGCCCCATTCCCAATACGATGTATAATCACGTGTCCATAATAATGTCATTAGTTTTGCTCGAATCTGACGTCTTTTTGACATCGAACGTTATACCCAACCAACAATGACCCTCCATAACCCTCATCCCTCCATAACCCCCATCCCCGGAACCAACAAAGCTTGGCGACGTCATGGTCGCTGATGCTAATGCCTTTTTAACATCGAACCCTGTATTTAAACCTCTCTATAACTCACGTCCGCAGCACGCGCCTTAACCACGTCAACGGCAGAACCACATCCTTCTACGCAACCGCGGTACATTCCATTACCACATCCTTCCACGCAACCGCGGTACATTCCATTACCACATCTTTCCACGCAACGACATCCATAACAACATCCTCCCACGCAATTCCCGTGGACATTAAAATTTTCCCGCGGTCAAGTGTCTCAATACCTACTTACCTGTTTGTACTTGGGAGGTAGATTGTATGATATGATAAATTAGTTATTGTCCTATATATACTCACATAATATTAATTATGTACACACATTCCCCTTGCTTGTTATGTATTTGGTTTATTTTACAGGTCCTTGCGATTGAACTGAATCGAGGTTGGAATAGCAGATTAGGATTTAGCTTGCAAGGGGCTGCTGGCGTAACTTATGTCAGTGCAGTCCATGCTGATAGTGTAGCTGCTAGAGATGGAAGACTAAAACCGGGCGATCGTCTAATTAAGGTATTATATTATCTATTTTACTATAAAAAACTTCTTGATAATCATTATAGTTAATAAAACACTTTCTTTATAGCAGTATAAGGATAGCTATTTCATTGTTATAAATTCAAAAATACTTTCCAAGGACTAAATTTTGCATATTGTTGCGGTTGATTATTAAATTTTTGGCTTGCCCCTTGCCCTGATTTGAGTACTTTTGGTAGAAACTCTTGCTGCAGTTTCAAATCTTCGCAAACTTATTAACTGATAAGTTATATAAATGAATAGTCTAATCTTTTTCACAATTTTCATATATATATATTGTCAAAAGTGACACACACACACACACACACACACACACACACACACACACACTTCGACCTCTACTCTCAGACGATACAAAAACTAGCTCTGACGGCGGACAGATATCAACTGCCAGAGACAAATACTACTAAATCAAAATTAAATTGTTGACAGTGACAAAAGCTTCACAACACATATATAGAAATATAGAGCTCCCTTCTTCTTCTTCTTCTTGTGTCGTGTGCGTGATCGGACACTTACTTCTACATGTGTTACCACGTAAAGAAGGAACCTACAGTCTTACAACGGATCTATGTTGAATTTATTGCCAAAAAATACAGTGGACTGTAATTTATTCCTTTAAGAAATTGACAAGCGAAAACTGTGCTTAAAAGTTATAAACCAGAGAAATAAAAATTTATATGTTAACTAGTTGATAGTCTCTGGTTAAAAAACAGCAAAAGGAAAGTTAATTAGGAACTGGTAATACACACTTTCTGGATAGCACATCTTGTATCACCCGTGAGCAGTTTTTAATGACACGACTCTCACCAATCCTGAATGTACTATACCTAGTTTCCATTTCACAGGAGGGATATTTTTTTCCTTTAAGATAACTAAATCACCAGGATTGATTACATAATCCTTAGTTTGCATCCATTTTTGACTTTACTACAAACTAGTTAAGTACTCTGGGGACCACTGGTTCCAAAAGTATTGAAGCATTAATTGCATCTAAGTCTGCTGGATCCTACGTGAGGGGAAAAAGGGGACGGGAGTTTAGGATACCCTCAATTTGTCTATGTTGAGAGGCAGTACTAGGCAGAATACTGTCGATGGTTTACTATTGTCTTCCGACAGGTGGCGCGCCGAATATTTTTATTTTTCGATGCTGTCCGGACCCGAGTTTGAGCTTGTATCGTCTTGGTTAGGCCACTAATGTAAATGAAAATTAATTAAAAGAAATTTCAGCCCTACTGCATATTGTCAAGTTCAAAATTTACATTGGATAATAGTAATGAACATAGAAAACATAGAATTGAATCAATTGTAACGTTATCACGAACAAATGCATCTCCGAATTTTTTGATTTTTTAATGATGCGTCACATATCGTGACCAAAATGGTAAAGTAGCGAAGGCACAGATTAGAGAGAGAACAGATACGAATCCCGGTAAAACATCAAACGATTTTCAACTCCGTCTTCAATGACCCCCGACCTTAAACTCGGTATGGCCGCGATGTTGCCAGTTTAAAATGTTTTCTGAATTTCTTACCAAATTGCAATGTTGACTCGGGGACAATAACAATTTCCAATGCTGGATCTAGTTTTTTTTGTAAATTTCCACTAAATCTATAAAATTGCGCCATGAACTAAAACAATAACCATAATCGAATATATTATAATATATCTAATATCCTTTAATTGTAATTGCCCCGCGTTGGGGTGACAAATTTATTATATATTTAATTATTCTTGTGATGAATTTTAATTGTTTAATTTTAATGTAAACCTTCCTGTAAAGATAAATTTCAATTCGCCTCACGTTATTGTATATTGTCGCAGCGACTACATCTATTTTTAAAATTTCAAGTAACACATTATCCTTTGTTATTCTAAAATTTCCTATATACATGTTGATTTCTTTCATGATCTCATCCTTTTTGTAATATTTCCAAATTTTCTTTTACTCTGTCTAAACAATTTATATGGAACTGGATGTGATTTTGTTTTAAAATTTCTCAGTGTTCTTCACTTTGTTATTATATCCATATTTTTATTAAGCAACCCTCGTTTTCCTCGACATTATCCTCTTATACGTCTTTAATAATTCATTTATAAATTCATAATATTCTTCATTACAATCTGTCCAATTACCATTCATTTTCATATCTCCTATTTCTTCTATCTTATTCACATCATTTTCATTTCTTTTTCAATCAATTCTTCAATCAATTCTTCATATTTCATTATAAAATTCTTCACTTTATCTTCATGTTCCTTATTTCCACTCATTAATTCCAATTCTTCAATAATTCCCCTCCTTTTTATATTCCATAACTTCTTATTATCCTCTTCAATTGCCAATACTTCCATATTTACCTCCTGTAGCATGTACGTCTCGGGATTTTGGGGTTGCAGAGTAAGAAAATATGTTAAGTTAAATAGAAAATTATATTAATGTGAAAACACAGAAGTATCGAAACTTAGTTTTAATGTTACGATGGCGGTTATCAGACTGCCTCCCCTTCTGCGCAGGTCGCCGTTGTAGTGGGTGTCGCTTGCGACCTCTTGCTGGTATACATGTAAGTAGTATTACCAGGGGCGGCCGTAGTGTATATTTGTTACAGTCTCCCCCCTGGTCCTGAACTCGTCTCGAGGAAGGGCCAGTAAACTTCCTTGGTCTTCCTCTCTTTCTTAGCGGGACTACAGGAGTCTCTTCGTCTTCTGTATTAGCTATAGTCAAGGCTGACATATGATATGTTCCTAGCCATGTTCGTGTGTCACTGGGATCTGAGACTTGGTAGCGTACTGGTGAAATTATTTTGGAAATTCGGTAAGGTCCATATCTTTTAGGATGAAACTTGGTTGTGATGCCTTTGGTCGCATTACTATGGGTGTGAGTATGAACCCATACCAGGTCTCCTACCTTGAAGGATGGGGCATTGCGCCTGTTTTTGTCCGCATATGTCTTGTTCCTGTCTTGAAGTAATACAGCGCCCAGTGCGTAGCTGCTGGCGTCTGTGCGGATTATGAATGGTTTAGTCTCATCACATTGACGTAGAATCGGAGTAGATGTGAGAAGATTTTTCAACGTATCAAATGATTTCTGTTGCTGAGTAGTCCATTGTCATGCGACAGATTTCTTGGTTAGGTCACTAAATGGTTTGGACACAGCTGCGAAGTTATTTACAAATCGACGATACCAACTGGCTGTTTGTAAGAATGATTGTACTTCTTTTACGTTCCGAGGTGCTGACCTGGTAACTATAGCCGCTGTTTTCTCGGGATCTACGGATATTCCGCTTCGCGTAATTATATGACCGAGATATTTAACTTTTTCGCAGGCGAAAACTGATTTCTCGCGGTTAACACGTAATTTGAATTGTTGAAGTCTGTCAAAAACAGTATTTAAGTCTTTTAAATGCTCATCGAACCAGCTAGACAACACGATCAGGTCATCTAAGTATCTAAGCACCAGAATGTCTTTGAGACCACGACGGAACTGGTCCATCAACCGTTGGAAAGTTCCTGGAGCACCTTTTAACCCGAACGGCATGCGCAAATAACGATAAGTACCGAAAGGTGTCACGAAAGTAGTTTTATCTTTATCACGTTCAGCGACGCGCACTTGGTGATAACTCATACGCAAGTCTATAGTGGACATATAAAATGTTGTTTTTGCGGCATGAAGTAAGTCATCCATTCGCGGCAAAGGATATGACGGACTTGTTGTAATAACATTCAAACGTTTATAGTCAACACAAAGTCTAGTACTTCCGTCCTTTTTGGGAACTAAAACCACCGGAGCTGGCCATGCACTTTCGCATTCTTCAACGAATCCTTTTCCTAAAAGGTTGTCTAGCTCGTTTTTCAACACTTTCTTTCTAGCGGGTGATAACCGATACGGTGGTAACGCTATAGGTTGATGATCACCTGTGTCTATATGAAGCTCTGCATAGGGAGTTGCTTCTCCCCCCAACTGGAAGATATTTTCCCTATCTTTAAGAAATTGATCAAGGCGACATCTTTCATCAGGTGCCAACATAACACCTTCCTCTGTCCGTAAGTTTTCACAGCAGGAAATTTCAATTGATTGGTGCAGATCGGATTCAAATTACAAATCAAACCTAGTATGTGAATTATTTGAGAAAAACCATTGCCTTTTGGGAATGTCTAAGGCTATATCAGCATTTTGTAAAAAATCGATACCTAACAATGTTTTGTTTTGAGAGCCAGGAAAGGTGATGAATTAAGTAAGGACGGCCCTGTCATTCAACATAACATCCACACAAGTAGTAAGAACATTTTCATTTTTTGCTTTACCATCTGCGAATTTGACTGAAATTAATTCAGATGTGAAAGTTTGACCCTCATTTTTCAAAATTTGATACAAGGTATGGCTAGCAACACTTTGTTTTGCGTCAGTATCGATAAGGCCTCTACCATTATGACCCAAGATATTAATGCTTAAAATAGGTCTGGGTTGTGGATCGACTAATGTATCTACACTTAGAAATTCTACTGAAGCCATATCTGAAATATTGCATTTAGGACATTTAGACCGAACAAACCCGGGATTACCACAACCATAACATGAGATAGGTGGGTTTGTCGAAGAATCGGCTTTAGA
Organism: Galeruca laticollis; assembly: GCA_963921935.1. Lineage (NCBI taxonomy): Eukaryota > Metazoa > Arthropoda > Insecta > Coleoptera > Chrysomelidae > Galeruca > Galeruca laticollis. The sequence continues at coordinate 108,553,592 of OY998181.1, forward strand.
ATTATTTTGTAAATTAGTTTCAACTTTCTTTGAATTTGCGCTTAGTCGCTTGCGGCATTCCTCTTTTATGTCACCGGGGGTTCTGCAATAACTACAGAAACGATTTCGTGATTTATTGTCTTTGAAAACACTACTATTTACATTAATATCAATATTCTTTTCGAACGTCTCCTCTATATGTCGCGCTTGCGAAAGCAATCCTTGAAAAGTTTCAATTTTTTCACGCGGTATCTTTTCCCGTATATTTTTATTTAAGAGACCGTAAACCATGTCTAGTTGAATGTCCTCCGATAATGTGTTAGCCGGTAATTGAGCGATTATAGCATGCATTTTACACACAAAAATGTCCACAGGTGTTTTAAAATCTTGTTCGTTTGCAAATAACTCGCGGTAAACTCGATACGGTGGTTTTTGGGGACCGAACGTGTTTCTTAATAGATTTATTGCATCTTGCCACGTATTTGTCGTATTTTTAATGCCTTGAAACCATGTCGCTGCGAAACCATCAAGTAACATAGGAAGTCCTTTTAGCGCGTTGTCATCGGTTATTTGTAAACAATCTTTATAAATGACTATCGCGTCAATAAATGCGTTGACGTCTGCGTCCCTCGCGCCATTAAATCGCGACGAGCATTTAGAAAAATTACCACTTTGTGACGGAGACGGAATGTTCAAATTAGGACTATCACGTACCGATAAACTGGCCAACAGCTGTTGGAATTGTTCATTTGTTAAGACAACTTGATTATTTGCGTTTTCTGATTGTTTCGACATGACTGAGGATAAAGTTTCAAATTCTTGATTTCGTGCAGAACGCAAATTATAGGAATGTTTACGTTTATCAGCAATTTTGAATAAAACGATTCAGGAACATGCAAAATAAAGAACGTACTTACATTCAGAAGGCTTCAGTATCTTATTTTAGCTCTTACTTGATACACTCTGTATATGTTGAGACAGGTACCACCACTAAGCACTGAACTATAAAACCAGTCCAAGATCGACGTTAGCCGGGATCAGATTTCACAGTTTTTTTAAAATAACAGGAAGAAAATGTCTCAAAAATGACTCGATATTACGAAATTATATGAAATAAATCGAACTATCTAAACCGGGAGTGTTAATTCGGTCCTAAATCACTTAAAGTGGGAGCGGAATTATAGAACACTCAGTGTATTATTTGGAAACAGATACTTTTCACTTTTCTTGTCCAAAGATCGGAAAGCCGGGGTCAAGAACTTGGATCAGTCACGTTTTTCAAACACAACCTCACTTTTCACAACCGCGTTTTTCGGGTTTTCACAGATTTAAAAAAAAAATTTTAACTCTGCCCTAAGTTGGGTGCCAGTGTAGCATGTACGTCTCGGGATTTTGGGGTTGCAGAGTAAGAAAATATGTTAAGTTAAATAGAAAATTATATTAATGTGAAAACACAGAAGTATCGAAACTTAGTTTTAATGTTACGATGGCGGTTATCAGACTGCCTCCCCTTCTGCGCAGGTCGCCGTTGTAGTGGGTGTCGCTTGCGACCTCTTGCTGGTGTACATGTAAGTAGTATTACCAGGGGCGGCCGTAGTGTATATTTGTTACACTCCTCAAATTCAATTATTTTACCATTTAATTCTATCTATCTATTCAAAATCAATTATTTCCTCATATTTCATCAATAACTATGTCTGTTTCTAACTTCTTCATCGACTATGCTTACATATCAACTTCTTTTTCATCCTTTAATTCAACCTTTTGTATCATAGATTTGCTTAGTTCATATAACTTCCTTCCATTTGCTCCTATAAATGTAATTATTTCCTCTTGTCCGTCTATTTTGTGGCCTAATTTCATTTCTATTTTCAATATCATTTCTTCTATCAATGTTTCTAAAATCTCTTCTATTCTCAAAATACTTGTTGTCATCAATTCTATCTCCCTTTCCATATATTCGTTTTTCATTTCTGTAACTTCTATTTTCATTTCCATAATTCATATCAACATGTCTATCATTTCTTCTATTATCAAACCCTGTTTATATAATTTCTATTTACATATGTTTTTAAATATTATTTGTTGATCATAAACATTTTATTTACACATCTTTTTATATCCGTTCCTTACCATGTACAATTCCTTATTCATTTTCTAGATTCCGCTTCTATACTCCTGTCATATAATTCAATTTCATTTTCTTTTCCTAAACTTCGTCTTATTCTCTTCTCTTATTGTTTGATTCTCTTTCGGTTTCTTAAATTCGAATAAATTTTCCACTATATCCTTTTTAAAATCGTTGTGCCATATTCGTTTACTAGATTTCTTTAAATTTTCCACTATGTTCTTTTTAAATTCATTGCCCCATATCTCATTATCTTCATAATATATTCTTGTTTCTGTACTTTCTTCCCAAAAATGGATTAGAATTTGCATCTCAAATTCTTCCGTATCATTGAAATTATTTTTAATTATTTTCTTATCAACCATAATCTCAATTCCTATTATTTCATTTCCAATTATATTAATAAAAACTCTTGGATCAATTATTTTCATATTTCTGTCAAGTTTCACTCTTATTTCGATATTTTCTGTATAAATTATTCGTCCGGCATTTTGTTTTGTGGTTTCTTCTACAGTTTCTTGTAATCTTTTGTTCATTTCCTTTAATTCCCAATTAAATTGTTTCCCCCTATTATAATTATTATTTCTTTTACCATATGTCACGATTTGTTTTACTCTATTATCATCTAATTCTTTTATTTTCCAATAAATATTTTTTTTATAAAATTTCATAACTTCTTCACTTCCTTGATTCTGTAAATTAATATCTATCATTTCAGTTTCCTTCTCAACTTCTTTAATCTCCATTAAACTTTGTATTTTTATAAATCGTATTCCTTCAGTTATATTCTTATTTTGTTTGTTTAGTTCTGTTTGAATTGCTCTAGATAAATTTTCTTCTAGACATCTATCTAATTCTTGTACTTCTTCTACTACCCGGTTTTTAAATTGTTCTTTGATTTTAACTTTATTTTCTTGAATTTCTATTTTCAAATCCTTATTTTGTTCTTCCATATCTACTTTCTTCTCGGCAATTTGTTTCCTGAATTGCTCGTTTTCATCTCTGATTTTCTTAATTTCATTTAAGGTTTCCATGTTTACTTCTTCTATTCTTCCATTTAAGTCATTAAATTTCTTATTCAAATTCTGTTCATATATTTGCATTACTTCTTCATTTGTTTGTCCCTGTACTTTTATAGATTGTATCTCTTCAATTATGTTCTCATTTTGTTTCTTTACTTCCACTTGAATTACTCCAGATACATTTTCTTCTAGGTATCTTCCTAGTTCTTGAACTTCTTCTACCACCTGTTTGTTTGTATCTTCCCTGATTTTAATGCCAATTTCCATCCGCAAATTTTCATTCTGGCCCTTCATATCCTCTTTCACCTTTTCAATTTTCTTTCTAAATTCATTATTCTCTTCCCTAATTTTCTTAATCTCCTTCAAATTTTCAATTTTTCCTTCTTCTATTTTCTTTTCCAGCCTGTCCATGTTTCCGGTGATATTGTTAATATCCCCCTTAATCTCTTCCTTCATTGTATTCATATCTCCCCGCATAGTAATCATATCTCCCCTCATATTCTTTTCCATACTCTTCATATTCTCATTCATGTTGTCAATTTTTCCAAATAATTGTCGCATCCATTGTTCATTGATATTTATTCCTCCTTGTGTTTCCCTTCTTCTTTCCATCGTAGATATTTAAATTTTTTATAATAATGTCAATAAATTTCAATATTTTTATGATGATATGATAATTTCTAATCGCCCCACGTTGCTGCGTCAAATTATAATATATCTTATATCCTTTAACTGTAATTGCCCCGCGTTGGGGTGAGAAATTTATTATATATTTAATTATTCTTGTGATGAATTTTAATTGTTTAATTTTAATGTAAACCTTCCTGTAAAGATAAATTTCAATTCGCCTCACGTTATTGTATATTTTCGCAGCGACAATTCTTGTACATGCAACTTAAAAATTTATGTAAGAAATTTCAACTTTGATAGTAGTTGTCAAAAATATGCCCGGCTCTAATAAATATTAATTTAGTATTTCTAAAAATGAATTTATATGTATAATCGACCTATTACTCTTCTCTCAGGGTGGGATCAAACTGTTAAAAAATTTAATTATTCAAAATTTATTTAAATTTTTACTTATCTCCAAATTATCTGTTTCACTATTGTTCAGAACCTATAGTAACTGTATATTTAATATTATAAAAGGCACTTCAAATATCTGATGACGTTACCAATATTTATGTCACTGAAAATTATCAACTGTCACTGATTTGATCGACAGTTTTATTTAATGAAAAATGTTTAATTTTCTGAAATTATGTTATAAAAAGACTATATTGAGTAGGAATGCAAACTTCTATATTATACTACCAGATACAAATTAACAAATTAATATTCCCCAAAATTATTACAAACGAAACAACAGTCGTAATTTCTACGAAACTTGAAATTACTACAACCTATATGCTATAAATTAATCTAACGAAAAACGTTTAATAAAAGTTCCAATCGTTGATCTAAATCTTGATGTGGATAAATGTCAAAAACAAGCTTCACTCAAATTTGTCTAATTCAAAATTTTTCTTCTCTTATGTGAATTTCCTTATTTGACTTATTAATTTTGTTTGCAATGAAAAATCTAATAGATGCATCTATGTCAAATTTTATTTAAAATAGGCCTTATTATTTCTCGAGAAATTATTGTAAAAAAACTGGATCGGACTCACCAACTAATAACTGGACAACTCGTACAATTCTAAATGACCTTAGAATTCAGGATACCTTCTAAATTTTATTTAGAAATCTCGAACCACATTCACTACACACGATGCAATTCTTATTCGAATTATGCACGCACTGGCTTTATAATGAAATGGCTTTTGAATCTGGTTGTATAGATATCCAACTTCTACTATCTACCAAAAAATTGAGACAACTCTAATTATGATGTTGCCTCTTCGGGGCTTCAAACACAACTAACCAAACTTTTGCCAAAATAAATAATTCTCCTTTCCGTTGGTTACCGAATTTTCTTGTTTTTTAAAAAATTACTAATCTATGATTTTCAATAACCAAGTGAGATTTGAATTCTTTTATTACACTTGTAATGTTGCTAGCAGAGACCTCTATATTTTGAAATTTCAAATATTTTCTCCAAATCATAATATGTTCTATCTATCATTAGATATATTCTACATAAATGTCATCAAAATTTGAAATGTCAAATTTGATATTTCTACTGAATCTTTCAAAATTAGTGAATTTACATATAACACAGTGTGTATCAAAAGTATGGCAGCCAAATATAAATGAATTTCCTTATGTTCTACTTTTCTTTTAAATTTCAAATAGAGGATCTGTATTAATATATTTATGTATTTATTCAATACTTATATGTACATTCTTATGATTTGTTATAAATAGTCATTACTATTGGAAGAATAATTAATAAATACATTTTTAGATAACACAAGCCGTTACAAAAATCAACCAAATTCCAAAGTACAAATAATTTTTAATTTATCATTTATCAAAGGAAATACAAACGGGACGAGCCCAAATACAGTATCAACTATACAGTATAAATTGATAATTGTAACTATTGAAACTAAATACTACGAAATGAAAACGTAATTATGTTATTAAGATACAGCTTTTTCAGCTTATTACAAAAAGTAAACATGTTATGTATTTTGAGCCAAGCCGTCATGTGCCGTCACCGTTATTGTGCATGGTTGCCAAAGATATGGTTTGTGAAAAAAAAGTATATATTTGTGGTATGATTTTTATACATTATAGTCTCTTAAATTGTACAATTCTTTTAATGTTAATAAAATTGATTTAAAACAAGTAATTGTCGAATATTTGTATCTGTATAACTATCACACTTAACAATAATGCTTATAAAATATTTGACCAATGATCGTAAATTGAAGGAAATATTATGCAAATTGACAACCCTGTTGAAAAATTTCGCAAAGCAGCCCGAACGGAGTCGACATACGACGATGGACATTTAAATGGGTATTCCTACCCATCTCTCTCTCTCTCTCTCTCTCTCTCTCTTTACAGTCCTGTGTCAAGCTTTCATATCTGTTCTAATATGTGGCGAAGGTGCAAATTGGCTACATCTGGTATTAATGTTATTTATTTTTAAACAACTGATCTTAAAACCTTGAAAAATTCTGTAAAAAATGTTAATTATTAAAATAGGCCAAATGACGACATTTACCAAAAAAGTCAGTTTTGTTAGTTTACCAAAGTGATTATCTTGTACATATCTTGTTTGTTAGGCTAAGGGGAAGTAGCGAATCTGCATTATTGTTTAGGTTTAATACTTATTTTCACCTGTTATAATGGTTTTCTGACATGAGGGAATAGAGTAAACAACAACGTGAGTATGAATCAACACAAGAAATGTAAATGTAATGAATTAAAAACTAAAAAAATACAACCAAATCAACCAATGAATGTTTGAAATATAAATATTTTCAAAAGTAAAACATCATTTAGATCTGATTACTCAGTATCAGATTCATCTGGTTCTGGGAGGGCATCTCGTACACTATGTTGTAAAAGTCGTGATAAATACGTGGAATCTACAGATCTTTACAGAGTTTTGAAGGTCTTTCAGCTTTTTTGTCGAAACTAGGAATCTCGTCTTATAAGGCATCACTAAAGAGTTATTTGATGGTCTGCCCCTTTTGTTTTTATTCACCTTTACAACGTACTTTACAAAAAAGTGCATCTTCTGCGTACTTCGTTCTTACAAATACAGCATATCGGTGAGTTGTCCTATATTGAAACCAAACAGCTTTTTTGAAAGGTAGGTGGTTATTTTTTGTCGTTATTTTCCGGGTCCACAAAAATAACCTTGTCTAGGACTACAGAAAAATCTATGAAGTCGACATGGCACAAAGGCATCACCTCAAATGGTTTTGGCTTGGTTCTTGCTGTTCATATTATTTGGCACCACCCCTCTGGAGTAAAAATTGGAACATTTTTCTATATTATTCTATTTTGGCATGTATGGAGTCACACTCCATTTGACTATGGCTAGGTTAAAAAATCTGGGATCCATTTGCTTGATTGAGGGATGCTCCTTAATAACATGCATACGCATTGAAATGAATTTGGAATTTTTTTGTTGTCCCCCACAGTTATCCGACATCATTCTAACAAATTCAACATTGGTCTGGCTCATTAAAAATGTATAGATGCAAGTAGATACCTCTGTACTGTCCCGGTTTCCTTCTGTCTCCTCCCAGACACAGCAGGTGACACTTGCGTCCTTGAGATTGTAGATGGTAAGGTTGTACACAGCCAACTTTCTGACATAGAAGAACGGTCCAGTGGCTCCCTTTGGTGTATTGAGAACAGCTTGAAGGTCTGATTGGATTGCCAAAACATTCTGTTGTTCTTTTGTATCTTCCTTGTCTTTGTCTCTGATTTTTTGTACTGCTTCTTTACGTTCCAAGGGCTCAATATACAGACTATCATCATAACCAGCATCGTGTTTTTGTTTTTCTTGAGCTATACATTTCTTGAACTGATCTTTTTTGGGTTTGTGAAATTTTTGTTGGTACTCACGAAATATCCGTCTATACCTACTTCTCTAACGATACTGGATTCTTGTTTTCTTCAATGCACTGTCTAGATATTGGTATTCAGATTTTTTAAGTGCGTAATGGGATTCCATTCTTGGGAAAGACAAAATATGCTCTCTGATGATCTTGTCAGTGGTAGGGTATACTTTATTTGGTGTATCTTTTTCCTCTTAGATCGGGGAGGAGAACACCACTTGAGCTAACCTTTTTAAGTGCTTATTGTAGTTTTAATTATACCGATCAATTCGCCGGCTGGAGATGAAAGTTTTTGTACAATGAGTGAATGGTAAATGTGGGATTGTTGGGTTGGAGCCGTATTTATATAGCGCTCAGAGTGGGTGTAAGCAGGGGAGATCACGTGGGGAATTGGCCAATGGATTGTATGATTTGAAACTCTAACAGTCATAAACGACGGTTGAGTTATGCACCATGAAAAGGTTGTTTTTGTTATAGAGAAAGGAAAGGTTTTAAGATCATTTTTTGTATGTCAAGATATGGTTAAAATTGATGTTTGTGGATTTTGAAGTGTTAAATATATACAGGGGTGCCATATAAATGTAATTAATGTATGTTTTACAGGAAGAATTTAAGCTTGTCTTGAATTCGTACAATGACTACATGTTATTTTCTTCAGATGTATTTTCTTTTGTAGGTAAACGATGAGAGCATAGAGCATATGACTACTAGTGAAGTAATAGATTTACTGCGAATAGTAAGGGGTCCTGTGTGTATTGTAATTTCAAGAGTTAAATCTAATGAAGACTGTCCAAAAAGCAATGCGGAGAATTGAGCAACCCTAGTAGTACAATTTTTTAATTATAAGAGGAAATATAAGATCAATATTCATTTGATTAGGCTTCGTTATATCATTGTTTATTATTAAAACAAATGTTATATGTTCGTTTTTTTGTCAGTGCTTTTAATTGAAAGTTTTGATATTGTTGATTATTGAGTGTATTTTCATTACGCGCCATATTGGTGTCTTCCTATTTCTTATTTATTTCAATTAAAAGTGTTGATCTTTTTATAACATTTTACTATTTGTGATATGCCGTTTTCACGATAAACTTGCAAATTCGTCACTATTTTGTAGTATCAACAAAAATGTAGCAAACAGCAGCGTCAACATGGCAGGTTGCAGGAATGATCTCGGAATAATTAAGAAACAAAATTATCGGTTTAAACATATTTTCATACTTAACTAATTAATTAAATCTTTTAAAACATTTACTTCGTCTGACTCTATTGTTTACATCAATTAATGAAAGAAATTGCCGGACCACACACATTACGACTTGTATCGCTCATTCTCCTCTCCCCACTGCTTTCGCAGCGACAAATCAACATTTTCATCCTTATCACTACATATCACGTGACCATATTTGTTGCTGCAAACAAGCATCGAGCAACTGCATGAGGATGCAGCCTTATTCGCCAATCAATAAAAATGTCTACCAGTGAACTTATGATTACAGCAGAAGGTGAATATATTTTGCTGTTATCATTAATACCTAATAGACGTAGGAAGGTTCACAACATGTTTGTTCAAAGAAGAAAGGAAGGATGTTTTAGTACACTGATAACGAGACATTTTATTGATGATGAAACTAAGTTTAAAGAATATTTTAGGCTCACTAAGATGTTAGTTTAATGAAATTTTAAATCTTCTATCCACAGAAATAAAAAAGCTACTAGCAAATACGATAAAAGATCAATTAAAGTCAGGGAAAAACTTGCTTTGGTGCTAAGGTATTTCATATTGAGAATAATACCTGTATAAATCTGCAAAACCCTATTTTCTTTTCAGGCACTTGTCTACATGAGAATCCTATCGTTCAATTGCATTTCAATATAAAATTTTCCATAATTACATTAGTTTATTGGTAATAGATGTTGTGAATTATACAGCGATGGATGTATTGACACTTCTTCATCTTCTGCTTAGAAAAATCTGAGTCTATTACCTTTGTTGGAGCTTATTTTGGCGATTATGGCATAAAAACTCGCGCGCGACTAGTTAAACGTGCGCGTTTAAATTGCCTCATGACCGATTTTGCCGCGATACGCATCGTCATATGGTGACATGTATCGACTTGTCGCTTAAACCAGAATATCACTATCATATGTGTATTTAACCTAACGCGCCCATTAAACTTCGCGTTTACATGCCTCGACCATTCGCCCATTAAAGATTCACTACAATATATACAAGTGGTTTCTAACTAATTGAATGCCAATAAAGATTTGAAAAGATGAAAACCTATTGCAATTAAAACTAAAATGGCTTCAAAATATATTCATCAGTACTTTAGGCTTTTAAGGCCCATGGCTTTTTCTTTTTACATATCCTCCACTTCTTTCACTATCGACCTCCAAAAGTTTTAATCTATTTTTTCCTTCATTTTTTCTATTTTGTCATCTGCTTATTTCAGTATAACCTATCATATTATCCTATTCCATAGCCTGATCGTTTTCATGCAAATCAGTCAGTCTTTTCAACCGAATTTACCAGTTTTTTTTAATCATACTCAATTTCCACTAATTTATTCTTCCTATCGTTCCATCACTATACCTTCCCGCTTATTATTCGCTTCTTGTATTCCGTTTTAGTTACTTCTCATTTTCTCTCTCTCGTTTTTTCATGTGTATCGTAATTCCTTTTCTATTTCTTGTTCTGTAAGGTTTCTAAGTTTCCATTTGGTTTTGAGAATTTCCATTCCACAAAACTCTCCACTTCCACAAGGTACGTTTTATCTCCTATTCTCCTAGATTCTTTGAGATTAGCTTCCAAGATTAAATTATTTTTTTATAAATTTTTATATTTCTTCCTGAAGTACTTTCTCATTATCTGTATTCATTTTTATACCAGTTTTATTTTTCTAGACTTTCTATTTTTTCATTTCCACTTTCATTTTCTTCCTTAATTTCCTAATCTCTTCTATCATTTCATCATTCTTGTTCATTAGAGTTTTCATCATATTCCACTAATTTATTCTCCCTATCATTCCATCTTTATACCTTCCCACTAATTATTAGCTTCTTCTATCCAGTTTTAGTTACTTCTCCTTTTTCCTACTGGTTTTTCGCTTTGTTTCTTTTTCTCTTTACTATTTCTTCTTCTCTAAGGTTTCTGAGTTTACATTTGGTTTTGAGGATCTCCATTTTAGCCACAAAAATCAACACTTCCGCTATCTCCTATTTTCCTAGCTTCTTTGAATTAATTCATTTTTTTATATTTTTTTTATTTCTTCCTGAAGTACTTTCTCATTATCTGTGTCCATTTTTATACCAGTTTTTCTTCCTGTTTTATTTTTCTAGACTTTCCTTTTTTTCATTTGCTTCCTTAATTTCTACTATTTGTTGTTCTCTGCCCGTTCTTTCCTCAATTTCCTAATCTCTTCCATCATTTTATCATTCTTGTTCATTAGAGTTTTCATCATATTTCACTAATTTATCCTCCCTATCGTTCCATCTCTATACCTTCTCATTAATTATTAGCTTCTATCCAGTTTTAGTTACTTCTCCCTTTTCCTTCTCATTTTTTTGCTGTGTGTCTTAGTTCCTTTTCTATTTTTTGTTCCATAAGGTTTCTAAGTTTGAATTTGATTTTGAGATTCTCCATTTTATCCTTTATCCACAAAACTCTCCACTTCCACGAGGCACGTTTTATCTCCTATTTGCCTAGCTTCTGTGAGTTTAGCTACCACGATTAATTAATTTTTTTATAATTTTTTCTATTTTTTTCCTGAAGTACTTTTTCATTATCTGTGTCCATTTTTATACCAGTTTTTCTTCCTATTTTACTTTTCTTGACTTTCTATTTTTCATTTTCTTCCTTACTTTCTACTATTTGTAGTTCTCCTCCTATTCTTTCCTCAATTTCCTAATATCTTCTATCATTCCATCATTCTTGTTAATTAGAGTTTTCATCATATTCCACTAATTTGTTCTCCCTGTCGTTTCATCTCTATACCTTCCGACTTATTATTAGCTTCTTGTATCCAGTTTTCGTTACTTCCCCTTTTTTCCTCTCGTTTTTTGCTCTGTGTCCTATTTCCTTTTCTATTTCTTGTTCTGTTAGGTTTCTACGTTTACATTTGGTTTCGATAATCTCCATTTTATCCACAAAACTCTCCACTTCCACTAGGCACGTTTTATCTCCTATTTTCCTAGCTCTTTTGAGTTTAGCTACCACTTTTATTTTTTTTATACACTTCCTCTTGAAGTGCTTTCTCAGGTATCGGCTTTAACTTCTTTGTTTGATTTACCTTTTCGATAAATAACTTGTGGACTGGATTATACGACTTTATTTTACATCAAACTTAATCACTACCGATACTACAATACAGTGAATTTAGCCTTTTTTTAAACTTTAATATTATTGTTAACTTAATTATAAAGTCTAGAGTGACCTCACTCTTATTCATTCCCCCCCCCCCTCAGGTCTCTGTCGCATGCACACCAAATAATTACGACGTTGCCACTTCTACTATTGGTTTTGAGTCTTAACATACCCGCGGCCTTGAAAGCACCATCTTTTAACGAAATATTTAATATTTGTTAAGAGAACACACACGACTAATTGTCCAGCGGCAAAGGGCCAATTTTGGAGAAGTCTCTTTTAATAGTTCCCTTGTTGGTGAGAATATCAGCAACTCTCGAGATATTATCACTTCCGCGAATTAATTTGGTTACACGTCATAGCAGCGCCGGATTTAGACTTTGGCGGCCCATAGGCAGAGTATGTAGTGGAAGCCCTCAAATCGTTTGTGGTTAACTGTTGAAAGTTTCTATTAAGGTCAAGGTAAAGAAGAAAGCAACTAAATAAGTTGGCTAAAACAAATTTTCGTCAACATTAAACTAGAAAACAACTAAAATAATTTTAGTTTACTTACAAGCTTAATTATATTTCGTCTGATTTTCACATCAATAAACGTATCGGTAATATCGTCGAAGTCTGTTTCCCTCAAAACATCACTCTCTAAACGAAGTAAAGTTAAAACATTTAATCTGTCCTCGGTCATGGAACTTTCAACGGTTTATTGGCATTTGGATACATATTAGCAAGGACAGGTATAAGTTGATTTCTCAAAAAAGTTAAATAACGTTCTCCTGTTAGATTATCTTCAAAGAAAAAAGGGCCAATGATTCTGTCATTGATGATCCCTGCCTATACATTCACTTTCTGAGGATATTGCGTGTGTGTCTCAGTCATCCAATGTGGGTTTCTTGACTCCAATATCTGCAATTTTGACGATTCACGGTACCATGTATAAAAAATGTGGCTTCATCGGAAAAAAGGATTTGATTGATGAAAAGTAGATTGCGGATACATAAATCCTGCATAATTTCAGGAAATTGAAGCCGACGATATTCACCCATTTGTGTTGAACTACTGTGAGAATTGTCAAGTACATTTAATAAAATATCAAGTTTCACATTGTCTTCAGTTTTAGGACGCCCAGCGTTTGGAATATGTTTAACGTGCCCAGTTTCTCCAAATTTTCGGACTATTTTACTTACTGTTGATTGGCTGATGGGTCTGTCGGGATATTTTTCGTTGAATAATTTGCATATCTCGTTCTGTGTTGTAAAAATTACAATTGACAACTGATGACAATTAACAAAATCAAAACATTTACGACAATAAAAATATTACACTATCACTTGCTTGAATTAACATTTGACAAAAAGTTTCGGTGTATATGAGAGAACTTTTTATGTCCATTATTATTTTTAGTTATTTTTGTTTTTTTACGTATTTACTTCAGAAAGTCATGGATTCAAGCATTAATTATAATTTGGTTGAATTTAAATAAAAAAAATTGTTTTCGGACGCTTAAAAAATATTTTAGCTAAAAATATAATGTCGTTAAACAGAGAATTAAATTCTCGTTCAAATGAGGTCACATTATACCGATTTCTATTTAAAAAAATTAACTATTACGTCACTGCATCTACACCGGTGACGTCATCCCTACTCCATGTACGTTATAACATTGGTATTTTACAACAAAAAAGACCTGTTTCGGGATTTCCCTTAAAACTCGACGGTTCTCGAAATAATGAAAATATTCCATAATTTAGCTGTTCACTGTATGTATATTAATACAGGTTTCATTTCCTAATTGAGACATGTTCGGTTAAATATCTGCATGTCCTTTATAGGACTTACGAAATTGGTGGAACTTGATACATTTCACTAAGAAAACCGCTAACTTAACACTCTTGTCTACTTTTTGCAATTTATTTTTCCGTACACCTTCCAAAATTTGAATAAAATGTATTTAATTGCACTTATTTTCCTAACCGCTACATTGCCATGTCTGCAATATCAGAATAACAACTGAATTGGGCCAAATGGAATTGTATGGTTATTTGGTAGTGTATGTTGTCTACAAGTGACGTCTTGAAAGTTTATCCTAAAAACGGTTTAGTGTCGATTATTGTGGATATGTAAAAAATACATTTTTTTTGAAAAGACTGCTTCATACTTAGTGTAATTAATTGTGCTTCTAATAATTATATAATCATTTATAGACTATATTTCAAGTTTTAAGTCATGGAATTGAACTCGTTTGTATTATTTACATTTTCGACGCTCATAAAAAGACAAAATAGGAGAGGAGAAAAAGATTATTTACATATCTACGATATTTTATAAATTGTTATACTTGAAAAGTTTTGAAAGAGAAAATATGGAAATGAAACATTTTTAATTATATTCCCCTTTTTGAAAATTGAATTTTTTAAAAACAAAAATTATATAATACATGTTGAACTTTATTACTATTAAAAGTAAATTATAATGAAATATACAGAGTGGAAAGTTTAACTAGAACAAATTATGTAACTTAATAAATAAAGGTTTCTCGCAAAATTCTTGAAACACGTCATAGTAGGGGAGCCCACGATGCTAAATGAGGTTTTTCTCGAGCGTCATAGAGACCTATCGGTCGCTAAGCTTAGATGATAAAACGGAAAAAATGTCATATCATCGGTGGGGGGAACGGCTATAGATTTTCAAAAATGTAAAAAAAAACTGTTGCATAGACATACTCGAGCGCGTCAGATATTGATAGCATCCATGTCCTACGTATTTTTAATAATGTACGTATGTTAATCTGATTGTGTGCATGATGGGGGTGGTTGTACGTAAGGGTTGAAAATGAAAAAAAAAATATCGAGCGCGTCGGATTTTTTAAGGGGATGTTAACTGAACTTAAAAAAACACTCATTCAATAATCTGACGATTTGGATGTGACGCAAATTCGCGGCCATTATTAGAAAAAAAAATCGCCATTTTGAAATTCTCTAGCGCCTCAGATTAAGATATACATGGTTCATCTTTATGTCCTAGACGTGTTTTCTCATAATCCGACGATTATCTGGAGGGCTAATCTGACAATTTAAAAGAAACATTGATTTTTTTAAATAATTGAAGTTAATTAATTGAAAAGCTCATAAAATAGTATGCAAATAAAAAAGTGTATGTTTATTAAGTAGAATAGTTGTATTTATAAGAAAATAATTTTAAAAAAATTCTCAAAACATTCAATTTTTTATAATTAATTAATCATCAACTTTATTGGTAGAATCATCTTCCTCTTCTGGCTCGATTTCATCTCCGGATTGCGTATCTGTAACAAGAAATCATTAAAATATTTAACAACATTTTTTTAATGAATAACTTGTTTTTTAATTATCGGAGAAAAGATATACCTGATTCTGGAGTATCCTCAAGAATATCAGGTGTTATGACTACATCTTCATACGCTTTCGGCAATTGATCACCTGCAAATCAGATCATTTTGAACTTTCCGTCGACAACTTTCCATCCATAGTCCGTTGGTAAAAGATCAATAATTTATGTATTATGCTGGGCATTACTCCACAAGCATGCAATGAATATTGTGCGTAACACTTGCTGGAGGAACTCCGATTGACAAGTTGCACGCATCATAATTCCGGATACTCAAGGAGAAGTGTTGTGATTTATCTTTTACCATGTACGTTTTATTGAAAGTGACAATCCTGGCTTGATTGACATCGTCTAACTTTTTCAACCCATACAAGTGGCAAGTAAAAGACAGTATGACGTCAAAAGATCCTGCACATTATGCTGCTTTGATCCCAAATCCAGAAATGTTTGTTGGAAAATTTCTGAATTCATCAGAAATTGCAAAGGTTTCTTTTCCCTCGTCGGTTCAATGCCGGGTTGAATCGCAACCAGTGAACGCATTTAAAGCTGGAAGCATGTGATTTGGAGCACTCTCTAGAATTAATAAAATGTGACTCAGAGCACTCTCCAGAAACTCGAGCGTCTGATTCGGAGCTATTCCTAGAAACTTCCGATGTATTGTCACGTTCTACTACACTTTGCTGTTGTAAATACTGAACGCATAATTTATAGCACTGTGCTTGATGTACTTCATTTAATGAAGATTATATCGAAAGTTCAAGATTATCGTATGTTGTTCGG
Source organism: Galeruca laticollis (assembly GCA_963921935.1). Classification (NCBI taxonomy): domain Eukaryota; kingdom Metazoa; phylum Arthropoda; class Insecta; order Coleoptera; family Chrysomelidae; genus Galeruca; species Galeruca laticollis. The sequence continues at coordinate 108,569,753 of OY998181.1, forward strand.
GATTTTCGGAGGATCGGTGTGCTTCGACGATATTCTAAAATATTTATAGATTTTTATAAAGTAATTCTTTTTTGCACAGTAGTTTCACCAAAAAATACACACTTTATATTAATATCACTCATAGTAAACATTTATAAAATTTAATTCACATAACTTATATGAAAATAACAAAATAAGCCAAAACGTTATAAATAATATCATGCCACGAACGAGTCTGTGTTATCAGCTGTAATGGCGTCATGGCCACAGAAACCAGAGTGCGGACAGAGTGAGAGAGTAACAGATAGAGAAAGAGTGAGATAGGAATAGAAACGCGGAGAGGGGAATGTAGGCATCACGCAGCTGCACGCATTAAACTTTATCGACGAATTTTTGTTACTTCGGCTTGTGGAAATCGTCAGATTATATATTTTTCATAATTCTTGAATTATTTCCTTCAAAATAAAAATAAAATTAGCCACGCTCGAGAATGTCGAGATAACGCTTTTTTTACTTTGTAGCCCTCCCCTTTCTTTACATTACTCTCAAATTGTCAGATTAGTGGAACATACACTTTTTAGCATGTAATTAACTCACCCTACCTTAATCTGACGCGCTCAAGAATTTCTGGTGATCATGTTTTTTACTAATCTGTTCCTTTGTCCGCTGACGGGCGGCCATATATATGGGGCTCATTTTTGGTGGAGGTACTTAACCGGGTGTAAGGTATCTCCCTGTATATTAATCTGCCACGCTTTAGTAAGTCCCGAAATCCCCGCTTGGTCTCCCCTACTATCAATTTCTATTTTCTATGTGACATAATACAAAGAGGTTTATTTATTTTTTTAATTACCTCCCCAACTTTTTTAAAGGAAGGTTAGGTTGGTTATTTCCTTATTTTCAAGCTTTTTCAATTGCAAATACAAGCACGTATTTTTTGACAAGCAATGTCTCAGATAAAAATAAAATAACGAAATGTTTTCTGAAACTTCTTCAAGGCAAAATATCTCCACTTTGCTCACTGTGTATATAATGAAAATGTTGTTGATTTGTCATTTTTTGTCAGTTGAAAAAATAGAATTGTCAGTAGAATATGAAAAGAAACTTCACTAGAACCTCAAATTGCATTTTATTTCATATACGGATAGAAATATTAGAAGCTGGTTAAGCTCTCAATTTTTCTTACATATTATCGCGACCATGACCATGGAAAGAGTTCACAAACTGCTTGAGGTACCTACATAGAGTATCATTTGAGAAATTGTTCAACGAGGTAGTGAAAGACTTGGAAAGAAAAAATCCAGATATCAGCATTATTCAAGGTAATCACAACACACTTTCTTCGAAAAGTTAAATGAGTTGAATAAGAATATGCTTGATTACATGATTGATACAGATTATCCTCCTGAGGACACTGATAGTGAAATAGAACAGGCCGATTCATGTTTATCAAAATTTAATACAATTAATTGTAGAATTGATCAATTGTTAGCAGCCTAAGCATTAAATTAATAGGTATATAAGAAATTGAGAGCATAACCAGCTTCTAATATTCCTATCGGTATATGATATAAAGTGCAATTTGAGGTTTTAGTAAAGTTTCTTTATTAATTTTAAACTGACAATTATTTTTTTCAACTGACAAAAATGACAAATCAAAATCAACATTTTCATTATATACATAGTGAGCAAAGTGAACATATTGTATTTGTAACATCCTCCCGCCGCATTTGTCCTTTTCTTGGCGGTCAAAAATTTCCAACACCGTCATCGAATATTCTTGGCGGTTGAACCTTTCTTATATTTCTTCGTAGAGGGCCTTAAAAATTCATGTTCAATCCCCCAAATGGCTGAATAGCTTTGATTGTTTATGAATTTTGGTTTATTTCGGCACAACTCTGGCATGAATTTGTCATTTTCCGAACATTATCAATAGAATAAGGCATATTCTTGGATTTAATCCAATGATACATACCTGTGATTCCAGGATGACATAAGGCTTGGTGAAGATCAAATAAAGTGTTATGGCTCGCAGATCCACATATTCTAGAGAATGTATATACAACAGTATTACTAACTCCTGGTCTATAAACAATATCAAAGTTATAACAAGAAAGTTCTAAACGCCATCTCAGGTTTTTTTCATTTTTAATTTTGCTTGTATGCTGTATGTCGAACATGAAAGAAACAGATTTCTGATCAGTAAACAAACTAAATTTTTTTCCAATCAAGTAATGCCGCCACTTCTTAAGAGATTTTACTATAGCATAGACTTCTTTTTCAACTGCCGAATGTCGCTGTTCACTATTTGTCAACGTTCTAGAGAAAAAGGCGCTCCCACTGACTGAGACAGGCAGCTATAGCATGATCTGATGCATCAGTTTCCACAACAAAAGGTTTACTAGAATCAATAGGCATCACAATAGAATGAATAATATCCTTTTTTATGTTTTCCAAATCATATTCAGTCGAAGGTGACAAAGGAAATGTTTTTGGGCTCACCAAATTATGAATTTTCTGAGAAAATCGAGGAATCCGTCTAGAATAATGTGAGAACATACCTAATGCTCTCTGCAGTGATTTTGAATATTCTGGTACAGGTGAATTTATTAAAGGTTCAAATCAGGCTTAATAAATCCATCTTCAATCAAGTATCCAAGCAATTTGATAACCGTTGTAGAAAATGTGCTTTTCATTTCATTAATTGTTAAGTCATGTTTTTATATAGCGGCCCAAAATCGATTGAGGTTTTCATCGTGTTCGCTTTTTATTTTACCACAAACTGTAATATCATCTAGATAAGCAAAGACGCCTTCCAGCTTCTCGTTGTTAATTATTTCATCAATATCTCTTTGGAAACACGCCACTCCATTGGTTACACTGAAAGAAACTCTTGTAAATTGAAATAACTGGTCATCAGCTGCATCCATTTTGATAGGTAGATGGTATGCATTATAAAGATCAATTGTACTAAACATTCAGAATTTGAGGCCGCGGCTACTACGTCTTCAATATTTGGTAAAGGGTATGCATCTAGATAAGTAAATCGATTGATTGTTTGTGAATAATCTATTACCATTCTCTTTTTATGATTTTCAGCTTTAGATGCGAGAACTTATGCCCTCCATGGTGAATATCTTTTTTCAATAATTCCTTTTTGTAGAAGTTTTCTCACTTCAGTAGATATAAACTTGGCGTCTTCTTCTGTTTGCTTTCTTGATTTGGTTATTATGGGTCTGCAGTCTGGTGACAAGTTGTGAAAAAGAGATACTGGTTCTATTTTCGCTACGGTTAGGCTACATATTGCCAAAGGCGTTTTCTAGCCACCAAATTCGAGTTTAATCTTTTAGTGCTGTGATAGTATGTCATATCCAATAATAGCATCAGCACACAGTTCTGGCAAAATGGAAATCTTTAAATTATCATACTTGTGACCTAAAAGTTCAATATTCCCGAAGGAGTGTCCTTTTCTAACTGAATATAGATTGTTAGAGACCATTGAGATCTAACCTTTGCTTGAATGAATATGGATATTTAGATTTTAAACAAAATCTTTTCTTATGTACGTTTCTGAACTTCCGGTGTCGATGAGAGCATCGGCCAGATGATTATTGACTTTAATTTTTGTCAGACTTGTTTAACTGCTAAGAGATTCACATGAATGGAATTCGCGCATGGACTGGAGATTTCGTTAGCCCAGTAACAGTAGTCCAAAGCAATTTTCCGACCATCGATATAAGCCATAATTCATTCTCAAAATTCGAGTCTACGATCAGTATCGTCTTCGTTGACTTTGTGCAGGTTTTGCATCTTATATGGGGGCTTTTTGGCATCTTTCAAAATGTTTAAAACGATTGTGTGACGGACAACTTGAACGTGAATTGCTTTACCTAGCTGGAGTAACAGGATTTTCTTCAACTTCCAACAACATGCTCAACCGTGTTACTTCATCAAATTTTAAAGGCATTTTTCGATGTGCGTCCCTGCTTACGTGGCCCAACTCCCGATATCTAGTTTCAATTTCGCGAATCGTACTTTGATCAATTGGAGGCAATTCTGGATGAACTCTATCAAACAAACGAGCGAAGCTCCCATATAATAAAAAAATTAACAGGCCTTTTTATATTAGCCACATAGAAAACAAAAATTGACTTGTTTCAGGAATTTCGCGACCAACCTTTATTTATTAAGCTACAGAATTTGTTCCAGTTAAACTTTTCACTATGTAAGATTCTTCAATTTACGCCTGCCACAAAATGTATAACACTTACTTATCTTAAAATTGCCGCATAATTAGCGTCTCTCTTTAATAATACACTATTTATTAATGCTTGCAATGCTGTAGCATTACTCATGTTTTTCAAATATCCATTATATTAATACTTGATACTTCAACTACAGAAAAATTTTATTTCTGCTAAAGGAAAAATATAAAGCTATAATGGTACAATTTTTCAAATTTGAAAACGTCAATAAAATTGAATTCATCTATTTTGTGAATTCTCTGTAGTCTGGAAATTTCCCAAAATTGTATTCGGAAAATCAAAAATATGAATAAAGCAGAAACACGACATTTCTGGAAATCTTGAAACTATTCTGACAAAAAAATTATTTGTTATCTTGAATTCTCCTTTTTATTATGTACTCCATGAAATTTTTAATTCTGTACTTCAGAAAATATTCTTCAGCAGTAATCTGCAACTTATCAGCCGTGCACGTAGCATGACAATGAAATTGATTTTTATAAATGGTGCAAAAGCTATTACTTACTTCCAAATACCAGTGTTACCGAATTTGCTCTGGAAGGAAATGTCCCACTTGTTCTGCATTCAATAAAAGTTATTGTTCTGCAAATTTTCTCACATTATTATTTATTTTAACCATCTACAGTTACAGCAGACATTATCACTCTGCTTAAAACGCGGTTTTTTTTTGTTCACTCATTTCCTAAAACTTCTAATCATTAGGAAACGAAGTACTATCTTTGAGTCATTCTCTACCTTGACCACGTCATAAAATTGTTTATCTGAATCTCCTAATCATTCTACAGGCTACTGAATAATCAACAGTAAGCAAGTTGTTAGCATTCTTCGTCAATATTTCCAATATTATTTCACATTTAGACAATTTCTTTCTTGTTATATTTTCAAACCAAAAATACTTAATGGTCTAGTGCCAGCAACACATTTTCTTACGAACTAAACCTTTCTTATTTTTACAACTTTGAAGATCTCAATAATAAAATTCTTTCATATGTTACTCGTATTATCAATTTTATTATTGATATTTTCAAAGTTGTATAAATAGGAAAGGTTTCGTTCCTTAGAAAATGTGTTCTTGGCACTAGATCATTAAGCATTTTCGGTTTGAAATTATAACAAGAAAGAAATTGTGATATCATCACAAAATCCAAATAGGAGATTCTAAAGTTATAAATATTTCAATGGACTTCGAAAGAATCTAGGCACAGTACATATATATTGTTTATAAATTTGGAGCTTAAATAATTTTATTTCAATTTCTACTGAAACATAAAATACCATTTCTTTGGAAATAATTGTCAAAGCTATGAATAAATTTATAAATTACTTTCAGAACTTTTCAAATTTCTTGATATTTTATAGGTTTCCTGTGTCGAATGTGATTAAATAAAATTTATGATTAAGAATCTATTTTGTTAATGTTGAGCTCGAATTCTTGAATATATAGTTTTGTTTATTAGGAATAATTACGCTAGTCTTATTGTAGAGTGAATTCCAGACATGAAAAAGTTGAACTTGAATCAAAATAATACAAAAAAAAAATTTAAAAAAATCAAAACTATTTTAACATTACTCTGTTCGTTTATTAGTAAACTGTTGGAAAAAATGTAAAGGATAGCACTAGAAATAAAAGCATACACCATAAAAGCTTACCATGGATTCATTAAAACTACTATTAAATTCGAATTCCTGAACACAAACTTATATTAACTGAACTTTTAAACTTCTTATCAAGATAGATAGGTGCATACTATTCATGCCACACTGAACGTATCGAAAGTAAGAGGTCGTCATATATTAGACTGACTTAACCCTTGAAAGCCCGAATTAATTTTTTTCATTTTATTTCGTTCTTTTTGAGTTGTTTGTACTAAAATAGGGATAGTAAAACTACTAAAGAAAGTTTTAAATATTTTTATTACCTTCAAGTAAGAAAAAAAGGTGTTGCATATATGTAACGCTAGGCTTTATAACTACCTATTTTTATTACTTAGTATGAAACCCTAGATTACATGACAAACATATGCCAACGTTGCATTTTCTACGCATTGTTCTTGTAATTGAGTTACAAAGTTCCATCACGCAACGCCTTCTTTTCTGATCGGTTTTATCAAATCTAATAGCATCACTAACTCTGTTTCCTTGGCTACTGCTCAACGAAGATATTTGCCTTCCAGCTCCTTTTGAAACGGTACCGTATTTTGACAGGTAAGTGTTTACTATTTCTCGCCTAAACTGAAGTTGAGTGACAGACTTTCCAGATTTTTTATATAAGACCCAGGCATTTTGAATAGAGACGTCAATTAGCCACGAAAATATAGGCCACCACCATTTTTTGGAACGGATACCTATGCAATGCCTTCCCACATTTTCGTCCATCAAATCGGTTCCTCCCATTGACGCTTTGTATTTTCCAATCAGATTTGGTCGTGGAACTGTTATGACTTTTCCTTTTGCGAGTATCTTTTTACTTGGGATATTGGCTCAACTCCATGACATGTGGAGGCCACAGGGACAATATTATTATCTATCCATCTCACAAATACGATTCCAGTGGTTCGGTCAAGTACGAAGTAATGTTTCCCACATATTGATGATTTTTGGAGAGTCGTTTTTGCGGGAAGAGGTATGCCCTTTGGCAGGCGATTTTCTCGGATTGTTCCTGTGCACCAGTATCCTTCATCTCTCATATCCTTAAGTAAATATGTACTTATAAATAAATTATCGACATATATTTTATATGGCAGTTTAGATTTACTTTCTGGCATTTCCCTCATCATCATTTTTAGAGGAACCGCGCACTTCCCATACAGGAGTTCATCTGTTGCATTTGACGTCGGATTTTTTCCCTGATATAGATCAAAATTAATCAAGAAGCCATCTTTGGTATTTATGCACAACATCTTAAGCCCAAATCGGATGGGTTTTCCCCTTATGAACTGTTTACACGAGTGTTTCCCATAATATTTGACCATTGACTCATCAAAATTGATGTCTTGTTCTGGTATAAAATATTCCAAGAAGGCTGCTTTTAATTTGTCCATTAGCGGACGAAGTTTCCATCCTTTATCATGTGCATGTGGCTGGGTATTATCAGCGCAGTGTCAGTATCTCATATCAAAAAAGCGATTCTCCTCATACAATTTTTGACTAATGGATTTCCCATATCGGACTGAGAATCCCAATAAAATCGTTTACCAGGTTTTTCATTGTAGCCACTTAGAATTAGTATAGCTACAGCACATTTTAGTTCTTCAATGGAAAATTTGAGGTCCGGACTACTTTTGAAAGAAGCATATTTCGTTGATTCATGTAGCAAGTATTCAAAGAGTGCAATCGTCCCAAAATATTTCAAACATTTGAACTGGCGAAAAATTGGAATTTGGAATAATCTGTTACTGTAAAATTTAGTTCCACATTCTGAAACTCACCTATGATCCATTTGTGTTCAATTTTTTCCCTAGTGATATTTTCAGGTACGCTACGAGCATTGTCCTCTTGTGATATTGGGTTTCTATCAACATTTGATGATGGATGTGCTTCATCCGATTGATCAATTTCCGAATTATTTTTGAATCTAAACCTCAGCATCCGCTTGCAATTGACGATGGGGAAGATGATTCACATTTCCCTTGGTATCCTCATCACCAGACTCCTCATCAGTAAAGACGTTAACATCTGGAGGCTCAGTATATATTGCATCTACATCTAAGTCGTCATTATAAACCATTTCCAGGACTTCTTGAAGAGTAAACCCTTTTCTATAAAAAAGAAAACAAAACCAATAAAACAAGTAAAATAATCCAGACTTACTAAATACCAAGGCTAACAAATATATCAGAAACAATCAACTGTAAACTCTAATCCCATAATATTTAACCCTAAATCTTAACAGAACAAAAATACGTTTTAAAATAATGTATTTATCAAAAGACACACATATCTATATTATATTCACACATAATGTAAAAAAACAGTAATAGGAAGGCCTAGCGTTGCATATATGTAACACACAACTTTTAGGTAAGCTATAACAAAATAAAAAACAGTTTTCCTAAATCTAACCTAAGAGAGTCCAAAATATACTTATTAATGATTACCCTAAAGATATTTAAGGTTAAATTAATGTAGTTTTAATATTTTATTACACTTACTCGAAATTGGTTTCCATTTTCACTCTCTTATTAATCAGCTGTTTTTTGTCTGCTTTTAAAACGCACGTAAACAACAATATTACAGCAACTGTTTAGAATATATAAAATGATGTCTTTTAGTAACATAGGCAGCGTCATCCATCCTCAAAATGAAAAAACCTAAGCACAGTAATCTACTTCATAGATCAATGCAGCCGTTGCATATAAGTAACGCAGGGCTTTTAAGGGTTAAATTCCTCATTTCATCTATTTTTGATCAAAAGTTTCCATAAATCTAAAAACGATCAACATTTGGACTAGAAGATGAGTGAGAGAATATCTAACATCTATATCCGCATTCTACTATTCACTGTTGGGTTTTAATTAACAGTGCTGTTCCTTTGTCGTGCTGCTTACACAGAACAGACAAGGCTAAATAGCCTTAGCAGGTGATCCTAATGTCACAACACGATCCCTTCTGTAACGACACTATTAACCCTTTACAGCATGTTTTTTTATTCTTGTCTCATAAAAATATATGCGATAGAATATTTGTTTAAAAAAACTGAAAAAATATATGTCAATATACTTTAAGAAAATAAATGTCAAATTTTGATTTGTGTCAAATTCGGCACAAACTGCGAAAACACAACAATGTTAATTTTTGACAGGTACCCTATTTGGCACAGATTTAAAAAAAAACCGAAGTACTAGAATAAAATGGATTATATTTTATAAAAGTACAAAACATACACGATTCCGTGTGAAATTTATTAAAAGAATTGCGATCCTTATTCCGACTAAACATTTGCCACATGATATTTGGGATTTTCCCTTACAATCTGGTTATTTGCACCTCTGTCGTTCCTCATTTATTATTGGCAAATGATTCAAGTTGTCCGTTCTTATTTCTTGAGCTAGAATCTGCGAAAAATGATGTTTTTTTCTTCAGATCAAGTTGAGGTTGTACTCTGGTACGAGTACTAGGCCTTCCTCCTTTTTTCCCGAAGTATATAAGCTCTGGTCAATACTTCTGCAATAGCAAGTTTGAATTCTGAAAGTGGTAAGTATAAATCATTATTTTGTCGGTTTTGCCTCCATCCATATTGACGCATATCATCGAGGAAATGGAGAAATACCCTCATGTAGCACTTTTTGGTTCGAATTTGGATTTTGTAGTACCCTAACATAGAATCAAGAAGATCTACCCCTCCCATATAAGCATTATATAGTGAGCGCGCAAAGGTTGGAACACATTCGTTAAAAGCTTGATTTGGCCATTGGCCGCATTTTTTGGTTTACTCATATTTTTAATGAGTCATCACTGTTCGAGTTATGACGTCATCATAATTTTTTTTAAATTGGATTACCCTATTTTGATATTAACACCAAAGAGAACGCGTTTTTCTCTGCACGGTTATCATATTTTTTATGTTACATAACTGTATGTTAGAGAAATAAAAGAGATTCCATTCATAATATTGTAATTTATAAAAATGTGAATAGGACTAAATAAACCTACGTAAGTATTAAATTAAATGCTCAAGTAACAAACCATTTACGTCTTGACGACATGCAAGGTGATGCTGAAATTCTTGCAAACATTATTCAGGGTATCAACGTAAATTGAATTAATTTTGGTCCCAAGTCTCTCTTTTTGTTGGTCAATGTTAGGTCTGTTAACGTAAACTTTTCACTTAAGGTATCACCACATAAAAATCTAATGGGGATGGATCAGATGATCTAGCTGACTACTCTAAAAATCGCCATCGTCATCAAAAACATGCAAAAAATGCGCAACTGAAAAACAAAATCGATGTGTCATTTTTCCCCAATGGCCAAGTCAAGCTTTTGACGAAGAATGTGCTCCAACCTTTGCGTGCTCAGTGTATACCGCAACACATTTGGTGCGGGTGATTCCTATATGGCTCCTAGATTATCTGCATAATCTCTTCACCACAGACTTCCAACATATGTTGACATGGTATTCACAATTTTAATATCAAACCATGAAACAACGGATATGTCCACACCATCTACATTGGTCATTCCTTCGACAGTTTTACCTCTTCCCATTTTTTCCATAGCTGTTACCTTGGGAAATTTGAACTTACTCAAACGATTCACTCTTACTGTCCATAATGGTGAGGTATATTTGTAAAGGAATACTCGTAAACCAGTTATCGAAAAATAATTTATAGTTCAGATTTCTGGGAATTATTTCTGAAAGAGTCACAACATTGCTGCTTGCTCCTAGGTCTGGTTGATGTTCATCAAGAGTAGTAGTTCCACAATAAAAATCATGAGAAAATCCAGGCACCCCGCTTACAAGAAAAACCTTGTATCCCTACTTATCTGGTTTTTGTCAGGATAATTTGTTCGTCTACGACCATATGCTCTTCTTCAGCAACAAGCAACAAACGTTCACGAATTTTGTTCAGCAGTGGTCGTATCTTGAACAGCTTTTCATACCCTGGCTGCCCTTGAGGAACCTGGCATGTATTGTCATTGAGGTGAAGAAATCGTTTGATTACTTCGAATCTATTGCAGGTCATAGCACGTGAGATACAGGGAATATCCAACGAATTGTTCCAGTAGGACATGGTTGAAAGGAGTTGAATAATTGACATATATATACAAACACCGCAAAAATGTGGAGTTCCTCTTTGGATATATTAGGCGGTTTTCAGGCCTACTTTGTATGCCAAAAATGTTAGACTGTTATATACGTGAAAATTTCATTCCTGAGAAATGAATTGATATTGAATAGTATCCTCAAGTTCTTCTATGAAAATTGGAAGTGTTTCATCCCCGTTGAATTTTACGAAGTCTTCAGAAACGGCTAAGAACCTATTCTAATAGGCAACTTTTTTTAGATTTTTTTGCAATGTGATTTTTTACATTTTTTGCTATGGTGCGATGGTAAATTTGTACCACTATGCTGATCTCGTAAAGACTGACGTAATATGGAAAGGGTTATGTCGCAGTCGCTGTCACTTTCAGTTTCGTCGATAATAACTTCTTCAGTTGATGAAGCATTACTTTTAATATCAAATGACTCTAATGATATTCTAACTGGGAAAGGGAATACACCACCCAAACTCTCAAAGAAAACACCATTAGATGGTATACAGATGGTTCAAAAACCACCACTGGAGCAGGCGCTGGAGTATTTGGTCCTGGCACCAGATACTCATTATCGTTAGGCTCCTTCCCGAGCGTCTTTCAGGCAGAAATACTTGCTATCGAAAGATGCGTGGAAATGAACCTAGAAAGAAACTATCAGAAATGTGACATATCGATCCATTCTGATAGTCAAGCAGCTATCAAAGCATTGAGCTCCCATGTCATTGACTCAAAGTTCGCATGGGGGTGCCAAAGAAAACTTTATGAATTAGGCAAGAATAACAGGGTCTCTTTAGTCTGGGTTCCTGGGCACTCGGGAATTACGGAAAATGAAGAGGCTAATACACTTGCCAGGAAAGGAGCACAAACGCCCTTTATTGGCCCGGAGCCTTTCTGTGGTGTAGGAAAATGATCCTATAAGAAAGAGTTTCGGTAGAAAGAGGAAACCGAAAGAGAAGCACTCTGTCGGTGATTTCCCAGGCTGGAACATTCCAAAAAGTTTCTGCGGAACTTTGACACTGCTAGATCCAAAAATATTTGGATCTCAGTAAAAATAAGCTACATCTCCTCACGGGCTTTCTTACAGGACACTGCCGTCTTAGGAAGCACCTAATGAGAATATGTCTAGCAGAAAACGACGAGTGTAAATTCTGTGGGGCGGAGGATGAAACTCCGGATCACCTAGTTCTAGAATACCTCGCCATTGCAAGCCAACGCCAGAAATGCTTCGGACAAGAAACTTGTAAGAGTGAGGATCTAACCTCGAATACTAGAGTTCATTAGAACCCTGGAACTGGAAGGCGAGCTGTAGCAGTAGCGAGAACAGCTCTGTGGGGGGGCACAATAAACATTAGGTTTCAGTGCATTATAACCCCGTTAAAATCTAATCTAATCTAACGATACTCTAGAGTTTTTGAGATTGATTTGTTCGTTCTTTTAATGGACCTCATCAGAAGATACATTTGCATCATTACTACCATTAGTCATTGGAATTTGTATAATTCTAGTTCCATAATTTTTTTTACAATTGATCTGAAATAGAAAGCACCTGTTACAAAAATATAATTCCTTTATGTAATATTGTCCCAAATATTGCACAAGTAAACAAAGGCATTTTATGTCTCGTGTTTATGTAAAAAAAATGTTTTGCAGGAATAAATAGTGACAATAAACACTTACCTCAGATGTAAAAAAGCGAGCGTGTCAAATATGGGACAACTTGAATTTTTGTCTTATACTGTTTGGGAACTTGAAAATAAAATATTTTTTTGTGTGTGTCAGGTATGGCACAGCATGCGGTAAGGGGTTAATATCATAAGAAATTAAACAAGAAATATTTTCTCAGTTTCAATTAAATACAGAAAAAGGGATATAAGTTAGACATAATTGGGGATGGTTTATAAGTAAACTACTTAGAGCAATCAAAACCATTTAAATTGCCTCTAGAATTATGCATAAAGCTGAAATATCTTTATTTGCATACAAAGAAATTATAAGAAACGTAAATTACCAATTTTTAATAATATGACGTGGAGCACGGGTTATTTTTTGTATTTTGGAATGATTTATTTTAGTTTATAAGTGAGTGAATCTAAATGATTTAAATTAGATCTAGAATTTCTCCACCAGTTCAAATATATTTGATTGGAAATCTAATACAAAGAAGATTGAAATCAAATTTAAAAAATATGATATGGGATCAACATTTTCGAAATTTTGTATGTTTATTCAAGTTTATGAATTGGTTGACGTTCTTAGAACAATGGAAATGTTGAAATTATGTATAGGAGTAAATAATCAGTTGGAATTTTGTTTATTTAAATTGAAAACAATAAAAAATAAACGGTTTTAAAGATTAAAACTAACTTTTCCGCATCTGTGACTTTAAACAATATTCTATAATAAAATTGTCACTTGTATACACTCGGGGATGTATCGTGCTAACAAACCGAAATTTCTCCAAAAATAACCAAAAATGTAATATATCTGGATTTATAGGACCCGCTGTACTCACTCTCGTCAGCTGAAAATCAATAGGGTATATCTGTGAGACACCTTCAGCAATATTCAATCATAAAATTGGTCACTTGTATACACTCTGGAGGCTGTATCGTGCTAACAAACTGAAAATTCTCCAAAAATGACAAAAATTTGGTACTTCAAGTAGTACCATAGCACCCGTTGTACTGGCTTTAGTGAGCTGAACATTGATAGGGTTCATCTTTGAGACGCTCTAAATAATATTCAATTATAAAATTAGTGTTTTAAATGAAACTCACGGTTTCTAGTTAATACCACAATATAATAAAAATTGTTGAAAATTCTAAAAAATTGAATTGATTGATGAGTAGATTCCACGAAGTAAGGGTCGAGACAGTTAATTTCATTTAATTATAAAATTGATCACTTGTATATACTCCGGAGGCTGTATCGTGTTAACAAACTGAAATTTCTCCAAAAATGACAAAAATGTCGTACATAAAGTACTATAGCACCTGTTGTACTGGCTTTGGTGAGCTAAAAATCAATAGGGTTCATCTGTGAGATATTCTGAATAATATTTAATCATAAAACTGGTGACTTGTTGAACTCTGGAAGCTGTATCGTGCTAACAAACTGAAATTTCTCAAAAAATGATAAATATTTCGTACTTCAAGTACCATAGCACCCGTTGTACTGGCTCTGGTGAGCTGAAATTCAATAGGGTTCATCTGTGACATGTACTTCACAATATTCAATCATAAAATTGGTGACTTGTTGTACTCCGGATGCTGTATCGTGCTAACAAGACATGTAACGAAAAGTGGCTGACGACGACGACGACAACGACATACACACAGGATTTTTTTTCTAAAAACTATTTTTTTGTGTTGTTGATGGAAATCGTAAAAATAACTTGAAAATTTTTCAAAATTCCAACTGTTTTTGGGGTAAACCAATACTTTTCTCGCATATTAGATAGGTTGGCGGAAAAGTAATATTAGGGAATAAATTGATATTTTTGAAATCATGTCTATAACGTGCGGCATATTTTTTTTACAATTAAGGGCTGTTTATTTCATAAATGAGTTAAGATACTGAACGCCACGTCCAGATTCATATTTTTGCCTTTTATGTAAACCACTAGGTCATCTGCGAAAACTCTTGCTGTTAGTGGTTTAAATTATCAAGAATCTTGTTAACGGCAATAAAAAATAAGGTAGGATTGATAACTGAGCCCTGTGGGATTCTATGTGCTTGGCAGTAAACATTAGACAGTTCGTCATCAACCCCAACTTTGAATGTTCTGTTGGCAAGAAAGTTGTTGATAAAAGCTAGGCAATTTCCTCTGGTATCCCATTTGTGCAGTTACATCAGGATGTTTCAAGTCCAGCCGGTATCAAAAGCTTTTATGATGTCAAAAAATATCGCAATGCATACTTGTTTGGGGGCAAAAGCCTCATTAATCTCACTTTCCAAATCAATAATGTGGTCCAGTGTCGAGTGGTTTGGTCTAAATCCAGTTTGTTATTTAATTAGGAGATTAGTAGTTTTTAGATTCCACATGAATCTTTGGTTGATGATTTTTTCAAGCAATTTTCCTATAGAACAGGTCAGAGGGTTGGTCTGTACGAATTAGCTTCTTGTTTGGGTTTTTTACTTTTCAAAAATGGTAGGATAATAGCTTCAGACCATAGAGAAGAAAAAATTTTGTCTCCCCATATCTTATTGAAAATTTTTAGTAAATGCCATTTTGCTGAAGGTGGTAGATACTTGAGAAATATGGCTGGAATATTGTTTGGGCCTGGACTCGCATTTTTCATTTTGTCTATTGAGCTATCAAGTTCTTCTATGATGACATGTATATTTAATGTGTTATAGACGAACGTTCTTGATAGGTTTGGCCCAGAATATTGGCTATATCGGATGCGGATGAATAGTAATGATCATTATGTTTAATGTTTCGAATAGTGTTCTTTGAACTAAATCCATTCGTTTTTCTGATTTTGGTCGAGACTTGGCTTATTGGTGTGGAAGAAACATATTCCTGCCATGATTTTTCCTTGTTCCGATTTGTGCTTTTGCCTTGTATTTCTTCAGCTCTATATGATTTTGGAGAGTTATGCGTTTCTTATACCTGTTCAGCGCTGCTTTTGCTTCCCTGATAGCTTTTTCACATTCTTAATTCCACCAGGTGACAGGAGTATGGCCTTTTGTTTCTTTAGTTTGGCCACTGTGATGACTGGCATTTTCCAAGATGATTTCATTGAAATTTAGTACACATTTTTGGATATCATTGGAAATGCCGCAGTTATCCATGTTTAGTTCAATCTGATTTGTGAAAGACGTCCAATCTGCAGATTTTATTCTTCATTTAGGCAAGTATTTTGAAGAACATTTTCATGGAGAGATACGATTCTCGATCATGATTGGAAAATGGTCACTTCCGTAATTGTACGAGAGAACTTCCCATAATAAATTGGAAGTGAGTACAGACGCTTAAATCGATAGCAGATGTTTCTCCGGTAGATATGTTGAACCTAGTATGGTTACCATAATTTTTTGAATTTCTATTTTTGAACTGGGTGACGATGGAACGAAGATAATTTCGAAAAACTGGTTATAAAGGTTATAAAGAAACTCAAGCATTTGTCAGAACTAAAATTAGAAATGCCGAAGAAGCATGGATGATGGAGAGAAGTAAGGAAATAGAGGAGATGTACCCAAAGTATGATCTATTTAACATCTACAAACGAGTTAACGAAATTACAGGAAACCGTAAATCCCCAGCATATACAAAAATGGTAAATCAAGACAACAAGACAGTCTTAGACACATAAGAACTGCAAGAAGTGTGGACAAATTATATTTCTGATCTTTTCGACGACAAAGGTCCCCCCTTTCGTAACCAACGTCAAACAGAAATGGGACCAAATATAATGACTGCAGATATAGAGAAGGCTTTGAAGGGAATAAAAAACGATAAAGCACCTGAACCAGACCACATTTATCCAGAACTCCTGAAACTTATAAATGAAGAAAACTTGAAAATCCTCACCAAAATATTCAATACCATCTAAAACAATGGATACATTCCTCAAGACTGGCTAAAATGTACATTTGTCCCTACTCCTAAAAAGCCAGGTGCAAAAAGATGCGATGAGTTTTGACTAATTAGCTTGATGGGTCAAATATTAAAGTCGTTTCTAAAGGTTCTACATAATAGAATACATAGGAAATGCGAGCAGGATATGAGTGAGCTGCAGATGGGCTTCATATAGGGGTTGGGACCTAGAGAGGCTTTGTTTGGGCTATCGGTCCTGCTACAGAAGTGTCGAGATCAGCGAAAAGAAGTATATCTATGTTTCATAGAATATGCTAAAGCATTTCATTGTGTCAAACATGGCACGCTGCTGAGCATACTAAAAAGTAAAGGTTTAGATTCCCAAGATCTATAAATCATTCAGTACCTCTATGAACACCAGATAGCGATAGTGCAGCTTGAAAACACCCAACCAAAAACTGTACCAATTAAACGTGGAGTCAGACAGGGATGTGTGCTGAGCCCTATGCTTTTTAACATGTACTCCGAAATTGTATTTCAAAACGCACTTGAAGGCGCAGAGGATGGCATAAAAGTGAACTGGATCCTGATAAATAATCTAAGATATGCCGACGACACAGTTATAATTGCGGACAGTCCTGAGGGCTTGCAGCGGCTACTTAACAAGATATCAGCCTAAGAAAATCTATTAGGCTTAAAAATCAACACTGCAAAAACAAGGATATTGGCGATAAACCGGAATCCAAATCAACCAGTACATGTAAACGTATACGGGACACAGATAACCAGGGTCTCTACATGTAAATACTTGAGCAGCTGGGTCGGCGAAGATCTGAATCCTGATTTGGAAATTAGAGCTCGGATTGAAATGGCTAGGGCAAACTTCTTAAAAATGCGAAGCCTGTTAAGCGATAGGTCACTTGATATAAAAGTTAGATACAATTTTGTGAAGTGCTACATATATTCTACATTTCTGTCTGGAGTTGAAGCGTGGACGCTAAAAGCTAGTAGCCTAAACAGACTCGAGGCATTCGAAATGTGGGTGTATCGATGAATGTTACGAGTACCTTGGACTGCTCACACCACCAATTTGGAAGTTTTGAATCGAATGGGCAGAGAACATCAGCTCATCGAAATCATAAAAAAGCGGAAAAATGCATATCTCGGTCATGTAATGAGACACAATAGATATGAATTTATACAGCTCATGATAGAAGGTAAGATCGAAGGTAGACGTGGACCAGGATGAAGGCAATGCTCCTGGCTTAAGAACATACGAGATTGGACAGGCCTGGGTTCAAAAACTTTGCTAAAAAGGGCCCAAGACAGAGAAGAGTTCGCCAAAATTGTTGCCGATCTTCGATAGGAGAAGGCACTCGAAGAAGAAGAAGAAGGTTTTCTGTACCATTTATCCAATACAGTGGTGCGAGCGGCGGTCGCCCAAGGTAGCGAAGTCTGAATTTTAATTAGGGTTCCAAACAGTACAAATCCACCACACCAGAACTTTCCTTGACCTGTTGTAGCGAAAGCCCCTTTTTTATGTCTCCAGTGACTGGACTATTATGTTTAGGTTGAATTTGGTTTATTTCAATTAAATTTAAAGAAATCTGAAAATATGACGGGAGCGCACATGATGTCCATTTTGAAGTGGCTTATTCGATATTATAAATACAATAATTAATTAAAAAGTTCAAATTATCTTTAGGATTACATAATGTAGTTATTTTTTCCATTTCAATTAAATACAAAGAAATGCTGAAAATAATTTTAAAAAATGTGAATTATCTGCTACTTTTTACTTTTGACCAGAAAGCAAAAATAGTAAAAGATTAAGGTAATGGTTAGAAATATGGAACAAAAAAGTTATCTCTCATTATTCAACATCAAATGCCTTAATATTTTACCTGCAAAGAAAGTTTGAAACCCCTCGAAAAGACTAGTTTTATTCATGTGGAGAAAAATTGATAGAAACAGTTTCTGAAGCATCTCAGAAGGGAAGACTAGATGCACAGTTGGACCCGATTAAAGATGACATCATAAAAAAGGTATCTAGTTCATACTAACTTAGTGTAGCTTCTCAATTATTGTATTCATGCGGATTTACAAGAATTACTTTATCACAAGATTTACAAATATGCTAAAAATGTTTCAGTTTTGTATGTACATCTTTGATTAGATTTTGTGCCATTTTTGATTGATATAGAGGAACTTCCCTCGTTGAACGCTTCTGTTTTATTATATTTTGCAGCATTTTCTCTCACAATATGTTTGTAAAATTAACGTGACATTTTAGCAAATAGTTAGCAAAATGGGCAAAAATCGTTCAGTTGTCTGTAGGATTCAGTATGAATAATATGTGCTTACCTATAGTCATAAGTACAGTTAAGCAGAATGTCTTAGTTCTGTCAAAACTTGTTAGCATCTGTTATTGGAATTATAGAAAAATATATTGAAAATAAACATACTGTTAATAATAGCACACAATTTTAGTAAATATAAACCTAATAATAGTGCAAAAAGTGTTGAATATAATGAATGAAATTGAATTGAATTTTTGAGTAATTTTTCAAAATATCTGAACTATATCGAACAATTTATTAAACAAACAATTATTAGTTTTCACTTCCATGCCTTAGCATCTACAAACTTTTCTTTGTGAGTTTTACAGTGTTGCTCTCTGGCAGCTGTGGTTTGTGATCATATAACTTTCAAGAAATTCCTGATAGTTGCAGGGCTCATTGTAGATTTACTGAATTCGTACAAACTAGAGTCACAGCTTGGGGGATGAAATACCAGGGAGGTAAGGATAGTTTGTAACAGAGATTGTATGTGTGAGGTAAATATATGCTTAGTTTACCGCAGTCTTTCACGGAATGGACGATTTTTATTGTATCTTTGTTATTAGTCTTTTTTAAAACATTTTCCATATTGAATGGGAGTTACTTAATTATTTCTATATTTCGATGTTTCTAATATATTCTTGATTTTTTTCAACTGAGGCTTATAGTAAAACCTCTTAGTATTTTTGTTCATCATTTTTTTTTTGTACTTTTCATTACCTTGTTTGCCGGATACGCTTATTTGTAGAAATCTGCCTAATTTAATACGTGATAATATGTTGTAATAATAATAATATTTGATCATATTTTATTTGAAATACATTTTTTCAATTTAACCTAATGTATTTAGCATTTTTTGCACAACATATCTTTCCATTTAGATATAAGAGTGACTGCACAATATTTTCTTCTTGGCTTTATTAACTATAGTTGACAGAATTATTAAAAAGGCCTCTGTAACACTCTTCTAATTAAGATTAAACTTTCTAAACAAACGGATCACGTTGTATTCGTTGTAGTTACGAAATTTCTGAGAATATGTGTAAAAGTAGATGAAATATAAAATAAATAATCAAATTTCACTTACGTAAACAAACAGAAACACATAATAATATATTATGAAAAGTACTAACATTCTAAATTTTTGCCTCAGATAGGAAATAATGTTATTTTTTGTAAGGTACATGTAAATCAAACATTCAAAAAAATTACAAAAATTAGCAATTTATTTAAACGTTAGCTAAGTGTAATGAAACTTTCCAATTTGTAAATACATAGTAGAAGGATTATAGGCAATTTAATTAAAGGGACAAGCAAAAATTATTATTCGATTGGTATAACCATTTGTTGGATACTTTGATTTATCTACGACTATTTTTCTTTATTATCGAACTCGTTGTTTATATTTATAGTTACAACTAGTCAAGCTACCAAGTAAAGTGATGGCGGCGATGAAATTTTGACAGATTATAAAGTAATAAGTATTTTAAAACCCACTGACTCTACGCAAAATTTCATAAATTTGCCCTGTCCTGTACCAACGGTCGTCGTTTTGCAATAGCAACTATTACATTATTAAAAAGAATAATGAATAAAAAATTTACACTTTGTATTAGAACCGTGTAATAAATATAAAAGTTTTTCAACAAATTTGAAAAAAAAAATCGCCATTAAAATGTTAAAATTTCAATAATTCAGTTGGCAGTTCTTCATCTCTAATGTGAGTCAAATTATTTAATGCTAACTTCAGTAAACTTGACTAGCTAGAAAAAGTAAAATCAAGATTTATTTTATATTATTTGATTTAAATTTTACTAATTACACCTTATAACTTGGAAGTTTTGAATGAATGCAAACAAGCACCTATTAATATTTTTTGAAAATTTATTAAATTACAGTAAAACATCTCATATCCTAGCATGACGGGACCAAAACTACACATTGATACGAAACCAGTAGCTAAATGCCGCGCTGCCATTGGCTGGATTTTGACAAACATCATTCCCTTTGCGTATGCGACCGACTTTATTCGAATGCGATACATTAGTTAGTTTTACGCTATCGCTGCCATTACGAAACGACTAAATTATATATTAATTTCGATTTAAATGAAATTTCTCCTATCAATATTTTTATACAGGGTGATCCCATGGTATTAGCCCATTTTCTGGTAAAATTCTATTATGAAAAGTAAAATCTAATTGAACAAAACTGACATCTCTGGGTTGTAAACAACAGCATCAAGGAATATTTTAAATTCAATTTTAAAAGATGGTAACTGCACAATGATGTACCATGCAATAAAATTTAATTACAAATAGTAGTCGAATACAAACGTACAATTTTCTGCTCCTGCTTAATTTTCAAGTTTACACTGTATAGGTCTATGAAAAAGTGCAGTGCCAGTGCAGTAAAATAATATAGAAATCATATTTTAAACTGTGAGTACCATTCACCATTTTACAATAATTATTCATCATAATAGAACGTACTAATTACAACAAAAACTATGCCAACTTGTTCCAATTGTCTGAAACAGGTAAACATAACTGATCGCAAACTCCAGTGTGATGGTTGTAAGCGACCAATACACATGGCATGCGCCGATGTTTCTGCCGACGACCGAGTCACTCGGCAGAGGGTTCGTGGCTTGTCTATCCTCTGCAACAATTGCAGTTCAAATGTTTCAAATTTCTCGGAATTAATAGATTTTAAAACAGAAATTCACTAGAAAATAAACGAATTTGATGATAAATTAACTCAATTAAATAATAAACTGAGTCAGTTCGATGCAGTTAATTCGACTGAATTCACTGACAACATCGCAAATCAGGCGGTAAATCGCATAGTGCGAGCCAAAAATATTATGATCAGAGGTGTACCTGAACCCTCCTCAGGGGATGCTCAACTTAGAAAGGATGATGACACGAATAAAATTAAGCTTGTCTTGGACACTGTCGGATGTCATGAAACCCCCATCACCTTCTACAGAGTCGGCGAACCCAACTAGAAGTTTCCTCGCATGATAAAAGTAGTAATGCCTTCAGAACACCATGCCAAAAACATATTGAGAAATAAATCCAAACTTCTCGAGGAGAAGCGTACTGAAAAATTTTCTATAATAGATGACAAGACGCCCACAGAACAACTACGATTAAGAGAACTTCGAAGTGAACTAGATACCCGTAAAAATAATGGCGAACGTGATCTGATAATCAGGTACACTAACGGCATCCCAAACATCTCGAAATTTTGTTCATAACTTTTCTACCCGCATATTCAATGACTGGCTCTTTTTATACACAAATTTAAACTCACTTTACGCTAAACTTGGTGAATTCACATGTACAGTGCTACTTCTTAAACAACAAATTATTTTTATTACCGAAACCTGGCTTAAACCTTCAACTCCAGACTCCTAAATTAACATTACTGGCTATACAATTTATCGTAAATATAGAGAGAATCGTGTCGGTGGAGGTGTATGCATTTATTTACCCGACGATATTACCACAACTTTATCTACTAAAATTAAACTATTAGACATACCTGGGATATATATTATACACGTAAATATTGCTAAAAATTGCATAATATCGCCCCCCTGATACACAACTTGTGATGGACAACATTGTTTGAAAAACTCGAAGAGTTATCACTTCTTGATAATCTCATCATTGCTGGAGATTTTAACTTCCCAGAAATATCCTGGCCGATAACTTCCTTGTCAAATGCTGTAAATTCACACAACTTAATTAAAAACATTGTTGCAAATTCTAACCTCACACAACTTATTGCAGAACCCACAAGATTCAGAATTAATAATCTACCTTCCATTCTGGATCTCATACTCACTTATGATGAACAGCTAATCTCATCTCTTGAAATAAGCTCTCCTGTTGGAAAATCAGACCATGCAGTCATAACTGCCCACGTTCAGTTTATCCAGACATTTCCGGGCAAAAATAAAATCGCAACATATGCTACTACTGATTTTTCTGAAGTTGATTCACAGCTGTCCCGACTTGATTGGGACTTAATTTTCACAAATTTATCCGATTCCTCGTTAATGTGGGACGCATTTCATGATACTACTCTCAGGATAATCTCTGCACATACTACTCTCCGTGAGATTTATAAAAACAATTTCGAACCCTGGATAAACCACGCAGCACTACAACGTATCAAGCACAAACGGTGCCTCTGGCGTAAATATCAGCGCAAACAGCTTCTGAGTGACTTCCTGAAGCATCGCAGATTTTCTAATACCCTTCAACTATCTCTCAAAACTTTAAGACAAAATTTCGAAGAAAACATAATTTCCAGTGGTAACAGTAAAAATGTTTTCAAATATATACGATCTTCCCTATCATCAAAAGTTTCCATTCCCCTACTTCAAAAACCCGACCATATTGTATGCTCTTCTAATAAACAGTCTTCTGAGACGCTCTCTTTAGCTTTCTCACAAGTTTCCACTCAAAACCCAATAATGACAACCTCCCATTAATTAACTGTCCTCGCCTCAAGGCATCTATAGAACATGTAGAATTTACACCAGATCGTATAAAACAGCACTTACTGAAACTTCGCACTAACGCATCACCTGGTTTGGATGGTCTAACTTCACAAAACTCCTAAAAAGCTGCGCAAACTCGCTTGCAACTCCCCTGTCGTTAATTATGCAGACTTCCTTTACTCAACCCCCTAACTGGAAATTAGCATCTATCACCCCCATATTCAAAAAAGGTAACAAACTTGATTCCAATAACTACCGTCCGATTAGTCTGCTGCCAGTTGTCAGTAAAGTCATGAAAGCCATTATTTGAGAGGAGATGACCAAATGTCTTTTCCTGGAAAATGTGATTCCAACGCAACAACACGGATTTGTCGCAGCCGTTCCACCCCAACCAGCTTTCTAAACTGTGTTAATGACTGGACATCATCTCTTAACAATCGGCAGTCAGCTGATATTGTCTATCTGGACCTCTCCAAGGCCTTTGATCGTGTTCCCAGGCGCAGACTTCTACACAAGCTGGAACACTTCGGCATTCGCGGCTCTTTACTTAGCTGGATTGACGACTTTCTAACAGACAGATATTTCAAAGTGAGAGTTGGCGAAGACTTCTCAAGGGATAGACTGGTGGAAAGTGAAGTATCACAGGTTTCTGTTCTTGGTCCTCTGCTTTTTACGGCTTACACC
This sequence comes from Galeruca laticollis, assembly GCA_963921935.1. Taxonomy (NCBI): domain Eukaryota; kingdom Metazoa; phylum Arthropoda; class Insecta; order Coleoptera; family Chrysomelidae; genus Galeruca; species Galeruca laticollis. The sequence continues at coordinate 108,593,836 of OY998181.1, forward strand.
AGCGATCTTCCTTATCACGTAACTAACAAAATATCTTTCTATGCTGACGACACAAAGATATATACGAATCCAATCACCAACCAAGAAACCCTCCATCTTCATCTGGTGTTCCCAGTGACTACTTCCGTTGAACACTGAAAAATGTGTAGTGCTCCGAATTGGTAAAAATAACCCACTACTACCGTACTTCGTAGACGGCAGACCATTAAATTCTGTGTTTTCCTATAGCGACCTCGGAGTTATCGTAAATAGCAACCTAACTTGGTCTGATCATACAAGCGCGCGAATGTTCAAAGAAGAGCCACTCGACTGTCCCTGGAACAGCGAAGACCTTCCTACGAAGCAAAACTCCATGGCCAACCTAACTTCCTTTGAAATTCGCAGACACCGCGGAGACCTCATTACCACTTTTAAAATATTAAAATTTAATTTTGGTAATCCTGATATGATGCTCACCTTAACTCCAGATGACCACCTTTTTAAACTCAAAAAAGAAAACTTTACCATCAGATCAAGACAGAACTTCTTACCAAACAGGGTATTCGACAGCTGGAATAATCTTGATGTATCCACAGTTTCTGCACTATCTACTAACTCGTTTAAAAACAGACTTGATCGTACGCTGCTAGAGCACCTATAGTTTATTTGGTATATTGTAGTTATTTTTCTGTTATTTACCTACTAGTAAGTTAATTATGTAACTATCTGTTTTTGGGCACAATAGGGACCTGTCCCTCTGCCCTTGTCTAAAAATAATAATAATGATAATAACAATAATAATAATAATAATAATAATAATAATAATAATAATTACATTATAATATTTGCAAATTCTATGACATAGAAACTGAGGACGCATGGTATAAACACAAGCCAAAAAGCGTTGAAACAAAAGACGATATCACAATAATATGGGACATGCAAGTACAAACAGATAGGACAGTGATGGCGAACAAACCGGATCTAATAATCATGGACCTCAAAAATAAGACGTGTCTATTAATCGACGTTGCCATTCCATCAGATGCTACAGTAAAGGAGAAGGAGTCCGTAAAGATCATCAAACACCGAGACTTACAAATAGAAGTGCAGAGAATGTGGGGACTTAAAACATCTACCATCCCCATCATAATAGGAGCAACGGGAACTATTCATAATAACTTCGGAGAATTGTTGAACAAAATACCTGGCAACAACAATAAAACCACAATTAGGTCACTACAAAAAACTGCGATCCTGGAGACAGCCCACATAATCCGACGAACCCTAGGATAAAGATAAGACCATTTATTCTTAGGAACAGGGAGTGTTCTTGATAAATGGAAAACCGCCGACTAACCATGGTTGATTAATAGTGATAATAATAATAATAATAATAATAATAATAATACTAATAATAATAATAATAATAAAATATCTAGTTATTTTGTATGAATAAGCTGTTTTGTTATTTTAGTCACAATCATACATATATTATTTTAAAATGCACTTAAGGTTGTCATAAATAGAAATGCAGTGCAGAATACATTTTTTCTAAATTTGTTATGGCAATCATCATGGAACTAATAGTATATTCTTCAACGAGCGTATAATGATGGCTATTATTCACGAGGATGAGCCATTATACGCAAGTAGAAGACTATACTTTCTCCACGACTATACAAAGAAAAAATCGCTCTTTGAATAAATATTTGAACAGATTCTAATGTTTTTATTTTTACTCAGCCTTTTCTAATAATTAATTAAATATTTTCATTATAACAAAAACAGGTGAACAAAACGGATATTATATATAGATATATAATAGGTACCTATAGTTTAAATTTACCTTCTGATAAAATGAATCGTGACAATAGTGCTGTTAGTAATATTTACTACTGATAGTGTTGACTCTTGATCAAAATTAACTGCATTTAAAGTACCTATGAGTATTTGGTGATGTTTGTTGAATATTATTAAGAGTTCTTGTATTCATTTTGTTTCTCATAGAATCATCCACGTAGCCTTCTGCTACCGACGTGCTCTTCCAGCCACCGTGTCGCTTAGGAGCAGAAATATCTCCACATGCATTTATATTGCGAGAAATTAGCAAATAATATTTGACGTTATAAGTTGTGACTAGCGGTTGCTATGCGACGTGTGACTTTTTGTTTGCAAGGTAATCTAATTCTGACGATCTGCCCGTAGAAGGCCCGTGGATTCCGAAAATACGAAGGATGTGATTGGCCGGCAGAATTTAAATCATTCTTCAATTCAATATCTAACAGGAATGTATATATTATTACATAGTCGTGGAGAAAATATTTCATCTTGAAAGTCCATGTGGTATACAAGTGTTCTAACAAACATAGTCTTTATATGTATTAATAAACCAGCAGACAGATGAGGACTTTTCAATTATCACTAGGTTTAAACCACACTGCACGTACCTTGTTATATATGATGAATTGATACAGAACCTATATACTATAAGATAAAATATTATAATGCTCTTTAGCAGGAACTAATCCTCATAAGAGGCAATAACTTATGAAAATAATCACAGTTTAATAATTTATAATTTTACAAAAATCTTCAGCTTGCTAATTTTGTGTCCTGCAGTGTAGGACAAAAATAAATCTCAAAAGAATTTCATTGAGCAAATATCTGTATCTATTTTCTCTATTATATCATAATTAAACTGTTATTTAATGTGTATAATTAAGTTTAAAAGCACTTGCATTTTCAGGTCAAATCTCATCAAATTTTTACTTAATGAAACCAAAAAAAACCCAAACCTAGTATTATGATAAAATATTTTTCTTTAATGCAACTTTGCATTTGGTTGTTTTAATTTTACACTATTCATAAGATTATGACCCAATGCAAGCCGCTTGCTTCCTCTTCGCTTCACGTTTGTCGAAATCTAGCAAATGGTAGCGCGGCATTTAGTTACTGATTTCGTATCAATGTGCAGTTTTGAAATGTTGTTGTATACATTTCAAACATTTACTGTTTTTAAATTAAATGAGATGTAAAAAATTTGGGAATTCAGTAATGGATTTTTGTTTCAATCTTGACTGTGTTCCTCCACAATACATCCACTGGAGTTGCATTTGGATGTTGCTCGATGTATTTGCGCACAACTTCGAAGGCGTCCTTAGCAGCATAATGACTCACTATGTTGTTACTGGTGGTTTCTTCTTCAACCGAGTTGATTTCTTCTTCCACGCCTGTGTTCTGCACAATAGCAATTACTTGATCGTCGTTGAGATCTTCTTTGGTAACTTCCGAAATATCAATTTCAACAAACCACTCTTCTACATCTGTCATCTGAAGATAATGCTGAAACACATGTAGATTTTGTAATGTTTCTGTTTTGTCTGTCTCATGATGAACCTCATGTTTCAATTATGGCCATTCCAAGCCTTCTGAAGGGTGGTTTGATTAATTTCGTCCCAAGCTGCAACAACGCTGTAGATAGCGTCTTTTGTGTTTAAACTTTTCATTGCCTCAAAAAGGTTACATCGTTCGTCTGTTTTGTCCAGCAGAGAGTAGACATATTTCCTTCTGTATCTTCTCTTTAACTACTCAATAACGCCCATATCCATAGGTTGTATTAAAGTTGTAACATGGGGCGCTAAAAATAAAGCCTTTATGTTTCCTTTTTTTAGTTCAAATGCTGAGGGGTGACTGAGAGCGTTATCAAAGAGCAAATCAGCATGAGCTGGTAATTTTTTTATATTTTAAATGTTTTTTTACTGCGGGAACAACTTCGTCAAAAAACCACTTCTTAAACAAATCACTATCCATCCAAGCAGATGATTGATTCTGATAGAAAACTGTAGGTGCTCTTTTTTCATACTATTTCCAGTGTTTTAATTATCGCCCGATTCAATACCGCACCCAATATTAACCGAGATCAAATAGCAACTTCATCATACTTTCGTTAACAACTTTGTTAATTCATGGTAAGAGCGGGCAGAAAGGAGTCCAAAACATTTTTATTAGCTTGCTAAAGGTGTAAGTTAGTTTGATTTGGAGAGCTATTAAATGTGTGATATAAAGTACCATTTTTTATTCTTATATTTATAGTTATAGAAATACGGTAGATTACAAATATTTTTCTCTTTACTTCAGAATCATAGAAAACTCTATTTTGAATGTAAATTAATCGTCTTCAGACAGTTCAATTAGTGGTAATAATGTGGTAAAACGCTAAAGGATTGCCATTATTTTGAATGTAAATTAATCGTCTTCAGCCGATTGAACTAGTGGTAATAATGTGGTAAAACACTAAATGATTGTCATTATATTAGTCCAATGCTACTCAAAATGAAAACAAGAATATATGAAACACAAAACGAAACAATTTAAAAAACGAATTATTGGTTTTCAATCTATTATGTAAGATAAAATTCATTATTACGAAATTATAATCCGTTAATGTTCCATTTTTATTCAATGTTTTGGCTAGTCCCGTATACATTTAGTAAAAAAATATTGTTTATGTGGGTATGATATATGAGAAAATATGGTAACTAGTTGTACATAATACGGAATTGAAAATATTGTATTGCTTAATTTGAAATTGACTCACTTCTGTAAACTTCTAAAAAGTTATTGTAAATTATAGAGTTTTTAGGGGTTTCGATGTTTTGTTTTGATCAGAAACCAAAGACAGAAATAAATATCATTGAATTCAGTATATGATTGTGTTTTATTTTCCTGTAACATTCCTACATATCGCTGCTGCAGTTTCACGCGAAATCCTAAGATTGTTTTTATTAATGAAAGTAATTGACATCATGAAAAAAAGTAAATGGAAGATAAAAAGTATCAAAAAATATATTAGAAGGGAGGGAGATCAGTTTAATACCGGCCAACAATTAATTATAGCAAGGGGATATGAGATACAACAACGTTTAAAAGTACTTTGGTGAAGAAAAACTAAAGTATCTAGAATAAAAAAAGCCGAGCTAGATTCAACAAAAATACCTATGACGAAAGAACCAAGACTGGGGTCCTGCAACAAAAAGTACGTATGATCGGCTAAAACTTTTTGAGAAGTTAGTCAGTGATAACAGGGAAACGCAAGTATGGCAGATTGTAGGTGGACTGTATAGGCTGGTTGGTAATTGCACTTATTAAAAAAAATTGATGTATTATTTATTAAACTACTTAAACTTTAAAATATGAGCAAATGAATAAAAATAAATGAATCGTAGTTGGTCGTCGTCGCTTGCATTGACTTAATGCGGACGTGGGGTAGTCAATAAACATGGCCGCACTAAACATGCCCCCGGCCTTGGAAGCTTTCACTTTCAATAGGAAGAGGGCAAAGTCGGACGATTGCTCTTGTGATAACTCCGCCGGCAGCCTTTATAGCCCCTACTCTGCACACTCCATCTTTGCCTTCGACGAGGTGCGATATTCTTCCTAATCGCCACCTCATGGGGGGAACATTGTGGTTCTTCACCAGAACTAGTTGACCGATTTTTAGAGTACCCACATTTTTCTTCCATTTCTACCTCTGTTAGAACTCGCAAACATACTCGTGGTGCCACCTAATCCAAAACTGCTCATATATGTTTTGAAGGAATTGAAATTGTAAGAGTCTGTTTTCTGATATATCCATAACTAATGGTTCAGGAACTGTCATTGCAGAGCAACCGATTAAAAAATGTGCGGAGGTGAGAGTGGAATAATCGTCAGGATGGGAACTTAAAGGGGAACGCGGTCTTGAATTTAGTATCGCTTTAATGCGCTCAAGCAAAGTTTGAAAATCAAAAACGTATAGCCTATAAGAACCTACTACTCTTTTTAAGCGGTATTCCAAACTTTTTACACCCGCTTTCCATTCGCCACCAAAGTTGGGTGAATTTGGAGGAATAAACTGCCATTTAATCCCTAGGTTTTCTATTGATTGAGTAATAGTACCATTATGGTTTTGTAAAAAAGGACCAATTAAGTGTAAATCCTTATTGGCCTTAATAAAGTTTGTTCCGTTATCGGAAAGCATTACTAAGGGTATTCCTCTACGACCAATGAATCGATTAAAGGCCTGCAAAAAATCGTCTGAACTTAATGATAATACAAGTTCCAGATGCATTGTTCGAGTTATAAGACAAATGAACCCAACATTTTATGGTCTTGTAACGGCGTCCGCGTCTTTCTTTGACCAGCATAGTCTACACCAACTGTGCCAAATAGTAACGCCCATTGAACTCTTGCAGCGAGTAAATCTCCCCTGATCGGTTGAACCAGCTGTGGGTTATATCGAGAATATTTAACGCAGGTGCGAACTATTTCTTGTGCTAAGTTTCGACCTGCCATTGGCCAGAATTTGTCGCGAACGCTAGTCAAAAGTTATTGAGGTCCCGCGTGTAGAAAATTTTCGTATTCAAATTGCAATATTAATTTGGTCAGGTGATGATGAGGCGATAACAAAATCGGATATTTCTTTGAACAAGTAAAGTTAGAATTGGAGAGTCTTCCTTCCACTCTTATTAACCTTAGATCATCTAAAAATGGTTTTAATTCTACTGTTTCTGGAAAGTTCTGAGTTTTTACATAAAAAGGAATATTCGTCTGAAAATGATTATATTTGAGCGGTTGTTATAAGTTTTTGAAAACTATATTCATCTTCTAACAATGTTAGGTGCGTAAAAATTTCATTTTTAACGGATGAACTTTTAGCATTAAAGTAAAATCTAAAAATAAAAGCTGCAATATGTTTTAGTTTCATTAGGTTAGACAATCTTTCAAATGGAAAATACATTTATGGTAATTTAACTATGAAAGAACATTGTCACATTTCAGGCAAATCTTTTAAATCGAATCGATTAATTGGCCACTCTTTTTGGACCGTGCCCACTAAACAAGAAATATAATTATAAGAACAATTAGGTTAATAATTAAACTACAAATACAGTATGCAAATACAACAAAGTTTATTTTACATTTCATATAAGGTATGTACACGTACTGTAAAACATATTTCACTTACATTTAAAAAAGTCACGAATGTATTTTTCTTTTTTTTCTTTTGGCGTTTAGTATAAAATTTATTTCTAATGATATGGAAATCACTAATTTCCGAAGCACTGTAGCTAGTGCTAGCCTCAGCAAAAGAGATAAACTTATTTTCTGCAGCTTCTGCTCTGCTGATTTTTTCCTTTTCTTCCGTTTCGGCATCTGAGACACTTTCTTCAAAATTTTGAGTAGGCTGAGGGTTAACTACACTGTTGATAATGTCCTCATCGATTAGTTCTTGTTCAACAGGCTCATTTTCGTCGATTAGAAGCCACTCCTCTACCTCATCTTCAGGCAGGTTTTTCAAGGGATTTTTTCAAGGGATTGTCAGCACTTCTAACGACATCCAAAACTTTGGTCAGAGCATCTTTATGGTTTTCTTCCTCATCAGTCTGTAGAGTTAGGTCAGATGCAAGGTTTGCAGCTGGCCAAAGTTTTCTCCAGCATTTTTGGAGTGTTGTATTTTTTACCTGGTTCCAAGACAGTGCAATAGCATAGACGGCATCTTTGACTTTAAACTTTTTTGGAAATCAGTCACGTCACAATCGGCATTTAACAGGCCTTGAATAAAATACCTTCGATAAAAGAATTTAAAGTTTTGAATAGCCCCTTGGTCCATGGGTTGAATCAAAGATGTTACGTTAGGTGGGAGCAGAGTAGCAACAATATTTCCAGAAACTAACTCATCTACTGGCGGGTGAGCTTTGCAGTTGTCCAAAAAAAGGATGGCTTTAGTATCATCTGGTAGACCAAGGCTTTTGAAGGATTCCTTGACCTGAGGCACAAAGTGGTGAAAAAACCAGTCTTTAAAGAGGGCGGCAGTCATCAACGCATTAGATTGAGCATCGTATTGAACAGGAAAGTGTCTAACAATCTTAAAAGCCCTGGGTTTTTTAGATTTACCTATCACAAAAGGGGTCACTCGGTGGTTTCCAGACGCATTAGCACATAGCAAAACGGTTAATCTGTCTTTGTTTTTTTTAAACTTTTGGCTGCTTGTTCTCCTCCCCCAGCTAGTGTAGATATTGGTAAACATCGCCACAATAGCCCTGTTTCATCAGCATTGTAAATCTGTTGAGGTTTTAAATTATTATCAGCCAAACTCGTCTTTGTATTTTTCTACAGAGTTTTGGTTTGCTGAAAGTGTTTCTCATCATCAAGTCTTTGCATTATATACCGAAACTTACAGTTTCTGAGCCAACTATCAGAATAATTACATTCAGCAACTCCTAAATCTTGGCCGAATTTCTTTGCCTTTTCAACAATCATTGGCCCTGTTACCGGCTTTCATTCAGAACGTACCGCACTAAACCATTTGAACAATACACTATCTAGCTGTTTCAGTTTTGGTTTTTTAATGTCTGTCTAGAAGCCAATTTTTCAGTTGTTACCGATTGAGAAGCAAACTTCATTGGTTCATCTTTTTGTTTTTTAATGTCATAAATAGTTGATGAGCAAATATTAAACTCATTCATTAGAACATTTCTATTCTCACCTTTTTCTAGCCGTTTCATGATTTCTAGTTTCTTATTGAGAGTCATTGTTACGTGTTTTCGTTTCTCTCCTTTTGAACAGGAAGGCTTAGATTTTGAAAACATGGTCACTGTACAGTTAGAACGAAACTCACTTTGTATATAAACATTATCAAAAGTTACGTACGTCACTACAGAGAGTAGGCGAAGACGCTTAGTGATTAACTGTGCTGCACTGACTAGCGTCTAGTGAGTTGTAGGGTCACGGATGATCCTAACCAATGGAAATTAACAAGAACAACCTTGCCGACGATTAAAGCAGCGTTGCTAAATCGAAATCATTAACTGATGGAAGACTATTTTAAGGAGACAGAAAATAATTTTTACAATAATAAAAAATGTATGGGCAATTTTAAAACTTTTCTAGCTATACTCTATTCTCTAATTTATTCATTTTATACTTATTCAAATATCTCCGAATATTTTTGATTTGTAAAATTTTTGCTATTTTGTGGTATTTTAAGTTTTAGTATACTGGCATTGGCAACAATGGTATCGGAATAATTTTGTAAGGTTTTGCGGAATGTAGAATAGAAATGTTTATCATTGTGCAAGATTATATGTAAATTTTATTTACGTTCCTTGATCATTGTGTACTATTTTATTTAGTTTTTGTTACAAAACTATTTCCTCTATTGATTATGAATTCTGAATGCAAGGAGTGCAAGAAATCGCTACCTCTCCAATTATAAATCTTTAGACAATTCAAAATTATGACATTTCCCCATACGGAGATGGGAGTTAAACTTAAAAAATTATAAATCGTGATGAATTGACTAGAAATTTATTAGGAAATCTCTTGCAGCTGACTAAAAAAATGTAAAGGTTCGATTACACCCCAGAAAAAAATATCTACGCCGTTTATTGGAGCTTTTCTGCAGAGTGCAATTTAATCTACGAATTTTTCATTTTTTCATAGTTTTTGTGACTTTTCATGTTATTTTTTTAGATGACGAAAATAGTCTTCATATGCACGTAGTCCAAGAAAATTTCATTGAAGAGGACTGTATTCTCAAAGAATTATGTAAAAAAAATAGTTCAAATTATTTGAATTTGAAGAGAAAAAAAAATGAAATTAAAATAAAGTTTTTGCAAATTCTTGAGGATACAACTTCATTGGAGGAACTTGAGATTGTAGATAAAGATATTGCCCCCATACCACCAACAATTGCTGCACTAGTGTCTAAACAACACCTTGTTAATTCTGCTTCTTCGCAAAATATTAATATTCCACACAATAAAAAAATAAATACTCAGAGGAGGTTGTTCTGTATGACAAAGAAGAAAAAATAGCTATAAATTTGGTATCTAAGAATGTATAAATGAATTTTATAATTTATAAGACAATCCAATAACCTTGGTAGTTTTATTGCCCTGTTAAATATTCATATTTCCTTACGACAACAGATATAGGTCAAAATAAAACAGTATTTTTCTCGTTTCAACTTTGATCAAAGTAAGAATTAGAATTTTATTAACCATTTCATTTTTTTAAATCTCAGTTAATCTGCACAATTCACTAAGTCATAACGACATTGCTGTTAAACGATTTTTTGTTGTTGCTATATCAACAATTATTGTTAATATTGCTATAATAGCGAATTGATCGATACAATGAGAAAATAGAAAAGTTAAATTATTTTGGCTCTCCTACTAAACGATTTATATTTTAATTTGAAAAATGAAATACCTATATTAGTTTAAGTTTTTTGATAACTTAAACATAAATGAGTATATTAACATTCCAAAAAAGTTCGTTTAACCGTTAAACAGTTTTTTTTATTCAAATTTAACAGATTTTCTTAAGTTGAAATAACTGGAAAACAGTTCTCTCCCCTTTTCTTTTATCTCAGTGTAGCAATGTCGTTATGATTTAGTAAATGCGGTCAAATATCAAATAATATCAGTTAATTGCCTAGGAACAACCAATTACGATGCGTTTTAATTTAAATAATTTAATATCTTGTCAAAAGAAAGCAGCTATTATTTTTAAACTTTCGCGCCAACGGATCCTAGCCTTGGTAGTTTTTAATTGGTCAGGATCATCTGTGACTTGCAGCTCGCTAGACGCTAGTGCTGCACTGCACCTGTATTTGTTGTGACACCTGAGACTAGCCGGCCAGTGTTGCCAGATGACCAAAACCAACTTATCGTCTAGTGCTGTAGAAATTATGGGCTTTTTCATGATTTTATCGTACAACTGACCTTCCTAGTGTGACGTCATCAAAAACTGGTTAGTTTAAAAATTTAAAGGGTTATGTTAGAGACAGTTCGAGTAATTTGTGAATAACTTTATTAAATAAATATAAAACAAATAAAAGCAAAACAAAGTTTCATAAAAAAAATTTCTTCTTGTAATCTTCCTGACTTGGTGGTATCTTGATTCGACTTGAAATATGATATGGTTTAGCAGTCGGCGTCGGCCAATGTAGTTCAATACATGTATATTTTAATTAATCAACATTCAGAAAGTATCGTACATTTATCCATTATTTATCGTACATCCTACACTGAGTTTATTTATCATACAAATACGATAATTATAGTACGTCTGGCAACGCTGTAGCCGGTCGCTATGTAATTGTTTCCGAACAATACCGAGCGCTTCCGGATGATCCTGAACTACCCCCGAAAACCTCCAAATAGCTCTCGAGCGTTTTTATTTGCTTTAAAGACACACTTTTGGAGAAAACCAAAATTTTTACAATTTTCCGGAGCGATGCCGGACTATAGGGCATTCCGGACTGTTGGATGCCGGACTAAAGGACTTCTACTGTACCCTTTTTTATTTATTGCTTTTGTTAAGATGTGTAATATATCACTTTCCACACTTATGTAATTGTTATGTAATTTTACAATTTGTTTTAGGTTGGATCCTGGACAAGATATTTTTATTTTATTTTGTACCTGTTTTTTAATTTAGTGTACTGTTTATTAACAGTGAATAAACTGTTTAAATCCTTCATTGTTTTTTCATTTTAAATGTACAGGGTGAACAACTAATAACGGAAAATAATCATGGCACAACTTAAAAAAACAACCTTAAAGGAAGTGTCCATGAAGAATCGCTGTAAAATATTTTTAAGTCTCTAAAATTTCCGCTAGGGGGTGGAGTGAACACTCGAAAACATAATACTGTGATTATCTCCAAAAAAGACATACTAAAGGTGTCCTAAAAATACAAATTTTGAAATTTTGACGAGATTATGAAAAAATTTAAATAAGGACTGTTTGCCATTATTTCAAACTTATGAACAAATGTATAACTTTTTCCTTTTTTTAACCGATGTTAATGATTTTGGCGCAACTTAAAAGAGATTAGTTGTTCACCCTGTTTTTGCTGATTAGGCACAGAAACATCTATAGGATGTCATCTAGAATGTCTGAGTCATATCATTTAGAGGTTTAAGTAATGTTCATACAACATCTAAGAGAATATACTGTATTGTTTTTGGAACGTTGCATTTAGTTCATTGGTAAGATGTTATTTTATAAACATTGCATTAACATCTACAATAAGTTAGAAGGCATTTCTGAATGTAACAGAAATGTGGCTTTTAGTTCATTATAAAGACTTCCTTTTGTGGAAGTTCTAGTAACATCACTGTAATATAAAAAGGCAGCGCTTTAACATAGCTGAGAAGTTAACAGCCCTAAGCTGGGAATAAGCGGTTGTATAGATGAGAATGTGATGAAAATAAGAGGAAAAAATGGAGAACATTATTACAATGTGATGTTGAATTAACATGACTGTAACATTTATTTGCATAGTGGGTAAGTAACCAGGTGGGTAAAGGTTGGCAAATTAATTTTGGCAGTTGACGATGTTGAGAAAGCCATACAACTTGACAACGTTGTAAACGCAGTTACCGAGAAGAGCAGGCGACGTACATTCCGCATGCAAAGTTTTAAAGGTTGTGAGACTGCTAATACGTACGAGGGTAACACAATATTTTGAATGAAATATAAAATCGAGTTTACAAAACATTAATGTATTCTTTATTATTAATTAAATGAGTAAGGAAATAAAAACCATCAGATTTTTTGTACAGACATAATTATTTATTGCTTCAAAAACCATACGGGGAATTCTATCATTACCCTTTATTAATTTAAGTGATGTAAATAATAAATAGATTCCAAGAAACATAACTTTCACCTTTACTTCAAATTAATGTCTTTTAAGTGGTCCCTTCATAATATTCGTCATTGAGGTTTATTTGTATATAAATTGGAAGCAGGTAGATTTTGTAGATAAAGCGTACAATATGATAAGGATTTTAAACGACTTATTAAATTTTTCCTATCTGTTCGTAGTAATAGTTAATGACATACCTACCTGTTAAGCTTTCTAAAATTCGGGTTTATACATAAAATTTGAAAAACAAATTCGGGAAATCGCCTTTAGAGATGGTCTAATAAGTATACTAATAATATAAATAAAATATTAAAGTTTTTTTGTGGTAGATATTTCTACTTTCATATGTAATTTTTTGGGTTTTTTGCAAATATAATAAATAAGTATAAAATTAGAACATCCCTTCACACTTTTTACAGAGTTAGGACTGGCAAAACAAAAAAATCTTGGTTCTGGGTGCCGTCAATTATTGTTTATTTAGAACTATTAACAGATGTGCTACAAATATAATATTACTCTAGTGGAATTCGTTTCTAATATCTACAATTTTATAACACCAATTTACATTTTTACATATGTTGCGTTTAATGTATTCAGTCATATGTTTTAGATGTACAGGGATCATCAACAGTAAAATAATGATGTGCATCTAGAAATGATTCTTCAAAATCACTTTCTATATCAACTTTATAATCCTCGCTATCTCCGTCTTCGGTCAAATTAATAATAATATTATCTACAACAGTATCAAAAAGTGGTTCATTGTTCATAAATTCATCTTCAATCTTTTTAACATGGTCACATCTAACTTTCCAATTATTTGCAGAAAATGTGTCAAAAAATTAATTACAGAATTCTTTAACCTTTGTAAAATTGAACGTTACATTTCGTTTGGCCACATATTCTTTAAGTGTCGCCCATACACTTTCGATCGGATTTAAGTCCGGGTGACAAGGGGGTAGCCTTAAAACTTGCAATCCATGTCGAATAAACAATTCATCAATATATGTTTCTTTCAGAAAGCCAGTTTTTTAATTGCTGTTTGGTCCAAGCAGTCGTAGGTAATTTTTCATTTAGAACATTGTGATATGGGGCGTCCTCAATTACCACAATAGCGTTTTTTGGTAGGTTTGGAATAAGTACCCACTTCTCATAATTTTCGTACTACATTTCATTATAATAATCTCCTGTTTTTGACTGGGAGTTCCACATAATACCAGCATTAGGTACAAAACCATTTTCACTTCCTGCATGCACAATGATGAGCCTATTACCTTTTGAAACGAGTTTTCCTAATCCTTCGGTACTTTTGTCACTCCATCCTTTAAGGTGCGTGTGACATGAATGAATCTGTGTTTCATCCATATAAATAATAGGTTTGTTCTGTTCTCTGCACTTTTTTATGTTTCTTAAATATAGTAGGCGTAAATGTCTGATTTCGTGACGTTCCATTAACAAACTTCTGTTGTTTTTCATGTTGATCCAACGAAAACCCAAAGAATGTATTTGTTTCCGCAGAGATTCGCGACTTCCTGCGAAGCCACAACTATCTGCAAAGGTTTGGCGTACATTTCTTAACGTTGGTACAGTTTTATCGAATTGATCCATACGGATACTGGACGTTCTTTGTTTTTTAGAAGGCACATCAGTATCAGCATTACTTCCTGGCAGAGCTTCTTTTTTAATACGGGAAAGCGTTCTTTGGCTAACTTTCGTAGCCGCAGAAACTCGTTCATTAACCTGACAATAAAATAAGTCGATATAAATGTTGTATTAGAAGTTTTACTCATGTGTATTTTTATACAAATAAAATGAGGAAGTAGTTAAATTTGTTTTCATTGACCGTTCTTTGAAATACAAAATTTTGTCGTGGTTTTCGTCCATTTAAAGGAAGTATTAAATTCAAAAATACCATATTACGTTTCAGTTCAATAGTTGTTTTAAACGATCTTTAGATATTATTTCAAACATATTTTAATATGACCAGACCGCAATTGTAACTGAAATCGAAAGATGTTTCAAAACAAATAATAAAACCGAAACGTAATAGAGATAGGTATGAAATCAGTATAATAATTATAATTATAAGCTAAAAAACCTATTACATTTAAATAGTTACCTTACACAAAATAAACATGTGTCCTTTTATATACTCCTGTATACGGATACAGAATAGGTATTTATGCAACAAGCGCATAAAGTGGTGCTTTTTTTCACGAATGGAAAAATTGACGCATGAGCCGCAGACATGCAAAAACCAAAAAATGTCTCATTTACGTTGCTCTAAATGGACCAAAAATGGCGTCGATTTGTTTGTCTTGATGACATAACGATGCATAAAATTGACATATGAGTGCATAATAGTATATTACGTAACGTGTGTTGTAAGAAGCATTTTACACACGAACAGAAAAGTTACGCACGAAGCCGCGTAGCGGCGAGTGCGTAATTCCGTGAGTGCGTAAAATTCGTTACAGCATGAGTTACGTACTATGCTTTACTTACGAACCACTTGTACTTGTGTTTATAATCTTATCAAGATATTTAAAGTACAAGTAAAAACGTACATCCTCGATGCCCAGCCAAGTTTTATAAAAGTCGCTCCTCGATGCCCAGCCAAGCACCTTAGAAGTTCACCCTCGATGTCCAGCCAAGTTAGGTAAAAGTCCGTCCTAAGTAGTATTTATTTTTATTAAAAATGTTTGTAGAATTACCGGAATTGCATAAAATAGCGTAAATACCTCTCGACTAAAGTGACATTAATCCCTTAGGTGGATTACTTCCCTCAGGAATCAAACACCACCCGCGGGATTAAATGTGTCACTTTAGTCGCTTAATGTATAATATACTATTGTTTACTAATATGAGATACATTCAGACAGCTAAAAGATGCGGATTGAATGAAACGGAACCAATTATCATATAATTCCAAATAACTCTTAGTATTAAATGCAGTCTCATATCTAATAAATGTTATCTACCATTTATATATAGAATAAAATTCAACGTCAAATATCTTAGTAATACATTTTGAATAAAATGGCTACGTCTATTGACAGTTGCTAAGTGGTTGCTATGTAAGCCGTGCGATTTACTTTACAGCCGCGCGTTTTGTTTTACCGTGCGTAATAGACGTCTTACATTGATTGCCGACCGTGTGTTTTTGACTACTTACAGGGGTGGTCGTAGGTAAAATACTTTGTCTCACCCTAATGTCACTTAAATCGTTTAACAAATAAATATTTTATTTACGAAAAACGATTTAAAAAATTTACTATCGAGTGTAAATTTGTTAAATAATAACTTTGGTTTAAAAATTTTATTGCAATAATTAAAACTTACCTTTGTTAATGGAATTGTCGACTTGCCATTGTTTGCCTCTTAGGTCATGAAATTTAAAACGTTCATAGTTATTCACTCAACTTTTTATGAACAACTATGTGTCGCCATAACAAGTTAGTATTACACTCCGGTAATCACACTTTTCTCTGAACTGTACTGTCGAAACAAAGCTTACGAATTCTGCCAGCGAAGTGAACTCTTGCAAGTCTTTGTTACGGCGCATCGGATGTTGCCAAAATTCCGACTGCCAAAATTAATTTGCCAACCTGTACGTGCCACCACATTTCTAAGCTAAGAATGTTCGTTGGTTTAACATACTGAGACACTAAATCCGCCGGGTTATCAGCACTAGGCACATGTCTCCATTTAAAAGTTTGCAGCTACCCCAAAATTATGGTCGAATCCGACCAACAATAAATTTCATTGAATTCGATTTGTATGGAACTTAAAACTGTAGAAATAAGGCGAGCTAGAAAAAGAGCTTCGCATAATTTGAGTCGTAGTATAGTTAGCAACTTTAAAGGGGCTACTTTTGACTTAGTACACAATAAATTACATTCAAAATGCGCTTCTATTGATTGTGGTACAATTTAGATGCAAGATCCGTAACTTCATTCTAAGGAGTCTGAAAATCCGTGTAAAGAATAAAAGTAGAGTTGTTGCAAGTAACTTTACGTGTAATCGATATAAAATTTAAAAGATTGAGTTCCGATGAGAATTATAGCCATTCGGTCAAAATATGGCCATGTAAAGGTTGATCCCAGGTAAGATTTTGCGCCCACAATTTTTGTAATAAGATTTTAGCAATGATTATGCAAGGGCCTACACGATCAAAAATCGTTGCAATTCTTGATAAAATGTCTCGTTTAGTAATTTGGTTTTGGTCAACTTCGTTTGTATCCATAACTTTATAGGTAAGCGAGAGTCTTGTTTGCTTCTCCAAGAAAGACATAAAATTTTATCGCAGTCCTTGTTTTCAGAAAAACGAACTGTATTATCGTCTGAATGTAACTTTCAATTTTGTAGTAAATCCGACCGATTTGACTTTCATTATCGCAGTTCAAAGGTTCAGGTAAGGTGTTTTAATTCTATATTCTGCTTCGTCGGTCGAATCTACAGAAGTAAGTAGTAATCAACGTATATATCCTTTTTAATAATATCGGAAATCTTTGGATGAGAATATAGGCACTCGTTTGCTACTTCATGTAAACTTCGAATTGCTAAAAAATATCCTATCGCTCGTAACGTACGTTACCGTATTAAGGTATTAAGCTGATATGTTTTAATTGGCTCACTAGGACAAACTCGCCATATAATATTTTGCAAATTTCTCTGTTTTGGATGAATGAACACCTGTCTGTAAATCATCTTTATATCGCTGGAAAGGACAATTGAGCGTATTCTAAAACGTAAAAGTATTGAAAATAAATCCGATTGAATTATTGGACCCGTCGTTAGTAGATTATTTAGAAAAATACCAGATGATATTGGTGCTGATGCATTAATACACAACTCGAAGTTTAGTCGTAGAACTAGACTCTCTGAGAACACCACGGTGAGGTAATATTCGGGTTCACTATTTTTGGTGCGGTTCATTGGTTCCACCATTCCATCAGACTGGGGATGCATGGTAGTGGTTCTGGCTTTCTTAATACCCAGCCTGCAACAGACCTCTTGGAACAAACTGTTTTCAAAATTTCTTCCTCTATCAAAATGTAGCTCAAGAGGCAGCCCAAATCGGCCGATTAATTCATTTACCACGACATTGGCTAAGGTGGCAGCTTCTTGATTGGGAACAGCATAGGCTTCAACCCATTTAGAAAAATAGTCCATCATTACGAAGATGTATTTGTTTCGAGCATCACTTCGAGGTAAAGGTCCCAACACGTCCGCAGCAATTCTTTCAAAGGGGCTTCCAACCAAGTATTGCTGCATTTAAGTTCTTCGCCTTAGAGTAGGCCCATTGCTTCCTGCACATACGGCACATCTTTAGCACCAATATTTGACGCCCTCTTTGAGGATCGTCCAGTAAAATCTGTCTCAGACCTTCTGCAAGGTCTTTGTCACACCGAGATGACATCCTGAGCTATCAGCTGTTGAAGAATTTCCGGGACATTATTTCTAGGAACTACCAACTGTTTCCGTTCCGTTAGAGTTTTCCACCAGTGTCACTAGAAGTCCATCATCTAAGGTCAACGATTCCCACTGTGCCAAATACGTTTTTAAAATGGGAGGATACGCAGACACTTCGCGCCACGTTGGGCGTTGGTCCGCTTTAGAACAAGATTCCTTTCTTGCTGGTCTTTCATCTTTTGGTTCCAGTTGTCAGGGGTTACTTTAATCACTGCAGTTATCTCCTCGTGTTGCTCTAGGCGACTACAATGGCGGCAATCTAGTTGGCATGGTCTCCGTGAAAGAGCATCAGCATTGCGGTGTCTTGTACCAGGTCTATGCTAGATTTCAAAGTCGTATTCTTGTATTTTCTCTATCCATCTTGCTACCTGACCTTCCGGGTTTTTGAAGTTTAGAAGCCAATTCAAACTGGCGTGATCGGTTCTAACCAGGAACCTTCTTCCGTGCAGGTACTTATATAAGTGCTCTACGGATTTAACGACTGCAAGAAGTTCTCGCCTGGTAACGCAATAATTCTTTTCTGCCATCGACAATGTCTTGCTGAAGTATCCGAGGACTCTCTCTTTATCGTCTTGCATTTGGGACAGGATGGCTCCAATTCCTACATTACAAGCGCCTGTGTCCAAAATCAGTTTTCCTTCTGGTAGCGGATAACCAAGGAACGGAGCTGACGTTAGCTGTTTCTTCACTGAGTCGAAGGCTTCTTGGCATTCCTTATCCAAGAAAAAGGTTCTTGTTTCTTCAGTTAGTCACGTTAAGAGTTTGGTAATGTCCCCAAAATTCTAGGAACATAGGCCCAAAAAGCTTCGAATTTGCTGTTTGTCAGTAGGAGTTGGCCATTCCTTAACTGCTTTGATTTTTACAGGATCAACAGCAATTCCATGCTTGCTCACAACATGTCATAAATAGCTGACTTCCTTTTGAACAGGTGGCACTTCTTTACGTTTAATGTTAGATTTGCCATCTCTTAAGTACTTCTTCGAGGTTGGATAGATGTTATTCAAAATTCTTGCCGACTATAATGACGTCATCTAGATATACATTTTTCCCAAGATAAACCCCAGTGAATGGTCCCATCAGTCTTTCGAAGATGGCGGGGGCATTACACATACTAAATGCGGTCTTCTCCTTATCTAGAGGATCCATTTGCACTTGCCAGTATCCGCTCTTCAAATCCAAAGTAGAGAACAATGTACAACCCGCTAGAGCATCAAGGGCGCCGTCGATCTTTGGCAAAGGATAACTGTCCTTTTTAGTAGTCGTTGGGTTTACGGTAATCAATGCAGAATTGCATTGTTCCATCCTTTTTTCCACTAGTACCACGGGAAAGGTCCAAGGACTACTGGATGGTTCAGCTACTCCGTTTTGAATCATCTCTTGAAGGGCTCTATCTGCCACTTCATTTTTGACTTAGGGCATCCGCCGGTGAAATTGACGAATAGGTCGTGCATCGCCGGTATCCATCTTGTGTTTCACCACATCCGTTCTTCCAGCACCAAACACAGCTTTGTATCGGTGGACTTATTTGATTTCTTCCTGAATCCGACAGGGATGGATCTAAGTTCGCCATCAGCTGCTCTATTTCGCCGGTCCTTTTCCGTGATTGTTGCCTGGTGAAACACTGCTGTAACTGGCTCTAGAGTGCCCAATTGCGTACCTTTCTGAAGGGAGACTGAGTAATCGTTCAGGTTTATCAAGCACACTGATACCTCTTGGGTTGATAGAACAAGAGCTTTGCCGATGAGTAGTCCTTTTCCCAGAATCAGGTCGTCCATCTTAGGTTCTATCATTGCTGGTGTACTGTTTTGCTCTAGACCATCTAGCTGATCAGCTACAACGCATTCACAATTCGCTGGGAGTTCGACGTCGTCTGCCAACGTTATTGGATCAATGGCTTCATCTCTTCGATGCAAGAAAAATTCTTCGGTCCCAATATGAAGGGTTCGTCGTTGAAGGTCCAAGCGAAACTCGCAGCGATTCATCATGCCCATACCCAAGTTGTCTTGATCGATGTCGGCCACCAATACCGATTGTGTTAGAGTAGTGGTACCAAATTGCAATATCGCTTTTATTTCCCCATTGACTTGGCAGTTTCTTCCGTAGCGGTTCGTAATTTCCACCTGGAAGGTGACATCCTTCTGTAGTTGGCGACGGTTGGTCGTATGATTGTTTTCGTGGCCCCGGTATCTATTAACATGGCATGATTCTTTTAATCGATTTGTCCATCAATTAGTCTAAGATCCGAATTTGAAACGACCTTCACCCATCTGTTTAATGGATGAAAAGTATTTTGTATCAAATTAAAAATGTTGAAAAATATATTGCGAGTGGGTTGCCTAAAAATTTTCTGGCCAGACGATGATTAATTAAAAATTTAAAAGTGACTTTGTATTAAACATTGCACTCACGAGTTTAACGAAAAAATTTTATACCAACAGAAAGATTGGAGACTATAAGATATAGAAACGCTGAGTTGTTTATTTTTTTCCAGGCGTAACTATCGGGTTGGCACGAATAAACAGGTATGTTCATACTAGTTATTTTCACCCACTTGTTTTATAAAGAAAATGTATATCAAAATAAGCGCTGTTTCATTGCAAACACGATGATATAGGGTTGTCTACAAAAATATGGTTTGAATGACAGTTGTTAAAATAAAAAATTTTATGAGACCGCCGGATGGACGAGATTGCGCAGGCTATTTGTTCATTCAGTAGAGAAGGAGAGCGACACACAAGTTAATACTGAGAAATATTTTGGCAGTAGACTTGAGAAACCAACGATAAATAAACATATAATAATTTAAATATATATGTATATTAAATTATATCATATAATATTATAAATTGTTTATAAATAATGTTCTTCAGAAAAAAAATATAATTGCGATATGTAATATACTTATTCTGAAATTTATTTGTTCTGCCACGTTTATATACCGGGTGTAAATGAAATAGGAGACCTCTGTAACTTTTAAACGGGGGGTTAGATTTTATTCAAATTTTGTAGGGTTATGTTACAAGCAAATTGGAATTTTTTACGTGAAAAAACAAAATGGCCGACTCGATTTCACCGGAAATTACCCAAAAACTGAAAATTTAAATGGAACACCCTATATATTTTTACATTTTTGGATTCTACGACACCAAATATATACAGTCCAATTATCAAATGTCAATTCTAACTCCATTTGAATTTGAATTTTTTTAAATATCTTTTAAATTTTTTATGTCTATGACACCTTCTAAATTATAAACAGTTGATTTAGAATTACCCCCACAATATTATTTATCCTAATAATTCATTTTCGTGAAGTTTGTTAACGATTGAATTTAGAAATTTAAGTTTTTCCACAGAAAAATCACTTTTCCCATTGGAAACAGACAGGGGCCATCCTGTATATTGCATGCTCTTTCAAATACCAATAAAATGATATACATATTCATACTCTTTAGTTCTTAAATTAAGCAGTTATTTATAATTTTTTAATTTTTATTAACACAACATGCTCCTGAAGCCGACTCTGTTTCAATACTGCCTGTTTATACCTGCCAACCCAGTAGTTACGCCAGGAAAAAAATAAACAACTCGGCGTTTGTATATTCTATAGGCTTCATTCTTTCTGTTGGTATTACATTTATTCGTTAAAATCATGAGTGCAATGTTTAATAAAAAGTAATTTTTCAATTTGTAATTAATCATAGTCTGGCCAGGAATTTTTTAGACAACCCACCCGCAATATATATTTTAACATACTAAATTTGATATAAAACACTTTTCATCCATTAAACAGATGGCTGAAGGTCGTTTCTAATTCGGATCCTCTACTAAATGTATAAACTGCCCGTTTGTCATTTGATCTTGGCCAACTTCACAATGGGAGGGTCTTTTCGATGAGCTAGGGTCGATGTCGCTCTCCAGGAGTCGACCCGTTCTAGTTTTCCTGCTGTTGAGAAAATTTTTAGCAGGGGTCTTTCTGTTATGCGGGCAAGCACTTCTTATGTGGCCAATTTCACCGCAACCCGAGCGTCTCACGGGCCGTCTCTTCTTTGAAGTTACCACCCTCAAGGCTTCCTCCACCACTTCTTTAAATTCACTATGGTCACCAGTCGCTTGTGGCACTAAATCAGGGCTGGTTATTCCCCGTACACGAGCAGGGCCTAGTATGGCTTCCGTTGCCACTTCAAATTCCAATGCAATCGACAATGCCTCCACCAGGGTCTACGGACGCGCCAGCAGCACCGCTAGTTGAATCTCTGCATTTCGAAGACCGTCGACGAAAGCTTGGGCTGTCAGATTTTCTAATACGTCTTCTGTTGCAGATGGGGATAGGCACATCTTACTATCCTAGCGATATCCATCTCGAATTCTTGTATCGATTCTCCGACTTTCTGCTTCCGGGTCTTAAGTTGAGATTTGTAGACCGGCTCCAGATGGGCATGACCATAACACATCTCAAGTCGTCTCACTAAGGCCTCAAAATCTTCTGCATCGCCCTCCTGAATGGACTGCAACACATCCAAAGCCTCTCCTCGCAGTGACACGGTGAGTGATATGGCTTTTTCTCGAGAAGTCCATCCGTTGGCCCCAGCCGCAGCATTGAATTGTTTCAAATAACTTGGCCAAGAGGTTTTCCCATCAAAAGTTAGTGGCTTGATGGAAGATATGAGGTCTGCGGAATTTCTGACGTCCCCTTCGCCATGGTAAGTTCTTGGTCCTTGTTGCCTTCTTAACTCAGCATTCAACCCATTCATTTGCTGAGTTACGTCAGTGATATGCCGAGTCAATTCTTCCCTCATTCGATCAGCAACCTCATCTCGCTGGGTGGTCATCTGACGAGTGAGTTCTTCTATTCGATTCGTAACCTCTTCTCGCTGGGCGGTCATGCGACGAGTGAGTTCTTCTTGATTCTGTTGAGTCAATTGTTCCATGAGCTCAGTCCTTTGGTTGGCAATTTGATCAGACAACTTATCACAATAGTTGGATAGTTGCTGACATAACTCGTTGTTCTGTTTACTAATTTGTTGTTGAACTCGTCTCTCTGGGTCGATATTTGCTGGGATAACTCGTCTCTCTGGGTCGATATTTGCTGGGATAACTCTTCTCTCTGGGTCGATATTTGCTGGGACAACTCGTCTCTCTGGGTCGATATTTGCTGGGACAATTCGTCTTTCTGGGTCGATATTTGATGGCATAACTTGTTCAATGGATCTTGGAATTCCACTGACGCGGGGTTGATGCATTCTTTAAAGAAATACTCCCGTAATCTTTTTAGCAGAACCGTCTTGTTACCTTCGGTTTCCAATTCTCGCTCTCTTCTGAGCTCAGCAATCAAGCGTTCATTTAATTTCTTTCCTGGTATCTTTGTTTCTTCTATACCCAACACCTGACACCAATTGTAACACGATTGTGGATTTCTTGGAATAGCTTATTCAGAAACAAGGAATACAATTTACAATTAACTTAACAACGTTTACAATTTCTCGCTAAATCGTTCAACTTCCCTTCCGTCACAGTTGTTAACTCCCCTTCCCAACTGTCGTACCTCCTTATATATTTTAGTGCTATTCAACGCGACAATCGATTACAATCATTTCCTGTCATTTAAAAAACAACATGTTCAACAGTATATTTCAACTTACAAATTATGATGCTATTGAAATCAATCGTAAATAGGAAGCATGTGATTGGTCGAAAAATTTAAATAAACTACCGCTTTGCAATTGTATATTACATTTTTAGTTAACATAAAATTAAACACGATTAAACTAAATGAACTTGTGAAACGTGTGAAATACACGTGAAATGAACTAAAATAATGATGAGGTTATATCACTATTGATTTATTTGATTTGTAAAATGATATGACAAATGACAATTTTTTTTGGTCGTTCAACAAACATCAATCCGTTTTCGATTTCGATTATAAACAAAATCGGAATCAAGATCGAAGTGTTGAATAGCACCATTATCAATGTTCCAAAATGTTCCAGAATGACATTTCGAACCCACCAGAATCATCGATCGAACAATCCAGAATATTCTATAGCTGTTCAACCTAACTGACATAGTACAACTCAAAGGGGAAAGAAGAATAACTAACCTAGAACCACGGTTCTTAGACTATACGGTTGCCTACTCCAACTAACCAATAAGAATCAAGCCCGCAATTACGTCACGAGAGTACATAATTTGAATCTTAGAGTAATAATAAACATAGAGAGGGCTATTCATTCATAAACACGTTTAAATTTGCGGCCAACAATTCTAAACGCCAGTAGTGAAATAATGAATGAATTACAAAAAGTGGGGATGGTATTGTAGATACATGGCATTGCTAATTTCGGCTGTTTTTCTGACAAACTTGGCACCGACGAACCATGATAATCCAAAAACATTAAATTAATTATCTTAAAAGCTTATTTTCACACTAAAAAGTCTTGAAAAGCACATCAAAACGAAAGAACTAAATGTTTACTCTCTAGTCGTAATGGCGCTCGTATAAACAAACCACGTTTGACATTATTTACTACAATACTACGGCGTATTTAAAATGATCGTCGATCACACTCTGACGATATTTGCATCTCTCTTTATATGGTAAATAAACAAGGACAAAACTACTAAATATATTACTATTGACACATTAAACAAGTACTGAAATTTTGAGCAATGTTGCCACTTTTAGTTATAACCATAAAGGTATCTAAGGATACAACAAACACTTGTTTCAAATTTATATAAGAATAAGCCTTTATTAAATAAAATTAAAGTATTATTAATTAATTTTAAAAGCAGCGACTCAAATGCATACATGAGTATGTTTTTTTATTTGCATAACTTTTTCAACAAATTTTCAATTCAACTTCAAATTTCATTTTTCCCGCAACTAAAGAGAATTTATAAATACGGCAAAGCAGTGGAAGTGTCCGCAAGTGAGCTTAGAATGTGACTCAATGTTTGGGGCAGGAAAAAGTCAAAACAAACATATCTATTTTATTTGTTAATCTGAGATTTGAATCGTTGTCCATTCAACACGTAGAGCAAATTATTTTGTAGGGTTCATATCTCTGTAATACTTAGTTTCTCGGTTTCTTCGGTGTATTAAGTGAAAAATAACCGCTTCTTTATTTATTTATATCCTAATATACCGAAGAAAAAGAGAAACTGAGCAAATTGTTGATAATTAGGTATTATGAAGTAAAAATGTGATTTCTGTATTGAAATCAGTAATTAAAAAAATTAACAGATAAAACTGATACTAAATTTCTTTGTAGACAAAATAATTGTAAAATAGTTTGTAAAATAACGTGTTAAATATATACAATTATTCATTTTAAATAAATTAAACTCAAAATCTTCCCAATATAAATGAATAATAAATTTTTTTATGAAATGGTGACTACAGTTTTGGTCCACAAAGACCATCATCAGACCTATTATAAAGATATAAATTATGATGTTTTAATACGCACCTTAAAAAGTGATGTAAGTTATAAATATTATGATATAAAATTTTATTATATATAAGATTGTCGTAAGATTTATTTTAAATTTGTTTTATGAAATAAAAAAAATTTTTTTTCCATATGCTATATATTTTGTTAAGATTATAATAGGTTTACTGATTATAATAACTAAAGCTCTTTTTTTTCTTTTTAACAATTTCTCGAGATTCATCATGTATATCAAATTCCCGTTTTCTTTTATAGATGTTAGATAGCTGGTTTTTAATCAATTGTTTAGATATTTAATTCTCTAGACTCTAGACTTTTTTGTATAATTAGTTATTACCACAAATGGCCACACAGCAGCCTCTATCCCGCATTCTGAAATTGAGTAAAAATTGTGTTTGAGGCAATACCATAGACCCATGTGAACCTTATTTAAAATATTTTGTTACACTACAAATTCACAATAACCTCCAATACATTACAAAATATAAAAGACACAGTTTTCATAAACTTGTAACTTGGCTGTTGTACTTTTGTGACGTAGTTTCGACACTTCATTTCGCCCCTTCACCTTGGAAAGAGGCAACCATATTACTCTAAGAACCGTGACCTAGAACTACTTAACATGGAAAGCAGAATACCTAATTTAAAACTAATTAACAGGGTAATGAAGAATATCTAACTAACTTAACACTGTCACTGTCATTAAAATGTCACCGCCATTAACGGGTTCGTTACAATATCATACGTGCTGTCTAAATCGTCGAAAATAAGAGACCACAAAGGGCACAGAGAGAAAGAGATATATAGAGAGGGAGAGGGAGGAATCGACAACTGTCACGTTTTTTGGTGGAAATGTAATCAAATATTCGTCGTAGAATATAGGCAGGAAAGTAACAGATTTTCTTTCAGACAACGGTCAAAATCGACTTTAAAAAGTCTTTATTTTCAAACATATAGAGGTATAAGTTGAATATACTTGATGCAAAGGAAATTGTGGAAATCAGCGTTTTTAGAGACATATACGCTTCAAGAATCAATTCGACCAAATTTCTGGCTAAAGCTCAACACATCTTATCGAATAACTACCGTATTCCCCTGATACGGCTCTTACCGATTTTTTTCTCTTTCCAGAACTCAAATTGTCACTTTAATACTCCCGTTTTCAGCCAATAGAAGACAAAAAAGAATTCGCGAATACTAAAGTAATTTCCTGAAAATGCGTTTAAAAATTGTTTTGACCGATCGTTCACGTAAGTGTATCGTTTTGGGAGAGGCCCACTTTGAAAACAATACAATGTGATTGGATAAATAATACATATTTTGTGTTACATTTCCGATAATTTTTTCAATACTTCATTGACCGTTTATATCTGCCCGAAATGCACGTCTCTGAACAGGTAATTGGTGAATAAGTCTGACTAAATCTTGGAAAACGAGAAATATCCAACAGACTAGCGCTGTATTTAACTGTTTATTCTTTTTATTGACAAAGCGAGTTAAAAAGGGCATTGGATACCATTCGTGGTAGCGTGAAAAAGTCACGCATGAGGGCTTCCCCTTGATTACGAATTCTCGGCGTCCGTGTAAATATGGAAACAGTCTAGTGGTAAAGATACGATAGCTGAAAACAAAATTCACACAGGTATCATGCCCGGCTGTTTTTCATTATGAATTTCACTTCATTTGAATAAAATGACTAATACTACTTATTAAACTGCTGAAGATATCGAAAATAGGAAGTCATTGTTATGTAATGTCAATATCATCGATTACTTCCGTGAGTCGATAAGTGATTATGTACGAGGCTGGAATCAAAAACTGCCTGGTCTAAGAATGAAAGATTTTGGGTATTATTTAGAGGGCTACCATAGTATTCGTGTTTTTGTAATGGCTAGCAAACATTTTTAAATCATTCAAGTCATTCTGGACAGCATGTTATATATGCTGCAATGAGTGTAATAAAAATTTAATTTTGTGTTGCATATAAAATTAATGGAATCGAGATTATTCGGATTAACCTGTGTTGAGCTAAGACGGTTAGCTTTCCAGCTAAAATAAAAAAAAAACAATTTTAATAAAAGTAAAAATGAAGCTGGTAAAGATTGGATGACAGCTTTTTTAAAACGACACCCAGACTTGTCAATTAGGAAACCTGAAGCTACTTCCTCTGCAAGAGCGATAGGTTTCAATAAAGTGGCTGTGGATGGATTTTACGATTTACTTAAACAACTTTTTGATAAGTATAACTTTACCGCCGATAGAATATACAACTGTGACGAGACAGGTGTTACAGTTGTGCCTAAAACCAAATCTAAGATATTGGCAACAAAAGGTAGGAAACAAGTTGGATCCCTCACATCGGCAGATAGAGGTGAAACCGTCACTGTGGAAGTTTGTTGCAGTGCAGCAGGAGCTTATATGCCACCGTTTTTCATTTTTCCCAGAGTAAGGTTGAATCCAGAGCTTTAAAATGATGCTCCTCCTGCTGCGACAGCAGAATGTCATCCTAGTGGCTGTATGTATTTTTTCAATTGGTTTACACGCTTCACAGAATTTTCTGGTGCAACAGAGGATCGTACTGTGCTACTCTTATTAGATGGACATTCTACTCATATAAAAAATATTAAAGTAATTGACTATGCAAGAAATAACGGGGTGGTTATATTGTGTTTTCCTCCCCATTGCACACACCGACTTCAGCCACTTGACATATGTTTCATGAAACCTTTAAGTGTCTATTATGATCAGGAGGTGATTAATTGGCTTCGAAATCATCCAGGGAGAGTTGTGACCCTATATCAAATATCTAAGTTATTTGTAACGGGGTTTATACGAGTAGCGTCTATGTTAACAGCTGTAACTTCGTTTGAAAAAGCGGGAATTTTTCCATTCCACTCAAATAAATTCACAGATATTGATTTTGCACCATCCGAAACTACAAACAGACCCCGTCAAACAGCTGAAGATGTTGATATTTTAGAGTCTGAAATACCTAATAAACCAACAATAGAATTATCTGCAGCAACAAAAAATTTTGATGAAAATTTGGATCCTGAAGCACAAGAGTCTGATAATTTGCCACACCAATCCGTGAAAACACTACCTTTAACTCCCAATGTTATCCATATAGCAGAAGCATCAACAGAAAAGCGGCTATCACTAACAGCGTCAGTTTTGGAAAACTCATTCAATTATGGTGCATCATCATCCACTGCATTTCAGATATCTTCGCCAAAGGATTTTGTTCCCATTACACACATTGAAAACGAAAAACAGACGAAAAAACGAAGAGTTGGGAAGAAAGGAAAATGTACTGTTATAACAGAGTCACCGTACAAGAAGGAATTAGAGGAATAATTGAAGCATAAAGAAGAGGAGCAACAAAAACGAGAAATAAGAAAGATGAAAAAAAAATAATTTGAGCAAAGAAAAGACGGTAGTTAAAAGAAAAAGTTCCGAAAAAGGAAAACATTTGGTAAAGAAACGGAAATCTGAAACTTCTCGCCAAATTGTTAAACGTCAGATTCACCTTAATAATAATTAACAGAAGAAAAACAGAACAATAGAGAGTGACTCATCTGGGGAAAACGAAGGAAACGTGGAAGATGATGCACCATGTCTGTTTTTGATTATATTTCTAGCTGAACTTCGTCGACTGGCGGAGACATTCAACTAGATAATCTTAATTTGACAAAATTAATGTCGAAAATAATAATTTATTATGTACAAATTTACAAAATGGTACAAAGTTATGAATGTTGAACTTCGGTGGTTTCAGATCGGAAGACACTTTATGTTTCGATTTGATGAATATTAAAACTAACTTTGTTATTGAGTGTTGAACTCGTTTCGATGAGTATAAGAACTTTGTTATTAAGTGTTGAGCTCGATTCGATGAGTGTGTAAAACTCGCGACGATGAGTAGTAGAACTTTGTTGTTGATCGTTGAGCTCGCTTCTATGAGTGTAAAAAACTAACTTTGTTATTAAGCGTTGAGTTCGATTCGATGAGTGTGTAAAACTCGCGACGATGAGTAGTAGAACTTTGTTGTTGAGCGTTGAGCTCGCTTCTATGAGTGTGAAAAACTGATTTCTTCACGTTGTAAGACGTGTTAAATAGAAATCTGCAAGGGGAGTGTTTACACGTGGATTTGGTTGACCAAACGAAAATAAATCTTTCCTATTGGCCAGTATCATCGTCGGGTCCATCGACAAGAATCAACAATGGGTGCCTCTAATAGATATTTTAATTTCTATTGAATACTCCAATAGCAATTGTAACCTTTTTACTCAGAAAGGTTATTCAAAAATTTCTTACAAATCTTCCGATCGTAGACCATAAAATTCACGCAGAAGTGACACTAAATTTAGGGTTTTTACAATACAATAGATAATAGTGTGAAACGTGACATTTTCCTAACTTCTTAACTATAGGATTTCAAACACAATGCGACAATATGTCGACTTTCAAAAATGTGCTATTTCAATGCTCAAACAAAACTATTTACAATTATTGTTGGAAACGTGATATTTTAAAAGTATTTAACAAAAGTTGTGAATAAAGTGAAACTATCCTTTGAATTTACAACAATACAAAAGATCTTATCAATTCTGAAACATATTTTTACAACGCTAGCAACTAAAATGAATTTACGCTTTAAATATATACAATGACGAAAAGAAGTCACATACAAATATCTTACATATTTTAAAAGCATCGTAAACAATAAAATTCAAGATTTTGTAATCTTGAACAATGTCTTTGTTGCAACCATTTATATTCCCAGTCAACGGAAGGATGGGTGCTATGCATTAAGAGCAGACATTGAGCACACTGTTCCTGTGCTTTGCTTGCGAGTTCAATTTACAAAAACTCAAGCTTGTGCAGGTTTGACTCGACTTGCTCAAAGTTTTAGTACACATTAGGCCGGTATTAGGCCGGTATTAGACTGTAAAAGTTCTTTGACAAAGAACTTTTATAAAAGAAATATGATGAAAACATTTATGGTGTAATATGCTATATTTTATAAACTGTTTCTTGGATAAAAGATCTGTTGTAAAACATAGCAGCAGGTGACTACATTTGATAAAAGAAGTGGCGTTAAAAAGCAGGTTAAAGTAAACAACATGGCGGAAAATAAGTTTTCGTGGAACGTTCGTGCTACTAAATTGTTAATCAGTGAATATGAAGCAAACGAATTTTGATATAACAGTGTTCATGCTGACTATAAATACAGAAATAAAAGATTGGAGGCTTACCAGAGAATAGCGGAGTCGATAAAAACAATTAGTGAAGATTGTACAGTTAATGACGTTAAAAAGAAGTTAAATGGTTTAAGAAGTCAGTACTTGGCGGAAAAATTGAAGGTAAATTAATTATTTAGTTATTTATTATGTATCGGTTGTTACAATATTTTTTATATTCATAGGTGACAAGAAGCATAAAAAGTGGTGCTGAGGGAGATGAGATTTATACGCCTACGGTCTATTGGTTTCCTCTATTAAAATTTTTGGACAAAGCGACTGATGCAGATGAATCTACATCCAATTTGGATCCTGCCCTACGTCCAGAGCCAACTGAAACTGTTGGTGACATAGATGGTGCTGGAGTCATTGAGGATGAGGTAAGTTTAGGCATATTTATCTTGCCATGGCACTGTTCCAGGGCCATTATAAAAATCTTTAAAATTGTCTCTTATTTCGCGTCCATGACGGTTTCCACCAATCTCAAGTTGTCTAAACAGAGGTTCCATTTCAGGAAGTTCCTCTTCAGTATGAATATCAAGAAACTGTTGACCACTTTCAGTTCTACAAATTATTTCTTGACGTGTATACAGGTGTTTTCTTTTTTCTGTTAACAAGTTGTGAAGTGTGCAAGCAGCAAGTGTTATTAATGTTACCTTTTCTGGAGATAAATGTATCGTAGTTAAAAAAACCCTGAAGCGACTAGCCAAAATTCCAAAACTACTTTCAACCATTCTTCGTCCTCGACTTAACCTGTAGTTAAAATTTTTTTCTTCTTTTGTTATATTTTTCAATGGATATGGTTTCATGATATTGTAACTTAGTGGGAAAGAATCGTCAGCAAGTACCACGTAAGGTGCAACAATATTTGTACCTGGAAGTCTCCTACCATCTGGTATATTTAGTTGTGCTCTATCTATGAGACATCTTCTCAGTTTGCTTTTGGCATACACTCCACTATCACCAATACGACCATTGGTTCCAACATCTACGTACAAAAATTTGTAGTCGGCACCTGCTAGCGCAAACAAGACAATACTGTGGTACGATTTGTAATTGAAAAAATGGGATCCTCCCATTTCTGGACACGTTATGCGGATATGTTTGCCGTCCATGGCTCCAATGGTGTTAAAAACATTCCATTTGTCTTCAAACTCTCTTGCAATAACTTCCCACTCGTTTTCTGTTGAAGGAACCTACAAAAAGTATATTTGGATACAATCTTAAATAGTAATTTTCATTTGTTTCAGCCATCACACACTGCTAACAGTGATTCCTTACCAGAGAAGTCACTAATGACAGCGACCTTTACGGCACAAGATGACACAACGGTTTCCGGACCCAAAAATAAGAAGAAAAAATCGTCTGATATGTACGATGCATTAATTGTTAAGGCTTCAAATGCCATGACAGAATTGTCCAACATTGTTAAAGATAAACCGGCAGTAAAAGAACTTGATGCGCTTGATTCGTTTGGTCAGTTTATCGTTACTGAGTTGCGAGGAATCAAAGATGCCAGTAACGATTATATCGTACGACAGGCGAAAAGAAAAATACAAAAAGTGTTGATGGAAACTTGGGACCAGATTGACCAACCGACTATGCCACCTAGCCCTGCATCATTTCAAGATTCATCAAGAAACGAATGGCTTGAAACTCAGCAATCAAGGCCGTTGTCAAATAATAGAAGTACCAACAGCACAAGTTACCAGCCATATGACAACAACGTAACCGATTTAGTTCATAATGCGTTATTTCTGGCAAATATAACAAGGTCTGATTATAACGATAATGTTCATAAATAAATAATAAACACCATTTTTTGGACATGAATGTTTACCTTTAGGTATTCTCCCTTCAGTGCCCTGTAAATAGCTTCACATGTTTCTGGTATTATTCCTGACAGAGTGCATTGCGGTATACGGCTACTATATTGCAGGCTTGCATAACTTTCTCCTGTTGCTAAAAATCTAAGAGTAACCATAAGACGTTCTTCAACACTAATGGGATTTCTTAAATGTGTGTTTTGTTTGCAAATAAGTGGAGATATTTTTGAAACAACGAACTTGAAAGTATCTTCATCCATTCGTAAATAATTGTTATACGCCTTGATATCCTCCGACTGAAGTTCTCGAAGTAGATTCTGGTGAACTCCTCTCAATTCTCGCCTTGCAACCCATGGTCTTACCCACAATCGCCGATTTTTTCTTTTCTTCTTTTTCATTTTTATTAAGCACACAGTCAGAATGGCTGTAAATGACGCCGCACAGGCCGCTACTTCTTGTTCGTCCATTTATGTTCAATTAACCTAACCTTTTTTATACACACTGCAATACCTTTTTGTCATAAATCTTTTACATAGTGTAATATAGTCCGCAAAGTTTTGAAAAACAAATAATATAAAAGATATATTGTGAAATCTTTTACAAAAGGTCTTTGTCAAAGAACTTTTACAGTCTAATACCGGCCTTAGGAAGAAATGAGAGAAAGCTATAACATGATATAAAGAAGATTTTTGATCATTTTTTTTATTTCTTACACAAAAGTTTTTTTTGAAATGTACTGTATAGATTTTAGCACGTGCTAAGAATCGTATATTCATACAATATTTATATCCTGATTAAACGGAACTATTCGTCTACATACCGTTAACTTTCCCTCTCTTCCGATCTTTTTATTTCAACTTCACTCTTGTATCTTCGCTTACTATTCAATTCGCGTCCAGCGGTTTACGAGGGTTAACAGTTACACCGGCGCATCAACGAAGTATCGCTTGTCTAATTTTCGAAAAACTACTCTACAGTTTTCCAGTTTTTGAATGAGTTTTTAAAATTGGCTACTTATTACGTGCATAACAGATTGTTCGGGTTTAAACTTAGTATATGTTAAATAAGTGACCAAGAAAAAGTTTAAATTCTATGTAAGTATATGATTTTTCATTTAGACTAATTTCTTGAACGAAAATAATTTTCCAAGAGATGGAATTATTACCGAAATTTTTATAGGATTCACGAATTCGCATGATGAATTAATACCTATACAAGGAAAATTTTCTCTTTTATCTGGTGGAAGATTCGGTAAAAAAGTAATTACAAAATGAAAAATTTAAAAAAATATTTTTTGGTTGTGCGAATAGTAAGTGGAGACAAAAAAATTTTTCGTAGTGAATGTTTACTAGAATATCTAAAATAATAACAGAGTTGATTTTTTTGTTATTTTATAAGTTCTAATAGGCCAGGAGCACTACAGTTTGACATGGCTGTGTCCTGACGTAGATTAGATATTGGTTGGAATTGCTCGGAAATCATCTAAGAAAAGAAAATATGAAAGTCCGCCAGCTGAAAAAGTTGTGCTTTTTGCAGGAAAAATCATAAACTGCAAAAAAACGCTAAAATCGCTCATTTTTTCCGATATTTCTCAATTTAACTCTTTAAATATGCAAGATAGAGAAACTTTTACCAATTTGTTCTTTATGAAATTCTCTACAAGATATAATTGGTATAAAATCGATATATTCAATTGTTTCGTTGAGAAATGGCGATAAATGCAAAAAAAGTAGCTAAAAAACGAGGTTATTTCAAAGCATTTGTTTCGCAGATAAGAAATCATCCAATCACGGTATTAATTGGGATTTAAAAACCTTATTATAGTATAAAACAATATGCCAAAGGCCGATTAAATTGGCCTGATAGTTTTTACATGAATTAATTGTTAATTAATTTCTGCGAAAAAATTAACGTCATTTTCAAGTTGCAATAGGCGCCGATTTTTTTACAGCTACTTAAACCTCTAAACTATAATACACAATAGTTATAATGAACAATTTTTAAGTTTTTATCATTTTTACGCGATTTTGAAAAGTTTTTGAAGCGAATATGGATACCGAAGAAAAATACCTAAAAAAAGTTCTCGGAAAGACGCTCCTTTTAAAAAAAATGCGTTTAATTTGGCCGAATAGGTGCTGAGATAATAAACGTCAAAGATCGAGAGTGTTTGAGGTATAACTATTAATGTTGTAACAATAAAAAAAATGTCAGCAGATAGATTTTTCCGAGAAGAAAGTTGTAGTGGTAGCGTTAGGCGCGTCAAATCTGAGGGGAGTGGGGATAGAGTGCGAAACTTGAAATCGACGCTTCAAATCGAGCGCGGCGCAAAAAGTTGCTGTATCTCGGCTTCTATTGGGCCGATTTTGATGATTTTTTTTTTTAAATCTTTTAACTATACGAATTTGCAATGAACAACTCAATCCTAGCATGGACATAATTATAATCAATGATTATTATCAACATAAAAAAATGCCAAATTATAAGTAGTTACTGTAGATGCTTAAATTGTCATAATTGGTAGACGCCATTCTGAAAAATGAGTTTCTCTCATTTTGCTACATCGATTTAAAAAAAAATCATCCAAATCGACCCAATATAAGCCGAGATACAGCAACTTTTTGCGCCGCGCTCTATTTGAAGCGTCGATTTCAAGTTTCGCACTCTATCCCCACTCTCCTCAGATTTAATATGTACTAAGAACAAACAGAACATTAATAAATATACAGTGTGGAAAAGCCAAATGAAATAAATTTATTATTTCGATTATTGTACATAATTATAAAAAATTCCGAGACACATTTTTTAAATGGAAAGTAAGGGCTTGTGATATATCGTTTGCAGGTCTCTTCATTCTCTATTCAAAAATGTTATTGTTCTCAAGCTTATTGCAAAAATTAACATAAAAAAATCATATGTTTACCGGCATTCGCTAAAATACATTCAAAAACTAAAATGTAATAATATTTAGTTGTTCATAATGTGAAAAAAATATGAATGTCAATGAAGTAGATATTCAAAATGCTTACTGCGAACGTATTGGCAACATCCTAATCTTAACATGAAACGGCTTTTCTTAAGAATTAAATGAAATTGAAATATAGGGTTAATAAATGTGTCTTTTATCTAACTGAAAATAGTATATTAAGTACCAAGTGTCAAAAAGGTTACTTTAGTCACGAGTTTTACGAGGCACGAGTGGAGCGAAGCGGAACGAGTTCCTTGTGAAACGAGTGACTAAAGACGTTTTTAGCACGAGGTGCTTACTATACTTTTTCTTCGCTCGTGGGAAGGAAAAAATTATATTATATTTGAATTATATTCATTACATGACGGACGATGGCTGACAGCTGACTGACAAATCAAATGACGCAGAATAACAAAATTATCACGGA
The DNA here is from genome assembly GCA_963921935.1 of Galeruca laticollis. Lineage (NCBI taxonomy): Eukaryota > Metazoa > Arthropoda > Insecta > Coleoptera > Chrysomelidae > Galeruca > Galeruca laticollis. The sequence continues at coordinate 108,629,913 of OY998181.1, forward strand.
ACATGAAATTTAACATACAAAAGATACACTTGATTTGACGTTTAAAAAACAAAAGATAAACGAGATGTGACTTTTCGCATTTTAAACACTAGTGTTTAAAGAGTCGTTTTGTACATGTCAAACCCGTGTTCAAAGTGCGGTTTTAGTAGCGGAAGTAGAAAAAAAACTTTTTATCGTCTGTGAAACGATATATTAACAATCAAATTGTACATAAGTAACATTGTCGATATCTGGCATGTACGAAATCCGTGGATTCATTTCTGAAAATCTCGAAAACGGTTTTTACGATATTTTTCAAAAACTATTGCAATATATCAAAGTGTTAGAAGATTAAAAAAATATATATCGAGGGTGGAAAGGCAGGACATCGTAAGTAGTAAAACACTGATTTTACTGGAGAGCAAATAAACTGAAAATGCTTATCGTAATAGTTCTAAATAACTACTTTTCTTAGAAAATTATTTGATGTTAACACGACAAACTAAATTATAGAAAAAACATGTGTTTCCCAGTAAATAAAGAAAATCGAATCAACTTACAGGTACTGCTTTTTGGTAACGTCTAGTTACTAGGTATTGAACTTAATAAAATTAATAACTTTATTTTTATTAATAATTGAAAAACAAAGTTAATTGCATAAAATACGTTGGAAACTCTCAAAATCAAAACAAAAAATACTTCTTAAAAAACAAAACAAGATAAATCCAGTAAAATCCAATAAAAAAAAGAAAGTAATTAATAATTTATAACGGCTCTTAAATCGTCTCTTTGTTATCAGTAAAGGGCAGAGTCATAGAAACTCCAGCACAGTGGCGGATCAAGGGTACTGGTTAGGGGAGAAGGTAATGAATATAAAAATGCTCATATAAGAAAAGTAAAATACGAATATATTTCCTATAGACATATAAAATAATAAAAACAAACAATAAAGTTCTATAAGTCATTAAAATGAGGTTATAATATATTTTCAGTCATCATATCACTAATAAATAAAACAAATAACATTCTGCAGAGCAAAAAATCCAATAAAGCATTCCCAGAAGGTATAAATTATAGTGAAAGCTACGTACTCTATATCACAAAAATAAAAGGAAATCAGTCTACATTTCTGTTATACAGAAAACATTCTGTTTATTGAGAAGAAAAGTACATAAACGCTGTACTAAACTAAATGGTCTAGTATCTACCTCGAATGGTCCTGGAGGTTGTTTACCAACATGAACTTCAAGATTATGAGTATAAAATGTCTTAGCGTCTACTAGGGCAAATATTTTTATACCGTATTTGTTGGGCTTCGATGGAATGTATTGACGAAAACGACAATTTCCTCTAAAAGTTTCCAATTTTTCGTCAATTGTCGTATAATTCGATAATGAGTAGTGAATTTTACAGTTTGACACGAAACTATCAAATAAATTTCTTATCGGTGCAAGTTTGTCAGTCTTTTGTCTTTCTTCGTGGCTCTCCTTATCATCGAAACGAATGTCGGCAAGTAAAAAACGAAATCTGTAAAGCAGCATGGTGAGCTTAAATATTTCCATCCGTTTTCCATAAATCATTAGCATTTACATGGTTGCTTTTCTTAGCTGCAGCAATATATAACGAACCGAACAATGCATTTAGTTCTGGAACATTTGTTGGATTGTAGCTCCGTTCCCTACTATAGTTATGCTTCTTTTTTTCAATCATAAAGTTGGTATTTTCTACTATTATATTCAGAATATCATCACAAAAAGCTGCTAAATAGAAATAGCACCTTTCAAATTCATAAAGTTCCTTTTTACTCCTGGCAAATGCTTCACTATATTCACCGATCTGATCCTAACGTTTTTATTTTGTGGTCCTCGTTTCCCCCATTTAGTAAATTTATCTTTTCCAAAAATGTATGGTCCTTTGTTTTCAACTTCCTCATTATTGCTCCTGCTCACTTTCGCTATCCTCCTCCCTTGTTTCTACAATATCTTCTTCACTATCGAATTCGTTGTAGTCAAATTTGATGTCAGATAGAACTTCTTCCATCAATTTTCGCAATCTCTGTTCCTCCTTCTCAAAGTCCATTGCTGAAATAACTGGTATTAGTGATAGAAATCCTAGAAATAACGAAGAACTTACCGAATAAAAAAAATAAATACTAACGTAAATAGTGCCGTCGGTGTATCAAACCGAATAGCAAAATTCTAACCTACTCACAATAGGCACGGCGGCAATACTAATGCCAAGCGTGCTCCGTGAAAGCCTTAAGGTATTTGAACACTGAATTCGCCACTCTTTCCAGTGATGTTATAATGACTACGCAACAACAGTGGCGTCGGTGTGTCAGACCGTACGCCACTAAGGAAAGGTTAAAGTAAGAAGACCATTTAGCTAAAGAATTAATAAGCTTATTGAGGTAAACAGGGGTCACATAGAACATTTGTTATAAAAGGTTTTTACCGCTTCTTTCTAATATTTTCATTTTATGAAAATTGTAGGTACTTTTATTTAGATTACATTTTCAGAAGCACAATTTGTTTTTAAATCATCCGTTCATTTAATGGTTGTGTTTTTCATTGTTTTTACGTATTAAAGTTACAATTCCGTATTAAATGCAATCCACTGGCCCAAAATATGAGCATAGTTGCAGCTTCATGTTTAACTCGAGAAATAATGACTTTATCGTTATGAGAAAAGAGTAGGTTATTTACGTAAAAAGTACTGGAAAATCGAAAAATTGTGCCAAAATTTCTATTTCGCCAGTGGCGTAGAATTTGGAAACGATTAACCAGTCACTTGCCCCTGTCGTACGCCTCTGATAGTAGCCATAAACGTTTGTTTAACATATTTTAGTAGGATGTACAGTGTTCATACTTTCAGCCGAATATGAAATAGATGCTCAAAACAGTTTTAAAGTACTGAGCACAAATAGTTTTTAAATTTTTAAAGAAAACACCTACATTTGATTTGATATTTTGGGTTAAATCTTCATAATTTGAAATCAGGATTTTACTGTTGAATTATTTCCAATTAGTAATAAATCATCCTGTTTATAGAGTGATTTTTCGTGCTTTGTCATTTACATGCTGTAGACAATTTGTATTGGGTTTTTTCGGTGTGGTGATTTTGAAGGGGTGTACTTGCGTCACTCGGCAACGACCGTTGCCTGTGATACCTGAATACATTTTTCTTTAACTTTGTTATTTTGTGAGATACAAGGGCGCAGAAGAAATATTCATTTTATTGTATATCTTCACGGGGATAGAAATAACATTTTTTCATAGATTTTAGTCTCTTCGATATACATTAACAGTATCAATTTTGTCAAATTCTAATAAGCCAGTGGGGCCATACCACGGGTTCGTAAACTTTTATCAGACCATATTCTTGAAACACTCTGAATTTCGAGGTAATACTTTTATTTACAATTTTTCACCGAATTTCCTACATAAACGGTACTTTTTGTTCAACTCGTGTCAACACTCCATTTTAAAGATTTTTCATTTTTTATTGCAATCAGACACTTTTTTACGTCACACATTTTTCTAAACACTAAATTTGTTGTTGTTTCAGATGTTTTCCAAATAATTTAAACACATACTTTTTTATGGGTTTGTAAATCATAATACTACAATTAAAATGACTTGACAGATCCAAACAATTATTATATTTAGCGAATCAATCAAAACTGTCTGAAAATGACATTAGTCGTTGTTAAGGAGCGGACGAAACATTTCTTTTTTCATTAAGTTGTTCCTTGTCAAATTGTTAAATAAATTTTTTGGTATTTGGTCTATCAATACAATTTCAAAAACTTCCCATACTTGATGACATTTGCCGACCTAAGGTCTTTTTGACAGCATCATACAAAATATTCAAGAGAGCTTGGATAGACACGGCAAAATGTTAATGGTTTCCCTGCTCAATCGTTGACGAAAAAGCGCCCATTTTACGAATCTCGAGTTGGTTGAACGATAAGTTTTTAGTCTTCCGTTCTTGGAAGATTGAAAAGTCTTGTAATTGGGTAAATTCGACTCCCCGAAGCTTATTTATAATATAGCATGTTTCCTTGACGATTGATGGACGAAAATAATTCTCGAATGAAGGCCACGAATTGATACATAACACAGTACAGGACACTAACAAGACGGTCCGACGATATAAAGAGAATCCAAACAAACTGGATAAACGCAACTCAAGAACGTCGAAGGTGGATAAATATAAGATGTCTTAAGTCCAGCAGTGGAAGCAGATGGCTGTGTGTTGATAATGATGATGAAGAAGCTTATTTTGACAGTTAAATGCGCTTATACTGCAACAGATTATTTTTTTAAGCACGTTTGAGCTATCTGACCTTTGTGTCTCAGTTAAACAGTGAAATTTTGTTAAAGTTGAACCTTATAATGGTGTTTATATTTTTGTTGGACCAAACAAGAGATCCAATTAAATTTCTCCCCAATGTCATAATAAATTAATATAATAGTCCGGCACAATAAATGTCGAGTAATCTATAGTTTGTTCCAATTATTGATTACCCTACAAACGTCTAAATTCATCATGCTATAAAATGTTGCTAGTTGATTTACAATTATAAACGATTATTATCTATTATAAATATTACAGTGGTGACACAGATAAGTGAATATGATAGAGTATAATATAACAGAGATCAATTTCTTATGAGAAAGTAAAATCAACTCATCAAGCGTGAAAAAAAAATATTAATTTCCAATCTGCGGAAACAGATGCGTATAATGTGATAGGTTCAAACGGTACAATTTATTGAATAAGTGGATCTATAAATTATTATTAATAAACAGTTTCTACAATAGGAATTTACGATGTGAATTTATTGTTAAATGAACAATGATTGAAAAAATAAGTGATATTGTAATGGATTGAAACTCAAACTAATCACTTAGACTATTTATTTTACAAATTTTGTAATATATTTCGCATTGATATGGACACAACGCTGGAAATCTACAACAAAATTACAGTCCCAACTATAACTTATGCTAGTGAGAACTGGGTAATGCAGAAAAAACAGGAAACAAAAATAAATGCAATGGAAATGAAATATTTAAGGAAAATAGCAGGTAAAACAAAATGGGATAAAGTAAGGAACGAAGAAATCAGAAGCATAACTAATCAAGAACCAATAATATCAAAGATTAAAAAGAAACAATTAAACTGGTATGGCCACCTAGTAAGAATGGAGCAAGATAGAATTGCGAGAAAAGTTATGGAAATCGAAATATCAAGAAAAAGACAAAGAGGAAGACCCAGGAGGAAATGGATAGATCAGATTGAAGAAATTGGAAAAAGCAAGGGAAAAACATTGGCTAGGGACAGAAAAGAGTGGAAAAAATGGGTACATGAAGAACTCCAATCCGACGCCTGAGAAGGCATAAGGATAAGAGAAAGAAAGAAAGTAATATATTTCGATTGAAACTCAAACTGTTCACTTAAACTATTTATTTACAAGAATTTTCAATCTCACACTCGAAAGGGTTGACTGCATAATGTTTAATACATACAAAGGCCGGCACACAGAAAGAGCAAAACTGTTTTAGTCAAAAAAGTTTTTGCTTCAGACGGAAGCGTTTTTGTTTCTGCAAGAAAAAAGATGTTTTAAAGAGAAACAAAATATTTCTACAGCCAGTCAAGATGTCTAGTGATGATGAGAACGATGAATCAGTTGTTGAGGTTGAACTAATTCTCAGACACTGTTTTTTACTTCAGGATGAGACAATTGTGGATGCATCTAATAAATAAAAAAAGAACTGGCGAAAAAACCTTATAATCTTTCTTGCGCGAAATAAGGGCAGATGAAAAAAAATTAAGAATTTCACAAGAATGAGCTCTGCTTCTTATGACTATTTGTTGGAACTAATATCTTTACTCACATGCAGCCATCAAATAATAAACTGAAAACATTTTCTGCGCATGATGTTTTCACACAAAACGAGGATTCAGCCTCAGATTAGCAAATAAAATAGATATGTTTGTTTTGACTTTTTCCTGCGCCAAACATTGAGTCACATTCTAAGCTCACTTGCGGGACACTTCCACTGCTTTGCTATATTTACAAATCCTCTTTAGTTGCGGGAAAAAAGAAATTAGACGTTTAATTGAAAATTTGTTAAAAAGTTATGCAAATAAAAAAAAGTCATACTAATTTCTACATTTGAGTCGCAGCTTTTAAAATTAATTAATAATACTTGAATTTTATTTAATAAAGGCATATTCTCATATAAATTTTAAACAAGAATTTGTTGTATCCTTAGATACCTTTATGGTTATAACTAAAAGTGGCAACATTGCTCAAGATTTCAATACTTGTTAATGTGTCAATAGTAATATATTTAGTAGTTTTGTCCTTGTTTAATTACCATATAAAGAGAGATGCAAATATCGTCAGAGTGTGATCGACGATCATTTTAAATACGCCGTAGTATTGTAGTAAATAATGTCAAACGTGGTTTGTTTATACGAGCGCCATTACGACTAGAGAGTAAACATTTAGTTCTTTCGTTTTGATGTGCTTTTCAAGACTTTTTAGTGTGAAAATAAGCTTTTAAGATAATTAATTTAATGTTTTTGGATTATCATGGTTCGTCGGTGCCAAGTTTGTCAGAAAAACAGCCGAAATTAGCAATGCCATGTATCTACAATACCATCCCCACTTTTTGTAATTCATTCATTATTTCACTACTGGCGTTTAGAATTGTTGGCCGCAAAAATAAACGTGTTTAAGAATGAATAGCCCTCTCTATGTTTATTATTACTCTAAGGATTCAGCGATCGCCGTCGAACAGCCTGACTATGACTAAACGAGCCTAAATGTGTTTTAAGCCGCGTGACTGACCAGTGTGCGTCAACTTATTTAATTTGCATCGCAACAACAACATGGAACACGTTTAGACAAAGTGGTATCGTCTGTATAGTACATCTAAGGCATCTCCCCGAAACGCGATAATTAACTTCACTGCTTTCTCCCTCTCGGACCAATTATTCACTCTAGTAGCTGCTTCAAACTGTTTTACGTAATTGGTTCACGACATTTTTCCATCGAACGTTGGGGCCTTGACTCGGTAAAACTGCAAATGTCTTCAACCTGGGGAAATATTTCTAGCTTGAAAGATTTTATTTGCTCGATCTTCTTGTATTCTGCTGGCGTCTCTTGTGTTCTTAAATAGGCAATCTTTCCGTCTAACTCCTTGATTTTCTCGTCTATCGTTGTTGTCTTATTTATTTATTAAAATCCATACAGATTTATTAACCTAATTACACGGATTGTATTTTAATTATACTATTCTTACAAAGTTTTATGGTGAACACTTTTTCTGTGTGTGAGGCTGAATACTGGACGGCAGATTGTTTAACAGCAGTGAGTGTTTATATGCCAAGTTCTTTTAATTGTTGTCTAGATATTGTTACCTTAAAACTATTCAATTTAACACTAAAATCTAATGAATGGAGACTGTTTACATTATTGGCAAGCTTTAAAATGGCGTCTAGAGGTGAACTATAGTCTGTTTCTTATTGACTAACAGCACGCGAAAAGGTCACAGATGCTAGTCAAGTAGTAAAGCATAAGCGTCACAGTTCATCTAAGGACTTTATTTACTATTTAATTTTATACCCGATCTGATATATAAAGGTAATATAAGTGTAAATTCGGTTAGTTAAAACAACTAACTGACCTTCATACTTTTGTAGAGTACATACAATTGAAACTACAAATTATTTTTGAAATAATCTTGTAACGCAACTATTCTGACTGAATAATTCATTAATTATCTTGAGAATTTGAAGCAGGTCAATTCTTGGGAGACATATTAACAAACCATTTATCAATTCATTCTCCAGATAATTACTTTCTGATTTTCGAAATGTTGATAATAACATTTCCAAGAAACTTGGTCTCGCCCAAATTTGTATAATTTGTTTTGCTTAGAGTAGCTTATGTTCCATAAGTGTTAACTGTGTTGTGAAAAATTTCTTCAAGTTTTACCCCAGTAAAGTGTAAGAGCGTGATTGGCTTACAAACGAAGACTGTACTGTTAAATGTGCATGATGCTGTTGTACATCAAATGCCGGCTGCTACTGTTAGAAATATAGTTTCGACATGTTCCAATATGACAGGAGTTAGTGAATCTACTATTTACAGGCTTCTAAGAGAGAGGAAAAATGGAAATATATCTCCTCCTAAAAAGTCAACTGGAAGAAAACCATTTGACCTTGATGAACATATGCAAAATACAATAAGACGAAAACTACATGAATTATATTTTAAAAAAGAGATCCCAACCCTTGACAGAATTCTAAGAATGGTAAAGGAGGACGAGAATTTGCCTGACATAGGGCGAAAAACTTTGTGGAAAATATTACACAAATTAAATTTTACTTGGGAGAAGAAAAGTCGCAAATCAGTGCTAATCGACAACGAAGAAATAATATGTTGGAGACGCCAGTATTTACGAGATATCCGAAAATACAGACAGGAGGGAAGACAAATCTATTATCTAGATGAGACATGGCTCAATGAAGGACATTCAGTGAAAAAAAGATGGCAGCACAAAAGTATTCGAACCAGTCGTCAAGATTTCATAGAAGGTTTATCTACTGGACTGAAAACTCCTATCGGTAAAGATCGCCAACTAATAATAACGCATATTGGATGCAATCAAGGGTTCGTTGAATATGGTTTACTGGAGTTTCAGTCAACATCAACCAAAGAATATCATAAAGAAATGACTGCAGATGTGTTTTACACAAATGGTCGAATTAATTCCAAATAATGCGGTAATCGTTATGGACAATGCCACTTATCATTCGCGATTAACAGAAAATCTTCCATCTACCTCTTGGAGAAAAGCTGATATTAGAAACTGGTTAATCGTAAAAGATATACCATTTGAAGATGATATGAACTTTTAAAGGTTTCTTCAGATCACAAGCTACAATTTAAAAAGTTTGTTATTGATGAAATAGCCAAGAATCGTGGGATAACAGTGCTTCGCTTGCCGCCATACCATTGTGAATTAAATGCGATAGAGTTAATATCGGCCTAAATGAAAGGTTATGTAGCTAGACATAATAAAACATTCAAAATGAAAGATGTTCGTGAACTCATGAAGTACTCATTGACAAGAATAACTGAAGAGAACTGGAGAGATGCTGTAAATCATGTAATTAGAGAGGAAGAGAAAATGTGGGTTTTAGATAACCTCATAGAACAAACTATAGAACCGATAGTGATCTCTTTCGACGAGTCTTCGGATGATTCTTGTATGGCCAGCCTATAGATTGAATTTTATATTTCCTATAAATGGTATGTTTTCTTTACTTAATATACATTAATTCATTGTCTATAAATTTGAATTATGAGAATCAATCTATATTTTCTTTAATTAATTTAATAAAAACTATATGTAACTTGTTAATAGGCCTAAACGAATGAATTTTATTTCAACTGACCGAATCTAATTAAATAAGCAAAATGAACTAATATCGTAATCTCCGCCACTGCCGCACTGTTTATCCTTTTGCTGGCATTGTTCAGTTTTATTACCAGACTGTATTTTGAGCTGAAACAGGGATGTACAGATAACCAATACAGACACCTACTTGTTTTGCATTAGACTTTTAGTATTTACTTGTAAAATGCTTAGGATCACTCTTTAAGAGATAATTTTCTATTTGAATATTTAATGAGGCTACTGTGCTGTCAGACATTAAGAAATAGACTATAATGGTAAACCTTGCAATATTGACAATTAATTTATGTCTAGTATGTGTGGGTGGGACTCTCATTTGCAGTAATGAAATTAATTGTATCGAACTTATAGTATTGTTCATTATTTTGAATGAAAATATCATCATATAGTATTTCCTTCTTGTGATTAACGATGACATTCCAAATTCGGTTCATAGCCCCTCTGTTATGATGAAATGATAATCCGGCCAATGGTGATGTTTTTTGTAAAACAAGTAACGTAAAAATTTGTTTTGAATTTTTTTCTAATTCTTCTATGTACATTTGTGGGAGTCCCCCCCAAATAACGCATGCATATTGTATTTGTGATAATACTAACGTATTGAAAAGAATTTTTATCGTTTTTATACTCGAGAAAAGAAAAGTTTGTCTTTTAATGAAACCCAATGTAGTTTTAGCGTTTTTACTAATGTCACGACAGTGTGTAGCAAATTATAACTGATTATTATAAGTCAAACCTAGATCTTTTATTTCTGAACATCTATTTAGAGTGTTATTTCCTATCTGGTAATCAAATTCTATAGTTTGTTTTTTGCGGCAAATGGATATTATACAACATTTCTTTACATTAAATTCCAACTTATTGCGGGTATTCCAGAGTTCAATTTACTTAATATCTTTCTGAAGTGCCACACAGTCTCTCACATTTTTGATCTCTTTGTAAATTTTAAAATCATCTGCAAAAAGTAAAAATTTAGAGTGTTTGACACATGTAGAAATATCATTGATAAAGATAATAAATAATAATGGGCCCAAACTGGATCCTTGGGGCACTCCAAAGTTTGTTTCAAATTTACCAGAGATGTTTCCGTTATGTCTCACTATAAATGTTCTATTCTGTAAATAACTTTTCAGTAATTTTATAATTGTTTCTGATGCCCCAAAACAATGTAATTTTTCTAATAATACGTTGTGATTCACGCGATCGAATTCTTTTGCAAAATCGGTGTAAATTACATCCAACGGTAGCTGATTCAGTAAATAGTAACAAATTTGTGTTAACCGATTTTCCCGACATAAAACCATGTTGTTGATCTACTACTACATTCTTAACGTAATTATACAGTGCTATTCAAAAGTCCCCTCCCCCCTTCGTATCTTTTGAACGGCTACACTTACATTAATAAAATTTGGAGGGTGAAAATAAAGTGTCTACGAATGGTAACAGGTGACGTAATAGTAATAGATGACGTCACAGTGCCACTCAGGCCAATAATTTTAAATAGGACCTTATGGCTAGTGATATCTCGTTTGAAAGGCATTGACATTGGCTACATAGCCATATTAATTTTGTTTGGGTTTAAATTAATTTTGACGGATAAATTAAATAAATACCAAAATTATTGAAATTATTTTTTTAAATTTAATTAATCAAATATCAACAATGGATTCTTATAGCAATTGTTCGAAAGTTAAGAAACGTGGGTATGATATTAATCAACCAAGTTATGTAATTAGCGATCCATGCAGAAGCCTACACCCACTAACGCGGATGTCTTCTGCGTGATTTGCGGCTATGAGAGCATCTCGAAGATCTTTTGGCAGACAATTGTAAAAACTTGTAGATATTTTTGTGATGAAGTCTGTGATAGTTGGTATATCATGTAACCAAGAGTTTCTGGGGAGTTTAGGGTAGGTTGTGCTGTGTTTTATTGTCATTCTCAGACACTTGTTTTGTACCACCTGCAGGGAGTGAAAGTTGTGTTTTGTTCCTGTGTAGTAAACTGGTGCTGAGTATGTTAAAATGGGTCTGATGATTTATCTGGATATAAGTAATTTGTTATGCGTGGAAAGGTGACAGTGTTTGCAGATGAGTGGGTGAAGTTTACTCACTGCAATCTTGACCTTGTCTACTTGGCTGCAAATGTGGGCGTTTGCATTTACCTTGTACCCTAAGTACTTTAATGTATTACGTGGTGTAATAATATGTCCATCCACACAAAGCTGGGATTGCAATGAGCTAGCTATTTTCCTGGCCATTCCCCTGAGTAATAAATACTCTGTTTTGAAGGCATTTATGTCAAGTTTTTGATTTTTGAAGTTTGGTAATATTTTTGTGTTTATGTTTTCAAGTGCGTGATCTGAATTCTTTGCAGTTTGTACAAAACAAGTAACGTCAGCGTACATGGCTGTTAATAAATTTGGGGAAGTTGGAAGGTCCTGAATGAATAAAAAATAGAACAAAGGAAATTAGAAGACATTTAAGAAACCCACAATGTGAAGTTGTCAATGAACAGTTAAATCTAGGGAGCTCTCCACTAATAAATTGTCTTCTTAAGTGATAATTGTAAAGATCAGCAGATATAGTTTTCCTGGTTTTCTATATCATTGCACAGTTATACTGATCTTAATTGGAAAAATGATATCCAGGATATCACCATAGGGCTAATAATATCTAAGCTTCAATATTTATAATATCACATCTTCTTCTTTTTTCTATAAACATATATTAAGTCAATCACAAGTTAGGTCACTTCTTGGTCTAGCCAAAAATAACTACTAACATCAGGTTGGCATCAAATGAAATGTAACTTCTGTCATTCTGACGATGATATTGATTTATCGAAACAATTATCAATTTTTTTACATTTTCAATAACTTTTATTATATTGTGGAATTAACTAGAAACCGTGAGTTTCATTTAAAACACTATTATGAGCAGATTCCACGAAGTAAGGGTCGAGACAGTTAATTTTATTTGTTCAACTGCTTCTGGTTTTAAAAATATCTCAATGTAAGCCGCCTCTGTTTCCTACGCTCCTGATAAAACGATTTCGCTTACAGCTCTAATTCTTCTACTTTTATCTGTCCCCTCTCTTCATTTTCAATCCACGCGCGCCCTTAAAAATGTCCTTCTTATTTGTGAGAGAAATCAGTCACATTTAATTTCAACGTAAAACGATAATCTTTCACGGCCAAGTGTGTTAGAGAAGGACAATCATGAGACAGAGAATTAAAAGCCAGCGTAGATTCCACTTTATGATATCCTGTTAGCGAAAAAGAATGATACACTGAATTTATATGTATTTTGTCTCTTTCTTACACATTGATGCCCTCATAATTTTTCTAACATTGTATACAACAACGTCACAACAACAATCAACCACCACTCCCAGACAAATAAAATCAAAATAGAAAGAGGCGCAAGGCAAGGTGATACTTTATCACCTAAACTATTTATCACTGTCTTAGAGTATGCTTTCAAAAGCCTAGAATGGGACAACAAGGGAAACAGTATCGATGGAGAAAGACTCAACCATCTTAGATTGGCCGACGATATCGTACTTATTTCTGACAAACTAAGAGAAGCCGCTATAAGGATCCAAGAACTTAAAAATGCAATACAGACGGTCAGGCTGAAATAAATTTCTACAAAAACAAAAATGATGACCAATCTAGTCCCCAGTAAGCTATTAAGTGTAGACAACAATCAGATACAAATGGTGCATAGCTACGTATATCTGGGGCATGAAGTGAGGATTGATAGATATAACCAAACAGCAGAACTGCTCAGGAGAATAACATTGGGATGGGCAGCATATGGCAAACTTCATGATGTCTTCAAGAGGGATGTTCCGATCAAGCTGAAGAGAGAGGCTTTTAACATGTGTGTTCAACCTGTTCTCACCTACGGTGCAGAGACTTTAACCCTGATCAAAGCATCGGCATGAAAACTACAAAAAACGCAGGATGGAACGATCGATACTGGGAATAAGTCTAAGAGACAATTTTCGAAAGTAGGATATTCGCAGAGTAGAGAATAACAAGAGCTAAGTGGAGATGGGGAGGACATATTGCAAGTTCGAACGACGGCAGGTGGACGAGGAGAATTCTGGAATGGCGGCCAAGAGCAGATAGGCAAGACTGAGGCCGACCTCCAACCTGATGGACCGGTGACCTGAAAAGAATCCATACCAATTGAATGGCAACCGCACAAGACAGAGAAAGATGGAAATGCCTGGGGGTGGCGTATGTTCATCAATGGAAGTTTCGGGCTGAATGATGATGAAATTTGACTTGGAGGTCTCTATGTAGATCGTTGTTCCGAACATACCAAGGAGCACAATTGCTTTTTTGGTACAACTCCATATTTGCAGGCCATAAGTTCACACTGGTTTCAAAACCTGTTTGTAAATCAGTTATTTGCTCTGAATGGAAAGCTACATATCCCTTAATATACAGGGTGTTTCAAAATGACGCTTACGTTTGCCTGAATTAACTAATTGAAATAGGGAATGAGGGGGCCAACTTATTTGCTTTTTGAAATCAGTTTAAGTTCAAAAAAATAAAAAGGTTTTATTTCATAACTTTAGAAGGGAGTTGAACTAGTCCTCTAGTTTTGTAAATATATTGAAATAAATCAACATAATAAAAAGGTCTTATTATAACGGAAGGAGTGTCAGTAGACACAACCATTAGAATAAACTCAATAACAAGTCAAATATCAAAATATAAAAAGATTGAAATATGAATAAATCGAGTGAAATATTGATGTGAATGTTTTAAAAAGGGATGAAGAATAAAGTTCCAACACTATATTAGTTAAATAGATAGTAAATATTACCTGTACCAGTAATTCTGATTGGTTGTCAAAGTCACGGAATTCCGTATTACACTGAACAACAGCCATAGCAATTTCTGCAGGATGAAACGTCATATAATAGCTTGAAACCTAAATTAAGAGAAAAGAATAATTAGTTTAACTATAACTTAACATTGTTTACATAATTTTTTTTTAGTAGTAGCAAAGGTATAGAATACCATATTCCATTCATTCATTTCAAAGGGTTGAAACTAGATGGAAAAGATAGTTGGAACACAGCCCAAACGTATAAAAAAAAATGAATATTTACAAGAAGTAATGCATGCTAGGGAATTTTCATTACCAACTTAAAATCATTGCTTATTGATTATATATGAAATTTAATTACAAAAACAAAAATAATCAGGAGTTTATGTATAATAAATGATAAAACAGGACTCAAACTAAATTAGAATCAATTACATATAGGTTAATTAATAATATAGGTTGTAATATTTGTAAAAATAAACATTTCTCAGATTAACTAAATAACCTGAATATAAGAAAATTGACTATTGTACGAGGAAAAGAGGACTTAATTAAAATTCCTTAATACAATAGAAATCTAAGTGTGTCAGTGTTATTACCCTCCAGGACAATATATTTATATTTTTTAATAATAGTAACTAAAAGACTGGAGAATAACAATTTTAGTGATAAAAAAACAAATAAGTGATCTATGGACTAGGGAAGCCAAAAGACTTGTTGATTTTAAAAACAAAAGAGGGTGGATTAATGGTGGTGATAGAGGATGCGTCGTTAAATGATTGCTCTCTGTATAAAATTGTATAAAAGTGTTTAAAAGTTGAAATTATAAAAATAAGTTAAATAAAACTAATCATAGGAGTATTCTATAAAGTGTAAGGAGTGAATAGTGTAGCAGGAGCGTATCTCTTATGAGATATCTTCAAAATTTGAAGATGCGAGTGCAGCCACCAGTGATAGCAGAAATAAGGTCTGTGTAATTTGTTTAAACTTATTTGGAATTCCAATTAACATTTTAAAGTGTACACTCAAATTTTTTTGTTGAACATTCGAATCACATAACACATAAAAAGGCCAAAAAACATTAAAATATGATGCATCATATATTTATCTATAGAGAATTATATCTTTAATATCTATAAAATTAGTGTACTCACCGTTTGTAAATTATCTACTTGAAATCTCACGTGCATCATGTATGTTACATTAAATCTTATACCTTCCTTCCATCTATTGCATGTATAACTTTAAACTATCACTTTCTTGACCTTTAAACACACACATATATAGTTTATAAATTATCACTTATATGTAATTGATTATAGAAATTAAATAATTTTAACAAATTTTATTTATCACAAGCACGCTAGCGTAGTGTTGACTGTGAAACGTTGTTTATGGAAGGAAAACCTCCTTCTTTCATGTACATTGTAGTAGCGCATGCGTTTGGAGATTTAGCGCCGACGCAGTAGTGGGAACATTTTGTTATAGAGAATACATGTATGATATAGGGTGGCACAATTCCATAAGAATAAATGTACTAAACAAATTAATAGTTTCAAAATTATTTTATTATATTCCAAACAGGTTAAAAATTTTCAAATTATTTTATTAAACTGCTTTACATTTATGTGTTGGTTTTTCTTTATTCTCACATCCATGATTAAATTCTCAATATCTTTGTTGTCGTATTTCAATCGTTTTATTTAACAGATGTTGTTTCTTTCTGAGGTTGTATGTAAAGGTAAGATTAAGAATATATTTCCTCAATCTTTGATTATCTCCAGAACTCAAAGGGAGGATTCTCATGCTTCCGACTAATTAAATTAACATTATAAATAAATAATTAATTAAAAAAATCTGAGCTAGTCAACCAAAGGAATAAGTATTAAATGGCGCCCATAAATAAATAAATATCCAAAACTAAACTAAATTAATAAAAAAATATATAATATAATAATAAATCAATATTTCAATTTGAAATTTCGCAGAATGATTTACATTAAAATTTGCATCTTTTGGGTGACAAACAATTTTCTTTACTTGGGCCAGTGGTGTGCTTTTGGGAATAGTAGAACCTTACCCCTACCCTACCCCCCATTTTTTACGCCACTGACCTTTTATACCTTTCAAGCCATTTTTTGTATTGATCAATGGTTTTTACGGGAAAAACGCATAACCATTACATATCGTAATCCTTGCGATTTACAAGATATTGGATGTTTATAATTAGCTTCCAACATCCCGTTTTAATTATTGCATATGAAAGAAAATAATTGAGATTATGCGTTTGTTGCGTAAAAATCATAGAGCACTATAAAAAATTGCTTGAAAGGTATAAAAGGTCAGTTGCTTAAAACATGGGGGGAAAAGTGACTAATTTTCCAAAAGTACGGCACTGGCACAAGTAAGTAAAATTATTTTTTACTCAAAATATGATGCGAATTTAAATGAAAAAATACTCTGCCAAATTTCAAGTTGAAATATTGTTCCGTTCCAAAGTTATGAAATAAAATCTTTTTATTTTTTCAACTTAAACACCCTGTGTTTAAAAAAATAAATAAGCTGGACCACTTATTCCCTATTCGATTTAGTCTAAATTTAAGAGAAGTTTCTTCAGGCAAACGTTATAAGCGGTAAGCGTCATTTTACTATACACTGTATATTTTTATACATATCTACCTTCAAATGTTCAGTTTTCGTTTTTAATATGTTCCTGCCATTTAAGTTAGATTTTCAGATTTAAATCCAGATATTTTGCTGTTATTTTGGGACAATGTTATTTAGATTAATTGAGAGGTAATTTATTCTTTCATTAGTAAAGTTAATATATGGACTGATTTTTCTTCATTAAATTTTATACGCCATTTTTTGTTCTAAGTGACAACATTGAATAAATAATAATGGCAATTTTTTAAAGAAAAGATTCGAAAATATGTGAAATTTTAATACGTTAATGATAATTTTTCTAAATTGTATCGAATACTGTATTTTGATAGTATTTAAATGATAGATGATACTTTTTGTTAGTTTTATTCCAATACTTAAATACTAGTTATCACATATTGTTACAAGCAAATAAAGTGTGTAAGTTTCACTATTATAAAACTAGAGCCATACTGTATTTGGAATACCTATAAGGGTATTTTGCTTCCGAGGAAGTCAACAACTATGCACATTATTTTTAAAGAAATTACAACAGGAAATACCTAATTAGAAGCTGAAAACTTTTAATTCGTACTGGGAAGGTGCAGTAACGATTCTTGTGTCTCTTACTTTTGCGGAAATGAAAAATTCTTTTCTCAAGTTCCAACTGCAAATTTAAATTCAACATAATTACACTCTGTGTCTAATTTCTATTCGTTTTTGGTTGTTTTGATTTTCAAATATTGCTCAATAATTTTATTTAGTTAATTTATATTTGGTTAAAAAATCTCAGAATTAGAATAATTCCCATACTGGGGTCAATAAAAACAATAGAACCTAGATAAAACCCTTGATAACGAAACAACTTCTATAAACCCATTATTGCCTACCGTATGTTATTTCATAGTCAGCTAATATATTTTTCTGAGGTTAGTGTGTGGGCTGGTGTGTTTTGAGTGAATCAGTAAGGTGTATTTAGTGTAAATTTAAGATTTATCAAGAATAAATCACTCCACTGTTAGAGAATAATGAATCAATTATAATAGTTTTCTTAACGTGCTATGTTGTAAAATTAGTGCGCAATAAGTCTAAAGTAAGTTTATATTTTTTTTTCTACAATTTCAGATTTTTTAATATACTTTTTTGTTTGTATATCAATCATATAATAATAACTTTGTTACTTATTTTTGGATATGGAAATGTGGTTTCACAAATAATGTTTGGTATGAAATATACAGTAAGCCGTTTGACAGTGTTCGTCCCAATGAAAAGCTGTTGTTTCTTCTGTGAGTCGCGTTAGAGGCTTGGCAATATCTCCAAACTTCCTGACAAATATTCTATAGTATGTGCAGAGTCCAAGGAAACTCCCAATTTGATGTTAGTCGGTTGGTTGCGGCCATTGCTGAATGGAAACAATTTTCCCTGGGTACACCGCCACGGCTTCATTGCTCACAATGTGGCCCAGATAGATGACTCCTTTTTGGAGTAGCTGACATTTCTTCGGGTTTAACATGAGCTAGGCAACTTGGAGCCGTTTGAATACATCTTCCAAATTCTTCAGGTGTTCGTCAAATGTCCTCCCCAATACTACGGTGTCGTCCAAATAGACCAGGCATGTCTTCCAAGATAACCCTCTCAAGACTTTTTCTATTAGTCTTTCAAATGTCGCGGGCGCATTACAGAGTCCGAATGGCATGACATTATATTGCCATAATCCGGATCTGGTGATAAAAGCAGTCTTCTCTTTGTCTTCTGGGTCCATTTCTACTTGCCAATAACCAGTCTGCAGGTCCAAAGTGGAAAACAGTTTGCTGCCGGCGAAAGTGTATAGCGTATCGTTGATTCGAGGCAGAGGATAGCTATCTTTCTTCGTCACGTTGTTTAGCTGGCGCTAGTCCAAGCAGAATCTCGTAGTTCAATCCATTTTCTTGCCGAGCACTACTAGTGGTACACATGGACTATTAGATGGTTCTATTACTTTTTCTTCTGCCATCTCTCGAATTATTCTTTCAGCTTCCTCTGCCTCTCTTCGCTCGTAGTAGTCTTCGGGCTGATTGCTTAATTGGCTTGACACTAATATCGATTTTTGTGTTTGACATTGTTTGGCGAACTATATCCTGGTTTCTTTCTTGATGATAATTGAGTAATCGTTGACGTTTATCATACGTACTGGGATCTCCTCCACCGACGTAACCAATCCTTTTCCAATTAGTACTCCTTTGCCAACCTCTTCGTCGTGGTTCCTTGGCGCCATCGTAACCGGTGTATCTTCTTCCATGATTCCCTGTAGCCGCGCTACTATTATCGCTTCGCTGCGTGCAGGTAGAACGAAATCTTTCTGTACAACTGCCAACACCGTGCTGCCTTCATATGAATGAAGGAATACCTCCTCGGAACCTACTTTAATGGTACTGTTTCTGAAGTCCACTGGAAACCGTGTAGAGTCATTACGTTCTTTCCCAGAATCACGTCTTCTTCAATGTCAGCTACGATTACCGTATGCGTGAACTTTTCTGCGCCAATTCCCAATTGGATTTGTGTCTTCCCTTGAACGTTGGCACTCTCACCTGTGGCGGTCCGCAGTCGCAGACTCGTTGGTAGAAGCTTCTTCTTGGAGTTTATTATCTCTGATCGTATAATGGTTCTAGTTGCACCAGTGTCTACCAGTAGAGTATATTTCTTACCATTCACTTCGCCATTTACATATACACTGTCGTTGCAACATATGAGAGAAGCTATCAGTATCAGAGGGTCTTTGGAAAGATCATGGGTCGATGCTCGTAGCCGATCCATTCTAGTTTTCCAGTTTCTGATGTTCTTGGTTTGCAGGAGTTCTGGGGTGCTTACACGAACTGCAAACATGCCCTAGCTCGCCACAATTCCAGCATCTGCTCTTTCTCGGCTTCCTATTTACCATATTCTGTATCAAGTTGGCGATCTGGTCAAATCTGTCTTCGTTACCTCCTTCTTGGATGGTCCTAATTTTGTTATATACCGAAGCCTTCGTTGCTGCTTCATATTCAAGAGCAGCTGGGGTCACGTAAGCCATCAATAAAGGCATGGATGCCCAGACATCCATCATGTTATCTGGTGCTGATGGATAAGCAAATAGAACTAGTCGGGCAATATCCACTTCGTACTCTTGAAGGGTTTCATCACGTTTCTGCCTTCGGCTCTTCAGCTGGGATTGGTACAAATGTAGATGTTCGTGACCATATTACATGTCCAACCTCTTCGTCAGCTGCTCGAAGTCATCCGTTTCTTCCAGAGGTATCGTCTGAAGTACATCTAAGGCATCTCCTCTAAGCGCGATTTGTACGTTCCATGCCTTCTCCTTATCGGACCAATTATTCACTCTAGCGGCTGCTTCAAACTGTTTTACACAACTGGTCCACGACATCTTTCCATCGAACGTTGGGTTCTTGACTCGGGTAAAATTGCCAATATCTTCTATCTTGGAGTTTATTTCTGGCTTGCAGGGTTTTATATGTTCAATCTTCTTTTTTTCAGCTGGTGTGTCATGTGTCCTTAAATCTGCCATATTTCTCTCACTCCTTTATTTTCTCGTCTATCGTTGTTATCTTATTTTCAATGTCTGATTTTATTTTCTCGATCATGGTTATCATCTTATCCTTAATATTCGATTTTAGAGACGAAATTTAACTTTCAACGTCAGCAACATTGTCATTTTTCATTAATAAGATATCGGCAAAAATCTTGTCCATGTTAGCAGAAATTTCGTTCTTCACAGTTGAAATCTTCTCGTCCAAAGTAGGAGAGATATCGTTCTTCATATTAGAAATATCGTTCTTCATGTTAGAAATATCGGTCTTCATATTAGAAATATCGTTCTTCATATTAGAAATTTCGTTCTTCATATCAGAAATTGACGAGATTAAGGTGGAAGCCTCATCTTAGAATAAAAATGTTTCTGGATCCAAGCCGTCACTTTTCTGTGCCACTTTGAGTCTTTCTATTAATTCACTTTTCTTTATTATTTAATGCTAACAAATTAACGAAAGTGATATGAAAATTACAATTTATCGAACAATTTTCATCATTGGTATAGCATGTTAAATCTATATTTATTTACACATTTTGATTTTGATTGGCGAAGCGAGCTTTACAATTCTCTATCGAATGACGTATCTAACACAAAATGATTAATTTTGACTTTCACGATGTTACAACTTAAACAACGTATCCAAACAGTTATCAAATTTGCTGTTTCCTATTACTTCCTGCATGTTGCAACAAAACCCATTGCACTTGACATAGCACACTTTTTTAAACAGCTGTTACGGAATACCAAGATACTTGTGCTTTTCCGGTGCCTTTAGTTTTAGTCAGTGAATCTGTGGTCCAACTCGCGATTTTCCAATTAGGCTTTTAGTTCCGTCACTTTCAGGTCACTTAGTCTCTTGGTCATGTTTAGGTAACTATGGCCACAATAAAAAAATTAGTTTCTCATTTTGGTCTTTCATTAGGACTCTTTTATTCCTAACGTATGATAAACGCAAATATTTGACACTATATTATAAAAACTGACAAAAACTTATATAACGAAACTTGCACGTTTTGGAGAAAAAATGACTCAGGCAATATTGGGTTAAGTTAATACATTTTCTGTTCCCTTTCCCTTAGAGCCTAAAAACTCTTTTAATTAAAATTTAAAGCCTCTGTAGTTTAAACGAATAATTTCGACATTGGACCTCTGTAACTTCGATAATGTTTTGACGACCTCATTAACTTAAAGCATCAATATCAGTGAATCATTTAAAACGAGTACAAATAATGTGAAAAAAAGGTTCTGTGTAGAAAGTTTGTTTTTATCGCTTACACATGTTTACCAAATGGCTATAAGTATCTTTAGACCTATTTAGAACAAATTCTTTGAAACTGAAAACACTAACATACGTTTATAAGTTAAAAGCGATTAAAGCGGTGATCATATAACAAGTGGTGATAGAATCTACATAGGGTAGGTTGAAGGTACCTAGAATCTAGTCACTTTGCTAAATCTTTCAGAGTACTCAGTTAATAATATTTGAAACTGCTATCGCGACAATCATGTATTAAAAGGGTTGACAAATAAAAACAAAATCGTCAATTTGCTGTCACTCTATTAATATTGTTTATAATAAAGTAAAGTAAAAATAGTAATGGATTATGAGCATACTTCACTTTACCTTCCCTTCAAGTGCTAGTATGCTCCTTAAATGCAATTATTGACCGATTTTTGAGTTAAAGTAAATAAATTAAGTGAGTAGACTTACCGTGTGTATACATTTATCCCACCGTCGTAATAAAAACTTTTAAATAAATAAGAAAAACATTACATTGGTGTTAGGTGTGGGATAATATAAAATAGTTTCGTAAAAATGGCCAAGAGACTAAGTGACCTGAAAGTGACTGAATTAAAAGCAGAATTGGAAAATCGCGGGCTGGAAACGTCCGGGAAGAAGAGTGATTTATTAGAAAGACTCAAAATGGCATTAGTAAGTGACGGCTTGGATCCAGAAAAGTTTTTATTCAAAGACGAAGTTTCCACCTTAATCTCGTCAATTTCTGCTCATATGGACGAGATGATGTCAACTATGAAGAACGATATTTCTGCTAACATGGACAAGATTTCTGCCGATATCTTATTAATGAAAAATAACATTGTTGCAGACGTCGAGAATAAAATTACGTTTCTAAAATCGGATATAGAGAATGAGATGACATCGATGGACGAGAAAATCGAGAATAGTATGACAACGATGAAGGAGAAAATAAAATCAGATATTGAGAATGGTCGGTCGATGTAGACGTACTGCAGAGTGCTCCTGAATTTATTATACCTACAGCTTAAAGTTTATTGCTGTTCTTTTGTACTGCAAGTAGTGAAATATACAAGTTAGTTGGTCTTTGCGAGAGCGAAGGGCTATACATAAGTTGCTCAGCTGCAATTGTAAAAATTGTATAAAATTTATAACTAAGGTGGTCCACACACATATTATGATCAAAACCAGAAACGCCAGTCAAATTTCGACACAATTGGATCAATTCGCTATTGAACATCTGATTATGAAGGTATGTCAAATATTTATAATAAAAATTGATGAAAAAATAGAGAGCAAACTAGATAAAATATATTCAAAAATAGGGGAGATATCTAAAAAGATTAGTGAAATAAACAAATCTATTAGAACCCAAGAAACTGAAATTGATGAGATACGTAATAAAAACAACGACTTAGAAACGTATCAAAGAAGGAAAAAAATTCGTTTCGATGGAATTGCGGTAAACGAAAACGAAAGTTTAATATCTATTGTGACTAACATAGTGAACAACCAGATGAACGTGAAATGCACTTTAGGTGACATTAGCAACATATACCGGATAAGAAAACTTAATTCAAATTTCCAGAATCCCGTAACAGTAATAGTAGAATTCGTATCATACCTGAAAAAAATGGAGATTATAAAAGCCAGAGGACAACTAAAGCAAACTGGTATACTATTGAACGAGGACCTTACAAAAAACAGTTACAACCTATTAATTCAAGCCAAACAGAAATAAGGGAAGAGTGACGCCTGGAGTTGGGTTGGAGAAGTCTATATAAAAAGCAATAACATCATTAAATTAATTAAAACATCAGATGATATATAATTCCTAGTGAGTTGGTGTGCGTGCCGCTTTAACAAATAAATAAAGCTATTAATGGGACATTACTTTTTTTACTTCAATAAGTCTGAAAACTGATTGATACATACTAAACAAATGTTATTATTTATTTAAACTTACTTATTAGAATTGTTCCTAAATAGAGATGGGTGTGGAGATATAAGAGAAACAAATATGTGGAACAGAAGCGTAGCGTGTCTTGGCGGGGCACCGTATAAAAATTTATTTGGGGGCCCTTAGGAAGGGTAAAGAATTCTCACAACAGAAAAAAATGTTTGCATCAAATTAAAAGAAATATTTATTCATCATAATTATCTATCTGTCACTTTTTTCGAAATTTTTACAAACAATTCAAATCAAATACACTGGCGAGCAAAAAATTGAGGTCACTTCAGAAATTGCGAATAATTTTAGCGTCAATATTGATAAGGACATATTATTAGTAGACGTTAAAGCAATTTTTTTCCGAGACTTGGCAGCTGTCATTCGATTTATTAGAGTACGACTTTTATGAAAAATGTGCCTTTGCGCTAATTGAACATTCACATTTCCCTTGCCTGTTTTCCAGTTTACTGTTGATTCTTTGTGTAAAACCTAACGATTGCAAAGTGTGGTGATTTAACAGGCCAATAATGCCTTTAGATCCGTTTGTGGGGGCAAGAATTGTTGCACTGTTACAAGATGGTCGGGGGCAACGTGAAACTGCAAGAATTGTTGGTGCTGGTATTTGTGGTGTGCAACGGGTATACCAGCGCTTTTTGGAGACTGGCTTGATCACCAGGGTCTTGGCGAAAAAGAGTTACCACTCAACGAGATGACCGTTTTTTGGTGTCCACAAGTTTGCGAAATAGGACAGCTACTGCGGCTTTACTGCGAAAGCAGTTTGGAGAAGTGAGAAATGTCAACGTTAGTGAATAGACCGTTAGAAGAAGACTTCATGCTGCTGAACTGTCATGCAGAAGAATGGCTCCAGGTCCCCCGTTGCAACGCCAGCATCGGACTGCAAGATTGACATTTGCCAGAGATCACGTTCGTTGGAATGATGATGACTGGAGCTGGGTATTGTTCTCGGATGAATCGCGTTTTTGCCTCACTGGGTCAGATAAACGTCGACCAGTGTGGCGAAGACCTTGGGAAAGATATGCTGAAGTTTGCAATGACGAGCGTCTTCCATTTGGCGGTGGGTCAGTTATGGTTTGGGGAATCACTGCACAAATTCGTACAGAGCTGGTCTTCATAGAAACTGACTCCCCAACCTCTCACAGGTTCATTACGGAGGTGCTAGAAGACCATGTTATGCCTTTCATGGTGACTATGGGGGAACGTGGCATTTTTATGCAAGTTATTGCAAGACAACATACAGCCAGAATTGTCAGGGAATATCTGGATGAGGTAGAAATTAGGGGGTTTGACTGGCCAGCCCGCAGCACAGACATGAATCCCATAGAACATGTCTGGTACGAGTTCGTACGACTGATCCGCAGATACACACCAGCACCAAGAACTGCCCAGGAGCTGAGAAGATTGCTGTTGCAGGAATGGGATAACATCGACCAGAATGTGATCCGCAACTTAATTCAAAGTATGCCGCGCCGATTTCAAGCAGTCATCAATGCAAGAGGAGGGAATACACGTTAAATATGATCATGACAAGTGTTTGGATCTAGTAATAGTTTCGACTGATAATTTAAATAAATGTAATGTTACAAAGGAACAGTTTCCATTAGTTACGGAGGGTCGATTTCATCCCTCTTTAAATATCACAGGCAGGTACAAAAAATTAGTTGAAACCTCATCAAACAAATTATCAGTGAGACAATATAACTTTAAAAAAGCAAATTTCCAATTACTAACAGAAATGTTAAGGGATGTGACTTGGGAATCAGTGACTGGGGAATCTAATGTTGATACTGCCGTAGACAATTTTTATAAAATTATTAACAATATATTCTCTATTACCGTTCCATAATATAAAACATATAATTCCTATAATAAATTTTCTAATTGGTTCACAACTGAAATTAGAATGTGTATCAAACAGAAAAATGTTTTGAACAAAGTTAAACATGTGTCGGATTATTAGGCTAACAAATATAAGGAGATAAGAAGACAGTTAAAATCATTAATTGGTATAGAATATAGAAAATACATTAAGAGAGTAGAAAGTAGTACAAAACGATGATTTGAATACTTTTTGGAATTTTGTTAATAAAACTAAAAGTAAAAATAACAATGTCAATTCATACACTTATAAAGGGATGCCAGTGGACTGTGGACCCACTTCGTTCGTTCTCGCGCCAAATATTTGTTGCAGCGCAGGGGAAAGTTTTTTCCAAGCAATTTCCGAGTGAATAACTGAGAGGTGTTGTATGGAATGAAATAAAATACGCGGCTGGAATTCCTGTCGAATTGAATTATCGTTTAAAGTGCAGATCAGGTGTTGTTCTCGCGCAAATTTTTTCGATGGCTTCTCAAGCCCCTCCTACTCTACGAGATATATGACAAATTTTATTAGAAACACTATACGATTTGACAGCCTGTATCGTTATAAATATTTACAATTTTTTTGCAATTATATATTTCAATAAAACTTCAATACCTTGTGGATAAATTACTTTTTAACCTACAATGTGATTTAAAACGTATACCTATTGAAAAGTTTCTCAATTGATTACCCTGTATGTTATTAAACGTTATTAAAAAGAACTATATATTATTCGTTGATCACGATGTTTTTTATAACATGCTTAGTTTTGAAGTGATATTAACATTTCATAAAACCAGTTAGTCTCATTTTAGAAAAGAACTAGTTTTTTCTGTTAAAAGTAACTGGATATTATCATTTCCGGACATATACTTACCCATAAACATTAAATATTATGTCGTTTATGGTGAATTCAACGTATGTGAGGTTTTTTTATTATTTAACTAAAATAATAAAATACATCAGAGTTTCACTAAACTTGAAAGAAATGAGTTAGACTGTGTTCACAAACGCTGTAAATTGACAAGAGTTACAAAATATAAGAGAAAGTTGGAAAAATCTTATGAAATAAAAGTACGTAGTGAAAAAGACAAAAAAAATGTACACAACACTTGTAAGACCTACAGTCACATGTGTCTGCGAGACTTGATTACTAAACAAGACAGAAGAAGCAAACATGATACATGGCAAAGAAAAATGTTGGAAGGAATACGAACAGAGTGAGGATGGTGAAGGAGAACGAAGAGCATGTTGGATGAGTTCTATAAAAATACCACCATAGAGAATAGAAAATGAGATATCTAGAAATATTGAATAGAAAGAAGCTGCTAAAGATGGTTTTAAATAAAATACCCGTAGCAAAAAGACGAAGGGGAAGAGCAAGGAAGAAATTGATCAACAAGTAGAGTATAAGTAAAATGAAGATATCAAGGGGACCATAAACAGCGTCAAACAGAAGAGAACGGCGAGGAATTATTAAGAAAACGTAGCAATAAAAACGGCGAAAGGAAATACACAAACCGATAGTGGAATGTACTAAAGTTAAGAGTTATATTACGCCTTAGATTTCAATGAGTTTTAAATTAAACTAATTGTTTCTAGATGATTCCACAATATGTTGATGAAATTTTAAAGATTCTAAGAAATTGACAATTGTTTCGATGCTGATGTTTAATAATTATTTTTGGCTACACCTAGAAGTGACCTGCCTTGTGATTGACTTAATATATATTAATAGAAAAAAGAAGAAGATATGATATTACAAATATTAGCCCTATGGGAGTATCCTGGATATCTTTTTCCCATTTAAGATCAGTATAACTGTGTGTGTGAATGATATTTTAACAAAAATTAAAATTGTCATAGCTCAACATTAAAAGTACAATTTCCCGTCAAAAACTAGACCAATGTCAATGGCTTTGATACCGATCGTCGGTGTCATCATTCGAGGAAGTACTTTCCACGGGTTGTGAACTTCTACAATAACTGTACGAAATTATTCATAAATAGGCGGTCCCTCAGACCTTATACATTTTTTATACGGGAAAAAACGAAACACAACCATTGAATATCTGATATCAAGTTGTTTTGGGTATCTTAATATTTGTTTCTTATTTAAATATTATAATGAATATCAACAAAATTCTGATAAGGATGGCTTTCTCCCATATCTCAGGAACTGTTCATAATGCAAAATTTTTATCTCAAAAGTTGCCTTGAGAAAAACTTGAACATTGACAGACTTGTTCCTATGCTCTACTATCCTCATGCGGCAATTTATTATAATGGGTAATGTAATGTTTTTCTTAATTATTAAAAGTTTTTATTACGGGTGGGATAAATTTGAAACACACGGTATGGCTACTTACTAATTTATTTAAACACTAACTCACTAACACTTAATTTATATATACTTAACTAATCACTAAAATTTAATTTATATGCACACGAACTTGATTATTAATTTATATTAACACTTTACTGTTCGGTGTATTTTTTGTTTATTTCTCAAGATCACTTTATCAACTAACTCATCCGCTGATCGGTCCTTTATTTATATTAAAGCCTTTTTTACTAGAAAATTCCGGACTGCGGCTTACACACACAAAAACAATTGGTTCTGGCCTTTTCTAGATAAGTCTCGTCACAAAAACAATGTTTAGATAAGATAGTCAGTCGTAAACAGTTATAAAAAACCCTGCGTATCCGTCATAATTTTAACTTTTATACCTGGCTTATACAGGGTCCGATTTAGGGACTATACCAGTGTGCTGTTTCGTAACATTACCCCCTCCTTAAATGGAAGTTACTTCTAGAACTTTTGTGTAGCCGAGACTGTATGTTTGAATCGGCAACTGGCCCCATTTCTACACTTTCCGATCTTGTGGAAATAGCACGGCACCGTCTTCATCGGATACTGATAACGGGGGTTGTAGCTGCAAATTAGTATCTGGACACCGGTATCTTGAAAGATAATCTCTACCATGTTCCTGATGATTCGCCAATCCAACTGGTTACTCGCTATCTTAGGCATAGCCAGTTTCTTCACGCTGGATTCCAACACATGGTCTCGTAGGTTTCGAAGTGCTTCCCACACATCGCGGTAGGTAGATCGATCATGAAATTCATTTTTAGTTACCACGTAGAAGACGTACCGCGAATTATGTTTCAGTTTCAGTGTCTTGCCAGGGGCTGGAATCTGGTCATCAAGTTTTTCTAATTGCTCGAACTTCTTTCGAAAGACGGTTACCAACCCTCGTGCGTTCTTGATACGGACGGGGATGTTGAATGCCAGTGAATAATCTTCCGGGAGAGTGAACAAATCTTGTTGTTGTTCCGAAGTGACTCCATATCTATCTTTCCCGGTACCTCCATACGCGCCCATAAATTCATCGAAGGTAGGGTCGGACACATCTTGAATAGGGTTTACTCCTTCCTCTAGGTCATGGTCTCCTTCGAACGGGGTTAGTCGGTTTTCGTGAACTACTTTTGGTTTTCCGTTGGGGATCTTGCTTATGCGATATATAACATCATTGATCCTTTTCTTGATTAAGTATGGACCTTCCCAGGATTTTTGTAATTTTGGAGAAAATCCTTGTTCTCGGGATAACTAGCTGTCTTCTCATCTCAGAACCATCATCGCTTTCAAGGACTCTTTTCAACAGCCCTTCTTCCAGGACCAGGGAGTCCCACTGAGCCCAATACGCCTTGAGTTTCGGTGAAAATTTTGACACTTCTTGCCAGGTAGGTCGCCGATTTCCTTTCTTCCATTGCCGGATCATCTTCAGGTGAGGATCATTCTCCTGATCTTCTCTGATTCTGGCGGGTGACCATTCCTCGTTGACTACAGTAGTTCTTGAAACTGCAGCTTCCCTAGATTCCACCTTGTTGCAGTGGGAGCAGTCTGTTGGGCACGGCCGTCTGGACAGGGAGTCGGCATTTCGGTGACTCACACCAGCTGTTCGATGTTGAAATCATACTCTTGAAGTTGTTCAATCCATCTAGCGATCTGGCCCTCGAGATTCTTGAACTGCATCAACCACTTGAGTGCTGCATGATCAGTCCGGATTAAAAACTTCCTACCATAGAGATACTGGTAAAAGTGTTCCACGGACTTCACTACTGCCAAAAGTTCTCTTTTTGAGACGCAGTAGTTTCGTTCTGGTTTGGAGAGGACTTTACTGAAATATCCCAGCACTTTTTCTTGCCCTCCTTGGATCTGTGAGAGCACTCCACCAATTCCTACGTTGCTTGCGTCAGTGTCAAGAATAAAGTCTCCCTCTGGTAATGGATATCCTTATATCGGCGCCGAGGTTAAATGCCTCTTCAAGGTTTCAAAAGCCGTTTGACAGTCTTCGTCCCATTGGAAAGCTCTTGCTTCTTCTGTAAGTCGCGTTAGAGGCTTGGCAATGTCTCCAAACTTCCTGATAAATCTTCTATAATACGTGCAAAGTCCAAGGAAACTCAGATTTCTCAATTTTTTCATTTCCCACGGGTGCCTTTGGTTCGTTTTCATGTTGAAATTGTTTACAATTTTAAATTTTCACTTGGCGAGAACTGTGTGAAATGTGCCATATTTTATAGTGGTCGTCGGAAAAATAATGATTTTATGCATTACTTTATGTCCGGTATTTTTGAGTCTTGAACGAGCAAATGTCAAAATAAATTCAGTTATAGAATTTCTGAACTGATAACGAAAAACATATTAAGATATTCTGAAAAAATATTTTTATATTTATTACTACTGACGAAACGAGGATACATCAATTTGTGCCTTGCAATTTTAAAATAGTTCAAGGAATCGGGAATACAACGTTTAAAAATCCCAATGAAAGATCATGAAGGAATTACTTTTGTTGCTAAGTTGGCCCACGGAGTATTAACGACATCTACCATTTAATTTGTTAATAGTTCTCTATTTTGTGAGCTTATGCTAAGTGCGTTTTGCTATCCTTACAACGGATAAAAATACAGAACAAGGTATCTGTCTTAAATGTTGAAATGCAAATAGAACTTCGTTTGCGGAAATGCTAGAAAAGTTACACATGGTGAAGGTGATAGGTACTGATATTTTTTTGATTATCCCTTTGTTGCGCACTGGGAATTATTGTCAGGAGATGGTACACTTAATGAAGAATATTATCTTATGCGGCATTTGAGAGAAGAAATTCGTCCAAAAAGACCAGATTTAGGAAATTAAACCCCAACATTTCAGAAAAGTATCATTGTAAACGAATTTCTTGCTCAACTCAACAAAACCGATCTAACAACCATCGTGTTCCCCTTGGTGTGGCTATGATTGCCTTTTGTCTTCTCCAGACTTCAATTACTTGACGTCCTTTGCCAATAAGAATAGTGACGTTTCCCAAGAAACTGTAGCTGTTTTTCAACTCAGTCAATCCGGTTTCCCTGTTGGATCAAACCACATCGCTTCCTCGCAGAGATCATTAGTCTCCATTACTTCCTATTTTCTATTTTTTCTCTCCAATTTGTTATCATCATCCTTTTGATGTCCTCCTCCACTTGTTCTTTCCTTTTATGTTTTGGTCTGCCTCTTGGTCTTTCAGCTTGTAGTTTCCATTCTATAATCTTCCTCAGTGCTGCATTACTTTCCTTTCTAAATATGCGCCCATACCACCTAATTCTTTGCTACTTACATCTCCTTACAATGATTTCTTTGTTTAATAAATGATCAATTTCGTAGTTCATTAGTGGTCTTGATTTTTATTTATTTGGTTTCTTTGGGGCACATATCACTCTTATTATTACTTTTCCGCCCAACCTGTCTAATATGCGAGGAAAGTATTGGTTTACCCCAAAAAAAGTTGGAATTTTGAATCTTTTTTTGAGTTATTTTTACGTTTTCCATCAACAACAATACGAAAAAACGGTTTTTAGAAAAAAAATCCTGTGTGTATGTCGTCGTCGTCGTTGTCGTCGGCCACTTTTCCTTACATGTCTTGTTAGCACGATACAGCCTCCGGAGTACAATAAGTCACCAATTTTATGATGGAATATTGTTAAGGCCATGCCACAGATCAACTCTATTGATTTTCAGCTCACCAGAGGCAGTACAACGGGTGCTATGGTACTTGAAGTACGACACTTTGTCATTTTTTGAGAAATTTCAGTTTGTTAGCACGATACAGCCTTCGGAGTTCAACAAGTCACCAATTTTATGATTGAATATTATTCAGGACATCTCACTGACGAACCCTATTGATTTTTAGCTCACCAGAGCCAATACAACAGGTAAGTTAAATGTTTTTATACACAAAGGTATTTTTTAAAAACTTTTATTTTACAAAAATACAAAACTTTACTAACTTTGATTGAATATGTTTATAATACAAGTAACAGGATTAGAATGACAAAAACCGATGCGAACCATACCAAGTAAACTCACTGCTGACAACAGCAATCCTTATTCACGTCAACAGGACGGCTTCAAATTACTCTTACACATACAGGATGTCTTCATATAACTCCTCCCTCCTTAGGCGAAAACAATACCGATGGGGGGTTGTTTTCGGGTTTCTGGTCCTCTTGTAGTGGCTGGCTAACATCTTCTTGGCCTCTTCTTCTATACCAAATATAGATAAAAATTAAACCTACAAATAGCAATGTTAGACTAGGCATATTCCAAATTGCGGGGTGCACTTTTTGTTTCTCTAAAATTTCGTATGAATCTGCTTCCTTTCGAATGTCTTTTATGGATTTGAGATCTACTGATTCTAGTTGTAAAGGTGGATGTCGATTTGTGGTTACTTCAAATTCGGGAGTTAAACTTAATTTTGGTAATAAAAGAGGGTTCCCATTCGTCTTTTCTTCTGTATTTTCATATAAAGATTTCCCAATTTTTACACTACATCCTTGTACTAATTTAATGAGAGTGTTACTCTTGATTATAGCTATTCTATTCTTATCGCAGTTAATTTCGGCTTTCATAGGATTTTCAGTTGGCAATAATAACAAAAATTTGCTATTGATTTGTTCGACTACAGGGTGTTTCAAAGCTGCTGCTTCAAATCTGCAGGTTGGTGTTTCGGCTCGGATCAAAGGAATTACGCAAGTATCGTTGATGGCTTCTTCATGTTGTCGGCAAAAGAAGATACTTTCAATAGATGGACACAATTTTTCTTCATATTGATGTGAGTTTGTACCAAGCACAAGGAGGGGGTTGCGTGGAACAATTATTGAATTTTTATATGGTAAAGGGATAATGTGATAGGTTAGAAAATCACTATCTATTAGAATGGGTATATGGATAGCAATTATTATTCTAGAATCTTGAACTTTGACTTGAACTCCGGCCAATTGGTAATAATTGTATGGATTTTTAAATTTGACGATTTTCGATTCACCATATATTATTGAAACACGATTGATCAATTCAGATAAATGGTTCAGAGAAATAATGGAGGTATGTAAACTTCCTAAATGAGCAAATATAATTGAATTTTCTAAGTTATCTATGAAATTTATCAAATTTTGGCAATTCAGAATTATTTGATTTAGAGCATTGGGCAATCTAAAATATACAAATACCTGACGGGCTATGTCTTGAGATTTGTTGTAGATTTCATTGACTTGAGACTGGAGTAGTAATTGATTTTTATATAAACTAGTGATTGTCTTGTTGTAGTGATCAATAAGACGAGTATTGAGGGAAGACTGTAGTTTCAACTCGTGCGAAATCGAGTTTTGGTTTTGAATTAATTGCTTTATTTCAGAATTATATTTGATTTCGTCATCATGATCTAAAGTTCCAAAAAGCCATTTACTTATAGTTCCAATACCATTAAACAATTCTCGTTTACTTCTGTTATTTATTTCTTTAACATCCTTATATACAAGGTTACTTAATTTTATTCTAGTTGCATTTAGTAAATATTTCGTATGTTCGAACAGACTTTGTATAAGATCTATATCTTTGAGTGATGAAGAGTTTAAATAACTTTCTAATCTACTATGTAAATTTTCAACATTTTTCAACTGCTCATTTAATAAATCTATTTCAATAAAATGTAAAAAGGTATGCTTTGTTTCAATTAATTTTGTTTTGCCTAATTCTAAAGGTAATAAAGGAGTGTCAAGCACTTGTATTTCGACGTCATTACTTTGAGCTATAGACACTAAGGTTGTGATCAGGGTTAGGAAGATTGTCCCCCGTGTTTTCGTCATTCTGTAAAGAAAGTCGAATGTTAGTAAGTGGATTTTTAACTTTTGATTTATGGATTGTACGGTTTTTTGTTGTTAATATTTTCTTGTTCATATCTAGTTTTACCGTTCTCTTCAAAAATTTTGGTATTGATTTATTTCTTAAAGCTTCCCTATTTCTTATAAATATTTCCTGACCTTCAACATATTGCTTAGGGTCTTCTCGGGTTAAGTTACGTTTACTGATTATCTTTTCTTTTTGTTTCACGGTATTATCATATATATTTTTATAAAGAGTTTCTAACCTAAGTTTTCTATCATTAACATAATCATTAACAATGCGTTCGTCCGTAAGATCTAAGGGATCTAATGCTTTTGTGTCCCCTAAGATAACATCATATGGTCTGTTTTTGGTTACAGAGTGAATAGATGAATTGTAGCCAATAACGGCGAATTGCATAATTTGTTTTATATTCATTCTGGGATGTTTTAACTTTAAAACTCTACAATTTTCTAAAATGGATGAATGGAACCTTTCTACCGGACTGTTACTATTTGAGTTTTGAGGTGTCGTAAAATGTATTCTAATTTTGTGTAATTTACAGAATTCCTTAACTAATTCACTTCTAAATTCTGTTCCACTATCACTAACTATAGAATACGGTATACCAAAGTGCGATATGAAGATACTTAAACATTCTATAACGCTAACAGAATTTAAGCTTGATTCTATTATATAAGCTTGTCCGTATTTTGAAAAAGAGTCCAAAATTGTTAAAAATTTCGTGCTTAAAATTTGAAATATATCCACGTGGATTGTTTCGAATGGTTTTGTTGGAGTGACTGTCAGTGAAAATTTCACTTGTGGAGGATGCCGATCATATTTCGCTTGATTACATATCTCACAAAGATTTATATACTTAATTACATCAGCGTTCATGTCGGGCCAGTAGTATTTATTTCTTAAAGCGTTTTGAGTTTCATTAATACCTCTGTGACATGTTTTATATTCATGCTGATATTTGATATTCATTTCACGATCTTCTACGTTTTCAACATCTGTCACAAACGTTCTAGATATAACTAAATTATAACTTTGATTTTTGAACGTATTTTGTAATGTAGTTATAATAAGAGATACTAAATCTGTTATTGTTGAACTTTTTACATGAATACAGTATAATTTTTTCGGTTCTACGTAAGTCTTAAAAATATTAATAATTTGATTTTTAAGATCACCTACATTATCAGTTAGATAGGCCATTATACGAGATTTATTAATGAAATGTTTGCTATTTTTAATGAAAAAATGTTTACTTTTACCTTGTACTATTATTATTTGCCTATTGTATGAATTTGTCACATTTTCTGTAAATGGGATTTCCAAGGTCGGATTTTCGGCGGCTGTATGGACGGTCTCATCGTCTTCTTCTTGTTGAGGAACTTGTGGTTCATCTGTAGTGCCTATAATTTCTAGTATTTCTTCTTGATTTATATCGTTAACATTAGTTGTATTGATTATGTTGTCCAGTTGATTTTCTAAGGTGTCTTCAGCGGGTTTAATGAGATTCTGAAGAAAGTCTTCGGTTATCTGGTTGATATCACTTGGTTCACCAATTAGGGAGTCAATTTCGTCATACAGTTGTTGATGATCCTCATCTTCAGTTATTGCGTTAATTTCTACTCTACTTAGAGCATCTGCGTTTTTATTTAATGTACCTGGCTTATAATGAATTTCGTAATCGAATTCAGAAATTAATAAACGCCATCTTACAAATTTAGAGTTTGGCTCTTTCATATTAAATAGATATTTGAGAGGTTTGTGATCAGATATTATATTAATTTTCCTCCCAAATAAATAACATCTAAATGTTTTTAATGCAAATATAATAGCCAGTAATTCTTTTTCAATAGTACTATAGTTTATTTCAGCAGCGTTAAGGGTTCTAGAAGCATAGGCAATGGGCAAATCATTGCCTATTTTACCTTGACTTAATACGGCTCCTATTGCAAAGTTAGAGGCGTCCGTTGTTACATTGAACGGCCTCGAAAAATCTGGGTATTGCAATATAGGGGAATTAGTCAATACATTCTTACACATTTCAAAGGCGTTCAAGAATTCGGGTGTATGTTCGATTTTAACACCCTTTTTCAAACATCTTGTCAGAGGTTTTGTTAGTTTCGCAAAATCTTTAATAAATTTCCGATAATAACCGACTAATCCTAAAAATGATTTGATTTCCTTGGGAGACTTCGGAAGTGGAAATTCCTTGATAGCTTGAATCTTCTTCGGATTCGGTTTTACGCCGTCAGGGGTGACTACATGCCCCAAGAACTCTACCTCTTTTCGAAAAAATTCACTTTTGTCTAATTGTATTTTCAATTTCATGTCCCGTAAACGTTTAAAAACTACTTTTAGATTTTGAATGTGTTGCTCTAAAGAGGAGCTAAAGATAATTATGTCGTCCATGTACACAAGACAAATTTTACCTTGAATATTTTTCAAAACATTATCCATAACTCTTTGAAACGTTGCCGGTGCATTTTTCAATCCCATTGGCATACGAGTATATTCATAATGACCGTGTTCGACGGAAAATGCTGTCTTTGGTATTGACTTAGGGTCCATTTCGATTTGATGGAATCCTGACGCCAGATCCAAAGTAGTGAAATATTGGCACTTTCCCAGTGCGTCCAAAATAGTATTTATGTTAGGTATAGGGTAGCGATCTTGTATAGTCTTCTCATTCACCTTTCTATAGTCTACAACTATTCTAAACTTTTTCTTCCCACTGGAATCTTCCTTCTTTGGAATAACCCATATTGGACTACTCCACGGACTTTGGCTATGTCGAATAATGCCATCATCTAGCATCTTGTAAATTTGCCTTTGGACTTCATCCTTGTATACGTAGGGGTACCTGTATGATTTAGTATAAACCGGGATCTCGTCAGTTGTTTTTATCTCATGTTTCACTTGATTAGTAAAACTCAATTTTTCATTATCTCTGTAAAAAATGTCGCTGAACTCTTCACATAATTTATAAACAGCTGTTTTTTCTTCTGAATTTAAATGTTCTACTCTAAGTAAATTATGAATATCATCACCTAAATTTATATTACTACTATCTGGGATAATATTTTCTAAATGATAAAATTCAAAATTATTTTTGTGCCACTCTGTAAAAGGAATAACCTCGATCGGCTGTGTTAATGTAATCGTAACTCTTTTATCTGTATTGTTAACTATTTCTGTTTTTGCAAAACCGTCTTTTGAGACTGTCAACGTTTCTGGAAAATATAAATCCTCATATTTCCTTTCGGGTACAATTACCTCGCCATCTGAATGACTAACCGGTACTTGTAATCCGACTACTTCGTTTGCATCGACAGAGATAGTGAACTGTTTCCTATCTACTTTATATAAAAGTGGAATTTCTATATTTTTATTTCTTAATACATTTTCACTAAAATCTACTGAAAATTGCAAAGCACGTAGCTCATTTAACCCTAATAAACCATCAAAATGATTATGAAATTTATATACTATAAAATTATGTTTAATTTTAGAATTAAATTCGGCGAAGGCTGGGATATTTGCTTTAAATTCGGTTTTTGTTTTACCTACTGCTGAAATTATTAAAGTGGGGTCTTTATACATAGAATTTGGGAAATATTTTTCCACAATATCCGGACTCAACATACTAGACATGCTTCCTGTATCTATTAATAATTTAATCTGTGGATTTTTTATAGTTATATACGGTAAATCTGTAGAATATGAATTAGAAAATATTTCGTTTATATCGGAGGACCTAAGAGGCTCTCTGTCCAAAAATTTCCATCATTATTGTTTGTACGATTTGAGTTACTAGGTAACGGATTTATTTCCTCGTTAATATTAGTTTGCGCGATGGTTTCTTCGAAATAATTGTCGGAAGGGTTTTCTAAGGTTATATTATCTACTTGAAATAGTTCTTCAGCTATATAATTGGGTTGATTTTGTCTTGGTTTAAAGGTATTTTGGGGAATAGTTGACATTTGCTGTCGAAACTGATTATTTTGTCTAGGTGCGAAAGTATTTCTCGTATTAATTGACATTGGTTCTGGGGTTCCAGAGGGATTTCGACCCGTGGGAGCAAAAACGTTTTTGGGTGGTCCAAAAACTTGACGATTAGACGGATAGTGTCTATTGACAGGACGTGATTGTATGGGAATTGGTTGACTTGGGAATGAATTTCCTTGAGAATTTTGATTAGATGAATTGAAATTTCTCGGTGTGGAAGTACTGGGAGTATTTCCGTGATTTGGGAAAGAAGGTTGAATATGCTGTGCATTAGAATTATTTCGATAAGAAGGATTATTGAAATAAGTTATTTGAGATTTAGGTTTATTAAAAGTATTAGATTTATTATCAAAATATTTAAAATTATTTTGAGAATACGAGAACTTTTCTTCCTCTATTATATACGCGAGAGCTTCTTCAATATTTCTAGGATTTTTAAGTCTAATTATTGTCTGTAAACTACCCGATAAATTTCTTAAAAGAGTTCTTAACGTCATTTGGTCATATTGTCTACGGTACAGATCTTTAGTCTGTAAAGGCATTTCAATATCAGAAAAATTATTTATTCTACTAACGAGATGACTTCTTAAAACTTGTAAACGTTTGGCAAAATCAATTGGATGTTCATTTATTAATGGACGAGCCATTATAAGATCCTGTTCAAGACATTCTAATGATCGTCTATCTCCGAAACATTGTTGCAATGCAGCTTTTAACAAGAGCCAAGTATTTAATTCGGTTCTTGAGCCGACCAAAATATTAGCCTTATCAACTAGTTTTAATTGAATAACCTTAATTATATAATTCTGAATCGTTTGGTCATTAACACCTACATATGCGTTTACTACAAAATCACAACTACTTATAAACTTAACTAAATTACTCTCATCTCCATTATATGGAGGAATCATATCAATATATAATTTCAACATTGAAACATTTATTGGGTTTGCATTACCTTCCATTTCTCTCACAGTTATTAT
Source organism: Galeruca laticollis (assembly GCA_963921935.1). Taxonomy (NCBI): domain Eukaryota; kingdom Metazoa; phylum Arthropoda; class Insecta; order Coleoptera; family Chrysomelidae; genus Galeruca; species Galeruca laticollis. Next base: position 108,668,745 of record OY998181.1, read on the forward strand.
TCTATTAAAATCAGAAATCAAACTATCTATATCAAATTGAGCTTCACTCATAGAAAAATCAAAATATCAATTCTTAAAATAATATTTGCTTCGATATTCCCTTTGCTAATTTCAACTTAGTGAATAAAGAAAAGAGGAATTATGATAAAAGGAGTACTTGGTACTTACCCAAAGTTTTTCTCCAGTGATTCCAATTCTGCTACACTTGGAAATGGTAGGTTCCAACGCCAAAGAGTTGACACTCACGTGAAATTCGGAAAATCGGTCTCGATGCCGTGGCTTTTCACGAAAATACTGCGATGAATCCTACTGACTGCGCCAGTTAAACGTTTTTATACACAAAGGTATTTTTTAAAAACTTTTATTTTACAAAAATACAAAACTTTACTTACTTTGATTGAATATGTTTATAATACAAGTAACAGGATTAGAATGACAAAAACCGATGCGAACCATACCAAGTAAACTCACTGCTGACAACAGCAATCCTTATTCACGTCAACAGGACGGCTTCAAATTACTCTTACACATACAGGATGTCTTCATATAACTGGTACTACAGTACTTTAAGTACGATATTTTTGTCATTTTTGGAGAACTTTCAGTTTGTTAGCACGATACAGCCTCCAGAGTATATACAAGTGACCAATTTTATGATTGGATATTATTCAGAGCGTCTCAAAGAAGAACCGTATTGATATTCAGCTCACTAAAGCCAGTACAACGGGTGATATGGTACTTGAAGTACCAAATTTTTGTCATTTTGGGAGAATGTTCAGTTTGTTAGCACGATACAGTCTCCAGAGAGTATACGATTGATCAATGTTATGACTGAATATTATTCAAGTTGTCTCACACATATACCCTATTGATTTTCAGTTGATTAGAGCGAGTACAGCGGGTCCTATAAATCCAGATATACTAAATTTTTGGTTATTTTTGAGAAATTTCGGTTTGTTAGCACGATACATCCCCTAAAGTGTATACAAGTAACAATTTTATGAAGGAATATTATTCAGGAGCCACAGATGCGGAAAAGTTAGTTTTAATCTTTAAAACCGTTTATTTTTTGTTCAAATACCTGCAGTTGTTAATCTTCTCTCTTAACTAAGTTCGCTGTTACAGCTCCGTATGTTATTACAGGTCTTATTGCCGTTATACAGGGCGTTTCAAATAAAGTTAACTCCTTTGCTGGGATAGATAGAACACTGCAAAATAAGTTGGGTTCGCTCAGTAAAAAAATTCCGTAACATCATCCGTTTTCAAGATGCGGGGTGTTGAAAAATAATCCTATACAGATTTTTTACGATTATGTTGAAACTACTGGCGATATTTTAATGAAATTTTGTACAAATATAGTTTGGAAGCTGACGGATCGCATAAATTCAACCTCAAAAAAGATATGTTTAAAACTACTCGGTATGAACCGTGTAACTAGTGCCTTCTGTGAGATGTAGATATAAAAACAAATTTATGCTATCCGTCAGCTTCCAAAACATATTCGTACAAAATTTCATTAAAATTTCGCCAGTAGTTTCAACATAATCGTAAAAAATATGTATCAGAATTGTCTTTTCAACACCCCGTATACCGTTACGAATGTTTTTTTACTGGGTGAACCCAACTTATTTCGCTGTGTTCTACTTATCCTAGCGAAGGGGGTCACCTTTTTTGAAACACCCTGTATACTCTCATTTTTGTATTTTACTTATATGTTTTTCTTTAAAAGATTTTCTGTTGGCGTAAAATGCTTTATTTCCTGCTTGAATTCTGCACTTAATATCCATTCTTGCATTATTTCTATGAATTATCGTTTCCATGTATTTAAATGTTTCAAATTCTTTGAACTTTTAATCTCCTATTTCCAACATTGTGGTTCGTTATTGTTTTCTGTTGCTATGCTTAGGTATACTTGGTTTTCTCTTCATTAATTCTCAGCTCTCTTTCTTTCGCTCTTTTCTCTAACATTTTGAATGTTTTTTGCCTGATATTTCGTTTTACTTCTATACTATTTGTCATTATGTTTCCTAGTTTTATTGTGGCTTTTGACTCTTCTAATATCTTTCAATCGTAGTAGTTTTCTCGGTGTTTTTATTTTTTCTTCTACAATTTTCCATCTTTTTATTGTATCAAACGCCTGTTTAAAGTCTATAAATAGCAGAGGTAGTTTTGTATCATTTTCAACACTTTTTTCTGTTATTTGTCTTATATTGCATCTATTGTAGACTTTTATTTTCTGAAACCTTGTTGATAGTTACCTATTGTTACGAAACAGCACACTGGTGTAGTAAAAATTATGGCAGACGCGCAGGGATGAATTGTTTACGATTGTGACTATCTTATCTAGATATTGTTTTTGTGACCAGTCTTATCTAGAAAAAACCAGAGCCAATTGTTTTTTGTGTAAGCCGCAATCTAGAACGATCTAGTAAAAAAGACACTAATATATAAGGGACCGACGAGCGCGAGTTAGTTTAGTTGATAAAATGATCTCGAGAAATAAACAAGAATACACCGAAATAGCGAACAGTAAAGTGTTGATATAAATTAATAATTAAGTTTGTGTGCATATAAATTAAATTTAAGTGATTAGTTAAGTATATATAAATTAATTGTTAGTGAGTAGTTTAGTGATTAAATAAACTAGTAAGTAGCCATACCGTGTGTTTAAAATTTATCCCACCCGTTTACTGTTTAAATAAATAAGAAAAACATTACACTATTATTATTTTCTGGAACCATGTTGATAGTTACCCATTATTGTTCCCGTGTCGATATTTCTTTAATTTTTGCTGCACACATTGTACGTAATGTTTAATAATGTGATTCTCTGTAACTTGTTCACTTTGTTAGGTATCCTTGTTTTGGTATTGCGAATATAACTCCAATTTTCCATTCATTGGATACACATTCACGTAGATTAGGGAAAATAAAACCCAACATCACACGCATTATGAACAAATTTCTTACAAAAACTCAACAAAACGTTCTAAAAATCACCTCTGGTATAGCTATGATTGACTTTTCTTTTCTTTTCTCCAGATTTGAATTACTTAACGTTTTTTGCCAATAAGAATAATGTAATTAGCATATCTTCTTTGAAAATTGTGGTTTCAAAACTATATTGATTTACATTTCCAAATTTTTATTTATTCATAACAAACTGAAACTTTTATTGCGATATTGAGCAGAAAGGTCTTAGGTTTGATGACTTTTGTAAAAGATATTTATCAGTGGAATAATCTCTTAGATAATTTTATAAATGTTGCGTATTTATGCATATATTATTTAATACAAACAATTGTTAATAACCGTAATCATTAAAAATATAACGAAATAGCTATACGGATATACCTCACTTTCTCTAATTGTTATGGTTAGTTTTTTTAGTTTTCTAATTATTTTCTTCCTACTTAGTTACGAGTTCCCATAGATAAATATTATTATTATCCGGTCTGAATAATTTCATGTTTCGTTTCATCCGAAAAATCAATTAATTTTCATAGAATGGTTATTGAAATTGGTGTATAAGTGAAGTATTCATATTTATACAGTATAGGTTATATAAGTCTACGTTTTATCTAATCTCATCGTAAAAACAATATTCTCCAATAAATGCGTAAAGACCGTTTTACTAGCTTCAGCATATTTGTACAATTGACGGTATTAAAAGTAATCAGCGTGTCTAACCGACGAACTTACAAGTTTTACCCTTTTTATCAAAAACCATTGAAAAATGAATTAAAACATTCTCTGATTAATGAGTTAACAATAAATAAATTTATCATATCATTCTAGAAGAAATTAAAAATAGTACAGGAGCTAAGAAGAGTAATAGAAGCATCAGATTCCGCGCACATCTAAGGTTAGAATCTCTAAATGAGAAAACAAGAAAATTAGATGCGGAAAATTTTAACTTAAAAAAAGGTCGAGAATTTTGAAAGATATAGTAAGAAATAATATTGTTATATGTTTATTTTAAACCAAGAAATAGAAAATATTACCGTCGAAACTTCTTTTTCTTCTTTCTTATATGTAAGCAAAATTTGCTTGTTTTCTTCGTCCCTTTGTTCTCTTTAGTCCACTGTAAGATTATCACTCCATCTTTTGCGTGGTCTTCCGTCCCATTGGTGACTTATCCCTTGTTATCCTTACCAATCTGTCGGGTGTCATGCGGCTAATATGCTCATTCCATTATCTCTTTCTTTGCGGTATCCATTCACTGATATTATCAATTTTACATGCTCTTCTGATATCCTCACTCCTCCTTCGATCTAACAGTGTTTTGCCTGCCATCCTACGCACCACTTTCATTTCTGTTGTCTCCAGTATTTTTTTCTTTTTCGAGGTATCTGGTCTGGTTTCCGCAGTATATGTTAGATTGGGCCTAATAGTTGTTTTATATATTCTGGATTTAGCCTCTATTCCTATGTGTTTGTTGCTCCATATAATATCATTAAGACACGCGGCTGTTCTCGATGCTTTCATGGCTTGCCCGTCTCAACAACACCGTACCTGGATATTTCTATCCCAAGATACCTAAATTTCATTTCCTGCTGTACAATATTGTTGTCTATTTCAAGTTACATCTAAGTGGTGTTCTAGATGTGGTCATGCATTTGGTTTTTGACACTGATATATTCATTCTGAACTTCTTTGCTGTTGTGTTGAATCTATGCACTAGTCTTTGTAAGTTGTCCTCGTTTTCGGCTATGAGTACAGCGTCGTCGGCGTAGCATAGTATTTTGACTTCTCTGTCTACCATTTTGTACCCTTTCAGTTTGCTTTATTATTTCATCCATAATGATTTTAAACAGCATGGGACTGAGGGAGTCTCCTTGTCGGATGCCATTATTTATTTCTATTTTCTCCGTTAATTCACCTTCTATCTTAGCTTGGATCGTGTTGTTGTTACATATATATTGTAATATGTTTAATATTCTGTGATGAATTTTAATTGTTTAATTTTAATGTAAACCTTCCTGTAAAGATAAATTTCAATTCGCCTCACGTTATTGTATATTGACAATTCTTGTACATGCAACTTAAAAATTTATGTAAGAAATTTCAACTTTGACAGTAGTTGTCAAAAATATGCCCGGCTCTAATAAATATTAATTTAGTATTTCTAAAAATGAATTTATACGTATAATCGACCTATTACTCTTCTCTCAGGGTGGGATCAAACTGTTAAAAAAATTAATTTTTCAAAATTTGTTTAAATTTTTACGTATCTCCAAATTATCTGTTTCACTATTGTTCAGAACCTATAGTAACTGTATGTTTAATATTATAAAATGCACTTCAAATATCTGATGACGTTTCCAATATTTCTGTCACTGAAACTTATCAACTATCACTGATTTGATCGACAGTTTTATTTAATGAAAAATGTTTAATTTTCTGAAATTATGTTATAAAAAGACTATATTGATAGGTATCCAAAATTCTATATTATACTACCAGATACAAATTAACAAATTAATATTCCCCAAAATTATTACAAACGAAACAACAGTCATAATTTCTATGAAACTTAAAATTACTACAACCTATATGCTATAAATTAATCTAATGAAAAACGTTTAATAATAGTTCAAATCGTTGATTTAAATCTTGACGTGTATAAATGTCAAATACCAGATTCACTCAAATTTGTCTAATTCAAAATTTTTCTTCTCTTATGTGAATTTCCTTATATGACTTATTAATTTTGTTTACAATCAAAGATCTAATAGATGCATCTATGTCAAATTTTATTTAAAATAGGCCTTATTATTTCTCGAGAAATTATTGTAAAAAAACTGGATCCGACTCACCAACTAATGACTGGACAACTCGTACAATTCTAAATGACCTTAGAATTCAGGATACCTTCTAAATTTTATTTAGAAATCTCGTACCACATTCACTACACACGATGCAATTCTTATTCGAATTATGCACGCACTGGCTTTATAATGAAATGGTTTTTGAATCTCGTTGTATGGATATACAACTTCTACTATCTACCACAAAATTGAGACAACTCTAATTATGATGTTGCCTCTTCGGGGTTTCAAACAAAACTGACTAAACTTTTGCAAAATAAATAAATCTCCTTTCCGTTGGTTACCGAAATTTCTTGTTTTTAAAAAAATTACTAATCTATAATTTTCAATAACCAAGTGAGATTTGAATTCTTTTATTACACTTGTAATGTTGCTAGCAGAGACCTCTATATTTTGAAATTTCAAATATTTTCTCCAAACCATAATATGTTCTATCTATCATTAGATATATTCTACATAAATGTCATCAAAATTTGAAATGTCAAATTTGATATTTCTACTGAATCTTTCAAAATTAGTGAATTTACATATAACACAGTGTGTATCAAAAGTATGGCAGCCAAAAATAAATGAATTTCCTTATGTTCTACTTTTCTTTTAAATTTCAAATAGAGGATCTGTATTAATATTTTCAATAGTTTTAATGATGTTTTAAGGCACTTGTCTGTCGTAGAGCAATTGTATCACATCCTCCAGCTATATGTGATCGAACGCCTTCTCTAGATCGATGAAACACATGAAGGCTTGACGGTTATATTCGATCGACTTTTCGGTTATTTGTTTTATAATGAACACCGCATCCATGCATGATCTTCCTGAGCGGAATCCTTGCTGTTCGTCTGCCAAGGTAATGAGCTCATTAATTTTATTTGTGAGGATTTTTGTGTTGTTAATTTCAAGGAAGTGGAGAGGTGATTGATTCCTCTATAATTAGCAGGTACCTCCTTGTCGCCTTTTTTGAATAGGAGAGTTGTTGTACTATTTCTCCATTCGTCGGGGATTCTACGTTGGTATAAGATTTTGTCAATAAGCGTTTTCAGTTGTTCGATCAGACAGTCTCCTCCATACTTCAACAGCTCATTGGTAATACCATCGGTTCCTGCGCTTTTCCTGTTTTTTAGCTTTTTTACAGCAGATTCTATGTCTTCCCAGCTCACATGTATGTCGTCGCTAATCATTATTTCAGTTGTCTTAAATTCATTTTCAATGTTCTGTTTCTTGTATAATTCCTTCAGATATTTCACCCAATCCTCTTTCGGTATATGATTACTGTTAATAAGCTCATGTGTTTCTTTTCTCTGGTCCCTTATTAGCCGCCATATCTGTTTTTGGAGTATGTAGAAGTCGCTTTCCATCATCTTCGAAAAAGCTTCCCAGTATTTGTTCTTGACATGTCTCACTAACGTATTGGTGATGTTTCTAATTCTCTTATACTCTCGGTAATCCTCCAGGGACTGTGTTGATCTGTATTTTACAAATGCTCTTCTTTTTCTCTCACATTGCTCCTGTTGGGACCTGTCTTTCCTTGTTTTATCTTTCGTGTTCTCAGTGCTTCTGTTGCTGCCTCTCTAACATTTCGTCTAAATTTCTCCCAGCTGTTGTCCGTCGAAACTGTTTGTACTAAATTTTCTGGAGAACGGAGAAAAGTTGTATGTAAATGACGTTATCTACACAGCTGGTGAAATCTTAGAAATTGAACAAGCAACTGAATCTATACATCAATCCATAGTGGTCCACCAACTGCCAATGGTATACTTATAATTAAATAAACGGTTTTAAAGATTAAAACTAACTTTTCCACATATGTAACAGGCCCTGAACAATATTCTATCATAAATTGTCACTTGAATACACTTCGGGGGATGAATCGTGCTAACTAACCGAAATTTCTCCAAAAATAACCAAAAATGTAGTATAGGATTCATAGGACCCACCGTACTGCTCTAGTCAGCTGAAAATCAATAGGGAACATCGGTGAGACACCTTGAAAAATATCCAATTACAAAATTGGTCACATTTGTACACTCCGGAGGCTGTATCATGCTAACAACCCGAAATTTCTCCGAAAAGGACCAAAAATGTGACACTTCAGGTACATTAGCACCCGTTGTACTAGTTCTGGTTATCTAAAAATCGATAAGGTTAATCTATTATATGCCCTGAATAATATTTGATCATAAAATTGGTCACTTGTATACACTCTGGATGCTGTATCGTGCTAACAAACTGAAACTTCTCCAAAAATGACAAAAATTTGGTACTTCATGTACCATAGCACGCGTTGTACTGGATTTAGTGTGCTGAATATCAATAGAGTTCATCTATGAAACGGCTTGAATAATATTCAATCATAAAATTGGTCACTTGTATATACTCCGGAGGCTGTATTGTGCTAACAAACTGAAATTTCTCAAAAAATGACAAAAATGTCGTACTTCAAGTACCATAGCACCCGTTGTACTGGCTCCGATAAGCTGAAAATCATTAGGGTTTATCTGTAAGATGTCCTGAACAATATTCAATCATAAAATTTTTGACTTGTTGCACTCCGGAGGCTGTATCGTGCTAACAAGACATGTAACGAAAAGTGGCTGACGACGACGACATACACACAGGATTTTTTTTCTAAAAACCTTTTTTTCGTGTTGTTCTTGATGGAAAACTTAAAAATAACTCAAATTTGGGGTAAACCAATACTTTTCTCGCATATTGGATAGGCTGGGCGGAAAAGTAAAATGTGTATCAATATTTGTTTAGTAGAAATTTTAATTCGATGGACTCTTTAGCAGAGACGTCTACTTTGTCTTAGGTAAGAGACATAGTACTTAAACCTGTTAATCCTTGAAAAAAAAAACAAAGCGATTTTGGCACATTTAGAAGCATTGACGAAAATTACATGGATTTATTAAGAAGAAAGATTTACCAAATGTATGAGAGACAAACTGTACCCACTTTGATTTCCCTCAAAAAGCGGCTGATTAAAGACGAAACAAATATCCCTTGTAGACAATATTGCGTAAAATGGGTTTTAAATACCGAACAAGTAATAAACGGTTTTAAAGATTAAAACTAACTTTTCCGCATCTGTGGCCCTTAACAATATTCTATCATAAAATTGTTACTTGTATATACTTCGGGGGATGTATCGTGCTAACAAACCGAAATTTTTCCAAAAATAACCAAAAATTTAGTATATCTAGTTTTATAGGACCCGCTGTACTCGCTCTAGTCAACTGAAAATCAATAGGGTACATCTGTGAAACACCTTGAACAATACTTATTCATAAAGTTGATCAATCGTATACTCTCTGGAGGCTGTATCGTGCTAACAAACTGAAAATTCTCCAAAAATGACAAAAATTTGGTACTTCAAGTACCACAGCACCCGTTGTACTGGTTTTAGTGAGCTCAATATCAATAGGGTTCATCTTTAAGACGCTCTGAATAATATCCAATCATAAGATTCATCACTTGTATATACTCCGGAGGCTGTATCGTGCTAACACACTCCAAAAATGACAAAAATATCGTACTTAAAGTACTGTAGCACCGGTTGTATTGGCTCTGGTAAGCTGAAAATCAATAGGGTTCATCAGTGAGATGCCCTGAATAATATTCAATCATAAAATTGGTGACTTGTTGAACTCCGGAGGCTGTATCGTGCTAACAAACTGAAATTTCTCGATAAACGACAAAATGTCGTACTTCAAGTATCATAGCACCCGTTGTACTGGCTCTGGTGAGCTGAAAATCAATAGGGTTCATCTGTGAAATGTCCTTAACAATATTCTATCATAAAATTGGTGACTTATTGCACTCCGGATGCTGTATCGTGCTAACAAGACTTGCAAGGAAAAGTGGCCGACGACAACGACGACGACGACGACATACACACAGGATTTTTTTTCTAAAAACCGTTTTTTCGTGTTGTTGTTAATGGATAACGTAAAAATAACTCAAAAAAATTTTCAAATTTCCAACTTTTTTGTGGGTAAACCAATACTTTTCTCGCATATTAGATAGGTTGGCGGAAAAGTAATAAAAGACAAACATTAATGGAATCTCAACGTTTACGGGAATGGCGACTTAAGTATTTAACAGCTGTTAAACATTAGTGTTTTTAAATGAAACTCACGGTTTCTAGTTAATTCCACAATATAATAAAAGTTATTGAATTAAACAATTTAGGAAAGAAAACCGTCCAATTATTTACATTGATGAAATATGGTTCGATAACCTTGACACTCCAAGAAAAACTTGGGATTATTCTTCAAAAAAACGTTAAGCCAATGCACCTTCAAATAAAGGCAAAAGAATCACAATAATACATGCTGGTTCAGAAAACGGATTCGTCCTAAATTGTCTGTTGCTTTCAGCTAAAAACATAATTATTGTTATCCTAATAATTATACTTTTAAATTATATTATTTCATAATTCATTGTTATCATTGTTTAACACGTACCTACCTAAAACTAAAAATGTCTATTTATTTTAAATTATAAAAATAAATCATGTGGTATATATAGGCACATTTTCAAGCCGACTTTGAACCCATTTATTGAGCTTTGAAGAGGTTGATGCCTATACAATAGGGTTTAATCAGGTAGTTTATTTATTGACAGTCAACTTATACATTATTTATATTTCTACAATGGACCATATTATGTAAGGGATTTAATGTTCCCATTGTTGAAACACCTAATGTAAAAGATTTTAGTGAATGTGATAAGATTTTTATAATAAATAAACCTAACCATAACTTTACTATACAGCTTGGTAAACGTAGGAAGACCCCTGAGATTTTGATGTGCTGTAGACAGGCCCCACTACCTAGTAAATGCGCAGAGCTCATTTTTAAATTGTATTCGTGCACTTTGTACCGTTGGTATACTCTCGGACAACAGTTGAAAATATTTTAGTTTGTATATTATTCAAAAGTGATTTTGCCTAATAAAATGCCGTTTAAAAGTGAGGTGAGAAATAAAGTTTAACAGGTCAAAGTCGTGACATTATAAACAATGTAATAATTTTTTTTAAGAAAGATCCAGAAGCTGAAACTCCCATAATAAACATCTTCAAGGCATGTTCAATTTTTTAATATAGTTCTAAACCTTTTATTAATTTTAAGGTTTCACTTCTTCTTAATATTTTAAATTGAAGCCTTCAGTGCAAAAAGGTAGTAACTCAAAATTTTTAATGAAACATTTATTTAACTTTTAACTATTGGATTAGGTTAGGTTAGGTTGTTTAACTTATTTTGAGCACAATATTTTTTTTCCTTTTCACCCGAGAAGACACGAGCGTGCGAGTGTATTAGTAAAATTCCAGAATCTACCGAAATTAATTTTTGGGATCGCAATCGGCATCAATCGATCGTGACAGTACCTCTCTACTTAGGTACTTACCGGCGCTTGGCAGGTGGCTGGGTTTTTTGACCGTAAGAAGCATTCAAGTAAATACATTTTTTGTGTTTTTTGCTCACTGCTAAACTTTGTTTTTCGTTTATTATGTTATAAAGGTATCAAACAACACATTGTTACTTCATATTAGCATTAGCAAGTTCGGAATAAATTTAGTCCAAAATTTTAGTTGCACGATCGTGATATCTCGGTCGTAACTTGAAATTCGGATAATATTTTTGCTGGAGTTTTTATTAGATTTCATGTTTAGTAACTGCATAAATTAGTTCCCCCTTTTCGATTCCAGGACTTAACTTGTCTGAATTGTCTCAAAATGATATTCGGGAGATATTGGAAGATGGAACTAATTCCGATATTGATGAAGTCCATGACGAAGACATGGAAACAGAGTCGCGCCTTGTTAACACGTTAGCAGACGACGACAACGTATCTGAGAACGACACTGATAACAGATCTTAGATAGACAATGACAATGGATCTGAGAGAGAGGAAGTTATCGAATCTGAGGGGGATTCCTCAGATGAAATTGTCAATTCTGACGTACAATATTCATCAACGGTCGAGAAACAAAAGCAAAAGCCGTAACCCGGGAAAAAATTCCCATTTCATGATAAAGAACATAACTATTCAGTATTAACAAAACAACCAGTTCGACTTCCAACGGAATATTTTCGGGATTAGTTTGATGACACATTCCTTGAGAAGGTTGCTAGATGCACAAATCTTTACTACATGCGCAAAACAGGAGAACAACTTAAAACAAGCAAGGCCGAAATAGCAAAATTGTTTGGTGTTCACATCATCATGGGATGTATTCCCTATCCCAGATTGCCCATGTACTGGCGAACTAATACAAAGTTATTGTTAATATGTGAGAAAATTTCTCGTGACCGATTCATGGATTTGCAAAATGCTCTAATTAACAAGTTATTTCAGACTTGCAACAGACTACAACGAGTTCCGTCGTATATTACTCCATAGATGAACAAATGATCCCATTTAGTGGACGATGTTCTTTACGCCAACTTGTGAGAAATAAACCGCGGCCGATAGGACTTAAAATTTTTGTGTTGACTACTAGTGAAGGATTAATGCTCGATTTTGCTATTTACAAAGGAGCAAAAACAATGTTTGAAGAAACTTCATTTGGTTTGGGTCCATCTGTAATTCTACATTTGGCCAAGAGTGTTCCTCCAGGCAGTGGCGTAACTAGGATAAAGCTAGGAGGTGGGATGAACTACCGGGAGATCTGGGCATTGGAAATTTTTTCAAATTTTGAACCCATAAAACTACATTTTAGCTTTTTGTTTCTTATAAAATTGTAGCCTACAATTCCTAGCTTTTAGTACATTTGAATAAAGTATAGGATGCCGTGATGTATTAGATTTTTCCATTTTTAGGGTTCGGGGGGTTCTATCCCCCCCATCCCCCCGTAGTTACGCCACTGCCCCCAGGCAGCTGCGTATATCATGATAGGTATTTTACCACTGTCCCCTTACTAGAAGCGATGGAAAAATTGAGATCACACAGCTCGGGCACGATAATGAACAACCGTATTCCAGATCGCAGTGCTCTCAAATTTAAAAAGGATAAATATATGACTCGTGGAGAGAGTGAGCAGTATGTCAGGGAGCCCGTTGTGACCGGGAAAAAGAAAGACAACAAATCCGTCTTCATGGCCTCAAATTGGGGCTTCCAGCAATGTAAAAAGATGGGATAAGAAAACAAAAAGCCACGTCGATGTATCTACCCCGAAGGTCATCAAACAATACAATGAAAATATAGGTGGGGTAGATATATTAGATCAACAGATGGAGTATTATCGGACGTTCTTAAAGACAAATAAGTGGACATTAAAAGTCCTTATCCATTTTTTAGATTTAGCCTTAGTAAATTCATGGAGACTATATAGAAAATACTACCTGGCGATTGGTTATCCACGAAAGAAAACATTGGACTTTTTTCATTTTCGACTCAGTGTTGCGGATACTTTAACCACTTTTCCTGATAGAAAGCGTGAGAGTGATACACGCGACTCTGAAAATGATGAAATTGAACAGCACCAATAAAGAAACAATACAGACCAACAAAACCATCTCTAGGTAAAAGGTATGATGGCTATAACCACTTGCCAATTTTTGATGAGATAAAAACACCCAGATATTGCCTCTTTGAAGAATGCAGTAGTCGTTCCAAAATTAAATGTGCTAAATGTGATGTGTACTTGTGCCTTTCACGCAATAACAATTGTTTTATGTTGTACCACCAAAAACCATAAAAGAAAATAAACATTTTTAAGAAAGTTTAATGTTTCATTCACACATAGGTATAGAAAAATGCAAAACTCACGATCGTGCGACTTGCAAATTATTCCTAAGAGAATAATGACATCAGTTATTATTTTTTGTCTGAGTTTTGGTTCTGTGCACTGTTGATACTTTTTTGTCGATTTTCTATTACATAAGAATAGTTTACCTTACCTTTATATCTACAAAAAAAATCATAAACATATTTTTAAAATTATGAAATTGGTATTAAAATTTAGAACAGCAACAAAATATGCCTGATTACCTAAGCAATAGTTCCTAACTTGTTTTACTGACGGTACTTTCCCAAAATAGTGAGCTGTTGTTATCATTTATACAGCCGAGTTCTCTTTTTAACTTCTACGCATTTCAGGGTCTTCCTTCGTATGCCAGACTATACTTCATAACAATATCAGAAGCATATCCAAAATCTAGATGAACTTAAACTCTCGTTATCTAATGTTACAGACTTTGATTGTCTAGTTCTAACTGAAACTTGGAATATAAAACCAAGGCGATTAAATCAAAACAATGTCCTAAAATTAGGACCCACAGATATTTTAAAAGTAATTGTATTTATCAATAATAATTAAATTATGATAGATTATAGATCACTTCATAAGAAAAATAATAATCCAAGTATTCCTGAATTTATCAATAATTTTCAAAATTTCTTTTATAACTGTAGGTTTAGCTCTGAAAATTGTTGTCTATTTGTTGAAGATATTAATATTGATATATTGGATTTAAAAGATGATGGTACCCTTAGACTAGTCTAAGATGATACCATAGAATATATAAGCGACTTGAATGAATATGGATTTACATGCACCATTAATAACCCAACTAGAATTACAGCTTGCTTAGATCATTTATTTATTAAATCAAAACTAACATTTTAGAACATATTATCCGTGTAGTAATATAAACTAATATAACATATCACTTTACAATAGCGCTGCAAATAGTTTTTGATAGTAAAACAACTAAGAAGGTAGCGAAGTATTATACTTACTAAGCACGTCAACTATAATAAATTTGTAGACAATATATCCAAGGAATCATGGGAGATTATTCTAAATTGTAGTAGTCCAGACCCTGCAACAGAAAGATTAATAACAATTATACAGAAAAACATCAATACAAGTACCTATTTTAAAAAAAGCAATAGAAAAACTCAAAAATTGCACCATTGGTTCCAAAAGCTCTCATGGATTCCATTAGGGCAAAAAATAGATTATTATCGACAAACGAAACTTCATGTCAATGACCGTGATTTACTTCAGAAATACAAGGTATAATATATAGAAATAAACTTCTTACCCTTATTGAGAAGACAAAATACATTCGAGCCACTGTCCATAACACACGTAGTTTTCGTGCTTCGCGAAGTTCTTCTGTTTTTGTTAGTCAAAAGTAAATTATACGGTGCGAAGTCTTGAATTCCTTATACACAAGTGTCCCCTTTCAGACTGTGCTAAAAATATACACAACATGCATCGATATACTTATAAATTCCAATTGCATTCTATTTTAAGTACAATTCAAATCCATGCTGAATCAGTTCCAAAGCAGTGACGGATCGTAATTTATCTTTCCAATATGATGGGTGCAAGCCCTGCAAGCTGGCTATACACATGGAATGTACTGATCTGTCTTCATCTGATCGAGTCACGAGACAACAAATTCGTGGACTTAGGCCCGGTTTTTTCACCTCCTAATAAAGTCCCTACTAATTATTGTTACGAACTCGCACACCGAAGCAGATACTAAGTACGGTCCTGTAACCTTATGTTAACGGAGTTAAAAAATGGCGAGCGCGCCGAATTCTGAGAAGGTCTATTAGGATTTATTGTGACAGTTTTTATAGACATGTTCTCGAAAGGTCTTTTAAGGATTGAGCCGGCAATCGAGAAATATCGCGAAAGGCATTTGTTTTGTGTAAGCCGCAGTCCAGAATTCTCTAATAAAAAAGGCACTAGTATATAAAAAGGACCGATCAGCGGACCGGGGAGTTGATAAAGTGATCTTGACAAATAAACAGTAAATAAGTGAATATAAGTGTTGATATAAATTAATAATTAAGTTTGTTGCATATAAATTAAATTTAAGTGATTAGTTAAGTACATATAAATTAAGTGTTAGTGAGTTAGTGTTTAAATAAATTAGTAAGTAGCCATATCGTGTGTTTAAAATTTATCCCACCCGTTTATTGTTTAAATAAATAACAAAAACATTACATTATTATTAACCGAATAACCATAAATTCGTTTCCATCACCTACTAATAAATAAAACCTTCACATAATTCGAGTAATTTGCTAAATAAGTCATTAGGAAGTCTCAACTGTCAATTAAATGGCTTACTAGCAACATAACCTAAAAAAAGTATACGTCGTTAATCGTTAAACTTCGTTTCACGAAAGTTGAAGAAACCTGAAGTTGGAACATTGACAATCGCAGAAACCAAATTCTGTCTTGTTTATCTACGTCGCTTAGTAACAACAACTGGCGTAGGACGATGATTTATGCCGACAGCCACTTTATAATTTGACATTTGAGGGTTATGTTTCTGGTTGTTTATTAGGCAATCCAACGACCTGTCAAAATAAATTCAATATGGCGGCGACGGTCAAATAAATAACATGTTACTGTAGAGTGTGTTTGTTTAACCTATGTTTCATTGATTTTCTTTCTGTTTTTTTGGCCGTAAATTGTGGTTTTTAAATAGTGTAGAGTTTGTCTTGTGAAATGCCTTCGATATGTATTGTAGTTGGTTGTGGAAGCCGTTCTAATCGTTATGAAGTTTCGTTTTATCGCGTTCCCGCAGCGACAAAACACAGGTTTTTAACGGAGAAAAATGATTTGACAAAACTTCGCAGGGCTATATGGATTGCAGCAATAAAGAGAGACGATCTGACCGAATCTATATTGAAACACCAGAAAGTTTGCAGTAGACATTTTATAACTGGTAGGCTTCTTATTATATCAACTCTCCTAGCTTCTAGTATACGTAGGAGAACTAAGGGGGTATTAACTCATTTTAGGCAAACCTGCTGTCCTCGAATATAAAGACCACCCTAACTGGGTACCATCTCAACATATGGGACATGTGTCTTAGAAAGAATAAAAAAAGCTGCAAATGTTGACAGAAAGAATCGAAGAGATAAAAAAAAGGACAAAACTGACTGACACTAAGGTAAAAACTAATTAATAGTAGTCCTTTTTTATGTAAATTTTCTCAAGATTTTAATGACAATTGTTTTGGATATGTTTAGCTGATCGTCCTGGTCAAGAAAAGATACTCTATGAGCATGTTTTGCACACTTTATTTTGATAAAAAGAATGTTAATTGTTAGTAATAGTAATGTTATGTATTGATAATTACTGAAAATTGTTATAATTAATTACTTTGTCAATAGGTCATGGATATTGATGAAATGCCTCAACAGTCGCAGGATGATCAAATTGAATGTATGGAGACTGGGGTGTCTATGATGCTCAAGTATTTATGTTTTTGTTTTGAAGCTAAACATTTAGTAAATATTACTTTGCAACTTTTATTATTTCTCAACATTTAATTAATGTTTTATTTTGATTTGTACTTAAATTAGTAATAATTCTTGTCTCTTAATAATACGTATAACGTTTATGTACTAAGTGTTATTATAGTAATATATTTTTACGTAGCTTTGTCAATAAGATCAAAATCTTTGAACAATGAGGCTGAAGTTCATTGATTTTACTCATGTTAATATTAGAAATATGTATTGTAATGTACACATGTCAAAATGAAATGAAATTTATATTTTGCAGTGTAAAATAATTGTTTTTCTAATGCATTAAATGTCACACACTTTAGGGACAATAAAAAAATAAAACCCTTATATAACAGTTTATTTTTTTCCAAAAACCAAACAAAGCTAGAAAATAAAACGCCTAAGGTCATAGAAATAATTTCACAAGACAATATCGACAAAAAACAACCATTTATAAACTCATTACATAATTCCAAATACATATATAATTCCTTACAATTAATGAAAGGCTAACTATAGTTCTACATTTATTTACAAAAATGCAACACTGATTTAATTGCAGAAGGTTACACATAGTATATCTATTAGCTAAACTATTTATGTTTCTCCAACATCTGGATTTTCCACTAATAACGATTTAAAATAAGCACACTCTTCATCTTAAATTAGGAACATTGGACAAACACTACAAAACACCTTAAAACCCCACAAAATACAAAGTAAACCGATTTATAACTATAAAACTCTGTAGCTTTCTAAACATAAATGACGATACTGAATCCAATGTTTGACTCTCCCCGCCATATTGACAGTTAAAAAGTCACGTGGTTTGGATTGCCTAATTTATTGAAAATTTCAGGTTTTGATTATTTTAAGACGTTTAGCTAGTTTATAAGTGAGTGTTGTGATTTTTATTGAATCTAAAACCATATTTTCTAAAAAACTTGTAAAAGTAAAAATTATCATAGTCAATGCACTAAAATTTGGAGAAGTGAAAAGGATTTGGGATATCATTTACAATGTCTACATCCTAGAGAAAAGGGCTCCTACTTTAATTACAATTACATTTACATTACTTAATGCCCTAACAGTCTCATACAGTGTACCAAACTTGGTATTTTTAAGTCAATAAAATTAATTTTTTTCTAAATTTTTGGCCCTACTTTGAGGCCCTATAACTCTTCAGGAATGCAACTTGGTATAGAGGTAAATTGCCCCCAATCCCCCAGTCATATTTTGGGCTCCCCTATACGTCTCGGTTCTTATGCGGGACAGCCTGTATATTTACGTTAATTTACAAACTATTGATTAATCAAATTGTGCCATTGAAAGGAAGAGAGTTGTCTATGTAAATTAGTCGAACGGTGTATACCGACCGTTTAAATAAAAACGAGGCAACAAACGGTAAAGTACAAGCATTTAAAAATACAATTTGCGCAAATTATGGAAATTAAACAATCCGAAGCGTCGGGAAAACGAGCCAATTAATTATGTACTAATATATTCCGAACCAGTTAGTTAAATATTCAGTACTACCTGCAAACACCCGCTTCGCGGATTTTTTAACCATATGTATATTTATTCATTTGTCCTAAAGATATTTAAACTTCAATTTATGTCATCCTATCTTCCCAAAAGTAATCAGTGATTATTAGTTTGACAGATAGGGCTATCCATATATCAGATTCTGAATTTATATACGCAGCCATGGAAAAAGCAAAAACTGCATTAAGAAACAATAATTATTCTGAAAAAATGATATTATAATCAATTAACAAACCAAACATCAAAATGTAAAACACCTATATATACCATATTCACCAGGACTGTCTGGCAGCGTCGGATTAATGATATTTTGCGCGCTGGGAAAATAATTTTTTTCGCCCTTTCCATCTATCTCCCCTCCTCGTGTTTCAGACAGCACATACGACATACGTAAGATGTATATGTATTTACACAATAAAAAATTGTCATAACAACGTTTTATTTATTATTGAAAATAAATATATCAAGAAAAAAATGAATTAAAAAGAACACATATAGAAAAAAACGATTACGAGAAAGTTATCAGAGTGAGGACAAGGAGACAAACACTGTAGAACCACAAAATATATAAGAATTTAGAAATATCAATATGTAAAAATTGCTAATGAATACTTACTCAATACTCTTGATGATCAATAGAACTCTAAAATCCATGACACAGTTAAGAAAGAAGTTAACGAATGTATGAGAGATATTGGTGCATCAGATGAAGTTAGCGTAGATGAAAAGTGGAAGCAAATACAAACTGAGCAAGAAATAATAGCTGAAAAGCATCTAAGAAGCAAAAGAACTAAGAAAAAGCCCTGGATGACATCAGAAATTCTAGACCTTATGGAGGAAAGGAGAAAGAGCAAAGGCAACAAAGATGAGTACAGGACACTGAAGAAAGCAGTACTGAGAAAAATTAAAGACGCAAAAGAAGAATACCTAACAGCTCAATGTGAGGAAATAGAAGTACTAGAAAATAAATTTGACAGCTTTCATATGCACAAAAAGATAAAGGAAATGGCTGGATGTAACAGGGTCAAGGCAGCTAGTAATACTATCAAGGATACAAATGGACGTTTAATAACTAACGTGGGGGACAAACTTGAAAGGTGGAAAGCATACCTGTCGAAACTGTTCGATGATGAAAGACCTCCAAAACCGGTCTTAGAATCATTGCAATGTACACTTAAAAATATTAAGATCAGAAATAGTTTTTGCCCTGGAGACTATGAAACCCAGTAAGGCTGCTGGTCCTGATCGGATACCCATAGAGCTTATCAAACTCTTTGACGATGATGTGGTTGATATTCTTCTGGACCTCTTTAACCGCATTTACGATAAGGGAGAAATTCCTAAACAGTGGCTATCATCCACTTTGTGCTCATACCAATGAAACCGAATCCAAGAGAATGCTCAGATTACCGAACCATCGCACTTATGATGAACCACACCTTGTACTTGTTCTTAAAGATCATTCACAAAAGAATTTACAGAACACTAGAGAAAGACATAATCAACACACAATTTGGATTCCGCGAAGGACTTGGAACACGAGACGCGCTTTTTGGTATTAACGGTCTTTTCCAGCGCGGTCTCGATATAAACCAAGAGGCGTATGCATGTTATATCGATTTCGAGAAAGCCTTTGACAAGGTGAAACATGACAAGTTACATCAGCCGCTCGTCAGCAAAAACATTGACTCCGACGACGTTAAAATAATTAGTAATCTATATTGGGGCCAAAAAGCTAATACAATGGTAGAAAACCAACCAATAGAAGAAATGGAGATTCGTCGTTGTGTTAGACAAGGTTGCATCCTATCACCGCTTCTACTTAACCTCTATAGCGAAGCTATTTTTAGGGAGACCCTAGATGATGAGTCAGTGGGAATAGTTATAAATGGAGAAGTAATTAATAATATGAGGTATGCTGTAGACACCGTCTTGTTAACGAGCCACCTTGGAGACACACAACACCTTTTCTTCTTCTTACAGTGCTATATCCGTGATCGGACGTAGGCGACCTCTCACTTCTACCTGTGTTGTGCTCTCCAGTTACCACAGATAGAAGGGACCTACAGTTTAACGACGGATCCGAACGTCTATGTTGAGAGGCTGTACTAGGCAGAATACTGTCGGTGGTTTGCCATTGCCTTCCGACAGGTGGCTCTCCGAATTTTTAATTATGATGCTAACTAGGCCCGGGTTTGATCCCGGGGCCTCTCGGTTAGCAGACAGAGCACCATTCCACTAGCCTACGGAGACAACACCTTTTAGAAGAATTAAATGATCGATGTAATGAATGCGGGCTAAAAATTAGCTTTAAGAAAACCAAGTTAATGGTAGTTACAAAATTCCCTCAAGATCTGAACCATGCGAACTTGATGGTGGCAAACACCACGATAGAGAATGTGTCGACATATAAATATCTAGGAACCTGGATATAACTATCGGGTGACTAAACAAAAGAAATAAGAGGATAGAGACAGCCAGATCAACATAAGTTATTTACGAGTCGAAATATTAACATGGGACTTAGGATGAGGATGCTGCGTTATTACGTTTTTTCCACTATCTTATATGTAATTGAAGCATGAGCCCTCAAGAAAAACCACATCGACAAACTACAAGCATTCGAAATGTGGTGTTACCGTAGAATGTAGCGCATTCCTTAGAGTTACTAATGTCGAAGTACGGAACCGGATGCAGAAGGAGTGTGAAATCATTAACACCGTGAAAAAAGGAAGCTTCAATACCTGGGTCATATAATGAGAGGACAGAAATACACACTTCTCCAACTGATAGTTTAGGAAAAGATTGGTGGAAAGCGGAGCATTCGAAGGCGCCGTGTGTCCTGTTTAAAGAACCTGAGGGATTGGTTTAACTGTAGCAATGTTCAACTGTTCAGAGCTGTAGCAAACAAGGTCCGGATTGCTGTGATGATAGCAAACCTGCGATAGGAAATGCACTGTGAGAAGAAGAATTTACATGTGCTTCGGAAACTGTTTGGTCCGAAGTTTACAATAATCGCTGCAGGTAATAAGTCCTATAATTGCATTTTAGTCCGCAGTTTACATACTTGTTCTGTTTTTATTTTTTGTTCTATCTCTATTTTTTAATATATTACCTATAATTGTTTACTGATTGATGTTATAGTAAGCTTTCTATTCCATGTTCTTTATTATATTTACATTTTGTAATATGACTTCTGATATGTATATTAGGGTTCCTAATTAAATAAAGATCTGTCTATCTATCTATCTTGTGTTTTCGCGTTTTATTGAATTTTGTAACTGAGCAATTGGCAGTATTAATGCTAGTTGCATTAATCAATAAAAAAGAAAAAATGTATAAAAGATCCAATTAATTTTTCAAAACCGAGTTTTCTAACAAAACAAGTTCTATAGAAATATAACAGATGCAAGGTCACTTAAAAAAAGAACTACCTTGATTTTTACATTCTCCCATATTTATTTGGTTATCATTTATTTATAACAATAGGTTACAAACCTACTGCTTATTTGTTTGAACATAAAATCTGGAACCGGTGTGAACTTGGCAGCCAAAATATAGCGGCCGATTTACCGAAGACGCCCGAACGATCAGTGGTGGATTATTAAGGTGCGTTTAAATGTAGGTGCGTTTAAATTTTACAAATCGTGACATTATATATTAAAAAAGTAATAAACTACATTAACTTAACCAGAAAAAATGAGATTTAGGTATTTATTGTACTATTTTTATTGTAATAATAGAGAACTGTTTTAGAAAACAATATATTATTCTATTATACATATTATATTGAGTTTGAGAGAAACAAAATAGCACCGATTTTATATGCTTACCGGGAGTCTAAACAGGGTCTCACAAGGTGAAATGGGGTAGCATCTATTTCCAAAATAATAAAAAGGGTAGAAGGGATAGAGTTATCACTCTGAAAATAGATATAAAACAACGTAGTTACAGTAGAAATAAAACGAGACTGGTCGGATTCTCTTACGAGGGGTATAACAGGCTTAAAGGGTGTAGCATCCAATTCCAAAACATGAAAAAGGGCAGAAGAGAAAAAGTTATCACTCTGAAAATCGACATACCACTAGGTAGTTAAAGTAGAAATTAAACGAGACTAGTCTCATTCTCTTAGGAGGGGTATAACAGGGTGAAAGGGGGTAGGAGCCAATTCTAAAACATGAAAAAGGGCAGAAGAGAAAAAGTTATCACTCTGAAAATCGATATTTAACTAGCTGGTTACAGTAGAAATAAAACGAGACTAGTCGGATTCTCTTACGAGGGGTATAACAGGGTGAAAGGGGGTAGGAGCCAATTCCAAAACATGAAAAAGGGCAGAAGGAAAAAAGTTATCACTCTGAAAATCGATATATAACTAGGTGGTTACAGTAGAAATAAAACGAGACTAGTCGGATTCTCTTACGATGGGTATAACAGGCTTAAAGGGAGTAGCAGCCAATTCTAAGACATGAATTTAGTGGTGGAAGATAAAAAAATATTGCATATGTACCTTCTTCGATAACAGCCAAGCTCTCGACAAGGTTCTAATCGACAAAAAGAAGTAATATTTTCCAATAAATACTTCAAAGTGTTACAATCATATCCAAAAGATAGAAACTTCCGAACAAGATCGAATAAAACCACATCCGCCATAAAAGCAGGTGACCCTGAAGGCAGTGTTCTTGGCTCGCTACTCTATTTATTGTATACCAGGGATCTACTAACTGTTCACCTATAGATTGACGAACTATATCCAAACTGGCTTCAGAAGCAGAGAGAGAAAATAAACGAATGAAAAGCAGCCCAAGTAACCTACCGGCTAAGAAATAACATACAAATATCATAGGCTACAAGTAACAAATACCTATAAATACGTATGGACTCGAAGATTCCAAGTACGTCGGTGTTGCAGGTTTTTTGCGGTTTTCCTGCACACTATGTGAATTTATTCACTAGCCAAATGGACCGACGAACAACGCACCCGCATTTTTAGATTTAATATTATTATTATTCCACCGACCATCGTAAATAGTCCCAAACCACCGAAGGCACGTCACCGCAACTTTTCATCAAATTTCAACAATTCATCATATTCCATACACTTTTGAAAAATGTCTCCTATACACTTTTTTCTCGAAAATTCCAAAAACCAGTAAAAATTTCAAATCACTAATATTTCATAATATTACCTCTTAAAATATCGGAGACATTTCAAATTCAGTAAATAACACCCAATTCTCACTAAATAATTTCTGACACCTAGCCAGCTCAACGCATATATCTATGTATCGGCAACGATACATGGTTGGTCTTCTACATTAACACTTCCATCCTAGACACTTTTTGTCACACCATTTCCGCACACTTCGAGTTTCGCTGCTTCCAAAGATCAACCCCCACACACCCCAACACATTACAACCTCCAGTTTCTTTCTATCGAAAAGCCCATCCAATTACTCTCAATTCCATACACTTTTAAAACAAACTTTCCTAGTCACTTTTAAAAAAAAAATTTACTAGACACCTTTTCTACCCCCAACTCTCAGTCAACGCGCTCTAAACTATCCAACACACCCCCAACTCAGCCCTGAAGAGGAAACCTATCCTATACCAGGGCATCACAAGAAAAGTTCAACTTCTCCCATGAAAACTCCAATTCAACAAAACTCACTCACGAACTTCTCTCTTTTTCTCTCTCTCTCTAAGATTACAAGTAGAAAATATATAATTCAAAAAAGTAAAGAGATTAATGTACTAGTTAGAGAACTTAACTGGTTACTCGGCAGAAAATACAAACTACTTCTGGGAAACAAGCTCCTACAAGACAAATCCATCATAAAATTCAGTTCGATGGAGGATATCGAGCTCTATAGGGATGTACTTGTTAGAAAGAAATATTCAAGATCGCCAGATTTGTAGATGTGATTTCTCTGTGTGATATTTTTTGTTTTTAAGTTGTTGTTGTCTGTCAAGTTTTGACAATAAAATTAATTTTGCAGTTTACGTTTCCGAATAGTATTTCATTAGTAAAATTAGGCTGTTCTTCCATTTAAAAACCATTAGGTTATGGGCCCAGGAGTTGTTTAAGACAGACTGTGTAAAAAGTGAAGCGGAAACATAAGGCAGCAGTAAAACCATACAGTAATGGAATCCTCTGAAAATTCAAGATTTGGAATTGCAAAATTGAATAACAGTAATTATCAACCATGAAAATTCAAAATGAAGATGATGTTGATTAGAGAGGGAACATGGAAGGTTGTCGACAAATTAAAACCAGAGGCTTCAGATAAAAATTGGTCAAGTTTGGATGAGAAAGCACAGAGTTCTATATCCTTATCAGTAGAAAATAACCAAATAATCCACATCTGTAATTGTACATCAGCTAAGGATATGTGGGATATTATACAAAAGGTTCACGAGAGAGCGAATTTATCCAATAAGCTTTATTCACTGAGAAAATTATACCAAGCCAAACTTGAACCTGGAGAAAATATGTCGGAATACATAAGAACAACTTTGGAAATGGTCGAAATGATAAGAAGTATCGGGGAAGAGATAAAAGACTTTCACGTAGCAGCACTTTTATTGGGTGGTCTCCCAGAAAAATTCGAAACTTTAGTTACAGCACTAGATGCTAGGACCCGACGATGAACTCACTCTAGAATATGTGAAAGGAAAATTAATGGATGAGTTCAATAGAAAGCAAGGAAACGACAGTAAAAAAGGTGGAGAAACTGCATTGAAGACATATAACAAGCAGAAGAAAGAGACAGCAAGTAGATTCGATGAAGAATGTTTCATCTGTAAAAAGAAGGGTCATATTCAGAAAGACTGTTATTTCCGTAAAAAGAATATTCAAAGAAGCAATGAAAAATTATAAAGGTAACCGGAATTCGAACGAATTGTACACCGATTCTGGAGCTTCTAATCATATGACAAGCAACAAAAAGTTCTTTGTCAACCTTCGATGTGCCGATGGAAATAAATTTTTTGTTGCAAATGGTATGTTCAGGAATTGGAGATGGATACCTTAAATGCCAAGTCGATGAAAAATGTAAAAATGTTCATGTCACAGACGTTTTATATGTGCTTCAATCTATTATCAGTAAAGAGACTAACAGAAAAAGGATTCAACGTTGTTTTGATCAACAACATTCTTCAGTAAAAATGGGCGAGAAAAATATTGCTATGGGAATAATTGAGAATGGTATTTACAGATTATGTTTGAAGTCAGATGAGCGAGCAAATATACCAACACAAAGTCGGCATGAAAATTGTATTCACGCATGGCATAAACGACTAGGTCATAAAAACCCGTTCGATATCAAAAGACTTGTGTCACATGATCTAGCCTCAGGAATAAAAATCGAAAATTGCAATGAAATTATGAATTGCGTGAGTTGCATAAAAGGAAAACTAACAAAGAAACCATTTTTGCAGAATTGTGACAAACGATCAAATCAATGTCTATATTTGATACAATCTGATGTTTGTGGTCCGATGAAAACAGAAACCTCAGGAAAGAAACGCTATTTTTTGATATTTATTGATGACCACTCCCGTTATACCATATTATACCTCCTACATTCCAAAGATGAAATATTTCAGAAATTTGAAGGACTCGTCGCTCTTGTTGAAAATAAATGTTACCCAGAATGTTCAGATTTCATAATGGAGGAGAGTATTGTGGATCAGCAGTTCAAGGTTTTCTGAAGAAGAAAGGTTTTTCCTTTCTAACTACAGTTCCGTATTCGCCCGAACAAAATGGCATAGCAGAACGTAAAAATCGAACCTCATGCGAAGCAGCAAGGTGTATGTTGTTTGATGCAGAATTGCCGAATAAATATTGGGGTGAAGCAATTGCCACAGCGAATTATCTTCAAAATCTCCTTCCTACAAAAGCTATCGAATGTACTCCATATGAACTGTGGAATTCAGAAAAACCAGGATTGGATCATCTCAAAGCTTTCGGCAGTGTGGCCTATAACTATGTTCCTAAAGAAACAAAAGAAACAAGAACAAAATGGGATGCTCGAGCATAAGAAGGGATTTTGGTAGGATATAATGAAACTTCCAATGGTTATAGAGTTTTGAACACAGAAACCAATAAAATAATAATAAGTAGAACTATAAAATTCTTCGAAGATAAAAACTACACTGATATGAAATCTGAATCTATCAAAATCTTGGATGAAAATAGTGAAATAGTTTTTGTAAACGAAGAGGAAAAGGTTATTGCCGAAAATAATACTTATATTGAAAGTGAAGAGACACGTTTGGATGATGAAGGGTGAGAGTATTTAAGACGATATTTAAGAAATAATAAGGGGAAACCTCCTGAGAAACTGTCCTACCTCCTTTACTTCAAGTGAAACAAATGTTGATCCTGAGACTTGGTACGAAATAATAAAATTACCAGAAAATGAAAAATTGAAATGGATAAATTCTATAGAAGATGAAATGGAATCATTCAGGAAGAAAGGCGTATGGACGCTGACCGAGCTACCTCCGAACAAAAGAGTTATAAAATGTAAGTGGATTTTCAAGACAAAAATCAATTCAAATGGTGGAATAATGAAATGTAAGGCTCGTTTAGTCGCAAAAGGTTACACACAAAAATATGGGGAGTACTATGATAGTATTTTCGCCCCGGTGATGAGACAAACGACTTTTCGAATACTGTTGTCAATAGCAGCTGTTCGTAAATTAAAAATCAGGCATTATGATATAAAACCGCATATTTGAATGGCCTGTTGAATGATGAGATTTATATGTCTCAACAAGGAGGTTATATAAATGAAATTATTCCCATCTTGTATATAAACTCCACAAGGTAGTATACGGTTTGAAGCAATCCGCGAAAGCATGAAATGATACTATAAGCGGAAAACTTTTGGAGTGTGGATTTGAACAGAGTAAAAATGATCAGTGCCTCTATATGAAAATGAAGAAAGGGACTATACTATATGTATTTTTATATGTTGATGATTTGAGTATATGTCATGAAAATGATGAAGTGATACAATGGATTGGAGATAAACTCAATGAGAGTTTCGAAACGGTTAACTTAGGAAATATTTCATCATTTTTGGGGATCAGGGTTCAAAGAACTGAAGATGGAACCTTTCTACTGGATCAAAATTCAAAAACTGATATCCTTCTCAAAGAGAATGGATTGGAAAATGCCTCATGTGTAGCTACTCCAATGAATACAGAGTACCCCAAATTCGATACTAATTCCCCTTTATTACCCAATAATGAAAAATATAGAAAAGCAGTGTGGGCACTGCTATATCTTTCAACGACAACCCGTCCGGATATATCTCTTGCTGTGGGATATTTGTGCAGGCGAGTAAGTCAGCCAAGTCAGAAGGATTGGGATGCAGTCAAGAGAGTGCTCAAATACCTGAAGGTTACAAGTAAAGATAAACTGACATTTAGGTCGAATACTGAATTGACTCTGAACGGATATGTTGATTCCGATTGGGCAAGCGATGTCTCTGATAGGAAATCTACAGCCAATTTTATATTATTTCTTGGGAATAATCCTATATTATGGGCTAACAAGAAGCTATCTTCAGTAGCCCTATCATCTACAGAGGCTGAATATATATCAGCGGCCTTGGCAAGTCAGGAAATAGTTTGGATAAGAAGACTTTTAGAAGATTTCGGAATACCTTGTGAAAATGCAACTGTTCTTTATGAAGAAAATCAAGGTTGTATCAAGCTAGCAACCAGTGAAAAGTCTAGTTGCAGAACAAAACATATCGATGTCAGATTCCATCATTTACTTGATTTAGTTGACAGTGATATAATTCAATTCATGTATTGTGAAACTTCAAATATGATTGCTGATGCTTTCCCAAAGCCTCTCCCCAAAGAAAAGTTTCAACGTCTCAAAACATGAATGGAACTCATCGAACAATAATCTGTAGAGTGGGGTTGTTAGAAAGAAATATTCAAGATCGCCATATTTGTAGATTTAATCTCTCTGTGTGATATTTTTTGTTTATAAGTTGTTGTTGTCGTCTGTCAAGTTTTGATAATAAACTTTATTTTGCAGTTTACGTTTCCGAATAGTATTTCATTAGTAAAATTAAGCTGTTCTTCCATTTGAAAACCATTAGTACTAACAAATCAAAAATCAAAAATATATGAAACACCACAATAGACCTGGTAACCACTTCAACGAATTACTTAATGCTCTTCTATAACCCCAAAACACAAGAAGGCGGAAAAAAATTATCTAGCTGACGTAAGAAACGATTGAAACGAACTTTTCGCTGAAAAAGACCTTATCATACTGGAAGTATTTCTAAAAATGTTGAAAGCATAGTTTCGACCTATTTAGAAGAATCAATGTAACACAACAGCAGAATGATCGGCATATCTAAATTCTGATATTAGATAAGGACATGAAGCTGCTTCCAAGTTAATACACTGGCTTATAAAACAAACTACGTTATAATAATAAAAAAAGTTTTGATCTACGAATTATTTTACTTTGGAGTCTAAACTATATAGATCTTCTGAGAATTCCAAGTTGGTTTTGAACCCCGTTGTTGAATATACTTGGCGTCTGTCGGAAGCAAAATACTTTGCCAAATACGTCATATTAATGTGAAAATTTCATTTTTTAAATACATATTATATATTAGATGCATGATTTGGTTTTTTTTACTAAACAACTTTTCCATATTAATTTTTTTCGTATTTTACTATATATACCCTACATAACGTGTATTTTCCACATTTTGATAACGCATATTCACTTTCAGAGGATGTACGAATGTTTATGAAAAATAACCTTTTATCGAAAAACCTTTAATAGAGAAACCTCTTATACGGTGCGAACTTTGTGGATAACGCTGTATTTTCCAATTTATGTACTAGTATAAAATCGATTCCAATCAATCATAGTGAAAATAGCGTCAATATTTGGTTAATTTCTGTGCCACATAATCGTACCATAAATTTTGATTCACTTTCCCAGTCAAATTAAAATGACATGGTTTATGCATGTCACAAAACAATTTATATACGTATAGAAATAAATCCAAAAATAAAAGTGCACGTAGTTTTTGTTTGATTAACAATGCGTTTGTCATTACTTTCTTTAAAAAATAACGTTTGAAGTGCAATATGTGGTGCATGAAACAAGGTTACTCTTCTGAATATGAAGACGAGATTAAAACGATAATGATACGAATTGTTAATAAATTTAAAATATAAAAAGTAGCGTCATTATAAAACTGAACATTAACCTACTATTATCTCAATTTATTTTAGAAGAATAATACAGGATGTCTCAAGAGGATTTGTACCTGTTTTTGGTAGGTACGTGTTTCAGAAAAAATAATACTAAATAACTGTTAATGGTCTATATTGTGGCGACTAAATACTATCGTTGACGCTGGATATTAGTTAGGTTCGAATCGATTGTTTTTAGAGAGTCAGAAACACGGGATTTCATAAGATTCAAACGAAAATTGAGAACAAGGAACCTATATTTTTGCACTTCAAAAGAATGACAAAACTGACAAGACATGTTGGCCAGTTAGATCTCTTAAACTCATTTTAGACCAGCACAACGTCACCGACTTTAATTCCTCGGTTCTCTTTCTGACTGCGACTCATCAAGAGTGGAAGATATTCGTTTCTAAAACGTTGTCGTAGGTTTTCCCTTAGTTTCTGCAGATATTGTTGACGGATTCGTAGACCTGTGGAATCCACTTGATCCAAATATGACACATCTGGCTCTGGAAGACTTTGTAAGTAAGAAACTTTCCGGCGTCAAAGGACGTAGCGTATCGCCTTCGGCGATTTATCTGAAGGGCCTTGCATTAATACTGCTTTCGAATTTTATTTTAATGAAGTTGAGCAGGCTTTGTGAGGGATCTGGACATGGACTTTCTGAATATATTTTACTAAGCCTCTGTCTCTCCCACACACGTAACATCTCAGCAGGAACTACTGCTAGGGGATACAACATCGCTGCGTATTTATCGCTTGTCAAACCACGTAGTTTTAATGCTCGCAGTTATGTTTTCAGTTGGTCATACAAGATAATTTCATGGGGCTGTCTTCTTTGGTTTGTCGTAAGACTAGTATAAGTGTATAAATAAATCAAATAGATATACCGTGTGTATAAATTTATCCCACCCGCTGTGTTAAAAACTATTTATATAAATAAGAAAAATATTACAGTAAGAATAGAATTAGACCCTAAATATTACAATGCATTTTTCTTAAATATAACAATGGAAATAAATAAAAAGAATTTACATTCTCAAACAACATTTATATACTAACTTAGCGTCTAATAAATTCTTACCGTCATTCGTTTTCGCCTTCCTATAATAAACTTTTGTCAACAAATAATTTACGATATTTCAGTAAAAATCCGATTTTGTATCAGGTTAACAGAAAACCGAGGAGGTATGTAAATTTACAGGAGCAATTGATAGTATTTTTCTTCGCTCCTCTATTATCTTGATACCAAATCCTAATTTCGTTAGATGAACGAAAACTTAGTATATGCAACAAATAATTTACGATATTTCAGTAAAAATCCGATTTTGTATCAGGATAACAGAAAACCGAGGAGGTATATAAACTTATAGGAGCAATTGATAGTATACCTCTTCGCTCTTCTGTTATCCTGATACCAAATCCTAATTTCGTTAAATGAACGAAAACTTGGTATTTTTAACAAATAATTTACGATATTTCAGTAAAAATCCGATTTTGTATCAGGATAACAGAAAACCGAGGAGGTATATAATTTTACAGGAGAGATTGATAGTATACCTCTTCGCTCTTCTGTTATCCTGATACCAAATCCTAATTTCGTTAAATGAACTTAGTATTGCCATTGGCGTTCCGGCAACTTTTTATGTTGGGTATTTGCAACACTATCGTAGCCGCGGGATATTAGTTAGGTTCGGATGGATTGATTTTAGAGAGTTAGAAACACAAGATTCAAACGAACATTGAAAACAACGAACCTATATTTTAGCACTTCTAAGAATGACAAAATTTATAAGACAATGTCATGTACAAAAAAAATTCTAAACATAAATAAACCTCCTTTGTCTATGTCTATACAAAATAGATGCGATCTCTCACATATATCTTTATTTTTAATAAGGTTTGTTGTTCTTGCTTATGTAAGCCAGTCTGTCAGGTGTCATACTATTTACGTAATCGTCCCGTTCTTTTTCCTTGTTTTTACTCATTTATTGATGTTCTGAATGTTGCACTGTTCGACTATGCTTTTATTGGTTAGTCTGTCCCTAAGTGTTACACCCTTTATTGATGTCATCCCATCTCTTATTTATAATGAAAGTATTATCAGGTTCTGGTAACGGGTTGAACTAAAATGGTGGGCAAGTTGGGTCACTTGGATCATTTTTAAGTCGATTTATCTCAGCCATTAACATTTTGGAGATTTTGCCACTGAGTTTTTGAAAAAAGTATGCACTGAGAATGTTTTTTTTATTTGCAAGTGGAACAATTTTTTATTTAATATCAAAAAATCTAATCACATTAATATGGAAAATTAAAAAAAAATAAGGTTGAAAATTTAAAATGTTTCCTTCTAAAATTTTTCATGAAACAAGAATGCTTAAAATTGAAATGTGCACCTAAAAACTTCTAAAACTTCTCAATGGTGTTAAAAAATTTCAGCAAAAAGTCTTATTGCCTTGGAAATCTAATACATTACCAGGAAAATTGTATGTGAAAGAAAAATACATTCAGGTGATAAACGCATAACAAGTCTTATTGTGCCAAGGATTTTCTTTTTCTGTTTATTATTTTCTATATCATTTTCGTTTGTTCAACCGTCTACCAAAGACCCGGTATACAGTTTTATCAAAAATAAATACTTGCGAAGACTTCTAGCTTAGACTATTAACAGTTATTAAGTTTTTTTTTCGAAACATGTACCTAAAACAGGGACAAATCCATGGACTGAAAATCCGTATTGTTTTATGTGCTAACCTCCTTGAGCTATCCAGACTGTATGTCAGTTATCTAGGAAAATAAAGTTTACTGCAGAACTGACTAGATTGCATGTCAGATAATTGAACTTACAAGTGAAATAATTCTAAGAATCGGAATTAATATTTTTGGCAGGTTGAATTGAGTTTCAAAGTTTCTTTAACTGGAAAAACTCGTTAACTTTCCCGGAAATACGAATAAAATGAAAATGGATAAAGCGAATTTAGTCACGTACAATGTAAGATGCGTCAAATATTTCAACATAAAACGCCGCCTCTAAGGCTAATAAGAGCGAAGAGAAGACCAACGAGTACAAACACACACATTTCAATAGAATAAAATATTTTTGTTCTCATAGTTATTTCCTCTGTCAATTTGCCCTTCAGCAATTTTTCAAACAAGAATTTTCAAGAAGAGTTTAGGATCAATTCCAAATTGGTGTTAATCGTTAGTGCACTTTAATGCTCCAATTATTTTCGTTAGTGCTTTATTGGTTTAAGAGATATTTGACTTTATATTTTCAAGATCATGTAACCTTACCTTGCTGTTATTACTACAAGAAGTGAGGTTACATTGCGAAAGGTTTGCTTTTCGCCGGAGAGCATAAGGCCGTGAGTTAGTGAGGAATGTTCGATAGCTGGGCCTGTATTATTTTTTTAAAGGCGCCACTTGATTAGTAGGACATTCAAAAAACTCTTACTGATTAATCAAGAAATCAATAGTGAATAAATTAGCTATTATAACTTTTCAAATATGATATTTATTTTGTTTTGCCCTTACGTTTGTGAATCAAATAAAACACATTTTATTGCCAATGAATCAGTTGAATTAAATTTAATGGTACCTTGAACAGATGGTGTAATAACCTGTCTCAATAAATTTGAGAAAAACGACTCTAATTATGAATTGATAATCAGTTATCAATGGTTGGTTAATTCAAAATGTTCAACAGTTTCTAATGTTATCAACTATCTGAGATCATCATGTACAATACACTAAATCTTTAGTAACATGTAAATGGTATACCAGTTACAGCCTTACAAACTGTAATAATTAACAAGATGTCACCAAATAGATCAAGAGTGTCTCTTATGTAGTAAGATTAGCTGAAATATAATTTCAAGGCGATATGCAATAATAAAGTTAATATTTCAACTTTACAAAGTTGAAAGAATGTAAAAATAAAATTGTGAATTGATAGACGTCTATATAAAAGTGTGAAGATACTAAATATTAGAATATAAAAGTAAATGTGTCATTAAACGTTAAAACATGAAATTACAAAATGAATAAGTTGCTTAAAGTTTAGACGAAAACGAATAAAACTTTGAATGTTACTTGCAGTTAGTGTCTAAACTATTAAGCGTCAATTGGCTTAATTGACAAGCCACATCTGACTTGTGGAACAAGATTCAGCGATCCGGTTAAGAATCGTTGTCCATAATGGAATCATTCCACAATTGTCACCAACAAACATGAGTCCAGTTAAAGTAAAACGCCATCACGAACTCTTGTCGCTCTGTAACGTTAACGCCATCCGAGATACGACACGTCTCTACTACCATGAACGGATTACTATAGTCTATCAGCTATTTCTACGAAAATATATCCCATACACATCCGAAATTTGAGGCTTCTTAAAATCTTGACATGATCATCCTACCACCGATTACCATCACCCATAAAAACTGTTTAAACTATATCCATTTGGCAAAAAGTATGCGTAAAAAATGTATGTAAAAACTATGCTGTACAGAAAAACCCTAAAAAGAAATTAGGGCTATAGCGTGAAAATATATGTGCAAGACGAAAGCCTACCTTGTTACCAAGGGCTTTTCACCACGATAGTCCCGAACATAGACGGAATAAACCATGTGCCACCGGCCATTTTCTATACTCACAACTTGTCATACTCAACACTGCACTTCACAACTCGAAAAGTATCAGACAAGTGATTCTAGTTTATTTTCCCGTTACTATTGACATCTGAGATCAGTGTTACCACTGACAATCAAATAAAATACCCACATAAAATGATAAAATACCCGTGGATTGGTTAAATCACAAGAAAAATATTAATAAAAATATTACTCTAGGCACCCATTTAATTACTTAAATCCCATTATTCCAGGATATGCTTCAATAATTTTAAAACCCATAGTTAATTCCCTTACGCAACCAACTATACAGAAGTGTGTGTAAAGTTGGATACTCAGTGGGTGGATTAACCGAATTACCCCACCTCCGTGAGTTATAATACAATACAAAAGCACTGTATTTTTATAATGCTACAGTCAACCCCCAAAGTATTTACGATTAATTCCAAATTATTGTCTTTCGTTAGTGCACTTTAGTACTTCAATAATTTTCGCTAGTGCTATCTTGATTTTCGAGATATGTGATATCAATTTATTAGCACTTGCGTGAAGTTAGCCCCCAATATGTTCACCATTTAGTTAAAGTTAGTGTTATTCGTTAGTCATTCTTAGTGCTATCATAAATTTCGTTAGTGCTTTCGAGATCGAGATACAGTTTGGCGTCACAAATGACAAATTTTCAATATAGCCCTGTAAGTCAGAAACTAATGAAAATTTAGTTAGCGGCAATGTAAGTTTCATAAAAAATAAAACAGCAAGCCGCAAACCCCATATTTCTATCTTTTATAATAAGGAAGCTGGTACTTGAAAACACACAAAAACTGTACCCTGTTGAAATTAATAGCACTAAACAGAACACATATTTTTAGACCAACAAAGCACTAGGGAATATAGTTATTGAGGTACTAAATAGCACTAACGAATGCATGACACTAATTTAGAATCAACCGTAAACAATTTTAGAAACTGATATTAAAATAAATAATAGCAAATAACTAGAAAACCAAGAGAGAACTATCAAAATGTATGGAAGCACTAAGAAACACTAAGGAATCGCTAACGAATGACACTAACTTTAACTAAATCGTGAACATTTTGGGGGCTAACTTCACGGAAGTGCCAATAAATTCATATCAAATATCTCGAAAATCAAGACAGCACTAATGAAAATTAGACATTAGAGCACTAATAAAGCACTACCGATGACACTAAATTTAAATGAATCGTGTATACTTTGGGGGCTAACTTTAAAAAAATAACTTGAAAA
This sequence comes from Galeruca laticollis, assembly GCA_963921935.1. Classification (NCBI taxonomy): domain Eukaryota; kingdom Metazoa; phylum Arthropoda; class Insecta; order Coleoptera; family Chrysomelidae; genus Galeruca; species Galeruca laticollis. The sequence goes on from OY998181.1 coordinate 108,704,531, forward strand.
ATCTCGAAAACCAATAAAGCAGTAGCGAAAATTAGTGAAGCACTAAAGTGCACTAATGAAGCACTAACGAATGACACTAATTTGGAATGAATCGTGTTAACACTTTTGTGGATGACCTTGATAATATAAAGTCAAATATCTCGAAAACAGATAAAGCACTAATGAAAATAATTGAAGCACTGACGAAGCATTAACGAATGACACCAATTTGGAATTAATCCTAAACACTTTGGGGGCTGACCTTGAAATAAATTAATATTCAATAGCTAATTGTAATAAACACGGAGTTGCCAAAAAAAGAGCACTAGCTGTGCCATATGTTACTGTATTTAGAGAGTAAAAAACTTCATCTTCAGGATTTTCGCGCCAATATATAAGCCGAAGAGGTTTAAATTCGACATTTATTTTAATGTGACTGTAAATTTTGCTAATGTCAGTTGACACAACAAAATTATGTTGCCTGAATTGGATTAGAATTGAATAAAGATCCCCCTGAATAGTAGGTCCTACCAACTGAATTGAGTTGTAAGAATATCCAGAAGAGGATTCTGCTGAGCAGTTGAAAACCACGCGCAATTTGGCGATCACACTGCCTCGTCTCGTATAAGACGCCATGATGTGGAGAGAAATAGGTAATTTGGTCCTGTTATAAGGCGTTGAAAAACGACATGTGTGATAGAGCTTTATATTCATTCATGAAGTCACAATACAATTTTTTTAATGTATGATTTTTTGCACATTTTTTTTCTATATATAAAAATTGATATTTTGCTATTTCTTGATAATTACCTAGCTTAGAAATATGTCTTTTTAAAGGAATTGAAACAACGAATTTTCGTTGAGAACTTCACTTGAAAGTGTCACAAAAATATTCTTCAGTTAGTTGTTCTTCACATGACAGGATACGCTTACCTGGTATTTCTTCTAATTCCCAAAATTTTTGGATTTGGGTCAGTTATTATCCAACCTAGTTTGCTTTCTTGCAATATGGGTTTGTTGGGGCCAAGCTGTATGTTGCCACTTAGAAGAAGAGACCAATGGGTATCGCTCCGATCAAAAGATCTATTGTCCTTGCCTTAAAAAACGTGGGATATGATAAGGTTATATAAGAATGGAAATGTCAAAAATGTTGGGATTAACGTTAATACTTGGAAGTTTGTCAGTAATATCTGAAATCACTAAGCAGAGAAGCTTAGTTTTAAAATGACAATGCAAAGATTTTATTTTGATATCGCAGGAATTACTCTTCTCTGACGAATTATGACCAGTACCCACCATTGTCAAATTTGTTGGATACTGAGGAAGGTCTAATTTATCCGCCAAACTTCTGGTGATAAAGTTTGACATAGAAGCATTGTCCAGTAAAGCCTTACATGTATATTTTTTACCATGGTTGTCAAAGGCTGCCACTTGCGCTGTTGCCAGCAACACTTGACTTGAACCATTTACTGAGCCTGAGCCTGAGAAAATTTGGGAATTTTGATATGCAGATTATTTACTGGAAACTGTCGTAAGTTGAGTTTGTAAATTCACAACTGGCAATGATATATTTTGAATTTCATCCTGATGAAAAATAGAATTATGTTTTTTGCCACAATATTTACAACCACCTCTTGGACACTGAACTAGCTGATGAGTTGCTTGAGAAAGGCAGTTTGTACAAAGTTTCAACTGATTTGTTTTGTCAAGTCTATCTTTGGAACCAAAACATCGGCACAGTAAAAAATTGAATGATTCTTTTTGCATTTTTGAATTGCAATTTTCATCAGGGATGATCAATGGTTTTTTAAAAGAATAATTTTTGTTCTGATTTTGTTCATGAAAAGTTTGTGGATTGTAACTAGATTTCGAACTTTCCATTTCTTTGTGCATGTGTACATTCTCTAAAAAGTTTGCACGATTTGTCAAAAAAGTTTCAAGTTCTTGTAAGGTGGGAAATTCCCCAGCAATTTTATATTGCTGTCAGTCACGAAGTATTTCAAGATCTAACTTACTTGACACGAAAAAAATCATCAAAGGATCCTAAGACTTAGTATCTACTTGGATGTTTTCTAGATAATTCAAGTTATTTGTTATTGTATCAACTAATGCTCTGTAAGAGGAAAGAGTTTCCGCTTTGATTTCAACTAAACTTAAAATGCTTTTCAAATATTTGTGCATTATTAATTTTTTTTTATCGAATTGATCACATAATGTTCTCCATGCTTCGGAATAATTAGTTTCTATAATAGAAAGTGACTGAATACATTGAGTGGCAGGTCTCTCCAAGGCTCCATGCAAAAGATAAAATTTAGCAATAGTGGTGATTTCTGGGCAATTGTGAACTAGCGAAAAGTAAAAATCTTTCCACTCTAGCTATTTTTCGTACACTCAGTCAAATTTGGGCATCTTGACGTCTGCGAACCTAACCCCACTTTGTTTATGACATGAACTTATAATTACATTCTCACCACCAGTGCTTTGTGTCACTTGTTGACTGTGAGAGCACGGAGGAGGAAGTTCATTACTTTGCAAGAATATACTAATTTCAGCAAAAAGTTTAAATCACGAGGATTCGAATTTTTCCGTTTCTGGCTCATCAAAATTATCACCTTCAATTCCTTGCAAGTCCTCTTGTACTTCATAGAAATTTGGCAATAATTCGGACTGAACTTATGTATACCTTAATTCTAATTATGAATTTTGAAACGGAAATTTGATGTTTTAATGTTTGAAAAAACTTTGTTAAGCATGTTACGCTTGATTTAATGTTACCTCTATTATTTATCAAATTTTGTTGCTTACTCATAATTGTTGGTCCAAAGATTATTTTTTATTAGCAATGAATGAAGAAAATTAATGAAATTACTTCTATTTTTGTGCGTAAAGAAGTAACGAATATGTGAGGAATTTAGTTTCCAATGAACTGTTGCAATCTCTTCTTGTTCTGATGTACTTATATTTGTCTATGTCTGTCTATGTCTACATACGTATTGTTACGAAACAACACACTGGTATAGTCCCTAAACCCGACTCTGTCTAAGCCTGGTATAAAAGTTAAAATTATGGCGGATACGCAGGGTTTTTTATAACTGTTTACGAGTAAACATTGTTTTTGTGACCAGACTTATCTAGAAAAGGCCAGAACCAATTGTTTTTGTGCGTGTAAGCCACAGTCCGGAATTTTCTAGTAAGAAAGGCTTTAATATAAATTAAGGACCGATCAGCGGAGGAGTTAGTTGATAAAGTGATCTCGTGAAATAAATAAACCGAAATATCGATCAGTAAAGTGTTTATATAAATTAATAATTAAGTTTGTGTGCATATAAATTAAATTTAAGTGACTAGTTGAGTATATATAAATTAAGTGTTAGTGATTAGTTAAGTGTTGAAATAAATTAGTAAGTGGCCATACCGTGTGTTTAAAGTTTATCCCACCCGTTTATTGTTTAAATAAATAACAAAAACATTACAGTATTTATTACACAGATCAACTGCGTTTTAGACTTTGTGGTTTTTTATATTCTATATAAAAAAGAACCAAAACTTAACAATATGTTTAAGTCTTATTGATGCCGGTAGAGCGCGTTTTTTAACTAATAACAGAAAATTGCAAAATTCTCTAAATATGAGTTTTTTCATAAAATGTTGTTAAATAATATTTAAATAGGCTAGTAAAAAGGGTATATCTTAATCCTAACCCAAAAAATCGAAGAAAGTTTAGTTATTATAAATTTTTAAAAATGCGCGATAACACTGGTGTTTATCCGTATTCATTGGTCATTTTGCAAGATTCAATGATAAAACTTCATAATTTCATAATACTTAAATAATAAAAGTATTCTGGGCACATTTATAAAAAAACTGAATTTCATATTTTTAATTTGGGATAAATTTAGATAAAATATTTAATTCAAGACCTTTCTCAATGAAATAAATAATAACTATGATCACTTGTTTCCGAGAAAATGTTAACTTTTGTTACAATTTGAATAAATTATACTCCATGACAATGATTATGACTAATGGTAAACATCGTGGGAAATATTTAAAAAAATGTAATCTGCACACAATAACTTAATTTCGCTATCAAGTGAAATTGAAATTCAATGTTAAGTTTGCGGGTTTGCGGGTTTCACTTTCTATAAAAAATTTGATTACTTCACTACTTTAAGGGTAGAAGTTTATCAATTATACAATGAAATAAACAGGGTGTACGGAAACATGTTACATAAAATTCGGAAGCGAGTTGTTCAGATCAAAATAATGTTAGTAATGTATATCAATAAATTTGTCATACATCATAGTTTCTGAATGATAGTTATCTAAATCTCAAGAATTAAATGTATGTTCAAGTCTAAAAATCTGAGAAAGTGTGTATACTGCAAAGTTGCGTAAACAGCAAAGCCATCAGCAATGTGTTTATGAAACGAGAAGAAGAGGGAGCTTTTAATATATTGAATAACAAGCATTTGCTTGACGAAGAAGAAGAGTTTAAAAGCTATTCTAGATTTACACGTGAGCAATTTAATTCGATCTTGATTGACATCAAAAAGGACCTTCATACTAATCTCTGCAATAGAGTCATGGCACCAATAAGTCCTGCTGAAAAACTGGCCGTTATCTTAAGGTAACTTTAGGGCCCGTTTTACACAACCTTCTGATAAGTGTCTGGTAGCTAATTCACAAATTTTGTCACTTGACATAAAGTAAAATAAACGGTTTTAAAGTTTAAAACTAACTTTTCCACATCTGTGATATGCCCTGAATAATATTCTATCATAAAATTGTCACTTGTATACACTTCGCGGGATGAATAGTGCTAACAAAACGGAATTTCTCCAAAAGTAACCAAAAATGCAGTATATCTGGATTTATAGGACCCGCTGTAGTTGTTATAGTCAGCTGAAAATCAATACGGTACATCTGTGAGACACCTTGAAAAATATCCAATTATAAAAATAGCCACTTATATACACTCAGGAGGCTGTATCGTACTTCTTCTTCTTACAGTGCCAAATCCGTGATCGGACGTAGGCGACCTCTCACTTCTACCTGTGTTGTGCTCTCCAGTTACCACAGATAGAAGGGACCTACAGTTTAACGACGGATCCGTACGTCTATGGTGAGAGGCTGTACTAGGCAGAATACTGTCGGTGGTTTGCCATTGCCTTCCGGCAGGTGGCTTTCGGAATTTTTAATTATGATGTTAATTAGGCCCGGGTTTGATCCCGGGGCCTCTCGGTTAGCAGACAGAGCACCATTCCACTAGCCTACGGAGAGCGTATAGTACTAACAACCTGAAATTTCTCCAAAAAGGACAAAAAATGTGGCACTTCAAGTACCATAGCACCAGTCGTACTAGCTCTAGTGCGCTAAAAATCAATAAGGTTTATCTATAAGAGGCCCTGAACAATATTCAATCATAAAATGGGTCACTTATATGTACGCTGGAGGCTGTATCGTGCTAACAAACTGAAAACTCTCCAAAAATGACAAACATTTGGTACCTCGAGTACCATAGCACTAATTGTACAGGTCTTAGTGAGCTGAATTTCGATAGGATTTATCTTTGAGATGCTCTGAATAATATCCAATCATAAAATTGGTCACTTGTATATACTCCGGAGGCTGTATCGTGCTAACAAACTGAAATTTCTCCAAAAAGGACAAAAATGTCGTACTTAAAGTACTATAGCACCTGTTGTACTAGCTGTGGTGAGCTGAAAATCAATAAGGTTCATCTACGAGATGTTCTGAATAATATTCAATCATAAAATTGCTGACTTTTTGCACTCCGGAGGCTGTATCGTGCTAACAAACTGAAATTTTTCAAAAAATTACCAAAATGTCGTACTTCAAATACCATAGCACCCGTTGTACTGGCTATTGTGAGATGAAAATCAATAGAGTTCATCTGTGAAATGTCCTGAACAATATTCAATCATAAAATTTGTGATTTGTTGCATTCCGGAGGCTGTATCGTACTAACAAGACGTGAAACGAAAAGTGGCCAACGACGACGACGACATACACACAGAATTTTTTTTCTAAAAACCATTTTTTCATGTTGTTCTTGATGAAAAACGTAAAAATTACTCAAAAAAATTTTTTTGTGGGTAAACCAATACTTTTCTCGCATATTAGATAGGTTGGTTCACACATTCGTACGTTTCGAAAATATAACGAGATGTATGGTTGGAGGGATGCTTGCAAAGTTTTGATTGATACTTTTGGCCATTCTTAAAAAAAAAAGTACGCTAAATTTTTATTTTCTATTGCTCCAGCAACAGACCCAATCTTGTGGTCAATGATACTAGCAAGCTACCAGAAATAAGAAACACAATTGCAACGATTAAAGACACAATAACCTTCATTCGTGAATCGTCAGCCCGTAGGAAATCGGTTCCAAATCTTTCAAGGCTCTGTGAGATCAGATGGTCGGAAAAATGTAAGAGCTGAAAAAATTCCAGAAAGCTTCACTGACATTGTTAAAGCACTAGAACATCTATCTGTCAAAGGAAACTATGCAACAAGAAAATCTGCATACCAATTGCACTGTGCAGTTACTAAACAAATATTCATCTTAGGCTTAAACATAATTGCAAGATAACCGGCAATGTTGGAATCCGTTGTAAACGTTTCACAAGGTAAAAGTATGGATTTGGTTATGGCAAAGAACCATATTGATGATATTCTAGATGTAGTCAAAGAAGATCGACAAGATGTCGAAAATGTTTCTTATGATTTATTGAAAAAATCACTTGATATCGCAGAGAAAGTAGGAGTTGAGTTGTTAGTACCACGAGTCACTCAAAAGCAAGTACACAGATGTAATCTACCATCTGAGTCTGCAGTTTTGAATACTGGAAGCGGTCATATATCATCCCTTATCTTGATTCTTAAACTTGGTCTTTGGATGCTAGATTCTCCAACAAAAACACACCTGCTTTTGCTTTAACTTATCTTCATCCTTCAAGCATGCTCAAAATGGCTTCAAAAGATTTCAAAAATAATGTTAGGTGATGTCTTTACAGAATTAAATTTGTGGTACAAATGTGGAAGAAAAAGAATTTAGCAGAAGGCAAATTAAAGGACATTGAAGTGGCTGCACCATTGGAGGAAGCTAATGTTTTTTTCCCTGCAACAAGGCACGCACTGCTAATATTAATTGCTTTCCAATCCACTACTGCTGTCGTGGAAAGATCGTTCAGTACCCTACGAAGGGTAAATATCAGTTTAATTTAAGTATAAGTAAAATCTCAAAGTTTTGTTTTCATTTGCCTTTTCTTTTTATCCTAAAATTTTACATTTTGAACGACCATGGACCATGGTTTGCCCCCCCCCCCCTGTTATAAATCCTGGCTACGGCCTTGGGACTACCTCTATAAGTATAATTTTAATATTTGTTGTAAAGTTGATTTTAGGGATTTGATTTTCCTTCTTGGCGTACTCTTCATATTCCGCCTACCCACAAAAAACTAGAGGATTGTATCTAATAATTAACAATCCGTAATTCTTAAAAATTTAAGTTGGAAAAAAAATTCGATTAATTTACTGATATAATAGTATATTAAATAACAAGTGTCAAAAAGGTTACTTTAATCACGAGTTTTACTAGACACGAGTGCCCTGTGAAACGACTGACTAAAGACGTTTTTAAGACGATGTGCTTACTATACTCTTTCTTCGCCCGCAGGAATGAACAAATTATATTATAAGTTGATTATATTCATAACATGATGGACGATGGCTGACTGACAAATCAAATGATACAACAACGAAATTATAAGGGAACATGAAATTTAACATACAAAAGATACACTGGATGCCACGTTTAAATAACAAAAGATAAACGAGATGTGACTTTTCGTATTTTAAACACTAGTGTTTAAAGAGTCATTTGCGCATGTCAAACCCGTGTTTTAAATGCGGTATTAGTAACGAAAGTAAAAAATAGTATATTAAGTACCAAGTGTCAAAAAGGTTACTTTAGTCACGAGTTTTACTATATGAAATGAGTGACCAAAGACGTTTTTAACACGAGGTGCTTACTATACTTTTTCTTCGCCCGCAAAAAGGGAAGTTTTTTATTATATTTTAATTATATTAGAGAGGTAAAGTGATGTCATGAACGTTAACGTAAACGTGTAAATTTACAGTTGCTCATGCGCAGTGAATAAATATTCACGTTAAGGTTTACGGACCTCCGTTAACGTACGTGCTCTCACGTAAGCGTTTAACGTTAATCGATGCTGTCCGAAGCCCTGACGAAAATTTCCGATTCCCCCTATTCTTTTATTTGTAAATTGGAACATTTGTATACAATGCACAGAACACCTTGATACAATGTAAAGGGATTGTCTTTGATGTGAAGGTTATATATTAGTTATTTATCAACATTTACTGGGGTATTACAAATAAGTTTATGTATTCTTATTTATCTGTATTTGAGAATAAAATGGATAATTTCTCGAAATGTTAAATGCCAAGCATTTTCGTTGAAAGTCAGAAAACAAAAAGTTAGATTCGTTAATGTATGTAATCAAAATTTCACGTTAACGGTTGATTACTTCATCTGGTACTTCAACTCTGAATTTATACAATAAAACGTAAACGTAATATTCTTGCGTTAACGTCTACGTACTACAATCACTTCAACTCTCTATTCATAACGTTACGGACGATGGCTGACTGACAAATCAAATGATATAGAACAACAAAATTATCACGGAACATGAAATTTAACATACAGACGATACACTTGATTTGACGTTTAAAAAACAAAAGATAAATGAGATGTGACTTTTCGCATTTTAAACACTAGTGTTTAAAGAGTCGTTTTGTGCATGTCAAACCCGTCTTCTAAATGCGGTATTAGTAACGAAAGTAGGAAAATATATTTTTGTTTCAACTAATGAAAAACTCAAAGTAAAAATGTCACAAAGTTATTTTATTATAATGAAGTTTTACAAAGCCTCCATAAGCAGAGCAACTAGTTTGGGCCCACAACGGCCATCTTCAGGCTACAACGAATGTTTGGGTTAAGGAAGAAAACCTTAAACAATATGTATATCTTACCTAAATGATAATAACCAACGTCCACACATAGCGCCGATGAAGGGAAGGATGTAAGAAATGGGGGTTAAAATTTTTTGGGTAATTAAGGTGTATTTAGAAAAATTATTATCATTTAGGTAAGATATACAGATTGTTTAATGTTTTCTTCCTTAAGCCAAACATTCGTTGTAGCCTGAAGATAGCCATTGGGAGCCGAAACTAGTTGCTCAGCTTATGGAGGCTTTGTAAAACTTCGTTATAATAAAATAACTTTGTGACATTTTGACTTTGAGTTTTTCATTAGTTGTAATACTAGTCACATTTGAGCTATGGATGAGATATTACTTTTATATTTTTGTTTGACAGTAACCCGTTTAAAAGAAAACACATACATAATCAAGAGTGATGCTGGATATAAGGAAGTTATCACTGTATTAAAAAATTGCACAGAGTAATAATGTATATATTTTCTGCAGATCGTCATAGAGGATGTGAAAATTTGTGAAGTGTATCGAATCGTGATGTTGCGACGGTCATTGACCATAACTTTACACTTTTGTTATAATTGCAGTTTTGATATTATAGTTATTTAACCCAAATTACTAATGAGGATATATTCTTTAAAATTCATTCAAACATCAATGAATATTATGTTAGCCCGGCCTAGCTAAGTCTGGTTCACAAGTGCCAATTTATCATTAACCTAGTCTGGACCACCGGAAATTATTATTTTGGTCTCATTCGATTCGAAATGGCATCTAGAACAAATGAACATGTGGACAATATGGACCGGCAAAAATAGCCAAAGTTATATACGATTGCGTTGGAAAAAAATTGTTTGGTTTCTTGAAAATATTTCGAAAGCTATTTAAGATAATCAAAATTTGAAAGAAGATCCATAAAGAGCAGAAAATTTCCTAAAGAAAAGTCCAAACTTCCGGAACTGTACCGACAATATTTATAATTGTAATTTAGAGGTGAAAATTGGGCTAAAAACCGACTAAATATGCAGATTAAGGAATATAGTTGGCGTAAAAGATATAGTGCAAACTTTAAGCTGTCGGCTTTTCGTTTGACTGGAATACGAGGATATCGCCATAGTCCAGTCAATATTATAATTTAAAAGCTCAGTTGACGATAAATATATAATTTCAACTAATAATCGTTAAAATGTATTTTATAATTATTAAATACATTTATCAACTGTCTAACGATTATTTTTAACCCGCAATTATGGAGCGCCATCCTACTTTTTAAGATACTTAGCGTTAATGTATAGAACAAAATACATTGCTTTTAAACAATATTAACCTATTAATATTTAAAAACATCTTAAACATAACACCAGACAATTAATAGTACCTTATATCTCGTTCTATAAAGAAGAATTAGAAATATAAATTCCAAATTACTTATTATTATTCATATCATTGACTGAACTATAACTAATATTTTTGAGAGTGCGTTTTTTATAGGAGCACAGGTGTATACTTTTTAATTGGTAGTCTGACATCAAGAAAGAGTGTAGTATTTCCTGAGGAATCTGGGTAAGTATAGCAATTATATTTTTAAATAAAAATTAAATATTTACAATGTGGCGTCCTTGGGAAATATCGAGTTCGGTCCAAAACATTGTGTGATACAACGACGAAACTTAAAATAATGGTGATGGAAGTGAAAACTGGATTCGACGAACATTTAAAATTGGAAGCACAGGAAATATGTTTCAATGTGTATAATAATCTAAGGAAAAAGTGTGGTTTCGATGAAGAAACAGAATTAATGCTATCAGTATCTAATTTAACAGAAGTTCCTCTGTCAACTATACGTAAAATAGCTTAGAATGGGTCTTATGAACGGAAGAACCGATGTGATAAAGGATTGGTCAAACATTTAGATGTGTCTGTAATAAAATTATTAAAAACCACTCTATATGAAATAAATTCACAAATGCTGGCCCTAATGTAAATGTCTGTAAGGAAACTATTGAAAACTGGATTAAAAAATTGGAATTCAAATTGAAAGCGATTAATAAACGTCATGGAGAGCAGTGAAATAATGGATATGCGGTATACAAGTAACAAAGTATAGAGAAGAAAACCGGCCAATTGTCTATTTGGACGAAACTGGGTATGATACACACGACACGGTTAAGAAAGGATGGACTGATGGGTCAAACATTTGTATGCCAACAATACCTGCAAACAAAGGATCCAGACTTATTATTGTGCATTGCGGTGGAAATGAAGGATTAGTTCCAAATGCCTTAAAAATATGTGGAAAAAAAAGGAAGATTGCAATGTTGACTAGCATAAGAACATGGTTTGAATTCACATTGATCCCAAACTTAGAGCCAAATAGTGTTGTAGTTTTTAACAACACTTTATCATTCACGACATCTCAATAAAATACCAAAAAAAGTTATAAGAAGACCGAACTACAAATTTTTTTAATAGATAATAATTTGTACTTTGAAGACTCTTATAGAAAACAAGAACGGATGGAAGTTTTACAGACAACGGAATTTAAAAAATTATACGCCCTAGAGAATATTGCTGAAAAACATGGACAGTCTATAGTGAGACTTCCTCCTTATTTTTGTATTTTCAATCCCATTGAGTTAATTTGGGTACAATTAAAATAGAGATTAAAAAAGTAATCAAAATCGAAGATGAGTATGGGGCAGTAGAGCAACATTTGTTCTGAAACGAAACTGAAGCCAGCCGTCTGCGCATTCCTAAATCAGTGCCGTACTAGTTCTGGGGCTGCAGATTGCTTTGATAGCGGCTTGACTATCCGAGCAAATGTTAACAGGACTTCTAGATGTGTCCCGTTCTGTTATTTGCTCTGCGGCTTTAAGGACGGCAAATATTTCTCATTGGAAGACCATGGAGTTTTTACCCAGAGTATAGCTCTTTTGCACTCCTATATCCTCTATCAGGACACCTGCTCCTGACCTTCTTTCCATGCGGGAACCGACTGTAAAACACACGATGTTCCCTGGTGGAAATTCAACTCGCTCATCTTTCCACTGCTCTCTTGGTGGAATGATGACTTCGAACTTGCTGTCTGTCATCACTTTATCTTCTTTTAGAACATATTTGAGAGCTAGAAGTGGAAGCTCCATTTCTGTTCTTTTGGCTATTATTGTATGGCCTTCGCCACCCCCTTTACAGTTCCCGTTGTCTCGCAATCTTACAAAGGCCGCCATCACGCTTATAATAATCCATATAGGCAGAGGCGGCAATCATAGGAGGACATTAAGCGCTGGTGTGGGAGTTGTCCTAAGCTCACTACTCTCTGGACATGGGCCAACTTGAGGGACACCCATTGCTTCTCCACAGCCGGCCACCAGACCACGGAACCATATTGGACCCTCGGTCTTATGACCGCACTGTAAAGCCGTTGGAGGATCTTGGGATTTCCTCCCCAGCTCTTCCTCACAGCTTGTCGCAGCTGCCACAGTAGGATTATTAACTTGCTGATACTGTCAATATGTAGTTTCCAGTTTACCTTCTTGTCAAGCACTACTCCTAGGTGTTTGGCCTCCTCCCGAAAATTTTAGGGGTGTGCCAAATATCTTGTATGGCTTGGTGTGATCAATTGTTCTGTTTCTTGTAAACATGAACATCTCGGTTTTCTTTCTTTAACCGAGAGTGCTATTTCATTGCACCATATTTCGATGATATTGCAAGCCACTTGTATGCGCTCGCATACCTTGGTAATGAACCGGCCTATTACTAGCACCAGACGATCGTCGGAGTATGCTTGCATATAGAATCCTTCTTTCGTTAGACTTTCTAGTAGGCTGTCCATAGTGAGGTTGCATCGGCGTGGCGAAATACAGCTTCCCGGATGGCAGCCTCATTCCACGCGAATCTCTTGATAGCAGCCTTCTAGTGTCGCTGTTATTATTCTTTTGAGGCCAGTTGTTACCCAGGAGACCAGAGCTGTGGAGGTTCCCTTGGACAGCAGTGCTGTCTCAATAAGATTTGCACTCGTCTTGTCGAAGGCCCTTTCAACGTTGAAGAAGACGGCTAGCTACCTTCTTAAGTTGTATTGTCTTCTCCACACTTGATAGCTTCTTCCTTCAATACAATGATATGTGAAGCTTCAAAAGGCTTCTCACAAATGAAACAAATGACATGTATTTATAATTTCAGTATCAAAACTCACAGAAATAATACACAAAAAAGAAACTTGCTGTTGTACTGTTTGACTGTCGACTAAAAACTGAATACTTGACTGCTACTTTAATGTCAGGTTCAAAGCAATTTGTTCATTAATACGCTACTTCGCGTGAAAACAGAGATAAGTCAAAAACAGTATATTTGAGTAAATTGAAGTCAAAAACTGGAGGCAAAATCAGGTTATTATTAAAAGCATTTCTAAATTGATTGTGATATCACAATTTGTTGAGAAGGTATAGAAATATTTAACAAATAGTTTGCTCAGTAGAAGATGGAAAAAAAATGAAGATAATTTAAGACTTTTGATTCACTTATCCCCATTTACACAGTGAGTCCGTTGACTTATATATTTTTTCACAGACTTACCCCCTTTTACATATTGAGCTGTTTGACTTATACCTTTTTGCACAGACTTTGTATTGACTTACACCTTAGAACGTATAAATAAACAGACAAAATTTATGTTTTTTTAACATTTAATGTTTGTATTATAAACGATGTATTTCTCAAAACAAATGAAAACATTAAAAAACTAATCCTCTTCGTCGGAAAATGAGTCATCTGGTAACACATCTGTTTCGTTGCTCGTTGGAAGGTTCGTATAAAAATTCCATAGCGATTCTGGAATATATTGGAGAAGATCCATTAGATGCTGCTTTTTTCTATTGTAATAGGAACGCTTCTGGTGTATTTGTGTTTTGGAGTTAATTTCCAATTTTTCCTCTTTTTTCGAAACTGACAGTTTTGAATGGCTCATCGTCGTCCAGGGAATTTTTATATAAAATAGATCTTTTACGGTTTTCAGCGTACCTCTCTCCAATTCAGTTTGTTTCCTGTACAGTTCACCTTCCGATTAGTAAGTGAGGAACTGAATAATTCGGCATAATCATAAAAATCGGTTCTCTCCGTTTCAGTAACTTGAAAAGGTTGTTTCTCACCTACTTGTCGTATAAGCAGAACCCAGTCATGGGGATGCGTAATATTGCCATCGCATTTTTTCTTTTACTTCTCTATTAGACTATGGACTGTATCACATTCTATATGGGTGTGTCCACCTAGAAGGAATTTGTGATATATTGTATGTAAATTAAATGAATTCTGGAGAGCGACAAGACAAGCTGCTGACAGATAGCAGTTTTACAATGTATAATACTTTCCAATTTAAGTAATATACGGCTCAAGTTTCAGTATAGCACTTATATTGCTACATACCAAGGGCCATACCAAGGTACCAATATAAATTTCTAATGAACACAAATTAATTAATGATAACTGGACTTTTAAGAAAGAAAACTATAACTTTTATTACGTTTCAGCTATGCATTTACTTATCCATTTATTTACTTTATTATCATTATTCTATTATTATTTTTTATTTATTTATTATTATTAACTTTATGGAGAGAGCCGACCTGTACCCAGTCAGAAACGACAAAATAATTACAATAAACTCCCCTTAACCACAATCCGCTCTGCAGCAGAGCCTACTCGATGACGGGACGACTAGACCTCCGATTCGTCTTACAAAACTCTTCTAGGGTTTGGTACCCACAGGTCTACCGTATGACTTACCTCAAAGTGTACTAAATAATTTGATATTCTCTTACCCTAGATGTAAATAAGGATAATTTCAAAAAATCAAAGACAAAGAGTCCAGGTGACCCACTGGCGTTTATTCTATGATAAAAATATTTAGTTTCAGATTCAATTTAAAATTACAATTGAGCACAACTAAGTACAGCTGTCCGAAAGAATAGTCAGCAAACAATAGGTTTCATTGAACCTTAATGAATTTCATTTAACCTTAATAAATTCCATATCAACAACTTTAAATAAGAACTCGAAGCAATTGCTTAAAGCGCACAAATATATTAAGTAAACATTATTATAATTTAAAGTTTAAAAAGCATCCTCAATGGATTGCAAAATTTTTTTGTTGTGGTAAACTCCAAGATTAATTTATTTTATTTATTAAGAATGAAGGATTGTTTTAATTATCAAATTCATTTTTGTTATCTTTAAAAGTATTATTTTAAAAGAAGAAAAATGTAGATATAAAAATAAAAGTAACACTAATCAGATAAGACCAAAAAACTTTGTCCACCTGCACAAAAACGTGTTTTCACGAGGCTGGCAGCAATCGACTGGATACTATGGAAAATAACTTTCACCATGTGGCGACAAATACATCAGACTAAGAAAGTAGCCACTGCATTAAATAATATTTCTAGATCTCCGATCGCGAACACCATACCATCAAAGATATTTTTATACAGCTTACCCCGACTTCCTAATTTGTTTTAAAGTTGATTCCGGAGAACTATCTGAATATCTGGTTTTCCAATGGAAATGAGAAATTTCCAATTAAAACGTGCCAAAAAAAATCTAAAATAAAACCATGAAAGATGTAGGTTCGCAAGAGAAATATTATCGAAAAGACTTACCTCGAAAAATCGAGATTTTTTTTTAAAATGGCGTCTCTACCACTAAATCTCAAATCCTAATAATTAGACGTGATGGACGATTGAACAACTCCAATCCTCCAAACATCCAAACAACAAGTGTGCTTAAAATCCCGCTTAATACGGATCCTCCTTTAAACCTATCCACAGGCGATGGAGGCAACTTGCTACCACAGGGGCACAGCAAAAGCAATAACACTAATAATGGCGTCTACCTATTCTTCCACAACTGCTTCAAGAGGTTCTACAGGGCGGAAGCCCCACTCCTTCCAAAAATTATCATTACCAAAATTGCCACTTTAGAAATTCAAAATAATTTCAGAACTCAATACACAATGTAGACGAAATACTACAGAGACGAACTCACCCACCTTCACTGCCAAACTTCCACAGAAAACACTTCTCAGGAAGTATCCAAGATAAAGAGACATGCCCACCGACTCTCAAACACATCCCCTCATTTTAGAAACTTAAAATCCTCTATCGTGCTATTCAGCATCCAGTTAAAACCCTAAATGATAATGATATTGATAGCCGAAAAGTTAAGTACAGAACTGACTATAAAATTTAACCATCAGGTTTGTCCAGCTAATCGCCAACAACTGATAAAGCGATTTGCAAATAAATATCCTAAAAGTAAGCAACCCAATATACATTAATTTTACAATTATTTGTGATATAAATCCAATTAAGTTAGATTTAAGAAAATTATTTAGTGAATCTTAATATGTGTATCTTGAATTTCAATTAATTATAAGAAAATGATTTAGTGAATTTTAATACCGTAACAATATGGCTGGACAGATAATTAGACACAAAAAATAATATCGTTTTCCCCAAAACAAAAAAGAACGGTTTTCAGATACAAAAACTTCGGTTTGGAAAATCTTGATCTAACGTCTCACCACGCAAAATCGGCGTCTGAATTTTTACGATCGGTCGACGGGAGATGAGCTCTGATCGGCTATCTCTGATTCTAGCACTCCGCGAAAATCACTGAACGCGCACTGTCAGAACGCGCACTGTCAAAACGCGTGCTGTCGTATATCAACAACCGCTGGAAAACCCGTACTGCTGCTCTGCCTCGTGTTTCTTTTGTATTTATCACGGGATCTCTGGGACGGGTTGTTTTGCCTTCTCAGCACACGTTGGTGTTTATGATGTGTTTATCAATTTTGTGTTTTTGATTGTTGAAGGTTGTCCTTAATTGCTGTTCTAATATCTCTGCAATAATTGCATAATTCATCTGTATTGTATGGTGTTCAGAAATATCGGTGTTTTGGTATTCGACATATATGCGTGACAAAATTGGGGCTTTTAGTTGATTGTTTTCATAATTACTTGTTTGATTTTTAACTGCCTACAAGAATAGAAAACTAGGTCGCTTTAAACATTTGTATCGTTTGAAATGTATTTGATTATAATTTTTATTTATAAGGTGTTCTTAAATTCCTTGACATATTTGTGGTCATTACAATAAATTTGTTACAGAAATTTTTTGAAAAAATAATTTTAAATATAAAAATATTAGGGAACAAGGTTATGATAATGTGCAAACATGAAGGAGAAGCAGGTTGGGCTTCAAAAACGCATTCTTGATGCGAATCCGAGAGAACTTTTTGTACCTTGTGCGACTCATACTTTGAACTTAATAATAAATTACCCTTCTAAGATATCAGATGCTACAACAAACTTTTTTAATCTTGTGCAAGAATTATATAATTTTTTTTCGTCGTCCACAGAAAACTGGGATGTTATGAGAAAAAATATCCACGGGTTAAGTTAAAAGTCTCTAAATGAGACAAGATGGACCATCAGAATTGATGCAATAATGCCCCTTAAACTTTATTTAATTAAAGTTTGCGAAAGTCTTCTAGAAATAGCTGCAGATAATTCCTTCCGCATTGATGCAAGACATAAAGCGAGTTCCCTCTTAACGTCTGTACACAATATTCAATTTATTTGCGAAATTATTATTTGACATGACGTTTTATTTCATATAAATATTGTCAGCAAACAAATTTAAAGTGCTACAATTAATATTAAAGTATGCCAAACCTACCGAAAAAAAATTAGTTGTTCGCTTCCAGCAACATAGATCTGACCAATCATTTAAAGAAACTCTTGTAGATTAGATTATTCTTTACATTTCTTATACATTTACTTATATATTCATATTTACATTCGCCCACTCTCATTCGCACTTGCGCATCATATTCCTATACATTCTCGATCATTTCACTAACACCATTATCCGATGTCTAATCAGATTCAACGCTCACCTCTTTTCCTTTCTTCCCGCGCCCCCAATATGTACGAATTTGAGTTAACACTCAAATTCCTACTGTTAATTCTTACATAAATTATTACTTTGTCTTCATCCTGTATTTTATAATTTTATAAAACCCATTTCATATAAAAAAACCATATATTAATTTCTTTGTCCACAAAACTATATGCATCGACTGAGTTTCAACAGTCATATGACAGTTTCATTTAAATCTCTATTTCCCATTGGTTAAAGTCTCACATAACTTTCCTTGTTATCACCCACTTTAAACGACATATAAAATATCTATAACAACACACATTCAATTTTTCATTCTCCTCATATATAAAGAAGGTTGTTAGTCGAGTAACAAAAATTCAATCAAAATTCATTCAAAATAGTAAAAAGTCACATTGTCAAAAAATTAATCTTAAAGAAGTAAAAACTTTTCAATTACAATGTATCATAAGCATTTGTGATAATCTTAATTGTGACGCGAAATGAAGAAAGTGTAAAGTAATAGAAATATAAAGAAAAGTGCATATACACATCGATTTTCATTTAACATAACAATACATATGAAAGCAGTTATTATCGTAACATTACGATTGGTCCTTCAGAGTTTATAAAGATAACAGTGAGTACGACTTGCCGCATTTTCGCTTTTCTATTAGAAAACAGGAGAACGCAAAATTGAAATGTAAACCAAAACTTTTTTACTGTGAACACCGAGATGAAACCCCTCATGATATAAAAACCGCCTTTAAAATTAGTGTTTACTTAAAAAGTATAGATCAAACTGTAAGCTCTATATAAAACCGATTTGATTTAGTAAATGAGTATGATAATATTTTCGAATTTTTTAGAGACATATTCAAATTAATTGACAGCAATCTTTTAAAACGTTCTTCTGTTCTTGAAGAGCGACTGACAGATCAAAATAATAAGGATATAGACTCCAATGATTTGTTTAATGAAATTGAAGCGTTAAAGCTATTTTCATTACCTGATGATACTGACCCCTTAAGACCCCTTAAGTGTTTTACAATATATATTTGAAAACAATTCAATCTCTACACTTTCACTAAGAATTATTCTGACATTGCCTGTATCTGTAACTTCTGGCGAGCGATCTTTTTGAAAGTTAAAAATTATTTAAGATCGACAATGCTTCAAGAAATGTTGTCTGGGCTAGCAATATTAGCAATCAAACAAGAAATTTTTGATGGTATAAATTTTAGCGATGTAATTAATGAATTTGCAACAGAAAAGTCTCGGAAAATGTCGCTACTACAATAGCTATTTTTTATTTTTCTATTGTACCTAGCATTTTTGATTTTATAACGAAGTTACCTAGGTATTTATAAACAACGTATCTGTACCCCATTAGTTAAGTAAACGCTTTAAAATGTGTGTGAACAACAATTTATTTTAATTTATTTTGTTATGATTTTATTCTGTTTGTATCATTTTGATATTTTAGTCTACAAAAAAATATTCTAGTTCAGTTTTTTGCTTTATTTCAAGCACCTACCTACCTACCTTCAAAAAAATAAATAAAAAATCATGATCCAAAATGCCTTAAGGGGCGCCAAAATCCTTTTTGCACACGTGCGCCAGTAGCCCTGAGTAGGGGAGGATGGGGTAAAAGCGCGCTTGGGGCAATAGCGTTTTAACCCGTTTCTCATAAAGTATGTTAGGTGGCGTAACGACTTTACTATAAAATGATGCCATGATACAATGATTATAAGGTAGGATATTGCGCATGTATGGTGGGGGGTATGACGTCAACTGGAGAGTAAACAAAATAGAATCTCCAACCAATTTATGTGTATAACCTGTTATTATAAATAATTTTGAGAGAAGGTTTTTGGATAAAACAATGTTTTTCAATCGTGGTCTAGATCTTAATTGACCACAAGAAGGATTAAATATTATAACTAGGTAATAGAAGCAGTTGTAATTTATTGGAATAGGGAATACCTATTCCAATAAATTACCAGTATTGAGAGTTATGACCTGATTTTCCACGCCCTTTCCAAGATTTTTTTAAAAATAAACCATTGAAGGAAGAAATATTTAGGGGATTAAATAACGCATATAATGATGGACTCAAAATTAATTGTATGATGCACTGATACAGCTACTAGGACTCATGAAAAATTTGAATATATTTAATGAGAAAGATACCAAAGGAATTACTGTAACAAATATTGAATATGTTGTATTTTCTAAAAATACATTCCATGGAAAAAAAACATTTTAAAATAATTCTAAATTTTATTAATGGCTCCAGATTTTTTGTTCAAACAAATAAGTTGCAGGTTTGTAACCTATTGTTATAAATAAAGTATAACCAAATAAATATGGAAGAATGTAAAAATCAAGGTAGTTCTTTTTTTAAGTGACCTTCCATCTGTTATATTTCTGTAGAACTTGTTTTGTTAGAAGACTCGGTTTTTAAAAATTAATTGTATCTTTTATACATTTTTCCTTTTTTATTAATTAATGCAACTAGCATTAATACTACCAATTGCCCAGTTACAAAATTCAATGAAACGCCAAAACACAATATAGATAGATCTTTATTTAATTAGGAACCTTAATATTCTTAAGAAGACATATTACAATACACAGCAATGTAAATATAATAAAGAACATGGGATAGAAAGTTACTATATAACATCAATCAGTAAACAATTACAGGTAACATATTATAAATACATATAGAATAAAAAATACAAATAGAATAAAAAATAAAAACAGAACAAACAATAATATATAGGATCACAATAAAAGGAAATATAATACTGACATATGGAATAAAATGTTTAGTATAATTCTAATAAAATAAATTGAGACCAATTTAAAAATTATATATGTATATACAAAAAAGTATGGTGTTTTGAATTTCATATGTAATATATAGTAAATCGTTGAACACCAATATTTATATACAAAATTACTTATTTTGGATGTATTCCTTCAAGCTGGTTTTGATGAACTCTGTATCAGTGAATCTGATACTGTAACAGACCCTGGTAATTTATTGAACTCCAAGAAACCTTTGAAGAACAGTGCATTCACTGTCCCACGAAAAGAAGTGCTAGAAACATGGATATCATTATTGCAACGTGTATTATAATTATGAATATTCTTATTATAAGTTATGTATCTCTGAAAGTACTCAGGTGCCAATTTGTTTATCATTTTGTATATAAAAATCATAGTAAAATAAAATAATCTGTTTTCAACTGAAAATCAATTAAGGGTCAATAATATTGATCATATAGGGTTGATGCGCTTTGTTTTCAGTATTATTTTCATTCCACGATTTTGAAGCTTCTGGAGCATATTCAACTTATTGATATTAAACAGTTCACATTTGAAGGGTTTCCTTTGGGAAGACACAAAGACGGAACAGCATCCTGTTTTAATTTGCGTAATTGTTTGGAGAAATAACTGAGAAGATCATATTTAATATTCCTCTCATAATCTCCAGTAGCAAAATGTTTTGAATAGCAGTATTTTCATTAAAAATATCTGCTCTACAACAAGAAGTCACCCATAATTTCCTCACAGTAGTGTCTTTAGGGAACCTAAAAAATTCGATGTCTTTTGTGAAATATTTACACTGGTTCTCACTATTGCACCCACACACAGCACAACCATTTGTTGATACTTATATTACTTATAGATTCGATTTTTAGACCAGTAATTTACAGGTACACATAACCTGTAAACCGAAAAATATCTTAATAATGTACACATATTACAGTATATCTACTTCTTTTACATGGTTCTAATATTCACACGCTTTCTTGTGTTCGAAAATATCTATTTTATCCACAAAAACTTCTCAAATAGTCGATAACAACACATTATACATATAAATAGTTGGAGATTCTCTCATGTTTACTCTCCAGTTGACGTCACTGCGCGGACTGGACACGTTTTCGTCAGTCAATATATCCTACCTTGCAATTCATTGTATCATGAAATGATGCAATCGTAGTCAAGTTCGTCAGTTCTCCTTCGTTATTCAGACGATGTGTATGAACTTTTATAAAATAAAATTTTTCGTGGCGTCATCCCGTTGAGTTATCCGAAATAATTTTTGAAGGGATCAAAAAAATTGTAAGTATTAACTTTTTTACTCTTGGTATTGGTGGAATCGGTTGTCTGTCCTTTTATTATTGTGTTTTCTGATATCCTGTGTTCTTTTGTGAATAATTGTATATTTTTCAATTATATTTTATCTCATCTACGAACGGGGCAATAGCGTGTTTTTTATTTGGGGTATTAGCGAGTGAGCGCTGTTGCCCCAATGATCAGCATGACAAAAAATGTTAAATATTTAATTTTTTTTCTTCTTTCAGATGGTTCGTAACTACAAAAAGAAAGGCATCCGGGCTTTATGGTCCAAAGAAAATTTAGCAGAAGCCATAAATAACATAAAATAAAACACTATGTCAATCAGACAAGCATCTTGTGAATGTAAAATTTCACAAATCCTTAAGAGACCATATTAATGACAAACGTAGGAATATCCGTTGTTCCAAAAAAAGTTGGAAGAAAGACAGTATTCAGTGAAGAAGAAGAGAAATTATTAAAACAATACTGTTTCAAACTATCGGAGCTGTACTTTGGATTGTCAATTGATGACTTGAGACAGGTGTCATATAGATTTGCTAAGAAGATAGGTGTAGAGAGCAGATTTATCAACAAAAAAGGGGAAAAATTGGCTGGCTACGATTTCTATTATTACTTTAGAAAAAGACATTCAGATATATCATTAAGGTCACCTGAAACAACTAGTTTAAATAGGGTAGTGAGCTTCAACAAACCTGAAGTGGATAGGTTTTTTGCAAATTTATCAGCTTCATATGAAAAATATAAATATGGTGCAGCAGATATATATATATATATATATATATATATATATATATAATGTTGATGAGAGTGGTGGGAGTGGAGGGAGCTTGTAGTGGTAATGGATGAGGTAATGAAGATGTTTTTGTGAACTGGATGAAACATTTTATAAGTCATGTAAGGCCTTCGGGTTCAAATCGTGTTTGTTTAATTTTAGACAATCACGAAAGCCATATATCTTTACGGGCCTATGATCCCGCTAAAGTAAATGGAATTGATGCGCTATCACTACCGCCACATACATCCCACAAGATACAGCCGCTCGATTTAGTTTTATTTGGACAATTGAAAACAGCTTTCAATAATCAATGTGATTATTGGATGAAAAACCATTATGGACAACGAATAACAGTGTATAAAATTGCAGAGCTGTTTGGTCAAGCATATCAAAAAGTTGCCACTGTGGATGAAGAGGAGTTAAAGGTTTTCAAAGCGCTGGTATTTATTCTTTTCAGCCCACTGTTTTCAATGAAGAAGATTTCGCGCCAGCAAATACATTGATGAAACATTCTGTTAATGTAACAAGTAATGGCACTGAAGCACAAAAAATTATTGATGAACAGGAAAACGGTGCTACACCATCAACGTCCACAGCATCAACTAGAGAACTACACAATAATACAACCCCACCAAAAATGACAACTATGAATTTAAATCATAATGACGTTCTCAGTTTGCCAAATATACAACCAACTGGTGACAAAAAAAGAAAAAGAAATGTTAGAAAAAAACAATCAGAAATTTTGAGTTCAACTCCTATGAGGGAGGAATTAGTACTAAAAGAATCTAACAAAATTGAAAAAAAAGGAAAACGAAGTTGCCAGGACCAAAAGGAGAATTTGTCTAAAAGATCAAAATAAAAAACAATTTTTGAAAAATTAGAACAAAAAACAAGCAAAAGCTAAACCAAAGAAAGGAACAAAGAAAAAAGACAGTGATTCGGTTGATGGAGAAATTGATATACAATTTTCTGATGACGAAGTTGTGGATGAGGATGACGTAGAACAGCCTTCCGACTTTGATGCATTAACCGAGATTTCAAAGAAGCACGATTACGTGTTAGTGGAGTTCAAAATACGCGAAAAGAATATTGTTTATTACGTTGGAAAAATCTTGACTGACAAAGATGAAAACAATTCGAAATTTCGTTTTCCGCAAAAGTATTAAAAACTATAATAAATTCATTTTACCTAATGTATTAGACATTGCACTCATTCCACTAACTAATATTAAAATGAAGTTACCAGAACCAGTTCTCCATGGGATGACTAAGCGACAGCAGCCCTGTTTAGATTTTGGGGTGTCATTTGGCAGCTTGAAAGTCAATTAAGTTCAACACCTGATTTGATTCCTTTGTCTGAGGTTTTTCAAATTTTTTATAATAAATATTTTGAAAATAATTATAATCATGTGGTTATAGTTATATATTTCATTTGTTTGGAATAAACATTTTGATTTTGATGTCTAATTATTTCCTTTTGCCATTTAAATGACATACTGGTAGATATGGGGCAAATGCGTTTAAACCCAGCCACCTGGGGCAACAGCGTTTTCGGTGAAAAAAGTTGAATCAATTTATTCAATAGAATCCACTGTGAATGGCTGGCTTTGCCATCATTTCAAATACGTTACAGTTACTGAAGTATGTGTGCCAAATCTAAACCAAAAATTCAAATAATCGTAAATTCTACATTGAAAATAAAAAAACCGAGCGCTATTACCCCATCTTCCCCTACGTGTATCTCATAGTCAAAACACATTCCCGAACTTCAATGCTTGTTGGCATCGATATTGTTGTCCTACTAGATCTACAATGTACTATTGTTTTATAATTAATTTATACTATGAGAGAATAATGATCGGAGGATGAAAAAAAATCATTTGAGTTAAAAATGGTATTACAAAAAAAAATAACAGGGAAATTACAATAAACACGAGCTTCTTCAACTTTATCTACATAAAAATATTTGCAATAGCCATATAATGATCTCACTTTCAATACAAGACAATAATTATACACGTATCTATGTGCACACTTCTACCAAACATAATTATTACCCGTTATCCATAAATATCTGTAATAAGGTAAAAACTAGATTATGTATGTAAATGTTATACTTTCTAACGGAAATATTCAGATATAACTCTAACGAATTAAATCAAAGTGTAACGAAGCAACATATGCATGACTGATGTTAATGTGCCTTTGTAATCAGATTAAACGCAAGAAACGCTAAAAAAGTAGCTTGTTATTGATTAAGGGCGGAATATAATGCATGAATTTATACTGTAATTAGACAGTTAATAGCATTTGAATACTCTATAAAGTTGAAGGTACAGTCAACTGTCAAATGAACAAATCTGGATGATCGTCATTCACAAACTTCCTGTTCAGTTAACAAAATCATTAGTTTTAACATAACTATTGGGACGTGGGCTAAGGGTAGATTGTTTGGACCAAAATATGGCGATAGGACCAAATATACCTCAATAAAATATTACTGTGGAAAAAGATAAAGAGCGTTAAAGTTGAATTTTTTTTTCGTTTTTTGCTACTAATTTCACTGTATATTTCTCGATTGTTATCAAAACCGGCACAGAGGCATAATGTTATACATGCAATATTATTTTATGTATTATTTGACATTTTGTTACAGGGGGAGCCTCGTGAAGGATTTCTGATGATGAAATTGACTGTTAACTTTTTTTGACGAAACTTTTTAGTGATTTCTATTAGAAAATATGACATAAACATAATTTCTACGTAATATTGGTACTCTTGTTCAAACACAATATTCTCATTCATTTTCGAGAAAAACGCAATTGAACAGTTCAGAGTATCGGAAGGGGATTTCAAGTAACGCACAAAAAAAACTTGTATCCTAAGGTTTCTATTTCGACAATAAAGCACAATTAAAAACAATGTAACATGAAAATAGCAAACTCAAATTAAATGTTCTACGTGGCCTCATCCGACTTCTATGCCTTTTCTAATTCTTTTAATAAAGGACTTTGGAACTTCAAAGAACATATTATTCTGTCCCCTTATAAAGTTAGCCGCATTTTGTATTTTCCTCCAGAGTTCGTCTCTCAAGTTAATTTCATTGGCATCAACTAAGGACTTTATATGTCCCCAAACATAAAAATCAAGCGGGTTATACTCAGGACTTCTTGGTGCCCATTCAAAATCACTTCCTCTGCCAATCCATCGTTGAGGAAATATGTAATTTAGATGATTTCTAACAAATCAAGGGAAATGAGGTGGAGTCCATCCTGCATAAACCACATTTTATTTTTTATTTAAAAATATCACTAAAAATTTTTGCAAAAAAAAATAAATAAGAATCTCCATTCAAATTTGGAGGCAGAACATAGGGCACTAATAGTTGGTCGCCTATAATACCACACCAAATATTCAATTTAAACTCATGCTGGAAATGTCTTTCTTTCAGAGTATGCGGATTTTTTTCTTCCCAATAATGGCTATTTCGTCAATTAAATACCTCTCGGCTGGTAAAAGTCGCTTCATCGGTGAACATAATATTCTTAATAAAATTGCAGTCATCATTATGCTTGTTGAGAATACGTTGCAGAACTGTAACCGTCGTGGTAGATCTCTTGGAAGCAAATTTTGAACAGTGACGTGATAAGGGTGGATCTTTTCTTTTTTTAGAATTCTAATCATAGACGACTGACTTACTCCTGTTGCTGATGACAAATGACGTGAACTTACTGTAGGAGTTTCATCTATTCGAACCAAAATTTCATCTTCATGATTAGGTGGAATTTGTTTCGGACGACCACCTTGATTTTTATTGTGAAATGACCCAGTTTTACCCAAACGATGAAATAGATTTGAAAAAGTTTTGTGATTTGGTTACCTTCTGCCTGGAAATAACAATTCATAGCTTCTGGCTGCAGAGCGCCCGCAAAAATGTTCTTGTGCGTATACACATATCATATCCCGCATTTCAATCGAAAAAGTATATGATAGCTTTAAAAAATGCAACAATTGACTATAAACTCGCAGCAAAAAATATTCACTGACAAGAAATGTCATTTACCAGCAACAATTATCTGACAGTCCAACTGAACTGTTCAATTGCGTTTATCTCGAAAACGAATGAGAATATCGTGTTTGAAAAAGAGTACCAATATTACGTAAAAATTATGTTCATGTTATATTTTCTAATAAAAATCACTAAAAAGTTTCGTCAAAAAAAGTCGTCAGTCAATTTCATCATCAGAAATCCTTCACGAGGCTCCCCCTGTAACAAAATGTCAAATAATACATAAAATAATATTTCCTGTATAAAAGTATGCCTCTGTGCCGATAAATATACAGTGAAGATATTAGCAAAAAACGAAAAAAAATTCAACTTTAACACCCTTTATCTTTTTCCACAGCAATATTTGATTGAGGTATATTTGGCCCTATCGCCATATTTTGGCCCAAACAATCTACCCTTAGCCTATGTACCAATAGTTATGAATCACCCTGTATAAAAAAACATGAAGTTATTTATTAAAGATAACCATTTTGAATTGATGAGGATTTTACTTGATGAAGATCCATACTGAAGGATGAAATAAAACAATTTCGTTAAAACCCTACTTTTAGAATAAAAAGTTTTGATATAGAATTTTTGTCTAATTCACAATGACTTTATACACCGAGTTTCAAAAAGTCTACACCACATGGAAAACTTTTTTGTTATTCGTTTGCCAGAAAATTTTACAATATTGATAAAAATTGATGCATTGTGGAAAAATTGGCATATGAATTGTCGAAATTCTAAATTTTCATACGGTGTACTGGGAGGAACAAAAAATAAGAATATGATCAACTGTAAACCTATGCAACAAAACTTTTTAGACCATATTTCATGGTATTAGCTTCATTAAGAGTACTAATATCTCTTATATACCTTAGACGACTCCTACATATTACTATATTCATATTTTAATAAAAAATTTGATCTAATTTATTATTTGTACTAGGGGAGAAGGGGGCAGGTCCGCACAATTCAAGTTTACCGACAAAAATAATAATAAAATAACCGATCCCTGGCAACCACATTTACGCGCGGTTTAGAATAGTGGACAATAGATCAGGTGCTGTGAAAGTGCAAATTAAAAAAGTTATATTCCAATGTTTTGAAAACCGACTTAATTTAAACTTGACGATGACAAGAAAATAAAGATCTAGGTACACAATTTGCACCCATCGCTTTTATTGTGATCAGAAGGCTAAAAAAATATTGTCCATTATTATTGATAAGTCCAATTTTGATAATGACGTGAAAAACGCACCTCAAAGCTAAGGTGTAAAAGGAATAGTACTAAATCAAGCGATGTAAGACTATTAATTAAGGCTTGCCGAAGACAAACCAACAGAAAATCTAGAGTAGGGAAATCAAGAGTCTACTCCAGTACACATGAAAAGGACAGAATTGTCGAATTGGAAAGAAAAAGACAGTCAAAGTTGGAAAAACTTAATTCTAGGAGAAAATTGGTGGCGAGAATTATATCAAAGAAAACACAAATTGGCGAACAAACAGTAAAATACAAGAAGACCGAAATGGTTATGGATAAAATTTCATCGTCATATTCTGAGATAGACTTCCCGCTAAATATCACAGGCGCACGCGCTAGGTTTAAAAACAATTTGTCTGATTCTGACATCGATATAGATTTTGAAGCTGCTGATGGCCAGATTAAAGAATATTTAGATGATGAAAAACCCTAAAGGATGGCTATGTATTAGTGAAGTTTGTAACAAAAAAACGAACTGTACATTATGTTGAAAAAGTAGTTGAATTATTGAAAAATGAAGAATTTGAAGTAACGTTTTTAAAGAATCGTAAGCAAGGATATTTCCAGGGTTGAAAGAAAGGATGTGTTGTTAAAGTTGCTCGAACCTTCGACAACACCAAGAACATCAAGAATCGCCCCATATCTTAAATTTTATATTAGTTTTTTTGGTTGTGATATACAGTAATGTTATAAAAACTAATTTTGTATTATTTATACGAAATTAACTGTCTCAACCCTTACTTTGTGGAATCTACTCATATTAGTGTTTTAAATGAAACTTACTGTTTTTAGTTAACTCCACAGTTTATTGAAAAATGTTAAAAATCCTAAAAAATTGACAATTGTTTCGATATTACCTAAATATCATCGTTAGAATGACAGTTAATATATGTTAATAGAGATATTACAAATATTAAAGCTTAGATATTATTAGCCATCCTGGATATAATTTTTCCAATTCAGATCAGTATAACTGTGCAATGATATAGAAAACCAGGAAAACTATATATGCTGATGTCTATACAATTATCACTTAAGAAGACAGTTTAAAAGTGGAGAACTCCCTAGATTTATCTGTGCATTGACGACTTCATATTGTGGGTTTCTTAAGTGTCTTCTAATTTCCAATTCTTCAAGGAAATCCCGTTCTTGTTTCTTATCACAAATATGTAGTACTTCTAGTTCTGTATTAGGTGTCAATGAATGATTGGTGTCAAGTAAATGTCTGGCGTAGTGGGATTTATCTGGTTGTTCTAATCTGTATGCTCGTAAGTGTTCACTATATCGGATCTCAAAATTTCTAAGGGTACGACACAAATGGACAGAATTACATTGTGGACATTTAAGTTTATACCAGATTTCTTTAATGGTGATATTTTTGTTTTTACATTTAACAATTTTGTACTTATGTTACTTTCTGTTTTAAAAGAAATCGTTGTATTTGTTGCTAAAGATATTATCTTTGAAATATTATTAGAAATATTTCCTGCATATGTAATAGTTTTATAAGTTTTTATTTATTTAGGAAATATTAGTTGTAATGCCACTTTTTCCTCTTTTTTACTAATTAGTTTATTTATCATATGTAATGGGTAACCGTTGGAAGTTGCTATTTGTTTAATTGTGTCAGCACGATGAAGCACAAGAAATTTAAGAAACAAGAACAGAAGCTACAGAAACTTGAACACACGCAACATAGAGTTCAATACTATAAACATCATGAAACTGTGAGTAATTACATACCAACACACTTTGTACCACGATATGAAAACCTTTCAGACACTAATTTTACAGATAGTGAAATATAATTATTAAATAAAGGTTTACAGTACAGCATACCACCAAAGTTTACGAATAATATTGAACAGATAATGGCTACAGCGTCAGAAATAGCTTCAAAATCTAATTCAAATAATTTTCTTTATGAGAAACTAAAAATTGCCAATTTAATCAAAAATATTGAACCTTCAAAAGTTAAACGTCAAACAAAAAATCACATTACAGTTTTAAATTCAATAAAAAAGAAAGTAGAAGATAATAAGGTAACAGTTACAAAATCTGACAAGGGGAACGCTACTGTCATATTGACAACTAATGATTATAATTCAAAGATACATAACTTTATAGAATCTAGCGATGTAAAAGTTCTTAGAGCAGACCCAACAAAAAAGCTTTCTAATAATGTTAAAGATATTATTAATAATTCAAATTATCTTTTCAGTGATTACGAAAAGAGGTCCATCATAAATAAGAATCCTCAATCTCCACAATTATGTGGAACCGTTAAATTACATAAAATAACGAAACCAATTAGACCTGTAGTTTCTTATGTTAATACTCCTAATAATATATTGGCAAAGAAACTTAACAATATACTTAATAGTTACGGATATACATCTAAATATTCAATTAGAAATTCAATGGAACTGATCAAAAAATTAAAAGCATTCAACTTGCAAGATAGCTCTAAGCTTATTTCATTTGATATTACCAATATGTTCACTAAAATTCCTCCTAAAGAATGACTAATACTTGTAAGAAAGTTACTAGAAGATAAAAATATTAATCCAGGAATAATATCAGATATACTTAATTTATTTTATGTATGTATTAATCAGAATTATTTCACTTTTGACAATAAGATATATATTCAAAATGAAGGTTTACCAATGGGAAGCCCTATATCACCAATTTTGGCAAACATTTTTATGGACATCTTTGAAAGTAATATTTCAAATAATGTTTTACTTTCGTATTTATATGTAGATGACATATTAGCATGTTTTATGGGTAGTGAACGACAATTAGATATATTTTTCAACCACATTAATAATTTACACCCAAAAATTAAATTTACATTAGAAGTTGAAGAAAATTGTTCAATAAATTTTCTTGATTTAAAAATTCAAAGAGTTAATAATGTACTTGATTATTCGATTCACCGAAAACCAACACACACTGATGTGACTATTCCATACAGTTCCAATCATCCCATGTCCCACAAACTAGCGGCATATAATTCAATGATACATAGAACATTTTCAGTTCCTATGAACAAATGTAACTTTGATAAAGAGATTAACACAATTAAACAAATAGCAACATCCAACGGTTACCCATTACATATGATAAATAAACTAATTAGTAAAAAAGAGGCAAAAGTGGCATTACAACTAATATTTCCTAAACAAGCTGATGAAATAAAAACTTATTAAACATATGCAGGAAATATTTCTAATAATATTTCAAAGATAATATCTTCAGCAACGAATACAACAATTTCTTTTAAAACAGAAAGTAACGTTAATACAAAATTGTTAAATGTAAAAACAAAAATACCACTATTAAAGTAGTCATGTATATATAAACTCAAATGTCCTGAATGTAATGTTGTCTATTTGGGTCAGACCCTTAGGAATTTTGAAATCCGATACAATGAACACTTACGAGCATACAGATTAAAACAACCAGATAAATCCCACTACGCAAAACATCTACTTGACACCAATCATTCATTGACACCTAACACAAAACTAGAAGTGCTGCATATTTGTGAATAGAAACAAGAACTGGATTTCCTTGAAGAATTGGAAATTAGAAGACACTTAAGAAACCCACAATTTGAAGTCGTCAATGAACAAATAAATCTAGGGAGTTCTCCACTTTTAAACTGTCTTCTTAAGTAATAATTGTAAAGATCAGCAGATATAGTTTTCCTGGTTTTCTATATCATTGCACAGTTATACTGATCTTAATTGGAGAAATGATATCCAGGATATCACCATAGGGCTAATAATATCTAAGCTTCAATATTTGTAATATCACATCTCCTTCTTTTTTCTATTAACACATATTAAGTCAATCACTTCTTTGTCTAGCCAAAAATAACTACTAAACATCAGGTAGGCATCAAATGAAATGTAACTTCTGTCATTCTGACGATGATACGAAACAATTGTCAATTTTTTAGAATTTTCATTATATTGTGGAATTAGCTAGAAACAGTGAGTTTCATTTAAAACACTAATAAGTCCAATTTTGATAATGACGTGAAAAGCTCATCTCAAAGCTAAGGTGTAGAAGCAATGGTATTAAATCAAGCGATGTAAGACCTTTAACTAAGGCTTGCCGAAGACAAACCAACAGAAAATCTAGAGTAGGGAAATCAAGAGTCTACTCCAGTTCACCTGAAAAGGACAGAATTGTCGAATTGGAAAGAAAAAGACAGTCAAAGTTGGAAAAATTCAGATCTAGGAGAAAATTGGTGGCGAAAACTTCATCAAAGAAAACACAAATTGGCGAACAAACGGTAAAATACAAGAAGACAGAAATGGTTATGGATAATATTTAATCGTCATCTTCTGACATATACTTCCCGCTAAATATCACAAGCGCAGGCACTAGGTTTAAAAACGATTTGTCTGATTCTGACATCGATTTAGATTTTGAAGCTGATGATGGCCAGATTATAGAACATTTAGATAATGAAAAATCCTAAAGGATGACTATGTAATTAAGAAGTTTGTACATTATGTTGAAAAAGTAGATGAATTATTGAAAACTGAAGAATTTGAAGTAACGTTTTTAAATAATAGAAAGCAAGGATTTATATTTCCTAATATTGAAGATATTTCCAGGGTTGAAAGAAAGGATGTGGTGTCAAAGTTACCCGAACCTTCGGCAATACCGGGAACATCAAGAATCACTCCCTATCTTCAATTTTATATCAGTTTTTTTGGTTGTGATGTTCAAAAAACTAATTTTGTATTATTTATACATTTTTTAAATAAAGCAGTCTATAAAAAATTATATTGTCCGAAGCTGTTCTTATTACATAATTCTTGACGTTCTAGCACCACGTTTTTGATGTTTATTAACCACTATATATGAAAGCACTTCCAAACCTTGAGCGAGAATAATATTAGGCTCCCTTGAATGCTTGCTTACCCAGGTTTTTGATTTAATTTCGTATGAAGTTAAATGAACAAATTTCAAATTATTATTTTTCAATGCAGAACTATAGATTACAAACCAACAAAATACGGGTTAAAATTTCTTGGAAAACATCTGCAGCTACAACAAATTTATCGTTTAAACAAATTTACAATGTGTATTTCTTCCTCAACGTTTATCAGCATGTATGTCACAATCTAACAAAGTTAGATAAATTGAATTTAGATATTTTAAATATTTCTGAACGATATACCATTCCTCTTATTTATATTACCTATTTACGAGACGAAAGTTATTAGAACTTCAAACTAAAATATAACTTAAGCAAGTATTTTTCTTCTACATCGAATCTATTGTCGAATCATCCTGTATTTTCGAATTAACAATTTGGCTGTTTCAATAATTTTATTTTTTATTGTTTCAGGAGTCGAAGGAACAGTGACAAAATGTGCTTAAGAATACACTAATCCGACTTAATGATGGATAGTAAAATGACGATGCACCTCATATTATTCAAAAATTTCTTGAGGACTTTTAATGGCCATTTTGTGAAAATAAAATTCAAATTGGATAAGACATCATGTTTGTGTTTGTGGAAATTCTCTAATTTAGTGTTCATTTTGTTGTTATTTATTAGTGTAAGTGTTGTACAATGCAATAGACCACCTAAGTTTTTAACAGATGGCCAAACTGAAATTATTCTAAGACTGAGGGAAGGAGCAGAAACACCTGTAGGTAAGATACGATGATTATCTTTAATTTGTTTTTTAATATAATTAATAAATTTGAAGGTAATGAATGCTTGAAAATGATTCGCTTTTTAATAAAGCAGACACTGTTAAGAATTCCTTATTATTCTATTTCACACTTATGCGCAAAAGGTTGTTCGGACGGGGTCGAGTTGTCTCCCGAACCGGACGTTATTACTTGTTTTCGAAAAGGGTCATGTCCGAGTGGTTTCCCATTCAATTCAGATGTATCTTATGCTCCACTCGTGTCATCTTCCGGTAATATTGCTAGGTTGTCTGCGCATGGGATAGTTTTGGCCCCCTTATTCGATATTTCAAAGGGTGGGCCCCAGGATCGAGCCCTGTGGCACTCCGACGGTAATTTTTCGATTTTTATCTTCTTCGACACACATACGCTTCTTTCTGTTAGACAGTCCTTAATGATATTTTCTAGATATACTGTGGTCTCTATTCACTCAACCTAACCTAACTAGTCGTATTCAGTGAAAAGGGGGACCATAGTGGAAGGAGGTGAGGAGGTATCGGAATGGGGCGGGTGGAGAAGATATTTCCAAGTTGATGATAATTTCTGACTGTCGTCTCTGGTATTTAAACAGTTTGGATGTTTTTATATCTCGATAGCTTCTCGAATTATTCTGGACATGAAGGAGCAAGTTGGGGCGATAGTTATGGATATACCGAAATTGATTGTGTGCCCTGTTTGGACACGATGCTGAGCCAAGGTGGAAGAAGGATTGGAATTTGTGACAGACAATGAGTGTTCTTTTGCTCTAACGGCGATACGTCGGTTGGTCTGACCTATATAGGTGCGGGGACAATATAAGCAAGGGATTTCCTATACTCTGGGTCTGTCTACCTTACCGTTGCTGGGTTATTTTAATAGAAACAGAGTTTATCGCGTTTCACATCCGCAAACATTTTATTTGCCCTGTAACTCCAACCACTGAAAATAGATATGTCGTATGTCATAGCAATTGAAAGAGAATTAAAAATGGAAACGAAATATGTCAAAATATATAGGGTGTCCCATATAAAAAACATAAATTGGTATTAGACCCCTAAAAAAAATTTTGCCGCGCCACTGAACTCTTCCATAACATACTTATCAAAATTTCCTATAAAGTTTTTAATATTTTTCTTAATTAAGAAGTTCTAGAACCCTGTCGTTTTTGACACTTTTCAACAATCGACCTGTGTCTCTCTAATGAAGGGACCTATTCAAGATTTGATTTGGCAATCGTTACTTTAACAAAAAAAGAAGTCATAACAACTTAACTACTTTTTTCTATCTCCTCTCTAGTTTGCGGTATTCTCTGCAAAATATACCAATTTGGGACATCCAGAACTTGGTGTAACCAAATGGGAAGCAGCTGTATGAACTAAGAGCCCGACTTAATAAAAAATCTCATTTTAAGCTCATACTTACCACAAACGACAAACGACATTAAACCATTAACACATCATCAGATCAAAACGAAAACTACTTTAGTACCTCTAAATTCTGTAGTAAGAATATTGGTCCATGAAAACTAAAAATTATCTAATGACCCGATAAAACAATAATCTCATTTAAATCTCACACTTACTACATACGATGTAGGCAACTGTAGTAGCATTTTTATTTTTGTAGTAGAAATTGTAATATTCGAAAAATAAAAACACCAATTGAACCATTAACACATCAACAGATAAAAATTAAAACGATTTTAATACATCTAAAATCGTATGTAGTTCGATTATGTTGTTTTCTGGGACTATTCTTCTTACTACAAAATTTAAAATTGTACTGCAATATACTACAAACGATTTTAGATGCATTAAAGTAGTTTTCGTTTTGATCTGAGGATGTGTTAATGGTTTAATTAAAAATTTTATTTTTCAGATATTACAATTTCTACTACAAAAATAAAAATGCTACTACAATTACCTACATCATTTGTTGTAAGGATCAGCTTAAAATTAGATTTTTTAAGTCGGGTTTCAAGTTCATACAGCTATGGAAGTTGCTACTTCATCCATTTACTCGATTAGATTTTTTGTACTGTGACCGAAATCACTGATGAAAAATTGTTTCGTTGTTTTTATGTGAAATTCAGTTTTTATTTTCAAATTTTAGGTTCATTAATTTATAAAATACGAGGTTTTGATGAAGACAATGATTATATAAAATTTGGAGTCAGCCGATTTCCCGGAAGTGATGTGATTCGTGTAGAAAATATAACACCGACTGAAGCCAACATATATTTAAATAAAGAACTGGATAGAGAAGTGAGTGTAAATATCATTTTATAACTGTAGCTCTAATAATAATAAAACAGGGTTTCTCAAAATTGACGTCCATCCTTTCCGGATAAGAATCTTACTAGCAGCAAAAAACGCAAGAAACGAAGACATCGGAAGAAAAACAAACAATATATTAACAACAGCAGAAAGAGTAGAATCCAAGCAGCTGTTATGTAATGAGGTCATGTAATGAGAATGGATTAGACGAGGTAGATACCACAAAACAAGAGAGGGACATATAGACCGATAGCACAATGGATAGAAATAATTAGGAAAAATATAAGGGATCGAGCCAAATATATGACGGGAAGGATAGAAAGAAATGGCGATCGGAATGCGGGATGCAATACTAGCCGTAGGACTTTCGACTATATATAAATTAACAATTTACCACTGCTATTGCTCGATGAAGTTACATCAGCAACTAAATTGAGATGTCGCTTCCCAGATCACCAGATCTAAATCTTTTAAATTTTTTTCTGGGGCTCGCTGCTGAGACGTGCTATCAATTTTTAATAAAGTTTATAAATTGAATTTTATATCTTTGTTTTTTATTAATAACTCGATAACCAAGGACAAAACGCAAAATTGTTGTTCAATTTGTTTTGGTCCCCCCAACTCATATTCAGAAAGGACGAGCGTCAATTACCAGACACCCTGTATATTCATAACATGCATAATACCCTTCGATTTATCACATGAGGCCTCTTGAATACACAAATAAAATTATGTAAAGAACTGATAATGTCTAAAGGCTTTTGTACGTTGGATAGGTTACACACGCATTTGAATTCTATATTTATAATGATTTCTTTATTGTAATACTAGAATCCTAAGCTTTCAAATACAGTGTAATAAAAACAGCAGCTCAGTTTGACAGATCTGTATTCCGCTTGAGTTGTCCAGTCAATTACTTCCAACTCAATCCTTCTAAATCCTGATATTGATTTCCTGCTATTGGTCATGTCTACCATCCATGTTCTCAGCTGTTGGTACTCTTTTATTGTATCAATGGAGAGGTTCTACTTATTACTAGACATGTCTTTTTAAAACGTATCTAATATGAAAATACTTTCTTATTGTTTTTTAATCCATACTATATGTCCCAACAAAAGTACCATCAGCAGATCGAATATTGTTCATGTCTTACCTATTGACCTTGATTCCTACAGTTTGAATGAACATAGCTCATTAGCTTCAATATGGAGACTATCAGCAGGGATAGAGCGGAAGGCACCAAGACAGAGGCGGAAAGCGGTATTGTGAACAAAGTTCAGCAAATATGTGACAAATTTGGGGGCTGACATGTAAATAAAGCAACCATAGTCAAGCTTCGAACGGATGAGAGCTCTGTAAACTCTTAATAATACGATTTCGTCGGAACCCCAGTGAAAGTGACTGAGCGTTTTAATTATGTTTAATATCTTTAGACAGATGCCTTTGAGTTCATGGATATGGTGTTTCCAGTTAAGTCGAGAGTCGAAGGTTATTCCGAGAATTTTACATTGATTTACAGTGGGTAAGGGTGAATTATTAAAGAAAATGTGAGATGTTCTTCTTGAAAACTTGATTAGTTTGGATTTACTTTGAGATAAGGATAATCCCAGGTAAGAAGATATATCCTGTAGAAGGTTTACTTCGGTTTGAAGGAGTTTGGGAGTTTGCAAGGGGATGAGATTGATTTACCATGGCAGTAAAAAATTAGGTCATCAGCATATTGGTCATATTTTATGGGAGCAGGAAACTTGCAACAGAGCTCGTTTATAGTGAGGATGAATATAGTAGAACTTAATACTGATGCTTGAGGGACACGAGCATTTTGTGGGTGAGGCAAGGAGAGTTTGCCATTAGCAGAAACCCTGAAGATTCTACAAGTTAGGAAATTATGAATGAACGATAGAATGTTGCCATGAAGATTATATTGGGACAGTTTATTTAGTATTGCCGTTCTAGATATGGAGTCAAAGGCACCTTCAATATCAAAGATGGTTGCAACGACGTCCTGGTGATTGTTTATTGCTGAAGAGATGTTTGGAGAAGAACAAGGTTGTCGCGAGTGGATCGATGACGCCGGAAGCCGGATTGGGCATTAGAAATGATTTTTCAAGAAACCAAAGTAGTCTTCTATTGATTATTTTCTCCAGGAGTTAGCAGGTAGTGCAAGTGAGTGAAATCGGTCGGAAGGAATTGGGCGATAAGGTGGATTGCTCTGCTTTTTTTATTGGAATAATTATGGATTTGCGCCATGCGTCAGGGAACTGATTAGTATTCCAGATAAGGTTATAGATTTCAAGAAGCTTAGAGATAGATGGATTGTATAGTTTTTTGAGAAAGATGTGAGGAACATTATCAGGGCCATCGGCAGAATTTCTACAAGTAAACAATGCAGATTTCAGTTCATTTGGGATGAAAGGGGCGTTGACGGAAGCAACGTCATGAGGGTTTGACTGAAAAGTGGAGGAAGGCTGAATATGAGAATTGTGCGAGTAAATCGGCAATTGTTTGATTGTCGGAGATAACAGTATCATTTAATATTAAGGAAGAAATTTTAGTATTGGTTTTTTTGCCTTGAATTTGTGAATTTTTTTTCCAGACTTGACTGGGATTTGTATTATGATTCAGCGAGGAGGTATAGCTTTGCCATGGATTTTTTGCTTTGCTTGAATAATAATTTAGCTTTAGCTTTGAGCTGTTTGTGTAGGAGGAGGTTTTCTTGTGTTCTATTTCGTCTAAACCTGTTAAGAGCATGTTTGGACTCTCGGATGGCATTTTCGCAAGCTAAATTCCACCAAGGCAGTTTTTTGTGACTGATGTACCGATGTGAGTCTCTGCAGCGGCAAGTATGTTATCAGTAAACATTTTTAGAGTGTCATTTATGTTTGCAGAAATAGCTGAAGAGGATAAATAAGTTTGGGAGAGAGAAGTAAACTCAGACCAATTTGCGTTTTTTAAGTGCCAGAAGCTTCTAGTTATAGTTTCCTTAGTAGAATGATTGGATATAATGATAGGAAAATAGTTGCTATCATGAAGGTCATCTGAAACTTGCCAGGAAAGGGAAAGTGCAGTTTTAGGGTCACATAAGCTGAGGTCAAGAGCAGAAAAGGAGCCGGCGGAAATGTTAAAGTGAGTGTTGAGTCCAGTATTCAACAAGCAGGTTCCTGAGGAGTTTATGACGTTTTCTATAACTTTGCCTCTAGTGTAACCACGGATTGAGCCCCACATGTTGTGACGTGCATTAAAGTCACCAACAAGAATGTATGGGTGGGGGAGCTGAAATACTAGGTCGGTTAAGTCTTCTTCATTGAGGGGGTGATCAAGTGGAATGTAAATACTGCAAATGGTAAGCGTATTGGTGCACCAATTAGTTACAGCAATTGCCTCTAGATTTGAGGTTAGTGGGAAATGAGATGAGTATACATCGCTAGATACAAATATTGAAGTACCACCACTGGCTATCATACAGTTGGTACGATGATAACCTTAAAAGTTTTTTAGCTTGCACTGTTGGTTTCCTGGAGGCAGAGAAAGTTGGGGGTATGAAAACACACGATTTTCTGAATTCTTTCTAGCCGAGGATAAAATCCATTGCAGTTCCATTGAATTAGAGAGAATGGTACTAATTAAAGGGGAAATGAGGCTAATTACTGAGATAGTGTAGAGGAGTCAGTGGTGGTACCGTCATCAGAGAAAGGATAGACAGTAAGATTGTTTTGATCGGGGTGAAGTTTAAATTTAATTTTATTGGTCAGACGAGTAATGCGATTTTTCAAAGATCTTTCGTTGATATTAGAATAAATTAAGGATAGATTTTTCAGTAGGGAGGCAGTGTCGGAGATACATTTATTGGCTTTAGGTAGAGGGTCGTTGCCGCGGAAAGTATTTTCGAGGAACGCAATAAGTTGGATGCTATTAAAGGAGAAGAATTTAGGAGACTCCTCAAAAAGTTTATGTATGATAGAACGTGATTCGGGGCTTATATTGTGACAATCATCTTCCGAAAATTTGGATTTTTTGGTTCTTTTTTTTGCAGATTTTTTTGAATTAGAATTTGGGAATTCTGGAGGAGGCATTGGATTGGGATTAGCGAGAGGAGTATTGGAAGGTGATATAGACTGCGGAGAGTCAAGAGTGCTATCTTAATCGGGGTTGTTTTTCGCCAGGTACAGGGGAGGAGGGAGCGAGTGGCACTTGAGAGGGCAATTCGGGATTGTCTGACAAGGTATCAGTAGTATCTGGGTCAGCTAAAGTAGAGGGTTCAAGATTGACGGAAGTATTTAATAGGAGAGGAAGGTCGTGGGAAGTATTGGGACATGATTCAGCGGTATGTCCAGCCTGTTTGCAAAGAAAGCATTCAAGTTTATCAGTATAAATGAATATTATGTGTGATGTATTTTCATGCGTAATGAAAATCGAAGTTTGCAGTGAGAAATCATTACTGGTGGGAACGTAAGTTATACGGCGGAAGCTCAGGACATGTGCATATTCGTCATCAGGCGAGCCACATTTGACGTATGAAATAGTGGAGGTAAGTGTTAATCCTTGGTCATACAGGGCTTTTTCAATAACGGAATGCGGAATAGAAGGACTGACATTGGAAATAAGGATTCTTTTGGTGGGGGAAATAAGCCGACGAATAGGAATGACATTGGAATTAACCAAGATGTTTTGATTCTATTTTAGAAGGTCGTCGACTTGAGTGGTAGATGATAAATAGATACATATGCGGCCATGAGAGATTCTGGAAGCGAAATGTACGTTTTTGCTATTGCTTTGATATAATCGAATAGTACAGTGTTGGGGATAGAAGGCATAATGATGGCTTGATCTCGAGATGGTACCTGTGGAGGAGGTAGTCTTGCTAAAGTAGCCGCGGCATATGTTATGGGTGTTGAAGGGGTATTTGTGTTTATCGAGATAGATTGTTTAATTGGGGTTGAACACGTGGTGGTATTTGAGAGCAGTGATTGTGAGGAGAGGTTTGACATATTGATGTGATCATGGATACCAAAATCACAAACAATAGTTGGAAATAGAAATAAAAAGAGATTTATAAGTAAATCTCAGCTCAGATGACAGTCTGTAACTCGGTGACTGGCCTATTTATTTCCAACACAAATAAGTAAATTTCAAGAATATTTACCAATTTTGCTGAAAAACAGCACTTTTACAAGTTTTATTATCACATTTTAATAATGACAAAAAAGACGTTTTTAATTTGCTATGATATTGACGACTTAACGATCCAAACCTAATGAGTTCTGACTCGTGAATGGCTTAGTTAATATTTTAAATTATTCCGAATGAATATTGTATATGGATGCCCAGGTAAAAGACGTACGTCAAATTTTCAGTCAAAAAGTATTGTTGTTTATATTCCAAAGTAAAATAAAATTGGTACATCATGAACATTCTTACAATACTAGGAGATATGAGGGGATCGTTTTACCACGCAGTGGAAAAACTATTGGTCAAAGAAATGCTAACTATACAGCAGCAAGAATTTATGTGTTGTTACCTGATAATATAAAAAGTTCAAAAAGTTACAATGTATTTAAAAAGCGAATTAAGAAGTGGATTATGGAAACAGATAGACAGATCCAAACCTAATGAGTTCTGACTCGTGAATGGCTTAGTTAATATTTTAAATTATTCCGAATGAATATTGTATATGGATGCCCAGGTAAAAGACGTACGTCAAATTTTCAGTCAAAAAGTATTGTTGTTTATATTCCAAAGTAAAATAAAATTGGTACATCATGAATATTCTTACAATACTAGGAGATATGAGGGGATCGTTTTCCCACGCAGTGGAAAAACTATTGGTCAAAGAAATGCTAACTATATAGCAGCAAGAATTTATGTGTTGTTACCTGATAATATAAAAAGTTCAAAAAGTTACAATGTATTTAAAAAGCGAATTAAGAAGTGGATTATGGAAACAGATAGACAGTTCTTTAGCAATATATTAAATCAAACTTTATCATAATTAACAGTATCCATTCCGGCAGTTTATGTGTCTAACAATTGATATGGTACCCCCTAAAAATTTACTATGAAACTTGACAATTTACTGGATTTAACTTATTACCGGATTGGACAACTTACTGGACTTGACAATTTACTGGATTTGACAAAAAACTGATTTGTTTATGTTTTCCGGTCAGAATACAAGTAGTAATAATAACTACTTCAGTGACCTAAACTGTTTATTCAATTTAGTGTAATTATTTCCTATGTATTAGTGTATCGTTTTATGTATTATTGTATCTATCTTATTGAATAAAAATTATTATTAATGAATGTTTTAATATAAGATAGGGGAGAGTGGCCCAAAATGATCCCCCTAAGCTAGAAATGCCTGTAAAATGTAAAGTATAAAAGAGAACTTCAAATATATTTTTTGGGATGTCAGTAGACTGTACTTAAATATTGCATGACTAATTTTTTGATATAACATGTAAGG
This sequence comes from Galeruca laticollis, assembly GCA_963921935.1. Classification (NCBI taxonomy): domain Eukaryota; kingdom Metazoa; phylum Arthropoda; class Insecta; order Coleoptera; family Chrysomelidae; genus Galeruca; species Galeruca laticollis. Next base: position 108,747,187 of record OY998181.1, read on the forward strand.
AATGTTTTGAATGCAGTAGTGTAGATGTTTGCAAAAGACCGTTTTACCCTGATGGTTTGGAAAAAATGAGATCCTATAGCAGGGCAAAATGATCCCTAGGTACGGCAAAATGTTTCCCGTTCTAGAGGCATTTTAGCGTTTTTTTGTAATAAAACAACTAATTAACTACTACCAAAACTACTTTATTTAGCTAAGCCAAAAGACATTTAGTAAAAATAAACAAAACTGCTTGTGATAAAACAAGTATAAAATATCAAAAAAACGACAAAATACCAAAAATCTGAATTTAGGCAAACGCCAAGCAACTTGACATTACAGGCAATCTACTAACTGTTTACGCACATTCTTCACCTTGGAACTGTCAATACACTAGTCACAGCAATATGGATCACAGTGATTTTCATCGATTCCCTCGCACTCATCATGTGCCCAACCTTAGCACTGCGCCCACCCTTCTCCTGAACAAGACTGTAGAAATGTTTCGGTACAAGTAAAACATTCTGTGTCATCTTCCACTTCGGATTATTCGTCATCGGATTACTCGTCATTTTTGTCCTGTTTTCTTCTTTTGTTATTCTTATATTTTGTCACACTTCGCCTTTTATTTTTTTGTATGGAACTTTTTTGCCAATTTATTGTTGTTCTTTGAACCTTTTTTTTCGGCCTGTTTTTCCTTCTTCAATTAATCCTCTATCAATTGAACTTTATACGGAGTGATTGTCAAAACTACTGTGCATCCAGACTTCCTTGGTTTTGAACTACGTTGTTCTTGTGCCATTTTAGGGAGTAGATGAATATCATTTGACAGAACGTTAAACCCACTTGATGCCTTCTATGTCGAGGGTTCATTAACCGAAGCTAAGAATTGAGTAACAGTTGTTGGTAAGGCATCATTTTGGTTGTTGCTACAACTGTTTTTTTCATTGGCTTCATCATTCTGCCCATGGAACATATTATTTTCATTATTGACTTCTTCATTCTGTACATGGAAATCTTCATTTTGTTCATAGACCGCATCATTTTCATCGTTGTCATTCTGAGGTTTGTTTTGCTCAGTCACTTCGGCAGCTGCAAAATCAATGTCAGTGAAAAGATCGGGGTCGTATGGAAAAATTCCAGTCTTCATGAATTCGTTAATTGCGTTAAGCGGTGTGCAGACCTACATGTAAGACTCGTTGAAGATTTGTGAGATTTGGTAAACGGTTACAACTCTTCCCGAGTGATTAGTGGGCCATTTTTCCAATGCTTTATCGTGATAGTGATTAAGCGGGTACATAAAACTCACGTCTTACGGCTGAAACGTGTGAGTGGTGTGTGGCGGTAGACATAAAATGGTCACAAAATTACTTCTAGCCTTTCCGATAACCATTAAATTTTTTGTGTGTGAAAGATGGTCATCGAAAGTTAGAAGTGCAGGACCCTCTTTTGAAGGCTTAACAAAGGAAATAAAATGGTCAAACCACACTGAAAAAATCTCAAGATTCATCCAACCAGAGTCGTTGCAATAAAATGCTGTTCCCTGTGTTGCACCGTCTTTCAACTCTTCTTTTATTCGCTTACGAGCAAAAATAATCCTAGGGGGAACGTAAGTACCAGATGCAGACATACAAATTACGCCAGTATTGGACACACCTCGTTCTGCGGATACAACCCTGCCAACTTGTTTTCTACCTCTTTGAGCTACAATTTTACAATTTTTACGTGTGACCGTACTCAAAGATGTTTCATCAACATAATAGATCTTGTCATACACCGCCTTTAGTAACGTGAAAAATTTGGTCACGAGAGACCGGTTAAAAGCATTAGCCGCTGATGTTGACTCAGTTGATCTTAGTGCAAGTTCAGGACGCCTCTTGTGAAAACCTCTCAACCAACCTTTGCCAGCTAGACATGTTTTCTTGGGAAAGGGATGATCAATATTATTTTGATCTGCAAGCTGATATACAATCGATCTTTACATATTTTGTGGTGAGACCGTACATTCTTCTTTCCATGTCGAGTATATGCGCAACCAATTTCTCCTCCTGTTCCTCAGCGAAAACCATTCTTTTGCTTCCCAGTTTCTTAACGGCATTAACAACTAACTTGTTCGTTCCTTTACAGCGTGTCTTTAAACTCATCAACGGAACTCGAAAGTTTCTGGCCGCAGTTTTATAACATAAGCCACGACGGACCTTTTCAATTGCTTGTCGCATATTATCTTCGTCACTTAACTGCCTCTGCGGCAAAAGAAAAACAATGAAACGATTTAATATTTGTTAAAAATAAAATCGAGCGGGAGAAACGATCACAGGGATCATTTTACCCTGAAAGTGTATATATTGCATTAGGTCCTGGTAACTTAATATTTTCCTTAACTCGTCAAATTGTAGGAAAAACTATGTGTTTTCATATAATATATTGCAACTTAATGTTTCTATTACTATAAAAACACTGCTACAATAGTTTAAAAGCACTTACCTTAGATCAGACAGTATTAAAAACACGTTTTCGCAAATATTTTTATAAAACTACCTTATCTCGTTCACTTTCCATGGTCAACTGAATATAGCGACTCGACTGATCGTAGTCACGTACTCTACCCACTGAGGGCAGGAGCGGCATTAAAAATAAATGGGGGGGATCATTATGCCCGCAGGGATCATGTTGGGCCCCTCACCCCTATTTTCGGTAAAAAATAATCCTTTTGCGTCCCATCATAGTCCCTTTAAACTCGATACTTGCAGTTAAAAGTTGTTTGGTTATTGGTTTTTAGATCCAAGATGAATATTCTCTAGTGCTAACTGTTACGGACGGACATCTTGGTTACGGTAATTATGTTACCCAAAGTTTACTATTGTTAGTCGAAGACGTTAACGACAACGTACCAGTTTTCAAGAGTTACCAACCAACGATCACAGTACCTGAAGATCTTAAACCTAGTACAATTATTACTCTAGAAGCCACTGATGCGGACGAAGGGGCTTACGGACAAGTTATCTATTTTTTAGAAACTGTAGATGAAGATCAAGACTTATTTGCTATGAATACTGTAGGGGAAAGAGCTGTACTACGTTTGAAAGGTAAGTTGGTCAAGTTAATATTAGGGAATTATCCGTTATCCATAATTATTTGAATATGTAAAAATCGCTTCACAGTTCATTACTCTAATTTCTTGAAAATTATGTACAGTCTAATCCTGTTTTATCGCCGACTGAAAAATGCTTTCCCTCCCATCACCCTCCAAAACCAACAGATTAGACAACAACCCAATGTAAAGTACATGCAGCAAATTAAAATGCAAAGCTCATTGCACCAATATAAATAAATGTACCATTACTCATTCCTGTCATTTCCATTCCCTATCATACAAAAATCGAGGAATAAACATCGAAAATGTCAGCATGCAGACCTATGTTAGAATATGCAAGTATCATTCTTCTGAACACACGGTTTTATACCAGACATATACCGCAGATCGCAAGTAGTGTATGGGCCACCTTAGCGTAGCAACATTTTTATCGACCTTGGAAACTTCTTATCTCTCTTTTGATGTTCCCCAAGATATAATACGACAGGTGAGTGAATGTCGTATAGGTAAGAAAGGTAAGAAAACCACACTACTTTACTTTCGGTGAAGTTGTTTCGGCGACCCCCACCCCTTCTCGCACGCATTTCTGCGATAGCATAAATACCGGAAGTAACATTTTTAACGCTTAGTATTCGATTTTCGCTGAAAGTGTTAACATGGCAAGCTCCAAAATATTTAGTGTTTCCTAACTTTACGGCAGGAAGGTCAAACCGACCGATGAGAGATTTGGATTGTGGCTCCTGTTGGAAAATTTGGAAGGTAACAATATGGTTACAGATATTGGAAATATTAGTTACACAGAAGGCGAACACACACTGGGAGATGGACTTATACGAACTACAGAACCATTTTGCGACAACATAATACTTGTAAAGGTATGCGGCTTAGAGGACTGCGATGGAAATTCTAAACTTGTTAAAAAATAAATATGTGGCTCTTTTAATAGTTATATACGTGGAAAGTTTGGCGAATTGGTTTCTGGAAAACATAGAGGTAAAGATAAGCTGCCTTTCCTCTTACTAAGTAACAACGCGCATGCCATTGGAACAAGACAAATAATCGGAGAAGATTTAGTAATTATTAAAAGGAAACATAAAGAACCTGTGTACATTCCATACAAAGTAGAATTGGCGCACGTTAAACTCGACAGGCTACTTAAAGAAATACCAAATTTATTGTAGCAGCTCCGGAAGGAAGATTACTACGTAATGGACTTGGACATAACGCAGGATTTTGCAGGAGTTTTTAACAAAGAGGAAATGATTAATTATTTAACCAACAACTTTAACTTTTGCATCCAAGAAGAGTACAAAGAAAGGGGCAACGCTATTGTTAACAATGATAAAACAGTTGGTATAGATTGCCTTACCTGGCTCACATCTAACGCAGGGGTTAAAATATACAACAAATTTATTTTGTCAAGTAACCAGTCCTGGAGTTAGCAAGAGCAATGGAAACCATATTATAGATTTCGTCAACTGCCCAGACACAAGATTGAAGGAAACTTTCTCTTCTGCATTGGCTAAGGAGCATGGCATTACTAGATTAGAAGCTACGATATATAACTACTCAATTGGAAATTCCCATGGAGAAGGCTACAGTCCTCTACACGATTGTATAACTCTGCTACAAGATAGTAAGTTGTACTTCCAAAATTCTCCGATATACTCTGTTTCTAACCTACGAAAACTTGTGTTGTGGGGTGCGTCATCTGTCACGTGTGTCAATCGCCATATATCATCTGTATAGCAAACCCTAAGAAAACTTGTGTTCTGTGTCACCTATCTACCTTCTTGTCTTCTGTGGTGTGTGAGTGTTTGCTAACCTTGTTTATATATAACGCTACGCTATAGTTGTTCAATGAAGAGTAATTCAGGGAGTTGGCTCATAGAGGGGGTTTTGGTTTTAAAGTGCCCATTCATAAAATCAATTCAAATTTTACTATAAATACGTTTCGCGCGAATCAAGAAAGACAACGTTTGTCTCTTCCAATTCGCCAAACTTTCCACGTATAGAACTATTAAAAGAGCCACATATTTCTTTTTTAACAAGTTTAGAATTTCCTTCGCAGTCCTCAAGCCGCATGTCTTTACAAGTATTATGTTGTCGCAAAATGGTTCTGTAATTCGTATAAGTCCATCACCCAGTGGGTGTTCGCCTTCTGTGTAATTAATATTTCCAATATCTGTAACCATATTGTTACCTTCCAATCCAAATCTCTCATCGGTCGGTTTGACCTTCCTGCCGTAAAGTTGGGAAACACAAAATATTTTGGAGCTTGCCATGCTAAAAAATCGAATACTAAGCGTTAAAAATGTTACTTCCTGTATTTATGCTATTGCAGAAACGCGTGCGAGAAGGGGTGGGGGTCGCCGAAACAGCTTCGCCGAAAGTAAAGTAATGTGATTTTCTTACCTATATGACATATAGATCGTATTGCTCTTATGGCATTTTTGTACATCCTGTATATTGATCGAACGTCGTAGTGACCTAATACCGTTTGTTCGACTTAAATGCGACCAATAATGGCAGAGTGCCCTTATGGCATCGTCGACACCCTGTATATTGATCGAACGTCGTAGAGACCTAACACCGTTTGTTTGACTTCAATCCGACCAATAGTAGCAGAGTGCGCTATCTTTATGTCGACACCCCGTATATTGATCGTCGACACACCTCCGTGATCGGCCGTATCGTCACCCTCCCCCAGCGCTTCATACCCGCCACGACAATTTGAATCACTTTATGTCGACACCCCCTCCCCAGCGCCATCACGCCTTTTTGACATGTCGACACCCCCGTGACCGGCCGTGAACGTCACCCTCCCCAGCCAACCAGCGTCACCAGAAAAACCCCGACCAATAATAGCAGAGTGTCCATATGGCATTTTTGTACATCATGTATATAATTATGTCACCCCCACCCCCCTTATAATTACATCGTTCGACCTTCAAACACCTGACATTCACTCACCTGTCGTATTATCTCTTGGGGAACATCAAAAGAGAGATAAGAAGTTTCCAAGGTCGACAAAAATTTTCCCACGCTAAGGTGGCCCATACACTACTACATTATCGACTGACTGAGAAGGGGTGACGTCATCAGTGGATGCGCACAAGACCTCATGATTGACACATGCGCAGATCGAATTGAGTCAAAAATTACCACGATGGATCTTGGCGATTTCCCATGTTATTTTACATAAGAAATGGTCTAGAACCGGCATTGTTCCTTTACTGTCGCAGAAACATCCTCAAATCCGAAAATCAGCCATCCAACGAATACACTACATAATTCTCTAAATTAGTTGATATATAAACGAACGAAAATCATACCATTAAATGAACGCATACAAAAACAGGCAGAAAAATTTGCAAAAAACGAATACAGAACACTCCTTATGACCAAATACTGTACCACCAGAGAAAACAGAATATCAAGATGATAATTTCCAGAGAAGATAGTGTGGGAAAGAATACAAGAACTATCAGAGCGAATTTATTATTTAGATTTACTACTTAAGTATTAACATGTATTTATATAACATAAGATATGTAAATAGGCAGAAGTACCACAATCCATAGCCCTTTGTAAGAAATTACAATAAACATCATTATTATTATTCTGGTCTCTGAAATTATATGCAACTTTTCTGATTCATATTTGCTCACCTCGATTATTATTGCAATAAACATCATTATTATTATTCTGGCATGTGAAATTATATGCAACTTTTCTGATTCACATTTGTTCACTTCGATTATTATTATTCTTGGTCCCATCGATTTATTTATGCTCCCAATTTTCAGACTTCTTATCAGTGAATGTATTATAGGTTCACTAGACTATGAGAAACAAACCGTACACCAGCTCAAAATATTGGCAATCGATAGAGCAAAAGAAGGAAGAGTGAACACTGGCACTGCGGCTATTTTGATTAAAGTAGAAGATGTTGAAGACCAACCACCAGAGTTTGTCAGAATATCACCATTTGTTAAAATAGAAGAGAATAGCCCGATTGGAACCTCAGTTTCCAGAGGTAAGATTTGATTCCCATGGGCCTTAATTAAGAATATAATTAGTGTAAAGGAGAAAATAAGAGAAATGAGGATAAGAATGTATCCTCTAATTTCTGTAAATAAATATTATAAATACTTTTTCAGTGGTAGCTGTTGACGGAGATCGTGGTATTAACAATTCAATCGAGTACTATTTGAATTCAAACGGTTTGGATAAAATAAGTGATATATTTTCCATCGAAAGAAATACCGGAGTGGTTTTTACAACAAAAGTTTTAGACCGAGAAGCTTTACCTGGGGAATCAGGAACGTATATTCTCCAAATCACAGTAAGACACAATCTACAAATTAAAATTTTGACGTGTAGATATTTGTAGACATAATTTTAAAGAACGAATTATTTTGTAGGCAAAAGAAATTGGTAGTAGTATAGTTCCAGTACCGATGACTTCTACTGAAATGACTATAATGATAACAGATGTAAACGACGAAAAACCAACATTTAAAAATAGTTATTACGAATGCGAAATCGCAGAAAATTCGCCAATGAATACGCCGTTAACTTTTTTAGGAAACGTTTCACCTGAAGTTTATGATTACGATCAGGTAGGATATTACTCAACGAGCATATAAGGTTAGCTATTATTCACTAATATTAAGTGTACAACTCGAGCAGGAGGCGAGTGTTGTAAATCAACTGAATGAATTATAGCTACCATTATATGCGAGTACTTTGTCCACGACTGACAAATAAATTTTACTAGAATTTCTACACAAAAATTATTTGATGAAAATATCACCTATAACTATTTAATTGAGTATCATATTAAATATTAGTATAATATTTAGGCATACGCATTATCTTAGTTACATAAAACCTAAAATCTAATATATACTATGGTAACAGTGTAAATGATATTCTCAAGTTTAGACAAACGTGCTTTTGTTAGAGAGGTTTAGGAAATCTGCTAACATATCCCTCAGGCATTGATGTTTTAGCGCCTGGGGGAGCTTGGACCCGCCGTTAGGATATATCCTCGTGAAAAAAAGGAATATTGCCTAATTTTCTGCATTAGCCTGGACTCTTAACTCCAGTTTGTCTTTTGTGCTTATCATATGAGTAATAAAATTTGTTGCCTTATTCCACCCATTTTCACATTCGAGCAGCTTATCAACGACGTTGTTTGCACTAATTTCTCCTAAGTATGACAAGAGTTCTTAACGCTTCACTGCCCATTGTAGTTATTCACACGCAGTGGGATTTGGGTCATTCACAGCCGCCCCGCAGAATATACAACTTTCATCTCTCTTTTTGTAATTTTAAAAGTGTACGTGCTGAAATTTCCGTGGCCTGAGAGGAACTAGGTAAGATGGTAGGATACTCTCCCCCATTTCCTATTCTGCCAACGCCGATTATCCCGGACACCGCGTCTGTGCCGCTCTCCCACTCTTCCTGCCATTGCTCCAGAGTACACTCCATTTGTTTTTGGTTAGAGGAAAGTGTACCAGCCATGTGGATGATTCTCCTCCTCTCTTCCGCCAAAATATGCAGTGGGATGAGGCCAGCAATAATCATTGCAGATACATCTGAAACGGTGCAATAAGCGGAACACACTCTAAGCGCAATGCTTCGCTTTGTCTTTATAAGTCTTCTTATTAGCTTCTAAATATGTCTTGAGGGCCCAAATTTACGCACCGTATTGGATTACACTTTGACACACCATCGCCAGAATTCGCCGCTTCGGCGTAAATGGTCCTCCTATATTTAGTAAAAAGCAATTTAAAGCCTTTATTGTTTTCTGCCTTCAGACAGGTTTCCCGTATGTGGTTTGTCATATTTAGCCTTATAAACAGGTGGAATCCCAAATATTTAACATATTTAACGGATCACTGGAGTTTTATTTCTTGATTTGCATTTTAAATGTTATCGCATCGGTGGAATTGTTTCGTTTTTTAGGAGCGATCTCTAGCTGGTGTTGAGTCAAACAATGAAATACAATATCGAGAGTATGGTTTGTCTTAGCACTCATTTGGTTAATGCATTTTCGGGTATTTGACTTATGCGTCTCTTTACAAACTGAGCAAAAAGTTTCATATTTATATTCTTTTGATGGATATCCTTCCTTTCCACAGTTATAGCAGCAATTTTTGCGATCAGGACCGTTATACTCTTCAATGTGGGGATTGTATAACCAACACCTTTTGCTTCAATTGACAATCACTCTCGGTTCGATCTTGCAATTCGATAGCCCAATACGAATATACATATTCTGGGTTAATTCGCGGGCCTTGTCTTCCGATACAGATATTGTGACTACCAAAGTGTTGCCAGCACTCGGCCGAAGATATCCAATAGAGCAGCTCTCCTTAATCTTTAATCTGCTCTCCAACCTTTCGCTCTATTGCCTCAGCCACACCTTCTACTGTGGCTGTTGCATCAATCCCACGAATGTGGAAAGTTTTCTTTTTATTCCAATAAGTACCTCTCGTGATCAGTTTCATATTGATGGATTCCACTACTGCTTTTACGGAATTCATCGCTTCTTGGTCCTTGTCTATGGTTATTACAACACTGCTGTCCTTGGTTTCTCTGATCTATCTTATGCTTTCAGCATCTTTTGTATTTTTAACAGCTTCCTTTATGTTCTTTAGAGCTTGTAGGTAAGTATTATTATGCTTGTTGACTATAAGGGCGTATGATGTTGGTTGGCATTTATTTGTCATTGGCTGAACACTTTCCGTTTCCTGTTTCTTCTTAGTGGTATATATGAAGGCGTCTATACCCGAGCCATGAAAGACACACTCACCGAGTTTCATAAACTTCATCAGTGTCAGATTGTTAACATGCTGTAGTGCAGCCTGACCGTCTTCCATTGTGTTATCTCTGACAGCCCTTAGGGGAATACCAAAATCACTCAAAATTTGGGATAATTTTATGATTTTCTAAATGAGTGAAGTCAGCTGAGTGTACCAGAGAAAAACAATTATAGAAAGGATACCAATTTTTTATTTTGGTACAAGAATTTATTGTTAGCAGAGCGCTTTCGGTTCAATGATAAACCATCATCAGTGCCCCATAGTCAGGGTGTACACCAAATCCTCATAATTAGAAGAAACATAAAATGAATTAAAATATAGTGCTTGAAACACAGTCACTATCTAATTAAAATAATAATAAAAAGCACACACAACCCATTGTACAATGAATGAATCCCTAAAAAATGGTATACATTTTTTAACTCAATCCAACGTTTCTGAATCAGCTGTGTGACATTTTACAATTGTCTATATTGTAATTCATCTTATGTTTCTTCTAATTGTGAGGGTTTGGTGTACATCCTGACCATGGGCACTGATTATGGTTTATCATTGAACCTAAAGCGCTCTGCTAACAGTAAATTCTTGTATCAAAATACAAATTTGGTTTCTTTTCTATAATTATGGTTTTCTGACTGATTGTGTCTTGCCATTGGTCTGTCTTGAGTATTGTGACGTGCTCGATCACAGTTAACTTTTAATTGGTGTCAACAATGTCTAGAAACCTATATTTGTGTCGGTTTTGTATTACTAAAGTCATATTCGGATCACTAGGCTCTACTATTACCACTTTCATTATCACCGTCTTTGCCTCCAAGGGATCACCGACAATCACTTCCGTGGTACTGTATGCCTCATCACTCCAGTCCATATTGATTATGTTCTTGCACTCACAGTGGTCTGAAACTGTCTCTAGTGATCTAATTATTTTAGGCTCGTTTGCCGAAATTGTTTGAGTTTCTTGTTCCTTGTTTTCGGTATTTTCACAGCTACATGTTGGGCGCTAACTTTTTCAACGTCCATTTTTCCAAACAAAAATTGAAGCTTTTGGATGCTGGCGACCAAAACTCTTCGAGTGTTGTGGTTTACATTCGCTATTTTCACTAAATTTTGCAATCTCAGCTTTGACTTTTAGGATCCACTTACATATTATATCATATGCATTTTTTATTTTTAAAAGTGGTGGATTTTCTTGCGCGTCTTCTAGGCTACCTTTCCTGAATGTTATGAGTTCTGATTCCTTCGAGCTCTCTAAGTTATCACTTAATGGAAATCTCCACGATAAGGTTCGCTGCTCCGGTTAGACAAACGTCCTGAACGTGACGTCATTCAGTAAATAATGGACCATTATTCACTAGTAAATTAGATATGATTATACTTTAGGAAGCACATCTATAATGAATGTTTTATTATACAGTCGTAAAAAAAATATTACTTGATAGTTTTCTACTTAACCGTTTCTTCCTTATTAGCATTAGAAAAATGTCAAAACTTTCATAGTATATAGGATAGTATGGAAGAAAATATCTATAATTAATACGAAGATCACTTGCCATACGGCACAAAATAGTAATGGAAATATAGAGGAGAGTCGGTAATTTGGGACCCCCAATTGCTTTTTGCATTGTTACTACCGTTCGGATGTACCCTAAATTTAAATAAAAACAAAAATGGACTCCTACATCCTTTTGAAATAACTAGTTTAAGTCTTAGATATATCAGAAATATGTTTGGTTTGATTTGCCCACTTTGTCAAAAAGTTGACATAAAATGCTCTATATTCGGACCACCCATATTTCGAACCACCTACCCCATATTTCAGACCTAAAAACGATTACATCGATGTTATCGGTGTTTTCAGTTTTGCTCCTTTCTACTCTAGCCTTTTTAGCCAGTGATTCCTCTAAGTCTACTTTATAAGGTGCTGGCTTACAGGGTTTACGACCCCTTCCAGAAGATTTTTTCACCAATTTTGGTACAAGGATCATCTGAAAGAGACTTAAACATTTTAGAAGAATTTGAATGAGAACCTGTTGGTGTGGACGTCAAAGCTGTGTCAAAAGCTGGTGCTGACGAAGTACTTGGTATGGGTAAATTTACATACCCTGTTCAGACGCGTGTTGTTGAGGAGAACGGACCAATTGATATGTCTAACACTTGTAAGAAAATTACTAGAATATATAGTATATTAAAGTTTAAGTGGATAAAGAGGTCTTTCAAACACGCGTAATTTTGCTCGAAATAGAGCAAGTGTTTGAAAGACCAATTATCCACGAATACTTTACGCTATTTTTTTTATTGGTGCACTTTGAAATCATGAGATATTATTATTATATTATTACTACAAAAAATGGAAGTCTGTTCTCGATGCCCAGCCAAGTTTCATTTCATAAAAGTCAGCCCTCGATGCCCAGCCAAGTTTCGTGAAAGTCCATCCTAAATAGTACTTACTTACTAACATACGTGTCTACTAATTTAGTTGCCGAGAGATACTTGAGCGGAAATAAAACACTTGCGTTACTTCAGTAAGGTACTGAGATACAACTGAACTGAATCGATTCACTAGAAGAAACATTCAAGACTGTCGTTTGAGATGAGATATTTTTCAGAAGAAGACTGGTAAGCTTACTAGAAATACGGAAATCCAATTTTTCTGGAATTCCTAAAATCGGTCATGCGTGCAAATTATAGAGGAAATATTCAATAGATATTTACTACCCAAAATCTTTTTCAGATAATGACATCAATAAAATCAAATAGATATTTTTACAAATGGCTTATTGAAATTTTTATTAGTAAGGATATTTTTCGACCATAAAAGTTTCAAACGGAAGAATTTAAAATGCATAACAAAAGTTATTCAGCGCGGACAATAGTTTTCGGAATACAAAACATTCATTCAGAACAAATATTTTGTAAAGTCTATTCAACATAGAATTTTAAAGTTCGAATAATTTTTTCGAACACATACTTCTCACATCTACCATGGCAGTCCCTTCGAATAAAAATGAAATTGTAATTTATAACTAATGAGCAACTGTGTGTAATGTTTATAATACAAAGCTTTCATAACAAAATGCAGTTTTCTCCCTCCCTATGAAGGACGTGCTTACACGTGATTCCGGTATACTTTTACATCCTTCTGTGCGTGTATTGGGATAACTCGTTTCATTTTTATTAGACTATAACTATCTGGAAATTTAAATATTATAAATCATTAATGTTTTTTTAGGGAGTTAATGGTACATTTTCTTTATACGTGAAAGGTGGTAACGATGCTTTTGATGTAACTCCCAATAAAGTTGTGAACGAAGCTACATTTATTATTAGAGTCAAAAATAGCAGTTTGCTCGATTACGAACGTACCAAAAGATTCAATTTAACCTTAGGCGCCAAGGAAATTGTTAAACGTAACCCGAAATTCAGTGAGGTGGCTGTCACAGTCAATCTGTTGGATAGGAATGATAATTTCCCGGAGTTTTCGAAAAGTTTGTATGAAGTTTCGGTGCTGGAAAATTGCGAAATCGGTACTACTGTAGCTTGGATACAAGCTTTCGATGACGATTCTGGAAAATTTGGAACTAAAGGAATTAGATATACCAACCTAGCTGGTAGTATAGATCATATGTAAGTTTTTAATTGTTTATTACATTTGTATTCAATTTTATATTATTATATATTCCTAGCTACTAATTGGAAAAGAATGATGAATAAATGAACATTAATTTGCTTATTTCTCAAATATTTAAAAACATAATTTACTCTATATGTTGTATCTTGTATGAAAAATTCATTGTTGTGGTCCTCAATCCGTTATTCTTTTCTAAATTGTTTTTGGAGGAATTCATAAAAAAAATGAAATTGCCATAGTGCACAATGAAATGTTACGAACCGATCCATTATTTTGAGAATTTGTAAGCACTCATTTTAGATTGACAAACTAAATCTACTATAAAGCAAATGTCAAAACAAAACACTGCTGCCAGTTTAATCATTTGAACGGTTAAAAAATACTTGTTTTGTTTATGTTTGTTTCTTTACGCAAGCAGTTTTTTTCTCAATTTATATTTTGTTGTTAGTCCTCCTCCTAGAACTCCCAGTAGATGATTTACCAAAAACCAGGTAATTTCGAGAAGAACTTCTCAGTATTGCTGAGTCATATTTCACTGAATCAAAAAACATACCGTAACCTGGTAAACGGATGCTTCCAAAAGCGTAATAGGAACGGAGATATGGGCAAGAACTAAATACTCCGAATCAATAGGAAGCCACCCTATCACCTTCCAAGCGGAAGTTCTAGCCAATGGAAGATGTGCACAAATCAATTTAAATAGGACCTATAGGAAAAGAGATATACTGATCTTATCCGACAGTCCAGCGGCCATAAGAACCTTCAACTCACAAATAGTCAAGTTGAAGTTGGTCATGGAATGTCTAGAGATTCTAAATAAACTAGGCAAAGAAAAGTTCTCCTAATCTGGGTGCACACAGGGGTATACAGGGAAACGATAAAGCCACCAAATTTGGCAAAAAGTGGGCTACAACCTCTTTCACCGGATCAGAATCGTTCTGTTTCCTAGGACGTAATCACCTAAAAGCTGAACTGAAGAAAATAGAAAACCTCACTCGAATAGGAGTATATATTCGTTAGTTGTAGTTTATCTTCACGTATTCCACATATATTTTCCACTATGATGAAATCCCCCTAGAGCTAGAGAACTTTTTAATGAGAAATTTGTTTTTATTATTGTGAATTATCTTTTAAGATTGATTATTGTTTTCAGGTTAAGTTTACATCCAACTACAGGCATAATAACCGTAAAAGTAGAGGGAGGTCCGAATTGGGACAGGGAGAAGATCTCTAGACATTTTCTAACAGTAGAAGCTAGAGATGATATGGGTTTCGGAAATCGAAATTCCGTACAATTAATAATAAATATCGAAGACGTCAATGATAATGCTCCTTTGTTCACTCAAAGTAAATATGAGGCTAGACTGATGGAGAATAAATTAGAATTCGAACAAAATTTGAAAGTTGAAGCTCGAGACGCGGATTTGAATGGTAAAATAACAATTTTGATACGAAATTAATTTTTTAAGACTATTTCATATAATACCAAACAAAATATAGATAATCTGATCATAAAAAGATACTTTCTAAGTGGCTTCCGTTAATAACCATAAGACGATAGATGTAAAGAGGCGAGTGACGAATACAAATGCGCACATTTCCTAGTTGGGAGCAAAGTAATGCGACAATAAGCGCTGTTACACCCGATAAGAACGAACCAATCATAGATAACTTTTATATGAACCAATCAAACTTATTTGGTCGATTTTTCAGACCTAAATTTTCAAGAAGAACCAAAATTTTATTATATGGTATCAATACAAATGGTGTCAAAAAAATAATATATTTTCCATAATTTTTTTTATCAGTAGTTTCAATATTATTTTCCCTCAATTTAATTAGTTTCTCTCTCCATAAACATTCCTGGTTTGGTTGATGGTATGGACATTAGTAACCCTTGTGCTTTTATTACGTTGCATATCACACCATATTTTCAATGAAGAATGTTCATTGTTTGGGACAGAAAAAATAAAACACATGGGCACAGGTTAACACGACAAAAGATAGTAAAAAAATGGACGAAGTTGTTCCTCCTATATCAGCGTCATTGTGCGATGTAATTCTTTCTACTCACAGATCTCTTTGCATGATAATCTACCTTAGCGACCATCATCGCTTGTACCTCTACTCCACTATGGGGTCAACCTAATGCCGGGTTCCCATTACGTCGTTGTTTGCTCGAGAAGGCTACTCTTTTCCCGCCTGACACATGACCGGCGTAATGAACTTGTGTCTTTACGATCATCTTCTGTTCCCTGGGTCGTAACCAAAAGGAAGGGGAATGATACTTAAACACAGTACAAAGATTTTTTAATAACGACGTTATCTCTAGAAGTCTCATTTACGACTCTCTCGGTCTCGGTAGTATTCACTCTAACAAGCCGGAGTAAGCACGACTGGTTTTTACAAGCGCGCATACTATACCCTATTTTTAAACTAGGACTGATTTGAATTTATGTTGGCAATTCTGATTGGTCAAATCGCAGCCGGTTTTACACATCACTTTTGACATATATTATGATTGATAATTGTATAAATTGTAAACAAATAGTGTTCACTTTGTTCTTTCTTGCGTTCTTGTTATTGTTTTATTGAAATATAAAAACAGTTCTTGTCAGGACTAGTTTTTAAACGGACTCAAATAATATTCCAAGTACTAGCAGACATCATTCGCCCGCCAAAAAAGGAGCTCTGTAATTTTAGGCCAATTATCGTCTACAAAGAAGCAAAACATTGTAAATTTGTATAAACAAATCTCAGAAGATAAACCAGAGATAAATTTGAATGCCATTGTGTTTAAAATTACGTTGGGTAAGTTATCGAAAATATCACTTTTAATTTTTAGGAGTTGCTTAATCGACTGTGTTTTGAGTTATTAAAGAGTAGCTTTCTCAAAACGAATGAAGGTATAATTTAAAAATGTTTTAATATATACAGTGCATATATACAGAATTCTATTATACTAATGTTAACAAAAGGTATTGATAGAAATTATCTGAAAATTCATTCACTACAAAGGTTCCTAAGATATCTTCTAGGTAAAAAGGTTTAATAAAGGAGAGTAATTGATATCAATTTGGTCGTTAAGAAGGTTACCTGAATATTTATTTTTATTTATCTCAAGGGTCTCTAATAAATTTAAACTAAAGGATTTACCGAAATCATATAAAATTTCAAAATTTGGGTCGAAAATGTGTTGGTTTTCTAATAAATGATTTGAATAGTTAGAATCCAATTTTTTGTTCTCATAGCTACGTTTGTGTTCCGAAATTCTAGTTTTAAAATTTCTAAAAGCTCTACCCATATAAATTTTATCACAGTTGTCATTACCACATTTTAATTTATAATCTCCTGATTTGTTTAATGTTGAAGACTTAAATTTATTATTTTTAATGAGTTTGGATAAATTGTAATTAGTTTTAAAGCAAATATTCTTGTCTAAATGTTCTAGAAATGATTTAATTTTTAAGGATGGTGTTCCAAAGTATGTTAAGCTTTTAAATTGTTTATTATTATTTTTATCCAAAGGGAATACTTGTTCTAAAATCTGTTTTTTTATCTTTTTATTTGTGATATTGTCAATTAAATTTTGATCGTAATTATTATTAATTGCTATTTGTTTTATGGTATTTAATTCTTTCTTATAATTATTAGTATTTAATGGGACTGTTAAGAGTCTGTGTATCATACTATTAAAAGCTGCTAGTTTATGACTGAATAGGTGAACCGAACTATTATGAATTGTAATATCTGTATGTGATGATTTATGAAATATAGAAAAATCATGTAAGGTCTAAAAAGTTTATAGACATATTTTGTTCAAGCTCTACGGTAAATTTGATATTATTGTGAATTGAGTTTATGTAAGTAATGAAGCTGTCCAATTGTTTATTTGTACCCGTGAAGCTAGCTAAAATGTCGTCCACGTATCGGTGCCAGTACATAAATTTTTTATTAAGGGAGTGTTCATGAATTATTTTTTCTATATTATCCATGAAAATTTCTGCTAGTAGGGGGCTGAGGAGGTTGCCCATAATCAAACCATCTTTACTGCTATAAACCTCTCCATTGAAATGAAAATAATTTTGATTCAAACACACTTTTAATAAAGTAATGATATCAGAGTGAATTATAGGATTAACATTATTTTATGTGATCAAGTTATCAACAAGAGTTATAGTTTCTTTAGGAGGTATACTAGGGAATAGATTTGGTACATCGAACGATATAAATTTAGAATCATGGGGTAGTATTATATCTTGAATATTAGTAATTAATTCCGTTGAGTTTTTAACTGAAAATCGAGGTTTGAATGAACAATATTTAGAAATGACATCTATGAGAATATTTGAAAGAATTAAATATCATAAAACAAATAGTAGTTAATAATAGTTACGATCCAAATTTAATTGACAATATCATAAATACAAAGATAAAAAGCAGACTTTAGAACAAGTTTTCCCTTCTGATAAAAATAATAATAAACAATTTAAAAGCTTAACATACTTTGGAACACCATCCTTAAAAATGAAATCATTTTTAGAAACATTAGCCATGAATATTTTCTTTAAAACTGATTACAATTTATTCAAACTCATTAAAAATAACAAATCTAAATCTTCAAAATTAAACAAATCAGGAGTTTATAATTTAAAATGTGGTAATTACAGCTGTGATAAAATTTATATCGGTAGAGCTTTTAGAAATTTTAAAACTAGAATTTCGGAACACAAACGTAGCTATGACAACAACAAATTAGATTCTAACTATTCAAATCATTTATTAGAAAACCAACACATTTTCGAACCAAATTTTGAAATTTTACATGTAGTCGGTTGATCCTTTAGTTTAAGTTTATTAGAGGCTCTAGAGATAAACAAAAATAAATATTCAGGTAACCTTCTTAACGACCAAATAGATATAAATCACTCTCCTTTATTAAACCTTTTACTTAGAAGATAGCTTAGGAATGTTTGTAGTGAATGAATTTCCAGGTAATTTCTTTCAATACCTTTTGTTGCCATTAGTATAATAGAATTATGTATTTATGCACTGTATATATTAAAACATTTTTAAATTATACCTTCATTCGTTTTGAGAAAGCTACTGTGTCAACCAGTTTAAATTGAACATTAGTTCAAATAAATGAAGTTTCAAACAAATTAAATTGTTTTATTTCATCGTTCAGTATGGATCTTCATCAAGTAAAAGCCTCATCTATTCAATATAGAAACACTAGAATAATTTTCTCTTCTAACCATCGTGGAGGTCGTCCAGGAGTTGTTGAAACCTTCGACGATACAACAAAAAATATAATTCGACACACTGTTCATAGTTTCTTTTTTAAAAATGAAATACCAACTTTCAATAAGATTTTAACTGAAATAAGAAAATACCCAGATTATTCACATATTTCTCGTTCATCATTACATAAAGTTATGAAAGAAAGAAATTTTAAGTAAGCCAAAAATAATATGTACTAAGAAAATACATTTTTTTAGTTACTTGTAAAGAAATAGAAAGAGTATTATGACAGAACGCAATGATATTGTAAGAGGGAGAAGAAATTACCTAAGATCCATCAAATAGTATAGGCGAGAACAGAGACCCATTTATTACTTTGACGAAACCTGGCTAAATGAAGATCATACAAATTCCAAAATATGGATAGATACCTATTCGAGATAAAAGAGATGCTTCTTTTCTTAAAGGATTGTCTACAGGTTAAAAAATCCATCTGGAAAAGGCAATAATCCTTCATGCGGGATCTCAGCGTGGATTTGTTAAAGGTGCATTGCTAATATTTCAAAGAAAAAAACAGAAGATTATCATGAGGATATGAATGGATTGGTATTTGAAAACTGGCTTTCTGAATTTCTAAAACAAATTGCCAGACAGTGCTATAATTGTAATGGACAATGCATTTTACCACAGCCGTAGGGTAGAAAAGGTTCAAAAAACATCTTCATTAAAAAAATATATGCAAAAATGGTTACAATCTAAGAATATACAATTTGATATGAATATGGTTTTATCTGAACTTTATATATTATAAAACAGCATAAAGATAAGTTTAATTCATATGTTACCGATGAAATACCACAACAAAATAATAAAATTGTACTTAGGCTCCACCATTTGATTATGAATTGAACCCTATAGAATTGATTTGAGCAAAAGTAGAAAAATAAGTGGCAGCTAAAACTACCACTTTTAAACTAAAAGATGTAAAGGATCTTCGAATGGAAGCCATGGAAAATTCGACAAACAGTCACTGGCAAAATTGTGTTGCACATGTCATAAAAGAAGAAGAAAGAATGTTCAAGTTAGGTAGGATTATGGATGGTCTTATAGAACCGATAATTGTTTCTTTCTCTAGTGATGACAGTGAGGCAGATTCTGAGTGAAATAATTCTAACTTTATATAAATTTATTTAGTGTTTCTTGAGTTAACAAATAATAGACAATGTAATTTCAGAATGAGGATTAACTGTAACAGGTTGTCTATTGAAAAATAGGACCTTTTTCATACCATTTGGAAATTTTCTGTGCTTTATAGGTACCTAATCTTGCTATGAAATATTCCAAATAAGAAATCTATGGAAGAAGTGATGATAAATACATTATTCTGCTAAAGTGTATCACATACAGATATTTTTGATGATTTAATTCTAGAACAAAAAAAATTTGTTGTATTTTTAAATCAAATAAGTTCTTGTAGTTGCAATGGAACATTTTCATACTTAACAAATTTTTTATTCAACTGACCTTCATTTCTCATATAGCTCAATTTTAGAAAAACAAACATCCTCTGCTCTCTGAATAATGCAATTTTCGTCTATTGTGGTTCATTCAATCTGAATTATTTACATTTGATCAGAAACGACTCAGATCTTATCATTATTTTATAAAATTTGTTTCAATGAATACAAAACTTTTCAAAACTTAAAACTTCATGTGCCACCAAATTTGACAACTGTTATTAACCTTTTTACAAACTTAGTCGCTGACCTTGAAATTCTTTATAGATTTAATTTTACAATTCGTTGTATTTTTTTTCGTTTTCAATAATATGCATTCGCTCTTTCACCGTGTGTATGTTAGGTTAATTATTTTTTCTACGACCATAAAGAGAAATGTATATTTCAAGTGCGTATTCGATTGAGAAACCTACCACGTGGTAATACAGATTTTCATTTCCAACGGGCTAGCTTTATCGAAATATTTCATTTCCCACGACTTTCATGAGCTACTAGACTGTCATTATATTAACGAATTTTTTGATCATATATATTATAATATATGATAGAGTCATGTTTGTTTCCGCCTGTCTAATAATTTGACTTTTCACACCAGTGTTTACAAAATTCGTTTATAAAAAAAATTAATAATTGTAAAAATGGGTAGCGATAGTGAGGATGATTTGACATTGATCGGTTACTATCCTGTTAGATGCAGGAAGTGATATAACTTCTTTAAAGAGGCACGATAATTGATTAATTTTTTCCGCAGGTGAATTATACCGATTTTTTATGCATAAAGTATTTTTATTTCAGAGTCAAAATATGAAAATTTGGAACGTTATTTTACGACGTAAGTAGGTACATGTACATAAAGAAAAAAATATGGTTCATTT
Organism: Galeruca laticollis; assembly: GCA_963921935.1. Classification (NCBI taxonomy): domain Eukaryota; kingdom Metazoa; phylum Arthropoda; class Insecta; order Coleoptera; family Chrysomelidae; genus Galeruca; species Galeruca laticollis. The sequence goes on from OY998181.1 coordinate 108,768,360, forward strand.
AACGGGTTAAGAACCCGACTTAATAATTTCAGAGAAAAAATTCTATAAACCATGCAACAATGACGGCAGGAAAGTTTATGATAAAAATTGTTATGAAAAATAGTACAGTTTTGTTTATGACTTATGATGGTCGTAGAAAAAGTTTAGTGTACAATTTGCATGAAATAACCCATTTCTAACTCGTAGGTATGTGAAATTTTGTAGTACGAGCGTACTCGTGGGAAATGTATGTCATTTCATGCTCATTGTACAATATACTAATTTAGTTTGTGGTTCATTATTTCTAGACTGTATAATTTTAGTATGACTAGTATTTTATGTGATCGCTTCCAATCTAGTAAGTTTTTTAGTGATGTCTAGTGGTGTAATTCATGTTTCCTAAAATTGTCCTCCTAGTTTAAAAACAGGGGATATCTCTGGTTCACACTGGGTAGTTACCACGACTCATTAGGGCAGCAATCGTTCTTCTTCACGACCTGATGGAAGCCTGGCTTAAAACCGAGTGGGATATAATTTAATTTACTTCATCTAACATAGTTTACTTCGATTTTTTTTAAATTTGTAATTCGCATTAGACGCATTTTAGCGCCGACGTGCAATTTTTAGTTGTGCAACAGTTCAGTCGAAGAAATGAATACTATGTGTATTACTTCGCGCTATCATGTAACAAAGATGCAACTGAAAAGTTGAATGATTAAAATGGTTTGTTTTGACATAAACTAAAGCGATATTCTGCTTTGAATAATACGTTTTCAAACGGACATAAGCTCGCTTGTGTCTCGATTTGTAATGTAAGGTCGTATCAATGCTAGAACTTTATCAAAGCTTGTTACATTTATTCGATAATCATTGAAAAACTTTTTGGGATACGTTCGTAAATAATAATACATTCTGCGAAATGGTCCTTTTAACAAACATTATGACGTGATTCGATGTACCCAATATTTCTTCAAATTCATATTTTCTTGATTCTTGAGCTCAGAATCACACACTTATTAGTGTCTATGTTGAAATTGAACAATTGGATGTGAGCTTCCTTCTGGAGACCGTGCGATTTTGTTGCTTATGTGAGCGTATTTGAACCGTCCGCGATCGAACTATTTCACAACTTAAAAATTGCATGTAGGTGACCGGCCGTGACTATAATATTTCTTCTTTTCCAAAATTGTGAATGAGCTCATATATTTTTAGGTACCAAAAACAGTGAGATCGAGTACGAACTTCTGGGTGAATTGGCTAACAATTTCACCATAGATCCAACAACAGGTGTAATTAAAGTAAAGTATCCAATAGATTTCGAAAGTTTGCAGGATTCATCTTCAAGAAGCATCTGTATTATATTTCTCAGTGTACGAGCTAGAGATTTGGGTACACCGAGTCTATTTAGTCACGTACCACTTTCGATTTATGTCGAAGACGTAAACGATCATGTACCCATGTTTGAGTACGAATTTTATAATAAATCGATTGCTGAAACTTTACCAAGTGGGACTTCAATCACTCAGGTAAATATTATTGCATATATAACAATTACCACACCTTTTGTGTAACGTGTTAAGATATTGGGGTAACAGCATGAAGGGAATAGGGGAACGCTTCGGAAAATATTTTTGATAAAATTCATGTTTTTTCTTTCCATACTCTATTCATTTAATATTCTCGTAAAAAGCAGCGCCTTATACTCCATCTACAAAAATAAAATACGATATTTCTTTATGCGACCCAACCCTATCCACCACGTTAACAAGGGAGATTTTACCATATTTATATGGTAATGACCACTACCCCATTATAATTTCCTTAGCACAACAAACAACAACAAATATAGAAACACCTACCTTAAAGTGGAATATAAAAAAATGATAGAATTAACTTTACCGAAAAAATTGCATAAATAATTAATCCGACCAACCTTTTACCATCACATGACATCTCTTTAAGCACATTCTTATCAATTATAGTAGCAGCCGCAGAGAAATATGTAGGAAAAACAAAATTTTTTATATATATATATATCAGCACTACATGCCTATCTGACCCTCAGCTTCGAGATCTTTCACTCTCTCTCCATTTTTTTATTCCTCGCCTCGTTCTGCCAGTTCCTTACTCCCACTGATCTCAGGTCTCTCCTAACCTTCTCCAACCATTTCTTCTTTGGTCTTCCACTTCTCTACTTCTCTTTTTATCACCTTCTCCCCCTTTCAGCACTCGTTTTACCCATCTATCTTCTGCCATTCTACCTATATGCCCTAACCATATCGCTCTCTGTGCTTTAATTATATGGGTTATACTTGGGTGATTATACAAATCTGATAATTCTCTGTTTGTTCTTCTTCTGTATATTCCATTTTCTTTTATTCCACCATAAATCTTTCTGAGCATTTTACGTTCCCATATCTCTAGTTTATTCTGCTCTTTTTTGTTCATTGTCCAGGTTTCACAAGCGTAGGTAACTATCTTCTTATTATTGTTTGGTACATTCTCACTTTACCTGTTCGTGATATGTCTTTGAGTTAAACATCTGTGATACCATTCCTGCTGCTTTACTGCCTTTTGTTAACCTTTTTTCTATTTCCCTTTCTACGTCTCCTTTATTTGTGATAGTGACTCCCAAATATTAGATTTGTTCCACTTTTTCTATTTTGTAGCTTTTGTTTCCATTACAATTTATAATAATATTGGTTTTTTCATTATCCTTCATTACCATGTAATTTGTTTTTTTCTCGTTGATCACTAGACCATATTCTCTTGCCTTCTCTTCTAGTAGCTTAAATACGCTTAGCAGTTCTTTCCTGGACAAAATTTTTTAAAGATCCTAAACCACTCCCGTGGTGAACACCACAATGCAACCAGTTACAAAAACATACAAAGAAGCTTTTAATAGATTAAAACGATACAAAACCGACAAAAACTTAGCAGAATATAAAAAACACTGTGCCGAATCAAGGTACAGTCTTAAAAAACAGAAAAGAATCTTGGAAAAAATATATCTCGTTCCTTAACATCTCAACAACGATAAGTGCGGTCTGGAAAATTTCAGGAAAAAATCAACCATAGTAGATCCCCCTTCTGACAAAAAATAATAAAATAATCGGCGATATAAAAGATAGGAAAGACATTGTAGATAGGAGACCAATACGAATTGAACTTGAAAGTTACATGGATGACTTTAAAATAGATAAAGAAGATATGGAGAGGAGAGCGTTAAGAAATGGCGGATATGAAGTTCGTAACTTTGACGTTTCCTTTTCCTTAACAGACCTCGCCGAACGTTTTTTAAGTATGGCACCACTTTTCCCCCTACTAGAGGTAGGGTCACATTGTATCATATACTTCCCAAAAATCTAAACGCCATACTGGTACAAATCGTTAAGAAAATTTATTTTCTTACATCTTGGCTCAAGAGTGATAGTCTTCCGCCCCTTGGTAGCTGTAAAAAATGATTTAACGTATTGTACAGTCGTATTTTGAAGTATTGCACCACTTTTCCGCCTTCTAGAAATATGGCAATCCAAATGCCATACTGACACAAATCGTTTTGCAAAACAAAAAAAATTAACTGCCTCGACTCTTACTTCGTGGAATCTACTCATATTAGTGTTTTAAATGAAACTCAACGTTTGTAGCTAATTCCACAATATAATGAAAAATATCATTTTTCATTATATTGTGGAATTAGCTAGAAACGTTGAGTTTCATTTAAAACACAAAAAAATTACTCCTTTGAGGTCATTTGGAACCGTAGGAAATGTATGGCATGGTGATTTTCGTGAATGGCTACTCGACGATGATTAGCTGTGCAAAAGTTAGCCTGGTACAAATGATTGAATTGTATTTTTTTAATAATGTGTTGTCTTCCGTATGGCGAACTGTAAGCCACACCGGAGAATTTATTTATTTATTTTAACACTTTCTTTAACTCGAAGGACCATCAGTGTTTCCACTGAATTAATTGCGTGTATTTATGTAGGATTTGGATGGTTTAATAAATTAAATTCATGTTTCACTTTCACTATTTCGTATTGAGTGTAATTCACAGGTAGATCACGTTGCGTAACAATTAAGAATATTATTACTGGTTGCAGTTATGATGAAAGAGTATTTCACTTATATTATTACTTTTTTAAGGTAGATGCGATGTAGATAAAAAGCCGGTAGGCTATTATCACGTATGTAGCGAAGTAATGAAGTTATGCTGAGAAGTCGCTGGGAAGTGACTGAGAAGTGGCTGGGAAGTGGTGAAAATAGGGTTTTATTCCTATTTATAGGTCGTTAAAAGTGGGTGGTAACAAGGAGAATCATGTGAGGATGTAGCCAATGGGGGATAAGGATTTAAAATATAACCATCATATAACTGTTGAAAATATCAGCCGAGGCACGCATTTTTATTGAATCAAAGAAATTGTTGTTTGTTGCGATACTAAACTCTCTAAGCAGTTTTTATGACGCGATAAGAAATTGAACGCTTTGAAGTACGCAGTGAGTGGAAATATAACATAAAGATAAGGCAATGGTTATCTGTGTTTTTTCTGTGAAAGGGACTTTGAAATGATTTTTTTGTAGTTAAAGAAATATTATATAAATCATTGGTTCCCAACGGGGGCGATACCGCCCCCTGTGGGCGCTGCAGCCTTTTAGAGGGGCGGTAGCGGATTCAGAAGCAAATAATAAGCAGTCAAGAGGAATGGTGAAATAAAAATGATTTAATAAGGCTTAATAAGCAGTTTTAAATTAGCATTAATAATCATTATAATAATTTCTTTTAGTTCAGAATAGAAGTATATGACTTGTCCTCGCACGTTGATAAGCAAACGCGCGATGCTCATACAAAATAACATGTTTCGACATGTTCTCACACAGACAAGTTGAATCATGCACGAAATGAAACGTATAAAAGCAACAGCTCTACGAATTTTTTGTTAGTTAGTTGTATGTGCTTGGCCGCGATATATAGTCGTGAATCATAAGCTCTGCCGTAGTAAATAATCGTGAGTGGTGTGTCATTTTATAAACATTACTATCTATAAATCTATTGAGAATTTAATTTTTGTATGAAAATGGCTGAATCTACTTCTAAATTAAAAAAGAAATGCCGGCAATACAGTATTGAATAGTTAAAATATGGATTTGCGGAATCTTCTACAAACAAATCATTACCTATGTGTTTAATTTGCCGAAAAGTTTTTTCAAATGAAGCTATGAAACCTTCTAGGCTACAAGAGCATTTACATAAAATGCATACTGATCTTAATTGGAAAAATGATATCCAGGATATCACCATAGGGCTAATAATATCTAAGCTTCAATATTTATAATATCACATCTTCTTCTTTTTTTCTATAAACATATATTAAGCCAATCACAAGTTAGGTTACTTCTTGGTCTAGCCAAAAATAACTACTAAACATCAGGTAGGCATAAAATGAAATGTAACTTCTCTCATTCTGACGATGATATTGATTTATCGAAACAATTGTCATTTTTTCAGAATTTTCAATAACTTTTATTATATTGTGGAATTAACTAGAGACCGTGAGTTTCATTTAAAAACACTAAGATATATTCTATTTTCAAGAACTCGAAAAACAATATTTAAAACAGCCAACTATATCAAACCTTTTTGCATCGTCTTCTAAACGAGACGATGATGGACTACGAGCCTCATATAACGTTTCATTGTTAATCGCAAAGTCAGGAAAGCCACATACCATTGGCGAGGAATTAATTTTCCCGGCAGTCGAAGAGATATTAAAAACTGTTCTCCATCATAAGCCATCATTTGATATCATTAAAAAAATTCCTCTCAGTAATAATTCAGTGCAAATAAGTATAGATGAAATGGCAAATGACGTTGAAATATCATTATGCGATTACCTAAAGACTTGCAAATTTTGCATTCAACTACCAAGTAACGAAGCTCTACTCTTATCATACGTACGATTTATAAAAGAAGAAAAAATTCATCAAGAGTTATTATTTGCTAAGAATTTGGAATCTGATACAAAGGGACATTCTATATTTAATATCATGCAAGAGTTTTTCAAGAGAAACAAATTCCTATTAGCAATATTTTGTCTGCTGTTACTAATGGTGCTCCAGCAATGACCGGGCGTCATAAGGGTTTTATAGCACATTTGAGAAAAGCAGTGCCAAATGTACTCGCTGTACATTGTATTATTCACCGTCAGCATTTGGTTGCAAAAAAATTAAATGAACGTCTGCATGCGTCCCTCAATAACGTTATTAAAGCAATCAATATCATTAGAAGCAATTCATTGAATGACCGTTTGTTTCATAAGCTTTGCAATGAAAATGATGAAGACTACAATCGGTTGCTGCTGCACACAGAAGTACGTTGGCTCTCTAAAGGTGTTTGTCTGAATCGTTTTTTCAATCTATTTGACTCAGTGTTGGAATTTCTTGAAGAAAACGAACAATGCGCGAAAACCTGATTACGTCAAAAAATGACATCGCTTATTTGACGGACCTGTTTAAAGTATTTAATCAAATTAATCTACAATTGCAAGGTGATTATTGAAATTTAATTAAAACTAAAAACTTCATAGCTGCTTTTGCAGGAAAACTTCTTATATTCAAAAGAAATCTTGGTAGAGGTGAGTACAACCATTTTCCCACATTATCAACAGTGTCTGCAAAACCGGAAGATTTACTTACTTACTGCCACCACTTGGAAGTTCTTCATGTTGATTTTACAGAGCGTTTCCAAGATATTTTAAACATGGAAATACCAAGTTGGGTTATAGATCCTTTCGCAAACAGATACTGAAGGCTCATCAAATTTGGAAGAGGAGCTATTAGAACTCACAACTAACGAAGAACTGAAAGTAAAATTCAAACGTGGATATCAAGAGTTCTGGCTTCAAAAACCAATACCAGTTCTCTATCCTGGATTGTGGACAATAGTACAGAAGTTGTTAATTGCATTTCCTTCGTCCTATATGGCTGAGCGTGCATTCAGTGCAGTAACTGATTTGCTGTCAAAGAAGAGGAACAGACTACACATCAACCGTCTCATTGATTTTTTCTTTATTATTAATTTTGTATTTCTTATTGTATTGCATTTCTTGTTTCTATTGTGATTGTATTTCTTATTGATTCTGTGTTTATATTTAAAAGTTTAATAAACAATTTTATTGTACATTTGGTAGTCGTTTAATAAATTTCTACTTCATCATTCCTCTAAAATAAAATTTAGACATTAACTGAAATTAAAGCTAAATACAGATCAACGGTACAGATGTTATTCAAATAAAATTAACTACTTTGGACTAACCAGCGACTGGAGAGGGGTGGGCGGCGGTGAAATTTTGGTTCTCTTCTGTAGGGGGCGGTGGTCCGGAAAAGGTTGGGAACCACTGAAAATGAAGGGAATAATATTTTTATTTAAGATGTATGTGGAATACATGAATTTTGATATACAGGGTGAATACAAAGTAAGAATTTACAGTAGGAATTTGAGTGTTAATTCAAATTCGTACAAGTTATATTAATGTAGAAGCCCGTGTCAATATTTTCCCTTGGCCAACCTGATCAGCAGATATTTCGCCGATAAGTATGATTGAGATATTATCTGTAGAAAAGTAGGTTCACTACCAAATCCCCCAATTACTTTGACACAGCTACGCTATGCCGTACAAACACCTTGTGATGAAATCGCTCAAGATGTAATTTATCAACCCATTCAAAGCATGCCCAGAGGAGTAGCGGAATGCATTCAACTGAATGAAGGAGCAACACGTTACTAAATTTTCTAGGCTAGACTTGATTTTTATTTGTACAAACATTGATCGTTTGTTTTGTTTCAATAAATTGTGTTTCACGGGGTGATATGGTTTTTGTCATTCAGAATAGTTATCAGTTACCAAAAAAAGTTGAGAGACATTTACCAGCCAACTTCATGGGGTCACTTTTTCACATGTTGTTGTGTGCGGGCATCTAAAAAATTCACTATCTTCATTTTACCCAAACGTGCCAAAAGAAGTATAACTTCAAAAATTTGACAGAAATATTTAAATAAAAAGTAAACCTCACCTGTTTTTAGGTTACAGCGCAAGATTTTGATGGTTCGTCCCCAAATAATCAAGTCGTTTATCGAATTCAAACAGGGGCTTCTGATAAATTTACAATAGATGCTGAAACAGGTATAATCAGAGTTGCTAGAGGTGCTTCTTTAGACCCCGATTTAACTCAACCACGTAAAATGTTTTATTCGTTAAAAGTACTAGCCATAGATGGAGCACCTGGTGATAAACAGTTACAAACTACCACCGATGTCAATCTTAATATTATCGACGTCAATAATAAAGTACCGATTTTCTCGAATCATGAACCAATTTCCATTTTAGAAAATTCTCAGGTGAGTTTTGATTTTATAAAAAAATTTAATGGTGTGAAAAAACTTTACCGTTTTCAGGTAGGAAAAGTGATTACGAATATAACAGCCTCGGATCTGGATACTAATGCTAGACTCGTTTACAAACTTGACGAAAAATCTTGTTTGGCAATGAACGAAAGAGGAAGTTTGTTGAAACTCGACGAGTATGATTGCATCGGTTCCTTCAACTTAGATCCATCTACCGGTATACTATCGATAGCCAAATTATTGGATAGAGAAACTGTTGAACAATTTAAGCTGGGAGTTATAGTCGAAGATATTAATTCAGAAACTGGACAACAAACAGCGTCTGGTAACTATCACATTTTTTTATTAATCTTAGATACGTGCTGTGGAAAAAAGGAAAGGAAATATTGACAATACATAGAATATTTTCGATTTTGAAACGACTTCTATAATCCTGGAATACACTGTATAGAAGTCTATTTCAGTGCTTATTTGGACCGCCTTTAAAAGTACTCGGAGATCAATATTTACACGTACAAAGTCACCGTATTGTTTTAAATATACAGTTAAGTCACATGAAGTTTAACATAGGCCATAAGCGACAATGTGTTAGAAAGAAACAAGTATAAATTCACTGTATCACCTCTTTTTTTAACAGAATATCATAAACATGCGAAAGAAGTGAAATACAATTTTTATTCTTCTTGAATTTTAAGTAATAGCAGTTGTGTTGCCGGTTTTCGTTTTTGGTAATATCTTTGTATCTACATTTATATTAATTGTATAACCGCTTTGTTTTAAGATGAGGAATGTTTATAAGAAACTTTTAGTTTTGATAATTCGAGAGGTTGTAACATATCAAAATGATTAATCCGATGTATTTGTTGAAAAATGTATTGTAAAACTGGTAATTGTTTTAGTCTTTCAGTCTGAAAGCGTTTAAAACTTTTTTTGAAATTCGGTAACGTGGAACTTGGAAAGAGATCGTTGAAACGTTAGGTGTTTGGGTTTTTTTTTATTAACGAATGTTTCGATTAATTTTTATTATGTTTGTTTTTAAATGAGAAACGAATTCTTTGTGTAAACATACACATTACAAATTTAAAATGCTTTCGATTTATAATTTTAAAATAAAGGGGCTCTGGTACTAAAATATAAATAAAAAACTTATTAATGAAAGCCCAAACGATTATAAAATTCTCCATACAGGTTTGTGGAATTTGTTCCCAAGTTCATTCGATTTCACAAAATTCCATTCTGCGAATTTAATTAGTTGGAAATATTTCTACGACTGTAGAGAATGATGTTTCACACTTGCACAAATGGAAATATCTTTTTCGGATTGGATTAGATGATTTTTACTTTTCCGCCAACCTATCTAATATGCGAGAAAAGTATTGGTTTACCCCAAAAAAAGCTAGAATTTTGAAATTTTTTTTGAGTTATTTTTACGTTTACCATCAACAACAACACGAAAAAAGGGTTTTTAGAAAAAAATCCTGTGTGTATGTCGTCGTTGTCGTCGGCCACTTTTACTTACATGTCTTGTTAGCACGATACAGCCTACGGAGTGCAATAAGTCACCAATTTTATGGTGAAATATTGTTAAGGACATGTCACAGATGAATCCTATTGATTTTCAGCTCACCAGAGCCAGTACAACGGGTGCTATGGTACTTGAAGTACGACATTTTGTAATTTTTTGAGAAATTTCAGTTTGTTAGCACGATACGTCTGAGTTCAACAAGTCACCAATTTTATAATTGAATATGATTCAGGAGATCTCACAGATAAACCCTATTGATTTTCAACTAACCACAGTCAGTACAACAGGTGCTATAGTACTTTAAGTACAATGTTTTTGTCATTTTTGGAGATGTTTCAGTTTGTTAGCACGATACAGCCTCTGGAGCATATACAAGTGACCAATATTATGATTGGATATCATTCAGAGCATCTCAAAGATTAACCCTATTGATATTCAGCTCACTAACGCCAGTACAACGGGTGCTATGGTACTTGAAGTACCAAATTTTTGTCATTTTTGGAGAATTTTCATTTTGTTAGCATGATACTGCCTCCAGAGAGTATTCGATTGATTAATTTTATGATTGAATATTATTCAAGGTGTCTCACAGGTGTACCTTATTGATTTTCAGTAGACTAGAACGAGTACAGCGGGTGCTATCAATCCAGATATACTAAATTTTTGGTTATTTTTGGAGAAATTTCGGTTTGTTAGCACGATACATACCCCGAAGTGTATACAAGTAACGATTTTATGATAGAATATTATTCAGGGCCACAGATGCGGAAAAGTTAGTTTTAATCTTTAAAACCGTTTATTTTATAACCATTCTCACCTATTTCTTGGTAATTGGTTGGAAATTTTCGAATGCTACAATAAACAAATTTTCTTAGTGTTTTTAAATGAAACTCAAGGTCTCTAGTTAATTCCACAATATAATACAAGTTATTGGAAATTCTAAAAAATTGACAATTGTTTCGATAAATCAATATCATCGTCAGAATGACAGAAGTTACATTTCATTTTATGCCTACCTGATGTTTAGTAGTTATATTTGGCTAGACCAAGAAGTAACCTAACTTGTGATTGGCTTAATATATGTTTATAGAAAAAAGAAGAAGATGTGATATTACAAATATTGAAGCTTAGATATTATTAGCCCTACGGTGATATCCTGGATATCATTTTTCCAATTAAGATCAGTATAACTGTGCAATGATATAGAAAACCAGGAAAACTATATCTGCTGATATTTACAATTATCACTTAAGAAGACAGTTTATTAGTGGAGAATTCCCTAGATTTAACTGTTCATTGACAACTTCATATTGTGGGTTTCTTAAATGTCTTCTAATTTCCAGTTCTTCAAGGAAATCCAGTTCTTGTTTCTTTTCACAAATATGCAGTACTTCTAGTTTTGTGTTAGGTGTCAATGAATGATTGGTGTCAAGTAGATGTTTTGCGTAGTGAGATTTATCCGGTTGTTTTAATCTGTATGCTCGTAAGTGCTCACTGTATCGTATTTCAAAATTCCTAAGGGTCTGACCCAAATAGACAGCATTACATTCTTGACATTTGAGTTTATATATACCTGACTTCTTTAATAGTGGTATTTTTGTTTTTACATTTAACAATTTTGTACTAACGTTACTTTCTGTTTTGAAAGAAATTGTTGTATTCGTTGCTGAAGATATTATCTTTGAAATATTATTAGAAATATTTCCTGCATATGTGATGGTTTTATAAGTTTTAATTTCACTAGCTTGTTTAGGATATATTAGTTGTAATGCCACGTTTAGATGTTGCTATTTGTCTAATTGTATTAATCTCTCTATCAAAATTACATTTGTTCATAGGAACTGAAAAAGCTATATGTATCATTGAATTATATGCTGCTAGTCTGTGTGACACAGGGTGGTTAGAATTGAATGGAATTGTTACATCAGTTTGTGTTGGTTTTCGGTAAATTGAATAATCAAGTACATTATTAACTCTTTGAATTTTTAAATCAAGAAAATTGATTGAGCTATTTTCTTCAATTTCTAATGTAAATTTAATTTTCGGGTGTAAATTATTGATGTGGTTGAAAAATACATCTAATTGTCGTTCACTACCCATAAAACAAGCTAATATGTCATCTACATATCTATACCAAAATAAAATATTTTTCGAAGTATTACTTTCAAAGATCTTTCTTTCTAAATTGTCCATAAAAATATTTGCTAAAATAAGTGATATAGGGCTTCCCATTGGTAAACCTTCATTTTGAATATATATCTTATTGTCAAAAGTGAAATAATTCTGATTAATGCATACATCAAATAAATTAAGTATATCTGATATTATTCCTGGATTAATATTTTTATCTTCTAGTAATTTTCTTACAAGTATTAGACATTCTTTAGGAAGAATTTTAGTAAACATGTTAGTTACATCGAACGATATGAGTTGTAAGTGGATTGCTTTCAACTTTTTGATTAGTTCTATTGAATTTCTAATTGAGTACTGAGATTCATATCCGTAAGTATTGAGTATATTGTTGAGCTTTTTTGCCAATATATTATTAGGAGCATTAACATAAGATACTATAGGTCTAATTGGTTTCGTAATTTTATGTAATTTAACTGTTCCATATAATTGTGGACAATGAGGATTCTTATGTATGATAGACCTCTTTTCGTAATCATTTAAAAGATAATTTGAATTATTAACAATATCCCTTACATTATTAGAAAACTTCTTTGTTGGGTCTGCTTTAAGAACTTTTACATCGCTGGATTCTATATTAACTAGAGACCTTGAGTTTCATTTAAAAACACTAATATGAGCATATTCCACGAAGTAAGGGTCGAGACAGTCAATTTCAACAAATTTTCTGCTATTTCTCGATATGAATTAACCTCTGCAAACTACTCATTTTAAGATTTACAAAGATCATTCGTCATTTGAAAACAAACAAGTAGTGACTCAATATTTGAATTTCCCAGTCTGTCTATAGTGTAAAGACCGCCTATAATTCAAACGCTCCTAATAAAACGATTTCTTAATGAACCGTTATCCCTCTGTTCATTTTCAATCTACATGTTAATAGCCCTAGTGCAAATAATCTAAGAGTACGTAATTTACCTTAATGACAGATTCTTTGTAATCATCAGAATTTTTCTTCTTCATATTAAACGCATTGTTCGATTTGCTCATACAAATTTAGGAGAGAAAAAAATTGGATTGTAGTTTGGGGTTTAATGATAATAATTGTATTAAAAAAATAAACGGTTTTAAGGATTAAAACTAACTTTTCCGCATCTGTGGCCCTGAACAATATTCTATCATAAAATTGTTACTTGTATACACTTCGGGGGATGTATCGTGCTAACAAACCGAAACTTCCCCAAAAATTCCGTATATCTGGATTTATAGGACCCGCTGTACTCGCTCTAATCAACTGAAAATCAATATGGTACATCTGTGAGACACCTTGTACAATACTCAATCATGAAATTGATCAATCGTATACTCTCTGGATGCTGTATCGTGCTAACAATCTGAAAATTCTCCAAAAATGACGAAAATTTGGTACTTCAAGTACCATAGCACCCGTTTTACTGGCTTTAATGAGTTGAATATCAATAGGGTTCATCTTTGAGACGCTCTAATTAATATCCAATCATAAAATTGGTCACTTGTATGTACTCCGGTGGCTGTATCGTGCTAACAATCTGAATTTTCTCCAAAAATGACAAAAATATCGTACTTAAAGTACTGTAGCACCTGTTGTATTGGCTCCGGTGAGCTGAAAATCAATAGGGTGCATCAGTGAGATGCCCTGAATAATATACAATCATAAAATTAGTGACTTGTTTAACTCCGGAGGCTGTATCGTGCTAACAAACTGATGACATCTTTCAAAAAATTATAAAATGTCGTACTTCAAGTACCATAGCACCCGTTGTACTGGCTCTGGTGAACTGAAAATCAATAGGGATTATCTGTGACATGTCTTTAACAATATTCAATCATAAAATTGCTGACTTATTGCACTCCGGAGGCTGTATCGTGCTAACAAGACATGCAAGGAAAAGTTGCCGACGACAACGACGACGACGACATACACACAGGATTTTTTTTCTAAAAACCGGTTTTTCGTGTTGTTGTTGATGGAAAACGTAAAAATAACTCAAAAAAAAATTTCAAAATTCCAACTTTTTTTGGGGAAAACCAATACTTTTCTCGCATATAGAAAGGTTGGGCGGAAAAGTAATAGTCGAGCTTAAAACAATCTCACCTACCTTAGGATATTGGAGATGGGATGGACGTTGATCTGCACACTCGGTTAATGCACTTAATAATTCATGTAGTATATATGCCACAACGATTCTTCAATTCATAATACTTCATATCGAATATTGAAAGCTATTGTCTATTTTGCGGAATTGCTATATTTACCTACAAAATATTCATGCCCCATTTAGAAAAATAAAGCCAGTGCACATTCTCAATTGTGTAAGATCAGTAAGAAAAGGTGTCAATTATTATTATAACAAAACGGAGGACATTTTGAGCATTTAATGTAATTAGTGTTTTAAATGAAACTCACGGTTTCTAGTTAATCCCACAATATAATAAAAGTTATTGAAAATTCTAGATAATTGATAATTGTTTCGATAAATCAATATCATCGTCAGAATGACAGAAGTTACATTTTATTTGATGCCTACCTGATGTTTAGTAGTTATTTTTGGCTAGACCAAGAAGTGATCTAACTTGTGATTGACTTAATATATGTTTATAGAAAAAAGAAGAAGATGTGATATTACAAATATTGAAGCTTAGATATTATTAGCCCTATAGTGATATCCTGGATATCATTTTTCCAATTAAGATCAGTATAACTGTGCAATGATATAGAAAACCAGGAAAACTATATCTGCTGATATTTACAATTATCACTTAAGAAGACAGTTTATTAGTGGAGAATTCCCTAGATTTAACTGTTCATTGACAACCTCATATTGTGGGTTTCTTAAATGTCTTCTAATTTCCAATTCTTCAAGGAAATCCAGTTCTTGTTTCTTTTCACAAATATGCAGCACTTCTAGTTTTGTGTTAGGTGTCAATGAATGATTGGTGTCAAGTAGATGTTTTGCGTAGTGGGATTTATCTGGTTGTTTTAATCTTTATGCTCGTAAGTGTTCACTGTACCGGATTTCCAAATTCCTAAGGGTCTGACCCAAATAGACAGCATTACATTCTGGACATTTGAGTTTATATATACAAGACTTGTTTAATAGTGGTATTTTTGTTTTTACATTTAACAATTTTGTACTAACGTTACTTCCTGTTTTAAAAGAAATTGTTGTATTCGTTGCTGAAGATATTATCTTTGAAATATTATTAGAAATACTTCCTGCATATGTGATGGTTTTATAAGTTTTTATTTCATCAGCTTGTTTAGGAAATATTAGTTGTAATGCCACTTTTTCTTATTTTTTACTAATTAGCTTATTTATCATATTTAATGGATAACCGTTGGATCTTGCTATTTGTCTAATTGTATTAATCTCTCTATCAAAATTAAATTTGTTCATAGGAACTGAAAAATCTCTATGTATCATTGAACTATATGCCGCCAGTCTGTGTGACATAGGGTGATTGGAACTGAATGGAATTGTCACATCAGTCTGTGTTGGTTTTCGGTAAATTGAATAATCAAGTACATTATTAACTCTTTGAATTTTTAAATCAAGAAAATTGATTCAGCTATTTTCTTCAATTTCTAATGTTAATTTAATTTTTGGGTGTGAATTATTGATGTGGTTGAAAAATACATCTAATTGTCGTTCACTACCCATAAAACAAGCTAATATGTCATCTACATATCTATACCAAAATAAAATATTTTTCGAAATATTACTTTCAAAGATCTTTCTTTATAAATTGTCCATAAAAATGTTAGCTAAAATAGGTGAAATAGGGCTTCCCATTGGTAAACCTTCATTTTGAATATATATCTTAATGTCAAAAGTGAAATAATTCTGATTAATACATACATCAAATAAATTAAGTATATCTGATATTATTCCTGGATTATTATTTTTATCTTCTAGTAATTTTCTTACAAGTATTAGGCATTCTTTAGGAGGAATTTTAGTAAACATATTAGTTACATCGAACGAAATGAGTTTATAGTTATCTTGCAAGTGGATTGCTTTCAACTTTTTGATTAGTTCTATTGAATTTCTAATTGAGTACTGAGATTCATATCCGTAACTATTGAGTATATTGTTGAGCCTCTTTGCCAATATATTATTAGGAGCATTAACATAAGGGGAAGCCCTATTTCACCTATTTTAGCTAACATTTTTATGGACAGTTTAGAAAGAAAGATCTTTGAAAGTAATATTTCGAAAAATATTTTATTTTGGTATAGATATGTAGATGACATATTAGCTTGTTTTATGGGTAGTGAACGACAATTAGATGTATTTTTCAACCACATCAATAATTTACACCCAAAAATTAAATTTACATTAGAAATTGAAGAAAATAGCTCAATCAATTTTCTTGATTTAAAAATTCAAAGAGTTATTAATGTACTTGATTATTCAATTTACCGAAAACCAACACAGACTGATGTGACAATTCCATTCAATTCCAATCACCCTATGTCACACAGACTGGCGGCATATAGTTCAATGATACATAGAGCTTTTTCAGTTCCTATGAACAAATTTAATTTTGATAGAGAGATTAATACAATTAGACAAATAGCAAGATCCAACGGTTATCCATTAAATATGATAAATAAGCTAATTAGTAAAAAAGAGGAAAAAGTGGCATTACAACTAATATTTCCTAAACAAGCTGATGAAATAAAAACTTATAAAACCATCACATATGCAGGAAGTATTTCTAATAATATTTCAAAGATAATATCTTCAGCAACGAATACAACAATTTCTTTTAAAACAGAAAGTAACGTTAGTACAAAATTGTTAAATGTAAAAACAAAAATACCACTATTAAAGAAGTCAGGTATATATAAACTCAAATGTCCAGAATGTAATGCTGTCTATTTGGGTCAGACCCTTAGGAATTTTGAAATCTGATACAGTGAACACTTACGAGCATACAGGTTAAAACAACCAGTTAATCCCACTACGCAAAACATCTACTTGACACCAGGTCACTTCTTGGTCTAGCCAAAAATAACTACTAAACATCAGGTAGGCATCAAATAAAATGTAACTTCTGTCATTCTGACGATGATATTGATTAATCGAAACAATTGTCAATTTTCTAGAATTTTCAATAACTTTTATTATATTGTGGAATTAACTAGAAACCGTGAGTTTCATTTAAAACACTAATATGACCAGATTCCACGAAGTAAGGGTCGAGACAGTTAATTTCATTTAATGTGATTTTTACATTCTAATAAAATTAATTATACCTAGGTAGATTAGTTGTTACAATATTTCTTGTTGTTTCATAAGTTTATTGTTTCTATTTTTAATCTGGTTTTATTTTTTATTAATTATAATTTTGATAAATAAAATTGTCACCCATCAGTATCCTTATAATAAAATGTTAAATTTAATTACTGAGTGTTCAATTTTTTAAGGGTGTTTCACCTGATAACATCCATAAATGGTTTATTTGCACTGTAGCTCCAACCATTGAAAATGGGTATATAATATGTCATATCAGGTGAATGAGAATTAAAAGAGGAAACGAAAAACGTCAAAATATACAGGGTGTCTCATTTAAAACAACATAAGTTTGCATTATATTTTCTTAGTCAGCCCCCTAACAAAAAAATTCTGTGCGCCACTGAACTCTTTAGTATCATATTTATCAAAAGTTTTTATAACGTTTTTTTATATTTTTCTTAATTAATAAGTTATAGTACCTTGTAGTTTTCGACAGTTTTCAATAATCGCCCTGTATCTTCCAACTGCAGGAAGTTACTAAAGATTTGGTTAGGCTATCGTTACTTTAACAAAAAAAGAAGTCATAACATCTTAACTGCTTTTCTTCTATCTCTCCTAGTTTACGAGATACCCTGCAAAACACACCAATTTGGTACGTTTAGTTGCTCCTGGTAATTCAAATACCTCCTCGCTTTTCTGTTATCCTGATACAAAATCGGATTTTAATAAAATATTGAAAATTATTTTGTAGAAAGTACAAAGTTTTCGCTAGTTTAAGAAAAATCGGGTTTTGTAGCTAGATAACAGAAAAGCGAGGAGGTATACAATTAGTTGCTCCTGGCAATTCAAATACTCACTTGCTTTTCTTTGATCCTGGTATAAAATCGTATTTTTACTGAAATATCGGAAACTGTTTTGTTGAAAATACAAAGTTTCCATTATTTTAACAAAAATCGGATTTTGTATAGTTATAGTTGAGGAGCAATTAATCGTAGACCTGCTCGCTCTCTATTATCCTGATACAAAATGAGAAGTTTATTAAAATAACGAAAACTTTTCAACAAAATAACGACTGCTTTCAGTTTTTACACGATTTCAATTTGAACCGGATAAATTTGTAACGTGAAAATTCGCCGAGCTGTCGGGGATTTAATATTGGCAAGCCTGTCGACGGAGAGAATTCAGAGAGCGCTGACTATGGGAAGTTAAAATTCGGTCCTCCATTTGCCGTCAACGTGTAAACACCCAATTCTAATGTAAAAATTTTTGCATGTGCTCTGGGAGCCATAACGTATTTTACGATAAAACCTGACAATTCCTACGCAGGGGAAGAAAATACGGCTTAAGTCAACAGCTGGCAGCTCTGACCCGGTAATCTACTGGTCTAGGAAGGGCCGATGACCAAAAATACCAGTAGAATTGGAAGAATTGGGTAACACATGGTAAATTTCCGTAGACGGCGTTAGTTAGTAGGATTCATTATTAAGGAGTGCTTTTTATGTAGATATTTATTTACTGATTGGAGATTAATGAGTCAGTGGAACCAGTTCCAGGAGAGTTGGAATATTCTGGAGCGACTTCAGTTGCTGTTATGGGTCCGGAAGAAGGATAAGTGAACAGTTTTCCTTTTTTTACTCTTCTTACATTTGTACATTCACCTTTATCCGTCACATTTCATAATTCTTTGTATGTAAAGTTTTTATTTCTCTCTTTTGCGGCAATAGCATCAATTTATTTTCACTTTGTATTTAAAATTGTAATAATTTGCTTATAGTTTAAAATATTAGGTTGTTGGCTCTGAACGCTAGGATACTACGGTACGTACCTGGGTACTACGTTATTTAGTGGAGTTTCCAAACTCTGACGATTTTATGTAAATAATTTTGAGCCGTACATAATTTCGATTTATATTTTCTTTTAGCAACGCTGAGCTCGTTGCTATTTAAATTTTATGCTTATGCATTTATTTATATTTATATTCATATTTGTATAAATTGCGGAAGTGTGAACCCATGTAACTGTGATACTGGTAATGTTGGTATATATTTTGATAGTATTTTGAGAAATTGTACATGAACCATTTGGTCGTTTCTCTATAATTGTAGAATTGAGACATCGGTGTAGTTTGGGGCCCTCAGCTCTTCTGCACCCTGAGTTTGAAGCCTTCAGCTCTGCTCAGAGTTTATAGAACCTGCTTGTCAGTTATTTAGTTAAGCTGCGACTTCGTTATAACTGATAATTTAGTTTGTAGATTCCGGCCTTCAGCCTAACTACATTCTGAGTCTACAGCCTTCAGCTGAGTACAGACATTATTTGAGACATTGTCGTTGTAAACTTGTAATAAATATTTTTGAAAAGAGACCTTTGGTCCAAAGTGATTAATTAAAACTTCAGGGGATACTTGCTGACTTTTATTTTCTTATGATAACTTATCCATCAGTTTAATCTTTGGAGTGTGTAGTTAGTGTTGTTAACCCACTGAGGAGTTGCGGGCTAACTTGAAGAAGTCTTGGATGCTTGCCAAATCTTCTCTGGCGCCCTTTATGAAAACTTAATAATAATTTTTTTGAAGAATCCACCCCTTCATCGACTCGAAGCTAGTCGACTGGCGAGCACGGGTTGTACGACCTGAGACAACCCGCATATCTATAACGAGCAGTGAGAGGGTTAGTAGCGTTTTCTCGTTATAAAATATAATAACCAATATAACCCATCGTAAGAAATTTCGGAGAGCTACTGCAACTTTAATGAAAATTTTTCAATTGTGTTCAAGTTATTCTATATTTTAATTCACATTTGATATAATAAATTATTTATATCGTACTAATAATATCAATTTATTTAGGCTCGATACAATTAAATATTGAAGACGTTAATGACAACGTGCCGAAATTCAGAAAATCCTTTTATAAATTCACCGTTACCGAAAATAGCAAATATGGTACGCCGATTGGAACTGTCACTGCCGACGATGTTGATAAAAATCGTACCATCACGTATTTATTGGAAGCACCGCCGAATCTAGCTAATTTATTCCATCTAAATTCCGCCGATGGAGATATTGTTGTTGCCAATAAAATCGATCACGAAGTTTATGAATGGATCAATTTAACGGTAAGATAATTATATATATTCATTTGTTTTATCTTTTGTTGTTGTTTTGTTGTTGTCTTTAACAACAAAAGACCACTTGGGCGCCCAAAACTTCGATGGCGTGATAATATACACAAGGACCTGCA
The DNA here is from genome assembly GCA_963921935.1 of Galeruca laticollis. Lineage (NCBI taxonomy): Eukaryota > Metazoa > Arthropoda > Insecta > Coleoptera > Chrysomelidae > Galeruca > Galeruca laticollis. The sequence continues at coordinate 108,788,919 of OY998181.1, forward strand.
AAGTCCTGGGAGTCCTTAATTGGGAAGAAAGTACTCAGGATCGACATGAATGGAGGAGAATTGTTGAGGCGGCCAAGACCCACCCCGGGTTGTAGAGCCATGGATGGATGGATTTGTTTTATCTATGAGAGGAAACATTGTAAACGTCCTTATTTCGTCGTCTTGAGACCGGCAGTGTACCTAATTAGCTATTCAATCTGTACGAATTCAAGACAAGCTAAAATTCTTCCTGTAAATCATTACACATTTCTATACCTACACACATAATTCCTGCCTAAAATTCGTTCATAATATCTATCACTTCAAAATCCACAAACATCAATTTTAACCATATCTTCAAATACAAAAAATTATCTCAAAAACTTTCCTTATCTATAACAAAAACAACCTTTTCATGACAAGAAACGACCCTAGCCTACGCATAATTCAACCGTCGTTTATGACGGTTAGTGTTTGAAATAATACACAGGGACGGTCCAAGGCCCATGCGACGGATGCGGCCGCATGGGGCGCCGGCCCGAGGGGGGCGCCGGCGAAGCCGGCGTCCGCCTCGGTTTTTTTTTGTCTACTGTTACAAATTGTACATCAAATTTTGCGCCCCAACGCCTGAAAAAAAATAAAAAAAATTCATAAAATTTTAATTTTAATCATTACGTTGAAGCCCGTGACGCCCCAAGGTTGAAGAATCGCCGTTTTAAAAATTAGTTCTCTAAATCTTCTGATTGGCTTCAACGGCGGCTCTTTGATTTTTAGTCTTCTTTAAGAAACTGTATGCCAGTCTTGGCGCCGGCGCCCCAACGCCTACGAAAATAAAAATATATTCATTAAGTTACAACTTAATTTCATTACAATGCCGCCCCAAGGTTTATGAATCGCCATTTTTAGCATTTAACTTACTAGATCTTTTGTGTGACGTCGCCAGCGCCCCCATCGATTTTTGTATAATTTTAAAATTATATGTCAGTTTGGGCGCCCTACAACGAATACGAAAGTAAAAATATTTTTAAAAAGTTACACTTTAATTTCATCCAGTAGCTGCCCCAAGGTTTATAAAACACCGTTTTTAACATTCAGTTCTCTAGATGTTCTGTATGGCTTTGTCGGCGCCCAAACCCCAACAGAAATATGAATATATTTACAAAGTTACAATTAAATTTAATGAAATCACCGCCCCAAGGTTTATAAATCACCGCTGTTTTAACATACTGTTCTCTAGATCTTCTTAGCGCCTTAGGTTTGAAAATACTTTACTACTATACTCAAATGCACGCGTTTGACATTTATCAATTGGTAGGCGTTGTAGCGCTTAGATTGTACGTTTAGTGTTGACGCTGCAGGGATTGATTGTTCATTTCATTGTTCGTGGTTGGAGACCCGCGCACGCGCACAATATTTTTCTGACACACCTGGCCAACTACGTACCCATCAACTGAGGACTGTATTTGGCATTATTTTCAATAGATAGCAGCACCGCCCACCCATCATGTGCTGCCTTCTCTCTCCCTCGAGTATTTTTGTAACTTCGATCTCTAAGATCTACCCACAGTGGATTTAATACAACGTTCGTATTCGTTTAGTGTGTAATACAAGGATTTTGTTTACTTGTTATGAAGTGATTTCATCTCAGTCGCAGAACAAACCTCAGTATTTTAGGCGATTTATTTATTTAGTCTTTACTAAGTTTTAATTAAGTTAAAGTTAGTAATAAGATATCAAGATCATGTCTGAAAAAAAGAAGCCATCGGGTGCATTTTACAGAAAACGTAAAGCAAATTTGGAGAGAGATGCCGAGAAGCAGGCAAAAGCGATGAGACAGTTTGTTTCTAGATCAGAACCATCATGTAGTGGTAGTGGTACTTCTGGTGCAGAAAGTAGTGTGGAAACTGAAGGCGTTGAAAAGCCTTTACTGGTAAGTAAATATTTTTGCAAAATCTGAGTTTAATTTACAAGTGATAAAATATAAAATCCATATATTTTGTTAGATAACGGTACAAAATATTAATAAATAAGCTCAATTGCCTTACTTTTCCTAAATATTTATTTTGTTAGTAATAAAAATTATGATTAAAAGTAGCGTCTAGCAAACCTTTAAGAATTCGAAAGGCAGGTTTTCTTAAAATTATTTTAATGTAAAATAACGTCGACGAAACTCCTTTTTTTTAACGCTTTTTTCAACGCTTTTTTCGGTTGGATAAATTAAGACTATTGCTGGAACGGGCACTAAATGTAGGTACAACTGTAATAACTTGAGCCTAAAAAAACAGTTATCCTATTATCGGTTTAACAGATTAAATACTTACATTTACACCAACTTATATAAGAGTCTATTGAAAGATTTTTTTTTACTAGGAGCTGTATATAAAAGCCTAGCAAATTTATCTATTAAAATATGCCTAACTAATCAATCACATAATAATTGAAGATAAATACCCATATAAATACCTGCATGTAACATTTTTTACATAATTGTTTGTACTCGATCTAATTGCAACATTCTATATTCATGCAAATCGTAAAAAAGTCTAAAATATTTACTTATGTCCCTGTTCCAGAAGACATCAGAAGAATGTTCTCATCCGGACGAATTTGATCGCATCCATGAATCACATTCTACCACTGATGACTTTGACTTACCATCACCATCAGAACCGAGCCCACCATCAGAGGTTTGTTTCAATTTTGTGACAAGACAAAATATTATTTAACATTGTCGGGCAAAACGAATTCACACATACTGTATATAATATTTAAACTTAAGCAACATTTTAAAATGTTGGATTTGATCAGTCGATCTAAATTTAATTATGACGTGAGACCCCAACCCCAAATGGCATTTTCAAACAAAGGGAGGTGATTGAATATAAGTGCAGATTTGCAATTTATTCTGAAATATTTAAAAACGTATTGTTATACAACCATTGTTTTTGAATAATTAAGTCATAACAACTTCTACTGCTAATATAATCGATTAACACATACATTAGAGTTACAATTTATTTTCATTTCATGAATTGTGTTCTAGATGTCGGAGGCAAAAACTCCATCGACGCCATTGAGCTCATTAACAGATTGTGGACAGTGGCCAGCCAAAATAACAGATGATATACGTCAAGTACTTGTTGAAAAAGGTCCTGTACAGGTAACAGAGTTCGATTTTCCTGTTGACAGTAGAGGCAGAAGGTTTACTCCTGCCAATTACAAAGTGAAATTACCAAATGGAGAAGAAATTCATAGAGAATGGCTCGTGTACTCAGCGTCAAAAAATTCCATATTTTGTTTTTACTGCAAGCTTTTTAGCAAGGAAAGCATATCTCTCACTGGTACAGATGGGTTTTCTGATTGGCAAAACATGTCTAAATTTCTATCCCAACATGAAAAATCTCCTGCACATATCAAGTCGGCTCTTTCTTACCGAGAGGTATTTCAAAGACTGCGGTTGGGAAAGGCCATTGATGACGAAAATCAAAGAATTATTGCGTCCGAAACCCAACATTGGTACGAGGTTTTAAAACGACTGCTTTCTATTGTGCAGTTCCTAGGCACCCAGGGACTAGCATTTCGTGGTCCTAATGATACCCTTTTCAAGGAAAACAATGGCAACTTTTTAAAGCTTGTAGAACACATATCAAAATTTGATACCGTTCTTTCTGAACATCTTCGTAGAATAACCTCTAAAGAAACCCATGTTCACTATTTGAGCAAAAGAATTCAAAATGAGTTCATTGCCTTACTTGCTCGTAACGTTAATGAAAACATACTAACAGAACTACAGAAAGCCAAATACTATTCTATTATTCTTGACTGTACACCTGACGTAAGCCACAAAGAGCAAATGACCCTAGTTGTTCGGTTTGTTCATTCAGTGTCAGGAGAAGAATCGGTCGTAAGAGAGCACTTCCTGGGATTCGTCGAAGTTTCGGAAACATCTGGTGAGGGGTTAACAGCGTCTTTGTTAGACGAGTTGTCGCAAAAAGGGATACCCTTACAAAATATGCGTGGCCAAGGGTATGATAACGGATCGAATATGAAAGGCAAACATGTGGGAGTTCAAAAAAGAATTCTCGACCTCAATCCACGGACCTTCTACGTCCCTTGTGGTAGCCACTCCCTTAATCTAGTAGTAAATGATGCAGCACTTTCCTGTCTTGTAGCGGTAAACTTTTTCAGCATAGTTCAGGAGATATACAATTTCTTCTCAGCATCAACTCATAGATGGAGTATTCTTAAGAAACATATAACAAATTTGACGGTAAAACCTCTCAGTGAAACCCGGTGGGAGAGTAGGATAGACGCACTTGAACCTCTAAGATATCAAATAGAGGAAGTTTATGACGCTGTCTACGAGGCCACTACCGATGAAAAGGTCGATGCTTTCGGGAAAAACAAAGCCATTGGAATTGCCAAAAAACTAACCGACTTTCGTTTTCTCTGCTGCCTGATTACTTGGCATGAAGTTTTATTTAAAATAAACTTAGTTAGTAAAACACTACAGAGGCAAGACGTACACCTGCAAAGTGCTTTGAAGCTGATTGAAAGTGTTAAGAAATTCTTAGAAACCATGAGGACGGAAACCGGACTAAACAGCGTCATTACAGACGCAAAAGAGCTCGCTGAGAAACTGGGAATCACTCCAGAGTTTCAAGAAGAAAGTCAAGTAAGACCTAGAATGTCTAAAAGACATTTTCCATGTGAGGGTAGGGGTGGAAATGAACCTGTGGTGATGTCTGAGAAAGATAAGTTTAAAGTAAATTTTTTTTATGTTGTTCTTGACACTGCAAACAACGCAATAAGTGAGAGATTTGAACAAATGGACAAGCACAGTAAACATTTTGGATTTCTCTACGACATGAAGGAATTAAACAATTGTGAAAAGGATGTCCTTAAAGAACACTGCATGAATCTACAATCAGTTTTGACGGCAGATAATGAAAGTGATATCAATGGCGATGAACTTCAAAAGGAAATTGTTATCTTGGCACCAATGTTAACTAAAGACAGCTGTCCTGTGACAACACTTAACTACGTGACCAAGAACCGTCTTATGGATATTTTCCCCAACGTGTTTGTAGCGATGAGGATATTACTGACCTTGCCAATATCAGTAGCTAGTGGAGAGAGGAGCTTCTCCAAACTGAAGATTATCAAAAATTACCTTCGGTCAACTATCTCTCAAGAGAGACTCAATGGGTTGGCAACTTTGTGCATAGAAAATCAGATTTTAAACTCAATTGACACAGACTCAATTTTAAAAGACTTTGCTAAAATAAAAGCAAGAAAAGTTAGTTTTTAATGTTTATTTTTTGTAAGTGATACAACACTGTAGCAAGTAAAGTTATAGTAATCAATAAGGTATATTGCAAGTGACTTTTTTAGTTCTTTTTTGGTTCGTTTTTAGTTCGTTTTTAGTTTTAGTAGTTGTTAGTGACTGTTTATGATTCTGATTAAAATTTCATGAAGTCACTTTGTTTATTCATTTATTTTAGCCAAGTAACCCATTTATTTTAGGGTTGTTTAAAACCCTATTACTTTCGTTTGTACATGTATAATTTCGTATTAAATCAACCATAAGGTGATCCATTGAGCCATTAGTTAAAGGACGAAAAGTGGGGGAAATTATAATTTATAAAATACGGTTTTTATAATTGCCGGCGGTTGCCCGCGGGGGGGGGGCGCCGGGGCGCCAAATCGAGACCTCGCATCTGCCTCGAAAAGGCCTTGGACCGTCCCTGATAATACAATTCATTGGCCAATTCCCCACGTGATTTCCCCTGCTTACACCCACTCTGAGCGTCACATAAATACGGCTCCAACCTAACAATCCCACACTTACCAGTCACTCATCCTACAAATTTCAATAAGCATTAAATACAATCAAATAATAATATTAAACCTCATAACTAGTAACCAGTACTACATTCTTAATTATTTCGCAAACGAACAACACAGTGAAAGAGCAAACGCATTTAATTTATCCGACCATATAAACTCAACATTTGCCACATCAAAGTGGCTGGTCCTTAGAGATATGTATATATACTCTTACCGCATTTTGCACTCTTACTATATGCAAAGTAAGACACTGCGAAACACAATCCAATCATCAAGTATCAAAGGCGAGGAAAAAGAAGAAAAGTTGTAATATCCTTAGAGCTAAATAGGAATTTTTTGATTATTTGAAAGAGGAACAATTGATGGTGATCGTTTCATAGATGTACGATGCTAGTGTTGCATAATTGTGCGCAAATGTTGATGCTCATTTGTGAATATATCAAAAATCGAAATTAAGAACAGGAACAAACTTAATGTAATGGGAATTGACTTGAAACTATTCGTGGTTAATGTTTTATGACCTAAGGCCAAAAAAATAATTAACAGCAATATTTTGTAAATCCATATTGAAATTTCACTCGATCGTGAAAAGATGTGAATATTTTCAAAAATATAAACTGAACATAAACAAATTATCAAAATAGTGTATTTATTTCTAGGTGAAAGCTACCGATAGCGGATATCCTCCTCGTTCCAGTCGAGTCGAATTGTTTGTACAAATTTTAGATGAAAATGACAACAGTCCTTCTTTTTTACCCGAACCTTTATCTCTAGTAATACCGGAAGATATCCACGTTGGTACGGAAATAACGAAAGTCGAGGCTATTGATGCGGATTCCGGTGAATATTCCAAGATTACTTATTTGTTGGACAGACTATCTTCACAGGGAAAGTTCAGCTTAGATAGTGAAACTGGTATTCTAAAAGTGTCGGAAAAATTGGATAGGGAGGAAAAGCCCACTTATTTATTGATAATAGAAGGTTGGGATAATTATCAATATGGATTTAACACTGGAGAAAGTAGAAATGCTTTTAAACATATCAAGTAAGTGGTACCAAATCATTATTATCACATAATATGTCGAACGTCAACGCAAATGCAAATAATTACATATTTAAAAAGTTTTGAATACGTGCTAGAATGGAAAATGTTGAAAATTAAAATCATAGGTCTTAGTTTATGAATACAACAAAGATATTTGTGCATATGTGAGGCCTGTATATATTAATATTGTTCCGCTAATTTCAAATTGTGTCCTTTGTTGAAATGTGTATTCCATTAACACATTTCGTGTAATTTGAGTTGCGTGTAAAGCTTTCAGTTGGGATTTTTTGGAGTTATCAATAAATTTTGAGAATATAGAAAGTGGAAAGTAGTCTTTTGCTGACTAGTTAAAAACAAAATCGTAAAACCAATTTATTTGGGAGAAGCAGCAAAACGAACGTGTACTCTTATATCTTCAGCAAGGTGGGTAATGTTAGGATTGCTCATAGAACAGTTCGGACTATTAATTATTTGTTCACTAAAGTCAAAGACAAGACTCCACTCTTACATCTTTCCAAATTAGTTTACTGATTTCCTTGTTCTAACTGTAATCTTGAATATATTAGCCAGAGTGGTAGGCTTCTTAAGGACCGTGTCTCCTCACATAAGAGTGACAGTAGATTGTATCCAGAGAGGTGCGCACTGGGTGAACATGTTTTCAGGGAAGGTCATAACATGAACTACGAGGCAGTGAGAGTATTGGCTAAGGAGGGAAAGTTATCTAAGCGTGCATTCTTGGAAATGGCATTCATATTTCAATCTAATAATTGTATGAATAAAAAAACTGATCTTAATCATCTCAGTGAAATCTATTCATATTTGCTGATGATAAATAAGAATTACACAGCTGTACAGGAATGTTCATTTGATTCTGTTTAGATCACATTCGTTTGATATTTTTCTGAATTAAGACTATTATTGAACAACTGATTAGCTTTTTATGGATTAGTGAGGTTGTTAGTCATCAGCCTCATAATCTGTTGTTTGTCTTTATATAATTAATGTTAATTTTTGAATAATAATAATATTGATGTTAAAATAGTTACAATAATTTTTTCCTTTTTCATCTTAAATAATTAAAACAATAGTAAAAAATAATTTTTTCGCTCACCCTATATAAGGAGCAAATAATATGTTTATTTGTTGGAGTGGTAGAAATACAAACGTTTCTCACAACTTTTCAGTTGGTAGTCATGATCGAACTTTTGACATGACAGTTTATTTAACTTCCATTTCATTAACGTGTAATGTTACTAAGAAGCACATGCTCGACCTTCAATTTGTCGGCATTTACATTTTCGAGATTTTAAATGATTTTAATTATATGTTTGTGGTATTCATTTGCATAATTTTGTGCTGTTATGGTTGATGAATGTGCTTGAAGTTTTGGATATTTTCCATCAATACGTACAACCTCGCTAACATTGTAAGAAAGGTTAGGTTTTTTCATTTTTTTTTAAACTTTTCAGTATTTAATTATATTGTAGCTCCCTGATGATGACAATATTCATTGTCGAAATATTGGAAATATAATGTTATAAGAGTACACGTTCGTTTTGCTGCTTCTTCCAAATAAATTGAATATATATATATATATATATATATATATATATATATATATATATATATATATATTATTAACAATTGATATAATACTTACTTTTATAGTAGATTTAAATGTATATGTTTATTTATTTAGAATTTTTGTTTTATGTTTGGCTAGCTCAGTTTGTTTTTAATATTTGTTTAGTAATTTTTCTTAATTAGATTATTCGGGAGCATGAAATCCTTTTTCCCTTTGAGTCCTGGCAATTTATACTGATGTAATAGTTGAAATAAAAAGAAAACACATTATTTGAAATCAATTTAATTATCAATGCAATATTTATTTGATAAAATAATATGCGACGCCAATGGTTATATGTACCTATTTATTGATTTTAATAATATCATAAATGCGCATGCGTGAAAAAATTAGTCATGCGCTTTAACATGAAACGAACAATTATGATATGTAAGAAGCATCTATATTATACAACACAGTTTGTTAACGATGCACACAATTGAATGGTTCAACAATAAACATAAAAGAATTTATATATATCATAGTTATATATGATACACATAGCTGTGGGAAGAAATGAGTTATATACATGGATAGAAAAATAGAAATTATATACAAATGGACATGGTTACAACATTATAAAATTTCAATCACCAGATTTCTGCGATTACAAGATGGCGTGATTAGCGTAAGTACATATTTTAATTTATATAAAGTTCGGCCTTTTTTTTTAAATTTAATGATTTATGCAATGAATATGCTATATAAAGTCTGTTTCTTTCTTTTTTAGATCGATCATATGTGAAAAAGTTTGTCAATTTATGATATTAAGTACTTAATTGGGATTTTGAGTTTTTACACTATTTATTGGCCAATAAATGATTTAAATACACCGACCTGCCGATCTCGAATTCGGAAGAAAGTCTCTGGATCCCAGGAGCACCCACCGAATCTCCAAAAAAACCAAAGTTGTTGAAAACTTCACAGACCCTTGTCGGAAAACTTGTAACAATTAACTGTAAGTACTTCCAATACTGCACTCAATCGCACTTCAGGAGTTTAAATGTCCCAAACCGGGAACATCTTCAAACTTTTAGGAACACCATCCCACACACTGCCCGCTTCCTAACACCCGCCACCGCTCTCCTTAAGCGTCCCCTCGATTCTCAACTTTTTCAAACAAAACAGTCTTTTGTTCTTTTCCAGATCACTATTCAAAAGTTTATTCATTGATCCACAGTTTGTTATGTCATCTTTCCCAACCAATAAGATATTGTCCCCTGCAATCAGACAATTGAAACTTCAATCACCCACCAAAACAATTTCATACATACAAATACATCAAAACTGGTTATACTTAGACACACCTACATAGTACAACATTCAATACCACTACTGATAGTATATTCCTGTTACACTCATATCAATTACAAACATAAACTCTCCTATGTTACCCGTCCACATGTCATTATCCGTCTATCCATGAAATCCATTGGATCACATTCCATTCAATATCTACACTTGCTCCCATTCTCAAATTAATGACTATAATGAATCAACCATAGCAATACTTGCTTTCATTTCAGATGAACAGCCGTTATGATATGGAAAACATTCCTCGTCTTAGGCAACTCCACCTACATCACTACACCGGCCAGGCAATATCCATATTTTATGTTATCATTGAGGCAATTCCCTCCCTATTACACTGTTACAGGCCGTTATCTAATATATCCCTACTTGACATGTTGTCCAAATTAAGAAAAGTGTTTCCCCTTTACTTGCTTTCCCAAACCATGCTACTCTCATATATATTTCACACTAGCAACTTAATTCTATAATACTACTTCTCTTATTATCTAAGATATCTGGTTCAATTCCCCTCAAATTTAAATTTAAATGATATCCATACCCTGGATATTTATTTAAATTTCAATTTTCTTATTATAAATGATTGATTTTATTTTATTAAAAAAAAATTTAACAATTTTATGGCATAATCTTACTTTCTTTAACTATGTTTCTCAAATATTTGTTCACATTTTTCCTACTACAAAATCTATTTCTTTCCATAACTGTCTCCTAATTCTTCCCTTAAAATACACTTGATTAAGATCAATGTCAATTTATATTTTTAATATTACTTCATATAATACTTCTTTATTATCATTTCTTACTAACATCCACTTATATATCAACTTATTTCTTTGTAATTACATTATACTTCTATATACTCCTCATATCATATTTCTTTTCAATATTCATTATTCAATATAATTAATTATTTCTTAAATTCATATATATATCAATATCAACTTCCTTATTCCTTCCTGTATTTTCAAGTAATCTATAAGATTCTAATTGACATTAAACATTACCTCCTATATTTTTAATCAATATCATTCATTATTATCCTTTCCTATCCTTTATTACTTACATCTTATTTCCCTATTTAAAAATGTGAACTTCTATTTGATACTTGAGTTATTTTTATTTTATCCCCTCTATCCTATATTCTTTAATAGTTTCATTCTATGTAAAACCAGTATCTCTTATAAATTGTTTCCTTTATTTGCTATATATATTGATTTGCCATACTCACAAATTTTTAAATTGTTTTAATTATAAGTTTTACCTAATAAAATTTTCTTTATATAATATTATATTTATTTTTTTAGGTTCTGAAGAAACAAACGTGATGAATTTAATTGGATCACCAGCTGCCAAATGGAAAACAAAACTCTGACTAATATCTACTTTAACTTTGTACACTACCTAATATTAAATTTTAAATCTATCCTTATGACTATCATTTCCTTTTTTTTTTTTTAAATATTATTCGTAACATAACATCATATATATTATTCAGAATTGGGTTACTCATTAATAATAAATTCTACGTACATTATTTATACTTGTGTTACTCATTAATAATAAATTTTAATTTCAACTTCATTTCTGTATCCTTTCTCTTTTTCATTGAATTGCATTTTCGTCTCCATATTTCATTCCTATTGTCTCTTGTTCTATTATTTAATTTGCTTTTCTTTTTCTAACCTTTTTCTTGCTTTCTTCTCTTGTTGTTTGATGCTCGATAAATTTCTGAAGCATCTGTCTATTCTCTACTGTATCCTTTTTAACTCTGTTGTCCCATATCTCATAAATTTCTTCCCATGAATCCATTAAAATCTTCGTTTCCAATTCTTCCATATTATGCATTTTACTATGTATTATTTTAAAGAAAGCTTTTGTATGAATCATAGTCATCATGTTGTCCCATTTTATTCCTGTTACTACTTTATTATTATAAAAATTTCCTGAACATCCTATACCTCCTTTATTTCTTCTTATACTATCTTCTATTTCTTCCACTGTGTCTGTTAATCTTCGATTCATCTCTTGTATTTCCTTGTTAATTTGTCTACCTAAGATTTGACTCCTTTTTTCATATATTCCTGTCGGTTTTGTTACTCTGCCATCTAAATTTATAATTTCTTTATTCACTTTTTCGTAAGAATGTTGATTTACCTGTTTACTTACTTGTCCTTGTAATTTTATGTATCCTACTTCTCCAGTTTCCTTCTTAATTTCTTCTGTCCCATCTGTGATATTTGTTAATTCCTGATTATTCTTCTCAATATTCTTAATTTCCATGAAACTTTCCATTTTTACTTCATCTATGTTCTTTGTTAACTTATTTGCTTGTTTTGAAACTTCTGTTTGGATAGTTTTTGGTGAATTTTCTTCCATTTTGATTCCGCTTTCTTTTGGCTCTATTTTCAAGTTTTTATTTTGATCCTCCATATCTAAGTTAACTTTATCTATTTGCCTTCTAGATTGTTCATTCTTCTCCATACAATTCTTAATTCCCTTAATTTGCTGAATACTTTCTGGTTTCATATCTTCAATTTTCATTTTCAAATTATTATCTGTTTTCTGTTCCATAGTATCAATATTTTTATTTAAAGTCGCATTCAAATCTTCCTTAATATTGTTCATATTTTCATTAATCTTGTCCTCCTTACCATTCGTTTCTTCCTTCATAGTAGTCTTATCATCTGACAACTTATCCATTTTATTATCTATGTTCCCCTCTACTTTGTTAAAATCTTTTACCATAGTTTTCCTATCCTTTTTTCTTTCATCATCCCGCTTACTCCTATTTTCCACAATTCTGTTTATAATCTCATTTTGTTCGTCCAATTCTTTATTTAAATCTACATTCATACTATTCCTACCTTCCCGTATATTTTTACTTATCTCATTCTCAATATCCATTTTTCTATTCATACAGATCAAAAATTGCATGAACCGATCATCTTCCTCTTTTGTTATTTTTTCTTTAAATCTAATCCAAGCTTGCATAAATTGTTCAACATTAACTATTCTTCCTTGCGTTTCCTGACTCCTAAACTCCTTATTTCCATCTCTCAGTGTGCTTTTTCTTTCCATTCTAATTAAAGTTTTAAATTTTTACAAATGTATCCTATATTTTTACAACGCCCCACGTTTTGGGTGACAATTATTAACAATTGATATAATACTTACTTTTATAGTAGATTTAAATGTATATGTTTATTTATTTAGAATTTTTGTTTTATGTTTGCCTAGCTCAGTTTGTTTTTAATATTTGTTTAGTAATTTTTCTTAATTAGATTATTCGGGAGCATGAAATCCTTTTTCCCTTTGAGTCCTGGCAATTTATACTGATGTAATAGTTGAAATAAAAAGAAAACACATTATTTGAAATCAATTTAATTATCAATGCAATATTTATTTGATAAAATAATATGCGACGCCAATGGTTATATGTACCTATTTATTGATTTTAATAATATCATAAATGCGCATGCGTGAAAAAATTAGTCATGCGCTTTAACATGAAACGAACAATTATGATATGTAAGAAGCATCTATATTATACAACACAGTTTGTTAACGATGCACACAATTGAATGGTTCAACAATAAACATAAAAGAATTTATATATATCATAGTTATATATGATACACATAGCTGTGGGAAGAAATGAGTTATATACATGGATAGAAAAATAGAAATTATATACAAATGGACATGGTTACAACATTATAAAATTTCAATCACCAGATTTCTGCGATTACAAGATGGCGTGATTAGCGTAAGTACATATTTTAATTTATATAAAGTTCGGCCTTTTTTTTAAATTTAATGATTTATGCAATGAATATGCTATATAAAGTCTGTTTCTTTCTTTTTTAGATCGATCATATGTGAAAAAGTTTGTCAATTTATGATATTAAGTACTTAATTGGGATTTTGAGTTTTTACACTATTTATTGGCCAATAAATGATTTAAATACACCGACCTGCCGATCTCGAATTCGGAAGAAAGTCTCTGGATCCCAGGAACACCCACCGAATCTCCAAAAAAACCAAAGTTGTTGAAAACTTCACAGACCCTTGTCGGAAAACTTGTAACAATTAACTGTAAGTACTTCCAATACTGCACTCAATCGCACTTCAGGAGTTTAAATGTCCCAAACCGGGAACATCTTCAAACTTTTAGGAACACCATCCCACACACTGCCCGCTTCCTAACACCCGCCACCGCTCTCCTTAAGCGTTCCCTCGATTCTCAACTTTTTCAAACAAAACAGTCTTTTGTTCTTTTCCAGATCACTATTCAAAAGTTTATTCATTGATCCACAGTTTGTTATGTCATCTTTCCCAACCAATAAGATATTGTCCCCTGCAATCAGACAATTGAAACTTCAATCACCCACCAAAACAATTTCATACATACAAATACATCAAAACTGGTTATACTTAGACACACCTACATAGTACAACATTCAATACCACTACTGATAGTATATTCCTGTTACACTCATATCAATTACAAACATAAACTCTCCTATGTTACCCGTCCACATGTCATTATCCGTCTATCCATGAAATCCATTGGATCACATTCCATTCAATATCTACACTTGCTCCCATTCTCAAATTAATGACTATAATGAATCAACCATAGCAATACTTGCTTTCATTTCAGATGAACAGCCGTTATGATATGGAAAACATTCCTCGTCTTAGGCAACTCCACCTACATCACTACACCGGCCAGACAATATCCATATTTTATGTTATCATTGAGGCAATTCCCTCCCTATTACACTGTTACAGCCCGTTATCTAATATATCCCTACTTGACATGTTGTCCAAATTAAGAAAAGTGTTTCCCCTTTACTTGCTTTCCCAAACCATGCTACTCTCATATATATTTCACACTAGCAACTTAATTCTATAATACTACTTCTCTTATTATCTAAGATATCTGGTTCAATATATATATATATATATATATATATATATATATATATATATATATATATATTACATAGAGTAAAACAACACCCTGTATACCGAACATAAAATAAAAAAACTACCTATTTCAAGAAATTAAAATTTTTGGAATTTGATTTTTTATTAAAAGATTATCTAAAAAAGGAGACAATCTGTACCATATACTATTCAATAGAGAAAGCATCTAACTGTATAATTTAAAATAAGATTTAAAAAAAAACATTTGTGAAATGAATTAACAAAATCTCTATAAACCTACAAGACGGAATATTAGAACGTTGTTACATATACAAATGGAAATGATAATCCTTTATTTTAATTGTCAAGGTAAATAAATAGTGAGATTCTTTTTAAAATGAATATTAGGGTTTGAAGGACATGTAAATAAGATTTTATAAATATTTAAAAACATAACGATATAAGAAGTAAACTGAAAAACATTAATTCTATGGAATGTGACATTTATTGAACGGTTTGACGTTATGAACACATATTTTGTAAATTTGAAAATGTCATTTTGTAAACTAAATGAAATATAATTTAAGAGACACAATATGAGTTAAAATCATTAAAGAACCTTAAAACAAAGCGTTTTCAAATGATAGATGGACAATTCACTATTTGAAATGAAATCTATAAAGAAAAGTTTTGATAACCAAATCTGATTGGTGGAATGTATTCAACAAACTTTTAATCTGCGACAAGTAGTTGTTAATAATAAAAAAATAGAAGGAGAAAAGTTTGTTGATTATACAGACTATTGACTAGGTAAAATTCTTTTTGGGTGGTAGAAAATTTGAGAAGCAGCAAAATTTTGGGAATTAAGAAAACTTTTCGAAAAATAAGATATTTGGCATCAAAATTCAGAAAAGAGAGATACATTGTACTTATGATATGGTAGATTATATATTTAAACAAGCAGATGTAGAAATTAAGAAACAATTTGGTAATTATGTTTGAATACTAACCGTATAATTGATATATAATACTTGATTAATATTTGTATGGTGGAATGGATATATCCACCATACCTTTTAGAAAGCTTTTGATTATGTAATTGGACTGAAATGTATTGATGTGGACGGGACATAGCATTGATTCCTGATTTTGTGTAAGCTGGACCAGTGATGTGACAATTTCCAGAAGGTAACCTAAAATAAAGTAAAGGATAATTGAAGTGAATTACTATACAGGAATAAGGTATTTAGACTATTTTCATTATACATAAAAAAGTTTGAATAAAACTTACCAATTTAGTAAAAAAAATTGAACTTTGGTATTAAACAAACATTTACAACCATTGTGTTTCGCCATTTTGATATAATAATCGTTTATATAGAAGTTTCAGTATTATAAGATTTGTATTAAATGTTGCCTATTTTAGATTTGTATATAGAGATAATTTTTTCATGTGAGAACGTGATTTTGTTTGAATGAGTGGTCATAATAGATAGTAGGTTTTTTTTTATTAATTTGTGTCTTGTAAAAGAACAATGTATTTGTCTATTCAAAATATTAAATAACGTTCTTTCTAGTTTGAAGAACATTGTAAAATTGTTTTTGATACATTTTATTTCTTTGTGGTGATGGCTCCATCTAGTTTGAACCGTTGGTAGTTTAAACTGACATCGGTGAATAGTAAAAAGGTTCAACTTGAAACACAGGACCGTCTTAAGAATTTATTACGTATTATTAAACAAGCAAGTACATTTTTATTAACAAAATTTTTATGAAGACAGAGATATTTAATCAAATTTAGGCGCTAACACTATAAATTGAATTTTTGTTTCTCTATACCTGAACCCTACTCTGAGGTTAAAGAGTTTCTCATGTTTTAAAATATAACCATTTTAGTAATAAAATTTTAAATTTTTACAATATACCGGGCAAATCAAAACTAAATATAAACTAAACTAATAATAACTATAAATCATTATTTCTCTCCCCGTTCTATCCAGTTTAACATGTCACCGCAACGTGGGGCTATTATAGAGATTTTGTAAGTAGTAATAAAAAGCATTAAAATAATTTTTTTGACTTTATTAAAAGAATTTAAATACATAAAATGGAACGGAAAATGACATTAAGAGACGGAAAGCAGGTAGGAGTTGAAAGTAGGCCTGATGAAGAAAGAGAAGAAAGAAGCAATGGTAGAGGAGATTTTCAGGTACAATACTTGGAACAGGGCAGAGAAAATTTGGAAGAAGACATTGCAGAACAGGGACAAGAAGAAGAAGATTTACCATTGTCAGAAGAAACAGAACAAGAGGTCAAACAAAAATCAAAAGAGAAAGAGGAAATGGACGTAATGAGTATGTTTCAAATGATGATAAAAAAATTGGATCAAAATAAAGAAGATATGAGGAGAGATATGCGTGGAGATATGAATAGTATGAAGGATGATATTAGGGAAGATATGAATAAAAATAAGGAAGAATTAAAACAAGAAATGAATATAAAGATGGACCAGAATAAGGAAGAAATAAAACAAACTAAAGATCTAATAATAAAATTGATGGAAGAAAAATTGGGACATGTTGAGAAGAAATTGGAAGAATCAAACGAATATATGGAAAACAAATTAGAATACACTAAACAAGAAATAAGAGGAGAAGTGATTGGAAGGATCACGGAAATAGAAAATCTACAGATTAACAGAATTAAGGAAATAGAGGAGAAGGAAAAGGATTTCAAAGGAGAAATTAAAAAAGAAGTTAAGGAAATCAAAATGGGATTTCAAGACACCCAAGAACGAATGGGAAATCTAGAAGGAAAATGGGACAGAACTTTAACTGAATTTCAACAAAATGTTGAAGAAGCATGTAAAGAGAAGCAGAAACTAGAGGAGGTGAAAACTGAAAAGAAGATTTGGGAAATACAAAAGGAAATAGAACTTATCAAAAGTAAAATTGAACAAACTGGAAGTAGAATTTTCAAGGGAGAACAATCAAAAGAAACGATGGAAATGACAAGAAAACTAGAAGACATGGAAGAGAGACTATTTTATTTACAGCAAAAACATGACCAAAGAGAAGATAGGAATTTTCATGAAGTAAGGAATGGAGTGATGGAAACAAAAATAATAAACAATTACATTGGAAACAGAGGGGAACATAAATTTGAAGGAGACAATAGGAAAATACACCCAAAAGTGTTCATTAAAATTCTAAAGAATAAAATTAAAAACATGCAAAATAGAGAAGACATAAAAGAAATGATAAGAGAGAACTTAGACAATCATGCATTAGTATGGTATACAAGTAAAGAAGACGATTTTAACAAATTTGAAGATTTTGAAGAACAGTTCATAAGATATTTCTGGGGAAATAGTGCTCAAGCAAGAGTAAGAGAAAAACTCTACTCAGGAAAATATGAGACAGGAAGAGGAAAAAGCATGAATGATTATGCTATGACAGTATTCATGAATGCGAAATTCCTAGACCCACCCATACCAGAAGAGGAAATAATAATGTTTATATCTAGACATTTTAAATGTGAAATAACAGAGACAATCACTATTCAGAATGTTAAAAATATAGAACAACTTAGTAGTTATTTACAACGATTAGAGAGAAATAGAGTGGACAATAACAACTATAACAGAAATAAAAACAACAATAATAGTAACAATTTTAACAGAAATAATCAACATAATAACAATAATAACAATTTTAATAGAAACAATCAATATAATAACAACGATAACAATAATTATGATGATAATACAAATAATCAAATTAATAGAAGAAACAATTATGAACAAAATTTTAATAGAACTAATAATATGAATAATAGAAATTATAACAATGGATATAATAACAGAAACAATAATAATAACAATAATTCAGGAAATAACAACAATTATAACAGGAATTTTAACAATCAAAATAATTATAACAGAAATTTTAGATACAATAATAACAACAATAATAATTATCGAGAGCAGAATTATAGAGAACAAAATAATAGAGGTGGACAATATGATAACCGACAAAGAGAAGAAATTAGAGAACAAAGAAAAGACTATAGGGAGGAAGAGAGAGGAAATGGAAATGGAGCACAAAGAAGAGTAAACAATATCCAAAGAAGAGAAGAGAGAGTGATATCGGTAGAACCGGAAATTATTACTGAACAAGAGCCCGACCAAAATTTTGGATCGAGCACATACCAAATGTAAGAAATATTATCTGTACATATGAACATCCAAGGGAATACATTAAATTTGGGGAAGATTTGGAATTAAAGGAAATAACGGGATTAATAAAAATTAAAGGAAAATTAAATGGGAAACAAGTTAAAATATTAATAGATACAGGTTCGGAAGCGTCCATAATAAAAACAAAATTAATAGAAGAAAATATTAAAAATTATGAAAACAAGCTAGTCAAGATACCGAAAACTACATTAATAGGAGCAAATGGAAAGAAATTGTGTGAAGTTAGCAGATCTATAATACAAAGCATTGAATTAAAGGATGGGAAAGAAATTGAGATGCAATTATTGCTAGTGGATAATTTAGAAGCAGACATAGTTATAGGAATAGATGAATTAACGAAATATAAAGCAAGAATTGATTTTGAAAAGATGGAGATAGAATTAAATGGTAATAAGATTGAATTTGAAAAAGAAAATATGGAAGAATTATTGGCAATTGAAGAGGATAATAGGAAGTTATGGAATATAAAAAAGAATGGAAATATGGAATTATTGGCAATTGAAGAGGATAATAGGAAGTTATGAAATATAAAAAGGAGTGGAAATATGGACGAATTGGAAATTGGAGAGGATAATAGGCAGTTATGGAATATAGAAAGGAATATAATTATGGAGGAATTGGTATTAGTGTGTGGAAATAAAGAATATGAAGAGAAAATGAAGAATTTGATTATGAAGTATGAAGGATTGATTAAAAAGGAGATGAGAATGGCAAATAATTATGTACATAAGATAGAAGTTAGAGGAATAGAAAATTTCAGAATAAGAACATATCCCATACCTTATAAATATAGAAAAGAAGTTGATTCAGAGATACAAAATATGTTAAAAGACGGTATTATAGAGAGATGTAACACAAGATATGTAAACCATATTGTGGTCGTAAAGAAGGCAAATGGTGACTTAAGATTATGCCTAGATGCAAGAAATATTAATCAATACACTGTACCACAATACGAGGCTCCGATGAATGTGGAAGCAATTTTTGGGCGCATTACGAATACTAAAATATTTTCTAAAATTGATTTAAAACACAGTTTTTGGCTGATTCCTTTGGATGAAGATAGTAGAGATTACACAGGCTTCTCTATTGATGGTGTGTTGTACAGATTTTGTGTAGCTCCATATGGTATACAAAGTGCTTGTTCGGCCTTGGTTAGAGCATTACACCAAATACTAAATAAATTTGAAGACTTTGCACTTCATTATATCGATGATATATTAATCTTCTCTAATGATGAAGAAGAACACCTAAAACACATTGAAATTATTTTAAAAGAATTAGATAGAGCAGGTTTAAAAATAAATCAAAATAAATGTAAATTTTATCAGGAAGAGATATGTTTCCTAGGTTATAGAATAGACCAAAATGGAATGTCTATGGATGAAGAGAGGATACAAGCAATAGTAGAATATAAGAGACCATCAAACCTAAAATCTCTTAGAGGATTTCTAGGGATGATGAACTATTTTAAACGTTTGATACCTGATTTGAGCATGAAACAAATACCTTTAATTAAGCTTTTAAAGAAGGAGAATAAATGGAAGTGGACTGAGGAAACTGAAATAGCTTTTAATGATTTGAAGGAAGCATTTACTCAACAATTGAAGGTTTATCATCCAAATTATGATTTACCATTTATATTAAGAACAGACGCATCCAAAGAAAGGTTTGCAGGAGTGCTATTACAGATGCAAAATGGCATGGAAGTACCCATATGTTTCGTATCAAGGGTGACGAAAAATTATGAGAGAAATTATGGGGTATCAGAATTAGAATTGGCAAGCATAATTTTCTGTGTGACTAAATTTAGATTTTATTTATTAGGAGCAAAATTTACGATAGAAACCGATCATTCCTCACTTACAACTATTTTGAAAAACAGATTTGGCAACAGTAGAATTCATAGATGGGGTTTAATATTACAGGAATATGACTTTGAAATTAAATTTATTCCAGGAAAGACAAATGTAGTGGCAGATGCATTAAGCAGAGAAAGTAAGGGGGATAATAATAAGGATAAAAGAATTGTAAAAATTGGGGTAAATATCATGAAAGATTTAGATGGGATATTTTCTTTAAATAGCATCATAGAAGACCAAATGGAATTAACTGAAAAACAGAAAAGGAGAGGACAGTTAAAAGAAGATATATGGATAAAGAAAAATGGGGAAACAGATTTATTTATAATAACAGAGAATTTAGCTAAGAAAATTTTGAAAAATTTACACAGAAGAAATGGACATATAGGAGCTAGGAAATTGTGGCTACTATTCAGAGAAAATTATATTAGTAAAGGGGACCAAAGTATAGCAAAATTGATCACCAGTACATGCCATATTTGTCAATTAGGGAAAAGCAAACATAGAAGAAACGAGAACATAGCAAAATCTATATTAACAACAAGATGTGGGGAAATAATTGCAATAGATTTCCTAAGTAATTTGATACCCAGTCAACAAGGAAATTGCCATATTTTGATAGTGGTTGATTTATTTTCAAAATTTATAAAATTATACCCTACAAAAACAACAAAAAGCAAAGTCATAATGGAGAAACTATCAGAATACATAAAAGAAGTTATAAAACCTGAAAATTGTATAATAGATAATGCTACCTACTTTACAAATGAAAGGTTTAAAAAATTTTGTAGTAAAAATCAAATAAATTTAAGAACGATTAGTATTCGATATCCATCTTCAAATCCATCTGAAAGATACATAAGAGAAGTGATAAAGTTTTTGAGAATAACTTTGTGGAATCAAAACCATAATAATTGGGAAAATCACATAGAGGAAATTCAAAATTATTTAAACAATTTACCGAACACAGTAACAATGGAAAGTCCAATTTATTTAATGAAACAATTGAAACCTCAAAGGAAATGGGAAATAAATTCTACAGAAGAATTTGAAAAGGTATTGGAAAGAGTAAATAAAAATCTGCAAAACAATGCAAACAAATATCTAAGAAGAATGGAAAAGAAGGGAAAAGCTAAAACTACATTTAATAAAGGAGACTTAGTAATCGTCCGTGCTTTAAGGGTATCAGATAGAAGTAAGAATGTATGTGCAAAATTGAAACCACCTTTCGAGGGACCATATGTTGTAGAGAATGAGAATGGAATAAATAGTTACGTTTTAAGATATATAGAAAGTGATGAAATAAGAGGTATTTTCAATATAAAAGATTTATACAAATATAACAAATAATGGAGAAGTTTAAAAAGAAAAGAATTTTATAAATATTTGAAGTAAAATTTGCATTCATAAAATTTTTACTTACATAAAAATTTGATAAACGCAAAATTTAGGGGATGTTAACATAGAGTAAAACAACACCCTGTATACCGAACATAAAATAAAAAAACTACCTATTTCAAGAAATTAAAATTTTTGGAATTTGATTTTTTATTAAAAGATTATCTAAAAAAGGAGACAATCTGTACCATATACTATTCAATAGAGAAAGCATCTAACTGTATAATTTAAAATAAGATTTAAAAAAAAACATTTGTGAAATGAATTAACAAAATCTCTATAAACCTACAGGACGGAATATTAGAACGTTGTTACATATACAAATGGAAATGATAATCCTTTATTTTTATTGTCAAGGTAAATAAATAGTGAGATTCTTTTTAAAATGAATATTAGGGTTTGAAGGACATGTAAATAAGATTTTATAAATATTTAAAAACATAACGATATAAGAAGTAAACTGAAAAACATTAATTCTATGGAATGTGACATTTATTGAACGGTTTGACGTTATGAACACATATTTTGTAAATTTGAAAATGTCATTTTGTAAACTAAATGAAATATAATTTAAGAGACACAATATGAGTTAAAATCATTAAAGAACCTTAAAACAAAGCGTTTTCAAATGATAGATGGACAATTCACTATTTGAAATGAAATCTATAAAGAAAAGTTTTGATAACCAAATCTGATTGGTGGAATGTATTCAACAAACTTTTAATCTGCGACAAGTAGTTGTTAATAATAAAAAAATAGAAGGAGAAAAGTTTGTTGATTATACAGACTATTGACTAGGTAAAATTCTTTTTGGGTGGTAGAAAATTTGAGAAGCAGCAAAATTTTGGGAATTAAGAAAACTTTTCGAAAAATAAGATATTTGGCATCAAAATTCAGAAAAGAGAGATACATTGTACTTATGATATGGTAGATTATATATTTAAACAAGCAGATGTAGAAATTAAGAAACAATTTGGTAATTATGTTTGAATACTAACCGTATAATTGATATATAATACTTGATTAATATTTGTATGGTGGAATGGATATATCCACCATACCTTTTAGAAAGCTTTTGATTATGTAATTGGACTGAAATGTATTGATGTGGACGGGACATAGCATTGATTCCTGATTTTGTGTAAGCTGGACCAGTGATGTGACAATTTCCAGAAGGTAACCTAAAATAAAGTAAAGGATAATTGAAGTGAATTACTATACAGGAATAAGGTATTTAGACTATTTTCATTATACATAAAAAAGTTTGAATAAAACTTACCAATTTAGTAAAAAAAATTGAACTTTGGTATTAAACAAACATTTACAACCATTGTGTTTCGCCATTTTGATATAATAATCGTTTATATAGAAGTTTCAGTATTATAAGATTTGTATTAAATGTTGCCTATTTTAGATTTGTATATAGAGATAATTTTTTCATGTGAGAACGTGATTTTGTTTGAATGAGTGGTCATAATAGATAGTAGGTTTTTTTTTATTAATTTGTGTCTTGTAAAAGAACAATGTATTTGTCTATTCAAAATATTAAATAACGTTCTTTCTAGTTTGAAGAACATTGTAAAATTGTTTTTGATACATTTTATTTCTTTGTGGTGATGGCTCCATCTAGTTTGAACCGTTGGTAGTTTAAACTGACATCGGTGAATAGTAAAAAGGTTCAACTTGAAACACAGGACCGTCTTAAGAATTTATTACGTATTATTAAACAAGCAAGTACATTTTTATTAACAAAATTTTTATGAAGACAGAGATATTTAATCAAATTTAGGCGCTAACACTATAAATTGAATTTTTGTTTCTCTATACCTGAACCCTACTCTGAGGTTAAAGAGTTTCTCATGTTTTAAAATATAACCATTTTAGTAATAAAATTTTAAATTTTTACAATATACCGGGCAAATCAAAACTAAATATAAACTAAACTAATAATAACTATAAATCATTATTTCTCTCCCCGTTCTATCCAGTTTAATATATATATATATATATATATATATATATATATATATATATATATATATATATATATATATATATGTTTAACTAATCCTCTAATATATTAAAATAATTAACAAAAAGTGACCAAATATAAAGATGATGTATTAATACGTAGGGTGTACCAGTAGACACAACCAAGTCAAAAACTAAGAGTTTATATAAACGAATTGAATGAATTGAGCAAATATATTATCACATTTTAAGAAAAACAGTTACCAAAATGAATTAAAGGATGATGAATAAAAATTCTAATAATAGCATTGTTTGAATAAGTACAAATTTTACCTTGACAAATAATCCAAGTTAAAGTCAATGTCAACATGTATCAAAATATTCTGAACACTGCCATGTAAATACCCGGGTAATTATAATGTAGTATCACTCGAAACCTGGAATAAAATAAATTAGTACTCGAGTCAATAATTAGTTATCAATATTCACAAACAAAGGTAGAAAAGGGTTAAAGTTGTAAAATAATTTGAAAATACTTAATAGTAGGTTGACATACGGAACAGAGCCAACCTATCTGTCTAGGAAGTATTGTAATCAAGAAGTTTAATAAACAGGAAGTAATAAAAATTAGTGACTTTATTGCCAACTTAAATTTGTTGGTTACTAAGAGAATATTGAATATTACAGGAAAATTTGAAAATAACTCATAGTTTATATATGATTAAATTAGCAAAAATTAGAAAATTTAAAACTAGACAGTTGCATATATATTAATAGATATTTTAGGTTGTAGATTTTATAAAATTTAACGTAAATAAGAATACCTTAAAAAGGGAAAATTAGCAACACAAGATATTGTTACAAGTGAATAAGACATTTTATGGAATCTTTAAGACTATACACATATATACAAATAAGTGTTGATATCCTCCAGGACTGTTAAAAGAACTCTTTTTACATTTTGAACCAAAAACACTCAAATCAACAATTATTTTGTAACATACGGTAAAAAGAAGGCTTTGCATTTTACGATGAAAAAAGTTTGTTGATTTGAAAAACAGATGAAGGTCGCGCGAGGGTAGCTGAAATGATAGCATCTAGGTAAAAGTCCTCTACAAAAATTTTTAATAAAATATGATTTTAAAGTTAAAAGTTATAAAATAATAAAAGTAGAAGTCATTAAAACTGTGTGTGAACGGGAGGTGATCAGAAGGAGCATTTCTTACGCTAAGAAATCTTCAAGAATTGGGGAGACGCCAGCAGCAGTAACGTGTATAGCTATACTGAAGAACAAATTAAGGTCGGTCTATTTAAATATTAATTTCGGAATTCCAAACAGTAACTAGTGAACAATAAAATATATTTTCAACATATCAATAAAATATTCATAAAAAGGCCTAAGCATTTTAAGATCTCAAATATCATATCGCATACATGGATATCCATGAATTTTAAGCTATAGAGATAAAATTGTACTTACTTGTAAGAATTAATTTGTTTCGTAATTGTTCACACTGTATGTAAATCATCATTTATCTTCCTTTTTTGTTTCTTAACGCATGCTTAATTATTTTCTATCTATCACTATTCTAAATTCTCATCACTCATATTTCCTTGTATATATATATATATATATATATATATATATATATATATATATAATTTCGATTTTCTACTACACCTGTTTTAGTCGAAATTTCAATAATTTCGACTTATTGGCCTGACCGTTCTTCGAAGGGCAAAACAACTACATTCCTGGCTAATACCACGCAGAATATTGAATTACATCCCCTTCGAAAACCGTGACGTCGATCGGCCATTTTGCCGATACGGACATCTGTGGTGATTCGCAACTGATAGCGGAAGAGCATAGTACACTTACGCGTTTCGACCTTCTTGGGTCTCTTCAAGAGTGCCGTAATGCCTTCCAGTTCAGAATCTCTAATCCGAACTGAAGATTACACCCTCCGGCAACCTCTCTTGGTTCGTGTAGTTACACAAGTGTACTATGCTCTTCCGCTATCAGTTGCGAATCACCACAGATGTCCGTATCGGCAAAATGGCCGATCGACGTCACGGTTTTCGAAGGGGATGTAATTCAATATTCTGCGTGGTATTAGCCAGGAATGTAGTTGTTTTGCCCTTCGAAGAACGGTCAGGCCAATAAGTCGAAATTATTGAAATTTCGACTAAAACAGGTGTAGTAGAAAATCGAAATTTATATTTCATATAGCACCTCGTATTTTATGAAATTATATTCATTTATATATATATATATATATATATATAT
This sequence comes from Galeruca laticollis, assembly GCA_963921935.1. NCBI lineage: Eukaryota > Metazoa > Arthropoda > Insecta > Coleoptera > Chrysomelidae > Galeruca > Galeruca laticollis. The sequence continues at coordinate 108,815,442 of OY998181.1, forward strand.
ATATATATATATATATATATATAATTGTATGGTCAGTTTTTAATAGTATATCGACAATTCCAAAGTATATATGAACGTTAAAATCTTGTAAATATCTCGTGAATGAATCATAAACAGTGAATACTATGTTTCGCTTCGCTTTGGACTCGATAGAAGCGCATGATTCCTATATGCACGGACCCGGTGGAGTTTATGCTCAATAGCATTTAGTGCGCATGACTGTATAGAATACAGTGGCGGCATCAGAAAATTTTGGTGTTATAATAATTTTAAATTTTGATCAATAATTTTATTAAAATATTTTCTGTAAAGTGCTTTGTAATTTTATTTTTATTTAACATCCATAATAGATTTATCAAAATTGCTCACTTCATTCATTCTGTGGAACAATATTCTGAATCTTTGAAGTAAGAGGTGTATATTAATAAAATATCAATTTGTATATATCGCAAACTATAAAATTTAATAATTAACTAATCAAGGTTAAAATACATTTATTTATAAGCGTCCTGAACCCAAAGGGAGGAGTCTACATGCCACCGACTCTTTATTAAAATAAAAAACAATAATAATATATAATCATAAATTAAAAGAGCTAGCCGAAGGTAAGTCAAGTCTATACATGTCAACGACTCTTAACTAAATTAAACCATATAAATAATAATATATAGAATTCAAATAATTATAATATATATATACATATATATATATATATATATATATATATATATATATTGAACTAGTCATCTAGTTTTGTAAATATATTGAAATAAATAAACATAATAAAAAGGTCTTATTGTAACGGAAGGAGTGTCAGTAGACACAACCATTAGAATAAACTCAATAACAAGTAAAATATTAAAATATAAAAAGATTGAAATATGAATAAATCGGGTGAAATATTGATGTGAGTGTTTTAAAAAGGGATGAAGAATAAAAATTCCAACACTATATTAGTTAAATAGATAGTAAATATTACCTGTACCAGTAATTCTGATTGGTTATCAAAGTCACGGAATTCCGTATTACACTGAACACAGCCATAGCAATTTCTGTAGGACGAAACGTCATATAATAGCTTGAAACCTAAATTAAGAGAAAAGAATAATCAGTTTAACAATAACTTAACATTGTTTACATAATTTTTTTGTAGTAGCAAAGGTTTAGAATACCATGTTTCATTCATTCATTGCAAAGGGTTGAAACTAGATGGAAAAGATAGTTGGAACACAGCCCCAACGTATAAAAAGGAAATGAATATTTACAAGAAGTAATGCCTGCTAGGGAATTTTCATTACCAACTTAAAATCATTGCTTATTGATTATATATGAAATTTAATTACAAAAACAAAAATAATCAGGAGTTTATGTATAATAACTATAAAACAGGACTCAAATTAAAATAGAATCAATTACATATAGGTTAATTAATAATATAGGTTGTGAAATTTGTAAAAATAAACATTTCTCAGATTAACTAAATAACATGAATATAAGAAAATTGACTATTGTACGAGGAAAAGAGGACTTAATTAAAATTCCTTAATACAATAGAAATCTAAATGAATCAGTGTTATTACCCTCCAGGACAATAAATTTATGTTTTTCAAAATAGTAACTAAAAGACTGGATAATAACAATTTTAGTGATAAAAAAACAAATAAGTGAGCTATGGACTAGGGAAGCCGAAAGACTTGTTGATTTTGAAAACAAAAGAGGTTGATTTATGATGGTGATAGAGGATGCGTAGTTAAAAGATTGCTCTCTGTATAAAATTGTTTAAAAGTGTTTAAAAGTTAAAATTCTAAAAAAAAGTTAAATCAAACTAATCATAGGAGTATTCAATCCTGTGTAAGGAGTGAATAGTGCAGTAGGAGCGTGTCTCTTATGAGATGTCTGCAAGATTTGGAGATGCGAGTGCAGCCGGCAGTGATAGCAGAGAAAAGGTCTGTGTATTTTGCTTAAACTTATTTGGAATTCCAATTAACATTTTCAAAGTGTACACTCAAATCTTTAGTTGAACATTCGAATCACATAACGCATAAAAAGGCCAAAAATAATAAAATATGATGCATCATAAATTTATCTATAGAGAATTATATCTTTAATATCTATCAAATTAATGTACTCACCTTTTGTAAATTTATCTATTTGAAATATCACGTGCATCATGTATGTTATATTAAATCTTATTTCTTCCTTCCAGCTATTGCATGTATAACTTTAAACTATCACTTTCTTGACCTTTAAACACACACATATATAGTTTATAAATTATCACTTATATGTAATTGATTATAGAAACTTGTGATAATTTTAACAAAATCTTTTATCACAAGCACGCTAGCGTCGTGTTAACTGTGAAACGTTATTTATGGAAGGGAAACCTCCTTCTTTCATGTATATTGTAGTAGCGCATGCGTTTGGAGATTTAGCGCCGACGCAGTAGTGGGAACATTTTGTTATAGAGAATACATGTATGATATAGGGTGGCACAATTCCATAAGAATAAATGTATAAACCAAATTAATAGTTTCAAAAATATTTTATTATGTTCCAATCAGGTTAAAAATTTTCAAATTATTTTATTAAACTGCTTTACATTTATGTGTTGATTTTTCTTTATTCTCACATCCATGATTAAATTCTCAATATCTTTGTTGTCGTATTTCAATCGTTTTATTTAACAGATATTGTTTCTTTCAGAGGTTGTAAGTTAAAGGTAAGATTAAGAATATATTTCCTCAATCTTTGATTAGTATATCCAGAACTCAAAGGGAGGATTCTCATGCTTCCGACTAATTAAATAAACATTATAAATAAATAATTAATTAAAAAAATCTGAGCTAGTCAATCAAGGGAATAATTATAAAATGGCGCCCATAAATATAAATAAATAAACTAAATAAAATTATAAAAATTATATATAAAATAATAATAATATATATATATATATATATATATATATATATATATATATATCAACAAATAACAAGTTAATGTAGTTTTATTCTATTTACAGATTTTATTTGGCATCATAAATAACTTTAAAAAAGATATAGCAAAAAACTAAACAAAAGGTTTTTGCATGTCTGCCCTCAATTATTGTGAATATTCGCAACCAGTTTGCCCTTAAAAGAATAGTTTTTTAATAGTAATATATTCAAAATTGAACGAAGATTCGGAATTATGAACAACGCCAATTTGAAAACATTACACCATTGACAACTCATGAATATTATATTTGAATGAATATTTATTTATACCTCTTTTTTTAATTTTCAAATGTTACATTTAAAGATTTTCCTTTCTAAACTGTCCATAAAAAGGTTTGCCAAAATTGGTGAGATAGGGTTACCCATTGGTAAACCTTCATTTTGAATATTGTTTCACTTGTTCCGAAACTGTTCTTAAATCCAAACTGACTGTTGGCGTTAGCTTCTTAGCATTATTTATAAATCCTTGTATGTAAAGACGTAGTGAAATATTGGCTTTAAGTGTGATCTAATTCAATATCAGCACCTGGCATTGTAGTAACTCCAGTTATCAAGTTCCTGAACCTATGATTAGTCATAATGTATACTATTTGGTTGCGTACAATGCGTTGGTCTTTATCTTGAGGCGATTTCCAAGTGTATAGGCGCCGATATGGCAGTAAGTACCATGTATTTTTGATGATTAAATTGTTCTCTTCACAGTACTCGATTAATTTGTCTCCTTTCATTTCTGTTTTCTAGACCATATTGTCCAACTTTAACATTAAAATATCACTTTAATACGTTGATTCCATACAATTTACTTAATTTAAGGCTTTGATCTAGTTATTTGTAAAAATCCTCTATCACGTTATCTGATTTGTCAGGTGTTGGAGCATAAGCATGGATAATGTTAATATTAATGGGTTTATCCAGGAATTAGAGAACTATAACTTTTCCAGGTACAGGAATAAAATATCTTACTGAGTTTTAAAGTTCTGTATCCAACAGTATTCCGACTTCATGTTCTTGATTTGGGTCAGCATTATCGTTGCCTGAGTAGTAGAATACTTTATCTCCTGACTGGATCATCCCATTATCCAGCAATCGGACTTCACTTATTCCCATAATATTGATTTGCAATCTGTTCATTTCTTGGTCTAGGTTATTTATTTTTCCTGTTGGATATAACGTTTTCACATTTCAGGTAACTATTTTTGTGATATTATTAGTTGGAACCGCGGATTATTTAAGATCTGCCCGGGACTAGAGGCCGTTTGCTCGTGTTCTTCCAACATAATATTTTTGGGTGGATGTCCTGGGGATATCTGTATAGATCTTTAATGCAGTGGTTTCCCGTTGCCTTCTGCATCTCCATGACGTTCACCACATTTGGTTCATCCTCTTTTTGGAGCTGTTTTTGGATCAATTTTTCAACCCAAGGACAAGAAGTTGCCCTAACACTTCACAACTCATCACCCGAAGCTGTTGGTTGTTAAGAGGGGTCCGTTCATTCTTCCGGCGGACACTCGGTCGACAGAGCCTCGTTAGTTAATGAGCAGAGTGTACCACGCGCAGGTGAGGTTGTCATTTGAGTAGGTTACCTTCACTCAAGAGGTTTCCTTTAGTGTATTACCAGTGCAGACAGGACCCGTTGTACTGGCTCTGATGAGCAGAAAATCAATAGGGTTCAGTGGTGAGATGCCATGAACAATACCCAATCATAAAATAGGTGACTTGTATGCACTCCGAAGGCTGTATAGTGCTAACAAGACATGCTACAAAAAGTGGTCGACGACAACAACAACATACAGAGGATATTTTTTTCTAAAAACCAGTTTTTCGTGTTTTTCTCCCTGAAAAACGATAAAATAACTCAAAAATTCCATCTTTTTTTGTGGAAAACCAATACTTTTCTCGCATCTTAGATAGTGTTGGATGAACAAGAAAAATGGTGTTGTAACTGCTGCTACGTTGGTCTGAAACAAACACTACTATCAATCTATGACGAAGGAAAAGTAAAGGAGTCAACTGGGGCAGTTTAGAATTGAAATACAATATAAGTTCCTTTATGTTCGACTACAGTAACGTTTTTAATTTCATTTATGTGAATCAATATTACAATAGTTTTATAAGTATAATACTAAATATGACGGTTTCGAAACAATATCATAACTTGCCTGAAATAGACGGGTTAATGGTTGCTCGCTATTTTTCAAATAACGTGTGTGCGTGATTGAATACATATGGGTGAAACTGGAAATTTAAATCCTATCCATCAGCTGTTTGTACTGCATCTTTTACTTTTTGATTGTTCTGTTCTTTTTCTTCTTAATACATTCTTCATCGGTGATTGTTGCTCTGTGGTCAACTTTACCTGCGCTGCTTTGTGATTTGTAGAATTTTGAAACTTCGATTATTGTTATCATCTAGTGGATCTTATATTACATTATCCTCTTGAAACAATTATTAAATACTTCCTCAGTTATGACTGATGTTGAAGGATTTTCTTCGTGCTAAAGCGTCTTCGCAACAATAGACACAACTTTTGTCTCCGCCTTCATTATTTGCATTCATTTCTTTCGACTTTTAGGTTCGAAAGGAACAACTAAAAACAATTTTTTCGGTGCATTAGTAATATTATTTGAACACTTTGGCTTAATACACATTTTTTGTAGTTTCTGGATTCGACATTTTTATTAATTTTCTACGCAAACTTCATGCAAACAGGTAGGGTGTAAAACACGCACTGCCCTACGGTTGTTAAGTGTCGTTACAGCGGCCAAAGACATCGTGTCGTCGTATGCCTAGCCGAAAAATCAAATGTCTCGGAAAATATGAGACGTATAAAAAAGTTGACGGTATTTTTCATTTTTAATATAGTTTATTTTAAGACATCTATGTTGTAAGTTGGTAACATTATGAACAATTTCATTCGATCGAAAATAACTTTTTCTGTTCTTGTTAGAATTATTTTTAAGATTAAGATTAACTTGAAGGTGCTATTCATGAGGTAACTAATATCAATTGAGTCGGATAGTATCATACATTCATATTTCGGTGCTGTTTTTTCTGATATATGTCTAATATTAATTACATTATTAAAATTACTCTTATGATATTTCAGTATTACTATACAAGATGTTAACGACAACATTCCCATATTACACGTACCGCAATATTGTATCAATATAACTGAATTCCATGAACCCGGACAACCGATCACAACAATTCATTCTTCAGATGCAGATGATCCTGACACGGGAAACGGACAGGTATTTATAATATTTACGAATATACACAAAAGCTGAACAGTTTCTCAACGGTATATTGAATACACTTTTCACTACCACTAAACCAACACACTCTTAAGGCCGAGACACACATCACCGAACCGTGCTAGCACCGGTTTACTACCGTGTGTCGAACGTCGTGCGGCGACAGAATTGCGCAATGGAAAGGTACCGCGTAGTCCTCACCGCAACGACACCGTACCAACAGCAGCCACCGAGGGCGCAACGTGCTGGACTATAATTTATTTTTATAAACGAGAGAGTATTAAAATAATAAAGTAAACGTAATCCATAAGCGTATCACTCCTTTTAATAGACAGTTAAAATATTTTTTCAAGTTATACCTCGAGTATTTTCATATGAAATAACATTTGTATAAATACATCAGGTATACACTTATATTTTCTCTGAAGTAACTTACTGATAACTTCTAAACAGCTGAAGGTGAAAAAGTTCAATTCTTTCTAAAATGTTTTATTTTTCCACAAGGTATGTTAAGAACATTGTGTCATACTGGTTATATAGGAATAAGAGTTTAAACTTTGACTTTTAAACAACGTTACGTCCATAAATAATAATTTTAATATAAAACTTATCACTATAAGTAGAGATACTTCTTACAAATCCAAATCGGAATCAGAAGATGAACTGTCGCAACCAATATTTACAATGAGTGGCTCGATCATTTCATCAGTATTATTGTTCAACTTCCACATTTTCTCTTCTTCTTTAATCGTATGATTTACTGCCTTTTCTCAGTTTTCAGGCTTCACATTATTTACAGACTCCAAAAACAATTCTGCCGTTCAAATGAAAAACATAGTAACTCAAAAATGTTCAGTTTTAGCTATGCTAATTCAAAGTTTTATGAAATGTCGGTGTCAATATGTTTTGTTATTTTTGTTAGGGGTAATTGAAATTCGGGTTAAGATATTAACTTTTAATGCTCTTTTCAAATATTGTGGAAAAATTAGTTATTTTTCATACAATGTAAAATGTTGAAACATTTTTAGTTACTATTATTAAGTGTGGCTTGTTATTTACAAAATAACAACATAGCAAGTTGACCTAGACGCACATTTTATTTGATTTACACCACAAAAATATAGCAAGTATATTTAAAAAATTTACCATAGTAAGTACTGCTATACATTATATTAGTAAGTTGATTTCATAGTTAGCATTTCATAAAATCGACAAGTTATTACTATAGTAAACTAACTTACTTTTTTTTTCATAGATTGAATTGCATTCGTGGTTTTGTTTAATTTGTAAATTATTTAAATAAAAAAATAATTAAAAAATTACTAAATCAAACTTCTTAATCAGAATGTTTTCACAGTTATTTCACAAAATCTTAATTCAAGTAACGTCAAAGAAACAAGAAAAAACAAGCTACCGAACTATTTAACGTGAAATAAAATCAGAAACAGACATAAAATAAAGAGAATAATACATTCAAACTATTCGTTTATGTATTTCACAAAAACTTATAACGAGAAAAACCTACAAACCCTCACAGTGCTCGTTATAGGTATGCGGGTTGTCTCACGTGGTACAACCCGTGCTCGCCAGTCGACTAGCTTCGAGTCGAAGAAGGGGTGGATTCTTCAAAAAAAATTATTGAGTATACAAAAAGGGCGCCAGAGAAGTTTTGGCAAGCAGCCAAGACTTCCTTAGTTAGCCCACAACTCCTCAGTGGGTTAACAACACTCACTACACACTCCAAAGGTTAAACTGATAGGTAAGTTATCATAAATAAATAAAAGTCAGCAAATACACCCTGATGAAATTTTAATTAATCTTGGTGGACCAAAGGTCTCTTTTCAAAATATATGATACAATATCACTACCAAAAGAAAAATATTATAAATAACGTCTGAGCTCAGCTGAAGGCTGTAATCTCAGGGTGCAGTAGAGCTGAGGGCCCCAAACTACACCGATGTCTCAATCCAAAGATTCTAGAGAATCGACCAAATTGTTCATGTACAAAATTCCAAAAATTACAACGATAATATATTATATATATGTCAAAAACACCAATGTATAGTTACAAGGGTTCACACTTCCGCAATTTATACCAGTATCAATATGAATATAATAATTGCATAAGCCAGAAATTTAAATTACAACGAATTTAGCGTTGCTGGAGAATATACAGCTCAAAATTATATACGGCGCAAAATTATATACAAGAAACCATTAGAAATAGGTAAAAAACTACTAAATACCGCTATACTAGGTACGTACCAAGTGTTCCAGCGTATCTTAATCTATGAGCAAGATTTCAAAATTTTTTAAATACAAAATTCAAGTAAGAAAAAAAATAAATAAAACTTAATATAAAAAAAAACGGTAATATGTGAAGCAAAGATGTGAATTTACTACTGAGTTTAAAGAAATAAGAAAGGAAAACTGTAACCTTTCCTTTCCCGGCACCAGAACAGGAACTGAAATTTCTCCAGATTAATCCAGGCCTCCTGGAACTGGTCTCACCGACCCATTAAATTCCAATCAGCGTTTTTATGTCCATATACTAAAACCCCCCTTTTTATTGAATCCAATGCCGTCTACGGAAATTTACCACGTGGTTTCCTAAATCTATCAATTCTACTGGAATCCTTCGGTCATCGGCACCCCTGGTCCAGTATATTATTGGGTCAGACCTTCGATTTGTTAAATCGAGCGATATTTTCTTCCCCTATGTAGAATTTATCAGGCTTTCCGTGAAATAGCGTTATGGCTCCCAGAGCACATGCAAATATCTCTTGTTGAAATGTGTGTTTACACCTTGACGGCAAATGGAGGACTGAAATTTTTAACTCGGTTCCGACAGCGCTGTGACTTCTCTCAGTCGACAGGTTAGCCAAATTAAATTTACGACGGCTCGGCGAATTTTTCGCGTTACAGATTCCCCCCCTTTCGTCAAAGAAAATTAACCCGGAAGGATTAATTTTCATCGTCAGGCGGTTGCGTAGAGTATGGTTTCAAGTCCTTGCAGTGCCATACTCCTGCCGTAGCTCCATCCTTATCGTGCAACTCATACGTCCACGGAGATACCCTCTTAGCTATCGAGTAGGGCCCTATATACTTAGGCGCTAGCTTACGCGTGTAATACCTCGCAGCATCCGAAAGGACAAAATTCCTCTTCCACACTAAATCGTGCGGGAGATACTCAACATGCCTACGCCGCAGATTATGGCTATCACAAGCCTTCTGATTGGCATCCTCTAACCGTTTCCTGATGTCAGCGAACAATTTCCTAAAACTCTCATTACGACTACTCTCGGGAGTTCTCACACTATCTCCCAGATCTAAATCTGAATTATCAACATAATCGGCACCAGACAACAGCATAGACCTACCAAAATTAGCGAAATACGGTGTTACCTTCGTGACTTCATGAGTAGATGTTCTAATCGCACATCCTATCTGAGCGAGATGCTCGTCCCAACAACGATGATTATCCGAGACATAGGAAGCCATCATAGTCTTAATCACACGGTTAACTCTTTCACACGGGTTAGCCCTTGGATGATAATTGGCATTCAGCTTGATACGACAGCTATATCGGGAAGCTAAACTTCGGAAAAGATTACTACGATATTGGGGACCATTATCACACAAAATCACCTTGGGTACCCCATATACAAGAAATACTTCATCTTCAATCTTACGAGCAACGGCCGCTGCAGACGCTGTTCTAAGTGGGTATATCAGCACATACTTGGTCAAATAATCCGTAACGACAAGGATGGAAGAATTACCTCGTTTCGACCTTGGGAGAGGCCCCATCAGATCTGTGCAAATCATTTCCCACGGACTGCTAGGCTTTGGATGAGACGCCATCTTATCAACAGGTTTACCTTGTGACACCTTATGTGCAGCACACACCTCACAACGATTAACATACCTAGCGACATCAACTCTCATTTTCGGCCAGTAAAAACGCTCAGCTACTCTGTGGAAGGTTTTAAAAATACCCGTATGTCCAGATGTGGGAGGGACATGGGCTTCCATGATAATACGCGACCTACCAGCTTTAGGAACTACCAGTTTCCAAGATTCACCAGGCGACAGCGGTTGTGTGTACTTATTGACAACATGTTTGAAGAGGAGATTATCCTTCACACGCCAATCCGGAAATTTAAGGGGATTACTAGCGACATTCTTCACCATCTTACAATACCACTTATCATTGGTTGTATCAAACAGAGGGGGCGGTACCTCTTCAGATGAAACCTCCACAGACACCTCATCGACCACAGGGACGGACCGAGAAAGAGCATCTGGTACTACGTGTTCACGACCTTTGCGATGTATAATTTGGAAGTTATACTGTTGCATTTTGACTGCCCATCGGGCTAGACGACCCTTCGGACTCTGCAACTTCTGTAGCCACAGTAGGCTATAGTGATCCGTAATGACGGTAAAAGAAACACCCTCTAAATAAGGCCGAAGTTGTTCAAGTGTCCAAACCACAGCGAGAGATTCGCGTTCAGTGGTTGAAAAATTCCGTTCTTGGCGAGTAAGAGATCTACTTAAATAGCAAATAACTTTGTCACCATCCTCGTGAGGCTGACTCAACACAACCCCTAAACCATAACCACTACTATCGGTCTGTACAACAAAGGGTTTATTAAAATCGGGACACGTAAGAATCGGCGCAGAAACCAAACATTCCTTAACACGACGAAACGAAGACTCACATTCAGAAGACCACACAAAAGGACGATTTTTCCTCAGAAGACCCGTAATGGGGACCATGATGGTTGAAAAATTAGGTATAAATCTCCGGTACCAGGAGAAGGTTCCAACCACACGACGAACTTCCGTAATATTACGAGGAGTCGGTAACTCCAACATTGCCTTCACCTTATCCGGATCCACATGCAACCCAAAACGATCAACTACATACCCAAGATACTTCATTTCAGGACGGCAGAACTGACACTTATCCACGCTAACAGTAATTTTTGCATCCGCTAACCTCTTAAAAACCTCTTCGAGCACCCGTACATGTTCTTCGAAAGTTTGCGTACAAATAACCACGTCGTCAAGATAGACAAAAACATGCGGTTCAAGATCATGGCCTAAAACATTGTCTATAAGTCTCTGCCAGGTAGCTGGGGCATTATGTAAACCAAATGGTAGTCGTTTGAACTGGAATAGACCCCTATTAGGTACCGTAAAAGCCGTGTATTGCCTTGAAGATTCGGCTACCGGAACTTGCCAATAAGCGGACTTGACATCTAAACTAGACAAATATTTAGCCTCACGCAACTTCTCTAAAGTATCCGTTACCAGGGAAAGAGGGTAGCTATCTCGAACAGTGACAGCATTCAACTTCCTGTAATCAACGCAAAATCGATAGGAATCATCCTTCTTCTTGACCAGCAAAATTGGAGAAGCCCACGGACTATTGCTGGGTTCTACAACACCTAACTGCAGCATCTCATCCAATTCAGCATCAATATGCCTCTGTACAATGGGATTGACCCTATAATATCGCTGCTTGATGGGGGGACTAGAAGTTACTATCACGTGTTCTACTCTATCGGTACACCCTAGACCTTTTCCCATAATTTCCATATTCCTATCAATCACCGCTTGAAGTCTCTGCTGTTCCAAAGGAGTGAGTACTGTTCTAGACGACACATGTTTCACACTATTTATCAATACAGGATCTGCCGAAAAATGCCACTCGTCATGGCGAAGATCTGGGACGACGCCCATCAAATTCCAAAAATCTACACCAAGGATCAAAATATGAGTTAATTCAGGGACAACCAGAGCCTCAATCAACCGCATACGACCCCTCAAAACCACGGGCAACACTAAGGTTCCAATACTCTGTAACACATTACCATTTGCCACTGTACAATTAGTCGTCCTACTTTTATCCAAAGTCAACCCTAAACAAGAAATCAACTCATATCCTTTACCTCCTAAAACAGTTCTTGAAGCGCCCGAATCCAAAAGACCTAACAACGTTTTTCCTAGGATATCTATCTTAAGATAAGGACGTTCATCATTAACGACATGATCCAACACATAATCTATAACGGCACGAAAACTACTGACCGGGGGGTTTTCACTGACGCACTCTATCCGATCATTTAAGCACGCCTCGGTTCGTTTACGCTGGCTGATTCTGGAAGAGCAATCAGGACAAGTCCTAACCGTGAATCCTTCTTTCTTACATCTAAAGCAAAATTTCCTATTACCACGACACGCTACGGCCCGATGACCTGGCTGCTTACAACGGAAACAAACGAGCTCATGAACTTTAGGAATTGATGACGAAGTAGGGAGGGTTAGAGTTCCAACCTCAGACACAGGTTCCACATGCGATGACACATAAGCTAGGTCTGGCTCCATACAATTTAGTTCCCTCGAGGGTACACTGTAATTCTCGATAGCCAATTTCCTAGCCTCCAATTTACGACCCAAGGTCAATAACTCACGCACGCTATTAATTTCCATAAGTCCAAGATGATGTTGGTAGTAAGGCGTGATATTCCTTAACAATATTTTAAGTTTAGTTTCCTCCGAAATGGGACAAGTCAAACTTTTAAAATAACCATACATCACAGCCAAGTAAATTCCCATACTTTCATCAGGACCCTGAGTTCTACTCTTAATTTCGTCGAACAGTTTTTCGTTGTAATCTACTGATAAATACTCTTCCCGTAATAGATCCACGAATTCATCCCAAGAGTTGACCTCTTCTCTATAAGCTAAATAAAATTGATAAGCCCTACCAGAAAATAAATCGATACCACTAGCTAATAAAATTTCCTTATTCACATTACGCGAAACTCGATACTCTTCCACTTTCTCCAGGAAGCTCGATAGTAAAATACCTTTGGGGTCTCCAGAAAACACTAAACCCCACTTACTAGGCAAGATCGTCTTAATACTAGACAAGTTCCTCGACGCATTACCAGGATTAGGAAGTGGTCTGATTTCATTGAGAGTCGATCTACGGATTGTTGACAAATGTGCAAAAGACGGCCCAGGTTGAGAAAGAATTTCTAACTGGGGGGGTTGAGATTGACGAGAACGCTCATGTCTAGAAGCCTTACTTCCCAATGATTCGAATAAAGAGAGAGCTTTAGCCATTAGTTCATCTACTTTCGCCCTTTGTCGAACACCAGCATCACCTGCTTCGAAATTAGTCGCACGTTCCAACCGACCTATGACATGCACCAACTGACTCTGTAATTTCTGGAAATTATCACTCATACGAGTTTCATTGAACTCTTCTACACCGGGCTCAATCTGATCTAACTTATTCTCAACTGCACTCAAATCTTCATCAGCTGTATACGGATACTCTGGCGGATCTATACTATCATCTTCCTTCTCTACCTGCAACGCTAAAGCTAAAGTACGCCGCATCTCAGACATCGTGCCACTTGCAATACCACGTATTGTCAACTCATACACAAGCTCATCCTGAACCAACCGATTAACTACAAACCTACGATACATTTCTTCTTTTTAAGTTCAATCTGACAAGCAATCCAGGCAACAAACCAATTTCCAACCTAGCGGAACAATAATTCTTCACCGACACACCTGTACCTCAAATGGCCTCCCTCCAACTGAAACCTAATAAGGAATTTAAAACCGAAATCCAGTTACCGAATGTCCGAACAATATCTCCAACCCACAAAGTTTCCACGAAGTGTACTTCTCGAACCAACGCAACGTTCCTTCCTCAAAAGCGATTCCAAAATACCGGAGCCCACAAGCCCAAGGCACCACTTCCAAAACACCGACCCGCTAAGGTTCGAACCCACAATGCAGCCTACAATCGTCGAAAGTCAAATAAACTTACCATAAAGCAAAGTATTTACGAATTCAGTTACTGTTCTGATACTAAAATTTATACACAGTGTGACCCAATATGTAACTCACCTTTTAAATTTACAATATCTATAAATTACAAATATTATACAATAGATAATCAAATAAAATTTTCAAAATTACAATTTTTATTGAAACAATAATATCGATATCAGAAATCTTCTTATTCACTTGCTACCTGAAAAAGAAGAAAAAAAAACAAAACGCATCAAACAATGAACAATCTGTCCGTTTCCTGTATTGAATCTTCAGTTTAATATTTAACACTGCTTAACAAAATTAGGTGAATTTGTTTACCACTTACGCCCCATAAAACAATTCCCTTCAAGACCTCAAACCCCAGATTTACTAAAAACACTTAAATCTGGCACAATCAAAACATATTAAGAGAAATTATTTCCAGGTACGCCCCAATAAAACAATTACACTTAAATCTGGTGCTAAAATAAACTGAAAATAAATCTGCAAATTTAACTTATCAAAAGTTCAAGTTTAATCAAATGGCTACAACTGAAATTTTGATTTTTAAAGTTTAAGTTTAATCAAAGATGCTAAAAAAAATTTAATTTCAAAAGTTTAAGTTTAAATTACAGGATATGTATTGCTGACAATAAAAAAAAAATACTAACGGCCCCACGTTATGGGCACCAAAAACATATAACGAGAAAAACCTACAAACCCTCACAGTGCTCGTTATAGGTATGCGGGTTGTCTCACGTGGTACAACCCGTGCTCGCCAGTCGACTAGCTTCGAGTCGAAGAAGGGGTGGATTCTTCAAAAAAATTATTGAGTATACAAAAAGGGCGCCAGAGAAGTTTTGGCAAGCACCCAAGACTTCCTAAGTTAGCCCACAACTCCTCAGTGGGTTAACAACACTCACTACACACTCCAAAGGTTAAACTGATAGGTAAGTTATCATAAATAAATAAAAGTCAGCAAATACACCCTGATTGAAATTTTAATTAATCTTGGTGGACCAAAGGTCTCTTTTCAAAATATATGATACAATATCACTACCAAAAGAAAAATATTATAAATAACGTCTGAGCTCAGCTGAAGGCTGTAATCTCAGGGTGCAGTAGAGCTGAGGGCCCCAAACTACACCGATGTCTCAATCCAAAGATTCTAGAGAATCGACCAAATTGTTCATGTACAAAATTCCAAAAATTACAACGATAATATATTATATATATGTCAAAAACACCAATGTATAGTTACAAGGGTTCACACTTCCGCAATTTATACCAGTATCAATATGAATATAATAATTGCATAAGCCAGAAATTTAAATTACAACGAATTTAGCGTTGCTGGAGAATATACAGCTCAAAATTATATACGGCGCAAAATTATATACAAGAAACCATTAGAAATAGGTAAAAAACTACTAAATACCGCTATATTAGGTACGTACCAAGTGTTCCAGCGTATCTTAATCTATGAGCAAGATTTCAAAATTTTTTAAATACAAAATTCAAGTAAGAAAAAAAATAAATAAAAGTTAATATAAAAAAAAAACGGTAATATGTGAAGCAAAGATGTGAATTTACTACTGAGTTTAAAGAAATAAGAAAGGAAAACTGTAACCTTTCCTTTCCCGGCACCAGAACAGGAACTGAAATTTCTCCAGATTAATCCAGGCCTCCTGGAACTGGTCTCACCGACCCATTAAATTCCAATCAGCGTTTTTATGTCCATATACTAAAACCCCCCTTTTTATTGAATCCAATGCCGTCTACGGAAATTTACCACGTGGTTTCCTAAATCTATCAATTCTACTGGAATCCTTCGGTCATCGGCACCCCTGGTCCAGTATATTATTGGGTCAGACCTTCGATTTGTTAAATCGAGCGATATTTTCTTCCCCTATGTAGAATTTATCAGGCTTTCCGTGAAATAGCGTTATGGCTCCCAGAGCACATGCAAATATCTCTTGTTGAAATGTGTGTTTACACCTTGACGGCAAATGGAGGACTGAAATTTTTAACTCGGTTCCGACAGCGTTGTGACTTCTCTCAGTCGACAGGTTAGCCAAATTAAATTTACGACGGCTCGGCGAATTTTTCGCGTTACAAACTTAAATAAAATCACATATTCAGATAAAACGTAAGGTATGATTCACTTGGTTAACAAAAGCTTAGATAAAAAAAATTAGTTGTAGCAATAAACATTTCCAAATTTATGTCATACAATGTCCTAAATCTTCAAGGTTTTCTGCACTGGGCAAGTTGTGCCAAAATATCTGTTTTCGGGAAGACATGAGGTAATAATTGCTTGACAGTTGTTTCTTTTTCTTTCGAATTTAGTCCTCTGAAGAGTAGGATTCAGGCAAGCTCAATTTACGTATTAATACCTACACCTTGACTTGAAGTTATCTGTGCACTACATTGAATGTAAGTAATTTTCGTTAATATCATTCCTAAAGACCATTTGAAATCATTAGTTTTATGTTGATTGGGGTAGCTTATTTACAATTCTTATACCAGTAGAGTCATGAAGGCGACTGAATTAGTGTAGCTTTTGTTTGCAGAATATTGGTTACATAATCTATTCTATCGCAGTGCAAAAATGCACCATATTGGTTTAGATTTTGTAAGTGAAAGTTAAGGTTAAATATTGAGTAAAAGCCTACATTATTTCAGTCTTTTAGTACATATGTATCGTTTTTTATTAGTAATAAAATATTTTTTTATTATTAAATAATTAAAATAAACATATTTGCATATAATTAAAACCAAACCAAGTGTAACTAAAAGAAAAAAATTTTATGCTCCATTTTTGTTGCTGCAAATATAAAAGTAACAGAAGTGCTGCTTTCATCACAAGAACAACTGATGAAGATCATTTCATCTGCATGACCTGTTTTAAAAGCTCTTTTCATAACGACAGTTACCAGAACAACAACAAATGGATTTTGTTTAAGACACAACGAGATATCCTGTTTTCGCAACTCTTCAACTTTATTTTTGATTCTTTCAATAATACTTTGGTCATTGCTACACCCATATTTTTCAGACCTCCCTTGTTGATAAAAAGAAGTTACCTGTCTTTTTGTTAGGTTAACTTGTGCATTTGCCAGAAGCGCATTCATGTCGCTATCACAATTTTCAGATAAAAATAATTCATGGTAAGTCTTAGCGGCAGAAATTGTCATTACAGATTCAAAATACTGGCGAAAAGTTTCTTTCATAACTTCATTGCATCGTAATAGGCTAAATGCTTGGGCAACAAGTTAGATCTTCTCAAAGTCATGGCGATTTTTAAAAATTTTGTATTTATGCTTGCTGAACACTCATAATATCTTGGATATCCTTTCTTCTCAAATAAACGTTTATTCTTTTTAGCTAGATGACACACATAGAGCTTACGAGATTCATAACGAACGCATTTATTAAACGTTTTACCTACAATCCAGTTAGTATTTTTGCTGCAAGAAAAGTCTTTTATGAAGTTTTCACATTTTTTCTGACAAGTAAGCCTACCATACGTCCCTTAAGAAACGGGACAGCCCCGTTTTCAACACCCGTTGTCCCGTGTCCCCGCTTATCTCTACCGGGACGCTAAATGTCCCGTTTTTTTCACATAACCGTTTATACAATCATTTCAACCAAAAATTTAAATTGTCGCTGTCATTCTTCATTCTGTAACTAGAGCATCCAACTTGTCAGTCTGTCCTGTCTGTTACGCCTACGATCAAGAATCTTATTTCTTGGCATCAGTGCTGTAATTCTTCGTTGTGTTCTGTGCCGCCAATTTTCAGTTCTGGCGCGAGAGTATATAATAGTTTAAGATTAAGGTTACTCCTAACAGTCCTAACGTGTCGTGAACGTGTCCTAACGTTATAACAATTGTTTCTACTGTGCGTTTAAGGCACAATAAGTGTAAGCGTCAGTGTCTGAACTTTAAACAACAAAAAGATAAAAAGCCTATTCGCAAGTGTGTATTTTCTTCTAACTTAAAGAACAAGTATCCATATCTTGAATCTTCAAAGTTAGCTTCTGAAGTTCATTGCAAAATCTGCAAAACAACGTTTTCTATTGCTCGTGGTGGAAGTGCCGACGTCAAACAGCATGAGAAAACAAATAAACATAAGCTGGCTCCAGGTGCTGCTGTCTCCAGCCGTAAGATAGAGACTTATTTCGTCAACAAGACATTTGGTAAGTAGGTACTTATTTACTTAAACTTAATTATACTTAGAATAGCTTATTATATTTATTACAGTGCAAATAACAAAAATACAAAAATTGCTTTTGAATTTGGTCTTTGGTACACAGTAATATTATTATATGTATGTTTGTTTACAGGTCAAACGCAGACTAGACTCTATTTTTTAAACATAATTAGAATGTATAAATTAAATTTTAATTATGTTTAAAAATTTTCAGGTACCGATGAGGCAAAGTTAGCTGCATCTGAGGGTACTTTGGCCTACCACAGCAGTGTCTACCATAACCATAGCTACAGTTCTATGGACTGCACTTCTAAGTTAATAAAAAAATATACGACGTTAAATTCAGTTGTGCACGAACCATAGCTGAAGCAATCGTGAACATCGTGCTGGCACCTTGGTGCAAGACCCTTTTAAGAGAAGATCTAAAAAAAGCAAATTTTGTAACTCTATCAATCGACACTAGTAACCATAAATCAACTAAAATTCTACCAGTTTTGGTAAGGTATTTCTTTCCAGAAGAAGGTGTGCAGCTGAAAGTTCTGGACTTTTCATCTGTGGGGTGCGAAACGTCAGATGTTTTATCAGAAAATGTTGTATCTATAATTAAAAATTATAATTTGGAATCCAAGTTGGTATGCCTGTCTGCTGATAATACGAACAGTATGTTTGGTGGCGTTAACAGACGAGGCGACGGAAATGTTTTTAAAAAGTTAAAAAAACATCTTAATATGGAATCACTAATAGGCATTGGATGCATAGCTTACATCCTGCATAATAGCATAGAATCTGCAGTTGGAAAGTTACCAGTTGATATCGAAAATATTATATGCAAAATATATAAATATTTTCATATTTATACGGTCAGAGTAGAACGGCTTAAAGAGTTTGTAACTTCGTTGATGGTAGTTACCGCCAAGTTCTCGGGTACAGTAGCATTCGATGGGACACGGCTTCCAGCCCTTGAATTTTAAAGTTATTTCCAGCATTAAAATAATTTTTTTCATCCGAACAAGAATGTCCAGTTGCCCTGAAATCGTTTTTTAATTATGACGAATCAGAGTTATGGCTCTGGTTTGTACATGGCCAGCTTAATATTTTTGAGACTAGTATCCGTGAAATTTAAAAGCAAAATTCTTGATTTATAGAATCACTGTCAACATTTAACTTGCTCCTAAATATGGTAA
Organism: Galeruca laticollis; assembly: GCA_963921935.1. Classification (NCBI taxonomy): domain Eukaryota; kingdom Metazoa; phylum Arthropoda; class Insecta; order Coleoptera; family Chrysomelidae; genus Galeruca; species Galeruca laticollis. The sequence continues at coordinate 108,834,941 of OY998181.1, forward strand.
AAAATAGGAAAGACAATAATTTTATGTCTTCAGGTCAAGTCAATGATGCAAAAATTATACGAATCTGATAAGCCAGCTCAAGATAGGTTTTATTTATATACATATATTCATTTTATGACCGAGCTTTTCAGTATTTAACATCATGGGGTGAGCAATTTTCCAATTTTAGTTGTTGGGGTTGGTGTACATTAAAAAGTATACCAGAATGGCCTGATGTAGAAGAAAGCATTCCCTTGGTTGAAAATACTGGAGATTTTAAACCCCTGTTCGATGAATCTGAAGGTGATTTTCATACAAAAAATGGATGAGTGGACCAACAAGAAATGTTCTGTGGAAAATCGGTGGTTGGAAGTTTTCAAAAGATTTGAAGAAAAACATATTAAAAATTTTAATATTAAGTAAAGTTGTGGAATTTCTGCTTTGCCTTCCAGGTTCCAATGCTGGAATAGAAAGATTATTTTCTAAAATGAACATTCATTGGAGCACCGAAAAAACAAACATTTTGGGAAGTACAGTAGGGAATGCATAAACTTTACAATATAATTTAAATTTATCATGTCCAGAAATGTTTGAAATGTTAATGACCGAAAAAAAGATGTGTGAACAAATTCATAAAAGTGATAAATATTAAAATTAACAATGAATTAGGTTACTGAATTGCTGTTTCATGTTTGTTAACTTGTAACAAGGTGCCTTATTACGTGCAACTCATATCTATTATATATTTGAGTTTTAGTATGTACAATAAATACATATTCATTTAATGATAATTAAGATTTTCTTCTTCATCCATTTTCAAATCTCATGCCCTATATAAAACCGCGCAGCCTATAATTTTTGCCATCCTTATTTAGGCTGTCCCGTATTTTAAGGAAAGAAATATGGTAGGCTTAGACAAGAGTGTTTCCTTTTTTTAACTTGCACTGAAATTTTGTTACAAATTGATCATGATTTTTCTCTTCAAATTCAAAATATTGAATGTCACTACCTACAATACTATTTATTACAGTTTTAATAATTTTAAAACAATACAAAGCCATTGGATCAATGTAAATACGAACACAATATCATAACCTAACAAAACCACGTAGCGACACAATTGTACCACATATTACCCCACTTCTGTGTTTGTACGATTTCAAAACGACAACAACTGACTGAAATAGATCAGACTTTGTAAAAGTAAAGCTAATCAAATCAACTTACAAAAGCTATTCTAGTATGCTCAAAGCTCTACATGGTAATAGATTAGAATTTATAACTAATTTTTGACGAACAGAAGCTACACTAATTCAGTTGCCTTCATGACTGTACTGGTATAGGAAATGTTAATAAGCGATTGGGATATGCACAAACTTTTTTAATTAAAGCCATTTCGGCATATCATAAGTAATTCAATTTTTGATTAACATATTATCGACTTTATTCACCTATATATCTGTTTTCAAAGTATATTATTAAATAATATATTGGTTTTCCTTTTTGAAAGAATATGTTTGTTTTTTGTATAATCAGATTTATGTTTTTTGCATACCAATCACAGACCAAATTATTGTTTTATCGTTTGCACTGAAACTAGTGTTCTCATTTACAGTGGAATATATACACAGATTTATCTCAAAAACATCATCAAGGACTAACTGTCAAAGATTTATCGTCAAATATTAATTGGCAGTATCAATCTTGCTTCAATCTTCAATGACAGAACCAACTTTCCTGGACTGGGTCCTCTGACCTGAACAAGTGTGTTAGCTCTTTATTTTTATTAATAAGGAATGAGTGTTTTTTAATTTGCTACTGTAACCGTAAATATTATTGTGCGATGAATCTTATTTTTTTGACTTAATTATATTACTTTATATTGAATTAATTGAATATTATTTTGACTAATTTTAAAGGTTCTATTATATTCTCTTTATCTGTAATTTATTTTGAAGTTAATAATATATTATTACATAATCAACTTATAAATTTATCTAGAAGCCCCAGAAAAGCGTACGCACAACCTGAGATCAGAGTCAATGTTTCTTTATCTATATAAATATCTTAATACATTTTTTATCAATACTAGAATTTTTATTTCATTACAACTTCTCCCTTTATCTGTGCCCATACCAGTTCAATCGGGTTTAGTTCGCAATGATATGGTGGTGATCTAACCACCATCATCCCACGATTTTTTGCAATTTCATCAATTTCATATTTTTTTAATTTCTCTTTGCGAAGGGAACACAAATAATACAGTTGTTTTCTCACAGAACCGGGATGGAACTTAATATTCTTCGAATTTAGCCCATTCTGTAAATCTGTTTTTACCCACTTAGTTGTCTCGAGTGATAACTTGCATTATCCATTACTATTATACAGTTTTGAGGAAGAATATCTATCATTTGTTCGAACCATTATTTAAAGACATCAGCATTCATATCCTCAAGGTAGTCACCGGTACGAGTAGATTCAAAAGTCAATAAACCACCTTTAACTAAACCGTTTGAACTGCCGATGTGTACTATTATCAATCTGCGCCCCCTTCCTGATGGTTGATTCAAACCAGTAGATAAATTATTTTAAAAAGCCTGTCTTCGACTTGTAACAGTTTCATCTTGCCAAAATGTATTTGGTGTATGTCCCTCGTTGATCCATGTTTCATTTAAATAAAATATATTTCTCGTTTCTTTTATAGTCCTTAGATGATTTCTTCTCCATACAACAAGATCGCTTCTTTCTATTAAAATAGACTTTTTCCAGTGAAAACCTATTTCTTTCAAAACTCTCCATAGTGTGCTACAACTCATTTCAGGGTAATCCTTATCATCTCGAATCGTACCAAGAACTTTGTGTACTGTCGGAAATTGTTTTCTAAAGAAGAACGCATGCACTTTCCTTCAAATGATTTTCTATTTGAAATTTTGGTTTTCCGGTAGCTTTACGTACTGTTTGAAACTCGTCACATTTCTCTTCTTTAATAACTCGTACATTTCCGAACACCAAGCGTATTACTAACTAATTCAACTGTGTCATCAACAGTTTTACATAAACGTTTGTCTGTAAATGATTTAAATCAATTAAATATCAATGTTTTTTCTTTAACTGTTAAAGGACCGATTTTTCGACGTTTACGCGGCACTTCCAAATTTTCCACAATCACACTAGAATTCACAATAGACTGCATACTGCAAGTTGCAACTAAACGACGTTCAGTAAACTGTTAAGAACACACAATGTGGACGTCCTTACTTAATGGAAAAACCTACAATCGCATTTTCGGTGAAATTTGTTGGGAAGGTATTTATCTACTTCTAATTCGATTACTGTAAGAGATTCTTGGAACTAAAATAAAACAAAAATTTAAAACCTTCATTGGCAAATAGGTGAAAATAATCTTATGATAGGGCTATGTAATCTATAATACACAGGGCTTTTGGCCTGTCCAAACCTTTTTCTATTGTTCTGTATGGCTTATGGTTATAAAAGACCAATAAAAGACTTGTATTAGCTCAAGTACATTTATAAAAATTTTAGGAAATATTTAGATTATTTTGTAATAATGCCTGTACTAAATTTTGAATTCTAAATTAAGTTTTATTACTCTCTCGTACATAAAAATAGATTATAGTTTAGTATACTTTTTGATGGACACGGCGCAGACAGCAAAGTTTCAACCTAGCTTAAAATTTTATTTTAAATACATTGTATGTCAATTAATAAAATATTAAAATTGATGTAGATAAATTAATCGAGGATACTAGAGACTTCCCATTGCTATATAAATTTAAATCATGGATTTTATGAGACAGATCGCACGGCCGACAAACGGATCGACATTCAGCCGTTTAACGGTACCGGCACGGTTTGAGCGCGGTGCGGTCATGTGTGTCTCGGCCTCTATACTATCTGATATGCGTTTCGATAAGTTATCCGCTTCAGAGACCGAAGGTAACTTAAAAAAAATTATGTATGAATATCATCAACTGTTCCAGAAATACCAACTTAGTCAACGGTATGTTGTTACTGTGAATTTTTGTTTAGGTAATTATTGACATTGTTGATGGAAATTTACATAATCTCTTCGAATTGCAATCAATCAGTGAATGGTCGGTGGACATAAGAACGACTACTTCCTTACGAGGGAGACATGGAAATTATACGCTCGTCTTAAGAGCGCAAGATATGGGAATACCTAGTCTTTTAGTTGAAGAAACAGTGCGGATCTGTGTAACCGATTATAATGATCATCCGCCAGTTTTCATCAGCCCACCGCCAAACTCCACTTTGAAAGTGCCAGAGGTAAGTACTTCCTCCACTTCTAATTTTCCATGATAAAATTCTTTTTGGAAGTTTTCTGACATATCCAAGCAACGTTCATTCATAAATTCATGTATGAAGGATGTTTCCCCAAGATATAAATATACCAACGCAGAACGGCCAAGAAAAAGCAACAAGTCGTTTTATTTAATTGTTGATAACTCGCAGTTAAGAGTATGTAAAGTTTTTTTTAAGAATACCCTTAATGTAACTGATCGAATGATTTGCACTGTAGTAGATAAGATGGATCAGAATGGATTTTTAGAAAATGCTTTACGTGGCAAGCAAAGCAAATTTCAAAATAATATACAGGATAACTCGGAAGTTATGAGGTTCGAAAGAAATCGGATAAATTTATAAAACACCCTGTATCTCGGTTATAAATTGCAGAAGACACATTAAATATAGGTTTTTGGAAGCACCAAAGTGATCCCCATCTACAGTTAAAGTTAGACCCTTTCCCAATGAAACACCCCGTATAACAGCTGCTTGTTGAACTATGGAGAGTTCATAAGCCACAAAGAAATGATTTCTATTAAGAATATCATTGGAATCTCTTCCCACTATTTGGCTTGGTACATTTCCAGCTACAATCCATCAAAGATGAGTATTTACGAATGTGGGGAGAGAGGGAGCAACCTGTTTTATCCCGTAAGTGAGTAAAGAGTAATACAAATCGGCACCTATAAGCATGTCTATTTTTCAAGTTGGAATTTAGTTTGAGGTTGGAGGGTGGTTATATTGTTTACCACTGAGCAGGATATAGTGAAGGGTTTGTACGTTATGGTAGAGAATATTTCCACATCCAACGTGGAGTAAGAAATGTGTGAGCTTTGTGTACCGATTCCAGCAGAGAACGCCGGCTGATTATATGGTCTATATCCAAGACAGTTTACTAGAGCGGAAGTGATTAATGAACTCCGACTCCTGCACTCGAGGACCGCTTTAAAAGTTATGGGTTCACCAGATTAGGAATACGCGATCACTTTGTCTGTATCCAACAGAACTAATGAGTTGGTCGAAGAGAGGGATGATAAATTAACAACTAAGGGAGTTTCGACTTGCAATTGGCTACTTTGCAGCGTGTGACTATTATTGGTGGCAGTTGATGTGCTTGCTCTAGGTTGAGTGTAGTTTGATCGAGGACCATTTTGTTGTAATTGTAAGGAGTCGGATAAGGTACGATTTGCTGATTGTTTGAATTGAAAGGTTGTAATGGCCTATCTGAATGTGAGTAGTTTCTTGATCTATTAGGAAGATGTAGCAGGCTATAGTGACGTTTGTGACATATACTGCACGTGTGTTTGCTGTTGCAATACTTTGAGAAATATCTCGTTCCAAAACAATTGTGACAGAGCTGTTTTGACTGACCAAAGTTAATACGATCCGGGGGAGAGAGAGTAGAGAATTTATCACATTTATAAATAGTACGATTTTAACTGCAGTATATGCATTTTTCAGAAATCTGGAGACTAGACGAGTTGGGGTGTCTTGGGGGCTGGAATGAAGTCCTACTTTGGAGGGTTTCTTATCATTCTGAAAAAAGCGTTCAATGAAACTATCAAGATTTTCTAAAACTACACACAGGTCTTCTATAAAGTCAAAGAATTCGGAAGTAGTGGGGAGAGTGTTCTCAAATTCCTTCCTTGATTGGAAGTCAATTTTTTGTTCAAATAAATAAACAAAGACAACTTCTAATAACTTCGTGTCATTGTTATTTAAATTTTTTAGTGACTCTAAATTTTGACGCGAGTTGGTCACGAATTCTCTCAAATGTCGCGTCGATTGTTTTGAGTGCTTGTCCTTTAAGGAGAGTCTTTAAGTAAAAGTCTGAAAAGACTATATTCGGAGTTTCTAAAATTCACGGATTTGTTTGGTTTAAGGAACGTCTTGATTAAGAAGAAAATATCAGGTTTATAAATGTCGAGAAAATGTCTAATAAGATGGAGTTTCCATAGTCGCCTTCTTCAAAAATTACCAACAAGTGTAGAGAAAAAGAAACACTTGGAAATGGCAATACGCCGAAACGTAGTTTGAGAGAATGAAATAAATGATAAAAGAATGTAAGAATACAAAAAAAATCTCTTTATTTTTAACTATTAACTCTGTTGGCCGATTACCAGGAATAAACTAAAACGAAAAAAAACAAGTGTCACGAAAGAAAGAAATATCCAGTTCGACTCTTCCTTTCATAAGGCAGAATTATTAATATTGGCAAAGCAATATTTTCCAATAGACAAGCAATATTCCGTTGATGAAATGGCTTGAAGTAGATACATGGACATACTTATGCTACTAACCTATCATTGCTAGTTGAATATCACTGAACTTCTTTGGGCGGATATAAAAGGAACAGTAGCAGGGCTGAATAGAAGCTTTAATCTTTCAGATGTTTGAAATATTCTCTTACAAGCTATTGACGCTGTAAATGCACAAAAATGGGAAACACGTATAGATTTCGTGAAAAAGGTGAAATCTAATATGTGGCAAATTGATATTTCAATTGATAACTCTGTGAATCAAATTATTGTAAATTTGAATGAAACTAGTACCTAGTGACACAGAGAGTGAAAGTGATTATGAATAAAAATTACTAAACATTTATATACTCGTATGATATTAATCTCTTTTACGTTCTTTTAAATACAATGTTAAACAACAAAAAGATTATTTTTCTTCTTAATATATCACTAAATTTCTGTTAAAGGTCTTCACTTCACAAACAAGAATTTAAATCTTTTTAAAAACTGAAAAAAGTATGCCATAAACGAAGAAGTATATATTTATTATTAGGCAGATTTTGTTTATTACTCTAAAAGCAATCATCGTAAAAAATGAGAAAGAGGTATATACATTTTTGTACACTATTATGTATTTTACAGAATGCAACTGTTGGTAGTGCACTCATACAAATATTAGCAACCGATGAAGACGTTGGATCGAATGGTGCTGTTAGATATAGATTAAAAACCGATCCTGCTGGTCACTGGAAATTTTTCGAGTTACAACCGATTTCGGGTATTTTGGAACTTAGATTACCGTTGGATAGGAAAAAACAAAAAATTTATGACGTAAGTAAATTGATCATCTTTGAAAAATTAATTAGAAAATGAGAAAATATGATTGACTAAAATTAAATCGCAAGAAATTTATAATAAAATTTTGCATTCCGTCCTTGCTCACCAAGTTAATGATAAAAAATAACAAAGATCTAAAACTCAATTTTTAAACTTTATTAAAAACAAATGATTGTTATGAAACAAGAAATTGATTTAAACAAGGTATTTAATTAAATGACCTACTACTTCTATACAAACCATTTGCACGATTTATCATTGAATCACAAACTATCTGTAGCATGTAACTATAGTCCTATAGATATCTTAACAACGTAAATTCGAGCTACTATATCTTCCAGTCTCTCAAAAAGTTTAAAGTAAACCTTTCCTTTCTAGATTCTGCAGAGGTAAAAATATATAGGATTTAGACCTGGTGATCTAGGAGGCCATAGTACGGGTCTCCCTGTTCCAATCCAACAGTCGAGGAATTTTATTACTCAATAAAGGCTCGCGCAAACTAGAACAGTGGTGTGCGCGGTGGCGGGCGCAATGGCGGTGGTGGACAAATACTGCAAATATAAATAAATGCACACATATGAGCGATCTGGCAAACGTGCCCGCTCTGTATGCAGACCGCTTCAATCTAGGGATGGGCACGGAAAACTGTTGGGAAAATACCCCAATCGCAAGGATAGTTCCCTTTCCCTCTTTTTAGGATTTCAGGATCATTCAAGCCTCAGTAGTATGGCTGGAGCTCTGAACCTCGACAAGTTGGAGGATCTTCTTCAATGTCATGTCATGACTTTTTGGGAAGAACACCGTTATGGTGACCGGCTTTGGGATGACGTCTCCACTTTGAGCCACCAATTCGGGTCATTCCCAAGAGTTTAATTTCTGCGCTGACCTCATGAGCCAGTCTGCTGATACTTGGGATCCATAGTTCATTTTGATCATTCCATAACGGAAATGAATACCTGAGAAGTAAATCCCCTTCTCCTTACTCTGGCACAACTCTTCCACCGGAGTTTCTTCCAGGGTAGAGAGCTGCTCTGCTTTCAGGATAACTTTAGGCTAATCATTCGGCATAATTCCAACCCTGAAGGCCTTCTCTGTTTTAACAGCTGCTGCCTAACCAGAGGCTTGCCCGGTTACTGTTGCAGCTGTTTTTGGTTTCTTACTAAGAGGTCGCTGCGGAGGAGTGATGTGCTCCGAGCCTCTGTTACGCTTTGCCTTCCCCTCTGGAATTTCCTTATCGGGTGATTCCTTCGGGGTGGTTGGGCACTGAAACAGCACCTTCCTGACCTCTTCAGGGGACATTCTCTTATTGAGGAGTCGCGGGTATTTCCGAACCCCTGCTCCACTGATGTCCTTTCTCAGTGAGTCGTCATGCCGCCCGGTTCTCCCAGTTTTGGGAGGTCGAACGGCATACGACCATTGTACCGTTTGGCCCGTTTTCCCTCTGTGGGGTACTCGGATGAAGAGGTGGAGATCTCCTCCACTACTTTTCCGGTGGTTGTTTTTCTTTCTCTGTCCATAAATGGTCCCATGGTAAGCTAGGGTCATTACGGTCCGCCACTACAGAGCCCCGCATTCAGAGGTAAGGGGTTTAATACCATGGAGTTCCTTCCGATGATTCAAGGTAGAATCCAGTAAAGACTACTTTATATATCCATGCATTCTTCGGCCTGGTTCACCACTATTAATTTAGGGTTTTAATGAGGTTGTCTGCTATTGGTCCGGGCAGTCAAGCGAAGACACACAGAAGGTTGTAAAATTATTAATGGTTATTTAAGAATCTACTATATAATACACCAATGTAATCAGCAACAACATTTTTAGAACACCCTGTAGATGCCTATGTTCAAGATTGTAAAATCTTGAAATTTATTTGTTAAGATACCTTTAAAATATGTGAGACATTTGTATGCCTTCCTATTTTTATTGTATATATTTAAGGCGTAAATTCATTTTAGTTAATAGCTTTGTAGAAATATGTTGCTGAATTGATAAGATCTTTCTATTGTAGTAAATTCAAAGGATATTTTAATTTTATTTTCAGAATACTTTGTAAATATCACGTTTTCCAACAATGATTGTAAATTGTTTTGTATGGGCATATGCATAGCACCTTTTTTGAAAGTTGACATCTTGATGCATTGTTCTATAGTTAAGAAGTGAGAAAAAAGCACTTTTCACCCTATTATATATTGTATTGTAAAAACCCTAAATTTAGTGTCAATTCTGCATGAATTTTATGGTAGAGGTTCGGAAGACATGAAAGACCTTTTTGAATTACCTTTCTAAGTAAGAAGGTTACAATGCTATTGTAGTATTCCATAGAAACTTAACTTACTATTGGCGGCACCCATAGTTGATTCTTGTCTGGGAACCCGACAAGTCAAGTGATGCTGGCCAATAGGAAATATTTATTTTCGGTTGGTCAACCCAATCCACGTGTAAACACGCCCCTCGCAGATTTCTACTTAACACGTCTCACAACGTGAAGAAATCAGTTACTTCTCACTCATCGAATCGAGCGCAACGCTCAACAGCAAAGTTAGTTTTTAACTCATCGAATCGAGCGCAATGCTCAACAGCAAAGTTAGTTTTTAACTCTTCGAATCGAGCTCAACGCTCAACATCAAAGTTACTTCTCACTCATCGAATCGAGCGCAATGCTCAACAGCAAAGTTAGTTTTTAACTTATCGAATCGAGCTCAACATCAAAGTTTTTTCACATTCATCGAATCGAGCGCAATGCTCAACAGCAAAGTTAGTTTTCAACTCATCGAATCGAGCGCAATGCTCAACAGCAAAGTCAGTTTTTAACTCTTCGAATCGAGCTCAACGCTCAACATCAAAGTTGCACACTCATCGAAAGAGCGCAATGCTCAACAGCAAAGTTAGTTTTTAACTCATCGAATCGAGCGCAATGCTCAACAACAAATTTAGTTTTTAACTCATCGAATCGAGCGCAATGCTCAACATCAAAGTTTTTTCACACTCATCGAATCGAGCGCAATGCTCAGCAACGAAGTTAGTTTTTCACTCGTCAGTTCTACACTTCTAGACGCGAGTTTTACATTCATCGACGCGAGTTTTACATTCATCGACGCGAGTTTTACATTCATCGACGCGAGTTTTACATTCATCGACGCGAGTTTTACACACTCATCGAATCGAGCTCAACGCTCAATAACAAAGTTAGTTTAAAACTCATCAAATCGAAACATAAAGTGTCTTCCGATCTGAAACCACAGAAATTCAGCGTTCACAACTCAACTTTGTACCATTTTGTAAATTTGTACATAATAAATTATTAATTTCGACATTAACTTTGTCAAATTAAGATTATTTATTTAGTTGAATGTCCACGCCAGTTGACGAAGTTCAACTAGAAATATATTCAAAAACATTGATTTGAAAAGATCGTTAAAAGTTAACCAGAAAACATGTAAAATTTTTCAAAATAGATTTTGATTTTAGCAAAAGAAAACTAATTATTGTTATCAAACGGGATTGTTATATTAAAATACAGAAAACACCAAACGTGATGGTGTGCAGAATTAAGTTACACATCCCATACGTTATGTTGTGCAAATAAGTCGCGTTCAAATCCCGATCATTTCAGTTGTTTAAATTTTTATTTTTTATAGTTTTATTGAAATATTTGTAGAGATCGTTAAAAAATAACCGAAAAACATGTTAAATTTTTAAAAATATCTCAATAAAATTATAAAAATATTTAAAAATAATCAACGGGCTTTTTAACCCGAGTCATTTTACAAAAAAATAACACAGTAGGTTGATATAAACAATTAAAAAATTCATTTTTTCAACAATTATTAATAGGTGTCTTTAATGTTACAACAAAAAACTTTTTTGTCATTTTCTTACTTAGTATAATTCTACCATAAATTGATATTGAGCTTAATTTTTTTATTTCAGATTAGGATAGAAGCTTATGATTTGGGAGCACCAACGCCCTTAAGCTCCGAATTGGATTTAACAGTGTATGTTAGCGATATGAATAACTATCAACCTCAATTTATGATTGATGAATATCATGTTAACTTCACAGGTAAGATAAAAGCGATTTAAAAGATTTCTTCTATTTTCCAATATTATTTCCCATCATCACATTATTCAATCTACGCCGTTTTGATTTTCTTGTGGTATATTTATGCAGTGTGTCCCTAAAGAATGGAATAAAAATCATTTCGAAACAACGGGAAGTAAAAATGAATTCAAGCGTAAAGCAATGATTTGAAATACTTACTTACGTTCGCTAACTCAAATGGAAATGTGTAACGTTTAGATGACTGACAAAAACAGTAAGGGCAAATGACTATAGTGACACTTTTCTGTAGTTCTTATTGTGTATTGTCTGACTTGATCTTTAAAACCTTCCAACACATTTTGCAGTCCTACTTCTGATCTCCGCTGTAATCCTATGTTTCAATTCCTGATAATTGGCGGCGGTTTCGCCATTGTTTTATTGGAAACCCAAGAAAAATATATATCAAGAATGGAATAGCGTCTGTGTATCTACGAGAAGTTATCAAGCTAGGGATTAGGTGAAATTCACTGTCTCGACCCTTACTCTTCAATAAATTTTTAAAACATTTTGCTCAGTATAAATCAAACGGTCCAATACTTCTTGTTTTTGATGGAGCTTCCAGCCATTTAGATTACACAATTGCTGAAACAGCTGAGTCTCTTAGTATTACATTATTTTATTTGTCCTGAAACAACACCCATGAGCTCCAACCACTAGATAAGGCAGTATCTCGCTCTTTTGAAGCCAATTGGGACCAGGAGCTTTTGAGATATTGGGATACCTACCCTCAAAGAACCCTAAACAAGGCCAGATTCAACATAGTGTTGTCCAGTGTTTGGCCCAAATGTATGACACCAGAAAATATTATAAGCAGTTTTTGCACCTTCTTTAGTAAGAGAGCGGCCATACCTGATGAAATAAACGCAGACAATAGTGGAAACTCTGAAAGGTCAAAAGGTGAGATTTCGTCTGATGATGATGTTCCATTGACAGCTAGAATAATTAATCCAGTTTCTCAAGAACCTTCTCCAAATAGATTTAATAAGTCTTTTACGAAATACTTCCAACTTCAACTGATGGAAAAAATAATGAAGTGAAAAGAATTAGTGGTAAAGCTTTGAATTACAAAGCTCAGCAAGTGGCAAAATACCTTTCCTCTGAGAGACATGGCGAATCAGCTATGAAGTCTTCAGATCCGAGACATCCAGTTCAATCAACGTCCAAATAGAAAAGTTTTATCCCACAGTCTACATTTAAGCAAACTACACAGGAGTCATGGTTATGTGCAGCTTGTGATAAAGAAGGCCAACTTGGCATGTGAATGTGTACATAATGTCTTACTTGGTACATGAGGCGTTGGCATCGAGTCGGACGATGATGAAGAATTTGATTGCAATTGACTTCTTGCTCTCATTTTTACTTTCTAAGTAAGTTTTTTTGTGCATAAGCATGTTAATTTGATTTATTTTCCAAATGCTACTTAAATTTCCTAATTTTTTTTGTTGTGTTCACTAAGTGTTCTAATATTTGTTTAAAAACAAAATTAGGTTTTTAATTTTGTAAAAACACCTTTAAAAAATGTAAAACCGGCTCAATTTCCCTGAGTTTAAAGATTTTTTACTCTGGGCCATATAATCCGACCAGATTGGCAATATGGCCCTAGAACAGTACAAAGGATTTCTATATATAAATCTATTACGAATCATTTCTGACCAGGTTAAATTACATAGGTATGTCGGCCACATACTTACCTATCATGTGGTTGAAAAAATATTCCGAAACATATTCTGGTTACATGGAAAAACAAAATTATATTAAGGTGGGCCATATTTGCCTCCACTACCTTATAATGACTGGTATAATTGTCACTTTTTTAAGATCCCAGATCCTCTGGATTTCTGCCATTTCGATGTCTTTCTTTTTCTTTTCTCTCTCTTCAAATGCATTCAACAAGTTGTGTGAATTTCGTCAATGATAAGTGCATTCTCAGTTTGTTTATTCTCAGTTATATATAATCATCATTGTTTTCTAACTTTTTTAGAAAATGTAGCACCGGAAGTAGAAATAAGAAAATTGCCAGATACTGTCGACAGAGATGAATTTGAATACGACGGACCGTCAAGACCGGTTTGTTATTACATAATTGGAGGCAACGAGAACAATATATTCCATGTTAATCCAATACATCACACCCTAATGGTAAGTTAGGTCAAATATACAGTTACAGTATACCAAACGAAACTTGACAATCTTGAAACCATTTTTAAGACAGCATTTTAGAAATAAGAACAATCATTAGTACGACGTACGAGCGTCATTTAATTTTTTAAATGCGGACCTGGATTTTTTCAACTCTACAAATCGCTAATTTTATTGTGTTTGCCACAAAATTGCTTCATGCAAACCTACATACAGCCAGAACTGTGATCCCTTCACAATTTGTATTTCTTTTCTCAAAATTAATTTCTGTATACAAGTTAATTTTAATTTTCATACCAATTCTTCGTCTTCGTCGTTGATTATCAATTTCCAAGTTTTGTTCATTTGTTAATTACTCCTCGGCATAATTTCAGATTTATATTTATTGAATTTTCTTGCCAATCTTTTTTTTAATTCAGTACTTCCATTAAATTTCCTGTGTTGATTGTAATTATCTTGATGGGTAGTATGATCGATCATACATCTACTTCGACTCAAGATATCATATATTCTTCTCTTATGCTTTGGATACATAGTACAAGTCATTTCGTTAGCGGGAATTGGCCACTCAAACATTCCGCTTAAAGATATTGGGTGATATGCATAAAGATGAGTGAACTCTCAGAAGTAGTGAGTTACTACTCTTTGTGAGCGCGTACTCAGTTTTGGTATTCACTCGTATCTAAATTAAGGAATGATTTGCAGGTTTCGACTAATCTTTCGTGTTCTCCCCGAATTCGCACATATCCCCGTCATTAAGTCAGTTTAAATTTTTACGTCGGTTGTGTATGTTTAGTAAGTTGTTTAATCGATGTCGAGCTGTTCTGGAGAGGATTCTTCTGAGATTCAAACCGTATTTGTGAAGATAATTGAACAATATTATGTTTTGTTAGAGGAATCTAACATCCGGAAGTGAAAAATAAACGACGTAAAGCGGTTGAAGAAATAAAAGAAATGTTAGAAGCTGAATTAGGAATAAAATATAACGAAGGGCAGATTTGGAAAAAGATTCAAAATATAAAAACCAGACTAAAAGCGAAGACAGACAGAAATCAAACCGTAAATAAATTCATAAAATTGAAAGGATGGGAGCAAGAGCTGTTTAGATTCTTGGAAGGAGAATCAAATATTACTATTGCTCGAAGATATTTTGTTTAATATCTTCGAGCAATAGTAAGATTTGATGCCCCAGATACCCCAGAAAATGGTCATACAATAGGCCAGTAGTATGAGAAAACGCTATTTCAGTTGCCCGAAACATATCTCTATTATAACTCTCTCTCTCTCGTGTAAACAGCCTATTGTATGACCATTGTTCTGGGATATCTGCATCCCTAAAAGAAGTCATGAGCCACAGAGCTATACCATACCCAGAGTCTCCCAACAAAACAGCACTAGCCTGGTTCCATTGCATGACGTTGTATACATTCGAAGTTTTCTATACAATTGTTAGTCCAGTCAAATAACGTCTGTAATCAAATTTTTTTACACAACTTTGCATTTTTGATATAATGTAGCTTCAAGGATATAATAACAATGTGTAAAGGTTTTAGTGTTTCCAACCCGCGGCAAGGGATGAAAAAAAATTTTAAAAGTGTTTTTCGCAATTACTCGAAAACGATAAAAGTTAGACAAAAAAGTTCTTAACAAAAACTGTAAAGCTTAAAATTATAGATAAAAAAGTCTCTTAACATTTTTCCTCACTTCAAAATTAAATGAGTTAGGCAATTTTTAACTTTAATAGGTGGACGTAAATTTTAAAAAATCGCAAGTAGTAGAAAAATAAGCAGATTTCTGTTTTTGTTAAAAACATATAACAATTGAAAAATTTGAGATTGAAATTTGAATGCTTAAAAGTTAATCAATATTTTTTTCCCTATATTTAGAGATTCCTCATAAAATTTCCTAAATTTAAACATTAAAATTTTTTTAACTGGTATATTTCTTCGGGTGTGAATTTATACAGGAACAGGTTGGCAAATTAATTTTGGCAGTCGGAAGTTTGGCAACGTCCGATGCGCCATAGCAAAGACGTATGTGGATTGCAAGAGCTCACTTCGCTGGCAGAATTCGTAAGCTTCGTTTCGACAGTACAGTTCAGAGAAAAGTGTGATTACCGGGGTTGTGCAATACTAACTTGTTATGGCGGCTCCAGAAAATAAAGTTGAGTGAGCAGTGTCGTGAAATAATTATGAACGTTTTAAATTTCATGACCGAAGAAGCAAACAATGGCGACAATTCCATTAACAAAGATAAGTTTTAATTATTGCAATAAAATTGTTAAGCCAAAGTAATTATTTAACAAATTTACACTCGATAGTAATTTTTTTTAAATGATTTTCGTACATAAAATATTTTTTCTACTACCAGTGCATAAAGTACGTACTTTAGACACACTTTCGAATGCGTAAAACTTTACTTTACGCACTAGTGCGTAAAGAAAAAGTTCCATTTTGTATGTAGTTTTATCTAGTCTTAAAAAAATATAGGTAGGTATAATAAACGGATGTTAAATCTGAGTTTTCTTTAAATTGGAGATTGAAACATATAGAATTCAGTAAAGTACATACGTAATAATTATCGGGTACTGAAAATAATAGGATAGGGTGCATAGGTAGGTACCTATAAGTTGGCTGTGAGTGACTGACATTTCTTTGTTCATTGAATCTGACATTTAAATTTGAAATTGAGAGCTTCCGACTATACCTAGGGTAAGTAAACGTATTTATATTTAAGTATTGAACATTTTTAGGAAACTATGATGTTATTTCAGATTCTTTTTTTAGAAAACGGAATAGGTAGGTACGTACAAATTATAAAGATGGATTCCTCTGATGATCTCTCAGGAGATTATTTTGAAAATATACCATCAAACATATTATACGTAGCACAGAATGCTTCTAATGATTTATTGCCCCAAAAATCTGTGATTATTTACGAAACAAAATATAATTTGATTAAAGAATGATGTAGGAAAAATAAAATTAGAAGATATTCCGAAAATGTCCTAGTGCACAAATTGCACCTTTAACATTAGTATTGTTAATAATTGAATTCGTCTGTTGTTTAGTTAATTTGTTGTAATTTTGATTAAAATGTTCAAGATATTAATCAATATATAATATATTTTATTAAAAATCAATAAAAGCGTTATAGTTTCTTCTAAAGAAAAATTAAATTAGTGCGCAAAGAAAATTACTATTAAACTTCTGTATTTTGATAAAATTTTCGGTAGTAGAAAAATAGTGTATGTAATTCGTGTGTAAAGGCCTTTTTTCGACTGATGTGATTGTCGCATTCGCCTGCGGCTCATGCGACATTATTCACGAAAAAAGGCTACTTTACACACTTGTTACATAAATAACTATATTTGTTAAACGATTTTAAAAAGTGACATTAGGGTGAGACAATAGTATAGTACCAAGTGTCAAAAAGTTTACTTTAGTCACGAGTTCCTTGTGAAACGAGTGACTAAAGACGTTTTTCACACGAGGTGCTTACTATACTTTTTCTTCGCCCGCGGGAAAGAAAAAATTATATTATATTTGAATTATATTCATTACATGACGGACGATGGCTGACAAATCAAATGACGCAGAATAACAAAATTATCACGGAACATGAAATTTAACATACAAAAGATACACTTGATTTGACGTTTAAAAAACAAAAGATAAACGAGATGTGACTTTTCGAATTTTAAACACTAGTGTTTAAAGAGTCGTTTTGTGCATGTCAAACCCCTGTTCAAAGTGCGGTTTTAGTAGCGGAAGTAGAAAAAGTATTTTATGCACTCATGTGTCAATTTTATGCACTGTTATCTCGTCATGACAAACAAATTGATGCCATTTTTAGTCCATTTAGAGTAACCTAAATGAGACATTTTTTGGTTTTTGCATGCCTGCGGCTCATGCGTCAATTTTTCCATTCGTGAAAAAAGCACCACTTTATGCACTTGTTGCATAAATAATTATTCTGTTTCTGTTACAGGAGTATATAAAAGGGCACATGTTTATTTTGTGTAAGATACCTATTTAAATGTAATAGGTTTTTTAGCTTATAATTATAATTATTATACTCATTTCATACCTATCTCTATCACGTTTCGTTTTTATTATTTGTTTTGAACCATCTCCCGATTTCAGTTACAATTGCGGTTTGGTCATATTAAAATATGTTTGAACTAAAATCTAAAGATCGTTTAAAACAACTAATGAACTAAAACGTATTATAGTGTTTTTGAATTGAATACTTCTTTCAAAAACGACGACAAAAACTTTTATTTCAAAGAACGGTCATTGAAAACAAATTTAACTACTTCCTCATTTTATTTGTATAAAAATACACATGAGTAAAACTTTTAATACAACATTTATATCGACTTATTTTATTGTTAGGTCATTGAACGAGTTTCTGCTGCTACGAAAGTTAGCCAAAGAACGCTTTCCCGTATTACAAAAGAAGCTCTGGCAGGAAGTAATGCTGACACTGATGTGCCTACTAAAAAACCAAGAACGTCCAGAATCCGTATGCATCAATTCGACACAACTGTGCTTAGAAGGTGTATAATAAATTATCACATATCCGAGAAAAAAGTACCCACGATAAGAAATGTACACCAAACTTTTTCAGATAGTTATGGCTTCGCAGAAAGTCGCGAATCTCTGCGGAAACAAATACATTCTTTTGGTTTTCGTTGGACCAACATGATAAACAACAGAAGTTTGTTAATGGAATGTCACGATATCAGACATTTACGCCTACTATATTTAAGAAATATAAAAAATGCAGAGAACAGAACAGACCTATCATTTATATGGATGAAAGATACATTCATTCATGTCACACGCACCTTAAACGATGGAGCGAGAAGAGTAACGAAGGATTTAGAAAACCTGTTTCAAAAGGTAATAGGCTCATCATTGTTCATGCAGGAAGTGAAAATGGCTTTGTACCTAATGCTGGTATTATGTGGAACTCCCAGTCAAAAGCAGGAGATTATCATAATGAAATGACGTACGAAAATTATGAGAAGTGGGTACAAGAAAAACTTATTCCAAACCTACCAAAAAACGCTGTTGTGGTAATTGATAACGCCCCATATCACAATGTTCTAAATGAAAAATTACCTACGACTGCTTGGACTAAGCAAAAATTAAAAAACTGGCTTTCTGAAAGAAACACATATTACAGTGAACAAATGTTAAAACCGGATCTTTATAACGTTGCAAAAATGTACAAACCGCAACATAAAACTTATAAAATTGATGAATTGTTTATTCGACATGGATTGCAAGTTTTAAGGCTACCCCCTTATCACCCGGACTTAAATCCGATCGAAAGTGTTTGGGCGGCACTTAAAGAATATGTGGCCAAACGAAATGTTTTTATAAGAACACTTTAAAACATTTTCTTTCAACCCTTGCCAGGGGTTGCAGACACTAAAACCTTTATACATTACTATTGTATGTTTGAAACTACATTATATCAAAAATGCAAAGTTGTGTAAAAATTTAGACCTTATTTGACTGGACTATGTTGTCCGTTTAATGCAATATTTCTGAGAATTTAGTGCCTAGTATTTTGGAACTGAACTACAGCAACATTTTTTCTGTTAACATATTCCTTGGTTTCAGTATAGGAACATGAGTACAGTCTATATAATAGCTGAAGGAAAATTGAACTTTTCATGCCACTTATTTTTCGCATTCTGTAGATCTTCATGTGAGGATCGAAATTTGATCCAAATATTTGATTTCTACACAATGGGCACCAATATCTTTTGCCACGCCAATTTGGAATCCTGGATCACCAATATAACGTAAAAACCCTTATTCTTTCTTCATCGATTAGGGCTTCGCCCCAATATTCATCAGTATCTCCAAGTTATCCACTTATCCTCCTTAGTTATCCACTGAACATTTACTCTGCTAAACCGATATGAGGCAAGATACTCTACTTCTCTTGATTCCCTACGAATCTTAAACACCGTGGTAGGCTGAAAAATTGGCATAAATTCAACCATCGCTTACAGATATCTATTTCTTATTAAGCGGAGTCTGCTACTAACGAGCCTCCCATTTTTGAAAGTAGATACTACGCATTTATTCATATAAAACTAAAAGTCGGTACTTAAGGAGCCAGTACATCCACACGGAAAAAGTAGACACTATAATTTTTATGCATAGCAAATGATATGCTCCATTAAAAATGTGAGTAAAAAGTAACTTTATGCATATCACCGAATGTCTCTTAGCTTGCACAACAACGGTCCTCTGTACTTACGATACCTACATATTATTTTTAGGTTCAGGTCTCTATTAATGCTATAGCCATACTGTATTTAGATTTTTCACGATACTTATTTAGGTTTTGATTTCCTTCAAAAATTATGTCAACCTCTCAGTTTTTCTGTTCTTCCTATTTTCACGTCTTTTTTCAAGTTGCGTGAATGTTTATTTAAACGTAATTAAAATTTATAAATGATTATTTCTTATTATAATTACAAGCTGACAACTCCATTGGATAGAGAAGAACAAGATACGTATCTTTTACTAATAAAAGCAACAGAAGATTGCAACAAAAATCCAAAAAATCAAAGTTTTTTCGACTCCGACGATGATACGCAGCTTAAAGTGATTGTCAAAGTTTTAGACGTAAACGACAACGCACCTAAATTTATACACAGGGTCTTTACTGGTGGAGTCAGTACTGCTACAAGTTTCGGTACTAAATTCATGTGAGTATTGCATTCAATAATTTAGTTATAGGATATTTCACCTATACGCGATTAAGTACTGGATTTAACTTTCCTAATTTACTTTCGAAAGCTGATCTCATCGGCTTATTCATTTGAGAGACAGTTTCATCTGAGATGTATTTTTAATCATGTCACTGTCAAAGCGTACCTCCATAGTTTCAAACTAAGTGAAACGGAATTTTGTTATTGCGATGGTAACGTTGATGATATAAATCATTGGATGTTTGGCGAATTCTCTTGCAAAATAATGAATACCGCTTTCTCAGAATCAAGCTTCTATTTAATATTTCTCTTGGCGAAATTCTAGGCTAAACCAAATAATATAGGAATTTTTAAAAAGGACTAAGAGGAGAATTTAGTATTGAATGTCTGATTTATCATAGATCTGTTTAGTTTTGTTCCCCGTGCCTGCCCTTATGTTATAATAGGGACAAAATACAGTTTTAAAAATCACCACTTATCCGTATCCGTTTCGCAATGCGCATGTGCAGAAGCGATACGTGGGTTTCGTTACGTTACGTGAAACGTATCAATCCGTCACACGTACCGTGTATTGCATTCTTATGTTCTATGTTCGCGTTTTTCAATGGCCAAACGACAAAAGTGATGTTGTATGCTCAAAAATCATAACCACCGATTATTTACATCATTAATTTAAGGTAAAAACACGAAACGCAAAGGTCACTTTAAAAAATATTTTTTAGGTTAAAAGTTAAAACCCAAGAAATGGTTACGTTACGAACGCATTTGCTTTATACCTTTTTTGATTAGTCACGTATATCCGTTACGTTACGGATAAGCATAAGTGATGTATTTTAAAAATTGCTTTATGTCTCTAATATATTTTATCTTCTATCCGTTGCCCGCGTTGTGTATTGTAAAGTCGCTATGAAAGGCACCTTAGCGAGAACCCAAATTAAGTACCCACCATTTGAGTTGATTAGGGCCCTGAATGAAGAGTACTTGCTTTGTCAATCTAATATTTACATTATTTATTTTTTTAATATACCTATGCTGAATATTCTAACAAACAGAACAATAAATTCGTGGCTAAGTGGATCAAACTATCCATAGCCATTCAAAAAAACTTCCATTTTCATTTTTCTTTTTCTGTAGCCAAGGCGTTCATTAGCTTTTGAAATTTATTCCTAGAATTCGCTATTAAAACCACATCGTCGGAAACTGATTTTTACAGGCTTCTTATACAATTATTGTATTCATATGTTCACATTGTCTTTTTATGTTCTTGACTATCTTGTTAGAGATAGGTATTAAGAGTAATAGGCTTAAACTGTCCCCTTGCTTTATTCCTGTGTCTATAGGGACCGAGAAAGATGACGTTTATGCCATCTGCCGTGAAAAAACACAAACAATGTGATGTAAACAATATTAAGTAGTATTAGTAGTTTTGTATAATCAGCGCTTTTAAATGTTAATTTTTTAAAACTGATATTAAATGTTTGTGATGTCATCAAAAGTATCTTTCTGTATTCATATGGCTGTTCAAATATGCTGTATAAAAATACTACGCAGTGGACGTTTTATAGTTTCCCCGAAAGTCCATTGAACACTGCGTGGATAACTTTTAAAACGTCAACAATGGATAAATGCAGTAAAAACCCATATGTAATTAAAATGTACTAATTAAAACATTTTATTAACTATTATTTTGTGTATAATCAGTATGATACTACAATTGGCAGCTATTAGAAAAGTCCTAATTTTCAACATAAATAAAAGATTATTATCGAGAGAATAAAATGTTGTTTTCTGTACGATTTAATTGATTATATAAAATAAAAAACAGGTTGTATTTTCTAACTTTAATATTATATAATAAGTTCAAATAATTAAATACTATTAAGGGGAAGAAAGTAAACATTTGTACAAAACGAATCACTTCAAATTTTTTAATTACATTTCAGAAAACATCGGGAGGATTGGGAACCAAATAAAAATACTAGAATTTGCAGTGCTCATTTTGTCAATAATCAGATAATCCCCTACACCCATCTTACATACCAACAATTTTTCCTGGCGAGGAAAATAAAAAGATCTATTAATTTTTTGCATTTTGTAGGTTGTTTATTATACTGTCTACATCACAATGTTTTTCTTATCTAACACCACGGCGCTCTACTTGCGATAGAAGTGCTGCCTCTATAGTTCGGTCTCGATCCCTATTATTAACTCCTCTGACACGTTTGCCCTGCAATTTGTATTTTAACCTTTACTATTTTATTTGTGCTTCTTATAGCCTGTATTTGACCTCTATATATTTTCATTTCTTATAGTGTTGTCCATATTTGTTTTCTAACAACCGTGTCAAAGGCTGATTTGAAATCAATATATACCAGAAACAGTTCTTCTCCTTTCTCTATTGTCGTTTCTATTAAGTTACTTACTATGTACATGTTATCATTGGTTTCTATTTCCGGTTTAAAAGCTGCTTGTTCTTCTACTTTTGATTCCAAGTAGTCTTTTTTCCAAAATTCTTGTATACAGTTTGTAACTTAATTGTGCCAAACATTTTGCCCTATTATTTTCGCAATGAGTTTGTTCCCCTTTTTTATGTATTGGTACTATTATATAATTCTCTCATTCACTCGGTTTCTGCTAGTTCTCCCATGTTTCTTAAACAATTTTCTATATTCCTCTTTCTCCCAGCCACGTGATAAAACCTAACCTAACCTAACTTAACTTTTTTTGACGGGTGAGGTACTTCATGGCTTCTCCAGCGGTCGAGACGTGTCAATCGCGACTGGGAGTGTGGAACTCAGGGTTTCTGGTTCTGGCTACAGTAGTGTAAACCTTGGCTACCGCACCAAACCTCACCTCTTTTCTCCCAGTACACTGGACACACATTTCGGTTTGCTTCACGTGCACCAGCGTGTTCCCTCTTATTCGACTACGATGTTTCTATTGTATATTTTCTCATCTTGTTCTTTTTTGGGCATTACTTCATTTATACGATCATACCCTATTTTCCAGTTCTCCTTTTTTCGATCATCCCCTTAATTGTATTATCCGTTTTTGTTTCATTATCTGATCTTTCCGCTGCATCTCCCCTGGCTTCTGCAAACTCCTTACATTCGAAGAAAGTACGATCGCGCTGTCAACGTCTCCACAATAAATACGTAATTCGTCTTCGCTCTTTTTTATCCTGTAGGTATATGTTTTAAAGCTCCCGTGTCCCGTTAGAAATTGTGTCATAATAGTTATTCTGTTCAAATCTGCATTATGTTCAATTATTTATATCCGGTATCAAGCGCTTCGTCCGTTGTCCCACGTTTACCGTTTCAATCCAGCTTGCTTGCCACTTTCCCATGGTTATTTCTTGCTCTCCCTTCTTCAG
This sequence comes from Galeruca laticollis, assembly GCA_963921935.1. Taxonomy (NCBI): domain Eukaryota; kingdom Metazoa; phylum Arthropoda; class Insecta; order Coleoptera; family Chrysomelidae; genus Galeruca; species Galeruca laticollis. The sequence continues at coordinate 108,858,679 of OY998181.1, forward strand.
CTTTTTTGTCAGTATTTGGTGTCGTTTCCTCCTGCACCTCTCCTCTATAAGTAAATCTATGCGTGGGATTCCCGAAATAACTTGTACAGCCTCCAAGGACACCGTTTTGTAAGCGCAAATAGTTCTGAATGCAAAGTTTCTTTGCGTTGAAAACATCAATCTTTTATACTTACCTATACCTACACTTTTTCCCAAATGGGAGCAGCATACAGTAGAATTGATTGGACTACTCCATACAGTAATCCTGTTTTCCAGTATCCTGGTCCCTTAACGTTTGGTAGTATTTTGCTAAGTGATCTGGCTTGTCTGCTAGCCTTCTCGCTGATCTTTCGTGCGTGTTCGTTGAATATTTGTTTGTCGTCCAGCCATACCCCGAGATACTTTACGTGCTTACTTGGCATTATGCCCTCTATTTTAAACTTTATACCATCTCTATTTCTTGCGCCTTTAAGGATGATCGCCTCCCTCTTTTCTGGGGCTACCTGTAACCCTTGCTGCTTTATCCCAGAAACAATCTCTACTATGGCTCCATTTGACTTATGTACTAAATCCCCTTTTTCTTCAGCTGTGATGACAACCCCAAGATCGTCAGAATAAGCTGTTGTACTGCATCCCTCCGGGAGTTTCAGCCTAAGTATGTCGTCGTATAGAACATTATATAACAGGGGGCCCATCACTGAGCCCTGTAGTACCCCTTGAATCATATCCATATCGCTATTCTCGACCACCAGCGATCTCTCTTTGATTTAGTCAGCTACGATGTTTAGTAGATATTGCGCTGTTTGCCTTTTCTAGGACTTCAATAATTATATTACACCTAACCTAGCTAACCTAACCTAACCAAATTCTGGTGCTATTTCGTCTTCTCCATTTCCTATTCCTATTTTCAATCTAATTTTCCACTTCTTATCTCTTTATTTCTTGTTGTTTTATCAATTCGTAGGTAGTATAAAATGGAAAATATCATTTTTGTAATCAGATTGCACTTATAACTGATCGAAAGTTAAACTTTCTTTTTAGGTTTGTTAAAGCTGAAGATGCAGATGAAGGTGATAATGGTTTCATCAACTATTATTTGGTAGGGAAGACACAAATGACATTAACCGAGGGATTGGATAACTTAGAAAGAGCCCCATTTTTGGTAGATAGAGAAACAGGAGCGGTACAATTGAACTTTGATCCTCAAAGAGGGATGAAAGGATATTTTGATTTTGTGGTAGATTTTTTAGTATTGTACTGACCAAGCTTAACATATAAATATTTCAAATTTTGTAGGTACTGGCGAATGATACTGGAGGTTTACTAGATACTGCGCGAGTCTTCATCTATTTACTAAGAGAAGATCAGAGAGTACGTTTTGTGCTTCGTCAAAATCCACCGGAAATAAGAAACCGTATCGAAACCTTCAGAGAGTATGTATTTTATCACAGTAGACACGATTATTTCAAGCAGAAAAGACCATGTATCTCTATGTAGTATAAAATAAAGCCGCTTTCCGTATCTGTCCGTTTATCCGCTAAATCCTCCCAAACCACTAAATGGATTTTGATGCGGTTTTCACCACCATTTATACAATTTTTTATGTTACTATACAAATAATAATTTCAATTTGGCTGAAATTTACTGCTTCGACCCTTACTCTGTGAAATCCAAATATACCACTTTGTCAAACGAAACCAACTGTTTCTAAACAATTCCACAATATATTCAGATAAATTGAAATTGTTTTGTATGATGCTAGGTACTTTCAGGTAAACATCTCAGCTGACCGCTGTTGCCTAATTTTTTTGCACAGGAATAAAAATTGAATAGATCTTTCGGAATAAAAATTTCTTGTTGGCTGCTGTGTCACGTCTTAAGATGTAATAAAATTTAAATTTGAACCCAAACTATTTTTGAAAACTATACACACCATATCAATGCAGCAATCAGTGAGGTCCATTAGCTATGGGAATAAAAATAAAATTGTAATAATTTCTATGAAACTCCTGATGGGAATGAAAGAGAAATGAGAACGTTTGCCTATATTAGTCATAGTGCAGTTGTGTCGGTAAAAGGACGGGATTAAATGAGGAAGGGTTTCAGATACAATTTCTCGGGAATTACGGATGGCGTTCATTATGGTAGTCGCTATGATTTCTATAATGATGTTTGTGTCTGTGATGAGGTCGTAGGGACTTGAGGTTTTTCTAGTATGACTGGAGCGGTTTCTTGGAGGTTTTTCGGGGTAGCTAGCTTTTTGGGGCAGCGAAGGTGGCATACGGAGTGTGCAGTCGCAATTTTTACAGGTTGAGATGGTGGATTTAGGGTATTTTTCTGGGCGGTGGCCAGATTTTCCACTGTTGTGGGAGTCCGTCGAGTTTGATACAGGTTGATAGAACTTAATGATAATGGATTTCCGATGCAGTAAAGATTCGAAATATCGAGGTGCGTTTGTTATCTGACTTAGCGGTGATTCGCCAAGTTTTTAGAAAAGGAAATTTCAGTTGTTGAGAATTTCTTCGAATTATTCTTGGGATATGGATCTGTCCACATTCCTGCTGATTAAGAATGTGGAGTCTTATTTTGGGTTCGCCGGTGGAGCTTTGAAATGTTCTAAGGGTTCTATTTGGGAAGGTTTTGTTGAAGGTGGCCTTAAGGGGTCCGTAGTGCCTTTTGGTTGAAATATTATTGGGGTAGGTTTCCGAGGTTAAAAGTTTGGTTTCGAGGAGAGTTGTTAGTTGGGGTTGAAGCTTGTGTAGGACGAGGGATGGTTTATCATCCGACGAGGGTGAAATCCTCGTCGGATATGGAGAATTATCGTGCGACTGATGTTGTGGGAGAGCGAGATCTTACTGAGGAAGTGTAAGATCTCGGAGAAGAGGGATGCGTAGGAAGCGTGTCTGAAGTTTTGGGATTGTGAAGGGGTTTTAGGTTGTGGTGAATTATTGGATGATGCAGATTTGAGTGATAGGAATCTTTGGTTGAGCTTTTCCTCGTTTAGTTCGAACTGTTTCATGATGTTTCAAACTAGCTCCTGTTGTTTGTCAAACTGTTCCTGTTCGGGTGTATTTTTGTATTTGGGTTTTTTTGATATTTTTGGAAATAGTGGTGGCAATTCTTATTCGGGGGTGGTGGGTCTTGCTACGATTTTACATATTCTGGTTCTTTTGGACATTTTAGAAAAAAAGTTTTCTTAAAGGAGGTAATGGAAATGTGTATGTAAGCTAGTACCGGACAGCGGACTCATTACCTGAAGAAGTTGCTTCCCCAGTTAAGGGATTCGTGACGTACTAGCTTGCGCGTATTTTATATTTAACTATGAGGCTAAATGACCTTCCTCTTGTAAGTTGTCGATGAAGCGTCTTGATAGGTTAGGGGAGTCCTATGATTTTACAATTTTCATAAATAAAATCTGTTTCAGGAGAAACAGCTTTTGCTAATGCACTTCCCAGTACGTTGCTATACTCTGTCGTACTAATAAGGACAATAGAGCGGCGTGGGTTGGCTGTAGTTTAATTGACTTTTCATTGAGTCAATCGCATATTCGGAGGCGTCCATGCTTGCCGGCGGCCGTTGTCTGGGATTCGGTTTAAATTCAGTGACCGAAACTTCTTGAGCGAAAACTTCTGCGAGTAGTCTTCCTCAGGCTATGACCTGGAACGTTATTATAATGTTATAAATATGGGCTCTAATTAATCGAGTGCTTGGTTATTTATTATAAGATTTCTTGTTTTGTTATTTGCGGTGACATTTTTCTGAAATATATGAGTTTATCAATTATCGACAGTGAATAGAAGTTAATTTACTTGTTAATTTCAGTCCTTATTTCTTTGTAGAAGCAGATCCTGTTTTCGTTTATATTTTCAAAAAATAGTACCCACTTGGTGCTAGAATTGCAGGTATTGATTGGACTCTTTCATTATTCTTACTTTCAATTGTTTTTCTGTAGAAACTTATTATTATTATATTTAATGATAAAACTAAAGAAGAACGGGAAATAAAGCTATCTAATGTAAGAGTAATAATTTTAGTAGAAATAGGGAAACGTCTTTTGAACACCGTGACAGGTATCGACTATTGTTTTTAAGTACCTGTTGACTGAGTTTACACCTTTGCCTCTTAGATTTGGATATAATTTATTTATAGCGCAGTATATGCTTACCAATATTTTTCAGGACCTTGGGCAACGTTACCGGAGCCATAGTGAACATAGATGAATTTCGAATACACGCGAACCACGATGGTACCATAGATAAAACCAGAACTGATCTATATCTACATCTGGTAGACAGAAAAGATAATTCTATATTAGAAGTAGACGAAGTTTTGAAATTGGTAGATCAAAATACGGAAAAATTAGATAGTCTCTTCAAAGATTTTAATGTATTAGATACCCAACCAGGTGGTACTCTGGCACTAAAATATCAATTACAAAACAATAATACTACGTTTTGGTTATCTGTTTCTTGTCTATTTTTGACACTTCTATTGATGCTCTGCTTGGCCCTGTGCATCAATCAAAGACAAATATATCATAGAAAACTGAAGGCTGCTACAGCTACTGCTTTTGGTAAGTATGTTAATCTGTAACATTTAGATTTTACAAATATTAGTCAAGTTTATGTCCATGACCGAGCTCTATTTATTCTTACCGTCTGAAATCTCACGCACTTCACATGCCTTCCACTAGCACAACCCGCGAAGTATTTGTTGTTGATTTTCGCCAAATATCTGTAGAGTATTTTTGATATCACATAACAGTTCTCTCTGACTGCTCTAACTAAATTTTCTCAGCAATCATTTTTTCAATACTTGCCTTTATTTTCTCTTCATATAATATTTCCAGCTCAAATCAAATCACAGACCATGTTTTTCCAATGGTAAAGATGCATAAAACCTCAAACCACATTTGTAGTGTCAGGTTACACAATGTATAATTTTTCAAGAATTCTTTCCACTCTTCTCTATTCTTCGCTTTAATAATCGCTTCGTTCCACTTTCTTCCCTTCCTACTCAGTATTCCTGCAATCGCCTTGTCCCGTGTTTGCTTTAGTCTTCCCCTTCGTTTATACTCTATTATTTTGCTTCCCATATTCTTTTTGTTTGTCTCGTGTTTTTCATTCGTAATAAATGTTCCTACCATTCCAGGTGTCTTTGTTCTATGTATTCTAATACATATTGTATTTCCAATTCTTTTCTCATCTTGACGTTCCAAATTTTATCCATTTTTGTGACTCTAAATACTCTTAAAAACATCTGCTGCATTACTTGTATATTACTTTGTTGTATTTTGGTCTGTATTGTTTTAAAAAAGTTTAACTTGGTCTCACGGGTAAGCTTCTTTTTGCTAATTTGCATGACTCATGCTGTAATAGAGTTTCATGGTTTTCTCTATTCTTTGGTTTATTTCAAACTTTTGTGTTCCTGTTTTGTCGATTATTACTCTAATTGTTTTCACCTGTTCTATTTCTGTACCATCTATACCTATTTTTATAGTTATCTGTTCGTCTCCTATTGCTATTACTGTTGTTTTATTTATATTTATTGTCTTTCCGTATACTTTCAATATTTCGTTCCTTATTATTTGGCTCTGTTGCAACTGTTCTTCTTTACTGGCTATAAGCATCACATCATCGGCGAATGCTCCCTTCCGATATTACTCTATTTAAATCTAAGTGTCCTACTTGTAATTTCCTCCTTCTTCTAGTACATTTCTTGATAATATCATCCATGTAAGTAATGATTAATGTCGCCCTTAAGCATTCTCCTTACCGTAGTCCTTCTTTTGTTTCAAATGTTTCCGATTCCATGTTGTTAGTTATTACGGCGTTTACGACACCGAGTTTATGCTTTTTATATTTTCTAATCTCTTGTGCTTCACTTATGACCTTTCCACAAACTTTTCCGATTTCCCTCACTTTATCCATATTCAACAATCACAGATTTGCATACCGATTTGGTTGACTCTATCTTTCTCCATTTCCGACTCATTTCTTCTATTATTTTTAATAGCGATTTTTTCTACATTCTGAATTGTATGTTATTTCTGTTAAAATAATTCATGAAAATAACCCAGACTGTCATCTTCAGTAAGTACAGATTCCGAGCTTGAAGGACGGGTACTGGGCGGGATACTTAGTGGAAGAGTTCCCAATACCAATAAACATAGTTTAGAAGGGAGCAATCCAATTTGGTTAAAAGCCTATGAAAATGAATGGTTCAAAAACGTTGACGACATAAGGTGAGTAAAAATCAATATATATTATCAGTATGTCCAATCCTTTATATTGGACTTTGACTTACCTCCACATCAGCCATTCTCTAAATGTGTTCCTCAAAACATAAAGTCGAAATTGTTTACAAAATATAAAAGTTAAAAAAGTATTTTTACCTGTTTTTCCTGATATATCAAATAAATGGGTAATTATTAGTTGTGATTCATATAGTATTACTTTTGTATCAATGTATATAAAACCTGCTACATACATTGTTGTAAATGAATGGAATTCCTTTTTTTCATCTATACCTCCTCCGGATATTATTGGAGGTGACTTTAACTCTCATAACCAGGCGGGGGGTTGTGAGTGGAATGATATTTATAGGAACACACTTTTAAGCTGTTTAGAATACAACAATCTCATTTGTTTAAATGGTGGATCTGCCACCATTGACTTAACAGTTACTAGTCCATAAATGTCCATCATCCATCAGAAAACACATCATGATCCTTGTAGTTCTAAACATTTACCAATTATAATTGACTGCTTCATTAAGCCAAATAGTTTCAGTTTCATCAATAGCAGAAAATGGACGATATTAAAAACAGACTGGAGTAAATATACAGAAACCAGTGAAGAAATATTCTCAAACATCAATGAGGAACCAACATATGAAGATGTAATTAATTCTATCAATATAATAACATCAACAACGATACCCCAACAATCATTCAAAACAATCAAATCAAGAGGAAAGCAGTGGTGGAATGACGAATGTGAAGAAGCAGTCCAGAAAATAAAACTCGCTTACAACAAATATAGAGACAATCCTAACCTTGAAAATATATTTGAATTCAAACAAAGTGACGCCATGGGTAAAAAATAACAAAAACAACGAAAAGAGAATCTTGGAACTCTATGAACAGCAGTACCCATATTAAAGAAGTGTGGCAGCGAATAAATAGATATAGAGGTAGAAGGCAGGAAAATGATCAAACTATTGGCGTAGACGATAAGTGGATTCTCAAGTTTCATAGTAAGCTGGCTCAAGATTGGGTACCGCAAACGGAAGCTGGTATGAAATTACCTGAAGCACCAAATTATTTTCTGCATAGAACATTAACGATAAACGAACTACTTATAGCTCTTAAGATTAGTAACAACTCGTCTCCGGGAAAAGACCAAATACACTACCCAATGTTAGCCAATCTAAGCAGAAACTCACAAGAACAAATCCTCAGGCAGTTTAATAATATTTGGACCCACCAATCTCCAATACCACAAGACTGAAACGATTACATAACAATACCAATATTAAAAAATGACAAACCACCTGATAATTACCGTAATTTGGGGTAACTTGAGACACTTTTTAAATTTAAAGTGAAGTTAACGACATACCTAGAATAACTGAATGTTGAAAAACTATTTAAAAACATTAGTCATATAGGTAACAATGATATGTTAATAGAATATTTAATGTTGTGATCAGATTTTAGTGATTGATCCTTATATGTAATGCTTCCCTTGTTGTTATAAAAAAGAAGAATGTATTGTAAGGTTAAGAGGTTAAGTGGAAAAGGTTTTTGGCGGTATATAAGGAATCACCTAATGAGTTGATATAAAACCATATATTGATGTATGTCTATATTATGGATGTTACGCTGGGGAATATAATATATATTATAAAGTAAAGTGTGAGTTTTACTCTAATAACAAAATTTAATTTTATTTTATCATAAGTATTTTTTTTATTTTTTTAAGTGTGTCTCAAGTTACCCACTAGAATGGGGTAACTTTAGACAGCTATATAAAATCAATGAACGGCTCAAATTATGCGTTGTTGGAGTAACTTGGAACAATGGAAATATAAATAGACAGTGTTATGTTAACGTGAGAGACAATGAAAATATTTTTGGGGTCAATGAAAATATTTTTGGGGTCGATGATAATACTTTTGGGGTCAATAAAAACACAAAGAATTTAAAAAATGTATTTAATAATGATTGATTATAGTAATTTAGCTTTAGTAAATTGCTTTCATTTCTGGTATTGTAAAAATACCTCGTTTATTCATCGCTGTAGGAGGATTAATGCCACCTACAATATCCTGCCAGCAATAATAGAGTTCATCCTTATGTACAGGCCATTTCCAGTTTTCTCGTATTGTTTTAGTCATGGCACTTATTGTTGCACCTTTATCGTCAAGCTTCTCAATTACCCTGGGATAAAAATTTGAATCATAACGAACTATAACAAAACTTCCAACTTGTTTATTTATTGGCTGCAGAGTAGGATGAGAGTAAATACTCTCTTGGTTATTGTCTTCAATATTATCGTCAATACTGTCCTCAATATAGTTTCAATATTCATAATCTGTTTTGCTCGAAATAAATCCCAGTCATCATCTGAACTGTCTTCAAGAACAACCTCATTATTGCAACTGTCTTCGTCATTTTCACTGGAGTCTTCTGCCTTTTCTTAGTTAGTTTTTCTTTATTTATGACACTTGGATCCTCCACTAATTATTTTTTTTTCTTTTTTTCTTGCTTTGGGTTGTCCAATATAACGATATCCTCTTCATAGATTCCTCTACCAGCGGGAACATTTAATTTCTTTTTTGTCTGTTTTCTTAAACCATCTGTTTCTTTCCTTCTACATTCTTCCAAATATTCTTGAAATGTAGACACCCAGGCGGTATTGTCATTTTCTTTGCCTTCTTCTACTGCCTTTTTACCTGGAAGTGTCTTCAATACCTCTTCTCGATTTAGTGGAATTATCCTGCCCCTTTAAATCCACTCATGACGTTTTTTGAAATATTTTCCTTTCCTATTTCCTCCAGACTTTTTTGTAACAAACGAGGAAATGTATCTTTTGGAATAGCTCCACGATTTTTTGCTTTCCATGACTCTAAAGTTTCATGCCACTTAATTTTAAGTGGACGGAAAATTGCTACATCTAACGGCTGAGTGAGTCCAGTGCTGTTTGGAGGAAGTAGAATGAAGATAATGCTGTTTTTTTACATTCTTCTATTCTACATGGGGATATGTGACTCGCTAAATTATCCCCAATCACGACTTTCTTCCCCTCTTTATCTTGCTCCGAGAAATAGGGCAAGGCAATTTTTCGAAACCAGTATTCGAATATCTCCAAAGTAAACCATCTACTCTTACTCCTATTATAAACTGTCCCCTTAGGGCCATGTTCGGTCCAGGTATTATAAAGATTCTCAGCTTTATATGTCACATATAGGGGGAGAAGTGTCCCGTCCCCGGCAACAGCAAACATCACAGAAGTGCTCGACTTTGAGGAGTCAATAATCCTTTCAGGATGTTGGCACCCTCTTCTAACAACAACCTTTTTACGGCCAGGGTCGTCTGTAATATTTGTTTCGTCACAATTAATGACAGAATGAGGAAGAACTCCCTCCATTGACTGGTTTAACTCATCAAAATACAGATTTATGGCGTTATGGTCGACTTTGGCTCGAGCTCTCTTTATGTTCTGGCACATTTTATTACTTAATGTGTTCTGGTGACGCTTCAAGAAAGACATGACAAAATCTGGACCTGGCATGTTGTTTTTGAATCTAGATTCATTTCTTCCAGAATGGTCAAGGAAGGCTTTAACAATGAGTCTAATGTCGTATAGTGTGAGGGGGAAGCCCCAATCCCCTGCTGAACATAGACACATTACTAATACATTCTGGTCAACTTCATGCAAAACAAATGGTCTGCCGACATTCCCTGTATTTTTCCCTTTTATTGCTCTATTGATAGAGCATCGTGGTATACCAAACTGTTCTTCCGCTTTTCTCAAAGCAAGTCCAGACCTGACAGCTTCCACTGCTTTAACCAGTTGCTCATTCGAGAAATTTCGGTATTTACGAGACCCCAAACTTTTTTTTGGGTTCGAACCATAACTGACCTGAAACAATGAAAGTCTGATTAGTAGGTAGGTTGGTACCAAGATTTTATAGTACATAATTTGTGTAACTTGAGACAGTTGTCTCAAGTTACGCAATTAAGGTCAGGTTGTGAATTTATATTTTGTAGCAACCATAAATTTGGCAACGCCGCAATGAAATTTATGATATATCACAATTAATATTAGAGGTTAGCTTTTCTACAACAATTACTTGTTTTCAGATATTAGTCATAAAATTATAATATACGTTATGTAATATATGAAATTCGACAGTTTCAAAGTTGAAGTTTAGTGAAAACTGATGAACTTACCTTAAATAGTATAAAAGAATTTAATTATCAACGGTTGATAACACCCCGTTCCACACCTCTTGCGAACAAAACAACACCACCCATGTCAACAGGGTTTCCAACATTACGAAAAATAATGGTGTCTGCAAATTGTCTCAAGTAACCCCATCGTCTCAAGTTACCCCAAATTACGATACCAATCATATAGACCCATATCGTTAGCATCTTGTGTTTTGAAGACATATGAACGGATAATAAAAAAATCGCTTAGAATTTTGGTTAGAAAAAAATCAATTAATACCTAAATCACAATATGGTTTCAGACGGGAATGCTATAAGGCGGGTTTATACAACATTTAAATAGTCATAATCATAATCAGAGTCAGAATCATAAACTTAATCACAATCACAATTCTAAAAGGCGTTTATACAATTTTTAATAGTCACAGTTATAAGCTTAAAATTCATATAAATGAACAGTCAAATCAATGAAGTATAATATAAACAATGATTGACGGAGCGCAGAAATACCTCCAAAAAACTGCCAATAAAATTCATTCTTCAACCAAGACGCCTTTTTGTCAACATTGCTCATTGCCTGTTGGTTTCGACGCATGCGCATTTCAATTCTCGTCTTAATCATAATCATAAAGTTAAAAGTTAGGAACTTCAAGGTCAGTAAAATTATGCTTATGATTATGATAATTGTATAAACGGTCCTATAAGAAATAATTAGATTAACTCTTATGATTGTGATTTTATGACTATGTAAATGTTGTATAAACCCGCCTATACACAGTAAAGTGTAACCAATTCGGTCACTGATATCCAAATAGCTTTCACTAAAAACAACTCAATTTCTGCTATTTTTCTAGACATAGAAGGAGCATACGACAACGTAAACCTGGATATCTTATATACAAAAATGATAGAGCTCTCGGTATACCAAAGACAATTATAATAAATTTCATTGATGATATGTTAATGGTTTAATTGACGATTTTATTTTTCGGGCATTACAATTTCTACTACAAAAATAAAAATGTTACTACAATTACCTACATCGTTTGTAGTAAGCCTGAGCAAAAAATGAGATTATTAAGCCGGGTTCCAGGTTCATACAGCTTATTTAAGGTGGCAGAGGTTAATAAAAAATTATTTAGAATAACCTCCGTATGTTACAATATTATTAACAAATAATTATGTTTCGTTTAATAGTATAACTTGTACATTTTGCATTGGTTTTATATCTCATTCTGTACATTCTTAGAATTGTGTAAAATTAAGTCTTAAGAGTTGTTTTGATTTTTTTAGTCAATCGGAACATGATTCATTGGATGAAAATGTCATCTGTTACGAAGATTCACTACCAACAACCGAACACATGCAGGAAACCCAAGAGAGACATCAAAACGTTTATCAAACATTACCGCCTGTTTCTAGAAAATTAGAAACAACGGAATTATGATTCAAATTAAAAATTAAGAATTGTTTCAGAGGGAATCGAGTTTCTCCGTTATCAGAAATATCAGAGGGATCTGCTTAGACAAAAATTAATATTTGCCATAATATTAATAACATTCGAATAATTTTTTCAAATTTAATAATTTATAGTTATTAATGTACGTACGGTTAATAAATCAACACAATGTACTGAGTGTTCCAAAAGTTTCTGATCAATTTTACTCACCGAACTAAGAAGCGAAAGCGAAAGTTTCATTAAGCAATTTCTGTAAACAAAAAGATTTTTTTTTCGGTAATGTTCATTGAATGAAATCTAATATAGGGTGATTAAAAAAAATTCATCTCCCTCAAATAGGAATATAGTCGATTATTGAATGGAAGAGCCTATATATTTTGAAAGAATGTTAAAGTTGTACCTTTTAGAAACTATATTAGTTGTGACATTTCAATTGCATGAATCTATATATTTGTTTGCATTTTCCACAGAATAGGGTAGTTGGAGGCAAAAACACGCACTAACGTTATCTTTTGTCGTCTTCAGAAATTATGATAGTTTAGAATGTGTCCAATGTTATTATGGGAGAGCTTACTTATTGTTTTTCCATTTTGAGTATCGACAGAAGTTCCCCAATAAATAAAAACGCGTTTTTGAAAAATCTGCATTTGCGTACTCTTGCCCCTGCAAATGGGGAAATAGTACGCAAGTGCGTATTTTTGCCCCAAAATTAAAATGTATAAAACACCAAAATAAAAGAGTTCATAAAAAGCTAATCTTTATTGAAAAAAATCAAACCTCAAACAAAAAACGTTAATTCAAAAGAGGTCGTTACAGAATCCACTGAATTTGAAAATCTAAAAGATGGCTTTTAGATCTTGTAGATTTGTTTGAAAGGATATGTCGCCCACCACTGCAGCCCTATCAGATTTATTCTGATTTCTCCTACCTGACCTTAAAATGTACTGTCTAGGCCCGTCCTTTTGATTAGACTCCACAGTCGTGACACTGGTTAATCCATATAGTTTGTCGGTTTGGGCTTTTCGTCTCCCAGTTTTGCAAACATAAGCCTGCATAGCGCTTCGCAATGGCACCAAACATGTACGGCAGTTTCTTCCGCCTCCTGGCAGACCCTACATAGGCTATCTACTACCAAGCTCATTCTTTCCAGGTGCATGTTGAGTCTACAATGCCTCCTTAGTTGACCTACCACTAGCCTTACAACCCTTCAGCTGTGGCTAAGTAGATCTGATGTGAACTTACGCGAACAGCATTTAATGCTTTGCCTGTCGCTTTTCTTGTATTTTCAGCCACCAGCTCTGAAACTTTACGTCTATCCAGATTTTATGGCTGTTGTAAAAAGTCCTGCTGAGATTTCGCAGAATGGTTCTGGGACTATCATCTCTGTGGCCGACCTTGCTTTGGAAGTCATCGGCCCCTCGTTTTCTAGGTGGTCTTCATGGCTTGGTATCCAGGCTATGGTAAATTTGTTAGACAAGTGCTGGGGCTGATTATTAAACTTTTGCTTGCCCCTTGCTCTGATTTGAGTACTTTTGGTAGAAACTCTTGCTGTAGTTTCAATCCTTCTCAAACTTGTTAACTGATAGTTTATATAAATAAATAGTCTAATCTTTTTCTAAATTTTTATATATATTTGTCAAAAGTGACACACACACACACACACACACACACACACACACACACACACACACACACACACACACACACACACACACACACATACACACACTTCGACCTCTATTCTCAGACGATACAAAAACTAGCTCTGGCAGCGGACAGATACCAACTGCCAGAGACAAATACTACTAAATAAAAATTAAATTGTTGACAAAAGCTGAATCCGCTCTGCACGACAGATGTCCTTCACAACAACAAACTCACTTCCTCAAGAGCGTGTATATGGCGATAATATGTCCTGACCTTTCTAGAGCAGTACTGGGTAAATTCCATCTGAGCCTGGCGATTTGAAAGGATGGAACTCGCGTTTGGCCCATTTGATTCTCTCATACGTTACTAATTCATTTGCCATGTTCTAGTTCACCTTTAGTGGTCTTCTGGACCTCTAGACTCGTTCTATCGGCCTAGATTAATCAATTATGGATGATCCTGGAACGTGGGTACTGATTAGCGGAGTAGCTTTCCTTATGTGTGCTCATATATGCCCAGTCCGATCTTTTTAGGGGGCCGAGATCGCACGCAGTACCTTCACTTGCAACGACTATGTGCATCCTCGCGCACTACGGCGTTTCTGTGATCTCACAAAAAGGCTCCCACGATTTCTTATTTGCCTTACGGATCTCCTTGTGAGTTTTACCCTATGTGTACCTATGCCAGTCCTGGTTGATTTTGGCTTTGTTGAATAGCCTTCTTATCTTGGATTTGAGACCCTCCATGTTCCATTCTTTCTTTGTTGCCTTGTTTTTTTTCCGGACAGTTGTCCTGATAGACCATTTGAATTGCCTCACTCAATTGTTCTACTGCCAGGTGAAGGCCCTTCGTTGTGAAAATGGTTGCCGTACCCCTCCTGAGAGACTCCTGAAGGGCTATTTCGTAGCCTTTCCAGTATGTGCTCCTAAGGTCGCGGAATTTCCTGATTTCCAGTTTCAAAATTGTAATGTCGATTCTTATGTGGCGATGGTCCGAGCATGATGCGTCAACGGAGACATGCCATTTCGTAATATTATCGCTGACATCGTGGCTGCAGAAGGTGAGGTCTAAAACCTCTTGCCTGACCGACGTCACAAACGTGGGTTGTGCGCCTATATTAGCTATTTCTTAACCATTCACCCACAATAAATTCAGGCAAGGTCTCACTCACCTCTACCATTGGTGTTGGTGCTTCCCAGATTGTGTGATGGGTGTATTCTTCCTCTGCTGTAGGCCACAACGTCCTCCATTACTCACTTTTCTAAGGAAGTTGACACAGCAAACAACCCAGAACTTGGTCCCTTCCCCTGCTGTTTTTACCATTGCTTGCACTGCAACTAAGTCGCCGGAGCAGAGCTCCGGGATTAGCGTAGAGTTGATTTATTACAATTGTTTAACAAACAGGCTCTTGGATTGTTAGCCTCTGATCTGTGTGATACAGTAACTTACCTCCGGTCAGGTTTAGTCCTTTGATGGATCCGTTGATCAGCCATGTTTCTTGTATAAGAGCGATGTTGAGGACTTACTTTTGAAATCTTCTACACAACACGGCCTAAAAAGCCTTGGCTTGGTGAAGGTTTATTTGAATTACCTTTATGTTATCCATTTTTTATGAAGAGGGGCTCCTCATTAGGGCCTCCTCCTATTCCAGTGCATCGTCCTCTTGCTGGTATACTGTATGTCTTTTCAGCTGACTGATGTCATTTTATTAGGATCTACGACAGATTGCGTTGTCCTCAGGTTTCTTATCTTGCTTCCTTCTGAAGTTTAGCATTCCAAAGCCGAAATAGGGGCTCATGTTCAGTTTTTCTAGACCTTCAAAGGACTATTTGTCCATGGAGAAAATCCAGAGTTGGCCTTTGCCTATTGGGACTGAGCCCCGGGCCTCTATTACCCACCGAAAGCTTCTTGTCTATACTTTCAACAGGCAATCTTTCTCCCTTTTCGTCTAGGATAAAAACGATACAGGTCACTGTGCCTTTAACACTCCCAGGGCTTGAGCGTTGGTACCGTATTGCTTAGCCACTCGGTTCTGGTTTGGTTCGCGCATGTGACCTCAAAGTATACTGGACTGTGATTAGTATTTTTCGAAACGCACCTGTGGGCCATTTTCGGGGATGTTCTCGTGAGCCCTCGAGATTGCAGCTTGGATTTCTTCAATCCCCTTAGTCGTCAACTGGGCTTCAAGGTAGCCTTCACTGACGATCGCCATTTTCTCGCTGTTCGTCGCGGCTTTGTACGACCTAATAGTCGTTGTAGTCGGTTCTTGGGCTTCCACACCCCTTGGATTTTTATTTTGCCTTTTCTGAGTTGCGCTGTCCTCCGGCATTGTTCTTTTTTGGGATTTACTGGCTACGCTCTTAGTTGAGTCTTTTGTCTTACCCCTGCCCTCTATATGGTTAATGAAGTTTCGTCTGATCACAGAGCGCTTAGAGTCAATGTAGATTTTGCCCTCCTTGATTAGTCTGTTCATTCGAGGCCTAGATGCCCCCGACAGAGTGGCCTTCTTTCAGGTTGTCGATCTCCTCCAAGAAAGTTGCCCTGTATATGGGGCCGGCCTTGGGTTTGCCCTCGTCCTTTTTATTTGGATTTTGATTTACATGTTCATATATCCCTGTGACCATCCATTCCTCGGCACGTTGCCTTCCACCTTGACTTGGGAGTGTGTTAAATATGTACAGTGTGGGTGTAGATTTGTGTATGCTTGTGTATGTGTGCTCCCTCCTCTTTTCTCCGGGCTTGGGACCGTTCCCTTGGTTAGCGTAATTTGGCCCTCCACGACAATTGTGTGTTTGTCAAGAAGCGCTCCAACCGACCAAGAAATCAGACGTTTTTTGAGCTTTAAAAAACAATAGTTCTTTCTGAAAAAGGTATATTCAGTTGTCTCACGAAAACGAAATGTTGTGGGCAGTCGATTAACAAATATACCTTCATCACCATCATCATTTACTAGGTCTTAATCGTTATTGGAAAAATAGATGTTACAATAATCAATACCTTCTTGATAGGAGAGTGCTACAAATTCATGAGATGATGATTCGGTGAAAACTTTCCTTTTGGCGACACAAACTTTAGCACTTTGAGGTTTGATCTTTTAATTATTCAGTAATGGTTCCCACTTCTTTTCTTTTGGCGCTTCCTCCTTTTCTTCCTTGTTCTTGCATAAGTTGCTCCTTATTTGGTGTCGATGTTAGTAGTTAAACTTTTCTTCGTTCCTTTCCTTTCATTTTAATTTTTGGAAATGAAATAATGTCTGAAGGTGGAGCTGCATGTGTAACTATATCATCTAAATATTCTGGAGGTCCAGATTCAGTAATATTTAAAGGACCAGATATAGAAATGACTGAATGTTCAGATTTTAAATTCGGTTGGGTTTCTATCGAATCAGTATCAGTTTCTTCTTCCGGCTCGAACTGGATGAAAACATGATCCACATCGTCCAAAGGCGTTGGCACACAGAACGCGATCTGTCGTGGTGGGTAGCGATCTTGGACCGCAGCGGGAAAGCGGTCATCTATGTTACACAATGTATTATAACAGTCACACTGAAAACGGTCTCTAGAGGCGGGTCAATTTACATCGAAGCGGCAAGCGATAGACTTGTAGAAATTTACAGATTTTTGCGCGTATATTTAAGCATCATGGCTGAAAAATTGATAGAAACCGTGAGAAATTATGTGTTTCTGTACGACACTAGGATACTACATATGATTACTATAAGCATGTATTGAAGAAAGCTGAAGCTTGGAACGAGATAGGTGGAAACCTAGACATGGCCTCAAAAACGCTTCTTTTTTTTGTGGAACAAAGAGAAGAAATTTGCTCCTTGTCAAAGCTAGGCATTGCAACATGCAACGTAACTTCAGCTGACATTTTCTCACTGACCGGGAACAAAGCACGAAAATTTCGCTGTCTGTGTGGCATTAGAGATAGCTCACCGCTGCGAAGATTGCGTGATCGCTACCCGCCACGGCAGACCGCGTTCTGTGTGCCAAAGCCTTAATCACCTAAATCCACATCAGTCCGTGGTCAGTCTGTGTCAATTCTCGACATATGCCACTCAGACGAGACATTAAAAAAATGATATTGAGATTGTAGCTGCCGCTGCTATTTATTTAATTTAAATGTTTCCTCATTGGTCATATTAGCCATTTCAACGAAGAAGAAAAAATTGCATGAAAAACGCGTGCACTCTCATTCGCAGCTGCGCAGACACTCATATGTGCCAAAAAACCGACAGCTAACGGATTTTGTGACGCATCTGTCGACGTTAAGTACCTCCCACAGACCACTGTCGAAGTGTAGAGGAGCCTTAAGATCTCACCAGATACAGTACATTTAGTATGTACAATTTAGAGTGGAAACGAGACATTTTTTCTCAATGTGAATCGGTGTAAAATAGTAGTGAAATGTAGAGATGGCGAGGGCTATTTCGCCCTTATACTGGGTGTGTAATTGTTTTTAATTATATTGTTTTCTAAATCTGGCCAGTTGAATATCCAAAAACTGTACTGTTTACCCCTACATATTATTGTCTAATCCGGTTGACTCTATAACAGTTGATTGAATTATAATTAAGAAAAATAAAATTGTGTTGTATATTTGTTTTGCTCTAATTCATGTTTTATAGGCTATTATTAAGATAACAACGATTTTCTTTATGTACTTTTTTACGTTTTTTTATATATGTCCGCTCTATACAATGTGCAATAAATATAGATATTTTGATTGTGTGTTTGTTTATTTGAATATTATTAGTAGTAATATAACAAGAGAGTGAGAATAAATTGAAAATAATTTGACAGATTTTTTGAAAACTTGTTGCCAGGCAATAGTCACGAGAGCCCGCAGGGCTCGAGTGGCTATTGCCAAATGGCAACAAGTTTGAACAAAATCTGTCAAATTATTTTCTAATTTATGGAACTCTCGAGTTATATTTGACTAGATTATTTTTTGATTCACAAATTGGTGAAGGTCTTAAATTGTCTCCATATAGACTGATTACTTATTAGAGTATTTTTCGAAGTAGTTTCTATAATCTTATTCGTTATTTCTTCATCAGAAAAGGTACTAAACCGATGATGTTCACTCATTTTATATATAACGTTGACACAATTAGATAATTATTTTGACAACTATCTGACACTTGCTAGACAAATAAAAGCAACAGTGATTATTCCCGAGAATAATCACAAGAGCTTTATTCCCACTATAATAATGACATGATTGGTTGAAACTTACCCTTGTGTCAAATAAAGAAGCATTTCATTGGTTTTAAGAAACGTCAAAAAATAATCAATATAATATACCTTCCTTGTTTGTAGTTAAAGTATTTATCACACTGGAAAAAATTTTGTGCCTGAAATCACAAACAGCACAAAAATACAGAAAATATTTCGTGGCATTAGAATGACAAATAGCGATTTCGTCCCGCTTTGGTACCCCACTTTGGTCTGTCAAATACATACCAATCGATTTCGTTTCGATAAAGAATGACGTCAAGCTTGGTACCATTGGTCTGTCAAATCACATACCGAGATCTGCAGCTCGGTTACTGAAATTGGTAGCTTTCTATCCTTGTCTAAAGTAGTTTTTGTCTTGCGTTTTACACAAACAAATAATTGGCTTTTTATTTGTAAACAAAGTCGTTGAAAAATTGAATTTTTGGCCAATATTCTAAAATTCTTTAAGTTTTGTCTGTTTTTTATTTTTTTTTGTCTAGTAATAATGGAATCTGTTGATTTTATTATAAATGGCAAGCTTATTTTTTTAGGTTTTTGCTATATATATTTAACTCAAAACTCCAAGAAAATATAGTAAAACTCAATAATCAACTTTTCCGATCGCAATACAAAACGTAAATGTAAATTTCATTAATCAGCTGTACCAAATTGAAAACCAAACGATTTCGCCTGTAATTGGTACTTTACGTTATACCGGTGACGTAGGACCTACCATTTAGTTAACCAAAGTCCCTACCAACCAAAGCGGGACGAAATCGCCAAAGTTGTATGTGGCTCCAGCTCCATTTTAAGAAATGATGCTCCAAACTCTCAAAGCAGTATTTCGGGTTCTATATGGGGTAAAATAATAACGAGAGGTAAAACTTTACCCAAACTAAATATATTGAATTATTTAGAGCAAAGTAAAAGTTCGTTATTTCTTGGCGTCTAATACACAGACCAAAGGTATGTGGTCTAATAATGTTCTCGTTGGTGAGAATTACCAGCCACCAGTGGCTGATGGGTGCCAGGTCCTGGGCGCGGGTGTTATAATCTCCCCCTTTGCTACACGAACCGTCTCGGGAATAGGAGCAAAAAGAAGGTCTATAGGCAACAGGTGCACGTCGGTCGGTTTCTCCGTCGCCATCGATGAACTTCTTTAGTCTGGTTGGAAATTGTAGGATCCTCGTCATCAGAAAAAATTATTGGGTCTATGGGTTCGTTGGACGAACTTGTGGTTACTTCCAATTCAGAGTCGTTTGGGCGATGGTTCAGCTCAGAGGGGGATGTACTAGATGGGGATTTTGTAGGACGACCTCGTCTTCGTAGCGGTAGTACTAGGATAGGATCGTCAGTGGTATCCACCTCTTGAAAGGATGTAAGGCGTGTGATGACCACCCACATTATAAAAAAAACATTTTTGATTTTCCGGTTTATTATTTTAGCCACAATAGAAAATATTTATGCTAAAATATTGGTGACCCCGACGTGATCGAATTCAGCCCGACGTTGTTATTATGTTAAAACGTTAACTTTTATTGTAATGATAACTACGGATCATTTTTTAGGTTGTAGCTTTATTAAAATTCATATTGCAACTGCCGACTTTTATGATTGACACATTGACAATCGAGGCAACCTAAAAATGGTGCCAACCGTATAAAAAATAACTATAAAAGTATATACAAGTCTTCAGCTCAAAATGATCGTTTTGAGCCCGACGAGATTTGCAACCCGAAGTGGTTTTCTCCAGTGCAACGAAGATGCATTTTCAAAGACCGTCCAGATCATAGTTGTCAACTTGAGAAAGCAAGCTGATGAATGTGGTAAGCAAACATCTTGTAATTTAGTTGTTTTTGCCATTTCGTCAGTTATTAATACTAATTCCATGATGCGTAGTCTAAACTAATATGTGTCAATTCATATAACCAGATATCGACGGCTTAATCTGCAAACAAGCCAACTCCGTTAACGCTAATTTTTCACTACCGACATAAAACAGTTTAAACAATTAAAAGTCGAACTTGTTTTACGTATTTCAATGTTATTTGTTTTTACTTATTACTTGATGTTGAGAAAAATTGAAATAAAGTGAATTGGGTTGCCCAATTATTTTTTTAATGTGATAAAAGGAGTTAGCTTCATTGCATTTTTATTTATGCATTTTATTGAATGGAATTGGCTTTTTTTTGGGAATATTTAATCAAACAGCCACTAAAAAATAATGTTTTATTAGGTAATTCAATTTTTTTAACAAAAGTTGTCAAACGTCATGTTTAATAAAAAAAAACATAAATTACTTATGTGGTAAATTATTATAATACGAATGGTAATCAGAAGGAATGGTGGCTTTTAAGTCCTGAAGGTCTTGAAATTTTCTAGCCGTTAATGGCAACATATTAGAATGCAAAATCGGTAGTTGATCAAACTCCTTTGATTGAAGCAATTCACGACGTTGCGGAAGTAATCTCCATTCCTCTGTAAACCTCAGTTTTTAAAAAACGCTTCCATTAGGTTGGTACTGCACGGCTCTGAAATCATTCACCTACGAGTATAAAAAAATGCATAAAGGTGAACACGGAACTAAACTTAAGAGAAGTAATTTGATTTAAAGAGGAAAAACTCATCTTTGAGTCTCCTTTCATTTTTCCAGGTCTAATGGATTTAATGAATTTGATATCATCAAAAGACTTGAAAAATGAATGTGTTAAATATTCTACATTGTAAGGTCTTGGATTCTTTCGAGCACTCCGGCAAATACCAATATATTCAGCAGGTACATTGATTATTTTATTTCGGTGTTTTTTCTCGATAGAAGCATGCATAGAATCCACTTCCATTTGCGTATACCCTACTTCGAGATATTTCTGTTCAATTGTAATATTTTTAATCATCGCTAAGTTTATCAGAGCATTGGAAACTGTTACGTTTCTATTTTGGGCAGCACATCCATCGCTGTAAATGATAATTTTTTCTTGCATGGTACCTGTTGGTATTTGAGGAAGAACTTTATCCACGAGGAGGTACGTAAGAATAGAGGCAAATTCTTCTGCGGATACCCCACCTTCTGTCTCGTTCCACAGGAAACAATAGGCTTCTTTAGTTTTCAAATTAAATGCACAAAAATTATGCACATTCAGCTTTGACTTATAATATAGTGACGAAACATTGGATTTCGGGGCTGCTAGCAGAGCTTGGACGTCGACAGCAAACACAATATTATTATTGTTACGAAACAGCACACTGGTATAGTCCCTAAAACCGACTCTGTCTAAGCCAGGTATAAAAGTTAAAATTATGGCGGATACGCACTGTTTACGACTCTACGACTATCTTATGTAAACATTGTTTTTGTGACCAGAGTTATCTAGAAAAGGCCAGAATCAATTGTTTTTATGTAAGCCACAGTCCGGAATTTACTAGTAAAAATGGCTTTAATATATAAGGGGACTGATCAGGAAGAGTTAGTTGATAAAGTGATCTCGAGAAATAAACAAAAAATACACCGAACAGTAAAGTGCTAATTAATAATCAAGTTTGTGTGCATATAAATTAAATATAAGTGATTAGTTAAGTATATATAAATTAAGTGTTAGTGAGTTAGTGTTTAAATAAATTAGTAAGTAGCCATACCGAGTGTTTGAAATTTATCCCACCCGTAATAAAAACTTTTAATAAATAAGAAAAACATAACATTATCTTCTTGGTTTTTGTCATTATCTTTTTCTGCAAGGGCCTCATCTTTTTTTGTTATGTGAAATTTATGTTCGTCCAAAGTATTATTAAATTTTGCTACAGATAGAGGGGGTATGTTATTTGAAGAACACCAGTCTGAAACATAGTAGTCATATAGTGCTTTTTTGGATGTCCATTCTGGTAACAGAAGTCTCTTCTCGACAATAATGGGATTCCATTTTGGGGAAACCTTTAAGAAATGTTTTCAACGAATCAACTTCATTTTGAAATGGATTTTTTCGAGTTTTTTTAATTGTTGTTATCTCGGTAATAGACTGGCTACTTTTTCTCGCAATTGCAAAATTTTCTTTTGAACTTTGTGTCCAGTTCCATATAGCCGTTTTACCGACATCTAATGTATTTAAGAACATGGTCTTACAGACTCTAAATAACTCTTCGTTTACTTTTAAGTGATAGTACATCGAATAAGATCTTTTTGACGATGATGCGTCCTTCCTATCTCTTGGTCTAATGGTAGGCATCATTTTAACCAGGCCGTCAACGTATATCTTTTTTTCTCCCCAGCTAAATAACCAGAAAGCATTAAATATTTATTTTCTGGTTTCGTCTGATATGTTGCGACATTTGAGAACACTATTTCTTGATGAACACGAATAGCGAGCTTTAATTTTTCTGGAATTTTGTCTTGCCATCTTTTTTTTCCTACCAAAATACTGTTGTCCTTTTTCTCTTTTTTTTGCATTACAGCGATCAGTCCAATTAAAGTTGTCTACTTCACATCTCTTACGCCGTTTTGCCTTATTTTTTTCTGGTTCTCCCAAGGAGTGGTACGAGTCGGTATAACCACTGTCACTGTCTGAGTATGTCACCAAAGGTTTATTTTTAGGCTTTTCAGCACTGAATAGTATAAGGCTCTAACAGTACATCTGGAACGATTGTTGTGTTTCCTACTTCACATCTCTTTCGCCGTTTTATCTTATTTTTTTCTCGCTCTCCAAAGGAGTGGTCCGAGTCGATATAATCATTGTCATTGTCCGAGTAGGTCACCAAAGATTTATTTCCTGGCTTTTCAACACTGAATGTAGTAAGAGGTTCCAACAGTAGATCTTGAACGATTGGCAGATTTTGGTCGGGTAAAAATAAGTGATCTGAATTAGGAGAAACTTTTTTTGGTATTATAACGATTTTACCGCCACAATATTTTAAGAGATTCAAAGATTGGTCTGTTTCTAGAAGCATAGGTGTAGAATTATCTTGTAACGTTATGGTATTTTATATATTGTAGTCAGCTTCAAGCAGATACGTCGATGATATAGAATATTTTTTTATATTACTAATCGCATCTACTCTTTCAGGGAAATTATCGAAGTTCATAGTATTATTATTGGATTCAGTAAGAACTGATTCAGTGAAATGATCTTAAGTGGGCTCTAATATATTGCTGTTAAATTCTGGAGATAATATAATATCTGATTCACCGTTATTAAGAAATATAATAGGCATGTCTTCAATAGCTATAGAGCTATTTTCTAGTGCAGACTCCAAGTTTGTCTCTTCTGAGCCTTCTGACACGATTTCCGAAATTTTTTGTAAAGTTAACTCAAGAATTTTTCTAGAACGAGACATTATCTGCAAAAAAAAATTAAAACTTTTTTATGTAATCTAGTCTCTCGATATTAGTGCACAAACTTAGTCTTGTTTGCACGCTGAAGAAGGTGACGCATGGAGCGGATAGTAATCTAAAAAATTTCAATAATAACGCTAATTAATTGACATGAAAGTTCATTTTACTAATTCAGTTAGAACAAAACGGTTAACTCCATATCAATATTAAAATTCTTAAATTTCAATTTTGATGCAAACAAGCTAACTCCAATATTTACAATAACTCTTTTTTAGCCGAAAATAAATTAAATATCTAATCGATTTTGTACTTAAAAGTTAGAGTAACTCACCTTTTATAAGTTGGTTTAGTTTGTATCAATAGAAACACAGTAAAAACCACTGAAATCAACGTAAATTTAGGGACAACCGGTAAAACAATGTTAATAATATGCAAAATGGCAGACTGAATAGCAGTTGGCGCTTTTTTCAAAGCGGTGCGTTTATGCGGGGAGTTGGCTTGATTTTGTGCGCGCCGTTGTCACACTTGTTTAGAATTAGGAGATATCGTTTTGAAGAACGGTAGACAGTTAAACGTCATAGTGAATGATAAAATAAAACTATTTTTCAAAAAAAATGGAGTTGGCTTGTTTGCAGATTAAGCCGTCGAAATGTCAGATGATCAAGAAATTGATGACATTTATGCAAATGGTAAGACGCTCAGATGAGTAGTTTTTTGAAAGTAAAAAAACATCTTATTAAAGCTACTTTGTTAGCTTATATCACCCCAAGCCATCGGTGGCGTCCTTGAACAGATACCTAGGTGATGGACACCAACCATTGGCGTTTTGTTTTAAAAATTGTCAAAAACCGAAGCTAATTACTCTACTTTTGATACAGAACTCTGCGGTTTTTTCAGCAAAATAACATTCTCGGCACATGTTCGACGAACAGATTTTATCGTATTTACTAACAACAAACTTCTCGAAACAGCTATTATTTTCAAAAACTAAAAAATCACCTAGGCAATTCCTCTACATCTTAGATCAAATATGTACAACATGACTAAATTACAGTATCTTCTTCTGCTGTATCAAATTCACCATAGCTTTAGGCGATTTCGTTCCGCTTTGGTTGGTAGGGACTTTGGTCAACCAAATGGTAGGTCCTACGTCACCGGTATGACGTAAAGTACCAATTACAGGCGAAATCGTTTGGTTCTCAATTGGTATAGCTGATTGATGAAATTTACATTTACGTTTTGTATTGCGATCGGAAAAGTTGTTTATTGAGTTTTACTATATTGTCTTGGAGTTTTGAGTTAAATATATATAGCAAAAACTCAAAAAAAGCTTCTTGCCATTTATAACAAAATCAACAGATTCCATTATTACTAGACAAAAAAAAGAAAAAAACAGACAAAACTTAAAGAATTTTAGAATATTTGCCAAAAATTCAATTCGTTTCAACGACTTTGTTTGTTTACAAATAAAAAGCAAGACAAAAACTACTTTGGACAAGGATAGGAAGCTACCAATTTCAGTAACCGTGCTGCAGATCTGGGTATGTGATTTGACACACCAAAAAGGGTTCCAAAGTAAGCTTGACGTCATCGTTTTCCGAAACGAAATCGATTTGTATGTATTTGACAGACCAAAGTGGGGTACCAAAGCGGGCCGAAATCGCTAAATGCGATTTCGTCCCGCTTTGGTTGGTAGGGACTTCGGTTAACCAAATGGTAGGCCCTACGTCAATGGTATGACGTAAAGCACCAATTACAGGCGAAATCGTTTGGTTCTCAATTGGTGCAGCTGATTAATGAAATTTACATTTACGTTTTGTATTGCGATCGGAAAAGTTGATTATTGAGTTTTACTATATTTTCTTCAAGTTTTGAGTTAAATATATATAGCAAAAACCCAAAAAAAGCTTCTTGCCATTTATAATATAATCAACAGATTCCATTATTACTAGACAAAAAAAAACAGACAAAACTTAAAGAATTTTAGAATATTGGCCAAAAATTCAATTCGTTTCAACGACTATGTTTGTTTACAAATAAAAAGCCAATTATTTGTCTGTGTAAAACGCAAGACAAAAACTACTTTAGACAAGGATAGAAAGCTACCAATTTCAGTAACTGAGCTGCAGATCTCGGTATGTGATTTGACAGACCAATGGTACCAAGCTTGACGTCATCCTTTATCGAAACGAAATCGATTGGTATGTATTTGACAGACCAAAGTGGGGTACTAAAGCGGGACGAAATCGCTAATATAAATAAAATTAATTATTACGTATATGGCTGAATGTGTATTCCAGAGTCACAGATTATATATTTATATACTCCTCCAGAGTCCTGTCAAATTAAAACCAATATGGCGGCTGTAGGACAAATAGTGGTACAAAGTTAAATTGTTTCTATAAACAATAGTGATAACTAGAAGTGTTTAGTGGTTGTGTGGCTCTTGTTTATATAAAAATGCCTTCGTTTTGTTGTATAGTTCAATATGGAAGCAGAAGTAACCGAGATAATGTTAACTTTTATCGAATTCTACAAGTAGTGTTACTAGTTTAAACATAGAATTATCTGCTTAGGGATGCCAAGAATGGCTGTAAGCAATCAAACGTTAAGAATTCTCGTATGCAAAAATCAAGAATGCAAGAGTGTGCTCGAAGCATTTTATCTCAGGTGAATTAATTCATTAGCATAAAGGTACGAGTCATGTTTTTTAAGTAAGTACCGTTTTGGAATTAAAAAAAGACGTGCAAAGATATGGCAATAATTTTATTTTTACATGAAAGCCTGTACTTTAATCTACTTTTCTACATAATTTCCGTGAATATTGAGGCACTTGTCATAACGTGGTACCAGTTTTTGAATACCCTCCTCATAAAATTCTGCTGCCTGACTTGTTAACCACTGTATCACAAATGTTTTGATTTCGTTATCGTCTTGAAGACGCTGACCGCCCAGATGTTTGTTCAAGTGCAGGAACAAATGGTAGTCGCTGGGCGCCAGATCAGGGATGTATGGAGGATGATCTAGAGTTTCCCATTGAACAGATTTGATAAGATCTTTGGTCCGATTAGCCACATGTGGACGGGCATTGTCATGCAGCAAAACGATACCCTTACTCAACTTGCCATCTTTAAATGCTCTCACCCATTTCCTTACCATTCCATCACTCATAATGTTCTGTCCGTAAACTTCACAGATCTCACGATGAATATCGATCGGTTTCACGTCTTTAGCACTAAGAAATCGTATAACCGCCCGTACTTCACAATCGGCGGGACTCACGATTGTCGGAGGCATCTTAAACACTCAGTAAACAACATATACAATGAAGAATCAGACTGTAATGGCGTCAGTGCATAGACAAGAGATGTAGGTAACCAGCGCGCATGCGCGGAATGCCTACCGTAGCGCTGGGGCACCGGAATCGCAAAACGGTACTTACTTAAAAAACATGCCTCGTATTATAACTATGTTTATTTTTAGGCAAACCTGTGGAGTTGCATGATACATTGAATCCAGACTGAATCCCCTCTGTGAATATGGCATAGGCTATAGAGACACTGGAATAAGTACTACAACTTCCAAAAGAAAAAGATTTGAGAGTTCTATTAAATGGTCAGATAGTTAAAATACTTTGCCATTTTGAATTGCATTCTGTAAATATAGTTGAACAACAGTAATTTATCTTTTTCCTATGCCTCCTACACAGTGGCAGAACTATTGATCTGTAATGTGTGCGAAGCACACTGGTCAGGGAGCAGAGCCACAAATGCAAAAAAAATATTCTTATAGAAAAAAATTCCAATACTCCGGAAACGAACAAAAAAACATATTTTACTAGTTAATTTGTAAATATTTGATAGGTTTTTTTATTTTTGTTGTTGAAGTATTTCCAATATTTTGTTATTTTTATTTTACCATATTTATTTAGGAAATATATTTTTGGTTTTGTTTCAGTTTTGTTAACTGTATGTATATAAATTATTATTCTTATCACACATTCTTTTTCATTTGTACTTGCAGATATTTTTCTATGTTCTGGAAAATAAATGCTTATTATTATAACAATTGCTTTTTTGTGCACCCAAAATTCATAAAGTAATAGGGTTATTAATATACCGTCTCATAATGGGGGCCCAGCAAAACTTTCGCACACAGGCCCACATGGCTATGTTGTTCCACCACTGCTCCTACAGACTGCCTTTTGTTTCTTAGGGCCAATTTCATAATCAAATTTGAAATTAACTTTCACTAAACTGATGTGACAATGTGTAGGGTGACACATATTCCTATGACATTTTAACAGGAGCTTTAAATTTGATTATAAAATTGTATGATCCTTTTTTTAATATTGGCATTTAGTTGTAAGGGGCTGCATTCTGCAACTTTTTGAAGGTCCTTTAAAATTAATTAAAACCTAATCATTTGATTGGCTGTTATAGCAAAGAATACACCAACAAAGCCTTGGTCATTTTTTGCAAGGTTCTTGGAGTTGGCAGACTTATTATTTTTCTAAGAAATATGTATGCTCTAGGTCCTAAAAAATACAAAGTGAGGGTAACCTTCTTTAATTCGTTAGCATTTGGGTTTTGACAATGACAGCCAATGGTTTGCTCAAAAAATGATAACACATATCTTTAAAAAGTGATGGGCTATATTTTGCTGGTGTAGATTGTATATGATATGTTTTGTGTAACTTTTTCTTCGTCATTTTTAATTTAAACCTTAACTTTTGCTTTCTTGGTGTGCCGAAAGTCATGCTTTGTGGTGTTTGAGTTGAAGTTGATTGTAAAGGAACAGGTCCCAACTCAGTATCTTCCCACCTAACGTCCATTTTAAAAGTTTGATTATCTGAAAAGAAAAATACAGGAAGAATATATTAATGGACACAGAAGTGTATGTGTAGGTTTTATTATAGACAATGTGTTGTTTTATTCATCCGACACTTTGATTTTCGAGTATATATTTTCTGAACATCATTAGAAGAATTCTCTTACATTAATAGCATATCAGAGACTGATAGTTAATACTGCCACAAAGTGTTCTTGAGATAAATAAAAAAACATTTCCTTATTTACGGGTGTGAAAACAGCCACGGTTTCGATGTGGCAACACTGCACACACGTACCTATCATTCTATAAAAAAATAACAATGCAATGGCATGCATTGGGAGTAGATATTCATATTCAATAGAATCATCATTGTAAACTGTCAAAAGTCATTGTCGGGGCATAGGAGGGGGTACAGGTCAATTTAAATATTAATTCATTCTATAAAAAACTAACAAAGCGATGGCACGCATTCAGACTCGATGGGTAATGTTCATATTCAATAGAATAATGGTTGTGAACTGTAAAAAGTCATTGTCGGGCCGTAGGAGGGTGTACAGGTCAGTTTAAATAATAATTAATTATATAAAAAAATAACAAAGCGTTGGCACGCATTCAGACTCTATGGATAATGTTCTTATTCAATAGAATAATGGTTGTGAACTGTCAAAAGACATTGTCGGGCCGTAGGAGGGGGTACAGGTCGATATGAATATTAATTAATTCTATAAAAAAATAACAAAGTGATGGCACACATTCAGACTAGATATGTAATATTCATATTTAATAGAATCATCATTGTGAACTGTCAGGGCTGTAGGAGGGTGTACAGGTGGATTTAAATATTAATTAAATCTATAAAAAAATAACAAAGTGTTGGCACGCATTCTACTTAAATTTAATATTTACCAGACTGAATAACTATTCCTGTTGGTGGATCATTCAATAGAATATGACCCTAGTGTTTTAACCATGGAAATATGGTAGGGACAGCTAGCTGAAACAAACGCTTGGAATCTCCTCCTTTGGAAAAAAAAATTTCTTCTAGTGAAGTTCACACAATTTATAATTCTTTTGTGAAACATCTGTAATCTTTCCAATTAAATCTATACGGTTACAAGCTTTCAACCATAACTGTAGCCTAAAAAGTAAATAAAGGTAAGTATATTTTTGTATTATCACATGTCTATAAAAGAAATCAACTATTAATTTATATTGAATATTATGTATTATTATTCAACATATTTTTTGCTAAACACGGCTCTTCAGCAGAAAGCTTATTGTAGTACATATTATTATAACTTATGTTGTTACAGGTAGAGGGACAGATCAATGTTAACAATCAAAAACATAGAATTACACAAATTACAATGCATAGGTACATGTAAAGTAGAATGTAAAATATTGAAAAATGACTATATAGCTATAATATATTGCATATAGAAACAACTTCTCTTACCTCACATGGTCTTTGGGAAAACCAAAGGTAGATATATTTTCTCCTGTTCTCGTGTGACATCCACGAACTACACAACTAAATCGCCCCATAACAAACGCAACAATTTTTCACTAAGAGTTCCACTAGTCACTTTCACTAAACGGTGTTGTTCAAATCCAAAATATATATTAACAAATAAAAAGCGTATATTGTTTAACAAACATGAATATTCTTTGGTTAACAATGAAATATGACATTGACGTAAAACACGAGTAAAAAAATATCACACATGCGCATTCAGAAAATGAATTTTCAAAACGCCGAAGCTTCTCTTCTTGTCGTTCGTGTATTCTTTGGTTATAGTATGAAAGGAGATTTAAAGGCATTTAGATTCAAAAACCCTCAAATGTGTTAAAAGAAAAATGTTAGTTTTTGTTTAATATCTACTAATTTTATTGTTTCAAGTTGATTAGAATGCATTGTAGCTTTTACAAAATAATATAGCTACCTTGTTCTGTGTTTCTACAACAAACATAAATATTCATTAGGTTATTTGCAGGTTTCCCTTTAATGAAAATGGATTAATTCCATTAATTTTGGTTATTTTAGCTTTTTATGGGGCAGCTTCATCTTGATGTCCATCCAGCAATATTTTATAATAGTCCAACATTGTGTTTCCAGCCGTGGATAGTATTATTAGAGAAACAAATCGAGTCACTAAATGTTCTTTGTCACCCAAAATCATCATGAATAAGAAATCGTTGTTTCACTGCACAGCATTTGATGTTTACTTTGTAATTGCTTGACCTCCAGCCGCCATTTTTGTGTTGCGCAGGTCATGGTCTTGGCTTGGTCTATGACAAACTTCATTTCAACTAATATTACTTTCTATAATAGATATATTTATTGTAAACCCCATCACAGATAACCCACAAACCCCATAACTTGTTTTAGTTAATACTAGTCGTTTTGTTGCGAGGTACCGTTGACTCAACGGTTTTAGGGGACCGTAACGTTTTCGCGCCAGTTCGGTTCAAACCTTGTATCTGTGAACTGGCGCGAAACGTTACGGTCCCCGAAAAATTGTATAACGTTGAGTCAACGGTTCCTCGCAGCAAAACGACTACTAAAATAATAAAAACCAACTTATAATAAATAGGTATTTACACATTTATTAATAGACATTAAGTAATTGACTGTCTCGACCCTTACTTCGTGGAATATGCTCATATTAGTGTTTTTAAATGAAACTCACGGTCTCTAGTTAATTCCACAATATAATAAAAGTTATTGAAAATTCTAAAAAATTGACAATTGTTTCGATGATATTGATTTATCGAAACAATTGTCAATTTTTTAGAATTTTCAAAAACTTTTATTATATTGTGGAATTAACTAGAGACCGTGAGTTTCATTTAAAAACACTAATATGAGACATTAAGTAGTGTACAATTACAAATAATATGCAACCAATAATACATTTTTGAGAGAAACTAACTTCATTGTTTGATTAAATGTTTTCTTAAAATAGAAATGATTATGATTGATTAAGATGTGTGTTTCAAAACAATATGAAATCTGGAGATTTTATGGATAGGACAACTAAAGTAGAATGAAGAAAATAGGTACAATATGTTCAGTTATTTATTTGTATTAAAGTACAAACAATTTTGTGTTTTTTTACTCAAATGTACCTAAGTACTTTAAATTTTCTGGACTAGATTTTTTCGAAAAATACATAGGTTTTGGTTAAAAAGCAGTTTTTACATATATATTAGCAGTAACTACAAATAAACTTAATATATTAACCGTTACAGGATACGATTTTCTGGAGTATATCATTTTTTAGTTATTTTAATGAGTACCTACTAGACGTGGGTAAATATTTCGAATTAAGCAAAAATGCTTGTAACAATTCTTGGTGAGAATGATTGACTAAAAACGCTTTGTAGTACAATAATATTATTTTTTTAGCTTCTTTGCGGGTGTACTTTTGCTTATATTTAGTACTTCCTTTCTTAAGCAGGCGTCCCAAGATCAAATATTTGGTCAAACTTGACTAATCAAACTGAACTGATGACATAGCCTCAAACTTGAGAGTCACACGGTCAATCTTTTGGCTTCAAACTTATTGACGGTAATAATTAAATTTAAAATTCTTCTATTCGAATGCACATTTATTGTGAAGATGGATTTTAAGTTAAAAACCATTGTGGCTCTCACGAGTTTAACAGTGGTTTTAGCATAAAAAGCTGAAAGCATACAGAAGAGATTATAAACAGAAGACGGAGAGCAAATCTTGGTTTCTTTGTCGATACGAGAGCAATAATAATGTCTTAGCAATTGTTCTAAATGAACTCCGAGATGAAGATCTATTAGGATAACTGTATAGTTTATAGCACATACACGTTGTATCTCAAAGATTATATGTTGTATCTAACGGTTATCTATGAACTGTCATTTCTCTGGTGTCAAAATTGTCCAATAGTAAATCCATCTTTGAGTAAATCCGATTCGATCATACTGACTGATCGTTTTACAGGCGCAGCTAAATAAAAAAAAAATCGATCAAATTCATGTATGACATCACCAATGTAGTTTGATTAGTAAAGTCTGACCAAATATTTGATCGTCGGGCGCCTGATTTACACAAATTATAATAATATGTAACAATATTGGCATAGATTATAGTTACAAACACTATGCAACCAATAATACATTTTTCAGAGTAACCTTTAAATTTTGCCATTTTGATTAAAAGGATTATTATATTATCATGATCTAAAATTGATGACAATGTGAAAGTTAAAGGTTTTCTAACTATGAAAAGTAAGTAAAAGAAAGAAAAAATGTACTGTGTACATTTAACATATAAGAAAGTGTCATTGAAAATCCTGCGTGTATTTAAAGTTCCCTCGTTTCATATACCATTTCCGGTACATGTGCGCCACAAACCGGAAATGCTTTAAGTTCTAGATTCCGATACGGCCTTGGCTGGCGCTGAATTTTATGCGGATAAAATAGAAATCAACCATACCCAACTACCAACTCCACTCTCTACTTGCCAAATTTATGAAGTTTACACCCGTGTGCTTTGCTTCTGTGGCGTAGTCTGAAAACAGTACATTTTTTATAAAAATAAGCCCAAATTTCTTTATTACAAAGTAATTTTGCAGTAGTATTCCTTCTGACTACTTGTGCAATCTGCGAAGGTAAGCAAATGGATTTTATACTAACGCCTTGTAGACTATTCCACGCCGGTTTTTATTTCGACATGGACAGGAATGTCCAACCGTGTTCGAGGTATATATCAAAAATACTTTTTCGAATGAAAAATTTCACGCTTGAAGCATTAGATATACGTATTCTAGTGCAATAATTATTTGTTTTGTTTGGAAACATTCCGCAGCCACACATTTTTTGTATAATATAATATGCATGCCATTTATATACCTCATGTTGATTTACGGAAATTTCTTTGTTGTTTGCTCACTTCAATTATTTTATTTTGTTAAATAACAACGTACAATCGTTTTGATTTAAGTTTAAAATTAATATGCATTTACGAACGTTAACCCTAACATCTGCAATATTTTTGTAATAGTTTGCAGATTATCGTTTATTCGGCAGTATCTTTGGTCTCAGTAAATCATTAGGAATGGTAATGGAGGCTCCCCCATCACCCCAAAGTGTAGGAAGAGAATTTGTGCGGCAGTACTACACATTACTGAACAAGGCACCCACCCATCTTCACAGGTATGTAAAGCTTTTAAGTGTAGTCTCTAATACTTTCTATATCATAGATATTTAAGTGCAATTGGGCCCCTTTAAAATAAATGAAGACATTTAGTGGTGTTTGTAGAAAGAATTCTTCAATTTCTACATGTTTGGCTTATTAATGATAATGTATAGAGTCAATACTCTTACATAGGCATGTTACATTTTATAATATAAATTTTGACAAATATTTGATTAATTGAAAAACACAATTAAAAAAACTAGTAATCTCTAAGTAGAACTAACCAAAATGATCCATCAGATGGTGTTGCATCAGAATATCTCAGTAATTAAAATAAAAGATAGGAAAAGCTTTTAAAATAAATATACACCTACCTACCATAACCATTAATTCTTAGGTTTACCAGAGATAACTCACCACAATAGGGAGATGTCCTGTAGATTTAAAACAATATTTGCAATCATATACAATTAACCCTAGAACCTCAACATGAAGTAACTGAAACATCAACCACAATGTGGGGTCGTCTGTGACCCATTTTTGAAGTCACTTCTAATGTGACATTCAAAAAATATGACCATTTTAATCAAATTAAATATAGTATTATATATTCAGTACATTTTTACGAGGTATAATAAAATAAACCTATTATTAACAAATAAACGACGCATAAAAAACTTGATACAAATTCTGTATAAAAAAAAACAATAAGTGAGATTAACATTTACATTCTTCACAAAAGCTGAATTGATGTACGCGAACATATTTTTTCTACAATGAATGCAAATATTACGTCCTTTGTGGTCTCAAGATCTTGGGCAAATGTCACAACAGCGTGAACGGTTTTGGGGCTATTCCAAGGTTATTGGGAATATATTGTTTTAGTTTTCTTGGCAATCGTTTATTTTCCATTTGTTGCTTCATATGTTCACCAAAGCATCAGCTAATTTTTTTTTTAAATTTGTTCGAAAATCATCATGTCCAAGGTTTGGAATCGATGCAATACAAAAGAATTGATTCCAGCACCATCTAACATACAATACAAAATTCTTAAAGGCCACTTTCACTCCCAGAAAACGACTCTTCTTCACTATTCAACAAATTTAAATTGTATTTACAAAGACTACACACTCCACTTTCAGTTAATCCACAATAAGAATCTAACCTCGCAACTTTCGCACGGGGTGAGCGACTGCTCGAAGGTCCGGCAACCTCATCTGTTGACATTGTGCTTCAGAAAGAGAGATATGATTTTAAACGGGAGCTGCAAAATAAATCTTCATTGGGGACAAGATCGAAATAGAATGGTTTAATACTGGACGATCGAGATCAAATAAATTTTTTGTGATATATTAATGAAAAAAATGTTTAGTAATAATAAATACTAATACGCTTATTAAAAAACAAGTTTCATAATTTTAATTAAAGGTTCACTTAACTCAACATAATTAATATAATTGTGGTGATTGGAATATATTAACTACTTTTCTTATAAGTAATGCTTTTTTAACTTTATTAGCAATTGCTTCAGCTAACTTTTTCATATTTTATGAATAATGGACAGTTATATTTGAAATTCTAAGCAACTGTCCAAGATAACAAGTATATCTAAGTTTCTCAATAGAGTGTAGCTCCCTTCTCTCTAAATTATATTGAAAACACATACTTCAAGTGCCTGCTATTGTTCTTAACAAGTGGCATTGATTCAACTACCCAGTGTGTTTGTGAGCTCCTTGCATACAAGGTGTCAATTTGAACTTACCACCCTATAGAAAATTCAAAAATACATAAAGCCACGTCACCCATATTATTAAGGGAGCTAGTTTGTAGTCTGATTTTCAGTAGTAATAACCCAAGGACATTGATAATTGTTCGAAAAATTTTTATAACAGATTTCGAAAGCTTGTTGCTTGGAAACTGACCGACGCCACAGGCGGAGGTCTGTTGCCTATAAGCAAAAATCTTTTGAGAAAGTTGTTATAAAATTTTTGAGCATTTATCAATGTTCGAGGGTTATTCGGATAGAAATTTTTTTGCTAATTATAGAAAAGAAGTACAGAGCTTCTATAATTTCATTAATATTCTCATCAGTATTATGACCAAATCGTGACATTTTGAAATATGAAATATTTGAAACGTCAAAATCGAAATAAATAATCAAATTGTATCCATAGGAACGTGATAGAGTGAAAACAGCCCATGGGATCTGTTTTCAGGATAATGTTGTTCTGATTGGTTGTGTTCAATCAAATGACCTCAAATTAATGGATTTCATTGGATTTTTACTAGAGCAAAAAATTTTCAACTAAATTACATCAACTTTCTAGTGGATCGAATAGAACCCCTAAAACCTTAAATTGAAAGCGTGGTTGACTGAAACCTTATTTTAAAGGTCATTTAACTACAATTTTAAAAATACCACATATTTGAACTTGAATCATTGGTTTGTGGAGTGAAGACAGTTGATAGATGTTCTGTGAATCTGTTTGATATCTCTATATCAGATTGAGCCCAGGTTTCGTCAGTTTCTCTAATAGCTACTATTGGTTTCTTGAATTTCTTTGTGGCTTTCCATAGGAAGTGGTCATCATGATCTAGATTTGTGAGAAATGTTTCAAAGGATTCGTTTTTGGCCGTTTGGATAGCGCAACGTATTCTGTGTGTGAGCCTGTTTAGATTTGTTTTATCTAATGGGTTTCTTGTTCTTTGCCATTTGCGATGGGCTCTTCTTTTCTTTTCCACTAGTGTTCTAATGTGGAAAAGTATACTGTAACTTTCATCAATTGTTTTTTTATATGTGTAGCTTCACAACGACATTTTGTATTTGTTTGTTGTGTGCTCAGCTATTTCATTGCCTGTAATGCCGATATGGGATGGAATCCAGATTAGCGAGGTTGTAACTCCTGGTGTGTGAGATTATTGAGAATTTTGTGTATAGATTGAAGAATTGGATGTGTGGAGTATAAGCATTTAATAGAATGAATAGATGCTAGTGAGTCCCCGTGCATACGGCAGGGTGTTTGGAATAATTTGTTAGAGTTAAAGAGGGAAGAGTTTGCAATATAGCGAAGAGTTCTCCTGTATGAACATTGGAATATGAAGGTAAAAGCTTCATTGTTACTGTAACCTTCATTACCTTTTGAGGCGTTGGTGTATAACACCTTGTCATATTTAACACTAATTACCTCCAGAAAGGATTTTCTAAGGAATTCGTGATATGTTTCGAATTTCAGATAGTGGGTTAACGATAAATTGAAGTTAGACATATGGATAATCCATGATGCGGGGGGGGGGGGTGCTAGATTATGAGTTGTATGAGATAGATCAATATCGCGAAGTAATGAGGTAAGAATTTCTATTAGGGACTGGATTGTTGGGGTTAGCAGATACTATAGACGAGTACGTTAATAGGAGTAGTTGTCATCGTAGCCAGAGGGGAGGTTCATTGGCTTCACAGCTGGGCTAGATCTAAAACTGCATAAAGTAATTCGTAGGCCAGTAGTTTGTACATAATTCAGGGTACTTAATGCTGTTTTTGAAGCGGACATGTAAATATAACAACAGTAGTCTAATCTAGAATGGATTAAAGAGTGATAGACACTAAGAACTGTTTCCTCTCCAGCTCCCCATTGGTATTCAGTCTGTTCAAGCAATTCCCTCTAATATTCTGAATATGTTGTTTGCTTGCCGTCAAAAGTCAGACCCAAGATTTTCAGTTGATCTACAACTGAAATGTCGTCTTCATTCAATCTTATCAACAGCAAATTTGAAGTGATGGTGGTTCTTTTACTGAATGTGATAACTCTGGACTTCTTTGAATTGTTCCCAATAGTCTTGGTACTGATATTTCCTAAATTATATTGGTACTTAAGGTAATTAAGTTAGGACTGTGGTCTGAATGTAGATTGAAACTGGGGGTGATGTCACTGTGTATTTGAGGTATACCTTTAGTTATGGCGAAGTCTAATAGGTCTGGAATTTTGTTATTGTTGGGTTAATAGGGGGGAGTACTGGTTGTCAAGTTTTTCAGGTTATTATTTGTATGATTTTTAATAGTTCTGCCTTTTGGAGTTATCAGTCTTGCTACCCAGGTTGTATGTTTTGCATTCCAGTCCCCTGCTATTAGGAAATGTGAGCCAAGTTGTTAGAAGAACTCCTTGTAATCATCCTGATTGATGGTGTGGTGTGGCGGGCTGTAGATGGAAGCTATCGTTAATGGCCTGGTGAGAGCATTCACTTTCATAATAGTGCTCTGATGTATGGTGCAAGTTCGTAGTGTTTTATAGATGTACGAATTATTATAACAGAACATGCATTCAGATGGTTAGCGTATTAAACAGAGTTACATGAGATTTTTATAAAAATTCTCTCAGTTGTGTGACTCTCAGAGATGAGTAGGATGTCTATTTTGTTGAATTTTAAAAATAATGTAATTTCTTGCACGTGGTTTGTTAGACCATTTGTGGTTCACTCTGCTATTCTTAGTCAGTACTTGTTGTAGAGGTACAGATTATAACTTTCAAAAAAGAAGCCTAGCATTCTTGAGATTTTTGTGAAAATATTCTTTATTTATCATTCCCGACACCATTTCTTCTTGCCAAAATTATTTATTCTAAAATGAGGTTTGTGCAATTGTGCATATTTTACAGCATTTCTTTACCATAAAAATAATTCAGTCGAATTTTTATTTTCTCATGACTCTATAACTCGAAAATTCATCAACTCCAGTTTTGTAACCTTTCCCCTGAAGAAGAGGCTTTACAGTATTGCTACATGAACTCTGCTAGAAACTCGTAGTCTCATGGGTTGATTGATAAGTCTTAACGTGTTTTAAGTATTGAGATAATTGTATTTTTTCCTCTCGTATAGTTAAAGACAAGACCTTTGCAGCAGCTCACTATCAGATATCAGCATTTGTTATTATTCTGAAATATTCAACTATACATTTAAAACCATCTTGTTATGTTCAGATGGATGTTCTGCAAACTTTCCGCTATTATTCTAAGGACATGTTATTTTATATTTGAAAATATATAATTGCTAAGTAAATATATTTGTTCAATTATTCATTGCTCTGGTATTTTGTGAGGCAAAAATCAATTACCATATTTGTTCGTAGAACAAATTCATTTTAAAAGGATTTATCTCATTACTTTGTTTAGAAATCTATTACGAAAAGTGTGTCATGACAAGTATTTATAATACTAGAATTTGAAATCCATTTTGTCATATTTGTTCATAAAACTAGTTTCAAATATCGAAGTTATATTGAAAAATCAACTTTTATTAGCTTATTATTATTATTATAAAAATGACAACTAATATGTTTTTTTATGTAATAATTAAAATTATTCATGGTGAGAAATATATATTATATGGTTTGTTTTGATTCTTGAACCTAATTTAATTATATTTTTCTTGGGATTTTAAGTTCCAGTCAAAAATTTATAAAAAATTGTTTTTTTATTCACATTTTTGTTTTTAATGTTTCGAACTTTCAGTGTCCTCCATCAGAAAATGATTTACACAAATCAAAAGCCATGCAAGTGCATGTCAAATAAGAAGAAGAAACAACAGTTTTGATTAAAAAACGTTTAGAGTCAAATAAGGCACTTTCACAATTAGCATATCTTCTCTCATGCTTAGTATATTGTGTTAGTTTTTATTCACATTTTTGTTTTTAACTATTGCAAAAGTGTTTTATTAGACTAAATGTTTTTTAATCAAAACTGTTGTTTCATCTTCTTATTTGACATACACTTGCAGGGCTTTTGTTTTGTGTAATTAATTTTTTGATGAAGGATGTTGTAAGTCCGAATCGTTGAAAACAAAAATGTGAATAAAAACTCATACATTTTTTTTAATTTCTGATAACATATCATATTTATAATTGCCTTGCAAAGTGCTTCATTATTTTCATTTAGATTGTTGATTTAAAGTTGAATTCTGCCTTTAATGACATGAATACTATTATTATTATTATTGTCTTAGAAATCCCCAAAAAAAGTAAACTGGACCGTTCGGTGGCCTGTTATCCATGATTTCCTATTCCTATTGCGAATACATTGTTTAAATGATTCCGAACGGGTCGGACATTATAAAGAGGTGCTCCATCCTGCATCCAAATATCAAGTAGGGGTAACATTATATTATATTTGTGGAATCTGGAAAATATACTTTTTAAAAATTTTAAAAATATATAGTGTATTTAAAAAAACTATTTTCTTGTATCCCCCAAGATTTGCACGCTACTGAACTTTTAATATCATACTTAACAAAATTCATTCATAACCTTTTTCTACAAGCAATTGTTGGGGAATTTATAATGAATAACCCTGTACATTATAGGTTAGGTGTATATGTTTAGCATTTATAATTACATGAATTATTAATGTAACCTAATACATCATAGTATGGTCCGATTAAAACTAGCATTTTTAATGTGGAATTTTTTACTCTTTTGAATGTACATTTGTGAATGATTATATAAGTTATATCCATTTATCAGTAAATGAGCTGTATATTAATTTACCTTAGCTGAAGTAATTTGGATAGGAATTTATTTATGAATAAAATACTGACTAAATTTAGAGATTTAAATTTTTTTTCATGTATTTATAACAAAATGACGTTTTCAATATTTATGCTTTTAATTATAAGTGAGTGGCTTTAGGCACAGTGTTGGGTGCCCAGTGGATAACCCAAAAAAGCACACTGGGTTTTTTGGGTATAAATAACCCACTGAAAAAACAAACATGGGTTTTTTCAATAGTTGTTTTTTTGAATAAAAATTTTTGTATATTTATATTATTGTATTTTGTAAAAAATAAAATACATAAGTGTGGAAAAAGTCCTTAATAATAAAAGTAGCACACTTTTTAAGTAACATAATGAGTGCAATTTGAAAAACAAAAGTAGTGTACACAAAATCAGCAAAAATGGGGGAACAAGAAAATAGAAAACTACATTAATAATATAAAAAAAAATTAAGAGACTAATTTTAAAAAAGGTATATTATTACCAGTCGTTTGAATCAGATCGTAAGAATCGATAAACTTTGACCAGTTTTTTTTGTAATCCCAAACGATTTCTTATTTTCATCCAAATAAGACCATAAGCTAAAAAATGTCTTTCCAAGGATGCTACATTAGCTGGGCAACAATGCAAATTATAAAAAAAGTACAAAAACAATTACTTAATTTTTTATCTTTAAGTAGTTTCTAACACTTTGCAGCGGAAAACGTCTCGATAACTGTATCTTTAAAAAGCAATGTAGGAAAATATTCAGGATCCTTTATTTTAAAAGCAAGAAAATATGACAACATATCTGGATGATTTTCTATTAACCAATTTTCTGCCATATTTTCTTGTTTTTCAGAGAGAGGTTTTTCTAAATATTTTGGATGACTTAAATATGCAATATTATGAATAGGTGACAATGCATCATTTAAACGTTTTTTAATAGTTTCTTTGTGGTTTTCAAAAACTTCACTCAACAACAAGTTGTTCCAACAAACGACAGCATCACTCAAAAAGCTTTGGTCACTCTGCATCGTATACAAACTAGTTGATAAAACAGTTAACGGTTTTTCCAAGTCACTTGCTTCTGAATATAAAGCTACATTATTTAATATTGCGTTAATATTTAAGTAAGTTTTAAAATCCTCTAAATGCTTACTTCTTATTTGAGTGTATTAAGTGGTAATTTGATATAAAAGTCTCTAATCAGTTTTCATCGGAATTTCAACACGGTTCGTTTGTAATTCTTTAAGCCATCCATGCGGTTGGTGATGGTTCCTAAAAAACTTTTGTAGTTCAACGATACGTTTTGTCACGTTTGTGCTTGTCCTTGTACGACAGGCTCATGTAATGAGCTGAAAAGCAATAGGTTACAATTCCTTTTGTTTCACTCAAAGTTTGCCTCATTCTCTTCTTTTTATTTTCAGTATCTGTGCAACAGTCTTACCGTACAATTCTTTTATATGGTCTACAGCGTGAATAGCAACTTCAACACAATACTCAGACTTCTTTTCAATTCCAGCATCCTCAGCATCTATTAAATATACACCATAGCCTGTATGTATGGAACTCGTGATAATCATATCCATGGATGTGTTTGACCACCCGTCTAAAATAAGGGTTACACTGTTATCTTCTAGTTCTTGTTTTAATGAACTTTCTATTTCTGTGTAAATTTGTGGAAGATATTTTTCGGACAGCTGCTTCCTATTTGGAGCAATACCCTGGACGAAGTGCAGATATCATTTCTTTAAACACTGTTTGTTTTGTAACATTAAACGCAATGTTGCAACCAAAGAAAAATTTGGCTACCATTTTGTCTAGTTTTTCTTTTTGTTCAACAGTGGTTTTTATCTAAATTGTTATTCTTCACTAAGGGGACCAACTCTCTTCTTGTTTACTTTTTTTGCATGCTCTAATTTCTGATCTTCATAATCACTGTTAGTGCTGATGCTCATGCTTTCTACATCTTTTACAGTTTTCTTGCTTGTACCCGCACCTCTGTTTTTACATTTTTTGAAATGAGTTATTACTGTCTCAACGTTTTACTTTTCCGCCCAACCTTTCTATATGCGAGAAATGTATTGGTTTACCCCAAAAAAAGTTGGAATTTTGAATTTTTTTGAGTTATTTTCACGTTTTCCATCAACAACACGAAAAAACGGGTTTTAGAAAAAAAATCCTGTGTGTATGTCGTCGTCGTTGTCGTCGGCCACTTTTCCTTACATGTCTTGTTAGCACGATACAGCCTTCGGAGTGTAATAAGTCAGCAATTTTATGATTGAATATTGTTAAGGGCATGCCACAGATGATCCCTATTGATTTTCAGTTCACCAGAGCCAGTACAACGGGTGCTATGGTACTTGAATTAAGACATTTTGTAATTTCAGTTTGTTAGCACGATACAGCCTCTGGAGTTCAACAAGTCACCAATTTTATGATTGAATATTATTCAGGGCATCTCACTGATGAACCCTATTGATTTTCAGCTCACCGGAACCAATACAACAGGTGCTACAGTACTTTAAGTACGATATTTTTGTCATTTTTGGAGAAGTTTCAGTTTGTTAGCAAGATGCAGCCTCTGGAGTATATACAAGTGACCAATTTGAATTTAAGTTGGCAATTCTGTAGATTCCTAATTGGTCAGATCACAAATGGTTTTATTCAGCACTTCTGACTTTTGACATATTATAACCGAATAATTGTGTAATTTGTAAACAAACTTTCATTTAAGCAAAAAGAGGATGATTATTTGTTTAAAAAAGAGCTTCTTCGTATATGCTC
This sequence comes from Galeruca laticollis, assembly GCA_963921935.1. Taxonomy (NCBI): domain Eukaryota; kingdom Metazoa; phylum Arthropoda; class Insecta; order Coleoptera; family Chrysomelidae; genus Galeruca; species Galeruca laticollis. Next base: position 108,902,078 of record OY998181.1, read on the forward strand.
TTGCGATCTAGTTATATTATATCATGAACAGAATTATTTCTGTAATACATCTTCACATAGATATCTGGTAATTTATCCCGAAAATCGAACGTTTTGTTTACCCATATATTGATCCTATACAATATAAAAATAAACAATTTACAAATCATTGATAAATAAACGTTAGCGTACTTTATTCATTAATATTTTTAAATTATAAATCATTATAATTTACCTATAATATAATAATTTGCTAGCTAGAACAACGCTAGACCATTTTATTTATAATTTTTGTCAAGGTTAAAGTCGAATGTCAAATAAAAATATAACTAAATACAATAACCAACTGTACACTAAAAATTACTATAACAGTGTTCAAAGAGCTTCATTTTGACACTGTAAACAATGTTATAATTAAGTCTCTTTTATACGCGAATTATAAAAAAGTTAGTTTTAATCCTTAAAACCGTTTATTTGCTAATTTGTTGTTAACAGTATTTGCAAACGACTCTACTTTTATTACTGGATTCTAAAACTTCAGTCCATTTTTATTTTTATACTATCGCTTTCAAAGATGAAAAGAACATTGGCCATAGAGCGCTTGTCAAATTAAAACTGCTTTTATTTATTAAAGAGAGGATAAAACAAAACATAATTTTTAAGTTCGGGGATTCCCCTGTCGATTTGTGTATTTCACCTATTTGCATGTCGTGGTCGTATTTTGTAATGCAGTTGATAAGCGATCGCGAAAATAAGTCGTAATTGTAAAGTAGAAGGTCATTTAAATACTTGAACTTTTCTTATGAGCAGTATTTCTTTTTAAATGATTTCTTACTAAAATCTGTATAGAATTTTAAAAAATATAAAAACCCAATAAAACCTACTTATAAAACCCAAAAAAGCGCAGTGGGCGGTTTTTTCATAAAAAACCCGTGTTTTTTCCAACAGTGTTTAGGCAGGTGTGTCATCTTCTGGTCATTTTTTTAAGTATATGTCAATTATCAATAAATGAATGTTGAAAAGGGTTCTTATGAGGCAGTTTTGATGGTTTGCACTGTGCTTCATAATATAGTGGTGGGCAGGGTTGGCAACTACAGGTTTTTTTGAACCTAGGTTTTTGGTTTTTTTTAACAAACCTACTTATTAAAATATGGCCATTGTAGGTTTTTCTCCACTTTCTTTTAAGATACTGAATAAAAGCTTCCTGTTACAGCCATCTTTTACAAAAATCTAAAATTACCCACCCAAAAAGAAAGCTTTGCTTTCTAGTTTAAATTTCATTCAAATCATAGATAGTAAAGGTACAGACACCGACAGTTAGAGGATGCTGCAGGGCCGGGGATTTACCAATTCATGTTGATTTACAGATATAATATCAATGTTTTGCTTAAAATGTGATTTTTTAAACTTAAAAAACGTGAAAAACCTAAAAAACCCAAATATATATCTTTAGTTCTTAGGTTTTTTCAACCCTGGTGGTGGGTTATCACAGGGGCAGATCGTGAATTTGTAGGGCCCTGGGCTAATAGTACTATTTTGTCAAAAAACTGTTTTCTATCAGAAAAACAGTAGAATAAAACATTTTATTTATATAATATGACAATGTATATACGAATAGTAACTATACAATTTTATTGCAAAATAAATTGACAGGTTATGTGTAGTCATGTTACAAACATTATGAAACAAACTTTATGCATCTTGTGCAGTAAATTCCTTTATTTGCTACATTGTAATGATTTGTTAAACCACAGTTTATAGAAAGAACTGATAAATAATTTAGTGGATAGTACGACATTGTTGTCCTATATTTGATTTCTATATATGAGTGAAAGAGCACTCAGCTTCATAGCTAGTAATGAGCAATTTGGGAAAACATCAAGAAGTTTATTTTCAATGCAAGAGGTGTAAGACTCTGGCTTAGACTGTAGTAAGATTTTAACTGAATGCACTCTTCACTAAATTTTCATCTACTTCATCTGGATAATAATCAATAATATTACATTTACTGTAATCAAATCATCTATGGAGGAAATGTTGGGGTTTCCATGTAGGGTTTGGTTCCAGAAATACCATGAGGCTATCCGTTGATTAGCCAGCTCATATTTTTAGCTTTTATGTCCAGATGTTGTTTAGCTTTACTATGTGGTTTCCAAATTTTTTTTATTCTGGGTCGAACTATCCTACAGTGCGGACGTAATTGATTTGAGTTTCCTTGCAATAAGTGATTTGCTTACCTAGCAGGTTTCTATTATAATTTTTTTCTGTGTTGTATATAATTAGTGTGGCAGTGATACTGTAATTAGTTTTTCTATGTTTATTTTTTGCCCCGGCTCTGAAGCCCAGATGTCTGGTGGCCAAGGGGGCAAGGGCCCACCTCTGCGATCAACGAGAAGACATTGATCTAATATGTGTGTGGAAGAAATTACATTTTCTGGAGATATTGATATGAATCATCAAAATAACCTAAATATGATAGACTTAACAATTAATAATATTTCAAACGAAATGGTGAACAAAAACAACGGTGATACAGAATCTGAAAAACTTAATGATAGGTTCTAATATAGCAAATAATGTGAACAGTGGTCGTAGGCCAGTTAATACAGACAATAGATTTCTACTGGCCGATTTATATCCATATTTTATTTTTGTAGAACATTTAGAACTAAATATTGGATGTTTACATCTAATGAAATTAGACGAAAAGTTGTTAACGCTATCAAATTATAAAAATAATATTACCCAATTTACTAATGTTGGAAAAAATTGCTTAAAAATTGAACTAAATTCGAATAGCTATGCAAATAAATTAGTAGAAGAACCATTTTTCGAGAAAAATAACCTGATTGCATACATACCAAATTATTTTACTGAAAACCGTAGCATAGTAAGAGGTGTTGACACATCTCTGAGCGAAAATACCCTCCTAAATATTATAAAATCGAATGTCTCAATTAAAAAAATATATCTTTTGAATAGAACAGTGGAAAAATATGACATTACACAGCGGGTTACTATGTAGATGATTATTGTAAGTTTTATAGGCAAATTTATCTCGCAATATATTTACATTAATAAAGTTAGGTGCTGTTTCGATTACTATGTTACTCCGGCCATGCAATGTTATCATTGTCTTAGGTACGGTCATACATCTTCTCAATGCAAAGGCTAGAAAAGGTGCAAAAATTGTGGATCAGAAGAACAAACTGGGTGGACATGGTGGTGTGCCTATATTCATATCAAACTCAATTAATTATGAAATTATTGAATTTGTTAATAACTTCAATCCCAAAATAGAACTATGTGGTATAACATTACTAGTGGTGATAAAAAATTGACAATTATAAATTTGTACGAACCTTCAAGAACTTAAACAACTGTACAAGATTATATCAATGTATTTAACCAAATAAAACACGAGTGTATCATCGGTGGTGATTTTAACTCTCATCACGGAATCTGGGGTTCGGAGACTGCTCGACAGATGGTAATATACTAGTTGAAGCATTTGATTCTTTTCCTGCTTTAGCTATAGTTAATGACGGTGTGCTATAAGAATTTCTTCTCCAGGAAAAGTTAAATCTGTAGATCTGACTATTTTATCTTTAACATTGCGTTGTTCATTTACGTGGTCCCTTTTATTGGACACATTGGTTCTGATCACTTCCTTATTAGGATTGTGGTCAACAAAAGCAATTTTTTCGATTAAGCGTTCCTCTAAACGCTAATTGGAAGTTATATCAAACTTCTATCATTCCAGTCCGTCCCTATTTGCAACGCTTCTAACACCATAGTCCCATTTCTGACTGGCACAATAACAGCATTTACAAACAAGGCTTGTTAGGTAATAAAATCAACCACTCGTAATCCGACTAAATACTTTCCCTGGAGGATCAAGAGTGCGCCACAGCGACAGATTCCAGGGAAAATGCTTACAGAACAAACTTAATCCCTTCTAACTAACTAAATGTTGCTCAACATGTTAAAAAATCTTATATAGTCAACGAAACCTTAGTTGAAAACTTGCTCTGTTGTATTTTTCAGACGTCATCATTTACCACATGTTTCTAATCTGCATCTTATTAATATGACAATATCAGTTAATAAAAATTATACTTAGGTATCACACTGTATCCAAAACTTACTTGGAATGATCACATAAACCAATGTACTGTCAAATGTGAAAAAAGTTTGAATATGCTGAAAATTGTCAATCGTTACGAATGGGGTGCTGACCCTAAAACAAATCTGTTCTACAGGGCCTATACGAGATCCATCTTGGATTATGGAAGTTTTTTATATGGCTCAGTCACACAATCTCCCTTAATAAAAGTAGATAGAATACAATTCAAGCCTTTATGATTGGTTTAGGTGCTCTCAAGTCCACACCTACTAACACACTTTTGGCTGTCTGTGGTGAACCTCCTTTACATCTAAGGTGCTTATTGCCGAAAAATGTATTCTTAAATGTACATCCAATAACCAAAAAGTACTTCTTCGGAAGATAGGTCAGCAAAATGGTGGCTAAATAAAAATTATCCAATTTTAGTTATTGAATATCCCAATACATCACACCTTTCAATTAATTGAGATGAGCAAAGTGCTTTTTCAGCTCCTTATGACATATTTTTTTTGTGTAGGGTCGTCATACCTAATTACGACGTACCCAAGTAGCTACAGTTATGGAAAAATACTTTGGAAAGTTGGGTAATCTCTGTAAAATATTTACAGACTGGTTCAAATCTTCTCTAGGTGTGGGATGTGCTGTATACATATCTAACGAGAAAACAGCATTACAATATAAATTAAACTTTCATTGCTCAATTTTCACTGCAGGGCTTTAGAAATTCTGCAAGAAGTATATATAACAATAGTATAATCGTAAAAATATTATGCATATTAGTTGAATTGAGAGAACTTAATAAGTATATAATGTTTATGTGAGTCAAAGGCTGCTTTCAAAAAAGTATTCTATTCTGCAGATGGCTAGATATTTTAACATTTTACAGAAAGCCTTCTCAGACAGACCTGAAAATTGACAGCTTGTTTATATATTTGATTTCTCTATAATGCTTTTAATCACACTAATACTATAACATGGTCTAAATCTATCTCCATCATGTCGCAGATAGTAATCCAGTTTGTTGTTGAGTCTCCTGGTGATTATATTAGTAAACAATTTATATATTTAGGACAGAAAGCTTATAATGCTGTAATTTTATAGTATCATAATGTCCCAGATTTAACACCATTATAATAATAGCTGAAAAATCATTGGATTGTTTGTACAGGTACCACATTCTTCAAGTTTTATTACTGATATTGTCGTAAAATAAAGCATGTAGCTGAACATTTTTTAAACAAAATCGTACATATTTCACAGTAATGTCTACATGTTTATCATAAACATTTTAACCATAAAAATTTGACTGCAGTATTGATAGAAAACACAATTAGTCATCAACGATTATGTTGCACAGTAAATATTATCTAACCTTCAAATTATTTTTATTTAAGTAAAGTATATAGCCACCTGATTGTACCCAGTGGCCAGATAAGAATGCTGTGCTATTCGTCGTAGAAAATTTTATTGACAATTTAACTCGTGTATAAAAAATCGCATATGCCACAGTGCAATTATCACTTTGACAGCGGCAAAAGTTAGCTATAACTTTTACAGCGACAAATACACTAGTGGTTTTTTCACTTATTCATTTGTTCATCAATTATCCCGGTGTTGGTTACCAGAATAAATAGTTTGGCATGTTTGTCAACAACTTATTGAATTTTCAAGAACCAACAATGAGTCGATTCGGTGTGTCTACGAACGCCGAAATTAGTCAAATTGTTAATACCTGTGTGTCCACTAATACAGTTGCGACGCAATCATCAATCTGGCGACAATTTTCTACGTTTTGCGATGCAAAAAGATACGCTTTGAGCCAGATACTTCCATCGAGAAATTGAATGTAATATTGCAAGATATGTTTCCAAATTTCTCATTCATTAAATTGTCGTGCCGAATTACACTCGAGGTTTGTATTGATATTGGGTAAATTTGTGTTGTTCAAATTCTAAACTGTTTCCTTTAGCAATTTGACTCGAATAACTGTCAACCTAAAAACACTCTACCTTCGGTGTCGTGTTTTTAATAGTTGACAGTTATTCTCGTCAAATTGCTAGGAAACAGTTTCTCATTAAACAACCCAAATTTACCCGATAAAATACAAACCACTTGTGCAATTAAAAGTGACAATTTAACTCATGTATAAAAAATCGCTTATGCCACAGTGGAATTGTCACTTTGACAGCGGCAAAAGTTAGCTTTAACTTTTACAGCGACAAATACACCAGTGGTTTTTTCACTTATTCATTTGTTCATCAATTATCGCGGTGTTGGTTACCAGAATAAATAGTTTGGTATGTTTGTCAACAACTTATTGAATTTTCAAGAACTAACAATGAGTCGATTCGGTGTGTCTACGAACGCCGAAATTAGTCAAATTGTACATTAAAATAAAAATGTGTTTATTTTTAATGTTTCATAAATATTTATTGTTGTTTTTTCTAGACAAATTTTGTTCTTCATGAGGTCCAGTATTTCCCTTATTGTATTTGTTTGTAAATTCAGTTTTGATGCAGAGTGGCGGCATTTTATTTCAAGTAGTGCATCATCACCTACAAGTCCTAAAATATTTTATCAATAAATGTATGTCATTTAATATACAAAAAGAATTTATAACACATGGTAATTATTTGTTATGTTAAATATATTTACCATCAGGAGAAGCACCTAGAAAACCGTGTTGAACATCTACCCACAATCCTGAATCAACCACCACAACATTTTGTACTTGTTCAAAAATGCTCTTAACCACTTTTTCTTCAAGAGTTCCATACACCATTACCTCCGTCATACAATAAGTCTTTTTAAGAACAGTTTTAACAAGAGAATGACAAGGTGTATTTGTTTTTCTCTTAACAACCTGTCCAAAGATTTTATAAGAAATTAGGATGGTTATCCACTTTTTAGCTTGCCTTAGCCTATGCACCATAGGTAATAGTAATTGTTGAATAAAATTAATTAATGAAGTAGGCAACATATTTTAAAAATCTTTGAACCATAAATATTTTAAAACTTTGTCTAGCCAATAGTCGAAATTTCCTTGCAAATTGTTTGATTATATAAGCATTTCACAAAATCAAAGAAAATAAGAAACCAAATTATTATTAAAGGATGACTTAGTAATAGTCTTAGTTGTTGATATTAAAAAAACTTGTAAAACAAAGGACGACTAAAAAGTTAATTTTGTCTACTTGTTGCACTTCGGGGGCTGTATCGAGTTATACAGATAGGTTTTCTTTTCTAAAAACTATTTTTTTGTGTTTTTGCTGAAAAACGTAGAAACAACTCAAAAATATCCAAAATTCCAACTTTTTTTTGGGTAAACCTATACTTTTCTCGCATGTTAGATGGGTTGGATGGAAATAATGTATTATACAAAAACAAAAAAAATATCTACCATTCAAGTGATCACACATATGTATATCTGTCATGGAAAAAAGAGAATGAACCAACTATTTTTTTGTATAATGAAGGAAAAATGTTTCAGTTCCAATCTCCACAACACATATGATCCATCTTTGCAAACAAGGTAGAAGCAAACTTGTACATGTTGATTGTATTTTTAATGTTGTACTGTATATATCGATCTCCCCACAATATATACATTATTATTTGTCATTACATATCTTTCGCTTTAAATGTTTTATTAGTTGTTATAGTTGCTTTGTAAGTTTTTTAAACGTTTGCTATTTTAAATTGAAATTCCTCACCGTATCTTGCTTTCCTCTGTCTATTAAATGTAAAGCATTGTATTACAAGTAAATATTTCTTTGTATAATAAATTTGGAAACTCTTTGTTTATATTATTTGTTTCTAGATAAAATTGAATATATTTACACATGTAGTTGAAAAAAGAGCCTACATGTCAACTAAAATTTGAAAGCAACCAACAGAAACTCTGAAACTGATACAAATATGATTAGATTGATGCAAAGTTGTGACACGACGTTCTATGTTTTCAGACTAAATGGCCTATTTTAAATCATGTAAATTTGCAACTTTACCGCAGTTTAATTTTCTTAGCATGAAACAAACAAAAATTTATAATCATGAAAACATTTTATTATGTTAATATAAATGGTACAAATTTTGAAAGGTAGAATGTTTTTAAAGTATGTATATTTTTCTTCCATTCTTAATTTCTAGCAATTCCCACAATGCTGTCACTTGGTATCCATATTATTAAATAGCACATGTCCTTTCATGCAATATGTAATGCACCTTGTATCAGGTGATAATAGTTATATTTTTCAATTATCACTATTATATATTCATCAAAATGAATTATGCAATTCTTGTCTTTTGAGAGCGGTTTTAATTTTTCTTCATTCAGATACTTCAAAGGTCACTTCACTTCAATTAAGCATTTTTCGCTTTTCGCTAACCAACTCATATTATCATTAAAACAGGGTTTCAAGAGAATGTTGAAAGATGGTTTGATGATACTAGAACAAACCATCAATATTATTTATCTCATATTTTCACATTAATCAAATAATCCAGTAAACATAACCTCAAACATAGCTTTTAAAGTTAAAAAATACGGATTGCAGGATAATTTACATTATCATAACTATAATTTTTGATATCGGGTCGATACGATTACGTACTTTTTAACAATTTATTCCTTTCAAAAACATTTATGAAACTCTTGAATAATCAAAAATCTATACCCAAATGGAAATTATGTCAACAAATTTTGTTTGGATCCGTGTATATAATTATATAATATTCTCTTATCTATGCACAGGTGTTCTGTTGTTTGGATGCAACATAAAAAACAGAGATAAGGTTTCTGTGCTCACAAAAAGCTCACAAATATTTGAAATCAAAACATTCGAACAGAGATGCGTTTCTTTGAATCCTCAAGAGTGGAAAGACAGAGAGAGAAAATATGTTGAATAAGTAAAAGCCGATTCAGTACTACTATCGTAAATATTTTGAACCAAATAATTACTAAATTAGTAACTAGTATTGTGTAGGTTTTTAGGTTTATATACCTGTGAGGAGGCTCCTCTTAAGGACATGTCACATATGAGTCCTATTGATTTTCAGCTCACCAGAGCCAGCACAACGGGTGCTGTGGTACTAGAAGTACGACATTTTAGTCATTTTTTGAGAAATTTCAGTTTGTTAGCAGGATACAGCCTCCGGGGTTCATCAAGTCACCAATTTTATCATTGAATATTATTCAGGACACTTCACAGATGAACCGTATTGATTTTCAGCTCACCAGAGCCAGTACAACAGGTGCTATAGTACTTTAAGTACGACAGTTTTGTAATTTTTGGAGAAATTTCAGTTTGTTAGCACGATACAGCCTCCCTAGTATACACAAGTGACCAATTTTATGATTGGATATTATTCAGAGCGTCTCAAAGATGAATCCTATAGATATTCAGCTCACTAAAGTCAGTACAACGGGTTCTATGGTACTTGGAGTACCAAATTTTTATCATTTTTGGAGTAGTTTCAGTTTGTTAGCAAGATACAGCCTCCAGAGTGTATACAAGTGACCAATTTTATGATTAAATTGACGATGATATTGATTTATCGAAACAATTGTCAATTTTTTAGAATTTTCAATAACTTTTATTATATTGTGGAATTAACTAGAGACCGTGAGTTTCATTTAAAAACACTAATTTTATGATTGAATATTGTTCAAAGGATCTCACAGATGTACCCTATTGATTTTCAGCTGACTAGAGCGAGTACAGCGGGTCCTATAAATCCAGATATATTACATTTTTGGTTATTTTTGGACAAATTTCGGTTTGTTAGCACGATACATCCCCAGAAGTGTATGCAAGTGATAATTTTATGATAGAATATTATTCAGGACTACAGATGCGGAAAAGATAGTTTTAATCTTTAAAACCGTTTTTTTATTATATAATTTGCTACAAGTAAATATTACATAAGAAAAACGTAGAAAGAAAAATACCTACCTACAAGGATGTTCTGTTTAAATACGTTACCAGACGAGAACTGAGCCCTTTTTGTGGCACTTTTGAGTTTTTATCTGGAACGATGAAACAAAATAATTTAATTTGTTTAATTTTTCATTATATTTGAAATAATGTTCAATTTAAACCTTCATTTAAAATTTCAAAGATTCTCTCATTAACAAACCCAACTTTGAATTATCAGTCGCCAAATCAATTCAACAAAAATCAAAGAATAGTCTTATTTTCACAAAAGCAGATGAAAGAAATACGGTAATAGCATTACCTAAAGAAGATTATATATTAAAAACCAACAATTTTATTCAGGCAAGCAATTTTGAGACTCTTAACAAAGACCCAACTAATAAATTTCAGAAATAAATAAAATTAGCAGTAGATAACGCTAAATCAATAATTACCGAAAAATATATAAATTATTTTTACCCAATCTGCAACACCCTGAACTTTATTCATTAATTAAACTCCATAAAGAGGGGTACCCAATCAGACCAGTTGTTTCTTATTTCACAGCACCTTCATTCTAAATTTCAAAGATTCTCATAGTTGTTATTTCTAAATATTGTTCATTCTAACCTCAATGTTCAGTTTAAAAACTCAACGGAATTAATTAATAATATTCAAGATATAATACTACCCCCTAATTCTAAATTCATATCGTTTGATGTAACAAATCTATTCCCTAGTATACCTCCTAAAGAAACTATAACCCTTGTTGATAACTTACTCATGTAGAATAATGTTAATCCTATAATTCACTCTTATATCATAATTTTATTAAAAGTGTGTTTAAATCAAAATTATTTTCATATCAATGGAGAGGTTTATAGCAGTAAATATGGTTTGATTATGGGCAACCCCCTCAGTCCCCTACTAGCAGAAATTTTCATGAATAATATATAAAAAATAATTCATGAACACCCTCTTAGTAAAAAACTTATGTTCTGGTACCGATATGTGGACGAAATTTTAGCTAGAGTCACCGGTATAACTAGACAATTAGACAGCTTCATTACTTACATTAACTCAATTCATAATAATATTAAATTTACCTTCGAACTTGAACAAAACAAGTTTACAAACTTTTTAGACCTTACATTTCAAATATAAATAATAAACAGGATTTTCCTATATTTCATAAACCAGTACATACAGATATTACAATTCATAATAGTTCGGTCCAACCATTCAGTCGTAAACTAGCAGCTTTCAATAGTATGATACACAGACTCTTAACAGTCCCATTAATAATTATAACAAAGAATTAAATATCATAAAAAAAATAGCAGTTAATGATAATTACGATCCAAATTTACTTGACAATATAATAAAACAGAGTTTAGAACAAGTATTTCCTTCTGATAAAATTAAACAATTTAAAAGCTTAATATATTTTGGTGTATCTGGTGCTGATGGATAAACAAATCGAACTAGTCGGGCAATATCCAGTTCATACTCTTGAAGGGTTTCGTCACGTTTCCGCCTTCGGTTCTTCGGCTGGAATCTGTACAAATGTTCGTGACCATATCGCATGTCCAACCTCTTCTTCAGCTGCTCGAAGTCATCCGTTTAATCCAAAGGTATCGTCTGAAGTACATCTAAGGCATCTCCGCGAAGCGCGATCGTTAAGTTCACTGCTTTCTCCCTATCGGACCAATTATTCACTCTAGCGGCTGCTTCAAATTGTTTCACATAATTGGTCCACGACATTTTTCCATCGAACGTTGGGGCCTTGGCTCGGGTAAAACTGCCAATGTCTTCTAACTTAGGGTGTGTTTCTGTCTTGCAAGGTTTCGTTAGCTCGGTCTTATTTTCTTCCGCTTGCGTGTCTTGAGTTCTTATTACTGTCATATTTCTTTCTAACTCCTTGATTTTCTCGTCCATCGCTGTTATCTTATTCCCGATTTTCTCGTCCATCGTTGACATCTTATTCTCGATTTCAAATATTTGGGACGAAATTTCATTTTAAACGTCAGCGGCAATGTCATTTTTCATTAGTAAGATAACGGCAGATATATTGTTCTTCATAGCAGACATTTTCTCGTCCATATTAGCAGAAATGTCGTTCTTCATAGCAGAAATATCGTTCATTATAGCAGAAATATCTTTCTTCATAGATGAAATAACGTTTTTCACATTCGTTGAAATCTTCTCTCCCATGGCAGAAATTGACAAGATCAAGGTGGAAGCCTCGACATTAAATAAAACTGTTTCTGGATCAGAGCCGTCATTTTCCAGTGCCGCTTTAAGGCTTTCTACTAATTCACTTTTCTTACCGGACGTTTCCGTCACTTTCAGGTCACATAGTCTCTTGGCCATTGTTACGTAGCAATTTATTTATATTACCCCACACCTGACACCAATGTATCCTGACGGGTGTGATAAATTCATACACTCGATAGGTTCACTTACTTAATTTATTTATTCACTACACTATTCACTAATTATATACACAGTATATTCACTTAAACTAATTTATATAAACACTTCACTAATTTATATTCACTTATTTACTGTTTATCTCACGATGTCAAATTATAAACTAACTTTCTATCGTTGGTTTGTCCTTTATATATTAGTGCCTTTTTTACTAGATAATTCTAGATTGCGGCTTACACAAAAACAATTGGCTCTCTGGCATTTTCTTGATAAGACTGGTCACAAGAACAATGTCTAGATAAGATAGCCACAATCGTAAACCGTTCTAAGAAATCCATGCGCACCCGCAATAATTTTAACTTTCATACATGGTATAGACAGAGTCGGATTCAGGGACTATACCAGTGTACTGTTTCGTAACAATATATTTTTTCTAACTTTAAACTTTTTATAACAGTAAGCAAATCTTTTTTGTTGTGCCCTTCGCAGGATGAGGTATATTGTTTTCACACGCAAATGCAATTATTTCAGCTTTGCTGCTGCTGCTATACAGTGTTAGGAAAATTCTGTGGACACATATGTTTTATCGTCAATGTGTTAGAAAGAGACAAAATACATATAAATTCAGTGTATCATTCTTTTTCGCTAACAGGATATCATAAAGTGGAAAACGTGCAATTACTGTATATGTGTAAAGGCGTGGTGGAAGTATACTCCCACCTCGTGTAAAGGTATGTCTGGTAGGCACCGCTTTCGAGAAACGTGTAATGTGGACAGTTTAGTTTATTAATTGAGAAATAATAAGATTGAGAGATTCTACGAAATTGATCGTCTGGAAAAATTTCATGGCTCTTTTTCAGTTTGAAACTACGATAACAATTTTTTTTTTAATACAATCCGAATCGTTTTCGGATCAACATCAAAATCCTTTGCTAAATGAGTAGACGATTGTAGGGGATTATTTTCCACACTGGCACAAATTAAATTATCTCTTTCTTCTTTTTTGGGTTGGGTTTGACAATTTTGTGTACGTGGTCCATGCTTAGTAGGATTGACACATCCATGCTCTTCAAATTTTTTTATACCCGTTCTCACATGTTTTTTGCTAATTGGTTGGGCATTTTTGAATGCCACAATAAACAAATTTTCTGCTATTTCTCGATATGAATGACCCTGGTAGTACCATTTTACAATTTGCACTTGATGGTGTACTTGCATACTCATTTTAATAAGATTTGCAAAAGATCGTTACTCATTCGCAAACAAACGTTTAGTGAAGAACCCAGATTGTACAGTTAAACATCTTCAAGAGGCGCACGCGCGATTCGTATTAATTCGTCTGGTATAATAATCTACGCTGGCCTTTAATTCTCTGTCTCATAATTGTCTTTCTCTAACACACTGGTAACGCCATGTGACCATTATAATTTCCATTTGGCCGTGAGAGGTTATCGTTTTACGTTGGAATTAAATGTGACTGATTTCTCTCACAAATAAGAAGGGGCACTCTACAATCTAATGCGTGGATTGAAAATGAAGAGAGGGGACAGATAAAAATAGAATAATTAGAGATGCAAACGGAATCGTTTTATCAGGACCGTAGGAAACAGGCGGTTTACATTGAGATATTTTTAAAACCAGAAGACAGTTGAACAAATATTAGCATACGACTTATTTCTCATTTTATGATATCCTGTTAAAGAAAATGGTGATACACTGAATACACTTGTTTTATTACAACATATTGTCGCTTTTGGACTTTGTATTGTTGCCATAGATTATTCCTTATGATAATGAAAATGATTATGCTTATATTCATTAATTGTTCCCTCAATATCAACGAATGTAATTTTTTTAGCTATCTTCAAGTGATTTTTTAGTGGTACTTATTTCAAATACCTACTAGGTAGGTTTTAATTTATTATTCTGTACGTGTACTACCCGAACTGATATAGTGAATTAGTTTATTACTACTGAATTATTTCTGTGTAAATTAATCATGAAGGGATAAACGAAAGTAAAGTTGATTTTTTTATTGTTCATTGCATTAAGCTATCAGTATAGTACAATCTTATTTCTCAATTAATAAAATAAACTGTTCACATTACACATCTGTATTTCTAACATTAACTTCTTTCATTGCGATCTTTAACATGAGTTGTTTATACAACATTTTGCTGTGGTAAAGTGACTAGTAATAGCCTGAACGCATTTCTAATTTGTTTATTTAAAACTGCACGCTTCTCGAAGGCGAAGACATACAGTAATTGCACGTTTTCCACATTATGATATCCTGTTAGCGAAAAAAATGATACACTGAATTTATATGTATTTGGTCTCATTCTAACACATTGACGGTAAAACGTACGTTCCATCGTAATGTTCCCAACACTGTATGGTATCATCCGGAGTTGCCGCGAGTGATACGATGCGTTGTCCATAATGCTTGGTGTAAATGGTGCGAGAAATCACGAACGAGAAGGACTCGAATAAGACTTGCACGCGAGCTCGAATCGTATATAAGATTCACGCTCGCGCTTGAATTTCACCAATCACCAACCACACTGAATCAAGCGTTATATTATTTAAAAAATACGGTCAAAAGTGTTTAATTTATTTCGTTAATTCGCTTATTGAGAAAAGTCCATTAAAATATAGAATTATCAAAGGAAGTGGTTGCCTTTCACCAATTGTCATGAAAAATGATGATTTTGAATCGAGACGAGATTTGGCATTAGAAACGGGTCAAATATCACCAATTCAAGCTGACAAAATAAAACATGATTTTGTTAATAATGAAAATGTAAAACAAAATTTATATCAGTATTTTGAAGAAGGCGCTCTTAAAAGGTTAGATCATTTATATTTTCCTATGATAAAAAAGTTTGGTGCATATTCTGATAATTTAAAGCTCTTCTTTAAAAAAATTTTACTCTTTCACATGGAAATGCTACTCTAGAGAGAGGATTTTCCATCAATAAAAACTGCTTGATAGAAAACTTGCAGGAAAAAGCTTTAATTGCACAGAGTTGTTTTTGATGCGATTAATGCTGCGGGAGGTGTTGAAAGCATGGAAATTGATAAAAAGTGCATTCGCAGTCTCTCATTGCTCATTGGAAAGAGCATCTTAAACGAAGAAGATCAGAAGATGAAGCAAATGAACAATCAAAACGTCAAATAATACAGGACAATTTACAAATCAAGAAGCTTACTAAAAAGAAAAAAAAGATCCTAAAAAATGCTGAAGTTCAAGCAACAATACTAAGCGAAAAGATTACTGCCTTAAAAAGCAAGTAACCATTGATGGAGAAACTGTAATTATTATTTTTATTTAATGTTTTTTTCAGAATGTTTATTTTTTTTATTCTGTATTTTTTACAGAATTTTGTTAATGTGTTGATAATAATAGGTATATATTTCATTTTCATTCTTGTAATAATTTTTTATAGAATTGAATTTTATTTTAAAAGGTATGTAAGTTTGTATTATTATTTGTACCCTACCTTATTTTGTCCGATTTTTAATTAAATAAATTACATTTTTACATGTACAATACACCCTACAAGTAAAATATTTCGAAACTTCCCTACCTAATTTTAAACTTGCAGTTTGCAGGTGTACATAATAACGTCGATTTTGTTGCTTAGGTACTTATTTTACATTATTTTTTTATTTTTCAAAGTTTCGAATATATTAATATTGTTTTAGCTTGAAAATAGGTAAAATTTTCTTCGAAACTAATCAAAGGAAGTTATTAACAATGTCTTTTAAGCTGTCTTTATTTCATAATTTTTTTCAGAATTATTTTAGTTGCCTTTCGTTAATAAATAGTTATTAACAGTTTCGGATACATATGGTTTAGTTAACAAAAAAAAATTTACTATTTTTTACCTACGTTGAAAAATCTCAATAAAATGTCAGGGGATTTTTTTTTAAATTTGACCTGGAGAAGTCAGGAAATTTTGCGTTTAAGGGTTGTTAGACACCCTGATGCTTTTTGGTTCAGACTCCTTTCGAGACCCGAGACCAAATTATGCAGAGCAGCTTCTCCTGATTTCCCTGCTTGTTAAACCCATTGTAGTCTGTGTAGAGGGATGCTCTTAGCACTCCTTCTTGCAGATGCATTTGTATCGCTTTTTCCATGGTTTTCACCATGCATTATGTCAGACTGATTGGTCTGTAGTATTTGGCCTGGGTGTACGTTTCTTTCCTTGGTTTGGGAATATACACCACCTTTGACTCTCCATGCAATTGGTATATAAATGAGTGAAGTCAGCTGAGTCTACCAGAGAAAAACAATTATCGAAAAGAAACCAAATTTTGTATTTTGGTACAAGAATTTATTATTAGCAGAGCGCTTTCGGTTCAATGATAAACCATCATCAGTGCCCCTTTAAAAGTAAGATCAATTTTCTTACTTTTACAGGGGACACTGATGATGGTTTATCATTGAACCGAAAGCGCTCTGCTAATAATAAATTCTTGTACCAAAATACAAAATTTGGTTTCTTTTCGACAATTGGTATATGCCCTAAAACATGGCTACTACGTTTGATGGATCATTAAATGCTTTTTTCAACGAGACCAAGTTTGTTAAAATCTGTTCAGTAGTTACGAGCTACAGCTGTTTATTAAAAAAACATTTAATCACCCCCATCACTTTATTCTAATAAATACGTTTGGTATAATTACTGGGTGAATTTCAATGGTCCATGGTCTTCTTTTGAACACTTAAGTAATAACATCCATGTTTTTGTTAATTTCAAGAAACTGTTAGTTATCTTGGAAAGTTTTTGTTGTGCGCTGTAGAGATATGAAGAAATAAAAATTGTATTTGATTATTTAATTTTCGATAGTGTGTTGTTGGGATCTCCTAAGTATATCACTTATTTTTCTGTGTATTGCTCATTTACTTACTAATCCATGGGTAATTAAGATAAGATAATATTTATCCATTAGGTATCTTGAGCGACTTACTCATTCCCTTTGTTTGATAAAAAAAATATATATTTTCTTCGTTTACCAGCTGTTTTGTTCGGTTTTTGTTTATATACTGCCTAAGTTTCTTATTTTTCCATCAATTTTGAGGGAGAGAAAAGTATATAAACTGAAAAAAAATAACAATTGTACATCAGTAATAATGGAAAATATGTGCCATATTTTATGTTTTTTAGAAGCTAGCGAGAAAACGGCGGAATGTTCGTCCTACCGGGAGGTATTCTTTATAATATATTATAATGTTTACCGCCAATAATAATCTATAATACAATAATTATAACTAGTAGTAAAACTTTGTGGGATTTACTATGTATTACCAAAAAACAAATTAGCTAAAATATTATTTCGCCATGCCACCAACTACACTGTCTGGAATTTTTTTATTCATTATAAAGATAAAGTTATTTTTTACCTTCAAATTCCTTTATGGTAATGTATAATTATTCACAAATGCTATTCATTTTCATTATCCAGCGTACATCACCTGCTACATTATTTCAATAACTGCTATTAAAATATGTCTTATGGTGGTAGACTACACAAAAGTATTATAAATGTAGTATAGCAATTTTATTTCTTTATCATTATGTTAGTTATTAATTTGTATTCGGTCAAATGACTTTTGTTTTTATTTGCCACATTTTCGAAAACCATGAAGTATTTTTTATATTCTCTTACTAATTTATTTTTATTTGTACTGGGTGGCCAGATAAGAATCCAAACTCTTCGTCGTAGAGACTTGCGGTAAAATAATATATCGTCGCCGTTACTTCAATATGTCGTATGTCAAAAAAGTTAATTTTTCAGGATTTAAAAAAAAGTGTTTTATTTATAACGTCAATATTTTTTCTAAATGATATTTACGTGATAGTAATTAATTTTTTACACATTTTAAAGTCATCTTTGAATATTTTGGTAATTAGTTAGCAGGCATATATATATATTATATATGTGTGTGTGTGTGTGTATATATATAATGATGTTATAATTATTATAGTAATAATTAGAATTCTTATTGGGTTCGCCAAATTACACATATATTTTAATAATGATTCCTTATATTTAGTATGCTATTTATAAACATGTAGTTTATTTAATTCTTATGTTTTCTTACCTCGGCTGCTCTTATTCGCTTACGACTCTTAAAATCAGCAGGGTTCTGGGCATATTATTATAATAAAATCAACCTTACTTATTAATGTCATATATTTATGTGACTGATAAAAATTTTTTGAAAACTTTTAAAAAACAAAAAAAAATGATTCATATATAAACTATTTGTTACGTCTTATTACACAGTTAGACTGATGAAACTACTTATTAATAAAATAAATGATTAACCTTTTGTTCTACCAATTCTTACGTTATACATAAATAATGAGTTATTTTATATATATCTAAATTTCCACTTTGAATATGACTTTCTTTATATTACAAAAAAATTATACCTTTCTTTTTAAAACGACTTTTTCTGGCTCATTTGCATAACTTGTGAGCGTTGAAATTCTTAGAAATTTACAAGCACCCGCATTTCTAAATTTGCTTCTACTTTAAACAAGAAAACCTTTTAAAATGTTTCTTTCTAACTAGGAGGATTATGAAATTATTTTAAATGCTAATTTTTAGTTTTATTCGGGACGTGAAATTGGAAACACATTTGATATTTTAATCGACTCAAAATTTACGTTTTAAATATTATTTTACCGTATGGTAATAATTGTGTATTGATATAAACTGGAATTAGTTGTGGTCTGTTACTAGTGGAAATTTTTATATATATTTTTGGTGAAGTTCGACATGAAAGAAATTATACATTTATCTACACTTTACAATGGTAAGTTTTAATATTACTTTTCTCTGGTATATTATATTCATGTAAAGATAAAAGAACTTTACTACCAGGTATATGAGCTCTTAAATTTTCTTATATCATTCGAAATTATTATTTTAAAATTATTATTCATACGTTCTTATTTGAAAGTTATTATTTATTTGGTACCAAATATATTTAATTAACACACAACCGACCTTTTGTTCCTTTTTCTTGAAATGATGCCACACCGGGGGGACGCTTCCAATAGATTTTCCCGCCTTCGATGGATGAATATCTTGCTCGTAATTATCTGGGTGATAATTGTTTCCTCTGCTATTCGTAGTCTCACAAAACTTTGTTACACTTGATTTATTTATAACTGATTAAATTTATATGGATTTATATATCTTTGCCTTGATTAATTATAAAATTTGTTACATTGAAAAAAAATTGGATAACTTTATATTCGTGTTACTTATATGATCACTGACGCTCAACTCCCAATTTCCCGCATTTTACATCGAACAAAACCCTTTTTATGGTTTGTCACCGGAAGTGGATTTTGTTCTCGAAAGTTCGATTGAAAAATTCACCTGTCACTTTGTTTATTCTTGTTTTTTTTATTGTTTTCTAACTTAAACTTATTGCAAACTATTGTTTTTTATTCATAATACACTTATTGTCATTGACTTATTCACTCACACCTTATTATTATTGTCTTTTTCCATATTACTGTTTATTTGCGATGTTTTGATTGGTCAATGCAATTTCATTAATTTTACGTTTTCTACAACCTACATATTTACCTATTATACATGTATACAATTTATTTCTCATTATTTCATTATGTTTGATGTTATTACATCTATACACATAAACTATGTCGGTAATCATTTATTTCATTATTGTATTTTATATTCAAAATTATTTATGTTGGTATAATTTGTCTCAACTGTTTCATTTGGTATAAATTTGACCTTGCCTATATTACAGATTCCTACTTATTATAATATTTCCTATATCTACTTTTATGATTAATTATTAACTAAATATCTTATTCTATATATTTTATTACTTCTAAATGTCTTTTTATTGTTTAATCATTATAGTTTTTGTTGATTTTGTTAGGAGGTTCTATTTATTTTTAAAATATAAACAGATGCTCTGGCTGTCTAAGATTCCATGCAGCGTTATATTATTTCTTGATCTGCGTTTACTTGTGAGGTTCTGTCTAAGGTTGTTTTTATTAAGTTGAAGAATTAATTTTACAACTGTTTTTCTGATGGTTGTTTATGATTTCTTTTTATATTTATTTACTTTCTTTTTGATTATACCCATTGATCGTACTTGGTTATATTGTTATACAAGGTATTTTATTATTTTGATACATTATCTTTAAAAAATTATTTTTATTGACAAATTTTAATTTTATATCCTTTATCAGGATTCTATATAAGTTATGTATATGTTCTATTTACAACAATATATATATATATATATATACTTTCACATTAGACATTTTGTTATTAATGTTTGGTTACAAATACTGATATAAGATTTCTATTCTAGAATTGTGAAAGGGATAAAAAATTCTAGGTATGCCATAAGATAGTTTTATTGAACAATAAACTAATTTAACATTAACATCAGTCTTCGAAAATACATCACAAAAAAACACAGAATACTTTTTCTGCGATAAAACTAATAACAATTAAACTTGAAAGTAAAGAATTTTTTATGAATTATTAAAAACAGTTCAGGAATAAATATTTATGAAACTAACTGTCTCAACCCTTACTTTGTGTAGTCTACTCATACACTAATTTATGAAACTATTTATGGACTAAATTTTCATGCAATCCCGTGGGATAAACTCTTTTAATTCTTGTAAATGACTGAATTTGGAGACTTCAATCGGGCAAGGCCCATCATAAAGAGGAGATCTAGCTTTATTATTTACTGTAGGTAACCGCTTTGGACGATTAGGTAAGTCTTTCCATGAATCAGAAAATTTTAATTTAAATCCAATAGTGCCTTCTGTTGTATATTGTAGCAGCATCCATTATTCCAAGTGACATTTTTTTTGGTTTATGTATTTGTATTTCAAGATTTAGAAATTTTGTTGCTATAGTTGCAAATACTCTCAAGACCACCTTCACCATCGTGCCATATGTAACAAGTTCTTATTCTTCATATTATAATAAGTCAAATTGTGGATTTTTGGTTTCGACTTAAATAATTGGCTGCTGCATTCAATCTAAGTGCAAGTAACACAGCTGTATAAGATTTGATTAGATGTTAACGGAGTTACAATGCACTGGAACCTAAGGTTTATTGTGTATTCTCATTAGGTGCTTCCTAAGGCGGCAGTGTCCTGTAAGAAAGCCCGTGAGGAGATGTAGCTTATTTTTACTGAGGTTCAAATATTTTTTGGATCTAGCAGTGTCAAAGTTCCGCTGGAACTTTTTGGAATGTTCCAGCCGGGGAAGGAACCGCTAGAGTGCTTCTCTTTCGGTTTCCTCTTTCTTCCGAAACTTTTACAGGAGCATTTTCCTACACCACAGAAATGCTTCGGGCCAATACAGGACGTTTGTGCTTCTTTGCTAGCAAGTGTATTGGCCTCTTCATTTCCCGAGTGGCCAGGAACCCAGACTAAAGAGACCCTGTTCTTGCCTAATTCATCAAGTTTTCTTCGGCACTCCTATCCCAACTTTGAGTCAATGACATGAGAGGTCAATGCTTTAATAGCTGCTTGACTATCAGAAAGGATCGATATGTCACATTTCTGATAGTTTCTTTCTAGGATTATTTCCACGCATCTTTCGATCGCAAATACTTCTGTCTGCAAGACGCTCGGGAAGGAGCCTAACGATAATGAGTATCTGGTGCCAGGCCCAAATACTCCAGCGCCTGCTCCAGTCGTGGTTTTTGAACCATCTGTATACCATATAATGGTGTTTTCTTTGAAAGTTTGGGTGGTGTATTCCATTTCTCAGTCTCTCCTCTTATTTAGCATATTAGTGAAATTCTTTTCGATATTTACTTTCTTGATCATTTCGTCACTGGGAAGATTCGCTGATGAGATGTATTTTGTTACAGAGGACCAGGCTCCCTGATTTTTAATACTCTCATTGCCTGAACCTTCCTTAGATATTCTAAGAATTGCCTCTTGGGCAGATCTTTCTATCACCAGATGTAGAGGTGTGAGATCTGTAATGATCTCAAGTGCCCTATTTGAACACGTTCTCATAGCTACAGTGATGCACACACAGGCAAGCCTTTGAACTTTGTTGAGGGTCTTCATCGTGCTGTACTG
This sequence comes from Galeruca laticollis, assembly GCA_963921935.1. Taxonomy (NCBI): domain Eukaryota; kingdom Metazoa; phylum Arthropoda; class Insecta; order Coleoptera; family Chrysomelidae; genus Galeruca; species Galeruca laticollis. The sequence goes on from OY998181.1 coordinate 108,924,658, forward strand.
ACTTGCTTTTGTATTCCAAACTATTGCCCCTATTGCCATGGCGTACATCCATCGCAGTATTTTTGGGTTACAGCCCCGCCTATTACCAGCTAGATTTCTGCACGCCATCAAAGCTCGTATTGCTTTACTAGCAGTTATGTCAACATGCTTATTCCACAGAAGGTTACTGTCTAAGGTTATCCCTAGATATTTAACTTCTGATTTCAATTCTATGATTTCCCCGCTTAAGGATATGGGTTTCATGGCTGGAAGTGTTCTTTTCCGGGTAAATGTAATTACTATGATCTTGTTTTGGTTAATGTTTAGCCCCACTGACAAGCACCATTGCTCAATGATGCTGAGGCCCTTTTGTAATAAATCACAACAAGGTGCTCTCGAACTTGCCTCTGACTATTAGAACTATGTTATCAGCATAGCCCATACATTCGAAGCCAAGCTCCGTTAGCCTGTAGAGCAACGCATCTACTACGAGGCTCCATAGAAGGGGAGATATCACTCCCCCTTGAGGTGTCCCCCGAGTGGCTTTAACTGAGGTGGTTTGGTTCCCCACGTGTGTCTCAGCTATCCTCGACGTCAACAACTCATACATCCATTTTACAATGGTTTCATTTAGTCCTCGCCTTTCAGTGCTTCTTTGACAGACACATAAGTTGTGTTGTCAAAGGCCCCAGATATATCCAGGAATGCGCACATTGCGATTTCTTTGTTCAGAGTTTTCTGGATGACTTCGGTCAGCTGATACAGAGCCGTCTCAGTTGATCGACCCGCTCTGTAACCATGCTGACATTTATGAAGTGGTGTATTCTCCAGGTTCTCTGTTTTTATGTAGTTATCCACTACTTTCTTCATCGTTTTGAGTAGAAACGATGTTAGACAGATGGGTCTAAAAGATCGGAGATCAGTCCCATTTTTTTTCCATATTTTTGGTATGAAGGTTACCCTTGCCCTTCTCCATTCTTTAGGTATTAGACCCACTGCTAGACTGCTTCTTGTAATCTTCAGCAGGTGAGGAAGAATCTCCTCTATCCCTTGCTGCAGGAGTTATGGAAATATTCCATCCACTCCTGGCGATTTATATGGTTGAAAGGTACTTATTGCCCATTCCAACCGTTATATGGTAAATATTAGCATTGTCCCAATCTTCCTTGCGGGATTTTTTGGTGCAATTCATTACTATTTCAGTGCTTGTTGCTGGTTCACTACCTGGAAAGTGGGTTCTAAGAAGAATCGATCGTTTCTCTTCACCTTCCGTGTATGATCCGTCTGGCTTTTTCAGCGACATTGTGGGGTTAGTTCCCCCATTTGTCATGACCTTTTATAGTCTGGCAGATGTGTGAGTGGAAGTGATCTTTTCGCAAAAGGCTTGAAAATTAAGCCAACCCTGCCAAATACCGTCACGTTTGGCTCTATTAAAGAGCCGACGGACCTCTTTTCTAAGGTATGACAGGTTCCCATTCCACCAAGAAGCATCCTTTTCTGAACGAGCTTTTGACAGTGGGCAACTGGAATGAAAAGCTTCCATTATTGCCTCTCTGATCTGTTCGACTCTTTGTTCCAGGTCATAGTGCGGGTGATTTACCCCATTCACTTCGACGTGTTCCAAATTGTCCTTCAGATTGGTCTTGTAAAGATTCTAGGATTTCGGATTGTAGTAATCGAGGTAGTATCTCCTTCTATCCTAAATTCGATGATCCTGTGGTCGGAAAGTGATGGCTCGCTCATCACCCTCCAATCTTTTACATTTTTCCTAGCACTAACAATAACAATTGTTACGCCCAAGACCTCTTCTCTTGCTCTCGTGACAAAAGTGGGGGTTGTCCACACGTTTAAGGTCTCAAGGTTATTTGCCAAGAGATATTCTAATAAACACTCACCTTTTGCGTTGTTGTTAGTGCTTCCCCACACGGTATTGTGTGCGTTGGCATCACAACCAATTATAATTGGCAGCCGTCTGCTATTGCAGTGTCTCACTAGCTCCTTGTACCTCTTCTAGCGGTGTCATCGGCCTGGTCGATACCCCCAATGTTGAGGTGAACCATGATTGGAACAAGGTCCCGTGACACGTATTCTGAAACACAAATATATTTTATGTTATTTCTTATGATTACACAGGCACGCGGAGATACTTGCCTTTGATCATAAATCAATTTAGAATCCTTGCATGCCAAACCTTTGATTTGGTCTTCTTTGATGATCCACTGTATAAGATAATATCGTTTCATAATTTTGGTCCCATTTTCTTCTCATTACGTAATTCTTCTTTTCTATTAACGTATGAGTGGTAAATTTCTTCCGTCACAGTCCCATTCTTAAATACTGAGCATTGATCTTTTTTGGGGCACCATATTTCTAAATTTAGTTTTTTAAAAAAATTTGTAAATGTTGTCCATGAAGCTCCTTTTTTATTTTCTTCTTTGCATTTTTATTCATATACCCTGTGTACATGCCTATAACTATCCCATATTGGTTCCAAATATAGCTTTGTTGTTGACGCCCTACAATAATGTGACTATACCTTCGGCAGGTTTCTCAAAAAAATGTATACAGATTTGGTAACAGTGTTTTCTCCTTGAACAACGTCTTCAGGTCCCATAGTCGTATCATCAGATGTTTCCTCCATAACCCAATTTCCAACTGTTTTTCGCCAATACTAATTGTAGCCAAAAACATTTTCTTGCATACAACTTTTTTGTTTTTGTTTCTTCAGTTACTATTAAGTAATATCTGAAGCTGACGTTTTTCCTGCATGTATCTGTAGTATTTTTTCGTCTATGTGTAGGAACAATTGGTAATACAGTATCCGCCAAAATAAACAGTACCGAAAATAAAAATTAATTTTTAATTTCTGTAATGTAAGTGTTCAAAATGTTCACCATTTCGACGCAAACAAGCTTCATATCGATTTTGTAAGTCAATAAACATATTTATAAAAAGTGGTTGATGTAACTGCCGAAAAATATTTTGTATTCTTTCCCCCTGACGGAGTAAGTCTAAGGTGCGCACAGCTGTATGGCTCGTTGCACCATCTTGTTGGAACCATTGTGTGCGAAACTGTAGATTTCGTGCACGGCAAAAGTTATTTAGATCTCTCACAAAAGGTATAATAATTTTCTCTCTATAACGCTCTTGGTTGACAGTAAGTGGATTCTGATTATCATCTTCAACGAAATAAGGACCAATTATTCCATGACCAGATACCGCGCACCAAACGGTAACTCGAAGACTGTGGAGAGGTTTCTCTACAATGGCATCAGGACGTTCAAATCCAAGGAATTTGGTTGTTTGTCGATTAATATAGCCGCTAAGATGAACGTGACTCTCGTCTGAAAACCATATGTTGTTAAAAAATTCGGGATCTTCGTAAATTAAACTCAACATGCGACCACAGTAAATTTCTCTTGCACGTTTGTCCGCAGCATTTAGTCGTTGTCCAACTTGAATACGATATGGATAACCACCAATTGATTTGAACATGCGACGTAAAGACGTTTCACTAATGTTGAGTTTACATGCAGTTCTTACAAGACTTCTTTGAGGTGATTGCACAACTTTGTTAAAAACACGTCCTTCATTTTCGTTAGTGCATACTGTTTTTCGACGACCTGAAGAACCTGTACGTTGACACAATACACTACTAGTAGCTGCTTTATTAAATTTTTGTTGATATTTTATTGACACCTGTTCTAAGCTTGGACCATCATTACGACCTTTTCCGTATGAACGAAAATAATGCTCTACCAAAAAAACTTTTTCTTCCGTTGTTAGAACCATTTTTAAATCAAATTTAACTGCAGTGTACTATTAATACATCACCTAATGACAATTAAGTCAAATGTGACAAATCCATATTACATAAACAACTCCACAGCACTCTCTGTTTCGGTACTGTTTATTTTGGCGGATACCGTACTTGTCCTCGGATAAATTGTTTTTTTGCGTCCCACGTTGACAAATTCCAGAAAGAATTAAACACTTGTTTTCTCTTATTGTCTGTTAGTTCATATTTTTTACTGTGTGACGAGTACATTTTAATCCCATAGATCGTTCTTGCCCAGATGACGTTTGTTAATATTTTTTTCAAATCCTGTGTAAGCTTTGCCGTGCAGTCTTAAATCAGCATTTCTTGCCCTTTTCCACAACTTAGAATTGCTTTGTCCTTTACTTTTTCTTTTCCTGCCTTGACGGCCATCTATCTCAGGTTGATTTGCACCAGGTTCCTGTACATTTTCTTGGGCTGATGTACTACTAGCGCGTTCTGATGGTTTGTACACAGATCCTGAATCATCCAGCCATTCTTCATTTATAGATCCGTCAGAATTTATTTCTTGGGCATCGTCTCGTGTTTCAACACTAGCAGAAAGGGGTTCCTGTCTTTGTATTAAAGAAGTATCATTTTACAAAGCAGCAACGTTTATATTTCTTAATTTGTTCTTTTGAATTTCTTCTTTTTCTGTAATTGTAGTTCTATTTTCATCTACTGATTCTATAACAGTATTATCTATGTTTTTTTTTTCTAAAATTGACTGGACTTCATTATTTATGCTATTTAGACTATCTGTTAATTGAACGCCTGTATTTACTTCAGATATAGACAGACGGCTACTGTACTCTGGCTGGTTCTTCTTCGAAAATGAATAGACTGAAAATATAAAGTAATTTAGGTGTTACGTTTAGTTTAAGACTTTGGAATTATGTACTTATTTTTGTTGTTTTTGCTAAAAGCAGATACTTCTTTTGATTATTGAGAAAACTTTTATATTATGTTGTTATCCGTTTCTGAATAAAAAAGAAAAAAATTGATTTTAATTTTAAAAATCAATCGATTTTAATCGTGATTTTAATCAGCCCAACCCTGGTTTAAATTGAACATTAGTTCAAATAAATAAGTTTTAAACAAATTAAATTGTTTTATTTCATTGTTCAAAATTAATATTGGTGATACATCCGCCAGTAGACAGTTATAGAACTTACAGACACAGCATTCCAAATTTCCAATGTTTTATTTATTTGAAAATGGCAAAACATAATATTTCACGGTGGTTGTACCAGCAAACGAATAATCAGAGAACAACCAGAATGAACATCTATTCATGCATAATTGTTTTGTTTTTCATTGACGTGTATTAGAATTTATGTTCTATCAGATATACGAATTTATTGGATTTATTTTTAATTGATACAACTTCCATTTCTCTATCACTACCTCTAGTTAAAAAACAGGGTTTTAATTAGTATAAATATTTGTTAATTATAAAAATTGCATCATTTATGAATATTTTTAGCGACATTGATAAAATTGTTTGAAAATAATTAATAGCTAAATTATGTATTATGTTATGTTTTCTTTACTTGCTTTAATATACTTTACGACCTCCTAATACATACCCCGTTTTATTTTTCAGATTCTACAATCATCAATCATCATTTATTCATGGAGGTTTAGATCCTCCCAATCGCGAGAGCAGCCCTGTTATCGGCCAAAAACAAATTCACCAGAAGATTCAACAACTTAACTTCCGAGATTGTCATGCCAAGATTACCCAGGTTGATTCTCAGGTTAGTAAAAATAGTTTTCTAATAAATTAAGCGGACAAATTTTAAAGTCCCCACGTTGATATCTAATTTAATAGATTTAATTATTATACTTGGAACATAAATCTTATATAATAACGTATTTTGTAAGTTGTGAAATAAGTGATTAATTGAATATGTAACAGTTTCTTATGATTGTTTAATAGAGTAGCATTTCTGTAATATATGACGGCACATGATAAGATGGCCTTAAAAAAGAGACGCCATGCTTTTCCATTATAAGTTTTCATTAAATTTGTTTTCTCTAACAAAAGTCCGTGTATTTAACTACTGCCTGAAGATAATCTATTCCACTAGTGCAGCGACCCCAACATTTTCATCTGTGGACCCACCTTCATTCTCCATGATAATTATTATCAACCTGTAAATGTTCTACTGAGAAATCCACCTCTAAATACTCAATATTTGGTCCAAAAAACTCTTTTATTTCAGAAACTAACTTAAAATTAATGAGACTTGTGGAGCTGATGTTCACTATTCTGGACTGAATGCTGACAACTTCAACTATTTATGTCTTCATTTTTTAAATACACCAAAGTGGAGAATGCCTATGTTTGAAAGAACTGGATACTCTCTCCTTGCTCTTTATCTAAAATGGGATTAAGCTTTGAGTCTTTGATTGTAGTTTCGTAGCTGAAACACATGAAAGTTCTATCGAGGAGTCTTCTTCACATGTTGACAGTTTTACTTTATTGAGCGAATTATTATCAAATGAATTTCTTATCCAGAGCAGCTCATCTTGAATTTTTTGAAAGTACTTTCTAAAACAAGAACCATTTCTTAATGTAACATATTGAGTAAATTGGGCTTATGTAAATATCAGCTGGTAAAAATGGAATTATTCAGGATAAATATACACTAATTACCTGAAACTGGTATCCAGTGCTCGAACGCTCCTTTATGGCAGCTGCAATTTCGTCGCTAACCTTGACTCCACGCTTTTTAGAAAAGGTTTTGTAATTGTGTAGTTAGAAGTGAAAATGAAGCATATGGCATCAGATACGTTCAATTTTCTTTACATTTCAGCATAGAAAACACTTCAAAAGTTTTAATCTGTACCTGCAACTCAACAAAATTGCTCCCGCGACTTATACTTTGGGAACAGCTGCTATAGTGCATCTTTTTTTAATATTTGGCATTGTTTTCTCAATTTTGTCAACAGTAAACGTATTTACATATTTTTTGAGATGTAAAAGATAAATCCCATGAATATGGGATAATAGAACAGATGTGCTTGGAATCTGTTGAAGGGTAGTGTAAGTTTCAAAGATTATCTTTTAATATTTCGTACATTGTTTATCTCCTTCTGGGAACTTATTGTGAATCTGATACATATTGAAGCATGTTATAGATAGAATTGTAACTGTACATTGGATATCCATTCTTTTATAAAAAAAAGTTGTTAGGGCTGCCAGGTAATATTCACCCCAATAGAAGCAGTGTATCAAAACGAGTTATTTTTTTATCTATATATTTGTATTATTTTTCTATTAACTTTAAATGCATATGTATGAAGTATATTGTAGTATGTACAATTTTAAATTTTGTAGTAAGAATATTAGTCTCTAAAAACTAAAAATAATCGAAAATATCGATAAAAAAATAATCTCAATTCAGCCTCACGCTCATACAAACGATTTTAGATATATTAAAGTAGTTTGTGCCACAATATACTACAAACGATTTTAGATGTATTAAAGTAGTTTTCGATTTTATCCCATGATGTGTAATGGTTTAATGTGACGATTTTATTTTTCGGGCATTACAATTTCTACTACAAAAATAAAAAAATTACTACAATTACCTACATCGTTTGTAGTAAGTGTTAGCCTAAAATGAGTTTATTTTTCTACGGGGTTATTTCGTTATTTTGAGTTTTCAGGGACTAATTTTTACAAAATTTAAAATTGTGGTACGAATGATTTTACGTTTCCGCCCAACCTATCTATATGCGAGAAAATATTGGTTTACCCCAAAAAAAGTTGGAATTTGGGGAAAAAAATTGTTATTTTTACGTTTTTCAGCAAGAAAACACGAAAAAACAGTTTTTAGGGAAAAAAATCCTGTGTGTATGTCGTCAGCCACTTTTCGTAACATGTACTTTTCGTAACAGCTTCCGGAGTGCAACAATTTTATAATTGAATATTGTATTTCTCACAGATGAACCCTATTGATTTTCAACTCACCAGAGCCAATACAACGGGTGTTATGATACTTGAAGTACGGGATTTTTGTAATTTTTGGAAAAATTTCAGTTTGTTAGCACGATACAGCCTCCGGAGTGCAACAAGTCACCAATTTTATGAATAAATATTGTTCAGGACATCTCACAGATGAACCCTTTTGATTTTCAACCACTAGAACCGGTACAACGGGTGCTATGGTTGAAGTACGTCATTTTTGGAGAAATTTCAGTTTGTTAACACGATACAGCCTCCTGAGTGAATACAAGTGACCAATTTTATGATTGAATATTGTTCAGACCGTCTTATATATGAACCTTAGTACAACGGGTGCTATGGTACCTGAAGTACCGCATTTTTGGAAAAATTTCGGGTTGTTAGCACTAAACAGCCTCCGGAGTGTATACAAGTGACCAATTTTATGATTGTATATTGTTCAAGGCATTTCACAGATGAACCCTATCGATATTCAGCTCACTAGAGCCAGTACAACAGGTACTATGGTACTGACAGTACCAAATTTTTGTCAATTTTGGAGAATTTTCGGTTTGTTAGCACGATACCGCCTCCAGAGTGAATATTGTTTAGAGCGTTTTATACGAGGATGTATTTATATCTAGTGAACAATAACTGGAGATTAATATTCGACATTACCGACCACTCTACGGGAAAAAATTAAAGAGAAAAGACGCGGACAGCTATCCAAAGGTGTTTTGTTTTTGCAGGACAACGCCCCTGCACGCAAATCTCATGTTGCCATGCAAAAAATTCGTGATTTAGGGTTTGGATTATTAGAACACCCCCCTTATTCATCAGATTTGGCTCCGTCCGACTATCATCTCTTTCCTCAAATGAAAAAAAGTTTAAAAGGTCGTAAATTTTCTTCCAACGAGGAGGTAATAAAAGCAGTGGAGGTCTGGTTTGCAGAGCAAGAAGAAACATTTTTTTTAAAGGTGTAGAGACGTTCCAGGTTCGCTGTAATACATGTATCCAATTAAGCGGAGAATATGTTGAGTAATAAAATATTTTGACATTGAAATTTTTTTTGGTTCTATAGAAGGCTAAGATTTTTCCAATATATCATCGTTTATACAATAGATTGAGTAACAGTCTAAAATTAAAATTGACAGAAAGCTGAGATAAAAGTTTCTCGAACTATATCACATATTTAAATCGTTATGACCACTCAATATGGCGACCAATAAGATCTTTCCAGAAACCCATACCATCAACTTCTCCGGTACGTATTGAAACACCAAACATAGGACCATGTTCTAAAGATAACCAACAAAAAGCGGACCTTTTCGCCGAATACCTAGCCACTGTTTTTACTCATGTGGATAATATTCCCGATCAACAAATTTTAAATGACCTATAAAATGGCAATCCAGGTAAGATACCAGCAATAGAAATACCACTATTCACTCCTAAGGAAATTAAGGATAATATACCACTGCTCAATAACAGAAAATCACATGGAATAGATCAGATAACTTCTAAAATGCTTAAAAAGCTACCAAAAAAAGGAGTAGTTATGCTAACATATATCTTTAATGTCATAATAAGACTTCACCACTGGCCTAAAGAACTGAAAAAGTCTGAAATTATTCTCATTCCATAGCCTGGAAAAAAATTCACCAACGTTACTTCATACAGACCAATAAGCCTACTGTCAACGATATACAAATTATTGGAAATGTTGATACTTCTACACACCAAAAATGAACTTCTTCATATAATACCAGAGCACCAGTTTGGATTTCGCCCGGAGCACTCTACTATCCAGCAATGCCATTGCCTAGTACACGCCATTAACGAAGCGATAGATACAAAAAATATTGCTCAGCAGTTTTTCTAGATGTAAGCCTGGCCTTTGACAGAGTCGGACATGATGGACTTATTTACAAAATCAAACAATGCCTTTCTACACCGTACTACACACTAATAAAATCCCACTTAACAGACAGATATTTCAGAACTAGAGTAAACGGAGAAAACTCTGAGCTACAAATCATTAAATCTGGAATCCCACAAGGTGGCGTTCTAGGACCAATTCTCTATTTAGTGTATACTTCTGATCTTCCAAATACTGGCTACACTATAGTTGGAACTTTTGCAGACGATACAGCTCTTACGACTGTCCATGAAGACCCCGTAGTAGCAAGCTCAAACCTACAAGAACATCTGTTTAAATTGGAAAGCTGGCTTCAAAAATGGTAGTTTAAAATAAACACCACTAAATCCCAACATATAACCTTTCCTTAAAAAAAGAACTGTCCCCACTAGTGTACATCAACAATATTGAAGTTCCTAGATCAACAAGTTGCAAGTACCTAACTAATTTTGAGGGAACATATAATTAAGAAACGGAAGCAGATTGAATCGAAAATGAGAGAACTATATTGGTTACTAGGGCGAAAATAAAAAAGGTCACTTAAAAACAAAATCCTTATATACAAAACAATAAATTATCGTGCCCATTTGGACGTATGGTATAGAACTGTGGGGATGTGCCAGTAAGTCCAGCATCGCCATCATACAAAGAGCTCAGTCAAAAATTCTTCGAACAATGACTGATGCTCCGTGGTACATCACAAACAAAATGCTCCATCAAGGCTTTCGTGTACCAACCATTCAAGAAACATTCCAAGAAAGAAGAAGAAAACATCATACGAAGTTAGAAAATATCATGACAACCCCCCTCTGCAACCACTTACACAGGAAAACATCCCTCGAAAATTGAAGAGAAAATGGCCAATAAACCTTAATTGAGGTGTACAAAGGGGAAAACTCATCAGTATAGTGGATAAACTATGACAATAGTTGCACCTTGCAACTAAACTATGACAATAGTTGCACCTTGCAACTAAACTACTTTTAGTATACTGTTAAGAATACAACTTGGACCTCCTTTATAAATAGAAAAACCTTCAATCGCATTTTCGGTGAAATTTGTTGTGAAGGTATTTATTTATCTGCTTATATACTCGATTACTGTAAGTGATTCTTGGAATTAAAATAAAACAAAATTTCAGACCTTTATTTGCAAATAGGTGCTTATTAAAAATAATCTCTTATGATATGGCTAAGTAATCTTTAGTGCACTGGGCTTTTGGCATATTCAAACCATTTTCTATTGTTCTGTATAACTTATGGTTATAAAAGACCGAAAACTTGTATTAGCTGAGGTACACTTATGAAAAGTTTAGGAAATATTTAGATTATTTTGTAATATTTAAAATGACAGTACTAAGTTTTGCATTAGAAGTTAGGTTTTACTACATACATAAAAATAGACTATAGATGTATTAAAGCAGTTTTAGTTTTTCTACAAAAATAAAAATTTTACTACAATTACCTACATCCTAGTGTGAGCTTAAAATTAGAAGTCTCGTTCCAAGTTCATACAGCTGTTTAGAAAGTATAATTTTGTCTGTTAAAATGCCTCCCCTTCAAATAGACAACAGAGCTTAAAACTAATGACTAAAAGCATTCACATCTTCCTTAGAAACACCCTTTTGAGATTCCCTGTAGGTAAAAACCCGACCTTGAAATGTTGTTCTGTTACAAATATAGGGTGAAATCTTTAAATATGGGAGGCATTATGGCCTCATTTTTTTTTAACTGGAGGATATGAAAGGGCAGAACTAATCTTTTGATTTATGGATTTGATAATATTTGATTTCATTGTATTATTTAAAGTAGTTTAAAATGTCTATTAATTTAACTTCACATCTATATTATCAAGAAATATTCATTATATAGTACTACAAGCTGTATTTAGTTTCGAGATTAATTTCCAATTTTTTCTGTTTGTTTGCTTTTCTGATAATGGTTATCAATTTAAAAGATAAATGTTATCAATTTAAAATTAAGTAGATTTTGTATATGTCTACTAAAAAATTGACATAATCTTTACTTTTTCTGGGTTTTACAGACCTATTTTAAGAGAAATAATTTTCATTGGCAAGATGTAGTATTACTGAAACAGTTTGATGTATTTTATAAATAAAATTTTATAGATAAACTTCATATACGGAGATATTAAAATTTTTGTACTAATTTCAATGCTATCTGCGTGGTTGTACTAACATAACTGCCAAAATTTGAAATCGCACATCAGTAGTTTCTAATTTTGGAGTTCTCAAAATTATCCGATCCAAAACGAAATACTTTTGCATTACATGTGAAATGCGAATATTTTTATAAAGAGGAGGTTTAATATTTTCCTTTCTTATTTATTTAAACATAATATGACAACTGAAACATTTCAGTTTGCATGGAATTATTTTGAGAATGCTGAAACAGCAAGAACTAGATGCTCCTATATAGGATGCCACTTAAATAAAAACACACATCTGTTGAAATTGTTTTATTTTAATAAATACAAATACATTATTAACATTTTCACAATCAATACAAAAAGCAGGAAACTAACTGCATGTGGCCAACTTATATCATGGCATAGCTGATAGGAGCTGCTTGATTGTAAGTATTAACTCACCTTCTCTTTTCTTTGGAGTGCTAACATGTGGCCAAGAACAATTAGCTACTGGAGTCATACTTCTGTCCATAAATATTGTAAATATAGTGTCAACTAATGTTGAACTATCTGCAACAAATTATTTTGCATTGATAAAGTAGTTACAGAGATGTTTTTATTTTACAAATACAAACATGTATGACCAGTTTAACATTATCTCAGTATAAAATATTTCACCCTTTTCTGTCTTAAGCATAGTGCCATTTTAGAATAGCATCATTTTCGTCAAAGTTATGTTACCGGCAAATAACAGTTTTTGTTAGTTACGCATTTTTGTTTTTTGACTACTATTTTTTAAAGGGGTGCTGCTATGTTTACAAAACATATCTTTAATATACTCGGATTAAATATCACATAAGTTATCAAATGTCATTATGTTGTGTAAAAATAACAATTTGCTTCACTTACATAAAATTGTAACAGGCCACTTAATACAATGTGTTAAAAATACCGAAGAGATGCTTTGTTTAAATAAGTAGACATAACGTGTATAATGGCAATTTTAGGTGCAAAGATTATCATGGGCATAGCCAGCGAAGGGCAGGGAGGGGTAACTGCCCCCCCTGGAAGCAAAAATGAATTAAATAATTTTTAAATTTTAAAAAACAAAAAATTAAATCTAAAATATACATATTTTTCTGTTCTGCATATTTTTTTTGTTATCTGTTTTATATATTTTGTTTGTTGTTGTGGTCGTTTGGTTGCTTTTATGAACATTTCAAAATTAATTAATAAGCTCTAATAAATAAAATTATTCGCGTGTCCTTTGTTGTCACTAAAATCTATTTCATCAGCAAAAAACAAAGCTGTTTGAAAAACTGACATAGTGCTAAATATATATTAATAGCGTTTTCGATCTATGCATTGGTGCACACCAGAATTGGATAAAAAGGAGTGTTCGATTTACTCTCTGGATACGTCAATTTTTAGTGTTCGATTCAACCACTTAAAAGTCTGACATATTTGAGAAAAATGGTAAAAAAATTGTCACATTCTTTTTGTTTTCATTTAACTACATTTTTTAATTTTGTTAATTAATCAATAGACAATCCGAAATAAATACTCTTATAACAACTATTGAGTTGGTGTGTAAGTGCTCTTGTCTAGCGACATTGTCCTATTTAATAGTGTAACGAAACGCCACTGGTTTTCTTCGAGTTCGAGAAAATCGTGAGGAATATACGGGAACCGGCTATGCGAATGTTCTGGCAGTTTCTAAATTCAAAAGGGTATATAAAGTTAGTTGTCTATCCGGCGCGAAGACAGTATAGTGCAGGATACGAAGTTGCATACGACTAATAGAAAGCGAGGCACGAGAAACAAGAGGGAAAATTTGTAACAATAGTTTTACCACAGAATAAAGAGACAGAAAAGACAATATGGATATAAGAAATTGGTTACAAAAAGGTAAGTTAAATAATTTCAGTAGAGAATTAATTAAAACTTTAGTCATTCCATTAGAAATGGTCCAAAAATTTTTGAAAATTGGTTGCTCGACCAGCGCCAAATAAAACAAAACTACCATGTAATGATAGCTTATGTAGATATGTTATATCCGATGTTAATTTTTGACCAAAATTATTTTTTTAATTGTCGCAATGTTTGGAAAAAATTCAATTGCAGCCCTCTACAAAATTGCCAATTGCTCTTTACTTTTTGCTTGTATCTTTGTGAAACAATTTTTATTAGCTTTGGCAAAACATTTTGTGCATTATTATTATAATTTTGTATATTTTTCATAATTATGATGCCGACTTTTTTACCTTCTAATCTAATTATAACAAAAATTACAATACTGCACCGATTTTGACAGCTGATATCTCAAATTGGACTAAATGTAAAAACTTGAAATTTTCACATATTAAAGATCAAACAGCACTTTATACGTGCTATTAATTTCGTTTTGTGTTTTTAATCTAGAGAAAAAATATATAAACATCAGATATGGTATATCCACGCCACATTATAAGCTATCATTACATGGTAGTTTTATTTTATACTAGAGACTAAGAACAAGAATGATTTTAGGTTATTATTTTTAGGTCAAACATCTCTAAAACGGAAAAAGTTCATGATGACAGTAGTGGAAGTGGAAGCAATGACTGTGATGAAGATGAAAATAAAATGGTCAGAACATCAAAATTGGAATCTATTTTTGAAGGAGGATCTAGTAGTTCTTCCAATCTACATGAAGCCTGTCTCTGGAACTGGGATCTCTAAACAAACTGAAGAACGCGATGGCTACCATGAAAATGACATTGGTCGTTATGCTAGTTGTGCCAATAACTTGCCTTCTGAAAAAAGAAGGAATTGTTGACAAACCCTTGGGTTCCATCATCCCATTACGATTCTGCTTCTGATGCCATTCACTTGAAAAGAAAATTTAACCATCGCTGGTTAGATCAATATACTCCATGGCTGGTGTACTCAAGTCGTTTGAAAGGTGCTCTATGTTTGTATTGTGTTTTATTTTTGCCAAGAATTGCTACAGTTAAAGGAGTTTTGGGGTAATTTATGGTAAGGCCTTACATGAAGTTTAAGGATGTACATGAAGATTGTAGAAAGTTGGCAGCCATTACCACAAATCTTCAACAGCTGCTGCAAAAGCATTTCTTGCAAATGCTCCTGTTTATGTCCAGTTGCAAATAGGGCACTATAAGATGATTGAAGAAAATAAACAAATATTGTCAGCAATTATTTCATGCATAATATTTTGTGGAATTCATGATTTGCCGCTTAGAGGAAAAGAAGGAAATGAGGGAGTTTTCTTAGAACTTTTAAATTTGAGGATTGACTCTGGTGATGAGAAGCTGAAGAGCCACTTGGATAAATGTCAAAAAACGCAGTCTATACCTCACCAACAATTCAGAATGAGATCAAACAATTATGCGGTGAAGTTATCAAAGAAAAAATAATCGGGCAAAAGCTTATGCTATAATGGCTGCTGAAACAGCAGATATCGCTGGAAAAGAGCAGCTTTCTATTGGATTAAGGTTGTATGATGAAAGCCAAAAAATAATCAGGGAGGAATTTGTAAGCTACATTGAGTTAAAATGTCAAGATGCTTCTACAATCGCTAGCGCAATTCAAAGTTTTTTAGAAGATAATAATTTTTCCGTCGATAATTGTGTGGGATTCGGATTTGATGGGTGTTCCACGATGGTCGGCAAAGAAGGCAATTCTTGAAAAAAAGTACGCTAAATCTTTATTTTTCCATTGCTCCAACCACAGACTAAATCTTGTGGTCAATGATACTAGCAAGCTACCAGAAATAAGAAACACAATTGCAACGGTTAAAGACACAATAACCCTCGTTCGTGAATCGCCAGCCCGTAGGAAATCGGTTCCAAATCTTTCAAGGCTCTGTGAGACCAGATGGTCGGAAAAATATAAGAGCATAAAAAAATGTTCAGAAAGCTTCACTGACATTGTTAAAGCACTAGAACATCTATCTGTCGAAGGAAACTATGCAACAAGAAAATCTGCCTACCAATTGCATTGTGCAGTTACTAAACCAATATTCATCGTAGGCCGAAACATAATTGCAAGATACTTTGCAATTTTGGAACCCGTTGTAAACGCTTTACAAGGTAAAAGTATGGATTTGGTTATGGTGAAGAAACATATTGATGATATTATAGATGTAATCAAAGAAGATCGACAAGATATCGATAATGTTTCTTAAGATTTATTTAAAAAAATCACCTGATATGGCAGAGACATTAGGGGTTGAGTTGTCAGTACCACGAGTCACTCAAAAGCAAGTACACAGAAGTAATGCACCATCTCAGTCTGCAATTGAATACTGGAAGCGGTCAATAATCATCCCCTATCTTTATCCTTTAACTTCGTCGTTGGATGCTAGATTCTCCAACGAAAATACACCTGCTTTTGCTCTAACTTATCTTCATCCTTCAAGCATGCACAAAATGGCTTCAAAAGATTTCAAAAATAATGCAGAATCTTTTATGGAATTTTATAAGTTGGTTGATGTCTCTGCAGAATTAGATTTGTGGTACAAATGTGGAAGAAAAAGAATTTAACAGAAGACAAATTAAAGGACATTGAAGTGGCTGCACCATTGGAGGAAGCTAATGTTTTTTTCCCTGCAACAAGGCACGCACTGCTAATATTAAGTGCTTTCCCATCCACTACTGCCACCGTGGAAAGATCGTTCAGTACCCTACGAAGGGTAAAAACCTGGCTCAGGAGTACAGTGGGTGGTGACAGACTCACTGGGTTGTGTTTGATTAGTGTGCATCGAGAAATTTTGATGGAAAAACTGCATAGTGAAGAAAGTGTTGGATAAATTTAGTTTAAACCCAAGAAAAATGTTATTAGTTTAATTAAAATCTCAAAGTTTTGTTTTCATTTGCCTTTTTCTTTTTATCCTAAGATTTTACATTTTGTGACGACCATGGTTTGCCCCCCCCCCTGTTATAAATCCTGGCTACGCCCTTGGTTCCGACTGTCTTTTATGGCGGATATCTTTCTAAAACTGAACGAATTAAATTTATCATTGCAAGGTAAACAGACAACAGTGTTCCAGGCCTGTAACAAAATAATTGCCAGCAAAAGAAAATTAGACTTTTGGATTGTTTGCGTTTGTAAGAGAAAAATGGAAAGCTTTACGTCACTCAGTGAGTTTGTTAGCGATAACGACTCAGAAATGTTTCATTATGATGTATTTGAAGAATTTGTCCAATATCTCAGTCCGATGCGCGCATCTTTTGAGAAGTATTTTCCCGAAGAACAGAAAACAAAAAGGAAACTGAATTCATGGATTCATAATCCTTTTTTACACAACTTGCAAAAGTCTGAAAGTATGTCAGACGAGATATATGAATATCTTTTAGAAATGTCGTTAGATACAAGTATGCGTGATGAATATTCAATGCTTGACAAAATTGCTCTGAATATTCTTCTTCCGTTCCCAACAACATATTTGTATGAAACAGGATTTTTAACCTATGCAGCCTTGAAATCAAAATACCGCAATAGAGACTGAACCTGATTTGAGACTTCAACTGTCTTCTATCAAACTTGACATCAACCAGTTGATGAAAAATAAAAAGTTTCATACTTCCCATTAGTTAGATTCTTTTCATTTTTAATATCATGATTCTACCTAGTGAAGCTCAAATTACGCATTTTTTCGAAAAATTGACTACAATAAGTGGAATAAAGTATCCAGGAGTATAATAACTTCTAAAGAATTCAATTATTTTGGAAAAATATTTTCTTCTGCACTTCATTAAACTACCTAGATATCGCTCGTTATACTCACGTATAATTAAACTTGCCATTTTTTCAAAATCTGGGCGAGCGACACAAAATAAGCATTTGTTTTATGGAGAATAAACATTTGCAACTACAACTGTACAAGTGCATTATATTTTGCAGATATAGCAAAAATGTCTTAATTTCTAATAAGAAAATCCACAATAATTAAACATTAAAGTCGGTTAACAAAACTGTAAATACATCAAACAACCGTTTGTTGCTTGCCGCATGTACATCATAGTTACACATCGTATACTCTTTGACGTCACGACAAACAACAGCGCATTGACAGCCGCTTGATACGTGATTTCATACAATATAAAGCTGACTGTTTTGTATATTAATACATGTTACTAAAAATGAAGTTGAGGTCTCCATATTTTATATGCTCTGATTCTAATTTCAAAAACGTATTCTCTTCGTTGTTTATATCTTCTGTAGCTATATAGTAATTGCAATCAAACAGAATTGTATTTCAACTGCATATCAATATTTAGTTCATATTAGTGTTTTTAAATGAAACTCAAGGTCTCTAGTTAATTCCACAATATAATACAAGTTATTGAAATTTCTAAAAAATTGACAATTGTTTCGATAAATCAATATCATCGTCAATTGTCAATTTTTTAGAATTTTCAATAACTTGTATTATATTGTGGAATTATAACTAGAGACCTTGAGTTTCATTTAAAAACACTAATATGAGCATATTCCACGAAGTAAGGGTCGAGACAGTCAATTTCATATTTAGTTCAATCTTAAAATCCTAGTCTAATCTTAGCATTCATACTTTCTCTTATTATCTAATGCACAATATTTTAGGCTACGCTTGGTAATGGCGTCGTAGTTCAAGTGACTGGAGAATTGTCTAATGCTGGCCAGCCGATGCGTCGTTTTACTCAGACGTTTGTCTTGGCTGCTCAATCGCCGAAGAAGTTCTATGTCCATAACGACATATTCCGCTACCAAGACGAAATTATCTCTGACGAAGAATGCGATGATGGTGTTCACTCTGAACCTGATGAGGAAGTTTCAACTGGGTAAGGTTTACCGATACTTTAAAAAAATGTATATTAAGATTAGCAAATGGAAGAAGAAGAAGAAAATGTGACAGATATTGAAGTCTAAAATTATTATGTATTCAATTTGAAGACATGCTTGGAACGAGTCTTTTTTAATCAAACTTGAAATAACTTTCAGAGTAATTGTTGTAAGCCAATCTGCAGTCTGAGTATTCATACTACCCATGTTTTTTGTGTGAGGGGTTATTATATTTACATTAATATTTGATTTTAGGCAACCAATAGTAGAACACCAAGCTGCTATCAATCAACCGGCAATTGCTCCTTACTTCAATCCTAATGCTGGACAAATACCGGCTACTATTCCAGCTGTACCAATCCATCATAATCAACAGCCGCCACCACCACCCCATGTCATCAATCCACCAGTACCACCCACCGTTAACGGATCTATTCATCCTGAGGAGATGAGCGTCATGCAAGGTAATAGCTATTTGTGTATTAAGAGCGGAAAGTGATACTTTGTCGCTTGAGGCAGAGAGTTGCCCGCGCGACGCGTAGCGAAGCGCGGGCAATCTGCCGAAAGCGGCAACGCACTTTCTGCTCGAATTGCACACAAGATTGTTTCTACGATCACCTTATTTTTAGACAAATAATTAAAAAAATTATGAAAAAGCCTTTTATTGCGTCCCAAAGCTCTTCGTGTTCTAAATAAATCTGTACCGCGAATTTCCACGTACCATAGTTCTCGTGCCCTTTTAGATGCTCGATCAGCGGAAGCTGGCTCATGATATCACTTATGAACACAAAAATTCAACAAATTACAAACTTCAGAAGCTTCAATGGTGTCTCACGCGTTCCTGTGTCCATAACCTCTTGCAATTTGATGTTTTGAGTCAAGGTTTCAAGAAAAAAAATAACTTAACCTATCAAAAACGGCGTAAAAGCAACTAATGACAATTTACAACTTACAAAAGTCGTAAACGACATTAAGATGACATTTACAAGGTTAAACAAATTGAGGTTCGAAAAATATTGGGAGTAATTAGTTATACACTTGGAAGATTTTTAAATACTAACTATAACATAGGTGTTTTGGATGGGTTTATAAAATAGAAAATAATAATAAAAATGACGTCTGAATCGGTCTAATCTGTAAGGTCGCCGTCGTGCTCGTAAAATCGCGCGTGTTTGAAAGACCAGTTATCCACGAATACTTTACGCTATTTTTTTTATTGGCGCACTTTGACTTCTTCCTTCCTTCTTTCTAGCCGTTTTCTATCCGTTGGATATAGGCCTCTCTCAATGTTCTCCAGGTTTCCCTGTGTTGTGCAACCTGATACCAATTTAAACCTGCTGTGCGTTTTATATCGTCGTACCAACGCTGTTGAGGTCTGCCAACGCTTCTCCTCTCGCCCCAAGGTCTCCATCTAGTCACTTTGCTGCTCCAGTTGTTGTTGTTTCTAGCAATATGCCCAGCCCAGTTCCATTTGAGTGAGGCTATTCTCCTTTCAATGTCTTCGATTTTTGACGTTCTCCTGATCAATTCGTTAGTTTTTCGGTCTTTCAGTGTTACTCCAACTATCTTTCTCTCTATTGCTCTTTGATGTGTTTCAAGCTTGTTCAAGTTCTTTTTTGTCAAGACCCAAGTTTCAGATGCACATGTAGACACTGGCAGGACACATATATTGTATACTTTTGCTTTTAGTTCCATTGGTAGATTTGGCTGAAACACCTGTTTTAGTTTGCTATATGCTGCCCATCCTAACTGTATTCTCCTATTGAGCTCTGTTTTCTGACATTCCTTACTAATTGTTATTTCTTGGCCTAGATAAATTTACGACCCTACTTTTTCGATTAACTGGTTCTCAATGGTTAGTGTATTGGTAATTGTATCTTCGTTTATCATGAATTTGGTTTTATTTATGTTTATCTCTAGTCCAACCTTGTTTGCTTCATGGTATAGTTCCTGAATCATGCCTATCAGTTCTGCCTCGGTTTGAGCGAATATGACGATGTCATCTGCAAATTTCAAGTTGTTCAGTTTTTCGCCTGCTATATTTATTCCTCTGTCTTCCCAGCGTAAATTTCGAAATACATCTTCGAGAACTAGCGTGAATAATTTTGGTGATATTACGTCCCCTTGTCTCATTCCTCTTCCAGTCTTTATCTCATTTGTATCTGTTTGCATCCTGATCTTCATTTTAATGTTTACATAGATGTGGCTTATGATGTCGATGTATTTACCGCCCAGGATTCCACCGCGTCGAAGGCCTTCCTAAAGTCAACAAATGCCATCCATGTTGTGATGTTGTACTCCGTGGCTTTCTCTATTAATATTCTGATTGTGTCTATGTGTTCTATTGTACTCATATTTTTCCTAAAGCCAGCCTGTTCTTTCGATAAATATGCCTCAAATTTATTTTCTAATCTATTGGTCATTATTTTCATGAATAGCTTGTAGATCTGTGAAAGAAGACTTATTGGTCGGTAATTTTCAAGACTGGCCGGATCTCCCACTTTGACTTACTACAAAGAAATGGAAGTCCATCCTCGATGTCCAGCAAAGTTTCATTTCATAAAAGTCCGTCCTCGATACCCAGCCAAGTTTCATTTCATAAAAGTGCATCCTCGATGCCCAGCCAAGTTTCGTAAAAGTCCTTCCTAAGTAGTATTTATTTTTATTAAAAATGTATATGGATTGATTCCCTCGGGGATTAAATGGGTCACTTTAGTCGCTTGGTGTATAATGTACTATTAATATACCTATTATTCACTAACTTTCTTTAGTTTATTGTAAATGAAAACATGTGGGCGGAAAAGTACGCTCTAGAGCGGAAATAATGTCAAATTATGACAGATCACGGAAGACATCAACTTTGCGGTTAGATTTGAGTGTGCAAAAGCCTACTTTGGGTAGTGATCGTAGGAAAAAATATTTTCCTCTTCTCTTATTGTCTGTTTTTTGATCCGCAACTTTCTCAACAAGTTAATAAAACTTTCTCTATAATGGAAATTGTATAGCCACCACTGTTCTGAGTAGCGATTACTAACACTGAACTAGATTTGAAACTGGTGCTTTCAAAATAGTCATTGTAATATTTAAAAGTAAAAGGGCCATAGAAATAGTAATTCAATAATTTAAATAAAAAACTATTATTATTGAAAATGAACATAGTCGTGTGCATGTTATTAATTTTTAATTATATAAAAATATAAAAACGAAGTAAACCTTTTTTCCCCATTAAATATTTTTGTCTATATTTCAGGACCAGTTCCATCTCTGGTTGTTCCCCAGGCTCAACCAATGGCTACTCCACTTCCAGCTATGCAACAAAGCATCGTGCCAGATCCAATTGCCCAACAACCTCCCATTGAGGAGCCTGAGCCACCAATGGAGGAATTGATTGAGGAACCATTGGATAACACCTACCCTGAACCACAGGAAATTGAACAGGAACAAGACATTAACATTACTGAATCTGGTAAGCATGTACTATATTTTGTTGTTGACACAATTTTCTGATGAGCTATATATTATTTTTACAGCTTCCAACGAACCAAAAACTTATGCAAATCTTCTTAAATCCGGTTCGAACTCGCCATACGTTTCTCCGCCATCTCAAATTGCAACCTCTCCAGGTTCGCAATCGATGGTTCGTGCTACTTCGCCACAGGCTAACATCGGGTACCAAGGTACTGGCTCACGCACTACTAATGCAAACACCGTCAATAATCGCAGCAATGCGCCCAGCGGTAACCAGAGACCGAATCAGCCGCCACAGAGGATGCCTAATAGACAAGATTCGGGAAGAGGAAATACTGTTGGTGGAAGGAGTGGAAACGATGACTCTAATTTTGGTAAGTAAACTGCAAAAGTCATAAATGTGTGTGTGTGTGTGTTTTAGTTATTGGCCTTAGTCGTGGACTAATTGGCCAGCGCTATATTTTTTGTTAGTACTATATCTAATACAGTATAATATATTTTTTTATATATATACATATTTTTTTTATACATACATGTTTTTTTTAAATAAACAACCATTTCTTATAATATAACTAAGTTAATCTGTTATAGGGTGGGATAACATTTTTTTTCTCCTTTTTTTTTCTTCTCTTTTTTATTATTTTTTTTCCCTTTTTTTTCATATATCTATTTTCATTTTTTTCAAATGTTTGTAAACTGCATAATATACATTATCATTCCTTGTACTCAAAATACTGTCTAAATTGGTGGGTAGTTCTATCCCATTTTGTCGCAGTTGGTGTAGGAATTCTTCAATCTCTCGATGGAAGTTTTGGCAACCCAAAATTATGTGTTGCAATGTTCCAAGTTCCCCACATGAGCAATCTGGTGAATACGCCAATCCTATTTTATATAAATGTTCTGGATATCGTCCATGTCCGTATCTAATTCTGCTTAATGTTTTTATAAACTGCTGATTGGGAGTATTGTGACACCAGGTGTTTCTAAATATTTTTGGTTGTATATTTATAAAACCCAAACTTTTATGTTCATTTATAAACAATTCTCTCCATTCTTCCATTTGTTTCACTTTCATTAAAGGACATAAATCCGTAAATGGTATTTTATTTTCACTTGATGTTTCTCCATCTGTTGTTGCTAGTTTGGCTAATTGATCTACTTTTTCATTGTTTTTTATTCCATGATTGCCTTTAATCCATACCAAACTGAAATTTTTCCCCAGTTCTTTTATTGTTCTGGTGATTTCTAATATGCGAATAATGATTGGTGAAAGATTAGATGTCCATTTTTTTATAGAATCTATAGAACTTTTGCTGTCAGTTAGAATTACGAAATTAGTTTTCTCATGATTATTTATGTATTTTAATGCTTCTAATATTGCTGTTAGTTCCGCTAAATAGATAGACATCTGGTTTGGGAGTTTTACTAATTTGGGAACATTATCGTTTGGATGGAATAAAGCACATCCAGTGGCTTCTGTATTTTTTGACCCATCTGTGTATATGTAATCTGCATTTGGCCATTTGTTATGTAAACTATTGTTGATATAAGTATTTATAGCAGTAATATTTGGCATATCTGTATGAAGGTAACACGTTGGAACATTAATTTCTAATAATGTGTAGTCCACATTGTAACAAGGAAGAACATCACTTTTATACATTTTTTCTTCAAATTGCCTTAGGAACCGATAACTTGTTGTGAGGAGGGGGTTGCTTTTTCTTTCTCCAATAGGAAACATTTAATAGTGAGGATAGTTCGTTCAACTGTTCATGTCTATTTTGGCTATAAGTTTGAATACCATCTCATCACTCAAGTATTTTCTCCGTAAGTGCAAAGGAGGCTCCGCAGCTTCGACTTCTAGGACATTTAGTGGTGTACTCTTTAAGACTCCCAGGCATAAACGTAGACATTTGTTTTTAATTAATTCCACTTTTCCCAATTTATTCATTGTTGAGTTTCCGTATAGAACCGAACCATAGTCCAAGATTGAACTTATTAGAGCTCTATAAAAGATTAAAGCAATATTTGGATCTGCTCCCCATTTTGTATTGCAGAAGACTCTAATAATATTTATGCTATTTTCACATCTTCCTGTCAAACTATTAATATGGTTTTTCCGTGATAGTTTTTGGTCTAAAGTTATGCCCAGATACTTAACCAATGTCTTATAAGGAATTTTCAAAGGCCCTAAGTGCAATCTTATTTTCTGGCTGATAACGTTTTCGGGTGAATGTGCAGAATATGGTTTTGTCTTGTGACATCCTGAATCCATGTGTATCTAACCCTTTTTTATTGCATCTCCGGCTTCTTTAAACCTTTTTATTGTTCGTTCTATTGTTTTCTCTTTGGCCAAGACACAAAAATCATCGGCATATTGTAGATCTCTAATGTTTGGTCCGAAGATATCTACAAAATCTAGAGTGTAAATGTTGAACAGGAATGGGCTTAATATGCTCCCTTGTGGAAGTCTTGTTGAGGATATTCTTACATGGCTCTTTTCACCATTTAATTGCAGTTATTTCTCTGTTAATGTAAAGGTTTAATATTTTTTCTATTAGATTGTCGGGAATACCTAATGTTTTCATTTGGGTTACAAGGATTTTTAAATGCACTGTGTCATAAGCTCCCTTCAAATCCAAGAATGGAGCAGAAACTGAACTGTTACAGAAAAAGGCAGCTTGAATTTTGGATGTGACAAGAGCTGTGGCTTCTTGAGTAGATCGACCGCGTCTGAAGCCATATTGTTCTTTAGGAAATACTTTGTTCTTCTCAATCCTGTGCTGTAGTCTATTTTTCAAAATTCTTTCAAAGGTCTTCATGACGCATGAGCTCAATGAGATAGGTGGGTAGCTTTCAGGAGATTCTTTGGGTTTGCCAGGTTTAAGGATTGGGACTATTACATATCTTTTCCATTGTTCTAATACTGCCATTTTATTTTAATATATATATGGTTGAAGATGTTTAACAGACGATTTTTTGCATTAATTGGGAGTTCGTAGAGCATGGGATGGATAGTGAATATTATCCATACCTGATGAAGTATTGGAGTTTTTCTTTAATGCCCTATCCAATTCAGGAAGTGTGAATATGTTATTCAAAAAATGATTATTTTCCATATTTGAGTGTAATTCCATAGGCTCTTCATTCACCCAGTCGGGGGATGCATTTTTATGGAATTGTTCTGTCCATTCCATCCATTCCGAAGGATTTGTATTCGATTGTTTTCTGTTTTTATATTTATTTAGTTTTGACCAGACTACTTTAATGGGTGTGTTTTTATTTAAACTAGTACAGTAATCTCTCCAGCTTTGTCTTTTTGCTTGATTGGTAGTTAGTTTGACTAATGCATCTTGTTTTTGTAGATTTCTAAGATTTTCTATGTTGGGATTTTCTTTGTATTTTCGGAAGTACTCTTTACGCTCTGTAATAGCTTTCTGGCAATTTTCGTTCCACCAGGGCTTACATTTTTTTGGGTTATGCAGACCTGAATGGTTTAATTTTGGAATTGATATATTTGCTGCTTCGTTAATGTCTGAAATCAATTGATTGTAGCTATTTTGATTGGTTGTCGATATAACTACTATAGGCAGACCAGTCTACTCTTCTCACATTCCAAATTCTATTTGTTTTATTTTTAATTGTTTTTCCTTGTGCATTGCTTCTTAATAGGATTGGCAAATGGTTGGATCCCATGGGATCTTGAACTACTGTCCATTCAAAAGGTGACTTATGTTTTGGGAACAGAGGGTAATATCTATGACACTTTTTCTTTGTTCGGGTCTAGTAACCAATATAGCTTCTCCATTATTTAAAATAATTAAGTTGGAAGAATTAATTGCCTCCAATAAGTTCCTCTCATCTGTATCTTCTGCTTCTGAGCCCCAAGCTGGGTGATGTGCATTGAAATCTCCACCAATTAGACAATGCTTTGGAATGGAATTAAAAAAATGTACAAATTCATTCTTACTTATTCTAGATACAGGTTTAATATAGAGAGATACAATATATACATTTTCTATATGACCAAAACCCACACACACTTAGCTTAAATTTTCTCTGTGTAAGGAAGTGGGACATCTTTATAAAAAATATTTGAATTTATTAATACTGCTACTCCCCCCTTGCCGTCATCTCTATCAACTCTTATACAATTATACCCTGTAAAGTTGTAATAGATATTTTTTTAAACCAAGTTTCAGATAATAAACCTATACTAATTTTGTTATCCTGTAAAAAATATTCTAGATTATTTTTATTTGCAACTGCAGATCTGCAGTTCCACTGTAGTATGTTGATATTTAACTCCCCCAATTTACCTCTAATTCACAACGTAGCCTATACTTAACAATATTTATTAAATCTGATTTTTGAAATTGAAAATGATTGTTGTTTAAAGACCTACATCTGTGATGATGTGTACCAGAGAATCTACAATGTCTTCATCAAATTCAGTTCTGATCCCTCCCATATTTTTTTTATATGAGCTCTGACTTAAAATTCCCCCACTAAATTCATGATTTATGGGTTTAATTATTTCATTTCGTTCTGTTAATAAAGGATTGGGAGATGAAGGTCTAACCCATTTAGCCGGAGTTTTATGGATAGTATATTTATTTTGTTTCGATGTAGATTGGGAGTTGTTATTGAAGTTTTCTGGGTTGTAAGTAAGATTTGTTAATGCATTAAAAGAGTTAGCAAGGCTAACGACATTCTGAGAGTTATTTGTATTAACTAGAGAATTAGTACCATTATTACTCTTAACTGCACTTGCGTATGTGTTTTTTGGGAACAACTTTATTGCGTCACTATAGCTTATATTTTTCTCAGACATAATTTCTTTTTTGTCTATCATATTCAGGGCATTTGTCGTATTCGGTTACCAAATGAATTACCTCCGCATTGTAAACAATCTTTCAAAGGGATTTGACAAGTATCAGATTTGTGTTCTTGGTGACATTTGCAACATCTTGGTTTACTACGGCATTGTTTCCCCGGATGTCCGAAGCGGTAACAATTATAACATAATATAACCCTCTGCTTATAAGTCTCCACGTGAGTGATAACTTTATTCAACACAACATATTTGGGTAATGTTTGAGATCTAAAATTTACAATGACACTTTTGGTAGGAACATATTTTACGGAATCATTTTCAATTATTTTTCTTTTTAATCTCGTTACGCTAATCACTGAAAATTTGCAGTGGAAATCGTGAGGTTGAATTCTGCTTTTTAAATAGTTTTCATCATAACATGTTCAATTTCTATATTTCTCAAAATACCCTGACGGTTTACCAAATATTTCAGAATATACACTTCCAACTGACTACTTTTACAGACAGCTGGAGAATTTTCTATTAGATAATTAGCCCATTTTGCTTCTTTAAAATTCACCTTTACCCTATATCTACCTGCTAAATCTATAGTTTTGATTTTACTATCTAATTCCGGCCAATTTTTTAATATCAAGTCTCCAATTTTTATTGCATTTATTCTCGATTTCATATTTATATTTTCTATTATTACTTGATACGGACCTGTATCTGATAGCTCTTTGTATTCAATTAGGATTCTTTCTTTTTGTATCGGATTGTTTTTCGGTGATTCGTTTTTATCCTTATTGTTGTTAATTACGATGTTTTCTACCGGACTGGTTTCGTTTGTTTTATTAATATCATTTCCGACATTAATTTTATTTTGTTGTAACTGACTGAAAAATGCTTTCATGGTAATTTCACTTACCTGGCTATTATTTATTTGAATTTTATTTTTATCTACATTACCGGACTGAATCTCAGAACCTGAAGCGCCAACCAAATCACATTCCATAGTTTCAAATGCAAAGTTTAATACCAGTTATTCTACCGAACATGAAAGCAGAAGCAGTGATTGTCCAACGTTAAAATTTTACCTTCAAATGTTAAGGAGTAAGATTAACTATACCAATGAGTGATTCTTCCTTTTTTTGTATACACAATATGTTTAGTTTATTGTAGGTTCCGCCTTATTGTACTTTGTTAAGCTAATGGATATCTCTGAATTAGATATTCTAAATGAAATGGAGAAGCCGAAGCTTTGAATAATATAAACCACAGATATGACTTACAACTATATACTGAGTATTGTTCAGACTCAGTTTCTAGAAAGTCCGTACTCAAAATTTTACATATTAATATTCGTAGTGTACGAAAAAACTTTGAATCTTTCTTAACTTTTCAACTGAAAGATTTGGTTATAATAATTTTTGGTGAAAAAAGAAATATCATTAATACAAATAATTATACAATCCCAGGTTTCCAGACATTTTCTAATAACAGTAAGAATAATCAGAATGATGGAATACTTGTTTTTATTAGAGATCATATTAACTTCAATATAGAGATATCATTCTGCCACAAAGTGATGTCACCATTACTAACATAACCTTTAAAGTATACAATGTGGATTATTCAGTTTTGACATGCTATAGGGCTCCCTCTATTAGCGATAACTTATTTCTGTCTGATCTAGAATCCTTTCTATTTAATTTGAATAAGAAAAATATAGATATTTTTTTGGGTGACACAAATTTTAATATACTCAATCCAACTAAACCCACTACAAATAGCTATATATTTATGATCTCATTTTTTGGTTTTGAATCTTACATTAACTCATATACCAGAGTGACTCCAGAAAGCAGAACTTTTATTGATCACATGTTTATAAGAAAAAACATAGAAATGAATAAGCTTGTTTATGATTCATTCATTATAGATACTGATGTCACTGATCACTTCCCAATATATTTAAATATTAGTTTTGCTCAAAACATTATTACTTCAAAGAAAAGCATAGAAGAGGAAACGGTTAGGACGCTTGACGAAATTAAATTTGAAAGCAAATTAAGTACAATAAAATGGAATAATGTGATTTCTGAAACCGATCCAAATCTGGCTTATCAAAAATTTATAGATACTTTTACAAAGACATATAAAGAATGTCACAATACAAAAACATTATCTATTCCAGTACATAAAAAACTTAAGCTGTGGATCACTAATGGCATCATTCAATCGGTAAAACATAGAGACAAATTGAAAAAGTTAGTAGTAGTTAATAATAAAAATGATTTACTTCGGAAATACAGAAATTATAGAAACAATCTTAACAAGATTATGCAAATTACAAAACATGACTATTATAAAAAACTAATCAATGATAATGCTAAAGATATTAAAAAAATCTAAAATAATATCTGATGCAACAAATGAAAATAAAAATAAAACTAATAATGATGTCAATATACTCAATCAAAATAACAAGCCATTCAATAATGATAAGGAAATGGCTAATTTTTGCAACAACTACTTTATTAATATAGGACTGAATATGGCCGAAAAAATAAAACAACCGACTTCAGGAATCATTATGAATTATCCAAATCTAATAAATTACATGGCTTTAAAGCCTGTCACTAACACAGAAATTATTATGCATATTAATAATTTAAAGAATAATAGTGTTCCAGGTATAGATGGTATTCCATCATGGATAATAAAGAAATATCACAAATATCTGTTAGACCCTTTAGTTCGTATTATATATAACATTTTTTTAACCGGTAAGGTCCCAATGTCTTTCAAAATATCTACTGTTACACCTATTTTCAAAAAAGGTAGCTAAACTGATATTGCCAATTATCGACCCATAAGTGTTATTTCTAACTTTGCAAAAATTTTTGAAAAAAGTATAAAAAGTCGATTATTTGATTATCTAACCATGAATAATATATTAAATAACAGTTTGGTTTCATTAAAGGGGTCAGTACAGCTGATGCTATGTACGAACTAATAAAAATTGTAAAAAATGGACTTGACTATAATGAAAAAGTGATTGCAGTTTATCTGGACCTTGCAAGGGCGTTCGACACAGTACCGCAGCTGATGAGCACTATGGTATCAGAGGTGTTGTGCTGGATGTTTTTGAAAATTTCCTGGGGCAAAGAAATCAAATGGAGAAAATCAGAATGAGTATAGTGACCCTTTGAACATTAAAATTGGAATACCACAGGGTACAGTCCTTGGTCCATTACTTTTTATTATATATATTAAGTCCCTACTGAAATTGGAAATAAGTGGCATCTCCATTTCGTATGCAGATGATACAGTCTTACTGTTTAAGGCAAGGAATTGGCAAACTGTTGCAGATACAGTTATTAGGGGTTTCGAAAAGGTCAAATATTGGCTTGAGTGTGGCAAATTAACTTTAAACACTGATTAAACATTATACTTAGCATTTTCACTGAATGATTCAAAATGAATGACTCTGATATTAATTGGGAAACTAACACCATAAAATACCTAGGCATTAAAATTGACAAAAATTTGAAGTGGACCGAACATATTCAATATTTAATGAATAAAATTAGGCTTTTGATACATAAATTTTATATAATTCGCAGAATTTTACCTCAAAAACTGCTTCTGCAAGTTTATAAGTCTTTAGTGGAGTCACTCTTGAGATATGGTAACATTGTTTGGGAGGGCTATATAACAATGCACTAAAACAATTAAATGTCATACAGAATTATGTTCTGTGTATAATCTTCTTTAAAGATAGGCTCTATTAACCAGTCTATTATATAATGAAAATATCTTGAATGTTCGATGTTTATATTACGTAAGTAACTATATATTTTATTTTAAATTAAAAACAAAGAATTTCTTAAATCATCAATACCAAACAAGACATAATACAAGTGATATGATCTTCGTACCATTTAGAAGATATGATGCTAACCAAAGGTTTGCTACCGTTTTGGCGCCAAAAATTTTCAATTCTTTACCAAACACAATAAAAACAACAACCAAATATAAGACATTTGTCAGTCTGTGTAAGAAATACATATATGAAAATAGAGAGTACATAGATGGACTGTTGTAGTATATGGTGGTGAATGATCTTTTTTTTTTCAATTCGGATATTATTTATTGTAAGGCAATTTAATGGTTATATTTCGTTTGAAATGTATTTATTTCAACTGCACATACAAGTGATAAGTCATTTAGGTGCATTATACACAACTGGTGTTATAGTGTGAATTGCACAGCTTTGTACTTTTTATACCATTTATAAGTATTGTTACTATTGTTATTGGAAATTAAGTATATTGTATTTTCTATAGCACAATAAATAAAAATAAATAAATAGCCGATTGATCCCGTTTTTCAAAACCTGTGAACCCGTTTTTACCCGGATCAGGTGGATCACCCTCCTGATGAGCACTATGGTATCATCCTTATTTAGGTTTTTTTTTTTTTAAAACTACGCAAATTAAGATTTTATCGCACTTGACTATATAAACACGAGCCGAACTGCAAAAGTCATAAAAATTATTAGAAAAACTAGTTTTAATATCCACTTCTAATTTATTGACGTTTAATTGTTTCGATGCAACTGCTCTCTACGAAAGCATAAACGGAACTGTTGTAATTTTTGACTATGCATAATTTCTTTCATGCTTGTAAAATAAATGTTTGATTAAAAATTTCAGATGATAGAAGACGATCTCAAAGTCAAAATTACAATGATGTCAACCAGCTGTTCTTGGGTAACTTACCACATACTGCAACAGAAGAAGAACTTCGTGAGATATTCAGTGAATTTGGTGCGATTTTAGATTTGAGAGTACACAGTAAACCATTTAAAGTCGGTGGTGCACCTGGAGCAAGAGCACCACCAAACTTTGGTTTCATTACTTATGAAACCCAACAAGGTGTCGAAAATTGCTTAAAAGCTAAGGTAAGAATATACACTATGCTATCCTATTCTATTTAAATCGTTTTTTAAACAAGTCGAAACTTTAATTAATATGAATGACTATTTTTAGCCCATCTATTATTCAAAGGACGACAAAAACGACATAGTTTTGAACGTCGAGGAGAAGAAAACTAAAGATCTTGCTTCTTATGGAGGCGGTCGTCCCATGGGCAACAGGGACAACAGGAGTGGTCGTGGTGACAACGGCGGCCCGAGACGCGGCATGGGAGGTCCGGGAGGACCGAATAGAAACAGCAACGGCGGCGTAGGTGGCCCACAGGGTCCTAATAACAGGACCAATACTTACAACAGAAATTCCGGGGGCGGACCTCCAAACCGAGGACAAAACACCTACAACCGTCGCTAACCGCATTTGTTTCAGTGTCTGTGACGGAGTGACAGACATTGCGCATGCGCCTACGTTGTCGCCGCGAGTTGCTCTAGTTTGTGTGTACGAAAAAAGTATACGGGCGTGTACAGTGAGAATTATAAAAAAATCGGAGCCGTTACTTGAAACGTTAGTGCCAATTGTGAACAATTAGCTGAAAAATATATTTACTTCAATCCGTATCTCTGCGCCTCGTTAACCATTCTAAAAGCCATTCTCTCTATCTCTTAGTAGTTATTTATAATTGTTTTCCTTTTTTCACAATGTACTTATTGGCTGTGTTTGTATTATAATTTAATAAGGATTGGTATCAAGATGCCGTTTTAGAATGGTATAGTATACCAGTTGTTAGGATATCAAATAGCTTTACAATAATACTTGAAATGTTTTGTGCCCTATACAAATTGGACCAAAAACATTTCTCCATGTAGAACTATATCATTTATAGTAATACGTGGTAATCATACTGTACTGCAAAATACACGTGGTGATAGAAAAATAATTTTATTATCAATAAACAAAATATTCTCTCAAAATACTTTCATGACCTAGTATACACTTTTGGTGAGTCCTCGTTATCTTCAGGTAACAAGTACTCGTGTTTTTTATTTCATTATAATCAGTACATCAAGATTTTGTGGTAGAATTAAATTCAATACTGCTTAGTTGAAATATTCAATTGTTTAAAAAGTTTTTTTATGAAAACATGAAAAACTGGTTCAATTATTTATGCAGTATTTTTCATCTCAAATAACTAGTACATAAAACAGTTCCTTGTTTGATTATTGTTTATTTCAGAATGCGTATCTTGTACTATTTAATTCCAATCAAAAATTTCATTTTATATCCTCTTAACATAGTTCTCAGCTGGATGTGACTATTTTGCCATGTCTTCCTGTTTTTCTAACCTTTCGTATCCCTGTTTTTCACCTTCTTTATCATTCCTACCATTCCAGTTTCGTGTTTTAGTAATCATCAATTTATTAGGTTCATTTTTTTACTACGTAAAAGCTGTTTATCTTACAGTCAACTTACAAAACTTACTAGCTGCTTAATATACTTAAAACATACAGTATAAAACGATAGATAATGATTAATTCTTAGTTATTAACAATGAGGTAGGTTATCATAGAATTGCCAACAGTCCTTAGGAATTACAGATTTTAGCTCTTGTGTTTGCATTTACTTTATTTTATAAGTAAGCGACCTGTAAATAGCTTCGGAAAAGGTTTAGCCGATAGGGCCTTAGGCCGACAGGGAAGATCCATGTAGTCGTTTTCCTTCCGGTAAATATTTTAGAGCTTTAGTGTTATTAAGAGTGGGATCGCCCACTTTTCGGCCAGGTCTTATAGAATGGTAAGACATGTTCTTATTGTAACTGACAAAAAAAGTGTGATCAACCTTCAAAGTTTCATAGGGATTTAATCTAGCTTCCTGGCATAATCTTGTATAGTCACTAGGCAAGTATATTGATTTCTTTCTCATATTTTTCTCTCTATTACAGCATGAATGCTCTCGCATTCCATCTGCATATGTCCCTTCGTTAGATACTTTTGTTCTATAGTTACTCCCAATTCTTTTGCTAGATGTAGTAAACAATTTGCCAAAGCAGCATTCTTGTTTTGGTAACATCATCCGTCTGAAAAAATCATAATGGGCTTTCCGTCATTCAGATGAAATCCGCGAGGCATGAAGCAAATGTTGACGACTGCAAATCGGCCTCAGTTTTGTTAAACCAATAACATGTACCCTGTTGGTTAGTCAAATTGTATATTGTGAAATTATGTACACTTAATTTAGTTTTGTAGTATGTCGAGCTGGCATTGATTGATGTCCATAGTCAATGTATGACAGTTGGCCTGAATGGCTTCTTCTTTTGCCTTTTCCTTTTCTGCTCTGGCCTTTGTTTTGATTGTGAATTACCCATTTGCTTTCTTCTGTTTTTTAATTTGTACTCACAGCAAATGTCACACTTTTTTGGTGTATAGAGGGATATATTCATGTTTTTCATCATGCCTATTAGAGAATTTCTTGATAAACACTATGTTGGATTCTTTGTATTTAGATTTGTAAACAGAATATAAGTCGGCCAGAGTAGAGAAAGTTTGTTCCAAGTACAGTTTACTCGTATCTTTCCGACAGTAAAGAGATGGAAGCTTATTAAGATGCAACAAAAATTGTTTCATGAATTCCTTGACTTCCGTTTTAACACTTTTTCGTGGTTGTCTTTCGGGTTTATCGCTAATGTTTTCGGAGTTCCCGTGAGTACTATTGCTTACCCAACTGAAAAACGAACGTTCCTTCAAACCCAAAGTCGGTAGAAACATTTTCTTGCAAACCGAAAATGATATACTTTCAATTTTCAGATGATATTTTAATGTGCGGCTCCGGCGAGACTCTTCATGTGTCTTTCGATTCTGAAGGAGAATGGTGCGTTATAAGATTAGCTACATAAGTCTTCCTTTGCTCCCATGAAAACTGCCTCCAAAACATCTTGAAAATATCTTTCCTTTTATCTTCAGGAATTTGATCACATTGTCGTTTTTTCGATTATTTACAAAATGCAGAAAAACATCTTATTCCTTGTTGCCGCTCACCACGTAGAGTATCCTGAAATGTTTTGGTTTGACTCCGGGGTATTCTGTAACCTAAGCAGACTTTTCCTTCTTCACGTAATTTTTTGTTTAGCTTCTTTTTATTACCTTGTGGAGATCTCGATAAAGGTGTATTTTCTTTCTGATGCACCTCACCCTACTCTGATGAAACGTTCTCATTTTCTTCTTCAGAGTGTTTACGTTCACGACCATCATCAATGGGAGAGTCAGTTTGCTGTTCTGGTCTAATTAAACCATCCTGATTGATTAGCACCAAAACATCTTCATTTTTGTGATGATTTTTTTCAATCCCATCGTGTTCTTCCGAAGTATGGCCCATATTTTTTCAGATGGACTTTATATTATTAACCCCTGTTGTTGATATACTTAATTTTCAATCTTTTGGTTTGATGCAGTAAATCGTTCGTAGTTAATTATTGTGATATCATTACTGATAAACATATTACCGTCTTCAATATGCATATTTTCATCTATAGGTGTTACATTGGTATCAATAGTGATTGAACTTTCCTAGCTACTATTCATATTATTACCATCTGACATAATACAATCCATATCATACTCTACAATATCCATAGGCAGATCCATTATATGAAAATAATTATTTGCATTATTAGAAAGGGAATCTTTGTGGTACTTATTAATGTTAGTTTCTGAGTTCAGCTCGGAGTGCCTGCAATTTTCATAATTTTGTTTACACATTCCAACCATTTTCTTAGTTCTTAAACTAAACGCATCCATCTTAGAGAACTGAAAACAAAAATAGAGGAAAAATATATACAAGAAGTAGAGTATTAGATTTATTTACCTTTCACTAAGTAAAACCCCAATCACATTGCCTTGCAGTATAAAAAGTGATACATTTTGACCCACCATTATTTAGAAAATAAACCGAAATTATTAACTTAAATCAGCTAACTCTAATGTTATTGTAATAATTATTGTTTAGGAATGATTGTGTTCAACCTTCGACAATATGTCGTAACTCGGAACTTGTACAAAATTTAGTCAACGTCAATAATGCGTAACTCAACATCATTAATAAAGTTCCCTAAATATCGATAATTTTTTTCATTCAAAGCAATAAATCTACATTCAATACAAAAAACTGCCCGATTTTTTAAAAATAATTATATTTTACTCACCTGCGATACACACTTGATAGAAAACCATACTAAACTAACAAGTTACGATTGACTTTAACCATTGATTTACGATATGTTGAAATGCGCTGTTTTTTGTCAATTCTTTTAATCATACACACTGGGTGGTTGTTCTGAACGGTCTGTTATGTTATATCGAACACAATGGCGCTAAAACAAAATTTGTTGGATTTCGGAGTTACGACATATTGATTTGACACCATCGATATAGATTAGCTTAGGATAAATCCACTGATTACTGTAGTTGCTTTACTGCAGTAGTTCTCTGGCTAATTGTATGAAATAGACAAAATTGACAAAGTAACCAACAGTTTTTTTTGTGTATTTATCCCATATCACTCGTTCTTCTTAAACTCTTGCAACAGCACAGACATTACTACCACGTCAACCAATAAAATAATTAAATCCTTATAACTCAGTTGAATTTTGGGATCTGATTAATTTTCCTGGAACTGACTGAAGATTTGACAATCATGTCAAAATACAAGAAACATTTTTTGAACAAAGCTGTTTTTTTTTCGATAATCTCTGATAAGTTTTTACATTCAGAATCAGTTCCTATACTCTAGACAACAAGAAAAGCTGGTTATTTGTTAATTATATTTCTAACATCTGGTTTGATACAGTGAGGCACAGATATTTTTTAATAGTGATTAATTAGAAGTAAACATATTTGACAGCTCATTGGACCACAGGTCATTACTTTGTATTTACATACCTGTTATTTTATATACAGCAAGTAGTATTTATGTACAACTATTGATAAAATGACTCTAATGGGAACTAATTATGTGCTTTAATTGTTTTTTGATACATTGAAATCTGTTTTCGGGTATGGGATTTAATTTCGCCTGAAATTCTAATTTATTGGAATTGTGTTGTATTATTTTCAATGAGATATTATATAAGGCACAGGCTAGTTTCTTTTTTTCTTTTCGAGTCTGTACAGAAAAAGCAACTGCAATTTTATGTGCAAGGTGTATTTTGATAAAGATTCTCTGAATATTCTCGTTGTTTTACGTTGATTATTAATTTAGAAATATTTAGGTATCACGTAAAATGTAATATTTTTCTAAAATGGCAATCGATGGCTTCGGATTTCTTATATTACGAATTATTTGGAATTTTTAAATATTAACACATCAACAATCAGTTCTTAACTCTTTAAAAATATGGAAAAAAATTAATTTATTTTATGCATACATAGAACTTATACCCCAGAGGTGAAGGAACCTATCTCCCATTCTGTAAATTTAGAAATAACAAAGTTTGTAGTTTTAAAACACACTAATTCTATTCTTTTACTGATAAAACAAAAAAAACAGTTATGATTTTTTGAGTATATACATAATTTAATAAGTTGTTGAAAATAAGTTAAATTGTAAGCTATTAGCGACAGCTTTACCTGGTAAAAATGAATGGATTTACGACTATTTACCACTTAACCAAAGTCCAGGTAAATAACAAAAAAATATAATTGTAACTCCAAAATAAACATTCAAATTGCAAAAGAGAAAACGAAAAAGATATTATGGAATAAAAATTACTCAGAGTCCGATCCTAGTTCCTGGTTAGAGACTGTCATGTTTTTGTAAAAATCGTGAAACTTCGATGGTATCCACTCAAGCAACTTTAAAAGATGTTGTTTATTTTTTGGACTTATGCCTTTTACCTTTTATTGTTTTTCTAATTGCT
The DNA here is from genome assembly GCA_963921935.1 of Galeruca laticollis. Lineage (NCBI taxonomy): Eukaryota > Metazoa > Arthropoda > Insecta > Coleoptera > Chrysomelidae > Galeruca > Galeruca laticollis. Next base: position 108,962,432 of record OY998181.1, read on the forward strand.
GGTAGCTCCACTGGAATAGATAGGGTTTTCCTGGAACTCCTACTTAACCCTCTAGCAAGCCAATTTTTTTTCTTCGAAAAATAACGTTTGCTTATAATTTCGGTGCCTAGAACACGAATTTGGAGTCTGATATTACAAAAGATTTATTATTTCCAATCCAGGTAGAAAAAAAGGTAGCCCGCCAAAAGGCGGGTTAGCCAGGGAATGGAAACTGAAACAAATTAGCTGTGTTGTATTTTCTAGTGTTGGGAAATACGGTGATTTTCCGGTAACAGGTGAAACGGCGACAGTGATTTCTAAATCACCGTGATTCTAAACGGTGATTTGAATCACTGCAGTGACTGAGTATAAACAGCAAAGGCAGATCAAAATATAAGACCAGCTCATGGTGACTGGTGACCCATACAAATATATTATTTATGCATCTCTTATCAGTTTATTTTAAAACACTAAATATTATCCTGATTGCAAAGTTATTGTAATATTTATCTCCGAAAGAAACAAAACAATGCAACAAAAAAAGCGGCAAGTTTGCCCTTATCATATCGGATCCGACCGCATGTTGGTATTTTATCTTTGACTTTGTGCGCACGCAACCGCCCATCAATAATATACCTATGGGCGATTTCGTCCCGCTTTGGTCTGTCAAATACATACCAATCGATTTCGTTTCGAAAAACGATGTCAAGCTTACTTTGGTACTCTTTTTGATCTGTCATATCACATGAGATCTGCAGCACAGTTACTGAAATTGGTAGCTTTCTATCCTTGCCCAAAGTAGTTTTTGTCTTGCTTTTTATTTGTAAACTAACAAAGTCGTTGGAACGAATTGAATTTTTGGCCAATTTTCTAAAATTCTTTAAGTTTTGTCTGTTTTTTTCTTTTTTTTTGTCTAGTAATAATGGAATCTGTTGATTTTATTATAAATGACAAAAAGCTTTTTTTGGGTTTTTGCTATATATATTTAACTCAAAACTCCAAGACAAAGTAAAACTCAATAAATAACTTTTCCGATCTCAATACAACACGTAAATGTAAATTTCATCAATCAGCTATACCAATTGAGAACCAAACGATTTCGCCTGTAATTGGTACTTACGTCATACCGGTGACGTAGGACCTACTATTTGGTTAACCAAAGTCGCTACCAACCAAAGCGGGACGAAATCGCCTTATATTATCTACTCCGATTGCAGCCTTCTCATTCATAAAAGCCAGAAGTTTATATTCCTAATACCCATAATAACATCATATCAGTTTAAATCACCATCATCGTTTTTCTTTCATATAATTGTAAATAATGATATTTTAAATCGATTTGGTGCGGTTTTCCAATGCTAGTGTCCATGATCGATGACGCCGATATTGCAGTATTCGGTTGAAACTGAATCACCGATAACCGCATATACAAGAACTGAATTACCGGTAGCGCCAGTGATTTTACATTCACCGGTGAAATATCGTGGTTACCGATATATCCACCAATACTAGTATTTTCATGTTGTATTTCATGAAAGTAGTATGAATGTGGGACATTATAAATTGGGATCACAAGTGATTCATAAAGAAAGTTAACATAAATGACTAACACTATCGTTTGGTATGATAAATTTGAAAACATTTTTTGTTCGATGAAAGAGACAAATTACCTTTACATTTGAGGCAATATATTTGTGTTTCCGATTTGCAACCAGTCAATTTACAGGTGCATTTACCTATTTTAAGATCTAGTTGATCAGGCATATGACCAACATCATCATAACATGCATCTAAACCCAATCCATATGATTTTTAACACATTTTGGAACCATTATTGCTGGACTTGTTACAGTGCTTGAAGGTCTTCCCACAGCTAGTTTCTGTTGATAAAAACATAATCCATTCGCAACTTGACAACGTAATTTAGGAAACTCTGGAGTCACTCTTTTCTGTGCTACTCCTGCTCCATGGATGCGTCTGTGAAGAAGGTAAGCATTAACCATTGCCATGTCAGTGAAATAATAGAATAACTTCAATGTAGCACTTTGCGTCTTGAGGCGGATATGGTACCGGCCAATCAGACCATTCATAAGATCCACACCTCCCATGTGATGGTTATATTACCTGATAATCCATGGGCAATCAACTTCCACAAACTTTTTGTTTTTCGTTCATATCTACTTATTTTTGTCGGTGGGGTTGGTGTAACTGTTGCTGTTAGATACGGTTCTACACCAACGTATGTAGATGCGAGCCTAACTCGTTATTATATTTCCATATTACAGTTGTAATATCTACACCAAGAGCGGTACCTACATACTCCTTCGGTAGCTTGCAGTTGGGAATACGATCTGCACAAATTGTACCTAATGCGTAAATACCACGACTTAGATATACCAAAAGAGGTAATGATGTGTAGAAATTATCTGTATAAATTATATGATTTTTGAAGTCTGGAATTGTCTGCGAAAGACGTATAACCACATTAACAGTTGCTCCTAAGTCTGGACTACCAGGTAAAACTACATTATCATTTTTGCCACAGTAAACTTCAAACCGATAAGAAAAGTCACTGGAATCACACAGTACAAATAATTTCATTCCCCATTTATGAGGTTTCTTTGGTATGTATTGTCTGAATGAACTTATCATCTTTGTAGAGCACATCTCTTCATCAAGACACAACCGAGCTAATTTCGGTACGGAATCAAAACGTTCATTGAGATGGTTACATACTGGTCTGATTTTGAAAAGTGGATCGTGTTCGGGATGAGTTCGATCTTTCATAGTGGAAAAATCGTTGAATCTTTACGAATTTCGTAAAAACGTTTGGATGTTATGTCTGTTCGAATGGTTTCGAACGAATTTCGTAAAAACGTTTGGATGTTATGTCTGTTCGAATGGTTTCGAACGAATGTTCACCCCAGTATTCTTCCAAACTTGGGTATTTGTATACAGACATATGGACAAGTGTTCCAATGTATTGTCGAATATCTATGCGGCTTACCTTGAATTTTGTGTTGTTGTGCACCCTGATTGGTATAATTGGCTATTTTTGTCAATAGTGTCATTAAAATAATAATTGAAGCAGTCAAAATGGTGTATGCACCTCATTGAATCTGCTGCAAATGATGCTCCTGCTTGAGGTAATACTTCTGCTTCAAATTCTCGTTCTTCAATTGATTCACCTGTTTGTGGCATAGGTAACTCAGGCACTGAAACACTCAATTAATCCACTGCCTATCTGCTGGTCAGTAAATATTTAGTTAAAAACAGTATTCAAACCTGAGTTTTTCTATGAATCGGTTCTCAGGCACAATTATTGGAAACGACTAGTATGCAAAAAAACACAAATAAAACTATGAAAGGAACAGAGGAATGGCTTTGTGATAGTATTGAATTGTAGTTTTTCGGCCTTTTAAAGAATTGTTTCGATTTAGTCATTGAGTACACTAGCCTTTTTTTAAATATTACTTTTTATGAAATTTTACTTTGTGGAATTTAGTATACTACAATTTCATTGATTCTCTAATAAGTTTAGGGAATATTTATTCGCTACTTTCGATTCGTGTTGTTTAGTATTAGTATTTATGACAATTGTAAACAGTTGCTTTGTCTGAAAAAAGTGTTTTTTTTTAAAGAGGATTTACAACAGAAATGTAATTCATCGTACTGGAAAAGTTAACCTGGACACAATATTGTAATTAAAGCGTGTGTAATGCAAAGAGGTTATTGTTGCAATCGAACGGGTTTTGTACAGATACTACAAATTATAGTTGAATAAAAAATTGGTGTTGCTTTTAAAAATTCCATGTATTTGCAGCATTTACTGTGTTTTTAGATTATTGTGCCTTATTTCAAGAAGGTACCTTTAATAACCTAAACATTTTTCTTCAAAATATTAATAATTCCGTAAAACTTGAAAATTTGCGTGCATATAGTGTGGGTCATTTAAATTGGAAGCAATCTTTTCAAATTGAAAGGTTTGTTACAATCATCTAAACTTTTTTAAAATGTATGCTTGTTTCCAGTGAAGTAGTGTGTGTTTTTGTTTAACTAGACCATTGGATTCGTATACATTGAAAATATTTTGATATAAAATGCTTCTAGAACGTGGTTAGAATGGAAAAATTAACTATAATACTGGACTATTTTAAAGTTTGATGACAGGAATTTAAAAATGTTTACTATAAACAAAGGTCTAAAAAAGTTGTATATTTTGAAAATATTATAGAAAAACCTTAACTATGGTACTGGAATCGTCTACAGGTTAGGTTTGATACTAAAATAATTTAGAAATACACAAAATTACATTTTTTTTTGAAGTCAGTTGCTCAATCATATAAAATGTTTTCGAAATGCAAATTTATAAAAATCATGAAAATTGAGGAATTCAAGAAATAACCAGAACTAACTACATAGTTAGTATTTTTATTCGCCAAATTAATGTAGCAATCAACATTATAAAATACTTATGAAACATTTTCCCTTCTGGGCCAGATTTGGATACTGACACTTCATCATACAGTAGTAATTACCATCGCCTTATTTATTTTTGCAAAAATCTTTTGCCTTCTTCTGTAACTGCTCCTCAGGAATGTAACATGAATTCAAATTAAATTTGACAGTCACGAGACAACTTAATCCTTTAAAATTTTGGAACAAGTTAACAATTGGTACTTTCTTAAGAAGTAGATGTAGTTGTCATTATTATGTTTTATAGTATATCCAACAAAAATACCTTTTCAATTTAGTTTCAGACAAAGATGGGAAAATCTTTCATCCTCTAAAACCTTAAGAAATTCATTCGAATACAAGCTTTAAATGTTAAGGTGCGATTTGCTCAGGTGAAATTGAATTCTATACTTTACCCACAGCTTTTTATAAATATAAATAGGTGAAATAAGAAACTTTACTAACAAACTTGTACATGACACATAAGAATAAAAAAATAATGATTACTTATCAACACAACTAAAAAATCAAAGGAATATATATTTTTATTAAATGAATAGGGCAGTGATCTATTAAGATGACTAACTTCCATTTATTATAATAGGGATGTTGACTATTTTTGGGAAAGTGTTTTAAATCATGCATTAGTGCCTAATATAATCATGTAATGAGGTTCGATATGTCAAGGTGATTTTCAGCATACTTCAATATATAGAGGTTCACACCAGCATCAATAAATCATGAAAACAAAAAAAAATAGTTTCTACGGCATTCCATGCGTCCATACTTTGATATATGAAGGTTTTCATTCAAAACTTCGACATCTAGAGGTGCTTTGACAGGCGTAAAAACCACAACAATTCCTAATATTGAGGTTTACCGTAATTCGATATGTAGATGTAAAATCGGCATTGTAAAGTTAGGGGATTCGAAATACTTTGATACATCAAGGAATTCGATATTTTTGTAAGATAAAACAAGCTAAATTCGATTAAATAACTAATAAAGACATCGACCAAACAAGACAGCGTCAGATGATGTTTGGGAACAGATGACGTCGTAAACTCTAGTGTTCAATGTCGCGTGACGAGACTGATTTAGTTGAATTTTATCTATTAAATATTAATTAACTGGCTTAAAAATAAGGAGAACTTTTGTGTTTTTAGTATTTCTATGATAAAACAACCACCTTACGTTGTAATAATGTTTTTATTTGGATATGATCAACATCCCTATTATAAGTTAAATTTCTGTAAAAAATTATACAAAAATAAAAAAGCTTTTCACAAAATTCTTGGCGAAATATTTAAGAAGTAAAATTTTTGGATTTACTGTAATATTTGATAACTTTTTTTAATGAAGTGAACATTTTTATTCAAAATCATATGAAAAGTGCCGCTTTTAAAAGCTACTTCCAATTATTGAGTTGCTTCCATTTTAGTTGAACCATCCTGTATTGTGTAATAAATAATTCAATTTGATATCCTTTTATTCGCATTTTTAAAAACATGTTTCATTTTCACTCATTTCATGTTGTGTATAACTAAAAATTGTAAAATGAAATATTGAAGAATAAAAAAAAGTGTAGTAAAATGGAGAAAAATACAATTTTTTACGAGATGAATTGTGTTTGCTTGTCTGAATCCTCTCCTTTTATAGCAATGTACACTTTTAAGACCAATGTAAATTTTAGTTGTGTATTTGGAATATAATTTCAGACTTTTATTAAATCGATTTTCAGACATTAAATGTTTTTTTGTAAAAAATTGTAATTAGTTCTTTAAAACAAGTTCCACTAACAGTTCTTCATCCAATTAGTAACCTTAAAACGCAGAATACTATTTCTAATCTCTTGTGCAAACGCTATAACAGTTATTGTTACAGATCAGTTCCAACTGGTTCGTGTTTTGACAAAACAAAAATGACATCCAAATCATTTCAAAGATTATTTTCCTGAATTTCTTTGTTCATGGGAATATTGTACTGGAGAATTAAAGCTCGAACTTTTACAATAGCGAATGGAATTTAAAAATTAATCTTATGATATTTTTAGTATCGAAACAGTTGTCAAATTTCTTAAAATTTTAAACATTTTATCAATATATTTTGGAATTATCTAGAAACAGTTAGTTTCATTTAAAACAGTAACATATTATGATTTATTACTGGGAAGAAAGGGAAAATAATAAAAAAAACATAAGATAACGCATATATGTAGATGTGTACAACAATACTTCTTATAATTACAATTTTAGGGAAGATAGAATTTAAGGCGGTGAATATTGAATATGTTAAAAAATATTGATCATAATTATCATGAAATTTACAAAGTCAATAAACTTATATTGGAAGTGAGATAATTTCTGGAATTGTTTCTCTAGGCAGCTGGGATTCTATTTGTCGCTTGGTAGGAAGCTTTCTTTCTGTTTCTCCTTGATAAAAGTAAACATTGTAGGGACTGCTGTTAATTTTAATTTCCTACTGCCATCGTGCCTAGTTTTTTTCCCCATTTCTGGGCCAAAGTGTACCTTAAACATAAATACAGGTGTAATTCATTACAGAATGTAATAATAACTGACAATATCTATTTTAGAGAACATCTAAGAAAATGCCAAACATTTCAATAACTATTGAGTAGTTCACCAGGTATCTAATTTAAATTTTTATCATAAATGTTAATAATAATAATTACAATAACTCTAGACGTTTCTCCTTAGTAAAAATAAATCAATACACTTTTTACCTTACACAGTGCTGCAGCATTCATTGGTTTCCAATTGTCCCTTCTTCCATTAATACTGCATTCCTTTCAAGGAGTAGGATCTTTGGGAAAATACTTTATTACAAATCCCTTTGTAGAACAATACTTGCAGCTCAAGCTGAATAAACCGTCATACTTCCAGTCACTGCTTCTAAAACAACTACCATCATGCATAGTTTTTTCCAATTTCTGGGGCAAAATGTACCTTAAACATAAATACAGATGTAATTCATTACAGAATGTAACAATAACAGACAATAATTATTTTAGAGAACATCTAAGAAAATTCCAAACATTTCAATAACTATCGAGTAATTAATTCATCAGGTAACTGATTAAAATTTTTATCATAAAAATAGTATGTATATGTAAGTTACATGTTAATAATAATAATAATTACAATAACTCTTTAATAAATGTTTCTCCGTAATAAATATAAATCAATACACTTTTTACCTCACACAGTGCTGAAGCATTCATTGGTTTCCAGTTGTCCCTTCTCCTTTTAATAGTGCATTCCTTTCTAGGAGTAGGATCTTTGGGAAAATACTTCAATACAAATGCTGAATAAAACCGTCTTACTTCCAGTCACTGCTTCTAAAACAAGTAACAGTAGTTATATTATATTATACATTCACTTGAAATTGTAGTTTTTTGTACCTACCTTGTTATCAACAAATATGATTATTTGTTAACAGCGACACACAAATTGCAGCTGTATAATTTGTGCAGACACACCAAAACCGTCCCCAAAATGGCAACGTAGATAGGTATTACTCTTTTCAACAGTTGCAAACTATAATAGGTATGGTTGAAAATCATGATCAGGGAGAAAAATTCGCAAACGAACTAATGAAATTAAGTCAACAAATTAAAAAAACACTTCACTTTAGCTGTACACAAAGATCTGATTTAAAATACGACGAGATTACAACTAAAACTCAAATGTAAACAAATAAAATTTGATGATTAATGGCGGATTTCAGCCTGACGAATCAAAACACTGACCACGTATTGTCGCCACCGTCTTGTATAAAGCCACTGTAATGTGACAAATTTATAACTGTTGCCATCTAGCAGAAACTGTCGGAACTAATTTTTTTTCATTGAGAAGGAGAAAAATCATCTGTTTTACGAGGAAAAGAGAAAGCTTGTAATTTGGAATAAAGCACCAGCTATACTAGCACCACCCTACCACTCTTCCATTATCTAGACGCTTACTTAACCCTTTCAATGCGGGGTACGCGCTAGTACGTCCATTCGGTTTTTCCGAAAATGCGTACGAGGTACTAGCGCGGCCTCGAGAGATTGTTTTTAAATGATTAAATGCACATTTTGAGAATGCCGCAGTTTTCAGAGCAGTGGGAAACGTGTTCTGCATATACGTAAATATGTATTTTGTTGATAGATGGCAGTCGTTTTCCGGTGGTTCCTACAGGTTCGTATTATAGGATTTATAAACTATAACCTATATAATTGTGATTTGGAGCCAGCTATACTAGCCCCACCCTACCAATCTCCCATTATCTCGACACTTAAGTAGCTTAGTGCCGAGCATATGTGAAAAATTTATAACCGGTGCCATCTTGCTGAAATTGTCGGAACTAATAATGTTTTTCATTGGAAAAAGGAAAATCTTGTCTGTTTTACGAAGAAATTGGAAAGTTTGTAATTTATAATACAGCGCCAGCTATACTAGGCCCACCCTACCACCTTCTCATTATGTAGGCACAGGATATAAAACACACAGCAGAGACTCTTACATGGCGGGAACAAAATGCGCAGCTATACGCGCATACACGCCCTCCGGTGTAAAACGTCTCACATCAGTGACTAGAATGCAGAAGGAGCTAGTCGTAACCGTTGTCGTTCGTAGTTGGGAGTCTTTTAATCGGTAGTTATAAAAATTCGCTTCGTTATAAGCGAATCGAACTACCTACTTCCCAACGCGGTGATATAGCTAAATAATAAATATCAATATTTCACGTCACTAGAACAGCTTACCTATATCCTATTTTTATAATTATCTATGTAAATTTAAATAAACATAATACTCTCATGTTTACTTTACATTTCTAAGGACGGCCCTGCCAGCGGTACCAAAATAAAGTTACAGCCAACTCTGACATTTACACCCAAATGGCGTTCTCGAGGTCACAGATTTTCAATAAATAATATCAAAGTGCCGACGTTAAGTGTCTGGGATGTGATGTAGGCGCTTACTTAAGTAGCTTGGTGCAGAACAAATGTGAAAATTTTATAACTGGTGCCATCTAGCGGAAATGGTCAGAACTAATTTTTTTCATTGAAAAGGAGAAAAATACCTGTTTTACGAGGAAAAGAGAAAGCTTGTAATTTGGAATAAAGCACGAGCTATACTAGCACCACCCTACCACTCTCCCATTATCTAGACGCTTACTTAACCCTTTCAATGCGGAGGACGTGCTAGTGCGTCAATTCGGTTTTTCCGAAAATGCGTACGACTCGCTAGCGCGGCCTCGAGATATTGTTTTTAAATGCACATTCTGAGAATGCCGCAGTTTTCAGAACTGTAGGAAACATGTTCTGCACATACGGAAATATGTATTTGGTTGATAGATGGCAGTCGTTTTCCGGTGGTTCCCACAGGTTCGTATGATAGGATTTATAAAGTATAACCCATATATTTGTGATTTGGAGCCAGCTATACTAGCCCCACCCTACCAATCTCCCATTATCTAGACACTTGAGTAGCTTAGTGCCGAGTATATGTGAAACATTTATAACCGGTGGCATCTTGCGGAAATTGCCGAAACTAATGTTTTTCATTGAAAAAAAAAATCTTGTCTGTTTTACAAACAAATGGGAAAGTTTCTAATTTATAATACAGCGCCAGCTATACTAGGCCCACCCTACCATGTTCCCATTATGTAGGCGCTTACTGAAGTAGCTTGGTGCCGAACAAATGTGAAAAATTTATAACTGGTGCCATCTAGCGGAAATGGTCGGAACTAATAATTTTTTCACTGAAAAGAAAAATCTTATCTGTTTTAGGAGGAAAAGGGAAAATTGGTAATTTGGAATACAGCGTCAGCTATACTAACCCCACCCTACCACTTTCCCATTATCTAGACACTTACTTAAGAAGCTCCTGTACTCTAAAAAAGAGGGACAGGGAACTATCCTCACGATTGGGATCGATCACCAATCTGGGGAAGCTCTGAAGGCAGGAGGTTATGCGCTAAACTTCCTTTTTGGGCGTATCACTGTCTCGAGGCTGGAAAAAAAGAAGAATCCCACGGATGATCCAAAGGACCTGGAGATACCCTCAAGATATTGCCATGGTGGTCGAGGAGGGTCAGGGAGAGATAAAGGAGGGGGATGAATAGAGGCTGAGTAACTCGGTCTTTCATCCATAATAATTCACCTTCACAGCTCAGATTAACCTGCATCACGGGAAGGGATCTTCAGCCGTGATTGCAAGGTTGTTCGCTAGACTACAACTGGATATTGTACTGATCCAAGAACTATGGATCAACAAAGAAAGCCAAATCAAAGGTTTGACATGCAAGGATTCTAAATTGATTTATGATCAAAGGCAAGTATCTCCGCGTGCCTGTGTAATCATAAGAAATAACATAAAATATATTTGTGTTTCAGAATACGTGTCACGGGACCTTGTTCCAATCATGGTTCACCTCAACATTGGGGGTATCGACCGAGACATCGTCATTGCCTCTGCCTACTTCGCTGGAGACGGGGCCGATGACACCGCCAGTAGAGGTACAAGAGCTAGTGAGACACTGCGATAGCAGACGGCTGCCAATTATAATTGGTTGTGATGCCAACTCACACAATGCCGTGTGGGAAAGCACCAATAACAACGTAAAAGGTGAGTGTTTATTAGAATATCTCTTAGCAAATAACCTTGAGACCTTAAACGTGGGGACAGCCCCCACTTTTGTCACGAGAGCAAGAGAAGAGGTCCTGGACGTTACAATTGTTAATGTTGCTGCTAGGAAAAATGTAAAAGATTGGAGGGTGATGAGCGAGCCATCAATTTCCGACCATAGGATCATCGAATTTAGGATAGAGGGAAATACCACCTCGATTCCTACAATTCGAAATCCTAGAAATACTGATTGGTCTCTTTACAAGACCAATCTGAAGGACAATTTGGAACACTTCGAAGTGAATGGGGTAAATCACCCGCACTACGACCTGGAACAAAGAGTCGAACAGATCAGTGAGGCAATAATGGAAGCTTTTCATTCCAGTTGCCCACTCTCAAAAGCTCGTTCAGAAAAGGATGCTCCTTGGTGGAATGATAATCTGTCAAACCTCAGTAAAGAGGTCCGTCGGCTCTTTAATAGAGCCAAACGTGACGGCAATTGGCAGAGGTACACTGAGAAGCTTACTCAGTACAATAAAGAGATTAGGAAGGCCAAAAGGCTTAATTTTCAAGCCGTTTGCGAAAATATCACTTCCACTCACACTGCGGCCAGACTACAAAAGCTCATGGCAAACTGGGGAACTAACCCCACAATGTCGCTGAAAAAGCCAGACGGATCATACACGGAAGGTGAAGAGAAACGATCAATTCTTCTTAAAACCCACTTTCCAGGTAGTGAACCAGCAACAAGCACCGAAATAGCAATGAACTACACCAAAAAATCCCGCAAGGAAGATTGGGACATTGCTAAGAAAATATTTACCAGACAACGGTTGGAATGGGCAATAAGTACCTTTCAACCATATAAATCACCAGGAGTGGATGGAATATTTCTAGCACTCCTACAGCAAGGGAAAGAGGAGATTCTTCCTCACCTGCTAAAAATTACAAGAAGCAGTCTAGCAGTGGGTCTAATACCTAGAAAATGGAGAAGGGCAAGGGTAACCTTCATACCAATAATAGGGAAATAGATGGGACTAATCCCCGATCTTTTAGACCCATCTGTCTAACATCGTTTCTACTCAAATCGATGGAGAAAGTAGTGGATAACTACATAAGAACAGAGAATCTGGAGAATATACCACTTCATAAATGTCAGCATGCCTACAGAGCGGGTCGATCAACTGAGACGGCTCTGTATCAGCTGACAGAAGTCATCCAGAGAACTCTGAACAACAAAGAAATCGCAATGTGCGCATTCCTGGATATATCGGGGCCTTTGACAACACAACTCATGTGTCTGTCAAAGAAGCACTAAGAAGGCGAGGAGTGATTGAAACCATTGTAAAATGGATGTATGAGTTGTTGACAACGAGGATAGCTGAGACACAGGTGGGGAATCAAACCACCTCAGTTAAAGCCACTCGGGGGACACCTCAAGGGGGAGTGATATCTCCCCTTCTATGGAGCCTCGTAGTAGATGAGTTGCTCTACAGGCTAACGGAGCTTGGCTTCGAATGTATGGGCTACGCCGATGACATTGTTTTAATAGTCAGAGGCAAGTTCGAGAGCACCTTGTGTGATTTATTACAAAAGGGCCTCAGAATCATTGAGCTATGGTGCTTGTCAGTGGGGCTAAACATTAACCCAAGCAAGACCATAGTAATTCCATTTACCCGGAAAAGAACACTTCCAGCCACGAAACCCATATCCTTAAATGGGTAAATCATACAATGGAAATCAGAGGTTAAATATCTAGGGATAACCCTAGACAGTAAGCTTCTGTGGAATAAGCATTTTGAAATAACTGCTAGTAAAGCAATAAGAGCTTTGATGGCGTGCAGAAATCTAGCTGGTAAGAGGTGGGGCTGTAACCCAAAAATACTGCGATGGATGTACGCCATGATTGTGAGACCAGCAATTACGTATGGGGCAATAGTTTGGCACACAAAAGCAAGTCAGTACAGCACGAGGAAAACCCTCGATAAAGTTCAAAGGCTTGCCTGTGTGTGCATCACTGGAGCTATGAGAACGTGTCCAACTAGGGCACTTGAGATCATTACAGATCTCACACCTCTACATCTGGTGATAGAAAGATCTGCCCAAGAGGCAATTCTTAGAATATCTAAGGAAGGTTCAGGCAATGAGAGTATTAAAAATCAGGGAGCTTGGTCCTCTCTGACAAGATACACCTCATTAGCGAATCTTCCCAGTGACGAAATGATCAGGAAAGTAAGCATCGAAAAGAATTTCACTACGATGCTAAATACGAGGAGAGACTGGGAAAGGGAATACACCACCCAAACTCTCAAATAAAACACCATTAGATGGTATACGGATGGTTCAAAAACCACCATCGGAGCAGGCGCTGGAGTATTTGGGCCTGGCACCAGATACTCATTATCGTTAGGCTCCTTCCCGAGCGTCGTTCAGGCAGAAATACTTCCGATCGAAAGATGCGTGGAAATGAACCTAGAAAGAAACTACCAGAAATGTGGCATATCGATCCAATCTGATAGTCAAGCAGCTATCAAAGCATTGAGCTCCCATGTCATTGACTCAAAGTTGGTATGGGAGTGCCGATGAAAACTTGATGAATTAGGCAAGAATAACAGGGCCTCTTTAGTCTGGGTTCCTGGCCACTCGGGAAATGAAGAGGCCAATACACTTGCCAGGAAAGGAGCACAAATGCCCTTTATTGGCCCGGAGCCTTTCTGTGGTGTAGCAAAATGCTCCTACAAGAGTTTCGGAAGAAAAAGGAAACCGAAAGAGAAGCACTCTGGCGGTGCCTTCCCGGGTTGGAACATTCCAAAAAGTTCCTGGGGAACTTTGACACTGCTAGGTCCAAAAAATATTTGGACCTCAGTAAAGATAAGCTACATCTCCTCACGGGCTTTCTTACAGGACACTGCCGCCTTAGGAAGCACTTAATGAGAATAGGCCTAGCAGAGATTGACGAGTGTAGATTATGTGGGGAGGAGGATGAAACTCCTGATCACCTAGTTCTGGAATGCCTCGCCATTGCAAGAAATGCTTTGGACAAGAAACTTGTAAGAGGACCTAACCTCGCTGAAGCCGTCCCAAATACTAGAGTTCATTAAAACCTTGGAACTGGAAGGCGAGCTGTAGTAGTAGCGACAACAGCTCTGATAGGGGGGGGCACAATAAACTTTTGGTTTCAGTGCACAGTAACCCCGTTAAAATATAATCTAACTGTGGTCGATTTCTAGGTAAAAATGGTGGCATATGATAGTGTAGACCTAGTTCTTCTAACAACGGAATAGTATGTATCCCCTATCTAATATCACCACGTCACCTTCAGAAAACCAAGTTCGCATTCTGTTGACGTCGTTTGCGAATTCATAATCCAAAATAGATGCATCATTGTTCTTTGAATCAGATAAAGATGGGGTCCATTAATAGCTAAAATATATCCGTCAGCAGCACATATAATTTCAGGTTTCAGTAAATGTTTATTTTTGTGAAAGCAATAAGACTGTCGCAGTGTCCGGAAATTGCTGTTTTTTTCTATTTCATTATAGGTGCAATCTATATATGCTATAGCTTTAGGAATATCAGGAGTAGGATTGTACAATTGATTAATATATGCAGATACATGGTTGTTGATATAATCCTCCCTTGCAATTGAATCGAACCCTATGTGGTTTGGTATAAATATGTGGCAAGGAAGTTCTTACAATAGAAATTACATTCCATATGTTGGCTTTGATAATAATCGTTTATGTACTTTGTGTTGTTTTTAATTTTTAAAGTTTTTAAACATTAAACGTGTGTGATAGTACTGATGATATTGATGATACTGATTTCGACGCTCCTTCAACCTCAGCAAAAAACCTAAAATGATTTATGCACATAAATATAGAGAAGAGTGGGAGACAGAAATAAGGTGGATTTCAAAAAGTAAAAAGGCCTGTTTACGGAAGGTAAGTGGTTAAACTACATATTTTGATCATTCATTTTCCTACCTGATGATTTTTTAAGGTGAAAGGCGTGTCAATGTGACATAAAAATCAGTCATGGCAAAAATGATGTATTAAAACATGCCGAAAGAGCAAATCATAAACAAGCTGTTGCGGCAGTAGCTGCTCAACCCTCCGCGGCTTCATTGTTTTCAAAAACGTCCACAACGGAAAGGGTCATAGAATTGAAAGCAAAAGAAGGAGAAATTAGATTAGCAGAATTTATTGCTGAACACAATTTATCCGTGAGAGTTATGGAGCAGGAAGCTGAGTTAATTAGTTCAGTTTGCAGTGATTCCGCAGTCGCAAAAAAAATTAAATGTGGATGAACTAAAGTAAAGGCACTACTTACAAATCTTATGGGTCAAACAGAGAAAGACCGCCTTATTACTTTAATGAAAAACGATAAATTTAGCATTGCAGATGAGTCCACATACGGAGCGTGTATAAAAAATTTCTGTTTGGTTGTTAGAACTAATGAAAATAATAACATCAGAGATTATTTTCTAATGTTAACATTTTCAGGTATATAAGTCCTGAGAGGATCGCAGAGTATAAGGAGTTTCAAGAATTTGTCACCATATTTCCTTTAAAATTGCTGCATCCCTCACAGACTAGATGGTCATCAGTGGAAAGTTCAGTTAAGACTTATTCCTCAGTATAATGCACTGATTAGTCTGCAGAAAATATTGAGGCGGCTAATAGAATTTTACGTTTACTACAACAACCAGATACAAAATTATATTTAGAGTTTTTGGCGTATTCTTTGCCCTTTTTAACAAATTAAATATCATAATGCAAAGTGAAAAACGGCAGATTTATAAAATGTACACCAAAGTAACAAACATTGTAAAAATAACGTATGTGATATTGCGTTCAAAAATCCTACTTTTTTTAGATATTGAAGAAATGTATTTTGGTGCAATGGTTAATTCAAGCACACTAGATCCTGCCGATTTAAAACTTTTAAAAATTAAGTGTCTAGATTTTTACATTGAAAGCCCTGGGCAAATTTTAAATAGATTTCCTTTTTTAAAATTCTGTATTTACAAAATTTGAATTCATAAATCCAAGTACAGTTATAAAAAGAACCATTTCTTCTATATACGATTTGACAATTCAATTTCCAAATTTAATTGAAAATATACATGAAATCGATAATGAATTTTGTTTTCAAGGATTTGAAAATAATCAACGACGCTGAAAAATTCTGGCAGGTGATTTCTGAAAATAAAATTGGCGACGGAGAACAAAAATTTAAACGGTTGTGTAATTTAGTATTTAATTTACTGTCTTCCCAGTTCTAGTGCTTACGTAAAACGAGTACTTTCTCAGGTAAATTGTAACAAAACTAAGAAACAGACTGAATACAAAACTATTGAAGGGTTATTACTGACAAAAAGTCTGGTAACAAATTCTGGGAACTGTACAAACTTCAAAGTATCCCATGATATATCTGACTGCCAGTCCACCTGAATCAGATTTAGAATAAATTATGTCTTGGAAATACAGACCCCGCGCGATCATCCAAAACACACATTTTTGGTTTCTTTTATTTTTATATACCATTTCATGAATTTTTTATCTAATTTTAAGAGTTAACGTTTTTTAATTTTTATACATAGGATTATACATGTATTTATTGGAACATATAGAGTTTATTTTAATTACTTTTTCTACTTCCGCTACTAAAACCGCACTTTGAACACTAGTTTGACATGAACAAAACGACTCTTTAAACACTAGTGTTTAAAATGCGAAAAGTCACATCTAGTTCTCTTTTGTTTTTTAAACCACATTTTAAACGTCAAATCAAGTGTATCTTTTGTATGTTAAATTTCTTACTCCGTGATAATTTTGTTATTCTACGTCATTTGATTTGTCAGTCAGCTGTCAGCCATCGTCCGTTATGTTTGAATAGAATTCAAACATAATATAATTTTTCCTTCCCGCGGGCGAAGAAAAAGTATAGTAAGCACCTCGTTTTAAAAGTCTTTAGTGACTCGTTCCGCTTCGCTCCACTCGTGCCTAGTAAAACTCGTGACTAAAGTAACCTTTTTGACACTTTGTACTTAATATACTATTATATATTTTCTTCATTTTTATTTTTTATTGTTAACGAGTTCATAATTATTTTTTTCATATTGATGAGCTATACGTTTATTGAATGAAATATATAATTATTATAACACATATCGTTTTAATTTCATGTTTACGAAATCTCACGATTTTCGTAACGAAATCTCACGATTTTCGTAACGAAATCTTACGATTTAAAATTTCTTGACCTGGCAACACTGATTTGTATGCATAGTGTGAATTATCGTTGAGCTACGGGAGAAAATCAAGACTTCGTGTGGACTATGATTGATTCACGCGGCCTGGCAAATAAATTGCCTGTAAGACACGCATGCTTCATCACGTGGCGGTTAACGTGTTAAAATGATTATTTTTATAATTCGCGTATAAAAGAGACTTCATTATAACTAGTGGCGTAACTAAGGGGGGGATGAGGGGGATAGAACCCTAAAAATGGAAAAAAATCTAATACATAATCACAGCAAACCTATACTTTATTGAAATGTACTAAAAGCTATGAGCTGTAGGCTTTAATTTTGTAAGAAAAACAAAGCTAAAATGCAGTTTTAGGGGCTTAAAATTTGAAAAAAATTCCGATACCCAGATCTCCCGGTAGTTCATCCCCCCTCCCAGAACTTCATCCTAGTTACGCCACTGATTATAACATTGTTTACAGTGTCACAATGAAGCTCTTTGAACACTGTTATAGTAATTTTTAGTGTACAGTTGGTTATTGTATTTAGTTATATTTTTATTTGACATTAACCTTGACACAAATTATAAATAAAATGGTCTAGCGTTGTTCTAGCTAGCAAATTATTATATTAAAGGTAAATTAGAATGATTTATATATTAAAAATATTAATGAATAAAGTACGCTAACATTTATTTATCAATGATTTATCAATTGTTCATTTTCATATTGTATAGCATGAGTATATAGGTATACAAAACGTTCGATTTTTGGGATAAATCACCAGGTATCTATGTGAAGATGTATTACAGAAATAATTCTGTTCATGATATAATATAAATAGATCGCAAGAGCATATACGAAGAAGTTCTTTTTTAAACAAATAATCATACTCTTTTTGCTTAAATGAAAGTTTGTTTACAATTTACACAATTATTCGGTTATATGTCAAAAGTCAGAATTGCTGAATAAAACCATCTGTGATCTGACCAATTAGGAATCTACAGAATTGCCAACTTAAATTCAAACCACTCCTAGTTTAAAAATAGGGATTATATGAAATTCTATTTTATTTAAATAATTAAATAAATGCGAATTAAAAAAAATATTGTGTAAAACTTGTGCCACAATGACTTTCTGTAGTACTCGTGATTTGCATAACTCACCGCTTCGCGGTTCGTTGTACAAACATCACTCGTACTACAAAACGAGTCATTGTGACACACTTGTTTTACAAATAACTATTGTATATTTGCAAAACCACTTTAAAAGTTGTCAAGTGCTATGGTGCATTGAATGTAAATCAATTTAAACCAATTTCACAATAACATGTTAACATTAGTTTTAATTAAACAGTTTGTGTTTGTTTAGATTACTTGGCTTACTTCTAATAATAGAGATATTGCCTGGTAAAAAATGCTTTGCGGTATTTTGACGTTTATTGAATGCGCGATTCACTTTTTTACGTTTCTAACGCTAATAATTGTTAGCGCTTCGTGTAATTTACGATTACGTAGCGTAAAGCGTTATTGTAAATACCGCACATAATTGTCCTGCGCAGTTCTCAAAACAAAACGCATCGGTTCTCTAATGTTAGGTTTTTGTTTATCATCGTGTTTAGATGATGTTTAATATGTGTTGAGGTTTGAGTTATGCAACTCTTTTTAAAAGTATGCAAAGTCCAATAACTCCTAAAGCTTAATACTTAGGCGAAGTTCGCGTTTTTTTGACAGCGTGTCAAAACCAGACATGCGTCGCACATCCGCGTATTTCATCCATACTCATAAAAGTGAAATTCGCCTAAGCGAAAAGTGCGGATAAATCGCAAAAAAGTTAGTGGTTTTAACTATTTTGCGAATTAGTCATTTTCTGATGGTTTGTGCAGGTCATAAATTTGTTGTGTATACACACTGTGCTTTATATTGTTATTTAATATCTTCGAAAGTAATTGTTGTAATGACAAGCATCCATGATCGTTTTCTTTTTATAACAAATATTAAAAATTCTAGGTTATATTTTCTCTTTATTTATGACAAATGATACTCTTGTAAATATCGCAATAGTTAAAATTACCCGCCGCAAATATTTTTAAATGTGATTTGACACAATATGTCAAAAAAACGCGAATTTCGCCCGAGTATTAAGCTTAAAAGTACTAATAAAATATGTGAGATAAAGCAATGTACATACTCGCTTTTGTATCTTATAATACTAACACTAAACTATAACAGAACTACGAGTGCAAGTATAAATCGTTTCAGCGATTCAAGTTACAAATACCTTCCCTTTTAAACATAAATTGGTTTTTTACATATTATCCAAATCAAATTCAATCGTAGGTCCTTGGGGATATTCCATTTGGTTTTGTTCCACTCCTTTTGTACTATGCAAAATCACATATTCAATAGCGTTTCATTACTTCCAGCTAAGAATTTCATCCATTTCTAATTACATTTCATTTTATCAAGTTTGCAAATAGTAAGTTTATTTGTTTCTTGGTTTTAACTTTCAAAGAAATTATATGCACACAAAAAAGACAGGTTATGTTACTTCCTACATAACGCAGCGCTATGGTATTAAATAACGGTGATGGCAATAGCTCGTATTTCCAAATCAATTTTAGGTAGAGCATTATTAAAATAACGCACCGTATGCGGCAATATCTCTAACTCAAATTTGACATAATGTTAATCAGTGAGTTATTTGAAATGTGATGTAATAAAGTAACAACAAACATATTAATTATTTTAGAAACCTAACCCAACAAATGACTATTATGAGATTTTAAAAAATGAGACATGTACTTACTTTTCTGTGGTAGAACTACTTATTAACTTTATTCCTTATCCAACACAGTATTTTTATGGAACAATGGAAATATTTTTTGACTTATTTTAATTAAATCACAACACACCATACATAGAAGCTTGGTAGTTACATCTTACCAATAAGATATCAACCTCCTTAAAATTCAACTGCATAAACAGAGAAGGGAGCTAACAGGGATGCAGAGACTTGATCTTATTGAAAAATACTGAATGTTTGCTTCATTACTTTTAACCATAACTCCATGAGGATAATTTTAAAAAATATTGCAGAATCATCTAGAGCTTCCAAAGAATTAGACTGTATATAAAGTTCTATTTTCAAATATTTGTGCTCATGTCATGTCTCCTATCGTTAATATTTTACAATTATTTACTGTTGTCCTAATATGGCTATACGCCATAACACCTAGTCAAACTGTACTCCTCACCTCTTGTAATCGGCGTTCCTCGTAATACCAGTAGTACTCTGCAAGATACCTCAAATAAGCAGTGACAATTTATTAAAGCAAACTATTTTAGTCAACTAAAGAAGCTTAACGTTGCAGTCAGAAATTTGCTGTTCTTCAATAAATATTTCAAATTAACTGTTTCTATCCTTGCTATGTGGAATCTATTCATGTTACATTTTTTAAATGAAACTGTTTTAAATAATTCCACAATGAAAAAATGATAAAATTGACAATTGTTGATATTACGAAATATCATTCAACTATTTCATTTAAAAAAGTAAATATTTCTTCATTTATATACGTGTTCCGGAACTTCTAGATGACGTGAAAATAATGCTGTGACATAAAAAATATTTTTCTACAACTGCTATGAAAAGTAGCATATTTCTCATAGCTTACTTAATTTCAAAACCATATATTGCTCACACTGTGAGAAATATCATTTCTCACGGCACTTTGCCCACACTACATAAATTTATATGGAGAATCCAGTAGGGGATCCTAGATGCCCAGCCGCTTTCGGTGGATGGTCCTCGATACTAAGACTTTTTCTACAAAACTATTCACTTGTATTCTTCAAATTTGTGCAGTTGTAGAAAAAATAGTGTGCAACATGTGGGAAAAGTACTTTTCTCACTCGTGTTTGCGGCAGTCGCCCTTGGCTCGTGCCACAAACTTCCACACTCGTGAAAAAAGTTGGAACTTTTCCCACTTGTTGCACAATATACTATTCTCATATGACCCCTCGTTTCTGAGTTATAGGTCTTTAATATTGCGAAATCAGAACTTGATTAAAGTATATTTTCTAAATTATACATTGGAACATTCTGAATTGTTGATTCCATATGTCCATGTAGTGTGTTTGAGGGAATAAATATTCTACACCACTATCTGAACGCCACGGGCGGCTCATGCCCAATGATTAACAATCCGTAAGTTTTACTGTGACAACCTGTACAATCTAAAGATAGCAAAAATGAATTTTTCAATCGATTTTTTTGTCAAAAAGGAACTCTGTATATGTATAACTCGATAAAATTTATGGTTTAAGAGATTTGTAGATCGTTATATATGCCAAGGAAACCGTTCACCACGAAGAGACATTCTGAAGAAAATTATCATAAATTGTAATTATTTTAAACATTTTCATAAGGCATTAAAAGTTCATTTTTGCTATCTTCACAATGTACAGGTTCTCACAGTAAGTTACAGATTGTTGACCATTGGGCATGGGTCGCCCCTGTCCTTCCGATAGTAGCGTAGAATTATTTATTCTGTCAAACATTACATAAGACATACATAATCATACATTAAAAAAATCATAACGTCCCAATGTATAATTTAGAAAATATACTTACGTAAGTTTTGATTTCGCAACTTTAAAGGCCCATAACTCAGAAATGAAGGGCCATATGAGAATTTCTTTTATGTCAGCATTCACGTCATCTACCCATTCCTGATTTTTTGCATCAAGTCATGGAACACTTCGTATACACTATTATTTGTAGAATGTGAGGGAAAAATGTGTTAAAATTCTGAATGAGATTCTATCTCCCTTTTTAAACTGAATTAAAAAAAACGTATTTGAGAAAATCTTTATTTTTTAAAATATACTTCTTCCATCAAAGAACCAAAATTAAATGCGTTATTGGTGCAGAAATTGAGTTACATATTACCTTATAAACAAATGGACCTGGTTCAAATACCGATTTTAAATATTTCAATTGCTTATAATTTTATTGGAAGATTTAAAAAAAATCTAACATGTTTTTAGGTTAATTTTAATGATATTATGAAATATTTCCAGAATTTTTTAAAACTTAAAAATTCAGGGGGATTTGAACTTTATAAGATCTGTAAACTTATCTCCTACACCGCCAAAGCATTTAATCAAAGTTTCCATAATTAGATTGTTAATAGGAGAGTCCCATTTTAAAGAAGCATTCATGTTTTGTTTAAATGAGCCTACTTTGAAAATATTCGACAATTTTTCTGGTTAATGTTAAACTATCTTTTCAAACATCAATAGTTTTTTAAATTCAATTTAGCATTCAACGCATATTTCCCCGTCAAATTTTACAAATAACACAGTGTATATTCCACTTTTGGTACAGCACATACACAACCACTTCAAGGTTTGAAGAGATTATTTTTGTTTCACAATACATACATTAATGACGAAACAAATATAGTAAAACAATTTCTATGTTAGTGTAACCATTGCTTTATTCGACTTAAAGAAACAAATTAATGCCTTTCATCACGTTCAAAATATATTTAAATATATAAAATAAAAAAACAGGTACACAGCATTAGAAAGAAAAAGTTTAAGTGAAAAAATATTTACACAAAATTTACCATTTATTAAATTTTGTCATACAATGGAAGTACACAACGCCTCCGCCACTCATACAAATTACATAAACCTAAGCCTATGTTTACATCATACTAGATTTAAATAATAAAATCAAAATACAATACAAAAAGAAAATCGGGATTGACACCATCATAATATAATTACTCAATATCGAAGACAATTTTTTTCTAATTTGAACATTTCCTAATCCAATATCAAAAGAGATGAGAAATAAAAAGTGAATAAAACCTCGACATTTTATGTTGAACTCAAAACATAATATTTTTGTACGTTGTCGGTATTTTCCAAGCGCCGCGATGAAATGGAATGATTGGAAAATTTGGCTGTAGATGAGATGAATTATTAAAACCTGAAACAATAAATTTATATTATAGATTTTTGTTAACAACTTTATTGAGTCGTTTGGAAAAGTGCGAAAACTTTGTGAATACATACCATTCAAATGTCCAATCAGAAGGCGTTAGGTATACATTGTTCTGAATGTTATTTATTGCAAGATGTTATATGATAATTGCAAAATTTTCTACATATTTCCTCATTTATTAAGCGTAATTAATTACTCAAAAAAATTTTCTGCTGTTGCTCCATTAACTGTATTTCGTACTTGTATGTTTATGCTCATGATTGTATTTATAAATTCTATTAAAAATAACCTAAACCATTTTCTAGTAATTTGTATCAAAAATTGTTGTTTCGACCACACCATATATCAATGGCAATTCACTTGAACATGTCATTTAAGAGCAAATATATTGCAATTAAATTATAGAATTGTTTTTACAATTTTCAATGGTGATACAACAAACCTAATAAATTCTCCACAATTGTTTTATTTAAATGGGTAGGGTAGGCTGGGTAGGATGTGCATTCTACAGTGTAATTTTGTCACAAAATGATAGGTTAAAATTTCGATAAAATTCAAGGTAACCCCACAAAATATTTTAGTTGTTCTGTAAATGTAGTAGACGTTCGCGTTTGCTGTTTTCGCCATGTGTTTTATAAATTACTGTGTTTAAAATTCCAAAAATGTTCCTGCCATCCTTTATAATAAAAAATAAATATCAATTTTAATAAACATTGATGTTTTGGCGAGTTGGTAGGTAACATTATTTTTTACTAATAATTAAACTATATAGGTTTAATAAATTTTTAAAAGAAACCAAACAGTTATGGGGACCATTCAAGAATCTATCTCAGGTCAAATCCATCCCATATGGTAAAAGTCTGTTTAAAATAGTTTTTCACTTAATTTCAGGAAATGCAATGAAATCAGCAGTTCAAGAAGTCATCCGAAAACTAGAAATGCCAACTTCAGCAGCTTTAAAACATGCTCCACTCAATGGAAATCACATCAAATTGCAGGTGTTGACTGGATGTATGGCTTTATAAAGAGGAATAGTAATTTTAGACTTCACAAACCGGAAAATAGAAGCATTGCTTGTGCTTCCAGGTTTAACAAAATAGTAGCAGAATTTTTTGAAAATTTGACCAATCTATTAAAAGAAACAGTTTCAAAGCAAAAGATATTTGCAATCTTGACAAGACTGGACTAAAAACTATTTTGCAAACACCTAAAGTAATAAGTGAAAAAGGAAAGAGAAGTTGTGTCAGCCGAGTGAGGGTCTCTTGTTACTGTCATTGGGATAATAATCAATGCATCAGGAAATTATATCCCACCTGTACACATCGAGAAATATTTAGTAGGCAGTTTAAATGGATCCATTGCTTAAAGTTCTAAAAGTGGTTGGATATTCAGTTATTTATTTACTGACGTATTGAAGCATCTCATGCACAACACTAAATGTTCTAAAGAAAAACAATTATACTCCTACAGGATAACCATAGTAGACAATGCTGTCTTGACCCTATTATTTACTGTAGAATTTTATTGTCGTTCCAGTCTCACATGTCCCATCTTTTACAACCCTTGGGCGTTGCAGTCTTTGGTCCATTTTAAACCTATTGCAAAACTTCTTTTAATTATTATTTAACAAAGAACACTGGAAAAGTAGTAACCATTTTTGAAATATCTCCACTTCTAAATCTACCATTTCAACGAGCGTTTATGGCAGAAAATATTGAAATATGATCTATGGGTATTTTATCCATTGAACAATTTTTCCAGAAGAAGAGTTTTCATTACATTAGCATACTACAGCCACCAATAGCAATAATCGATTTAGAAGAAATTTTCGATCCATCTCCCTCTGGATCGTTTGCTTCCTCTTTCAAAAATCGCCGCCCCCAAATCTAAAAAGGGGAGAAAGTCACGTATATATACTGACACCCCGGAAAGGATTGTTTAATGGATCTGGAAAGGATCATAAACATGAAAAAAGCTGCAGTGGTAAGAAAGCAAGTGGTTAAGAAGATTTAAAAAAGAGCTGAATTTTAATCTTCAGATTCAGCTGAATCAGAAACATTCAGCACTGCTGACACTGATGATTCAATTGGGCCATTACAGGAAGCACTAAGTGATTTCGATGATATAGATGACTATTATAGCCAAACCGATCAATTTAAATTGTGCAATCAAGATACAATTAAACTTAGCGATTTTGTTCTGGTCAATTCAAATGTAAAACTGGCGATAAGTTTTATAATAGAAGATACATTTTGAGCAAGGAAATTACACAGCAGATTTTTTGCGCAGAACAAGTTCTACAACTATTTGCAAGTCCACTGTTCTAGACATTGCCATTATTTTAAGAGACGAAATTGAGTTGAAAATGCCAGCACATATCCATCCTCCCGAAACATCATGATCGAGTACTATGTACAACTTTAATATACGGGTTACTACAAAAGAATCGTCGGGTTTGACAAATCAGTTAATATTACAACTAGAATGGTAAACTATATGTTGGTAGACAGAGAAAACAAACTTTCAGCACATTACAAATGTTCAATGTGGGCTCCTAGTCACACGACAGATGTCTGAACGATAATCCAGTACAGCCCATACATGCTGCAATGTATCTAAGTCAATACTGTTAACAGCATCTGTAATGCATCTTCTGAGCTTATCCAGTCTTCTAGATATTGGTGGTACAAAAACTGTGCCTTTAATATGATCTGCAGCCCAACGATGGGGGGAGTTACTCGTTCAGATATAGACACTTCATGATGTCAGTGTGGTGGTGCTCCCATCTTGTTGGTATATAAAGTTGTTTGAAACAGCAGTTGCAATATATCGAGGTACGATATACCTGTCAGTTTTTTCATGAAAGAACAATGGTCCATACAATTTTGTGCTGGATATGGCACAAAAAACATGAAAAGAACATATGAGAATATCTTTCATGTTGGATAAACTCATGAGGATCTTTCGTGCCCCATATCCGAATACAATTGAGACGGTTCACCTTGTCACTTGTACACCAGTGGTCTTGAGTTGTTGATATCACAGAATGCTCTGATGACTTGAAAGACCAATTTTGTTTTCCCGTTGGAATGCACGTTGCACTGTAACTACCGTGCGTATTCTAACACCTAAAATGCTTTCTGATGCACAGTCGCCATTTTGATTACTGCGGACGTAACTTGGGCGTACACATGACAAGCTTTCTCTGCAAGCGCGCGTTTTAAATGTATAGGTTGTCACTGGCTATAGACATGTCATATATTGTTATATCTGTCATACTTTCAGAATTATAGCTGTGTCAAACCAGATGATTCTTTTGTAGTAATCCTGTAGATTTAAGCACATATGTTGCCAAAGTTATTTATGTACACATTCAATTCTTGTTTATATATTTTTAATATTTAATTATTCATCATATGTTGATGTCTAATGCACCCCAATTAGCGACATATCTACCCCAGCCAAGGGGCCATTCGTCAATTGGAAGTTTTCTTTTTTAGGAAAAAACAATATTGCAAATTTTTTTAATCAAACTAACAAAATTAATTTATAGTAAGAATATATGTAGCAAAGCATTTGAAGTATTGATATTTTTCAAGAATCAAAACTTTGCAATTATCACAAAATTAAAAAAGTGTGATCCTCCCCAGTCTACTCTTCATATATAATTATAATTAATTTCAAAATCATATGTATCCACAACTTTCGGCACAGGCAAATGTATGGAAGACTTTTTACCTGTTTCCTAGAGGGACTTTAATAATTATATACCCTATTTTCATTTTATTCTGGCACTCTGAAAAGGTATGATTACCTGAACGAGCGTGGCGTTAGGGATAAAAACAAGAATTTATAAATACATTTCCAACAACTGCTTAGTGAGAAAATACGTAGCCTTCCGGAAATTCACAAGTTTTCACACATAATAATAAATATTTTTTAAACTTACCGGAAAATGTTAAATCACAAAACTATCCTAGTATTTATTATCCTATCACTTCTGATAGGGTTGGAACCTTTGGTTGCGTTGTCCACCTCCTCTTTGTGGTTTACCAGCGCCACCAGTACCGGTACCAGTTCCTTGGTATCCTCCACCAGCTCCACCTGAAAAGGAAGAGCAGTATAAAAATTTTAATATTATAGCAACCTACTCACTAATTTTTAACCCTTAAAACATTTCGTGTTCGCCACCTGCGTTGTTTCACCATTCTTCAAGAGGATTAGTACTTTTTTGTTTTTTTTGTATTATTATAATTCACTTTTTTTGGTGCGAGAGCTGCAATCGAAACATGTTGAGCGGTCCAACACTTTTTAGAGGGAGACGCAACTATTCTTTATGTGTATTGTGGAAATGTTCCAAATTTCTCAAAAACGCAGGTTACGAGTGAACTGCAAGACGATTAAAAACTACAATAACTTGGAATGACGGAAATCTCGACAAGACCCAGCTGTGAAAATGATCACCAAAGAAAAGTCAAATTGGAACAGCATTGCCATAAAATAAAATTGATTGCACCTTGTTCGAGAAATCTGCAGTACAAGTTAATTCTTCAAAAAAATAAAACTAAAGCAAGTTACATTTTCAAATTTGGAAAAAGAACAAAAAATTAAAGTCTAGAACATCACCACAAGTACCTTTTCCGCGTGTATTAACATTGCGTCCACCACCACTACCATATCCTCCATTATAACCATATCCCTGGTCTGCATACAGGTATAGAACAAATTTTATTAATGTCAATTAATAAAAAAGCATTAAGCAAATTGAACCCTGTTCAGAATATGACCAGATAAACGAATTACAGGTTTTCCTGTAAATTATATCATTTATTCAAGATGTCCCATAATTAATTGCATACCTGCCAAACAAAACATTCGTACAAGTATAAAACTACATTCTCATCAAAAATCCATACAGAGTGCTCCAAATCCAATAATTTCAGCTCACTATTCAATAACATGCTTGAGTTGTACCTATGTTAAACAGTACAAAGTGCACCATTATCATAGTAATACAAGATATCAAGATAATTTGAAGTTTTTTTCCTTTTATAATCAATCACATGTCATGATATATACTCCAAGGCAAAAATAAAACATTCATTAGAAAATGAAGACAGCCTCTCATGAAATTAGTATGTGCTCCAAGCTGGTAACAAATATAATTGCTTTCAAACCCCTGAAAGTGAAAATCAAGAAAGAATGTTTAAATATCAATAAAAAAGCAACAAAACTAGCCGGTTTGCACAAAATATAAGAACAAACGCCTACACCCTACAAATATGTAAAGTATATCAGGACATGATACTCTAACCATTCCGCAGAATACAATTGATTATGGGACCCCCATAGAATATCCAACCAATTCATGTTCATCTTCTAGTTAGGAAAGATATTTTAAAATCTATGTAAAATTGAAAAAAAATTTAACTTAAAATTAATAAATTTACATACAATGACCAAGTAACTTTTTCCAGAATTTAAAGATTTGCGCTCAATCGAAATTTAGACAACAGCAAACTGTTTCATGCAAAATTGGTAAATGTTTTTTAGATCAATTGTCCATGAAACAAGTCATGTTCCATTTGGCATGAGATATTTACATAAATTGTCAACTTCGATGGAGCAACAAGTGTTGAGTAATGTTGTCCTGAGTCAACCTTTTAAGAATAATAAAATATGTAAAGTTTATTAAGATTAATGCAGTTTAATGAAACTGAAAAATTCCTCATTGGTATTGAAAAACCTTTATATTTTCAAAGTAGGTGATTTTCTAGGTAGGTAAAGGAAGAAAAAAACAGAAAAAAAATTAATTTGAGGGAATGTAGAATTTCAACAAATGCTTTATTTCAAGCTCTAGATATTTCACAATGTATTTCTTCCGTACTATTATATATTTATGTATATAAGGTCAACATATAATTATGTATAGGAACAGAACAACTGTTGACTTAGTGTAAATATGTCCTTAAATATATTTAAAATAAAGATGAACTTCCTGGACACAATATATCCAGTGTGAATATCACACTTGTTATTTGTGACCATTTGCTGTATAAAACTAGGAAACGGGCTGGCTGTAGAAAATCAAAAATCAGTAAAATAAAATAGAAACAACTATTCCAAGTTCTACAGATAAAAATGAAAAGATATTACATAATTACATGTGACTACACAATTTATAAATTTTCGTTCGCAGAACCTAGACAGTATAAATAAGGTAAAAGAAACTGATAAAATTGTTAATTGATAATTTTCTACAGCCAACCCTCGAATACAGATATTCATTGACATATACACAGAGCTTACAAGGCACCGCTCGAGATGAGAATATCTCGGCTGAAAAAATGTTACTGTGTCCTGTACGAGTATTTACCGTAGTTACCGTAATTGTAGTCGTAATTTCCGTAACCACCGTAGCCCCCTCCATAATAGTCATAGCCTTGACCATATCCATCGTAACCATAACCCTGGCCATAACCACCATATCCGCTGCCATAAGCTTGATTCCAATTTTGGTTACCATATCCGCCACCTCTACCTCCGCGACCTCCTCTCATGGGGCCACCGCGACCGCCTCGCATGCCTCGGCTCAACATCATGGGTCCTCCCATCTGGTCAGGTTTAGGTGTGGCTTTTTTAACATCAACCTGAAACAAAATATAAGACGTATATTCAACTGTTCTAGCAATTTTGTAATTTTTAATCAAATTTTCAGTATACAAGGCTTTTTTTTGCGCCAATGTTTTACACCTCTTTACTACATAAATCACATAAATATAACTTTATATGCATGAATTACCAGTTTAGGCACTAACATGTTTCCAAAGAGGAAGCGCCCTTTCTATTACACTGGTCACGCTTGATAAGGTCAAGTTTTTAATCAATCATAAAAAATTATTAATTTATTACTAATCGCAATTACTGGCAACGCCGCGCCAGTAATCTGCTATGCTCAAGTATTTTATCTCCTCGGGGGGCCTCGTTAAGCTATTCCAGTGGTAGGATGTCTTTTATGAAAGTGCGAACGTTAATATTTCCATAATGAACAGATAAAAATGACCCAAACAGGTTTTGTTATATATGTGGACAAATCACTTTACCCAATTGTAAGTCAAATTACAAAATTTGTGAAAAAAACTTGCGTAGAAGGTTTACGACGTTGGAGCACCAAGAAACAAAAAACCCTACCTCTTGGTATACCAATGATTTGGCGGGAAGAAAAAGACCATATTACTGATTGTTATTTTTGTATGGCCAATCTAGAAGGTAAATTTTTTATTTATTTATCTAAATTAATATTCGTAAAATTTGCTTTTTAAGAATAAATAGAAACAATCGTCAACATATTAAGTATCCCCATGTGCCATCTGCATTGAAGCTTGATAGTCATGGACAAGAAGTTTCAATTTCAGGGCCACCAGATACATACACAGACTTCCAGGTTTTGTCCCCATCTTTACGGCGCACCTGACTTGCATGTGATCCAACCCTTTATTGGTTATATACCAAGCATATAGACTGACAATTAAACCTATTATTAAAAGACATACCAGGCCATAATGTGAAGAGTGATGCACGATATCTGAGGTTTCTTTTGATTCAATTCTATCTAATAGATCATCAATCTGATGTTGCTCTACCCATATAGAAGGATTTCGTTCGTGATATAATTAACAGTATTACCCGAAAATCGTGTATTAATGTCAATGATATCACTTTCGGCAGAAACAAAACTACCTTAAACGATTTCACCACCCAATCCCACAATGGTCTCTTTGGAGATCTCGATCCCGTGCACTGTGAAGCACATTTGACAATCAATAGCATACACTGCATTCCTTTTTTGAATATGTGAATGGATATGTTGCGGGGCGGAGAAAAACCATGGAATTCATCAATTCCACTGACTAACCCGCTCCAAACATGTACTTCAGCTTTGCTGCAGACTTCAGAGTCTGATGATGAGCAGACATATGATGATATTGGTTTTGATAGCACAACAACCGAAACCTTTTACGCAAGACAAATTAAATGATCTTACATGAGACTTATGAGAGTCAGCACAGTTGCTAGAATCTCGTCTTCGTGAAAACAAGTTACTTGCTCCTGGAACTGGAATGTTTTTTGAAAGATAAAAATATGGCATTAGTTTACTGCAAAAATATCAAGGGTTTCATTGAGGCTTTAGGCTTAAGATGCGATTCTAATGAATGGAGGTTGTTTATCGACTCATGCAGCAGAAGCTTAAAAGCAGTTCTCTTGTTTAATGGAAACAAAGTTTCTTCTGTTCCAGTAGGTCATTCAGTACAAATGACTGAAAGCTATGGAACTGCCTCTAAAATATCGAAAGCACAATTGGAAAATGTGGGGATCTGAAAGTATTAATTCTTACGTAACCTTTAATGTTTCAATCCAAATTTTTGTCAAAGCTCTTAACAAAGAAGGTTGTTTGTTTAGCTTCCTTGGCCGAAAATTTCCAATCAGTGACGCAAAACTGAATTTTTGACGGTCCTCAAATCCGAAAGCTGATAAAGACCAGGGATTTGACCGAAATATAGAAGGTAATGAAAAAAATGCTTGACCAGCACTTAAATCCATTATCAAATTTTTTTGAGGAACCATTGAAGTCAAGAGTATCAAGGAGTGGTCTCAAAGACCTTTTACAAAGCTTTCAACCTCTTGGTGCACGCATGTCCGTAAAAATGCGTTCGCATTTTGATTATTTTCCAGAAAACTGGGGATTTTAGTGAAGAGCAAGGCGAACGTTTTCACCAGGACATTCGTGTAATGGAAGACAGATATCAGGGCCGGTGGGATGTAAATATGCTAACTGGCTACTGCTGGTGCCTAAAAAGGGATGCCCAGATGCTAAACATATACGAAAATTTTTCCTGCCACAATAATTTTTTGACCATCATTGTTACATCAATAAAACTTTACTTTAAATAAATGCATCATATAGTTTACCTTACAAAGTTTTAGAAATATATGGATAGCAAAAACATTAACCTGATATAGAAAAATTAGCTATATTTTTGAAAGCAATCGAAGCTTTGACCTCAGACAAAAAAATTTAATGCACAGACCAGTGTTATTTAGCAGTTAGATGCGCCTTTAATATGGTGACAACAGATCAGCTGCTTGTTAGTATTATGTGAATTTAGTAACATTTTTTGGGTTTATCCAAGTAACTTCGTACTTGATAATTTTTTTAATAAAAAATATACTTGTAACTGCATCACAGTGGTAAGTTCACCCATTTTGAAATAATTGAGTTTTTAACTAAAAATAAGTTTGTGCCACATATGGAAATTTACAGTAAATTTGATAGAAATCCTTTTTAGACATATTATGGATATCAAGTTATTTTATCGACAAAAAAATGTACATTGAATTCAGATGAAAGCAAAGACATGTCAGATGAATCTGAAGATAACAATAGTTCTCTGCAACATTTAGGTAAACAAGGTGGAGGTAAAAAAGTGTAAAGATAAAATTTGGAATTACCAGCTTCCCCTTTCCCAAGAAATATATATAAAAATAATTGATTCACCATATAAAATGTCCACATATTTTTTTAACAACAGACATGTTGGAACACATTATATTCCACAGTACTTTGTATTCAACAAAAGTGAGCTGAGAAACCATTAGACTTATTTATTCAAGAACTTACAATTTATAGGAACAAGCATCTATGCCTGATTTTGTGGATGTAGCTCTAATGCAGTAGTTAGACTAAGTGGAATAGTACCTAGGCATTTGGGATACAAACTATTTTTTGATAATTGGTTCAACAGTGTACTCTTGCAAGTATTTCAAACTAATGAGAAGGATATGCCTAAAGAGGACACGAAAAAATAGCCACTACTTTGATGAATTTTAAATCTTTGATTTGATGAAATCTCAAAAATTTGCAGTACATTATTTTAGGAGTTGGTCAATACAGTACATATTAGGAATATTCTGTGGTCACTATGCTTAAGCGACAATGTTTTATGTGGTTGAACACTTAGATTGATTTTGAATTTGTAAATAAAAATAGTTTTACTGTTTAATGAGAAACAAACTCTTTGTGTGCACACAGTACAAACTAAAAAACGCTTTTGATAATAAACATAAAAATAGAATTCTAATGAAAATACCCTATTTTTAAATAAAAGCGATATTCTGATATCCACATGACTAAATTAAGAAATTCACAAAATTTTGTTTCATCATTTTGATAATCCTAATGAGCCTGTAGCAAGTACCTCCAGAGATACATATGATTCACGTGCCCCACATTATGACTTACAAAATGAGTGATACCGACAGAAGTGAGCATTCCGAGGACGAGGAAAAGTGAAAACTTTTATGTTTGTAACCAAAAAAAGAATAGAAAAATAATCAAATCAATGTATTGGAAAAATCTTACACGGACCAGAAGAAAACTGGAAAATGCAATTTACTAACGAGACTTCTAGGTCTAATAGGTATAGCTCAAAGAACATGGTAACAATTCTGGATACTTGGATGTGTGTTTGTTCGACAATTAAAAGCACCAATTTTTCACGAGAAAGAGATGCATCACCTACCAACAGAACTGAAATACAATCATTTATTGGTCTTTTGTACCTCATTGGCTTTGACAGAAATATTTAAGTTGACCATGAGTCTTCAACGATTCAGATTTCTACTAGAACGATTTGACGATAATAGAACTAGCCTAGAACGAAAGAAAGTAGATCGTCTTGCACATATTCGAGATTTTTTCAATTGTTTTGTAACGAATTGTGGATACGAAGATGTATTATACCTGTAATCTTGAAATTTATGTGGGTTAACAACCAGAAGGGCCCTATCAACTCGGCAACAAGAGTACTGATGTGTAAAAAGACTTATAGCACCCATTAGCAAATCAGGTCGCAATGTGACCGCTGATAACTGGTTCAGCGATGTAAGCCTGCTCCAAACATTGTCTGAAGAACATCGCTTGTCATATGTGGGCACTCTGAACAGAAAAAAATCGCAAATTCCTGCAGTAATGAAATTAAACATACAGAGCCCCGTTCCTCCATGTTTGCTTTCAGAAAAAATGAAACTATGGTATCCTATGTTCCTTAAAATAGGAATACAAAAAAACGGAATGTCAATTTTCCAGTATGCATAAGAAAACTGGAAATAAACAAAATAGGCGTCGTGGGTTCTGCTAATAACGTTCAACAAGGAACTAGAAAATGGCCAATGGTCATATTTTTCTCTATGCTCAATGTTGCAGGTATAAATGCTCAAATTATTTATATGGGAAATGAGAATGAAATTAAGCGACATCATATGTTTCTGCAACAGTTAGGTCGAGAATTGATTAATGCTCAATTAGTAGAAAGTCATCCACTTGCGAATTACCTACAAATATTACTTCAAGAATTCGTGAAATGTTACCTAGGAGCCAAGAATTTCCAGAGCAACATATTGAAAACACTAACACATTAAAGCATTGCAAACCCTGCCTGATGACAACAAAAAAACGAATAATGTGGGCAACATTTGTGCTTACATCATTGGGCATTTGTTTGTTAGGATGTAAAAACGAGCATAAAAGCAATGAATAGGTAAAAAAGCTACAGTTTAAAATATGTTTTATAACATTTTTAGATACCTACATACAGAACAAGACAAAACCCACAAAAATTGGAGAAACAGAAACACATAGTTTTTGTCAGAGGCATAGCAAACCGTTTATCTTAACAAATGAGCAGATATTTCTATGCTACAAATCCGCCTTCTAATCATGTCGTTTCACGAGTTATGTAATATAATGATACCTGGATATACACCACCATTGGTGGGCAAATTTTCAATGATTGGAAGAGTCAACAGAAACCAGGTCAGGTTGTATCCATGTCTTGAATGGATGGAGCAACATTCATAATAAGTCCATTATGTGTTGTTCAATAATGACCCAATGTGGAGATTCATACTTGGTGTCAACTCTTGTTATATTAGGACATCCGCACTGCAGAATACTTGAAAGAAGTGACAACCGATATAATTTAAAAGACTAATGAAACCTTTGGTGTAAAAGTAAAAAATCTTTGTTACAGACTTCTTAAAAATGTAAAAAGAGCTTATTAAAGATGTTGATATAATTCACTATGGATGATTTGTCCATACTTAATTTGCTTGCAGAAGACTAACATTCCATGATTCACAGAGCACATTTTGGAAGTTATTAAAATACTTCAGTAACAAGCATTTACCAGCAGCTTTTTAAAAGACAATGAAGGGGAAAACTAGTCATGTCAGGAAGTCCGCTGGAACACTATGAGTGAAGCAATGAAGTCATATTCAGATAACCAGAGAATGTTGGTAGAATTGTCCAAATCATGAGGATATTATAAGACAGAATCATTAATGATACACACTAAAAACTGGAATGAATATCATTAGATTGCATGCAATGTGAACATACTAAAATTGGAGTTGCAGTAGAAATATGGCATCAACTGAAAAAATATTTAAAGTGAGGAGATCGATCAATCAATTACCATAAAAAAGGAAAGTTCATTGGGATCACATCATTATTTGGCGAATATGCTCAATTACAGGACCTTAGGACAAAATTAAGTTTCAAAAACAGACTTCCGATCTAAATTCAACAAATCCAGAATATGTTCCACTTGTTTATGGCTCTTTACTACAAAGTATTCATCTTCCCCATACTTTCAAACAACAAATCCAATAATTTGATGGAAATCAGTTGCATTTCCAGACTCTGAATGGCCAAAAAAATAATTTTTACAACTATGGGAACAGTTATTTAGTGCAGTAGAGGCAACAGCTGGTTTAGAAAGAATTGTTTCGAGCTTTGTAATAGTTCAATCTAAATAGAGAAATCGGCTAGACAATGAAAAAGTGAGTAATATTAAAATCAAAATACTGATAAAAAAATCAATAGCTTGGACTGCATCTTGTTAAATGATGAACTAATTGTCTGTGATGATTATGATATTCTCCTTTCCCGATTTTGCTTTACTTAAAAATGTATCAAAGGACAAGTTTTTTATACTATATATTTTAGGAAAAATGTAAATTTTTTGTCTCATCTTTCATTTTAAACTAGTTTGATTCTTTTTACCAAAATCAAGTTATTCATTTTGTTTTTTTGCATTGTAGCCTAGGAACAAAATCAAAATTTCTGGTTATATTTATACAAAAATATTTGCCAGCGCTGTAAATTTTTAAAACTACAAAGAATTATTTTTAAAATCATATGTATCCACAACTTTCGGCACAGGCAAATGTATGGAAAACTTTTTACCTGTTTCCTAGAGGGACTTTTATAATTATATACCCTATTTTCATTTTATTCTGGCACTCTGAAAAGGTATAGTTACCTAAACGAGCGTGGCGTTAGGGATAAAGTGAGAATCTATAAATTAAATAAGTAAAAATATGGCTTACCTCTTTATCTTTGATGGTCTGTTTTGGAGATTTCAAAAGTTCGTTTACAACTTGTTCAGATTCGAATGTAATGAAACAGAATCCTTTCCTTTGGTTCTTCTGTTTGTCAAATGGCATTTCTACTTCAATTATCTAAAAACAAATTTCAACATAAGTAAATAATTAGAAAAATTCAAATTTCACCACTTCCTTACCGTTCCAAACTGTGCGAAATAATTTTTAATGTCATCGTCAGTGAGTTCATTCGTTAGACCTCCTACAAATATTTTACCGTGCCTCGCTTTGGCTTTCTTAGGATCTACTTTCTTTCCATTAATTATGTGATCACCCGCAGCCACTACTTTGTCAATCGCTTCAGTTGTGGTAAATACAATAAATGCGAAGCCTCTAGATCTGCCTGTATTTGGATCTGTTTTAACATTTATACTGTCTATTTCACCATATTGACCAAAATGTTCACGAAGTTCCTCTGAAAATAAGACAATCAATTAAATATTTGGAGAAAAAAACTAAAAAATACCGTTACATTTCATAAAAGCCTCAGTAATGGGATTGTCTTCAACACTACTCAGTAGCAGAACTGACATATTGATCATCATGAAATAATGCAATTAAAAAGAAAAAGTCCGTTTTTAATTTGGTAAAGTTTCTATAATATGTAACGTTAGTTTGAGATTCCAAAAAAGACAGGGAGTAAGTAAAGGTCAGAACAAATTCGTTAAAGGCTTGATTTGTCCATTGGTGAAAAGCTCAGTTTCGCATTTTTGGGCCTACTCAGATTTTTAATGAAGTCTTCACCATTTTAAAAAAATTTGGAATACCCTATTTCGATTGAACTATCAACAAGAATGCATTTTCTGAGTATAGATGTCATATTTTTTCATGTTATAGAAATAAATGTTTTATTCATAATCATGTAATTTATAAAAATGCAAACAGTACTAAATAAATCTAAAAAGTATTAAATTAAATGCTCAAATTGAAAACCATTTGCCTCCTGGCAATATGAAAAGTGATTATCAAAACTCTTGCAAAACATTATTAAGGTTATCAGCGTTAATTGAGTTAATTTCACTCTTTCAGTTCATCAATATTTTTAGGCATGTTAATTAATTAGACTTAGATAGGTATTCCTTCACAAAAAAATTTAACAGGATAGATCAG
Source organism: Galeruca laticollis (assembly GCA_963921935.1). Taxonomy (NCBI): domain Eukaryota; kingdom Metazoa; phylum Arthropoda; class Insecta; order Coleoptera; family Chrysomelidae; genus Galeruca; species Galeruca laticollis. The sequence continues at coordinate 109,000,381 of OY998181.1, forward strand.
GAGATCTAGCTGGCCACTCTAAAAATTCAAAGCTGCCAATCCTTCTATTGTGAAAATATTTAGGTAATCACATACATGTCGTGTGTCTTGCTGGCATCATAGACAGATTGGCAGACCCGGATTTTTATAGTGGACAGCTAGATCTCCCAATCTATCCCCATTAGATTTTTTGTGGAGAGAACAATTCAAAAGTTTACATTAACAGACCTAATAATGTTGATGAACTAAAAAAGAGAGAATTGGGAAAGAAATTAAAACTGAATAATGTTTTGTAAGAGTGTCAACATCATCATGCATATTGTCAAGAGGCAAATAGTTTGTAATTTGAGCATTTAATTTAATACTTTTTAGGTTTATTTTCCTTTTATTATTGTGAATTTATTTCTCAAACATAGGGTTATGTAAAAAAATGTGACATTTGTACACAGAAAAATACGTTATTTTTGATGCAACTATAAAAATATATCAAAAATGAACAAGAGCAAACAATGCAAAAACCAAATAAAATAATTATAAATATGAAAAACAGCAGTGACCATAAAATAACAGCAGAACTCTGTAAATAAGGATGCTTCATTAATAATTGGAAATATTTCAACTGTTTAATCTGGAGCTCAAAATATTCAACATAATACCTTTAAGGTGGGTTTGTTTAGCCAGAGAATAGTGCATAACCAATAATTTTAGTTCAGAATAGATAATGAATAATGTTTAATTGATAACAGAAAATAAAGAGTTTATCAATTGTCTAATTTTTATGCAAAGTACAAATTTGTAACTGAGATAGTTCTTGGTTCGATCATCCCTGTTCTTTGTGCTCAAGTGTATTTTAAATATGTTTTTGATTTTAATTCATTTCATCATGAAAATTAGGCGAGAAAGCATGAAACATCAATTTTACAAATCAATAAAACGGCGCATTCGCCGTGTGCTCGACCATAATGCATATTAAAATGTATGAATTATTCACTAAATTACGTCCTATCCACTATGAGCTGGATAAACATTTAAATGTTTGCTTTTATTGCTTCTACTAATTAATTCAAGAGTTCTTTTCTGGCTATCAAATAATCAACAACCATTGAATTATTAGATAGTTCTCATCACTACTGTAGACCCTACTAAATTGTTAAATAAACGTTTCTGGCTACAACCAGAGACATATGACAGGAGCAAGTTTACAGTGGAGTATAATTCGGCAAGGACCAACCCTGTTCGCCTGGATGTACCCAGAAATGCTTATTCAACATAATTTAGTAGGATGTACACTTACACTCAGTTTTAAAGTACTGGACTTACATTGGTTCAATCTCAATATTTTGGGCTCAAAATTCAACAATTAAAATATTTCCAATTGTCAATGAAACATGGACGCACATATTACTACTGATATATAAAGAGAAGTGAAAGAGAATGTTCAAATTACAGAGGAATAGCATTTCAGAATTTTAGCTGTACATCTAACAAGAAAAAATAACCATAATCAGAAGAGCTCGGAACAGGAAAGCTGTAAGAATAAGCATAAATTGGAACAAAATGAAATGATAAAACATACATCCGACAAAAAAATGTTCACCTAGAGAAATAATAGCTAAAAATGTGATTTTTTAGGTATTTTTTTTGATGAGTAATTTTTTGATAAAATAGTTGTCTTTGCTGTAAAAGTTTTTCAAATTGTTAAAAATGAATGTACTTTCAGTTATTATCATTAAACAATTCTATAAATGTGGTTTCCTTCCATTTCTCGAAATTTTAGATTTTTTGATCGAGATGTCGACCTGAAAAATTTTAAATGAAAAAAAAAACCATATGAAGATTTTTTTCTTCTATTTTTTTAACTTTTTTCGGAAATATAAGAAAATATTTTTTATCGACTGATAATTTTTTCTTGAATCAAAATTTTGTTCCCTTAGTATCTTAGGCATGAAATAATAAAAAAATCTTCAAATTGATTTTTTTCATTTAGAGTAATTTTTCAGGTAGATATTTCTCATCAAAAATTCTAAAGTAAATTTCGAAAAATCAGAAGAAACCACATTTAAAGAATAGTTTAATGATAAAAATAACAAATTAAGACTCATTTCTAATTTTTAAAACTAAGAAAGATTATAAAAAATTCGCCAATTTTTTTGGCGAAATTAACCACATGAAGATGCAGAGACAACTGACAATATATCAGCGATTTTGTATTCTCCCGCCAATAGAGATGCGGTTTTCTGCATGGTGTTCGGAAAACCAGCAAAAAAGTTTGCATCTGATACGAAAATATGCCTAAAGCACTGGGGCCCACGATATTTTGAAAAACATCGACTAGCCAAGTAATCAGCTTGCAAATATGTATCTGGGGTTTTCACATTCCGAATTGTAGATTGTGTAAGGGGGGCCCATATAGGTCCTGAAGCCATGAGATCTTTTGTGCATAACCCTTGATCTATTTGATTATCAGTTTCCTGGGAGCAGTCTCTCTAATTTGCCCATCATTTGAGGTGATAACTCTGAGGGCAGTATCCAGTGAGGAGCCCCGTCAATTTCAAAACTTTCTTGCCTTACGTTAGAAGCTGTTTAGCTTTTCTTGGCTAACAGCTCCCCAGCCTTTTTGCTGGGTCTAATCTCTAGTTGAACATTTTTTGTTGAATGGTCTGCAACTTCAGCGTCATATGGAAAAGCTTATACATTTGAAGTAGAACTAACTGGGTGAAGTTAATAAAAACCAAATAATTGAAGAAATACAAACATAGTGCTTCACTAATGCCTGTGGGGATTGAAGGAAATACTTTAAACAATAGATATCAGTGAAAAAGTGGAAGAGAAATTTCTTGCTAAATAGTTCAGGTGATTGCCCCTTTAAAATTAGGATGATCTTTCCTATAACAAAATTTCTTCAGCCCACCCTCTTCAAGAGATATCACCCCAATAAGGCGATGAGTAAAATGAGTTTTTTTCTAAAATAAGTTTATACAAACTTGAAATTTTGTAATTTCCGTGCACTTGTAAAGGACTTGACCACAAGTACTTTTCCAACATTCTTGGTACCTTGTAAAGGGGCGAAATTAGCATAACTTTATGCGATACACATTTTTACACAAGATTTAATTTTCTGAATCACAGAGAAAGAAAAAATTAAAATATGGAATATTGTATTTTTTTCACAGAATCTTTTAATAGATAAAAAATCCTTTACGAATGCACGGAAATTACAAAATTTCAAGTTCAATATTTTCATCTAAATTTGAAAAAAAATTAGAAATTAATTTGACTTGCTACCTTTTAGATGTGGTATCTCGGAAATTTTATTATAAGAAAAATTCATCAAATTTTCATAGACAATCACAGAATTTTTTGCAAGAATTTAGAAACCTGTATACGACCCATGACCCATATCATTAGTGAGTGGAATTTAAGGGACAAGAATGGGAAATAAAACTATTCGAATGTTATATAAGGTTTGTTCCAACATCGATTTCTGTACCAAACATGAATTAGTTTTCAACTCGAAATGAAACTGTTTACTGGACAGCTTTAGTTAATGTATTATTTGAAAATCAAAATTGGTTGGAACAGATCTTGTACTAAAATTTGACTGTAATGTTCCTTAAAAAGGGAAGAAGAGAAAAAGTAGATTTTGTTCATACATGTTATGTTTATACCAAAAGTACATATTAGGATACATTGATACATTTAAGTTTTTTTCAAAAGTAAATAATTAGAATATAGAAATGGTCAGAATCATCCAAACTTATTATGCCCATAAAGAAAAATCTACAGATTTTAAAAGCATTTATTTTTAACAAAATAACAGATATAAAAGAAAAAATAATAAAAACCACCAGAAAATAACCTCAAACAAACTGTCTACCAGCTTCCATCCTAAAAACCAAAACAATTTTGAGCAGGTTCACTGATCATGTAATTTTAGGTTTGAACAAAAAAGGAATGTATCAATTATTCAGTTGAAACAGGGTATAAATAAAGCGGGTATATGTCTTATCATAAAATTAGTTTTCTCATGAGTTGTAACAATCCTATAGTTGCACTGGTAGAAGTAGAAGGTCTATGGCTAAGATGGTTTAGTAAGGAGAATTAGTCACAACAGAATATTGAGAGAAAAAAAACTGCTAGGAAGTAATAAAGGTAAAAACAATCAAAATCTTTGGTCATCAAAGATCTGAGAAAGAACAAAAAAAACGATTGCACTATCCAGTGAAGTAGCAGGTGCTAGAAACATTTCAGTTACAAATTAAGTTGCTATGAAGTTAAAAGCTTCACATAAAATAAAAATGGTTCAATGTACTGAATAATACAGATAATTGGTCGATTTGAAGGAATAGTTCATGTATTGGAAGAAATAAATCTAAGACACACCTCAGGTGTAATTTCATAGTGGCAATCACTTCCTGAATTTTTTGGTGGAACAGGGTATAAATAAAGCGGGTATATGTCTTATCATAAAATTAGTTTTCTCATGAGTTGTAACAATCCTATAGTTGCACTGGTAGAAGTAGAAGGTCTATGGCTAAGATGGTTTAGTAAGGAGAATTAGTCACAACAGAATATTGAGAGAAAAAAACTGCTAGGAAGTAATAAAGGTTTTCATAGTGGCAATCACTTCCTGAATTTTTTGCATGAATTAAATTAGTGAATGGAATTTAAGGGACAAAAATGGGAAATAAGAATGAAAAACTATTAGAACATAATATAGTAGCAATGATAGAAGGTTAATGGCTAAGATGGATTGGTAACGAGTCAGTCACAATACAAAAAGAGGTAATATAGGAAAAAACAAAATTATTAGTAATCAAATACCTGGTCGAAAACGAAAAAAAAACGATAGAACAATCCAGTGGAGTAGCAGGTGCCAGAAAAAGTTACATTAAATTCAGTTGTAAAGTTAGAAGCTTCACAAAATAAAAACGGTTCAATATACTCAATCATATACTCAGTCAATTGGAAGAATAGTTTATGTATTGGGGTATACCTCAGATGTAATTTCAGTTGCAATAACTTCCTGAATTTAGAAACACCTTGTATATGAACCCATATCATAAGTTAGTGGAATTTAAGAGACAAGAATGTGAAATGAATAAAAAAACAAACATAATATAGTTGCACTGGTAGAAGATTAATGGCTAAGATGGCTTGGTGATGAGTTAGAAGATAGAAAAAGGTAAAAACAAAATGTTTAGTTATCCAGGACCTGAGAGAAAACCGAAAAAAAACTATTGAACAATCCAGAGGATTAGCAGGCGCCAGAAAAAATTCCCTTACAAATTAAGTAACTGTTAATTAAAAGCTTCACATAAAATAAAAATGGTTCAATATACTCAATAATATAAATAATTGGTCAACTTGGAACAGTAGTTTATGTGTAAAAAAGAATCATATGACACCTGATATAACTTCAAAGTGGCAATCATATCCCGCATTTTTGGCATGAATTTAGAAACACCCTGTAAACGAGCCATACTAGTGAGTGGAATTTCAAGAGACAAAATGGGAAATGAGAATAAAAAAACCATTAGAACATAATATAGTTGCATCTGTAGAATGTTAATGGCTAAGAAGGCTTGAAGAGTTTAGTCAAAACAGAAATTGAAAAAGAAAACACTGCTAGGTATTATAGGAAAAAAGAGAAACGAACAAAATGTTTAGTCATTCAAAACCTTAGATAAAACCGAAAAAAACAACAATGATTAAACAATTCAGTGGAGTAGCAGGTGCCGGAAGAAGTTCATTTACAAATTCAGTTGTTGTAAAGTTAAAAGCTTCATGTAAAAGTGATTAAATATACTCATAAATATAAATCATTGGTTAATTTGAAAGAGTACTTCTAAAATACAATTTTGAAATATACGAATTAATACTGCGTTGTTTATGTATTATTAAAAGGAAACTTAGGAAATGAAATTTGCTGTTCCGACCCTTACTCTGTCGAATCTACAAATATTACCTTTTTAAATGAAACTAACTAATTCTAAAATATACTGAAAAAATAGTCTCATTTAAATGTAAATTTTTTAAAAAGTTAGTGTATCTCATATGTGTTTATAATTAATGGGTAAATGAATCTACTTACTATCTGTCGTTTCCCAACTCATGCCACCAACAAACAATTTTCTGAAAATAAAAAAGGGACTTTAATTGGGGGAATTCCAAAATAAATTCCTAATTTGTTGCAAGATTTTAATTTTGCTTTAATAATTATGTTTAAATTTAATGCAAAATTGAATATTTGGTAACTGCAATGAACCTAGTTCAATCAAATGGAACAGCAATCTCAAAGTAATCTGAAAGTTATGTTAAAAGAAACAAAATATAGGTATCATTGAAAAAATCTACATCAAATTTATTTTAGTTATTTTATCATTTCAAAACGAATTTGACTTTGTCCAAACTAAAAAGTTGAGTTGAGTTTACTAAGTGTTGGCAGAAGAATGTGCCCAAGGATAAATACCATGGGTCCAAAGTGCTCCTACGTCCTCCAAGATATTCCATCTTCCACTTAGCTGACTCAGCCACCTGGAGAAAAGGAACCATGTTTAAATTGGATATGAATAATATCCTAAAACCTGGCATCCTACCACCGCTCCCGATTTATGAATCTTAATATGACTTTATTTACAAAGTTTTTTAAAGATTTTTATCGCTGAAATTCAAGTTTTAAGTTGATTTAAAGCTGAAAATTACATGATCTTATTCTCGTTCAAATGGAAAGTTCTTCAAAGTGACAAAAAAATACAACTGGAATTGAATAACGCGCCAAAAACAATGAGCGTCATCCGCCATTTTCTTCTAAAGTCGGGCTTGAGCTTCACAATTTTTTATCCAAATTATCATAAAAATATCTTACATCAAAACAAAATACAGCGAAATTCTTTTTCCTTATGATCTAAATATACAATTTAAGGTATTTGAAAGTACAAACAAATTTATATATTAAAGATGTTTACAGATTAAAAATGGATTCCAAAAATTATGCATAGATACAGAGAAAGGAAAATACATCGTACAACGGAAAAATTTCTAATTTCACAAGTTTACGATAAATCGCTACGAAAACTTAAAAAGATGTTTATATTTACATGACTTTTTTCTTACCTATCGTCATCTCGACCGGGCGTATCTGCACTTCCACTGTCATTTGGTTGAGCATCTCCTGAACCGTTTTGCTGAGATTCAGCAGACACATCTTTAGAAAAATCTTCTCCGTTCTCCATTGGAACTGCCTGTTTTGCAACAGATATTTAAAAATCTAATATAAATAACTTATCTCTAAATAAACTACAAGCTTTGAACACCACGTCCTACCTTCACTGTGACAAGAAGAGAAGAGAACGGAAAGCTGACGCCGGCAAGCGTATACGCGTAAAAAATCGTTATTCTGCTCCCCACCACGTCATAACCGGTAAAAGTAACCAATCAGATCTGCTTGTTCCCAAACCGATCCAATTATTAATGCGCACAATACTAGGAATGGCTTCTTCCACCGAATACTAACAATACGTCGCGATGAAGGAAGTTTATAAATGTATGTCATAAAAAGAGATAGACAGTACGGACTTCAGTCTTAGTACTTCGTGTTGATGTTCAGTTAGTATTGAAAATATCTATTTTACCGACAGAGAAGATCATTGATCTGTTCTTTAAACAGTGGCGTGCTAAAATGTATATATATGTATTCAGAAATATATTTAAAATCTTTATATAATTTTGTAAATGTTTTACTCACCAGTAATAAGACTAAGGAAATCAACAATTTTGTGAAGATAACATTACTCTTCATTAAACTATTTGCTTATGAAAAAATCCAATGCAAAGACCATTTAAACGTACCTATTTATTTAAATAAAATAGGTTTTTCCAGAAACAGATGTTTGTGAAATAAATATACATGAATTCAGAAATATATTTAAAATATTTATATTTATAGAATTTTGTAAATGTTTACTTATTAGTAATAAGACTAGAGAAATCTACCATTTTGTGAAGATAACCACTACTCTCCATTGAACCATTTGCTTATGAAAAATTCTACTGCAAAGAACATTTGAACGTATTTATTGAAATAAAATAGAGCTTTCCAGAGAAAAATAGTTTCTATAAAGAGTGTATAATGGATAACTTCTACAAATTAAGTTTTGAAAGTTCAGTTATAGGTGAATCTTCATCTGACGAGTATTTGTGTAAGTTAATATACATTGTTGTGTTTTGGGTAACTTAAACTAGTGTAACATTGCTGTTGTGAATTAAATTATTTTCCCATTTTATTCATTTTGAATATGAATAATTATTACTGGTGTGTTCCTCAGAGCTTTTCTTGGACAAAAAATCCTGAACTGAGCTTTCACAGATTTCCAGTAGCAGGAAATTGGAAAGTTTTTGTGGAAACCTAAAATGGGGGCAGATAACTTGTTGGCAGAAGGATAGAATGGATTAAGAATTGGAAAAAGGGTGTCTAATTATATGGAAGATTGCTCTCTTCAGTTTAAAGAATTTGAGTTTTTCCAAAAAGGTTTGTTAATGTATGAATAATTCAGGTATCTAGAATTTAAATAAAATATTTTGAGAAAAGATAAAACACAAAAGAATAAAATGTAACGCTGTCCCTTCCAAGAATTTACCCGTAACTGGTGTTCCCAGTTCATCTTTCAGGTCTACAACTTCTAGAAAAGGAGTGAAGTCTGGCAATACTCCAATTTAAAAGAAACAACTCTAGTGTCAACACCTTGTAAAATATATTTGATTTTGAAGATCAGGAAGATAGAGAAGCTGCAGAGGCATTATTGTTTTTGACGAATCGTCTGAGATGTGAAGAAGTTGATGCATGACACTGTTATAAAGATTTTAATGTGCAGTAAACACGCCGATAGTTTTAACATTACGTGAACTGATAACTAGTGATGAAAAACTGAGAAACTTCACTGGAATAAATAACTTTACAGCTGAGTTTTGTGAAGATATATAAAAGATAAGCCAACAATAAATTAGTAGTTTTATCATAGAATACACGTTGGTGTATTCTTTGATTTTATTGAGACATTCATTTCTTTAAGAAAAACAATTACAATCATAAAACTGTAAAAATATACTGTTAACTTCGAATATGCATTTAATTTCAAAAAGATATAAGGGTACGATTATTAAAATCCAAAAACAAGTCCAAAACACTGAATACAACCACTAAAACACTTTAATTATCTACACAATTACTCAAAAGACTCAAAAAAACGTAACACAAACAGTGACAATGTATATTAAGTAATTTTCGGTTGTCACCACCATAGCGCTGTCATATTAATCCGAAAAGCCTATGATATTGTTATTGAAGACACTTTGAATAGGCTTCGCTTTATAAGTGAGTGTGCGAAAGGGTCTAGCCTCAGATAAATATACTCAGTGACATTAGAAATGTTATACCCAGAAGGAATAATTTCTTGACCTTAATTTTTGGGCAACGTCATGACCATATTTTGAGCAGGCTATGATAACGATATCAACGTTTTATCTTTGACCATGTTTACAAAAACAATTTTTTTCTTTTCATTTTTGTCTGAAGAAACCTGTTTACGAAAACTTAATAGTACTGATATTGTTAGTTATTGCGAGTTCGTCTACTTGTGTTAAGCGTGACAAAATTCCTTAAAAGTTCTAAGTCGGAATTCTTTTTCGGAATACAGTTTTGGAATATTGATTCGAAATTCCGTATATACTACACACACATGCGTTAATATTCGTACGATATAACATAAGCACATTACTGCACATGTATGATAAAGATTTCAATAGTTATGGATTTGGTGCCTTCCGAAAAGGAATTTCGACTCTATATGGCCGGCCTAAGACGTCAAAGTTATCACAATGTTAGTGACTTTGACAGGGCTAGAATTGTGGTTGGGATGTTGGTTTATCCTATCTCGAAATTGCTCGTCGTATTAACTGTACTGCGATTACGGGCATGCGTGTGTGAAGAAGGTACAGGAACACGAAGACCAACAACCAAAGTGTACCACTGAGCGTCAAGATAGGCGCTCATGGTAACAAGCTCCGTGGGTCAATTTTACTAATACGCGTCAAGTTGCTGATCAATGGTTTGGAGAGGAAGGTTAGACCTGTTTCTATGCGTACACTATATCGCCGCATTCGAGCCTTTGGTCTATTTTCTTACCGTTCACGATTAGTGCTTCCTTTGGCTGCGGACCACTGTCGCAACGTTTGAGCAGGTGCAGAGAACGGCAGCACTAGAGCTTAGAGGCAGAATGCTTAGTTATACATGTCGGATATCGGTAAGACCCCACCGTGGAGAGGGACGTGATATTGAGTTTGCTGTTGAAAGGCATGTGCACAGGACTGTTGAAGTAATGGTTTGGGGGGCTATTACTCATGGTAGCCGATCACCACTTATATTTATTCTAAGCAATATGACAGCTGAGCGTTATATCTTGACGATGTCCTACAAACCACTTTACCGCCTTATCTAAATGGGCTTCCACAAGTGCTTTTTTTTAGCAAGACAACGTACGTCCACATATTACACGTCGAATTATGCAGTTTCTGCAAGAAACTGACCCTAACATTTTGTCGTGGCTACCCTGGTCACCAGATTTAAATCCCATCGAACATGTGTGGGATATGATGGGGAGGAGATTATCCAATTTGCACCACCCTCCACAGACTCTGCCGCAGTTAATCCACGAAGTTCATATTGCTTGGAACGACGTGCCTCAAGCCAACATTGACCACCTCCTTTTGTCGACGCCTAGACGTGTACAGAAATGTATACAGCTACGGGATCGCCAAAGACATTATTAATTTTGAGTACATGTTGTTAAAATGTCTCGCAAATGTTATTATTTAATTTTTGATGTAAGGCTATCACATTACAAAAATAAACGGTTTTAAAGATTAAAACTAACTTTTCGGCATCTGTAGGATACCCTGAATAATATCCTATAATAAAATTTGTCTGTTGTATACACTTCGGAGTCTGTATCGTGCTAACGAACCGAAATTTCTCCAAAAATGTAGTATATCTGGATTTATAGGACTCGTTGTACTCCTTCTGATGAGCTGAAATTCAATAGGGTTCATCTGTGAGACACCCTGAACAACATCCAATCATAAAATTGGTCACTTGTATACACTCCGGAGGCTGTATCGTGCTAACAAACCGAAATTTCTCTGAAAATGACAAAAATGTGGTACTTCAAGTACCATAGCACCCGTTGTACTGGCTCTGGTCAGCTGAAAGTCAATAGGGTTAATTTGTAAGATGTCCTGAACAATATTCAATCATAAAATTGGTGACTTTATGGACTCCGGAGGCTATATCGTGCTAACAAGACATGTTACGAAAAGTGACCGACGACAACGACGACGATGACATGCACACAGGATTTTTTTTGTAAAAACCGTTTTTAGTGTTTTTCTTGCTGAATAAACAAAAAATAAATCAAAAAATCCAAAATTCTAACTTTTTTGGGGTAAACCAATACTTTTCTCCCATATTAGGTAGGGTTGGGCGGAAAAATTAAATCAAAAGTTCGATAAATTATTCCTTCTGGGTGTAGTAGCACTTCTAATGTCACTGAGTATATTTAGCTAGTTATTTTGGGATATAGAAAGGGATCTACAAAAATATAATTAGTATGTTCATATATTCTGGAATGATTATCTTTCCACATCATTCTGAAACCAATAAACTAACTTGTTAGTTAGCCTCTTTTAATTTTCGTTGTCCCGACTATGCTTTGTATGTAGCACTAAAAGCTGAAGTCCAAGGCCATGTAAGTTTATTGGACGCCATCACATCACCATATCACCCAATCACCAACGAAAAGTAGTACCTATGTCTACTGTATAATCTTTGTTGACTACTACCTTAAAATAGAGGATTTGCCCTAAATTTAAATAGTTTGAAATATTCGTTTCCGAGATAATTTGAGTTGTTTCCCTCCGTGTACAAAAATTGTAAAGCATGCAATTTCTACTTAGGTATTTCATTTGATGATAAATATATGGTAATTGGAAAACATTTTTTCATTCGTTTTTAATTACTTGGTAACTGTTTTATAATCGTTATTAAATTATATTATTTTCCACAATATTTTACATTTAATCATGAAACATAAATGCAAATTACCAAAAATCAATTATATTACTTTTTATTTTTTTGCTGCCATCTGTACACGGTTCTTAAAAGTAAAGGTGATCTAGAGAAAAAATTATTTCAAAACTAATAGTGATCTGGAAAAACTATTACTATTTTACAGTAGATGTCATGGGATGTTAAAAAAGTATCAATACTTTTAAAACTTGGCACAAATATTTTCAATGAATAACTAATAATGTACCTGTTATTATTGTGTAGATTGGATATGGCCTAGGTACAGTTTTTTGACATATTTCACTGCGGAGGTATCTGAATTGTCATATTATGAATTTTTAGGTCGAGCGGGGTAATTCATTTCGCAAAATTTTTTTCAACATTTGACTAAAATGCCTCACACTAGGGTAAGCAATTTGACCATTATTTTAGTGAAACTCATTTTAAAATTTTTAGGAAATTAAATTAGGGGACGTATGGCGTACTTGCAACAAAATAAGAGCTGCGGTTTTTCGTATGGGCATAAATTTATTTGAATATTTTCAACCGTTAGATCCTCACAAAAACAGTTTAATTTCAGGTATGAAAAATTGATGGAGTTATCATTACTTTTTATATAAAAACGTCTTATTATAACCAACGATTAAGCTTATGATCGGCCTCAAAGTATGATTCTCTTCATGCTTTGAAATGCAGGCAATCAACATTACACGACGCATGTTTTTAAACATCAAATTCAATTTTAATATTTTTTTAAATACAATTTTACAGAAATAAAAATTATATTTGCTGTTGGCATTCCAAAAATTTTGATTACCGTGTGTACTGAGATGAATTATAAATCTTCGATAGAATTCCACATTCCGAATCTTGACGTATTTGTAAAACTTAGATCTGAAGTACTTAGCCCTCAAAAAGAAATTATACTCCAGAAATCTCTGTTCCAATAAATCTCATTTGTGGAACGGGGAGATGGACAATTCTTTAAAACTACTAGAAGATAGAATTTGGTGTATATTAATTAAAATTCAGAATTTATAAACTTGCGTTATGTAATGTTGGTTGCCTGTTTAAAGACATATGTGTTCACTAATTTAACAGTATATAAACACTCATGGGAATGACTAATAGGGGGAGCACTCTGTTGAGTATTGAGAGCAATTTTTAAATAAAGCATCCTTACAGATATGTCGATAAATTCAATTGATAGAATTATACTTTTTCAGAATCTCAGTTTATTTCTGTCATAAATGGGCAACTAAGAGCTACAATTGGTTTATCCGAACAAGAAGTTGCTGAACTAGCTGATTATTTTCGGGTTCCAGATGGAAGGATATATTATACCCAGTTGTGCGAAGTTATACACAATAGTGGTTGAGTATAAATTTCACATTAAAGTTTTTTACCTGCTAACTGTTTTCACTCAAAATATCCATTTTCTTTTTTTTTGGAACAGTCTGACTTAGAGGTTTCTCTTCCAAAAACGTGTTAGGGTATGAGCGTTAACTAGATTATCAACAATACTCGGCACAAACGATCTAACGAAATCAATCCTTAATTAATAAAATCATAATTTTTTTCATTAGGTATGTCACATTTATTTGCAATCAAAACAAAAAGTTCTATAAGCTAATTGGTTGGTTTCGGAACAGTAGGGCTCTTATTTGCATGGTGAGCTCTTCTCCAGGGATAGCGCTTAAGCCCTTTTTATAGTTTTTTAGATCAGCTGGCCAGTATCTTCTGAGTCTCGTATCAGTTTAGGGTTCTAATAAGGAATTGAGTAAAGGGTTATTGTGTGGGTCTACTTCTTTTTTGCTTTGTTCTGTGATTATGTCCTGTACAAAATGAATTCTTAACTCTTTATGGATATATCGTCTAGAAATAAGGAAAAGATTGAAATTCACGTTCACAGGATAAGCAAAAATATTTTCTCTTCACAATCGTGAGCAAAATTCATTATCATTCAACTGAAAAAAGTGAGTAAAGTAGCATAAATCTTGAATCAAAGGTGAGGAAAGTAAATAACTTTCTTCAAAATTAAGCAAAGTAAATAAATAGGTGGGTGAATGTCATGAACACATAGGGTAAATGCACCAGTGAATGAACATCACCAGTGAATGAAAAAATTTGAAATAAATCTGAAGTTATTAAGAATATGGTGTCTTTCTCATAAACACTGCAATATCCCTCATGACGTGCAACATGTTCCTCTTAAGCTATGGTTTCCTAGGAAAGCGGTGCCGACTAGAGCGGTCGTAATAAAGCGCTGTCCGTGCATTTTATATGTAAGCGGTTTTTTAGAGAACGGTTGCCAACACCGTCATGCAAAATAGCGGCAGCGCTATCATCGAGACGGCCGGCATAGCGGCGAGAAACAGTGAATGCAACGTTTTTGTACATTACGGTGAGAGACTTCAAGCATATTTTTGGTGGTATTCGTTGGATTTCTCAAATTATGTTTGGCAATAGTACTAATAATAAAAATTTAGATTGGACAATGGAGGAAGACGACATTTTAATTGATTTTGTGGGGAGTCATGAGTCCTTGTACAATATAAAATGTAAGGACTACAAAAAAACACAAATGAAACTTAACCTTTGGCGGGAAACGGCAGACATTATAAAAAATAAAACAGGTACGTACTACTTTTACATATTTTTTAATTTGTAATGATGGTATTTTTATAATACATTAATTCAGGATAAAGTATTTTCAATGTTGCACAAGAAGATTGTTTTGCCATTCTACCTGACCTGTCCCGTTAAAATATGTTCTAAATGCATCACGAATTTGTGTAGGTGACTTTCGAGCACGAATATTGGTTTCGGCCATTGGAAATAAATTTTGGGTTGGCAATAGTGGAAGATTGTCATCCATGGCACCTTCATTAGGAGCAAGTATTTTAGATTCTCTTAAAATATTGTACAAAATACAGGCAGATGTAACTAGCTTATCGGTAGTTTCCGGTGTAGTTGCAATGGGCTGGAAAAAAATTCTGAAACATGCACAGAGTATTCCAAAGGAGTTCTCAGTTGTTCGTCTTGCGCGAGATAGTCTATAGTTATACATATATGGCTTTAGAGTGATCAATTGATAATTGTCTTCTCGGGTATGGTTTCATCAAATTTTCATGTAGTGCAAAAGCTTCGTCTCCAAGAATGACGTACGGTAGGCTAATATCTGTACCTGGAAGTGTTTGCGGAGGGGGTATATTGAAGTCATTATTCTGAATTTTCCTTCCAAATTGACTTTTCAAGAAAATTCCAGCATCCCTTTCTCTACCATAAGAACCGGTATCTATTGCTATAAACTTGCAATCTGCATCAACAATTGCTAGCATAACAATGGAATAAAATTCTTTATAATTAAAAAAAGCAGATCCACTGTTTTTAGGTGATTTTATTCTTATGTGTTTGCCATCTATGACACCTACGCAGTTCGGACAGTTCCAAGACGACATAAAGGTAGTTGCATTTTTTTTAATTGATCCATTGTTGGAGACGGCATTACCACATTCAGTAGTCTCCTGACTATGCTGGCGGCCACCTGTTTGATCATAAAGCTTATCCATGAATGACATATTCTGAACTGAAAAGATAATGATCTGAAAGATTCCCCTGTTGCAAGATACCTAAAAAATAAAGCGAACTTAGTTTTGTACACTCGACTCTAATATAAGACAAAGCTTTGGCTTAAAAAGACTATGAACTTTTTTGTTTTATTGTAAAAAACTCTGAAGTAAATGAACTTTATTTTGTATATACCGAGTGCAGTAAAAGGTGGGCTTATGTGTGGGACTACTACGTCAGACGAAAGGGAAAACCAGGCACAGGTTCTCCCGGTGAAGCTGCAAAAAAAGAGCTGAACTACTCTCATTCTTGGATAGCTACTGCTCCATAAAGAGAAGGTAACATCTAAAATTTCCATAAATTATTACTATTATATACGTTATTTTTTTTAATTCAGCACTATCATCAATATTGGGAGTTTGGAAGTAAATACCAACATCGCTGACCCAGACGATTTTTCACAAGAAGACTTAGAGAAGTCCACACAGGATGAAATTCTTGCTCCTCAAAGGAAGATACCTTCAAAGGAAGGTAACAATATTAAAGACAGGGAAAAGCATTGTGGAAGTTCCAAAATAGCAAAAAGGCAGAAAACTTCGTCAAATTCTGAGGAGCGCTTGAAACTTCTTAAGACAATAGCTGACAAAGGCCAACAATCCGACACACAAGATGAGATCGATCTTTTCTTTGCTTCTATGGCGAAAAGTGTAAAAAAGTTACCTGAAAAGGAACGAATTTATCTAAAATTACAAATAGGCACCATAGTTGAAAATGCCGAATTAAAAATCATTCATTTCAGGAGCGCGACTTTACCCGGCAAAAAAGTATTACGAACTATTCTAACTTTACAACTATTGTCACCGCTATTTCGTCCGTCATATTCGTTGACGATAAATATTATTACGGCCACTCTAGTACGGCAACGCTTTCCTAGGAAACCGTAGCTTTAACGTGATAATTCGTTAGTTCAAGTCAGTTCTTATGAATGAACGTACCGCTGTGTTTTTGTTGACCAAATTTGAGAAACGTATCTGTTATTGGAACGATACTAAGAAATTACCAGGTGAGCAATAGTACAGAACAATATATTAACAAATGAAATGTGTGGTTTGTCGTCATTATATCACGTCAATTAATTGATATCAACTGATTTTATCGAAAACCTAACCTCAAAATACTCCGAAATCGTTATTAAATTGAATAATTTGAGTGTTTATTCATTGATGCATGTGCTGAACCCAGTAAACGAACAAAATGCTCATTCATTGGGATTTTATCTGTTAATCCATATTTCATCGATCTGATATCCTTATATACTCGTTTTGAAAGGCTGTTTCACGGGTTCCGTCAGGTAAATGAACGACTTCGTTCATTCATTGAATCATAACATAGATCAATGGTGCTCCAGTGATTGAACAATTTATTCTTTCTCTGTTTTTTCTGATTTCAAATTTTTTTTAATCATTTGACAGAAATATGGAAGGTGGAAAGTTCAAGCCAGAACATCAGAAAAAGTATGTAAGATTCGTATATTCCGATGACTGTCTCCAGAAGGCCGTGGAAGCAATAAGAAAAAAGGAAATCACCATCAATGCGGCTAGCAGACAATATGGGATTCCGAAAAGTACACTTTTCAACAAAACCACTGGAAAAGTTCCCATGATTAGAAATATGGGACCTCCCCCCATGTTAACCTCCGAAGAAGAAACTACTCTAGAAACTTGGATTCTATCCAAAGCTCTATTAGGATTTCCCATGCATCCCGATGAGGTGAAGGACTCAGTGCAACGTGTCCTCAAAGCTGTTGATAGGCCCAATTAATTCGTGGATGATAGACCGGGTAGGAAATGGTTACATATTTTTTACAAAGACATCCAAATAGAACCACAAGGAATACCAAATTAATATCCAAGGCGAGAGCATCTGTAACAGAGGAAGATATTCGAAAATGGTTTCAGGAGATGAAGGAATATTTAATTGGAGAAGGCGTTGAAGACATCCTTTCTGAGCCTGATAGAATTTTTTATGGGGATGAAACCGGTTTGCAGACTTGTCCCAAAACTGGAAAGCTTCTGGGTCCCAAAAATTACAGGAATTTTTATGAAATTGCTAGTGGCCCAGAAAAAGAATGCATAACAGTTCTCTGTACATTTTCTGCCTCAGAAGAATCTGTTCCACCTATGATTGTGTACCCGTACAAGCGTATTCCAAGAGATATTGCACAAACTGTACCTGAGGAGTAGGGTATTGGCCGATCAGATAGTGGATGGAAGACGAATTCAACATACTACGAATTTATTGCGAATATTTTCTTCCCTTGGCTTCAAGAAAACAACATTAAATTTCCTGTTTTACTATTGCTTGAGGGTCATAAATCGCATATCAATATGGATTTGTATAATTTCTGTGTACAGAAAAGAATAATACTATACTGCCTTCTGCCCAATGCAACACATATCTTGCAACCTTGTGACGTATCAGTATTCAAGTCTCTCAAAGGACACTGGAAAAAGACCATTTAGAAACATAAACAGAGCACCAATCATCAGTTACAAAAAATAGCTTTGCCCCCCTTTTCCAAAAAGCTTTTGAAGGATCGATCAAACCGTAAATCATCAAAAACGGTTTCAGAAAATGTGGATTGTTTCCATTTAGTGCAGACGCTGTGAATTATTACCAATGTATTTCAACAAGGAGACAGCAGATTGACCTAAATTGTGACAAGGAAGTTTCTGTGACCAGAGACGAATATGAAACTGTTCTGAAAGTCATTAAACATCATGTAGATTCAAAAACTTTGATAGAATTCAATAGTGCCTATGAAGGTGGAAAAACAGTCGACATTCAGTTCTACAACTTTTGGAAAATATGTAAAGAAGCAACCGATGCCGATGGAACGAATAATTTGAGAAATGCTGATGGAATGAACCAAGAATGTGAAGAAGCCTTCGAAGAAAACTCGCAGAATATTGCTAATTTTGACATACCGGATATACAAGAATACACAACAGACTTAACAGATGACCTGTTGAACCTACCATTAGAAATTGATGGTATTCTCTATTCAGCTAACATATCTGGCAATTCAACAATAATATCTAATGTGGATAGAACGAAAGATGTAGAAAACGTTATCATAGAAAAAATTGGACGGTACCGAGCAAGAGAGTATAACTAATAATGATACTGTAATAAAGGGTTACGAGAAAAAAACAAGTAAAACAGGTGATCTAAATGCTGTAGAAGAACTCGAGATTCCAGATAAAATAGACGTAGTAATAGATAACAGTAGTGTCGATTTCCATAATCAAGCCATAATCAGAAGCCGAAAACTACCAGAGACGTATGGCTACAACATCTTCATTGGCCAAATATTGAAAAAAAGTGTAGCAAAAGGAAACAGGCAACTTTAATGCCGTTTGCCATCACTTCCAAAAAATGGAAAGACTATACAGATACAAAAGAATCTGAGAAATTGAAACAAAAATCTATTAGAGAGAAAAAAAAACAAGAAGCAACCACAAGAAGAACCGCGAAAAGAACCAAAGCACCACCAGCAACAGAAGTTACCTGTTTACAGACTGATATAATCGATACTGGCAATCAAGATAAAAATCCTAGTGTTTCCCAATATATCACTGTAGGAACTTATGTTATAATAACGTATAACCAAAAATATTTTCCGAGCATAGTAGAAACTATTGACAATGATGAATATGAAGTCCGTGCTATGGCACTAGCTGGTCTTAATACCTTTAGATGGTCAGATTGTGTTGACCAGATATGGTACAAGAAGTCTTCAATTGCAGAAGTGATCGAAGCACCGAAGCTTACTAAACGTGGTTCCTACGAGTGTCCCGAAACTCGTAAATATTCTGAAAATATCAATCCGAGCAACATAAGGACTATACTGTCTTCCCCAGAGGATGATATCAACAGGGATAAAAATGTAGCAAAATCTATGATTCACAAGGAATTACTATTGGAGCTTATGTCATAATAATATATAACCAAAAATATTTTCCAGAATTTTTAAATAACAAACAGCAAAAGCAATACACAGCATCAGTAATTTTGGAGTAAACTAACCATTTTCTTTCTAATTTTTCTCCATTAGACATTATACATTTAAATTTTTCCAGGAAGCTGTGTCACTATCAACTTCGGTAACTACATCTGTAACTGTGAAGGCTTTGCTGTCAGGTTGCTAGTCATCATTTTTTGGAATATCCTGATAAATTGTTTGATCTTCCTTGAATTGTTTGACAGTAATCTCTTTTATTGTATCCCCGTCTGAGTCTGAAGCTTCTAAATAACTTTCAGTTGTATTCGGAACTCAGAGAGACGTGGAAGTGGAACGAATTATAAATTTTTCTATTGTACCAGAGAGTTTGCGCAGCTGATTTTCTTTTGCCAACCGCTTTTTTTATACTCGCTGCCAGATAGCTTCTTCCTTTTTAAATCACTCAATTGTCAATACGTGTGAAAATTAGGCCTAAAAATATTAATTCAGTAATATCGATCAGAGGGAGGCCGCCAATGCGGTGGTTCCATGATATAAAATTAACAGCTGGCTTCCACTGGATGCGTGAAGCCAAAAGTGGAGAACGGAATTAGGAGAGGCGTTTATTCAAGAATGGATTTAACACGCTACAGAAGAAGAAGAATTATGAATAAGAACGGACAGAGACTCCACTTTTATTCCTTTCCTTAGCTCACATTTCTCCGATCTTTTTACCTATATCTGTACCTGCGCTTTTACAGTCTTTTACGTGTATTTAATTACTGTTTTTAGTTTTCCTGAATAATTCATTTTGTAAGAGAAAAAAGCACATGGGCACAGAAGAGCACAACAAATAAAAGCAGCTACGCCAGTCCACTATGCGGGTAGCCTAACAAAACTTGTTTACTCATTCAATCCCACAATGCGTAATTGAATTAAAATAGGCGCGAAATTTGAATTTATAGTAAACTTGTGTGCATAGTATTTGTAACTTATCAATATAATTTTTTTTCTAATTCTAGGAAGTATATCCTACATAGTAACCCAAATATGTGATTAAACTAATTTGTTCCAGCCTTCACGTACTTTATGATGATTGTGTATGAACCAAAACAGATATTTATTGGATTTTTTATGTATTTTCAGTACCGCAGTTCAGTAACAATGCCCCCCTAGTAACTGGATTAGAATGGGAAAATCCGTTACACACAAATCGATTAAGTATAAGCGAGGAAAGACGTCTGAGCGTTTTGTTAACCAAAATTGCTTCTCTGGTTAACTTGAAGAAGATAATTTTCAGACCTTATTTTCAGGATTACGAGTTAGTAAGTATTGCTTCAACGAAGAAGAATGTGTCAAAATTTACCCAAGTGTACATTGTGGAAAATTGACGTTTCGTGTCTCTTCATTAGCAAAGACAAGTGTTGCCAATCAGATACTTTATTTGTATCACAAAAAGTGTTAGGAATTTCACAAAACAATTTAAAACAAAATACAGAAATAGAGTAAATTATCCACGTCCTTTAGACTTTTCATCCATTTGCTAGATTTTTTAGAAAGTATTTGCACGAAAACGTTTTCTTATCTTTATTACTAGGAAAGCTAAAACTGATGTCTATCAAGGGCGGACCTAATTTAACCAATATACTAATAATGTCAATGGTGATTCTTTTGGGCCACAAACCGGCGTAACGTGAATTTCGTTCACCACTCGTAATATTTCTCGTCGATGAAAGAGTAACGTAAATTTCGTTTACTCCTCGTAACATCGAATAATACTTCTTGTCGATGGTTGTCGAATTTTAAGTTTTCGGATGAGTTCGTTTTCATTAGGATATTTAAGACGATGCACTCTGAGGTTCGGCCCTTTCTTCTTTAACAAAATATACTTATTGTTGAGTTCTGTCATCCTACCGTATCGAAGTGCATTCATATGAATGCACTTTTTCTTACCGGCCTAAAGATTTTTACTGGCCTAAACCTTCTTACCGACCTAAGCCTTTTCACCGGCTGAAATTCTACCAGTTTGAACTCTACCGGCTGGGACCACGGCTCTACTCAAAGCCGACTTGACGCAGCTGATTGGTTCCTGATTCCTTTGTAGGTCAAGAAATTCATCGTTGGAAAAGAAAAAAAATGCAAGGAAAGTACTAACGTCCATAATCGTAAATATTATCGATTATTTCCAACTACAGTTCGTGGATTAATTAACTTCATAGTTTTGTACCATATGTAATTTAATTTAATATCTTCTTCGTAAAATTCATAAATCATGTTTAAATTTCAATTTTCTTTCAGTATCTAATTTTTTTATTTTATTTTTATTTAATAAATCTACTTGTAAATATTAAATAACGTTGTTCATTTTATATAACCTTCCAACTTCTTGTTTTGTTGACTGGGATTAGTTGATGTGAGGTAACTTATAGACTAGTAGAACTCAGGGTGGCGCCCACTTATCTTTCCGTCTCGTAACGTAAAAATAAGTAGGATTACACGAGAACCGGTAGGACCTACTCCTTGAGTCTCTATTAGCATATGACCCACGCCTGAGTAGCTGTTGCACCGGGGTCGAACAGAATTGTATCGACACTAGCCTCATTAAAGCATTTATCGAAAGTGTCACTTGCAGCAGGTATTTCGGTAGCTGATATTAGCGAACTTCTTTACAAGCTGAATTGCTGGAAGTGGATTGTTCAAGTGCTGTAGACGAGGATGGTGTTATCGCTTCACCGAGTTCTGCATCAGTAGAAGCTGTTTTGCTGCTACAACCGCCGCCAATTGTTGCAGGACCTGATGTTACCGTGGTCGCCTCTGTTGAAATTTCAGATGGTCCACTCACGGTTACTGATATTACGGATTTAAAACCTTGAGATTCGGTCGCATCGATGGTCTCCGTGGAATTTTCATTGTTTTGCAAGAAGTGCTTTAAAGATCCAGCCATTTTTTCCCTTTCTTTTAGTCTCACTTTCTTTTGCTCGCGAAACTTCGCACCTGAAAGTATCTTTCTTTTATTTGAGTTATAAGATATAGAACACTTGTATACTGATGACCCAACTATGACTCATACATACAAAGGTTACAGGGAAACAATGTGGTTATGAAGTTTTTAGATAGTTATGACAAACCTAGATCCATACTAGGCATGTACAGGAGAGAAGAAACGGAGTGAGAGTGTGAAGAGAAGAAAGGGATGGTGGATATACTAGAAGTTGTAATAAGAAGAGAAGAAGTCAAAGGAGTGTGTCAAGAGTAAAAAGGGGAAGTATATAAAATGCTAAGCGTTATAAGATATAGAACACTTGTATACTGATCACCCAACTGTGACATACATACCTAGGTTACAGGGAAACAATGTGGTTATGAAGTTTTTAGATAGTTATGACAAACCTAGATCCATACTAGGTATGTACAGGAGAGAAGAAACGGAGTGAGAGTGTAAAGAAAAGAGAGGGGTGGCGGGTATGCTAGAAGTTGTAATAAGAAGAGAAGAAGTCAAAGGAGTGTGTCAAGAGTAAAAAGAGGAAGGATATAAGATGCTAATAGTTATAGGATATAGAACACTTGTATATTGATGAACCCAACTATGATCCATACATAGCTAGGTTACAGTTAAACAATGTGGTTATGAAGTTTTTAGATAGTAATGAGAAACCTAGATCCATACTAGCCATATACAGGAGAGAAGAAACGGAGTGAGAGTGTAAAGAAAAGAAAGGGGTGGCGGGTATGCTAGAAGTTGTAATAAGAAGAGAAGAAGTCAAAGGAGTGTGTCAAGAGTAAAAAGGGCAAGGATATAAAATGCTAAGAGTTATAAGATATAGAACACTTGTATACTGATGACCCAACTATGACTCATACATACCTAGGTTACAGGGAAACAATGTGGTTATGAAGTTTTTAGATAGTTATGACAAACCTAGATCCATACTAGGCATGTACAGGAGAGAAGAAACGGAGTGAGAGTGTAAAGAAAAGAAAGGGGTGGCGGGTATGCTAGAAGTTGTAATAAGAAGAGAAGAAGTCAAAGGAGTGTGTCAAGAGTAAAAAGGGCAAGGATATAGAATGCTAAGAGTTATAAGATATAGAACACTTGTATACTGATGACCCAACTATGACTCATACATACCTAGGTTACAGGGAAGCAATGTGGTTATGAAGTTTTAAGATAGTTATGACAAACCTAGATCCATACTAGGCATGTACAGGAGAGAAGAAACGGAGTGAGAGTGTAAAGAGAAGAAAGGGATGGCGGATATACTAGAAGTTATAATAAGAAGAGAAGAAGTCAAAGGAGTGTGTCAGGAGTAAAAAGGGCAAGGATATAAAATGCTAAGAGTTATAAGATATAGAACACTTGTATACTGATCACCCAACTATGAAATACATACCTAGATTACAGGGAAACAATATGTGGTTATGAAGTTTTTAGATAGTTATGACAAACCTAGATCCATACTAGGCATGTACAGGAGAGAAGAAACGGAGTGGGAGTGTAAAGAAAAGAGAGGGGTGGCGGGTATGCTAGAAGTTGTAATAAGAAGAGAAGAAGTCAAAGGAGTGTGTCAAGAGTA
Source organism: Galeruca laticollis (assembly GCA_963921935.1). NCBI lineage: Eukaryota > Metazoa > Arthropoda > Insecta > Coleoptera > Chrysomelidae > Galeruca > Galeruca laticollis. The sequence goes on from OY998181.1 coordinate 109,024,628, forward strand.
AAAAGAGGAAGGATATAAGATGCTGAGAGTTATAAGATATAGAACACTTGTATACTGATGATGATGACCCAACTATGACTCATACATACCTAGGTTACAGGCACGCAATGTGGTTATGAAGTTTTAAGATAGTTATGGCAAACCTAGATCCATGCTAGGCATGTACAGGAGAGAAGAAACGGAGTGAGAGTGTAAAGAAAAGAGAGGGGTGGCGGGTAAGCTAGAAGTTGTAATAAGAAGAGAAGAAGTCAAAGGAGTGTGTCAAGAGTAAAAAGGGCAAGGATATAAAATGCTGAGAGTTATAAGATATAGAACACTTGTATACTGATGACCCAACTATGACTCATACATACCTAGGTTACAGGGACGCAATGTGGTTATGAAGTTTTAAGATAGTTATGGCAAACCTAGATCCATGCTAGGCATGTACAGGAGAGAAGAAACGGAGTGAGAGTGTAAAGAAAAGAGAGGGGTGGCGGGTATGCTAGAAGTTGTAATAAGAAGAGAAGAAGTCAAAGGAGTGTGTCAAGAGTAAAAAGCGGAAGGATATAAGATGCTAAGAGTTATAGGATATAGAACACTTGTATATTGATGAACCCAACTATGATCCATACATAGCTAGGTTACAGTTAAACAATGTGGTTATGAAGTTTTTAGATAGTAATGAGAAACCTAGATCCATACTAGCCATGTACAGGAGAAGTCAAAGGAGTGTGTCAAGAGTAAAAAGGGCAAGGATATAAAATGCTAAGAGTTATAAGATATAGAACACTTGTATACTGATGACCCAACTATGACTCATACATACCTAGGTTACAGGGAAACAATGTGGTTATGAAGTTTTAAGATAGTTATGACAAACCTAGATCCATACTAGGCATGTACAGGAGAGAAGAAACGGAGTGAGAGTGTAAAGAGAAGAAAGGGATGGCGGATATACTAGAAGTTGTAATAAGAAGAGAAGAAGTCAAAGGACTGTGTTAAAAGTAAAAAAGGGAAGGATATAAAATGCTAAACGTTATAAGATATAGAACACTTGTATACTGATGACCCAACTATGACTCATACATACCTAGGTTACAGGGAAACAATGTGGTTATGAAGTTTTAAGATAGTTATGACAAACCTAGATCCATACTAGGCATGTACAGGAGAGAAGAAACGGAGTGAGAGTGTAAAGAGAAGAAAGGGATGGCGGATATACTAGAAGTTGTAATAAGAAGAGAATAAGTCAAAGGACTGTGTCAAAAGTAAAAAAGGGAAGGATATAAAATGCTAAACGTTATAAGATATAGAACACTTGTATACTGATCACCCAACTATGACATACATACCTAGGTTACAGGGAAACAATGTGGTTATGAAGTTTTTAGATAGTTATGACAAACCTAGATCCATACTAGGCATGTACAGGAGAGAAGAAACGGAGTGAGAGTGTAAAAAAAGATAGGGGTGGCGGGTATACTAGAAGTTGTAATAAGAAGAGAAGAAGTCAAAGGAGTGTGTCAAGAGTAAAAAGAGGAAGGATATAAGATGCTAAGAGTTATAGGATATAGAACACTTGTATATTGATGAACCCAACTATGATCCATACATAGCTAGGTTACAGTTAAACAATGTGGTTATGAAGTTTTTAGATAGTAATGAGAAACCTAGATCCATACTAGCCATGTACAGGAGAAGTCAAAGGAGTGTGTCAAGAGTAAAAAGGGCAAGGATATAAAATGCTAAGAGTTACAAGATATAGAACACTTGTATACTGATGACCCAACTATGACTCATACATACCTAGGTTACAGGGAAACAATGTGGTTATGAAGTTTTTAGATAGTTATGACAAACCTAGATACATACTAGGCATGTATGGGAGAGAAGAAACGGAGTGAGTGTGTAAAGAAAAGGAAGGGGTAGCGGGTATGCTAGAAGTTGTAATAAGAAGAGAATAAGTCAAAGGAGTGTGTCAGGAGTAAAAAGAGGAAGGATATAAGATGCTAAGAGTTATAAGATATAGAACACTTGTATACTGATGACCCAACTATGACCCATACATAGCTAGGCTTCAGGGAAACAATGTGGTTATGAAGTTTTTATGTAGTTATGACTAACCTAGATCCATACTAGGCATGTACAGGAGAGAAGAAACCTATCCTCTATCCATTCTTTACTTCTATATCTTCTTCTCTTCTACTTTAAGTTTGCTCAACCTTATTCACCTCTCACATTTGCCCTACATCTATCATTGTATTACACACTGTGTTCCAGACACCGAGAAACTTCCATACTCCATTCAATAACCAGTTCATCGTATCTTCTTAACAAAAAATGTCTTCCTTTCTACCCTTAGAACTATGCATGGATACGCCTAGTATGGGTCTAGGTTTAGCCTTACGGCTAGTTCTACAATCATTTCACAAACACATTGTTGGCTAGTCTCCAGGCTATGTATGGGTCATAGTTTGGTCCATTAGGAAACAATCAAATTTAATTTTAAATAATAATTAATTACAATAATAGGAATAATCTCCCTCTTGGAACTTATCTGAGGCACGCCTAGTATGGATCTAGGTTTTGTTCTAGGAACTGGTTCTAGATATCCACAGTGTATTTCGGACACCATGCTATGTATGGGCCATAGTTTGGTTCAGCATGCAAGCAATCTCATAAATTTGAGCAAATCATTCTAACCCCCTTTTCACTTTTCCTTAATTTCTTCTTCTTCTCTTTAGCATGTCTAGTACGGTTATAGGTATAGGTCTATTCTTATTGCTATCACATCTGCTGTCTTTTCACTCTTAGCTACTCTCTTCCTCGGTTTCCCCTAGTATGGATCTAGGTTTGTCACACTTATCCTAAAACTTCACAACCACATTACTCCCTTCTCATTACAACTTCTAGCATACCCGCTACCCCTTTCTTTTCTTTACACACTCACTCCGTTTCTTCTCTCCCGTACATGCCTAGTATGGATCTAGGTTTGTCATAACTATCTAAAAACTTCATAACCACATTGTTTCCCTGTAACCTAGGTATGTATGAGTCATAGTTGGGTCATCAGTATACAAGTGTTCTATATCTTATAACTCTTAGCATTTTATATGCTTCCCCTTTTTACTCTTAACACACTCCTTTGACTTCTTCTCTTCTCATTACAACTTCTAGCATATCCGCCATCCCTTTCTTCTCTCTACACTATCACTCCGTTTCTTCTCTCCTGTACATGCCTAGTATGGATCTAGGTTTGTCACAACTATCTAAAAACTTCATAACCACATTGTTTCCCTGTAACCTAGCTATGTTTGGGTAATAGTTGGGTTCATCAATACACAAGTGTTCTATATCTTATAACTCTTATCATCTTCTATCCTTCCCTTTTACTCTTGACATACTCCTTTGACTTCTTCTCTTCTTTTGCATGCCTAGTATGGGCCTAGGTGTGTAACAATTACCTTGAACTTCATAATCACATTGTGTTCTTGACGCCGGGCTATATATGGGACATAGTTTGGGTCATCAGGTCACAATCAATGTTCGGGGTTCCTTGTCAAGGTATACACCTCCTTTTACCATTTACATCTAATTCATATGGGATGCCATCAGCTGTTGGGTTCACATTGCCAGCGTACTTTTCAACCTTCGTCATTACATTATGTAAACTCCTCCATGGATGAATTTACGACTAAATGTTTAATTTATGTTATTTAGCACTTTACACATATAAGTTTACGGCGCTTGTTTCCTGACTGGCTGGGGAATGGATCCAACCCCTAAGTGACTTTACTTTAGACAATCAAGGGGTAGGGCTGTTTTCTATTCATCTAGGCTGGGTGATGTTTGGGAATTTTGAATTTGAGTAATTTTTTAATTTCATAACAAATTTAACTTTATTTTTAAAATTTGAAGTGAAATATAAATTCTCCTTCCATTTCCAATTCACTATATGAATATTTTCATCCTTTTAAACATACATTCGATTCAATGTTCATCATAGAAATACGCTTTATTATTACACATTAGCTGTTTTATTGCACGCTGGCTTATTAGCCACCGTCTATTATCATTTAGTTTATACTTTTGAATAGATTATGTGAAATATAATTGTACACCGTCTTGATAGTGTATTTTTAATCATTTTATTCCAATAATGATATAACATCAAACATTTCATCATATTGTATGCATTTGATGTTTTTTCACACCTGTTGTAGGATTTTTTATTGACTTAAGTCCAACTTTTTTAAATTGTTCTTTACATTTTTACAAATATTATAATTTTATAGGACAGCTTTGAGAATGGCCTAATGGCCGAAAGCGCTTAGCTGAATTTTAGTAATAAAATACACACTGAGTACTCGTCGTTTCATTCACTCAATTTATATCTAGTGTGTACACCATACCCAGACATTTCATTCTTTTATCCTGAAAAAACAAATAAATATAATTATTACTCATGGTAATTAGGAATTAAATCCTAAAGTAAGCACAATAATAAGAGCCTAGTTTACATATTTGAGTATAAAGGAATTTGTTCAAGCCCGTTCAGCTTAAACCCTTACAAAAATAAAGACAGAAAAAATATTAAACTAATTTCATCTTATAGCCCTTAAAAAACCCTACAAAATGTATCTTTAAAAAGATCGATAGCATAAAAACTAAGCGAGTTATGGATAAAAAAACAATTACTTTTTTAAACTCTTACATGACATTTCAATTAATAAAAAGATATTTGGGTAAAAAAATTAATTATAACCAGTATCCTATAAAGGGTTAATGTTGATAGTATAAAGTAGGGAACACCTACCATTTTATAAGAAATCAAACCGTTGAAATTGCAGTCAGCAGGTATCAGGACTTAATTATTTAGAAAAACGTTTACTGGTTTTTATGCACTTGTTGCACGGTCCAATGAACTAACCAGTTTATAAACACCTCTGGCGATGCATCGCTTTTATAGCGCTCCTGGCATAATTCATGCCTGAACAGGAAAAATCAAGAAACTACCGCCTGACATGTTCTCGCCACATAGGAATCGGCAGTAACTGGATGATATACTAATAAAATTTCGTGTGTATTTATACCTAATCCTATTTAATTTCTCAACTTTTATTTTAAAATTAATTTTTATTTTTTTTGCAATTTTTTTTGGACCCTGGGTTTTGGCGCCTCTAAAGGATGGCGCCCGTGTGGATTGCACACTTTGCACATACGGTAGCGGGGGCCCTGTTGTTGACAACTGTTCGATGTGCCTCATCGGAAAGAAGAATATTTTTGGGAAACATTGGATTCTGTTGGCATCTATTCGTATTTCACAAATTCTAACCTCCGGGATTGTCGTCTTTCAGTTCCTGAAGTAGTTTATTAATTTTCTGCCCAACCCTATCGAAGATGTGAGAAAATTATCGGCTTACCCAAAAAAAGTGTGACATGTCTTGTTAGTACGATACAGCCTCCAGAGTGCATACAAGTGACCAATTTTATGATTGGATATTGTTTAGGGCGTCTCATAGATGAACCCTATTGATATTCAACTCAGTAAAGCCAGTACAACGGGTGCTATGGTACTTGAAGTACCAAATTTTAGTCATTTTTGGAGAATTTTCAGTTTGTTAGTACGATACAGCCTCCAGAGTGCATACGAGTGGCCAATTTTATGATTGGATATTGTATAGGGCATCTCATAGATGAACTCTATTGATTTTCAATCCACCATTGTCAGTACAACGGGTGCTATAAATCCAGATATACTACATTTTTGGAGAAATTTCGGTTTGTCAGCAGGATACAACCTCCGGGATGTATAAGTGCGGAAAGATTAGTTTTAATCTTTAGAACCGTTTATTTCTATATGGATGGTATTCTTCCCTTTCAAAATTCTCATTACATATATTTTATTAGGTCAGTTATGTTGCCCCCCCCTAGATATATTCAACAAAAACATATTCGGTCGTTATGCACTCCCAATGCACCAATATATGCTCCATGTATGATTTTCTTTCTACCGCATTTTCAGAGAGACTACAGCTGTTTGTTTATGGGGGGGGGGGGGATCAAATGAACGCTAGACCCCCCAATCGATATTTTCTTCAAGTTTTATACTTTGCACCATCAAGCGCTTGTAATGCACCATCAAGCGCTTGTAATGCACCATAGTGCTCTATCAAAAAAATTATTTGCACGCCTCCTCTCAGTTAGTAGTGTTCCGAAATAGCACACTGGTGTAGTCACTGAATCCGACTCTGTCTAAGGCATGTATGTAAGTAAAAATTTTGGGGAATGCGCAGGGGTTTCTTCGAACTGTTTACCATTATTTTTTGTGACTATCCTTATCTAGACATTTCCACTGAGGTCCATTGATTTTGTGACTAGAAAAAAAGAGCACTTAATACATAAGAGAGGCTATACCTACCAAGAGGTTAGTTTATAATATGATCTCGTGAGATAAACAGCAAACAAGTAAATATATAAATTAAGTCTAAGTAAATAAACAGTAGTGGAGTGTTTATATAAATTAGTGTAAGTGGATATACTGTGTATATAATATAAATTATTGAATAGTTCAGTAAATAAATAAATTCAGTGATCAAACATACCGTGTGTATGAATTCATCCCACCCCTCGTAATAGAAATTTTAAATAAATAAGAAAAACATTACATTGGTGTCAGGTGTGGGGTAATATAAATAAATAGTTACGTAAAAATGGCCAAGAGACTAAGTGACCTGAAAGTGACTGAATTAGAAAATCGCGAGCTGGAAACGTCCGGAAGAGTGAGTTAGTAGAAAGACTAAAAGTGGCACTGGTAAGTGATGGCCTTGGATCCAGAAACATTTTTATTCAATGACGAGACTTCCCCCTTAACCTCGTCAATCTCTCCTAATTTTTCCGTTAACATGGACGAGAAGATTTCATCTATGAAGAACAATATTTCTGCCATGGAAGAGAAGATTTCAACGAATGTAAAAAACTATATTTCTGTTAACATGGACAAACTTTCTACCGATATCTTATTAATGAAAAATGAGATTGCCGCTGACGTGGAAAATGAAATTTAGTCTCTTGAATTGGATATTGAGGATAAAATTACAACGATAGACGAGAAAATGGAGATTAAGATGACAACGATGGACGAAAAAATCAAGAAGTTAGAGTGAAAGATAACAGATTCGAGAATACAAGACACGCCAGAGGAAGAAAATAAGACCGAACAAATGAAATCTTGCAAGCCAGAAGTACTCCCCAAGGTGGAAGATATTTGCAGTTTCACCCTAGTGAACGGAAAGTCGTCGTGGATCAATTACGTAAGACAGTTTGAAGCAGCCGCTAGAGTGAATAATTGGTCTGATAAGGGAAAGCAGTAAACTTAACTATCATGCTTCGGGTAAATGCCGTAGATATACTTCAGACGATACCTATGGAAGGAACAGATGATTTCGAACAGCTGAAGAAGAGGTTGGACATGCGATATGGTCACGAACATTTAGAACATTTGTACCAATCCCAGCTGAAGAACCATAGACAGAAACGTGATGAAACCCTTCAAGAGTACGAAGTGGTTATTGCCCGACTCGTTCGATTTGCTTATCCATCAGCACCTGAGAACATGATGGAATGTCTGGGCATCCAGGCCTTTATTGATGGTTCCCGGTATGCAGAGGACGCTTCGTTTAGCCCATCCCAAAACACTAGTTGACGCATTGACAGCTGCTCTTGAATATGAAGCAGTAACGAAGTTAGGACCATCCGAGAAGAAGGCGACGAGGACAGATTTGACCAGATCGTCAGTTTGATATAAAGTATGATGGACAAGAAGTCGAGAAAGATCAGATGCTGGAATTGTAGCGAGCTAGGGAATGTACGCAATTTGTGTAAACGCCCCAGAACTCCTGCAAACCAAGAACCCCGTCACAGGAAAACTATAACGGGTCGGCTACGAGAGGACAGAACCGACCCATGATCGTTCCAAAGACCCTCTCATACTGATAGCTTCTCTCAGATGTCGCAACGACAGTGTATATGTAGATGGCGAAGTGAATGGCAAGATATATACTCTGCTGCTAGACACTGGAGCAACTAGACTAGACTAAACCAGAGATAATCAACTCCAAGAAGAAGCTTTGACCAACGAGACTGCGAGTGCGGTCCGCCACAGGTGAGAGCGCCAACGTTCACGAGGAGGCACAAATCCAATTGGGAATTGGCGCAGAAAAATTCACGCATACGGTAGCTGACATTGAAGAAGATTCTGGGAACGGACGTAACGAATCTACATGGTTTCCAATTGGACTTTAGAAACAGAACAATTGAAGTGGGTTCCGAGGAGGTATTCCTTCATCCATATGAAGGCAGCACGGTGTTGGCAGCTGTATAGGAAGATGCCGCTCTACCTACACGAGGCGAAACCATGATAGTAGCACATCTACAGGGAATCATGAAGGAAGGTGCACCGGTTATAATGCAGCCAAGTAACTACGACGAAGAGGTTGGCAAAGGAGTACTAATTGGAAAGGGATTGGTTACGTGTAATAAACGTGAACGATTACCCAATTACAATCAAGAAGGAAACCCGGATTGGATCCTACGTACCAGTGACGTCTATAGTTCGCCAAACAACGGCAACTGACATTTCCAATGCCAGATTCGAACAAATGTTATTAGTAGCTAGTTAATCCTTGAATCAAGCTGAGAAAAGGATAATGAGAGGATTTTTCTTGCAGTATCGAGACCTATTCGTACCAAAAGGAGGGAAGACTGGTAGAACATCAGCCGTCGAACACAAAATCGATACTGGTAATGCCAAGCCAATTAGGCAATCAGCTCGACGATTACCTCGAGTGAAGAGAGAGGAAGCTGAAAGAATAATTTGAGAGATGGCAGAAGAAAAAGTAGTAGAACTATCTATTAGTCCATGGATGTCTCCAGTGGTGCTCGTCAAGAAAAATTATGGAACTACGAGATTCTGCGTGGATTATTGTCAGCTAAATAACGTGACGAAAAAAGACAGCTATCCTCTGACTCGTATCGATAATACGCTACAGCCTTTGGTCAGCAGCAAACTGTTTTCCACCTTGGACCTGAAGTCTGGTTACTGGCAAGTAGAAATGGACCCAGAAGACAATAAGAAGACTGCTTTTACCACCGGATCTGGATTATGGCAATTCAACGTCATGGAAAATGTCTTGAGAAGGTTGTATTGGAAGACATGCCTGTTCTATTTGGACGACATCGTAGTACTGTGGAAGACGTTTGACGAACACCTGAAGAATTTGGAACATGTATTCAAACGACTTCAAGCTGCCCAGCCGAAGACCTACCGTGTGTATGAATATATTCTACCCCTCGTAATGGAAATTTTAAATAAATAAAAAAAAACATTACGATAGTATCGCATTGTTCAGAGTAGTTGCCTACCCCCTTAATGACAATTTTCAAAAAATATATAGTGCAACTGAATCTACTTCTAATTCACTCATATGAAGCACCAACAAAAACAAAATTCCCCTACTTAGGTAAACCTCAATATATAAAGTAAAGTTGGCCACCCCCTATGATAATTGACAATATAAATAAATGGCAGAGCAATCCACTTCAAATGCACTCCTAGGCACCACCAACAAAAACAAAATCTCTTCTCACCCCCTAACTAGTTGAAGCTCATTATTTGAAGTAAAGTTGACCCCTACCCAATAACATTTGTACCGACTACCGAAAAAAGTATAGGGTAGAAAGATTTGTTTCCCAAGCCGTAGGCTAGAGCTTAGGTATAAACACAGAGATAATATATTAAACTGGAATTACTGTTTAGAAATCTACGTCACGGATACGTCACACCATGGCGCTTTTCTACTTATTTATGTTTATAAACTTTTTGTTTTTCAGGTATCTAAAAATAATGGTACTGTGACAATGGCTCATTTCGCAAGGATTTTAGCTTACTTAGAAATACTCCTTTCCGCTGACGATTTCAATCTATTAGTTAAAAAGTATATGAAAGATTGCTACACTGTCAATTACTATGCTTTTATATCAGCAATCAATGAAATTGTAAATTATTTGAATGCGCATGGAGTTTTGGATATATGTGGAGTAAGTAAATTTCAAATTCGCCAGTAAGAGTACTTTATGTAAATTTTTATCATTGTAGGATGTGATGAGTCTGTTTCCTGGAAGGGTGATTAATGCCGAGTTACCAAAATTACCAAGACCGGAAATAGGTACTTAAATCGCTTTTCGAAATTTTGAGATTATATACCTGTTGTTATGGGAAGGGTTTCGAACTGTACAAAAAATTCTATCTATACTAAAACCATAAATGACCGAGAGTTCACTACCTCTGCTCTGGCGAAAATAGCGTTGTCATAACCAACGGCGACGCCAGAGTTTTATGTTAGAGAGGGCCAGACAGGGCGCCAAAAATTTAGGGGGGCACGCGCTTTTACATTATTGCTTTGGTACCCCATGCAAATAAATTCATATTAAAAAAGTATATTGAGGCAATTAAAAGCAGGGAAGTAGGAATAGGTAGTGAACATAAACTTTAATAATACTAAAACATAACAAAAAAAACATTACCGTATATATTCATTACATTTTCAAAAAATAAAAGTACTTTACCGAAACTTAAAACAGTAAGATTCTTCTGTTATTATGATTCTTAGCAAAAGTATCAACTATATTCTCAGTAATAATATAACAAGAGAGTGAGAATAAATTGAAAATAATTTGACAGATTTTTTGAAAACTTGATGCCAGGCAATAGTCACGAGAGCCTATAGGGCTCAAGTGGCTATTTTAAATGGCAACAAGTTTGAACAAAATCTGTCAAATTATCTTCTAATCTACGGAACTGGCGAGTTATATTGGACTAGATTATTCTTTGATTCACAAATTTTTACAATAGTAGTAGACTGATCCAGAATATAATTTCTTTCTTTGGTGAAGGTCTTAAATTGTCTCCATATAGACTGATTACTTATTAGAGTATTTTTCGAAGTAGTTTCTAAAATCTTTTTTGTTATTTCTGTATCAGAAAAGGTACTAAACCGATCATTTTCACCCATTTTATATATCGCGTTGATACAATTAGGTAATTATTTTTTGACGTTTCTTAAAACCAATGAAATGCTTCTTTATTTGACACAAGGGTAAGTTTCAACCAATCATGTCATTATTATAGTGGGAATAAAGCTCTTGTGATTATTCTCGGGAATAATCACTGTTGCTTTTATTTGTCTAGCAAGTGTCAGATAGTTGAAAAAATAATTATCTAATTGTGTCAACGTTATATATAAAATGAGTGAACATCATCGGTTTAGTACCTTTTCTGATGAAGAAATAACGAATAAGATTATAGAAACTACTTCGAAAAATATTCTAATAAGTAATCAGTCTATATGGAGACAATTTAAGACCTTCACCAATTTGTGAATCAAAAAATAATCTAGTCAAATATAACTCGAGAGTTCCATAAATTAGAAAATAATTTGAATTTATTCTCACTCTCTTGTTATATTACTACTGACAACTATCTGACACTTGCTAGGCAAATAAAAGCCACAGTGATTATTCCCGAGAATAATCACAAGAGATTTATTCCCACTATAATAATGACATAATTGGTTGAAACTTACCCTTGTGACAAATAAAGAAGCATTTAATTGGTTTTAAGAAACGTCAAAAAATAATCAAAATTAATATTTTGAATGCGATCTTTTTCAATGCTTAAAATAGATACCGACGAAAGTCTTTCATTCAGCATTGTAGTTCTTGTGTATGTTTTAACTCTACTTAAACAAGATAATGATCTTTCTGGAGAGGCAGTTGATGCGGATATTGTCATAGCGATTTTTGTCAATACATAGATATTTTCAAAACCTGGAAAATATTCTTCTAATAGTTTTAATAAATCTTTCATTGTTTTGATCTCCGTTTTTTTGAGAATCAATCTTTTTGAAAGAATACATTCAGCTTTTAAAGTTTCTGTGTCCCAATTAGTGCAAATATTATTATAGGAACTCGCAGTAGATGAAAGGTCGGATACATTTAAAAAGTTTTTGTGTCCTGGATGCAATGAACTTAATCCATTAAATAAATTCTTATTATTTGAGAACGGGGACTGGAGCTCAGTTATTATTTTATCCAAAATTGAAAAAAAAATATTTTTCAGACCTTGTTACGAAGAATTCAATTCATTTTCGACTGCAACCTCTGTAAAAAACATACTAAAATGGGCATGCAGTTGATTTTTAAGCTTGGGAACTAGATTAGATTAAAAAGTTCTTTGTAAAGTTTTTTGTTCCCTAATAACAGTGGGTTAAGAAAATAATAATATTTATACAAATATTTACCATGACGATGTCCTGGCGATTTTCTTGTCCACTCTTCCTTCCGGTGTGTCCTCACGGCTCCTTGCTACTGGCATTGACCGTTTGTTTTGTTTGGTTGTGTAACTTTGTTCCTAATATAGATTTTCACTCCTACGATCTTTCGACTTGGGGTTTCCTAGAAAAACAGCTGAAAAACTGGGTTTCTAATTGGTACGGGGTCGTAAGTTTCGAGAAAGCAACTTGGCAGACGTTGATTTGGTGTTGTATAGTTAATGAGTTATTGTGGGGTGATGCATCGCAGTGTAATTACCGCTAAGCTTTTACCCCCTTTGAGAAATAATGTGGTTTGGACATCTACAACCTAGTTATGTAATTAACGATTCATGCAGAAGCCTACACCCACTATATCGGATGCCTTCTGCGCGACTTGCGGCTTTGAGTTTATTTCGAAGATCTTGTGACAGACAGTAGTTATAAGAATTATCTGAGATTTTGTTGATAAAGTCTTTGATAGTGGGTATATTCGCCTTGTCATATAACCAAGAAGTTTTAGGTAATTTGGGGTAAACCGTATTATGGTTTAATGCCATTCTGAAAATTGTGTTTGGTGCCCGTGTAGTATATGGGTGCAGCGTAAGTGAGTATGGGTCTTATGATTTGTTTGTATGTGAGATTACTGTGTTTACATATGAGTGGATATAGTCGACACATTGCAATCTTAGCCTTTTGTATTTGCTGTGAAATGTGCGCATTTGCCGAGGTATTTCCTTGCATTGTATACCCTAAGTATTTCAGGGTATTGTTAGGGGCAATGTAATGCCCATTTACGCAAAGCTGAGATTGCAATGGATCGGCTTTTCTAGCTATTCTCCTGAGTAATAAATACTCTGTTTTGGAAGGGTTAATAGCTAATTTGTGTTCTTTGAAATAAGGTGTACATTGCCGTTAATAATTTAGGGGATGTTGGAATATCATGGACAAATTAATAGGGAGTATAACAAAGGTGATATAACAGAGCCTTGTGGTATTCCAGCCATTATGTTACATAGACCTGCCACGTAATCATAAATTTTAGAATAAATTTTTCTATTTGTCAGATACGAATGTATAATTTTTGTTAAATAGTCTGGAACTTTTAATTTCATTAGTTTATAAATCAGCCCCTCTAGCCATATGGAATCAAAAGCTTTTTGTACATCCACTGTGACCATGATCGATTTCTGTTTTTGTTGAAATCCCTCGCGAATGTGATTTATAACTAGAATGATCTGAGCCACAGTACTATGTCCGCTTCTGAAACCGTACTGCTCGGAGGGGATGATATGATTTTTGTTTACAAATGCTTGTAATGTTTTTAAAATTATTCTGTCTATCACATTTGCGATGTTGTTTAGAAGGGAAATTGGTCTGTGTTTATTGAGTGTAAGTGTTGATGGACTGAGTGTATTATGTTACGATGTTGTTGTGTATGGGGTGTTATTTATGAAGTTGTTTTGGAAGTACTCCCCAAATTTTTCTGCGATCACCGTCATGTTTGTGATTTTCTGATTGTTTTCAATTATTTTGTTGATATCACGGTTGCGTTCTCGAAACCGTCTAGCAATTTTCCATAGAGAATTGTCCTCTGGTTTTAGTTTATTTAGGAACTTTCCATTCATTATTTTTATATTCGGATATTGACTGATTTATTTTGTTTTGATATTGTCTTAGTAAACGATAATTTTCATAATATCTAGTTATTTGCCAAGATTTTATTATTTTATTTTTTTCCTGAATTAACAGTATAATGTTATCTGGTAAATTATTTTGAATTTTTATTTTCTTTTTTAAAGTTGTTGATCCATTTCTGGCGTCGGTGATTATTTTTTGTAAATTCTTTAGTGTTACTCAATTGACTAATGTTTTTTTATATTATTGGTGATTTTGAGATTTTTGTTTATGAATTGCCTGAATTTTACCCAACTAGTTGTGTTGTAATCATAATGTGTGTTTTGTTGTGTTTGTGTATGATGGGATATTTTGAGGTTTATAAGGACGGGATCATGGTCGGAATTGAAGTCGGTTAGGGTTTTTATTTTTGTGAGATTGTTTATGGTTTTGCCCATTGCTAGGTCTGGGGGAGTGATTTGAATAAGGCAAGTGTGTAGGAGTGTCTGCGTGAAAAATGTTGCAATCTGAATGATCGCAGAATTTCCGCAGAGTACTTCCGTTAGTGTTGGAGTGTTTATTGTAGCGATCCCACTGCGGGTGTTTGTAGTTGAGATCTCCTACAATTAACACCTTGTTGTGTGTGCGTTTATAATATTAAAGAAATCTTCCTCCTTAAGCTTGTTTCCAGGAGGGCTGTAGTGCCAACAATTTTAATTTTATTATCAAAAAGTATAGAAATATGCTCAATTGAAGTATTATTTTGTTGCAGGTGTTTGAAATTTATGTCTTTTTTGATTAGTAATGCGATACCACCCCCTTTGACATCGTTGGGGCGGTCTTGTCTAAATAGACGATATTCGGGGTTTCTGATGTTTATTTATTTGTTAGGTTTAAGGAACGGTCGATTAGAAAGAATATGTCTGGTTTATGAATGTCGAGAAAGTGACGAATTAAGTGTATTTTATTAAGTACACCTTGTACATTACAAAAAATTATTTTGAGATTGTATCGTTTCTGAAAGCCAAGTTTTTCACCTACCTGTCTAGATGTCATAGTTGTCCATATTAGTCACAAAGTTATTGTAGATGGTAAATTTGTCTATCTTATTTGTCGCTTGTCTCATCTGTTGTATCAGGTCCGTAACGGCTCTGGACACCTCATCTAAATTAACTAATGTTTGTAGCTCCTTGAAAAGATTGTTAACTTCTGTGAATTTGCTTAATTCATTACTGTTTGTAATTGTTGTGGTTCTTGTGGGGTTGACCATTGTTGGTTGAGAAGTGTGGGTTTGGGATGTTGTGCGTGGAGTGTGCTTGGAGGGGAGGTTAGAGAATTCTGCATCATTAGCGTTTTCTTGCCAGGGTTTGTTTTTGGGAGGGGGTGCCGGAATGTATTTTGTGTGGGTGGGTTTGGTTTGTTGGTTTTTTTCTTATCGAGCCATATCTTCCTTTTCAAGTATTCGGGGCAAACCCCCGCGTTTGCCGGGAGGTCACCCTTACAATTTGCGCATTTTGCGGGTAGTGTTCGGTCCTTTATGCATACTGGTATTAAGTGTTGCCCTGCTCATTTCAAACATCTGGGTGCACAGTTTGACGTTGCATGGCCCCAGAGTTGACAAATGTGACATTGGATAATAGGTTTTGTTTGCCTTCTATGTTCCCATTGAATCCTGGTGTGCTCGATTACTCTCACAGTCTTGTTGAGGTAATCGAGCGTGATTTTGGATTCTGTCACCACTAGATACAGCGGTCTACCCTTTGTTGTCATGCGATATATGTCCTTAATATTAATTTTGAACGTGTTGATTAATTCATCTTTGATGTCGTCCCGCTGCAAACCCTCTGTAAGGCCTCTAAGCACAAATGCATGAGTTTTGTTTCCCTCCTACTGTAGGTATGGAAGGGGACTTTTTCTTCTCGCAATGTTTTTTTCAAGTGTTCAAAATCATTGACATCTTTTGTGAAAATGATGGTTGAGTTAGCTGTAAATTTTAACTAAGTTTTTCTTTATTTCCTCTTTCAGTATTTTTTCCATTTCTTTGTGTCTTTGAACGTTACCATCTGTTACTATGGGCGGGCAAAGGGGTGTGGCTTGTTTTTTTTTCTATTTTGTTGACGTTTTTTTCATTTTTCCTTTTAGCATCTTGTGTAGCTTCTTCTTCGGAATTGGATTCTGCATCATTAAATTTCCAGAATGTCGTCTTTTTCCGTTTTTTTTGTTGTATTTGAGTTGGGGGTGGTTCATCATCAGACGAGTCGGATAGTGAATTGTACTTGTTTTTGGTTTCAATAATTTGTGTTGTATGCACATTTCGTTTAAAAATATTGTATAATTTTATGGTTTTCTTTAGGTTTTTCGTAACCCGGGGTGTAATTTCCCCCACTTCCATCTGTTGAGTGTCCGGGATGGTTGTTATTTTGTTAATGTCTTCATTGTTCATGTTTAGTTTTTTAGCAATTATTCCCTTATTTTTATTCATTTCCGCGTATTGGGAAACAAAAGGATCTTCTGTTGGGGGCATCTCGTTACCCTTCTCATTTTCAACTTCTTGTGCCCAGGAAGTGTTTGCCAGTCCATGTATCTGTGCTTGTATCGTTTTCTGATAGTTACTATTATGCGTAGAGTCACCAATTGTATCTTCTTCCAAATTTGATTGTTTTTATTCACGTCTGGGATTAGTTTTCTTTTTGGAGTGGATGTTTTTTCTAAGTTTAATCCATGATACGTAGGTATGGATAATTCAGAACTACCTTCGTTGACTTCTATTATCGGGTCTGTATGCTTTGGTGTCTATTCTAGACACTTTTCGTTACTTTCTATACACCTTTCTTCAATTCCTATACACTTTTTTTCTATTTCTATATACTTGTTTTTGATTTTTGTACTCCTTTTTTGGTAACAGGATTCAAATGTATCAAGGACGCTACATTTTGTATTGAATTGACCATCTTATCTGTTGAAGCCGTTTTAGTTCTTTCGGTTGCTTACCAGGATCAATTTTTTTTGTACATTCATAAATTCCGTGTGTATAGACGATTGACTCATAAGAACGTACGACGGCTCCGACATATTAAAAAATTGTGAGAACTCTGGAATTCCTTTGCTGCCAAATTGAGGACATGATTGTAGCAGTGAACGTAAACTGCACTGTGTACTTATTTTTTAAATAATGCTTGAACACCATTCAGATGACCACTCATTATACTTGCGCCATCATATGCTTGGCTTACACATTTTTCCATGAAAAGACCGTTTTTTAATAAGGTTTCTTTTATTCTGGTGAAAAGCTAGTGCGCATCTAACATTTCACAGTGAATAAATCCTAAAAATATTTTTCTCCGATCGTGGGAAAAGTGACACTATATTGATCTGTTTTCTATGCGCAAAGCTCAACATTCCAGAATAGTGGGCAGTTGCTAAGCAATTAGAAAATAACAGTGCGGTAATATTCTTACCGCACTGCTGTAGCGTGCGGTAATGTTACAAATGGATTATTACAATAAAATAAAACAAAGTATGGTTTTTATTTTTATAGGTATTGATAAAGTTGTTATAAAATAATTAAAAGACATCTAATTTATAACGATATTCTTGATCACAAATTAATTGTTGTTAATATTTACATTTATTGTACAGATTGTACAATTTGTAAATTGTACTGGAGGGCAACGAGAATTTATAGACGTTGGAGCTGCATTGCTGATTATTTGGTTTATCTCGTTTCGATCATTTTCATTTGAAGTCGAGGCAGGGGTGTTGAATATTTTATTAGTCACTTCTACTTTATTATTAAGTGATTAGTCAATATATTCTTCCGCCACATTGGAAGATTTCCATCCTCCGTGTCGCTTTTAATTTTTTAAATGTAAATCAACAATCGAAGAAAACATAGTATGTATAATTCGTGGGAAAAGCATATTACCAAACTCCTGTGTTACCAGACTCTTCGCTACGCTCCTCGTCTGGTAATTATCACAGTCGTTTGGCAATATTATGCTTTTCCCACTAATTATACAATATACTATTATTTTATTTCTGACTGATAATTATTGACATTTGCTCTTTTTTTGATAAATCTTTTGTTTCGTCGGCTAAGACCACAAAATACGGGTCCGTTTTCTGTGGCTAAGACTGAATAAAATTTTGCTTCGGCAATTTCGTCTGTTGCAGATTGAAATACTTCATTAGAAAGTATTTCTAATAATTCATTTTGTATACTGGAATGAAGGTATTTTGCATTAGCCACAGCACTTGAATTTTTTTTTAAATACGGTGTCGTGATTTGCAATAAATTGCGTTAATTCTAAAAAGTTTGCTTTATTTGTACTCTCACTGGATCCATCGTGCCCCCTTTGAGCAATTTATAATTTACAAGTTAATAGAAGAATTTCAGCCAGTGTTTTGATGTAATAGCGATTTTCTTCAATAAGTATTTTATTCTTATTTTCAATTAAATTTTCTACGCCACCTACAGAACTACTTCTTTTGAACTCGTTATATTTTACTAAACATTCTTTGTGAGCTAATGAATGCTGTGTGCAGTAAATCCCGAATTAGATTCTATAGCTTTTCTCCACCTATTATAACCAATGATAAATGATTTTTCTGTTACATCTGCTTTGCAAAAGAATCTGCAAAGAAAACAATATGCTTTGTTTTCTATTACTGAATATTCCAGCCAAAAAAATATTTTGTACCAGTTTTTGTTAAGAGACCTCAAACGTTCACCTATTTTGGTAACTTAGTATTCCTTTAAAATAGGCTGTTTGGTCAGATCATAAGGGGTTTTTGATAAATCTAAAGGGTAAGAAACCGGCTCCAGTTATTTTGCGCTTGCTCCATATTGCAACTAGACGTCGACGATTCATTGGCATATTTACTTGTGCATTGCACACTTTTCTTATATGGTAGCGGGGTCCTGTGAATGAAGATGCCAATAACACCATACGTCGAACTATTCACATCTATTTTTATTTTTATAAACTATTTAGAAACTTAACTTTCATCAACTGCAAACTAGCATACATTTTTTGAAGCAATATATTGCAGGACTAACTATTATACACTAACGACTTTCAGTTGATTCCTACATTTAATTTGTTTCACTAACATTTTTTTAGGTAAAATTATGGCTGCAAGAATATTTGGCAAGCAGAACATATTCCATCCTGCCCTGAACGATCCCAAAAAAATTGAACACATTTTAACAACGTTGTCCAATCTACAAGATCACGTTCTGAAAAATCGATTGAGAGTCTGCGAATTCTTTCAAGTATAACTTTCATATTATTACCTCGTAAAAAGTAGATTTTTTCTTTTATTATCCCATCATATATTTCTCTTCGTCAATCAACTTCTTAAATTATATGAAACAATAGTATATTACACAACAAGCAGTGCCGGATTTAGCTACCAGCGCCCTGGGTGAAATTTCGACCGATACGAAAAAATGGCAAAGGATTTAATGAAATAACCATTTACTAAAAAAAGTAACCATTTATTGAAAAAACTGATAAAATTTTACTTTTCTAGGTTTTCTATCGTCGAACTCTTTTATTAGGTTTTCGAAGTCGATGTTTTCAGCAATTTCATGTTCAGAATTCTCCTTTAAAATCCAACATTTTTCTTTTCATGTTCGTCCCATTGTCATAACCCTGATCCTACAATTGTTCAAAACCAGTTTTGAATAACTGTTTCAAGTGCTTGCACCGATGTTATAAATGAGAATGAGCTTAGAGTGTTCCGCTTTGACGAAAATAACGCGCCAACTCTTAACTATAATGTAAAAAGAGAAGGCAAAAAATGAGCTGCACTGAGCTCAGTTAAGTTGCCCCCCTTCAATAGATATTTTCAACAAAAACATATATGATCGTAATGCACCTTAATGCACCAATATGCTCCATGAATGATTTCTTGCACCACATTCCCCACCAGGAAAAACAAAATCTCTCCTCCCCTTACTTAGTTAAACCTCGATATATAGAGTAAAGTTAGCCCACCAAATTATAATTTTCAAAAAAAGTAAATGACATCGGAATCTACTTCAAATGCACTCCTATGCACGACCAACAAAATCCTTTCCCCCTTAAACTTTATTATTATACATAGTAAAGGTGCCCCCCCCCAACGACAATTTCCGAAAAAAGTATACGGACTCCTGCAAACCAAGAACCCCAGTCACAGGAAAACTAGAATGGGTTGGCTACGAGGGGGGCACCGACCCATGATCGTTCCAAAGAGCCTTTCATACTGATAGCTTCACTCAGATGTGGCAACGATAGTGTGTATGTAGATGGCGAAGTGAATGGCAAGAGATATACTCTGCTGGTAGACACTGGAGCAACTAGAACCATAATACGACCCGAGATAATAAACACCAAGAAGAAGCTTATACTGCTGACCGCCTCAGGAAGAGTGCCAACGTTCACGGGGAAACATAAATCCAAATAGTAATTGGCGTAGAAAAGTTCACACGACGAAGAGGTTGGCAAAGGAGTACTAATTGGAAAAGGATTGGTTACATCGGCGAAAGAGATCCCAGTACGTGTGATAAACGTGAATGATTACCCAGTTACCATCAAGAAGGAAACCAGGATTGGATCCTGCGTACCAGTGACCTCTATAGTTCGTCAAACAACGACCACTGACAATTCTAATGCCAGATTCGAACAGATGTTATCAGTAGCTGGTCAATTCTTAAATCGAGCTGAAAAAAAAGAGAATGAGAGAATTTCTCTTGCAGTATCGAGACCTATTCGTATCAAATGGAGGAAAGACTGGTAGAACATCAGCCGTCAAACACAAAATCAATACCGGTAATGCCAAGCCAATTAGGCAATCAGCTCGAAGACTTCCACGTGCGAAAAGAGGGGAAGCTGAAAGAATAATTCAAGAAATGGCAGAAAAAAAAAGTAATAGAACCATCTACTATTCCATGGCTGTCTCCAGTAGTGCTCGCCAAGAAAAAGACTCTGCGTGGTTTATCGCCAGCTAAACAACGTGACGAAGAAAGACAGCTATCCTCTGCCTCGAATTGACGATACGCTGTTTTAAATAAATAAGAAAAACATTACATTATTTAGTTTTAGAGATATTCATTTTTTTCTTTTTTCATGGTCAGCAGCCACGCATTATTAGTGCCTCTCAATGCTATAAAAATGTTGTTAATGCTTTAAAGGCTTCAAAGAAAATTTATCATCAAGGTCAAGATCTTTAGTATTTCGGTAGTGCTTTTTACTGCTTCTCATTGTGTCTACTTTATTGTTTATTTTAAATGATCGCCATTTTTTATGCTCATCAAATGAACGTGAAGGTCTCAAAAATTAAGAAATAATTTTTTTTTGGATATTTGAAGAGAGTTCAATTGAATAGAGATGAAACCCCTAGGCCCCAGCATAATTTGCAAGATATACTTAGGCGTTGTTTACCTGTCAGTCGAAATTCGGACTTGTGACATTTTATAGTACTTCACCGAGGCAGTACGAAAGGTCACGTTACGTGCATATTAGGTTTCCAACATTTTTTCTGGTAGCATTAGATAACTACACATTTAACGAAAAAAAAGGATTTTTTTTCAAACGGCCGATGAACAGGCATTTTCTGACTTCTTGATAGCTTTCCGGGTTCTTTTTCATTAAGGTTTGCCATAATTTTGAAAATTTTCCAATTTTTCTGGATTAGGGGAAGGACTATACTTTTTATATTTGTGGGAACGAAATATTTTGTTTTTATTGGGGGTGCATAATAGTGCATAAGAAGCGGATACCCTTGCCTTATATTTTTTATTTTTTTGCCACTGGGGGGGTCAACTTTACTTTAAATAATAAGGTTTAACTAACTTAGGGAAGGGGGAATTTTGTTTTTGTTGGTGGTTGTGTTGTATGTATAGTTGTGAAGCAGGACACGGCAGGATAGCCATGTGTTGTATGTAGTGTTGATATATGTTTGTGACGGATAAGATCATAAGTCTCAGGAGGATGCCATGTATTAAATTAATTGTCAACTTCCCAATTCTGGATTAGAGGTAGTAAACATTTCGATAAGTAGCACTGGGATTTTGTTTAAACACTAAATAACACTTATTTAAATAGACATGACCTATCATTTACTAAAGTGGTTAAGTTCAACGTCTACCCACAACTTACATTAGTTGTTATAGATAAACTGACTGGAAGGAATATAAATTTAAACATAGAATAAAATCCTCACCAGATCTTGACAAGGCAGCTCAGTACTTCACTAAACTAGTTCAAAATTCAGCGTGGCAGTTTACTCCGCACAACAGTCGGAATACAAATAATAATTCCCCCAGCATGCCACTGCATCTAAGACAATTTATAACCGAGAAACGCCGAGGAAGAAGAATTTGGTAATGGTCACGAAATATTCTAGACCAACATAACTACAAACGGCTTAGTAGAGAATTAAAAACAGTGCTCAAGGATGCCCAAAACAACACCTTTGAACAGTACATAAGTATTTTTGTTCACGACCACATACTCGTCGGAAGGCGACAAAAAAAACTAAAAAGAACACAATTACATGTACCTCCAATTCGCAAACCAAACGGAGAATGGGCCCGCTCCGCCCCAGAAAAGGTGACAAACTTCGCTGAATACCTAAGAGAAGTTTTCAAATCTGATGATGACATGATAGATCAAGAGATGGAGAATTGCCAACGCTAGTTGCCAAATGTCCCTACCTATCAAATATTTCTCTCCTGCAGTAGTTAAAGAAGAAATAAGCAAGCTGAATCTCCAAAAGGCTCCTGCTTATGATCTAATAACAGGACAAATATTAAAACCACTCCCAGAGAAGCAATCATCTTACTGACGACCATATTTGACAGAATCATAAGTCTAGCTTATTTTCCCATAATTTGGAAGTACGCTGAAATTATAATGATCCAGGTAAACCTCCACACGAACGAACATCATACCGACCTATTAGTCTATTACCTGCTACAAGTAAAGTTTGTGAAAAACTAATACTAAAAAGGATCAACCAGGAACATGACCTACATATGCTCCTTCCAAATAACCAATTTGGCTTCCGAGAATACCACTCTACTACGAAACAAGTCCACAGGATAGTCAATGAAATCGCTAAGAGTTTCCAAGAAAATAAATACTTCAACGCAGTATTCCTTGATTTTTCACAAGCCTTCGACAAAGTACGGCATCCAGGCCTCCTCTTTAAACTAAAAAACACCCTTTCCCATAACTTTTACATGCTCCTCAAATCCTACTTAACAGATAGAAATTTTTCCGTCGAACACTAAGACACTCAATCCACCTTCAACCCAATTAAATCCAGCGTACCTCAAGGTAGAATTCTTGGACCACTGCTGTTCCTTATTGATACGTCTGATATACCCGAAAACGAAAACATCACTATGTCATCTTTTGCTGATGACGTAGCATTTAATGGAAACCCAGATAGATCTTCAGAAAACCTCCAACAACACCTTAACCTCCACAGTGACATGTATAATAGATATAGAACAAAAGTCAACCAAACCAAATAGGTAAAAGTTACATTCACAACTCGACATTACAACTGCAACTCTTTAGCAATGGATAATATACCTATACCTATCAAAACCGAATCAAAGTATCTTGGGATACACCTAGACCGACAACTTACATGGAAGACACATATTGAAACCAAACGTAAACAGTTGACATAAAGTTTCGACAAATGTACTGGCTGATCGGCCGTGAATCAAAACTCGCGTTAAACAACAAGATTAAAATTATACAACGATTTCAGTCTAAGGCACTCGTAGATGCACCATGGTATACCAGCAATAAAACTCTGCATACTGATCTAAACATTCCTTTTGTTACGGAAGAAATCAAGAAAATAGCCGTCATCTACAGGGACCGAATCACCAATCATGACAACCGCCTAATTGAAGAACTATACAACAACGGACCTGATGTAAGAAGACTACACAAAATATGACCTGAATACCTAATCCAACATACAAATAATCAGTAAGGAGAAACACCAAAGTCGGAGATACAGATGCAAGCAAATTGAGCTAGTAGCTTGCAAGCCAGTAGCTAGTAGCTTGAATAGGTTAATACAACGTTTGCACGCTAACCTGTCCCAGTATTTTAAAGTGTTTTTAGCTTTTGCATTTTCACAAATGGCCTTTCACATGGAAAAGGTTCGAAGCGAATTAAATATTGTCACTTGCAATAGAATGCATAGGTCAAATAATCAAACCTAAACGGAACAGAAGAACAAGACGTATTTGGGTGAAAAATTGGATTAGCAGAAGGGAAACTTATGGAGCAAGTAGTTGCTTGCTTAAAGAAATGCGACAGGAAGATATACAGGGTGTCCCGCATAAGAACCGACACAGAGTAGAGACGTATAGGGGAGCCCAAAATACGACGATTGGGGGCAATTTACCTCTATACCAAGTTGCATGCCTGAGGAGTTATAGGGCCTCAAAGTGGGGCCCAAAATTTGGAAAAAAATTAATTTCTTTGCAACCCTATGCAATTAGTACTCCCCCCCCCCCTCCCACTTGCACATTGCATGCCAAAAAATCAAATCTTGTTCAATCTACTTGTATACAACCTACTTCTATGCAAGTTAACAGTTACACATGCATGTAGCTTCCATATTCAAGTAGCTTGCATATTCAAGTTTCAAGAACCTGGCATGCAAGTGTCAAGCTACGGGCATGCGCATCTCCAGCTTTATGGGTGTTTCCCTTTCAAGCCTACTCAACTAATAGACGGAGAGACAGAGCCTAAAAAAGTCTCTGAATTTATTAAGCATGGTTTTTTCTCAGATGATTATAATCATAATATACAACAAAATGCTGCGGTCAGTCAAGCGGATATTAGAACAGGTGCCTCAGGTGCACGGTCAAACATGTCGTGATTACTGACATAATAAAATCAATTTCTTAAGGCTGAAACTTTTTTGTTTTTTTTATGTAAATCATAATTATGATAGTCAGTCAACGTCTTATGGGGACACAGCTGGTCAGTCAGCTGTAGTGTACGTAGCGAGGTTTATAAGGGTTCAATTCGTTTATTAAGCTTAAAATTTGTTTTGTAACTACTACTGACTATATTATTAATAAATAAAATGGTCAGTCAACCATTCCGTAGAACAACGCCCGCCAGTCAGTAAATAAGAATCAACTTAAATTAAAATAACACTATCAGAATCATTTAAAGTAAGACATTTATTTTAATAAGGCACTTCCGTGTCGCAGATGTGCCTAAAAATCTGAGAAATAAAATACGTTCGAATACAACAGTGAACTTAATGAACGCAGGTATATACACAGGTAAGAACTCATTGATTTTTAAACATTTTTAACTGATATATTTATTTATTTCATGATTAATTGAAAATTGTAATAAGCTATAAATTATCATCACATAATTCATCATCTGAATCTTCCATATCATTAATCTCACTATCGTGATCTGAGACGTCACGCTCAGATGTTTCAGACTGGCAATCTAAAAAATAAATTAATTAATTAAAAAAAATATTTTTGTGATTGTTTAATTCAGATAAAGATATTTGTATACCTATTTTTTCTTGTAAAGGTTGAATAATCACATCCTGTACAAGTTCTGGTAATTGTTCTCCTTTGAACCAATCAAACTCATATTTCCCATCAACTAATTTCCAGCCGTAGTCAGTAGGAGATTGGCTCCGTTAGAATTTTACGGTGAGCATTACGCCAAATATTGGCAATGAAGCTCGCTCTTGGGAACTGCTGCATCAGTTCTGATTGGCATGGTGGCATACTCAAGTCATCTACATTCTTAATTTTAAAAGAATCGTTTGCAGCGCTAGAACATTTATACGTCTTTGAAAATAAAACAAATCTTGCCTCGTCTATTGATTTTATTTTTTTCAAACTGTATAGATGGCAAACAAATTCTTGAATCTTATTAAACATATCGTTCTGGTTGCTTTCATCTGCAAGTCCAGGGTCAGCGAATGTTTTTTGAAAATCTTCGCCTTGCTTCATTAAGTACAGAGGCTTTTTTTACCTTTCTTGTAAAAAGCGGGGTTAAAATCACATCCGGTGAAAGCGTGCAGTCCTGGAAGAGCATTGCAAACAGGATTTCCCAATTTTTGATGCATTCTGCTGACATTGATCATCCTTTGATTTCCAGTTCCAACTTCTATCCAAATTGTTGATGTTTCCTAACATAATAATAAGAATGTATGTGTCCGAGCACCTAATTAAAATGTTTGAATCTTGCACGATTTTGCAAACATGGAAAATTATTTTCGTATCAGCCTCTTCATGTGCTTCGCAGGTTAAATTTTGATTGATATTTTTTTGTATTTTGCCATCTAAAACTGCGTAATCATAGCACTTATCGAAGTTTAATTTTACGGTTTTAACGCCAAAATATGGCACTAATTCATCACTAGCCCAGTGATTAATGATAAATTTTATGAATGCTATTTTAAATTTCGAATTACGCAATTCTTTGGAAAAATCTGCCGTGCGTTTTTGTTCTGGCCCAGAGATATTATAATCGCGATTATCACAGTTTCCTCGCAGAGCATGCTCGCAATCTTTAATTGATGGCGTGAAGTATCGATCGAAAACTATAACAATTTCTTGTGCACAAATTTTAAAATATTTTGCAATTATTTTTTCGAAATATTTACGAAGGTCACGGGAACATCCTTCATCAAATGTAAGAAAAAAACTATCTATTAAAACAACGTCTGTATACTCTGGTGATTCGCTGCCATTTCCAAGCTTCCCATCAACGCAGATTTATCAGTTTTGCAGTGCGTGCCATCTAAATGACACAAGGAAAGTGGCACTGGAGTCAACGGAAACGATAGAACTCTTTTCAGATCAACGTTTTGTTGAACTGAAACTGCAAGAAGTCTGCCGAAAAGGTCACGTTGCATTCGTATTTTTTGCATTTTTCCATTTACATTGATCTGTTTTTACTTTTCCGCCAACCTATCTAGCATGCGAGAAAAGTATTGGTTTACCCACAAAAAAGTTGGAAATTTGAAATTTTTTTTGAGTTATTTTTACGTTATCCATCAACAACAACACGAAAAAACGGTTTTTAGAAAAAAATTCCTGTGTGTATGTCGTCGTCGTCGTCGTCGTCGTCGTCGTCGTTGTCGTCGGCCACTTTTCCTTGCAAGTCTTGTTAGCACGATACAGCCTCCGAAGTGCAATAAGTCACCAATTTTATGATGGAATATTGTTAAGGGAATTTCACAGATGAACCCTATTGATTTTCAGCTCACCAGAGCCAGTACAACGGGTGCTATGGTACTTGAAGTACGACATTTTGTCGTTTTTCGAGAAATTTCAGTTTGTTAGCACGATACAGCCTCCGGAGTTCAACAAGTCACCAATTTTATGATTGAATATTATTCAGGGCATCTCACTGATGAACCCTATTGATTTTCAGCTCACCAGAGCCAATACAACCGGTGCTACAGTACTTTAAGTACGATATTTTTGTCATTTTTGGGAAGTTTCAGTTTGTTAGCACGATCAGCCTCCGGATATAAACAAGTGATGAATTTTATGATTGGATATTATTCAGAGCGTCTTAAAGATGAACCCTATTGATATTGAGTTCACTAAAGCCAGTACAACGGGTGCTATGGTACTTGAAGTACCAAATTTTTGTCATTTTTGGAGAATTTTCAGTTTGTTAGCACGATACAGCCTCCAGAGAGTATACGATTTATCAACTTTATGAGTAAGTATTGTTCAAGGTGTCTCACAGATGTACCCTATTGATTTTCAGTTGACTAGAGCGAGTACAGCGGGTCCTATAAAACTAGAAATACTAAATTTTTGGTTATTTTTGGAGAAATTTCGGTTTGTTAGCACGATACATCCCCCGAAGTGTGTACAAGTAACAATTTTATGATGCGGAAAAGTTAGTTTTAATCTTTAAACCCGTTTATTTTTCAATGAGTCTGCAAATGTTATAACTTTATTAGTTAAAATGTTTGCCTCAAATCGTGAACTATCTTCGTTGCAACCAGAAATAAATGCTTCTCGCAATTCATTGTCGTGATTTTCTACATTTAATAAACATTCTGTTAATGAAATTGACTGTCTCGACCCTTACTTTGTGGAATATGCTCATATTAGTGTTTTTAAATGAAACTCAAGGTCTCTAGTTAATTCCACAATATAATACAAGTTATTGAAAATTCTAAAAAATTGACAATTGTTTCGATAAATCAATATCATCGTCAGAATGACAGAAGTTACATTTCATTTTATGCCTACCTGATGTTTAGTAGTTATTTTTGGCTAGACCAAGAAGTAACCTAACTTGTGATTGGCTTAATATATGTTTATAGAAAAAAGAAGAAGATGTGATATTACAAATATTGAAGCTTAGATATAACTTTATAGAATCCAGCGATGTAAAAGTTCTTAAAGCAGACCCAACAAAGAAGTTTTCTAATAATGTAAGGGATATTGTTAATAATTCAAATTATCTTTTAAATGATTACGAAAAGAGGTCTATCATACATAACAATCCTCATTGTCCACAATTATATGGAACAGTTAAATTACATAAAATAACGAAAGCAATTAGACCTGTAGTCTCTTATGTTCATGCTCCTAATAATATATTGGCTAAGAAGCTCAACAATATACTCAATATTTACGGATATGAATCTCAGTACTCAATTAGAAATTCGATAGAACTAATCAAAAAGTTGAAAGCAATCCACTTGCAAGATAACTATAAACTCATATCGTTCGATGTAACTAATATGTTTACTAAAATTCCTCCTAAAGAATGTCTAATACTTGTAAGAAAATTACTAGAAGATAAAAATATTAATCCAGGAATAATATCAGATATACTTAATTTATTTGATGTATGCATTAATCAGAATTATTTCACTTTTGACAATAAGATATATATTCAAAATGAAGGTTTACCAATGGGAAGCCCTATATCACCTATTTTAGCAAACATTTTTATGGACAATTTAGAAAGAAAGATCTTTGAAAGTAATATTTCGAAAAATATTTTATTTTGGTATAGATATGTAGATGACATATTAGCTTGTTTTATGGGTAGTGAACGACAATTAGATGTATTTTTCAACCACATCAATAATTTACACCCGAAAATTAAATTTACATTAGAAATTGAAGAAAATAGCTCAATCAATTTTCTTGATTTAAAAATTCAAAGAGTTAATAATGTACTTGATTATTCAATTTACCGAAAACCAACACAGACTGATGTGACAATTCCATTCAATTCTAACCACCCTGTGTCACACAGACTAGCAGCATATAATTCAATGATACATAGATCTTTTTCAGTTCCTATGAACAAATGTAATTTTGATAGAGAGATTAATACAATTAGACAAATAGCAACATCTAACGGTTATCCATTAGATATGATAAATAAGCTAATTAGTAAAAAAGAGGAAAAAGTGGCATTACAACTAATATATCCTAAACAAGCTGATGAAATTAAAACTTATAAAACCATCACATATGCAGGAAATATTTCTAATAATATTTCAAAGATAATATTTTCAGCACCGAATACAACAATTTCTTTTAAGACAGAAAGTAACGTTAGTACAAAATTGTTAAATGTAAAAACAAAAATACCACTATTAAAGAAGTCAGGTATATATAAACTCAAATGTCCAGAATGTAATGCTGTCTATTTGGGTCAGACCCTTAGGAATTTTGAAATACGATACAGTGAGCACTTACGAGCATACAGATTAAAACAACCAGAAAAATCCCACTACGCAAAACATCTACTTGACACCAATCATTCATTGACACCTAACACAGAACTAGAAGTACTGCATATTTGTGAAAAGAAACAAGAACTGGATTTCCTTGAAGAACTGGAAATTAGAAGACATTTAAGAAACCCACAATATGAAGTTGTCAATGAACAGTTAAATCTAGGGAATTCTCCACTAATAAACTGTCTCCTTAAGTGATAATTGTAAAGATCAGCAGATATAGTTTTCCTGGTTTTCTATATCATTGCACAGTTATACTGATCTTAATTGGAAAAATTATATCCAGGATATCACCATAGGGCTAATAATATCTAAGCTTCAATATTTGTAATATCACATCTTCTTCTTTTTTCTATAAACATATATTAAGCCAATCACAAGTTAGGTTACTTCTTGGTCTAGCCAAAAATAACTACTAAACATCAGGTAGGCATAAAATGAAATGTAACTTCTGTCATTCTGACGATGATATTGATTTATCGAAACAATTGTCAATTTTTTAGAATTTTCAATAACTTGTATTATATTGTGGAATTAACTAGAGACCTTGAGTTTCATTTAAAAACACTAAAACATTCTGTTGCTACTTCTGATGCTGCTTGGTCATTTGATATATTAAACAATAAATTCGTATCGATATTTTTAGGCACAACTGCGATACGGAAGTGCCTTATTAAAATAAATGTCGTACTTTAAAAGAATCTGATAGTGTTATTTTATTTTAAGTTGATTATAAATAAAAGACGAGCTGCCGCGTGTAATATCTATAGAGAACGAAAAAATTTAATTTATTATTCACTGACTGACGGGCGTTGTTCTACGGAATGGTTGACTGATCATTTTATTTATTGATAATATAGTCAGTAGTAGTTACATAACAAATTTTACGCTTAATAAACGAATTGCACCCTTATAAACCTCGCTACGTACATTACAGCTGACTGACCAGCTGTGTCCCCATAGGACGTTGACTGACTATCATAATTTTGATTTACATAAAAAAACAAAAAAGCTCATAGAGTTTCAGCCTTAAGAAATTGATTTTATTATGTCAGTAATCACGACATGTTTGACCGCGCACCTGAGGCACCTGTTCTAATATCCGCTTGACTGACCGCAGCATTTTGTGGTATATTATGATTATAATCATCTTCATCATCATCATCATACAGCCCATTTCACGTCCATTGTTGGACCTCCTCCAAACGTCTCCAGTTCTCTCTGTCCCTGGCTGTTGCAATCCAATTTGTCGCTATCCTCTTTAGGTCATCCGTCCATCGAGTGGGAGGTCTGCCTCGGCTACGCTTATCAGCTCTTGGTCTCCATTCCAACAGTTTTTTGGTCCATCGCCCGTCGTCCATTCTAACAATGTGCCCAGCCCATTTCCATTTCCGTGTAGTGATTCGTTGTATAATATCATCTACTCCAGTACGTCGGTGTATCTCTTCATTTCTCACTCGATCCCTCAGCGTCAGGCCAAGCATCGATCTCTCCATTCGCCTTTGCGTTACTCTTAGTTTTTCTGCGGTTTTCTTCGTTAAAGTTAGTGTCTCTGCGCCATAGGTCAGAACCGGTAATATGCATTGGTTAAATGCTTTTCGTTTCAAACGTATTGGGATATTTCCTTTAAGGATGTCCTTCGTCGACCAATTCTACTTTGTTTTTATTAATTTGTATTTGGTCACTGGGAACCATGTTAGTCATTATTTTGGTCTTTTCAAAATTTATTGTCAGCCCAATCTCTTGTATGGTATCGTTGAGTTCTTGGAGCATGCCTTTGGTCTCTCCCGGACAGTCTGACAAAATAACGATGTCATCCGCGAAGCGTAGGTGATTGAGTCTCTCTCCATCGATGAGTATTCCTTTTTGTTCCCATGCCAATCTTTTAAATGCATATTCGAGCACAGTAATAAACAGCTTTGGTGATATAGTGTCGCCTTGCCTAACTCCCCTTCCCATCTTTATCTTGTTGGTTGTAGAGTGTAGATTTACAGTTGTTGTGGCATTTTCATATATATTTTTAATTATGTCGCAATATCGGTGGTCGACTCTATAATCTTGCAGTGCTCTTAATATGGCTGCTAAATCTACTGTATCAAAAGCATTTTTAAAATCGACAAATATCAATGCTAGAGGGCGGTTATATTCAATGGTTTTTTCTATCAAGGTTTTCAAGCACTGTAGGTGGTCGTTTGTACCGTACTTCGAGCGGAAGCCAGCTTGCTCCCGTGGCTCATAGAAATCCAGCTTTGCCTCCAATCTACTTGTTATAATTCTGGTGTAGAGTTTATAAAGATGGTTATAGAGACTAATTGGTCTGTATGTTTCCAGGTCCGTTAAATCTCCCTTCTTGTGCAGAAGTATGGTTATTGAATTGTTCCATTCCAAATGGAAAAAAATGATTATAATCACCTGAGAAAAAACCAGGCTTGATAAATTCAGAGACTTTTTTGGGCTCAGCCTCTTGGACTATAACACGTCTACTTACTGCTCTGTAAGAAGCAGATTGTAAATATACGAGTCGTTAACACAAAAAATAGTTCTTTCCAATCGTTTTTAAGTGAATTAAGCATTCTGACGTATTTTGGATGTTTGTGATAATTGATAGGGATTTTATCGAATATGAACCCACCGTGCATAGTACAGTAGGGGAGACTAGGGAGGGTTGATACTATGGGAGGGAGGATACGCTATCAAATTTGCCGCTTAAAGCACTTGTTGCTTGGTAGATTTGGCAACAGTGGAACGTCTCCATGTGATCAGCACATTTGATGCGTGTTTGCTGTATTAGGAGGCGGTTTTAAGAAATTTGCGCAGAAAATTTGTTTTTACTGTATAAATTACAAAGTTTCGGAAGGTAAGTGTCAGCATTTTAGTAAAAACTGGTTGAGATTAACCTATTTATAAGTTTTTTATGATATAATCCGGTGTTTTGGCCATAATTTGGTACTAAGTAGATGCCTGAATGTGGATTCTGCTTACAAATATTTAAAGTTTTATAGAATAGGTCACGTACGGGAGGATTGATACATTCCATTTCGGGGAGACTTGATACATGTATCAAACCTCCCACTCTCTCAGAATTCTAGGTTGTACCTATATAAAATGTTCTTTTCAATTTTAAGATGCATTTCAAATGGAAGAAAAGAACTAATAGAACACCGGCTTCACCTGAACGGATGGAAAAAGCCGTCCAGGAAGTTATAGACGGAGGTAAATTGAGAAGTACGGTTAATAAATATCTCTTAGACAAAATGACACTAAGAAGATATGTTGCCAAATACAAGGAAAAGGGAGAAGAAACGAAGTTTCTTCCAAATTTTGCGACTTCTCAAATATTTAATTCCGAAGAAGAAAAAAGTTTAGCTAAATATTTGCTAACTGCGGCTAAAATGAATTATGGGTTTACTTCGAAAGAGACGAGAAAATTTGCATTTTTGTATGCTTTGGAAAATATAAAAAACGTCCCTTCAAATTGGCTAAAAAATGAAATGGCTTCGTATGAGTGGCTTAGAGGGTTTATGGAGAGAAACAATAAACTATCGCTTCGAAAACCAGAACCAACGAGACTTTCTCGTGGAACAGCTTTTAACCAGCACACTGTAGGATAATTTTACAATTTAATTGGCGAAGTACTACGCCGAGATCAATTTGAACCAGATTCAATATACAACTGTGATAAGACTGGCGTCCAGACTGTCCACAAACCTAGCAAAATCATTTCAAAAAAAGGCCAAAAACAAGTATCCAAAGTTACTTCAGGAGAACGAGGCCAGACAGTTACAGTCCTGTGTAGCATAAGTGCCATAGGGAATTCTATTCCACCTTTTTTATTTTCCCGCGTGTTCGTGAACAAGATTATATGATCATTAGTGCACCACCAGGATCCAAACCTGCGACTCATCCAAGCGGTTGGATGACATCTGAAAATTTCGAATTATATCTGTCACATTTCATAAAATTCGCAAAATGTAGCAAAGCTAAGAAATCCTTACTTATTTTGGATAATCACAACAGCCACATATCCCCTGGCGGTCTAGATATATGCAAGCAAAATGGCATCGTTTTATTAACCATACCGCCACACACAAGTCACCGCTTGCAACCACATGATGTTGCGGTATACAGTCCGTTCAAAACGTACTTCAATGAAGCTTGCGATTATATAATGGTAAGAAATCCTGGCCAAACTATTTGTTTGAAAGATATTGCCGCGCTTGTTGGTACTGCATATCAGCGAGATTTTACTCCACTGAATATTAGCAAAGGGTTTTCTCAAACTGGTATCTACCCATACAATTCCCACCAATTTACTGATCACGACTTCCTCACTGCAAAGGTTACTGACCGACCTGATCCTCATCAGTCACAAAGGGCTACAGTTAATGATACGCTGGCATTATTTGTCGGGAGAGAACATACCCCAGAATCTACTCCTAGGCCGGAGCCTGAACCTTCCTGCTCATACAAGACTCCCGAAGAAATAAAGCCATTGTCGCAGGCACCACCAAGAAAACAAAAACTAGGCAAAAAACATGCAAAAACAAAAGTTCTCACTGATACCCTAATATGGAAGAAATAAAAAATGACTATGAAAAAAGGCAAGAGCAGAGAAACAAGGGTAAATTTAAAAGAAACATTATGGGCACTAACAATGTTGTTAAAGTGAAGAAACAAAGGGCAATTGAAGAGGAATCTGAATCTGATAATTATGTATTCGATCCATCATCATCGGATGAAATAACTGATATAGAAGACCAAATAGAAAATGAGAAGAAGAAGATTATTTTGTTAGAGGTGTAGTAAACTTAAAGGACTTTGTTCTAGTAAGATTTACAACAAAAAAGACAATAAAACATTATGTTGGACAAGTTATAGAAAAAGTGGGAGATGAATATTTAATAAATTTTATGCGGCGGAAGAAACCTGGATACCATTTCATATATCCTTACGTGGAAGACCGAGGTCTAGTTTCTGAAGAAGATGTTATGACGCTACCGACACCAAATTTTTTAGGTGGGACTGCCAGATCCACAAGAAAATTATTATTTACCGTCAAATTTAATAATTTTACAATGTTAATTAATAATGAGTACTTTTAGGTCTAATACATTTTATGGTTTGGCGTATTTTATGGTTTATCTACTTTGTGTCAAACCTCATTTACAACGCTTTACAAAGCTCCATTAACATGTTTGGGTTGATACACTTTACATTTTTTAAAAAAATACCAGGTATCTCCTATCATAATCTAAACTGACATGTTTTAACTGCCTACAATTATTTGCAACTTAGTTGGCTATAAAAGGCCGCACAAACCGATTTCATTGAATGAAAACTTATTTCAATTTCCTAGGTCAAAGATTAACCGTATCAACCCTCCCTAGTGTCCCCTATAGTAAGCACTATATTCTCGAAAAGAGATGAATCTAAACTTCATCTGTTAACGTATGTAACGTAAGTTTTGGAGAAATTTTCCAATTAAAAATAAAAAAAATAAAATTACTGTTAAATCGAGAGAAGATTTGAAATTTTCCTTACATATTGACAATCTCTCCTTTCCAACTTTTCAACAGTCTTGTTATATCGATTACAACTCAAAACGCCATATTTCACCTTTAAAATCAAACAAATACACGAAAAAACGTATAAAGCCACAATTGAAAAAAAATAACTAATTCTGATAACCATAATAATTTATATTAAACCATAGATTTTTAGGATTTCGATCCCTTGAACTGCGGCAGAATAACCGTCTCACAATTTCATCGAGGTTTGGACGCCTTGGTATTAGCTGGTAAACAGAGATTTTTTTTGTCACTTCCTGACGTCGAAGCAGTCATGCATCAATATCGAGATCCATGCGATCCGAATAGAGTGTGTTGGAAAACTTTTGAAGACGACATCGACCATGTTTTCACAGTTAAAGTAAGTTGTTTTCATTAGAAGGTTGCAGATTGAGAAATTGAAATAATAAATTTTTTCTACATTCATGCAAAAACAACACTTTTGTGAAACACATTTAATGGAAAAAGTGGTTCTTTTTTGCACTAGTGCAACAAAATTTTTGTTGCGCTCATCTCTCATTCTTGTCAGTTTTGTGATGATTTATGACAAACATAAACATTTAAATAAAATAAAAATCCAGAGCAAGTGTTTGATCCTGCTCTAATACAGCAATAATATATGTCTACTTAGTCTCAACGAGTTACAATTATTGCAAAAATCTTTGATTATTTAAAATTTAAATGGTCAAAGCGAAAACCAGCTATGATTAAGTACTGACAAGGTGGAGGCCATAAAGATACAAAAAAAAGAAGAACGGTTAAAATACATTCTGAGTAACATATTATATTCTAATTTTCCAGCTTTTGTATGAATGTAGAAAAAATATTGTATGCAACTCGTGCAAAACGTGTTTTTTCCACTCGACAATTTCACGTCGCGTGCAAAAAACACTCACTTTTTGCACTTGTTGCATAAATAACTATTATTTTAAGAAACACATAAAATGAAAAACCTTTACATATTTTTAAATATCCAAGATTGGGGCATGAATATAAGATCATATCAGTTATGTGCAGCTTCAATATTTTGTAATTTTTTTTGTATTGTGATTGCGTAAATCTATATTAGACCAGGGCTGAAGCCTTTAAAAATAGTAAACAGTGAAAAAAATATTAGTAGAATAAAACCCATTGGAGAAGGAAGAGAATATAACAAAAATGAAATGAAAAATAATTTTCGGGCGATCTTAGGTCCGACGTCTGACGCCCTATTGAAAAAAAATAAATAGCAAAGTTGTAGGTAATACAAAGATCTAAAACTTTTGTCTTCACACTTTTTTCACATAACCTCAAAATTTATGTGAAAAATTCAAATAACCAAGTTTTTGTTTTTTATTTTTATCTTTTACAAAAAAAGCATTTTTTTCACGAAATTTGGTGAAAACTTACCTTTTTATGTCCCAAACACACTAATTTATTTCATTTATTTATTTTTTCACCTTATTTTGACTTAATATCGAAAAAGCATCCTAATTTTCAATCGAAAATTCTCGCGTGAAAATATTAACGTTTTTAATAAAGTCGGTGGGCTTTTTGTTCGTTGAAATCTCTACTTTCTGATGGTGCAAAAAATATACATTACTATACCGGGTGTCTCATTATATTCTGACTGTTTTTAAGAGCTTATATCTTCGAAACGGTTCTAGATAATACGATGCGGTTTTCGCAGTTAGATTTAAAATTACCGTAAGTTTTGTTGTGACACATTTATATAAATGGTCTACTTCCGGTTTACCCGCTAGAAAAGTGACGTATTTTCAGAATACAGTAGATGTAATTTTTTAAATGGGACACCCTGTATATTAGCAATTTATTAAAAGACGCATATTTTTACTTTATAACGGTACCTTAAAGTTTAAAAATCGGTGCACAGAAAGCGAACTTAGATAACTTTAACTGGGATACTGTAATGATTCAGATATAAAGTTGGAATTGTCATAAGCAAAAACTTTATTAGCTAGTAACTAAAAGTGAACAGTAAAAAACAAATAAGAACATGATTTCGGACACTCTAAAACAAATGTTCGATGTGTCTTCCTTCTTGGTCTATAGATTTGTGGAATCGAACCATGAAGTTGTCAAATGCTGCTGTCAGCATTTCAAGAGGAATATTTTCCATTACCTGCCGTATGTTATTTTTTAATTCCTCAATAGTAGCAGGTGTCGAGTTGTAGACTCTATCTTTCACATATCCCTATACAAAAAAATCTGGAACAGTCAGGTCTGGAGAATTTGGATCCCACTCCTACCAATCCAATTATTTCCAAATTGTTGGGTAACAGATTCTCTTGCTATGTTGGAATAATAGGGTGGGGTGGAGCCCCGTCTTGTTGAAAGTGAACATTTTGGTTTAAAAATCATCTTGTTCTAACTGGGGATAGAAAAAGTTTTCCAACATATCGGTATAATTATTACCACGAACTGTATTGTAATGTTTTTCTAATTTATTTAAAACGTAAACGTGTGGGATAAATTTTAAACAGACGGTATGGCTACTTACTAATTTATTTAAACACTAACTCACTAACAATTAATTTAGCTATACTTAACTAATCACTTAAATTTAATTTATATGCACACAAACTTGATTATTAATTTATATTAGCACTTTACTGTTCGGTGTATTTTTGTTTATTTCTCGAGATCACTTTATCAACTAAACTAAACTCCGCTGATCGACCCTTATATACATTAGTGCCTTTTTTACTAGAAAATTCCGGACTGCGGCTTACTCAAAAACAAATGGTTTTCTGGTATTTTCTTGATAAGGCTGGGGACTATATCAATGCGCTGTTTCGTAACATTAACTCCTCCTTAAATGGAAGTACCTCCTGCAACTTTTGTGTAGCCGAGACTGGATGTTTGAATCGGCAACTGACCCCATTTCTACACTTTCCGATCTTGTGGAAATAGCAGGGCACCGTCTTCATCGGATACTGATAACGGGGGTTGTAGCTGCAAATTAGTACTAGACACCGGTATCTTGAAAGATAATCTCTACCATGCTCCTGATGATTCGCCAATCCAACTGGTTACTCGCTATCTTAGGCATAGCCAGTTTCTTCACGCTGGATTCCAACACATGGTCTCTTAGGTTTCGAAGTGCTTCCCACACATCGGGGTAGGTAGATCGATCTTGAAATTCATTTTTAGTTACCACGTAGAAGACGTACCGCGAATTATGTTTCAGTTTCAGTGTCTTGCCAGGGGCTGGAATCTGGTCTTCAAGTTTTTCTTATTGCCCGAACTTTTTATCGAAAGACGGTTGCCAACCCTCGTGCGTTCTTGATACGGGCGGGGATGTTGTATGCCAGTGAATAATCTTCCGGGAGAGTGAACAAATCTTGTTGTTGTTCCGAAGTGACTCCATATCTAGCTTTCCCGGTACCTCCATACGTGCCCATAAATTCCTCGAAGGTAGGGTCAGACACATCTCGAATAAGGTTTACTCCTTCCTCCAGGTCATGGTCTCCTTCGACTGGCGCTAGTCGGTTTTGGTGAACTACTTTTGGTTTTCCGTTGGGGATCTTGCTTATGCGATATATAACATCATTGATCCTTTTCTTGATTAAGTATGGACCTTCCCAGGATTTTTGTAATTTTGGAGAAAATCCTTTTCTCCTCGTCGGGTTGTGTAACCATACTTTGTCCCCTTCTTTAAAACCGCCTTCTGTGGCCTGCGTGTCGTACCGACTTTACATTCTATCGCTGGCAACTTGAAGATTTGTTCGAACAAATTCATGAATATCGTCCAGCCTTCTTCTCAATTGGATCACGTAGTCTTCGCCTGCTAGGTCTTCTCCAGGCCGACAGCCAAATTCCAGGTCACAAGGAAGCCTAATTTCACGTCCAAACAGGATTTTCGCTGGTGTTTCACCCGTGGACTCATTGACGGCAGATCGATAAGCCAATGCGAATAGAGAAAGATATTGGTCCCAATCTTTATGATGGCTGGAAACTACTTTGGACAGGTATTTTCCAATAGTCCTGTTCATTCTCTCGACCATTCCATCTGATTGTGGATGTAAAGCTGTTGTCCTGGTCTTCTTCATTTCCAGCTTGTCGCAAATCTCCTGGAATAGATGACTTTCAAAATTTCTTCCCTGGTCACTGTGGACTTCCAAGGGTACTCCATATCGGCTGATACATTCCTTCACCTATACATCCGCGACAGTTGTGGCCTTTTGGTTCGGGATAGCGTAAATTTCCACCCACTTTGTGAAATAATCCAATACAACCAGTATGTATTTGCTACCATTTTCTGTCGTCGGAAATGGTCCAGCGATATCTAAAGCAATCCTTTCGAAAGGGCTTCCAACATTATACTGTTTCATAGGTGCCTTTCTCTTACGATGTGGTCCATTACTCGTAGCACAAGTCGTACATTTCTTACACCAGTCCTTCACATCGTAAGAGCTGTTCGTCCAATAAAACCTTTCACGGACTCGCTGAAGGGTTTTCTTCACTCCCAGATGACCTCCCGATGGACTGTCGTGTAACTTCTTTAGTACTGCAGCTACTCTTGTTCTCGGGATAACTAGCTGTCTCCTCATCTCAGAACCATTATCGTTTTCAAGGACTCTTTTCAACAGCCCTTCTTGCAGGACAAGGGAGTCCCACTGAGCCCAATACGCTTTGAGTTTCGGTGAAAATTTTGACACTTCTTGCCAGGTAGGTCGCCGATTTTCTTTCTTCCATTGCCGGATCATCTTCAGGTGAAGATCATTCTCCTGATCTTCTCTGATCCTGGTGGGTGACCATTCCTCGTTGACTACAGTAGTTCTTGAAACTGCAGCTTCCCTAGATTCCACCTTGTTGCAGTGGGAGCAGTCTGTTGGGCACGGCCGTCTGGACAGGGAGTCGGCATTTCAGTGACTCACACCAGCTCGATGTTCGATGTTGAAATCATACTCTTGAAGTCGTTCAATCCATCTAGCAATCTGACCCTCGGGATTCTTGAACTGCATCAACCACTTGAGTGCTGCATGATCAGTGCAGATTAAAATTTCCTACCATAGAGATACTGGTAAAAGTGTTCCACGGACTTCACTACTGCCAAAAGTTCTCGTCTTGTGACGCAGTAGTTTCGTTCTGATTTGGAAAGGACTTTACTGAAATATCTCAGCACTCTTTCTTGCCCTCCTTGGATCTGTGAGAGTACTCCACCAATTCCTACGTTGCTTGCGTCAGTGTCAAGAATAAAGTTTCCCGCTGGTAATGGATATCCTAATATCGGCGCCGAGGTTAAATGTCTCTTCAAAGTTTCAAAAGCCGTTTGACAGTCTTCGTCCCATTGGAAAGCTCTTGCTTCTTCTGTAAGTCGCGTTAGAGGCTTGGCAATATCTCCAAACTTCCTGATAAATCTTCTATAATACGTGCAAAGTCCAAGGAAACTCCTAATTTGATGTTTGTTTGTTGGTTGCGGCCATTGCTGAATGGAAGCAATTTTCTCTGGATCCACCGCCACGCATTCATTGCTCACTATATGACCTAGATAGTTGACTCGGTTTTGGAACAGCTGTCATTTCTTCGGGTTTGACATGAGCTGGGCAGCTTGGAGTCGTTTGAATAAGTCTTCCAAATTCTTCAGATGTTCGTCAAATGTCTTTCCCAGTACTACGATGTCGTCCAAATAGACCAGGCATGTCCTCCAAGACAACCCTCTCAAGACATTTTCCATGAGTCTTTCAAATGTCGCAGGCGCATTACAGAGCCCGAATGGCATGACGTTGAATTGCCATAATCCAGATCCGGTGGTAAAAGCAGTCTTCTCTTCATCTTCTGGGTCCATTTCCACGTACCAATAACCAGACTTCAGGTTAAAGGTGGAAAACAGTTTGCTGCCGGCCAAAGTGTCTAGCGTATCGTCAATTCGAGGCAGAGGATAGCTGTCTTTCTTCGTCACGTTGTTAAGCTGGCGATAATCCACGCAGAATCTCGTAGTTCCACCCTTTTTCTTGACGAGCACTAGTGGAGACACCCATGGGCTAGTAGATGGTTCTATTACTTTTTCTTCTGCCATCTCTCGAATTATTCTTTCAGCTTCCTCTCTCTTCGCTCGTGGAAGTCTTAGAGCTGATTGTCTAATTAGCTTAGCATTACCAGTATCGATTTTGTGTTTGACGGCTGATGCTCTGCCAGTCTTTCTTCCTTTTGGTACGAATAAGTCTCGATACTGCAAGAGAAATTCTCTCATTCTCTTTTTTTCAGCTCGATCCAAAGATTGACCAGCTACTGATAACATTTGTTCGAATCTGGCATTAGAATTGTCAGTGGTCGTTGTTTGACGAACTATAGACGTCGCTGGTACGCAGGATCCAATCTTGGTTTCCTTCTTGATGGTAATTGGGTAATCGTTCACGTTTATCACACGTACTGGGATCTCTTTCGCCGACGTGACCAATCCTTTTCCAATTAGTACTCCTTTGCCAACTTCTTCGTCGTGGTTCCCTGGCTCCATCATAACCGGTATACCTTCCTCCATGATTCCCTGTAGCCGTGCTATTATCATGGTTTCGCTTCGTGCAGGTAGAACGGTATCTTCCTGTACAGCTTCCAACACCGCGCTGCCTTCATATGGATGAAGAAATACCTCCCCGGAACCCACTTTAATGGTTCTGTTTCTAAAGTCTAATTGGAAACCATGTACATTAATTACGTCCATTCCCAGAATAACGTCTTCTTCAATGTCAGCTACGATTACCGTATGCGTGAACTTTTCTGCGCCAATTCCTAATTGGATCTGCGTCTCACCGTGAACGTTGGCACTCTCACCTGTGGCGGTCCGCAGTCGCAGTCTCTTTGGTAAAAGCTTATTTTTGGAGTTTATTATTTCTGGTCGTAAAATGGTTCTAGTTGCTCCAGTGTCTACTAGCAGAGTATATCTCTTGCCATTCACTTCGCCATCTACATATACACTGTCGTTGCGACATCTGAGCGAAGCTATCAGTATGAGAGAGTCTTGGGAACGATCATGGGTCGGTGCTGCCTCCTCGTAGCCGACCCGTTCTAGTTTTCCTGTGACTGGGGTTCTTGGTTTGCAGGAGACTTGGGGCGCTTACACGAACTACGTACATGCCCTAGCTCGCCACAATTCCAGCATCTGATATTTCTCGGCTTCTTGTCTATCATACTTTTTATTAAATTGACGAACTGGTCAAATCTGTCTACGTCACCTTCTTCTTGGATGGACCTATATCTGTTATACCCGGAAGCCTTTGTTGCTGCTTCATATTCAAGAGCAGCTGTCAATGCGTCGACTAATGTTTTCGGATGGTCTTAACGAAGCGTCCTCTGCATATCAGGGTCACGTAAGCCATCAATGAAGGCCTGGATGCCCAGACATTCCATCATGTTCTCTGTTGCTGACGGATAAGCAAATCGAACTAGTCGGGCAATGTCCACTTCATATTCTTGAAGGAATTCATCACGTTTCTGCCTTCGGTTCTTCAGGTGAGATTCGTACAGATGTTCTAGATGTTCATGACCATATCGCATGTCCAACCTCTTCTTCAGCTGCTCGAAGTCGTCCGTTTCTTCCAAAGGTATCGTCTGAAGTACATCTAAGGCATCTCCGCGAAGCGCGATGGTCAAGTTTACTGCCTTCTCCCTATCGGACCAATTATTCACTCTAGCGGCTGCTTCAAATTGTTTCACATAATTGGTCCACGACATTTTTCCATCGAACGTTGGGGCCTCGACTCGGGTAAAACTGCTAATGTCTTCTAGCTTAGGGTGTGTTTCTGGCTTACAAGGTTTTGTTTGCTCGGTCTTCTTTTCTTCCGCTGGCGTGTCTTGAGTCCTTATATCTGTCATCTTTTTTTCTAACTCTTTGATTTTCTCGTCTATCGTTGTAATCTTATTCTCGATTTTCTCGTCCATCGTTGACATCTTATTCTCGATTTCAGATTTTAGGGACGAAATTTCATTTTCAACGTCAGCGGCAATGTCGTTTTTCATTAATAAGATATCGGCAGATATATCGTTCTTCAAAGTAGAAATATAGTTCTTTATAGCCAAAATATCGCTTTCACATTCGTTGAAATCTTCTCTTCCATAGCAGAAATCTTCTCGTCCATGTCTTCCATGGCAGAAATTTTCTCGTCCATATTAGCAGAAATGTCGTTCTTCATAGCAGAAAGCTTCTCGTCCATGTTCTCTTCCATGGCAGAAATCTTCTCGTTCATGTTAGCAGAAATTCACGAAATTAAGGTGGAAGCCTCGTCATTAAATAAAACTGTTTCTGAATCAAAGCCGTCATTTTCTAGTGCCGCTTTAAGTCTTTCTACTAATTCACTTTTCTTACCGGACGTTTCCAACTCACGATCTTCCAATTCTGCTCTTAATTCCGCCACTTTCAAATCCCTTAATCTCTTGGCCATTTTTACGTAGCAATTTATTTATATTATCTCACTTCTGACATCAATGTAATGTTTTTCTAATTTATTTTAAACGTAAACGGGTGGGATAAATTTTAAACACACGGTATGGCTACTTACTAATTTATTTAAACACTAACTCACTCATACTTAATTTATCTATACTTAACTAATCACTTAAATT
The DNA here is from genome assembly GCA_963921935.1 of Galeruca laticollis. Lineage (NCBI taxonomy): Eukaryota > Metazoa > Arthropoda > Insecta > Coleoptera > Chrysomelidae > Galeruca > Galeruca laticollis. Next base: position 109,068,522 of record OY998181.1, read on the forward strand.
CCATTTATATGCACACAAACTTGATTATTAATTTATATTAGCACTTTACTGTTCGGTGTATTTTTGTTTATTTGTCGAGATCACTTTATCAACTAAACTAAACTCCGTTGATCGGTCCTTATTTATATTAGTGCCTTTTTTACTAGAAAATACGGACTGCAGCTTACTCAAAAACAAAATGGTTTTCTGGCATTTTTTAGATAAGGCCGGTCACAAAAACAATGTTTAGATAAGATAATCGGAAACAGTTATAAAAAAACCTGCGTATCCGCCATAATTTTAGCTTTTATACCTGGCCTAGACAGAGTCGGATTTAGGGACTATACCAGTGTGCTGTTTCATAACAGTAATTTCTGCAAAAAGAAAGACCCATATAATTTTTCACGAGACACTGCACACCAAACATTAACTTTAGGAGAATCTCTTTCATGTTGATGAAAGTCTCTTGGATTTTATAATCCCCAAATTCTACAGTTATGTTTATTAACTCGTCCATTTATATGGAACGCAGCCTCATCAGATATGATAATTCTAAAATTTGGATATGTTCTGTACAAATCTGTTAAAGTTTCACACATAAACACTCTTTTAGCATGGTCACGATCGTTAATTTTTTGTAGAACTTGGATTTTGTAAGGTTTAAATTTGAGAACTTTTAGAATTCTAAAAACTTTAGTTTTGTCCATTTCCAAATTTGATGCTATTTTTCTAATTGAAATTTTCGGATTTCTCTGTACAAGCTCATAAACAGATAACATTTCTTCTAAATTTCCATTTACAGTTCTCCTTTTTCTAGATATAGAAGCAGTATTCCTAAATTTGGTTAAACATGTTTTAATGGTATTTGTAGCAGGAGGATTTTTATTGAACTATCTTCTAAATCGTCTTCTAGTCTGAACATAGGATTGAGTTTGGGCATATAAAAATATTGTTTGAGATTTTTCTTGTGCTGTATACTGCATTTTGAGATATTAAACACTTCAATTTTATTGAATACAAAACACAATGTGACGTTCTGTCAATGATCGCAATATCTTTGTGACGTGACATATTAACGCCTCCTTGATTATTATTTATTAATAAGATATTTGAATCATTACAGTATCCCAGTTGAAGTTATCCAACTTCGCTTTCTGTGCACCGATTTTAAACTTTAAGGTACCGTTAAAAGTAAAAATATACGTCTTTTAAGAAATTGCTAAATTATAGGGTGTTTAAAAAACTACATCTACTGTTTTCTGAAAATACGCCGGAAGTAGGCCATTTATATAAATGTGTCACAACAAAACGGTAATTTTAAACCTAACTGTGAAAACCGCATCTTATTATCTAGAACCGTTTCGAAGATATAAGCTCTTAAAAACAGTCAGAATATAATGAAACACCCAGTAATAAATGTTCTCAGAAAATGCAAAGAAACTAAAAAACCCGAATCCGATTTTTTTTTAATCATTATGAACAATTTTGAACTATTTATTAAAATTTACATTTTAATTACTCGTAAAACGTAAGATGTTACATTGATAAGCAAAAAAAAATGCAAATCGAAATATACTACTATAATTAATCACCAAATAAATAAAATTAATATTTAATAAGACATCTACAATATTATTATCAAAACCATACAAAATACCATTTTTGCAAGAAAATTTTTTATCTGGCGAGGAAAACAATGTCGAGATATTGATCTTTTGGTCCTTTTAAATCAATTACATTCAAATAATCATGACATTTATTTTCTCAAGCCAGGCTCTGGAAATATAAAAGATCTAATAGTTTCAAATACGAATCCTTCAAAAATATCGTTGCATTTCTGCATTGTTTTTCAGGTTGCGATGTGACTTCCCAACAATGGATCAAATCTCTAATTCCATTTTAGTACATGAAATTAAAGAGGTTCATTTATCCAGAGTCATTTAAAATCGGAAAGTTAATGTTTTTATCATCGTAAATTGTTCTACTTAACGATTTTCCCGAAAAAAGTACTTTGAATATACAATATGTCTCACTAAGCTGGAACCACATGGAAAACTTTTTTATTATTAATTTAAAAAATAGTATACTTCATAAAAAGTTCTGCATTGTCTAAAACTGGAAACACAACTATCAGATATCAATTTTTTGAGCTTTATACAAGGTTTGACAAAAAATATGAATTTTATTCAAGAGTGAACTTTATTTTCGAGAATAGTGATAACTGTTATTAAAAAATATTATCAAAATAAACACTATTGTCAGATATCCAATATTATCCAACTACCATGAAAAAACATATTTTATTTTCATTAACTTCTCCCCGTATTAGCATTGGCGATTTACCGATAGATTATTAGTGTACACATAGAGGTGACCATCTGTAAGTTGCATGAATTTTTTCCTTTTCGCAAATTAAAACAAATTTAACAAACATAATTAGCTTAGTCTAATAGACAAAAATCAGTTTTTTACTGATTATATATCGAAAATATTCAAGCAGACAGATCCGTCCTCAGAACGTATGAAATCTGCCATAGAAAATGTATTAATTGAAACATGAATACAACCTCTGACGGGGTTTCTGACTACAGAGGCCCCTCTCAAAGTACAGTTACAAATTACCCACAGTCTCAAAGTACATCTTATGCATCCGCTCTCACTCAACAAACACTTCCCAACAATTGATGGATTGTTCCTCCAGGATTACATATACGCACTAGGGTCTCTGATTGGTCCAAAATCTATTATTTTTTGCTCAAGAATCTCCAATGGTAGAATATGTATATACCTAATAAACAAACAAGCAGTGGACACTTTTATGAATAAACATAATTCTATTAAAATCGGTAACTCTATACTCAACGATTGGTCCAGCATCTGATATTTCTCGGCTTCTTGTCCATCATACTTTTTATTAAATTGACGAACTGGTCAAATCTGTCTACGTCACCTTCTTCTTGGATGGACCTAATTCTGTTATACCCGGAAGCCTTTGTTGCTGCTTCATATTCAAGAGCAGCTGTCAATGCGTCGACTAATGTTTTCGGATGGGCTAAACGAAGCGTCCTCTGCATATCGGGGTCACGTAAGCCATCAATGAAGGCCTGGATGCCCAGACATTCCATCATGTTCTCTGGTGCTGACGGATAAGCAAATCGAACTAGTCGGGCAATGTCCACTTCATATTCTTGAAGGGATTCATCACGTTTCTGCCTTCGGTTCTTCAGGTGAGATTCGTACAAATGTTGTAGATGTTCATGACCATATCACATGTCCAACCTCTTCTTCAGCTGCTCGAAGTCGTCCGTTTCTTCCAAAGGTATCGTCTGAAGTACATCTAAGGCATCTCCGCGAAGCGCGATGGTCAAGTTTACTGCCTTCTCCCTATCGGACCAATTATTCACTCTAGCGGCTGCTTCAAATTGTTTCACATGATTGGTTCACGACAACGGTAACTCTATACTCAACGATTGGTCTTATCAAATGTATGTCCATCTATACCCCATGATGTATTGGTAAATGAACTGAAACAGTTAGGTCTCACCCTACTCTCGCCTATGACCTTTTTAAAAGTGAATGTGTCGAACCCTGAGTATAGTCACATTGTAAGTTTTCGCCGACAAGTGTACATAAAACCTATCTCAACTCCTACAGATATACCTTCCTATATTACTTTATCTTTGACGGCACACCTTATCGTATATACATATCACAAGACGGTCTTTCCTGTTACAAATGCAAATAAGATGGCCATATCGCCTCTCGGTGTCCCTATTTTTTACCAGCTGTTACTCAAAGTACTATGAGAAATCAAAATCCGGAATCAAATATTCAAAATACAAATACTGACATTGAAACACAACCTCTCAGAGAAAATGCAGATCAATTACAAAATATCCAAGCTGCAAAACCTCCACCAATACCTGCACCACTAGTGAGTCACTAGTACCAGCACAAACATTTATAAACAGTCAAAATTCTCCCAGCTCAATCGATTTTGATCAACTGGTGCTCTTGCTCGATAATACAATGGGAGCCACTGACCCATTCTGGAATTCACCGATAATCTTGACAACTTGGCTTTGCAACTTTACCAAATTCGACATTATCTCACGGAAAGAAGCATTAAATCTCGTTGTACACGACTCAGGACAAGAATCATGAAGCACATTGGCACTCGATCTACGGATATAGATAGTGACGCATCATCATCCCAGGAATTGTACTAATAAACAAACCTATGAATATATCTACTACATCAACCTACATTCTTCAGTGCTACAACATTTAATAAGTCAATATAACCCATTCATTGTAGGACTACAGGAAACAAATTTTACTGGAAAGAAAATAACTAAATTAAAAAATTATTCAGCTTTCTATAAAAACAGGGTAAACGCAAAGATAGCTAGTGGAGGAGTTGTAATTTACATAAAAAGGACGCTAATGTCAACTAAATATCAATAAAAACAAATTTAGAAGCTGTTGCAGTCTCTATCAACCTAGAACGAAAAATTTCTATTTGCAATGTGTACATACCCCCCAATAAAGAAATTTCAAGTCAAGAACTAACAGATCTCTTCTCTGAAATAACATCTCCATGTATCATTATTGGATATTTCAACTGCCACAACACCGAATAGGAATGCAAAATGACTTCCAACAAAGGCAAACTGCTATCATCAAATACAGATCTCAGCGGTCTTTGCCTTCTGAACAGTGGGGAAGGCACTTGGCTCAACCCCTGCACTGGAGAGACGGCAGCTTTAGACCTTACCTTTTGTAGCCCAAATTTACTAACCGTACTAACTTAGGAAACTTTACCTTTCATTTATAATAGTGATCATGCTCCAATAATTATTAATAATTCCAATCTCAGGAATATAACCAATACAAACATTAGTACAAAATGGCAATATAAAAACGCAAATTGGGCACTGTATTAGCAAACAATCGAAGAAAATATAACAAACTTTGAAATAAAATCGGATATAGACGAAATAGTTGATAATTTTGTAAATGCCATGTTAGAAGCAGCAAAAGAATCAGTAAAAAAAACGTCACTGATTAAAAATCGTCAACCCGTACCATGGTGAAACAAAAACTGCCAAGAAGCGGTTAGAGCAAGTAAACATGCTTACAATGTATGGAAAAAGTACAAAAATCAAGAAAACCTGATCGAATTTAAAAAACAAAAAGCAAGATTTAAATACATAATAAAAAAACGCAAAAAAGAATCGTGGCATGAATTCGTAGCCAGCATTAATGACAACATTCCATCCACAGAAATTTGGAACAAAATTCGACGAGTATTAGGGAAACGCACTATCACAGGAATGCGAGCTCTTCAATATCAGAACAAGCTCACATCTGAAAATAAACTAATAGCTAATGTTTTAGCTGAAACTTATAGAAAACACTCTAGCAATTCAAATTTATTTTTGTGCACAATTTCTCGACTTGAATCAACAATAAGAAAAAGACTTTCCCATAACTATAGATCCAAATGACGATTCTTCATTAAATGCTAAAATCTCTGAAACTGAACTTGAAGAAACATTACAAAAAATGAAAAACACAAGTCCAGGACCAGACGAAATCCCTGCAATATTTATCAAAAATTTGCCTGGCTGCGCCAAAAGAGTTTTAATGGACATCTACAATGTTATTTGGACTGAAAACAAATTCCCCAAAAAATGGAGCCAAGCTACAATCATACCTATACTAAAACAAAACAAAACTGATCCAGAATCTTATCGGCCAATATCTCTAGCGTGCGTGATGTGCAAATTATTGGAAAAAATTATAAACCAGCGGTTGATGTGGTATTTTGAGTATCAGAACTATATAGCAATGCAACAATGTGGCTTCAGGCAACAAAGATCTGAGCAAGACAACATAATCGAACTAGAATCTGAAGTACATGAAGCTTTTGTCACCAATCAATCATGCGTCACAATATGTTTTGACATCCAACGTGCATTTGATGCTGCCGGGCACTACAGAATATTAAAATAATTAACAGAGTGGGGCATACAAGGCCATATGCTTTCATTTATCTCCAGTTTTTTGAAAAACAGATCCTCCCGAATCAAAGTTAACGGAGAATTTTCTAAAAGCTTCTTCCATGAAAATGGTACTCCTCAAGGATCAGTAATTAGTACTACACTTTTCCTCACAGTTATTAACAACATCGTCGATACAGCTACAGCGCCTGGCAAGTACAAATTATACGCAGACGACTTAGTACTTATTGCCAAAGGAAAGAGCTTAGAATCAATTTCGAGAATAATTCAAAATCAATTAAATTCTATAGAAAACTGGTAAAAAGAAACTGGATTTATGTTCTCAACAGAAGAAACGAAATCTCTTATCTTTTCAAAACACAACAATAATTATCAACCTTGTCTCACACTATACAATAAAAATCTCAGTTTCGTACAAACTTACAAATTTCTAGGAGTAATACTTGATTCTAAATTAAATTGGAAACATCATATTCTAGAGCAATTATTAGATCTAAAATTGATTATGGAGCAATTGCCTATGGCTCGACCACAAACACCACTCTCAAACAATTGAATACCATCCATAATACTGTCATTCGTTTAGCCATTTTGTACCAGTCCTACTACAAGTGTACTATGTGAAGCATCCAACATACGCCAACACCTTTAAAAATCATTATAGAAATCTGTATCAAAACAAAAAAAGAGCAGCTCCAGCATTTTACGAAACGGTTGCCAATTACCATAACGATTTAGCTATCACCATATACCAGTTATATTCTTAACTAACAACAAACCCAGCACTCCACTCTGGACTATTGCTAGTCCGAAATGCCACTTTGATCTTTGCAGCTTCAATAAAGAAAACAAACACCCAGCCCTTTATTAAGTCCAAATTACAAAGCATTCTTAATATTTACCCCTCCCACGTGCAAATCTATACGGATGTTGCAAAAACATCGGAAGGAGTAGGAATAGCAGTAAAAGTCCAAAACGATACTTGAATGTACCAATTACCCAAACTATCATCTGTATTCTCTGCAGAGTTATTTGCAATACTTCAAGCCCTTATACTTATTCAAGGGAGGCCAGAACAAGGGTACTTGATCATTTCCGACTCTCTAACCTCGATGAAAACTCTCAAAAATATATACAGCCATTGCCCCCTCTCCAAGATGATCAAACAACAATTTCACTTAATTTGGCATGGCGGAAAAGAGGTTGTATTCATATGGGTACCCTCGCACATAAGAATTTTCGGAAACGAAGAAGCAGACAGGGCAGCACAAGAAGCAATTACAAGTGATAGTGCAGTGCGCGAAAACAGAGTGCTTGCGTCAGACTACAAATGTCACATAAAAACATTAATTTATAACAAGTGGCAGGCCAAGTGGGATCAATATAAAGATAAACTGAGAGCAATTAAACCAACCATCAAACCTAGAATTTACAACGCACTGAATAGAAAATGTCAAACTGTCTTAACACGCCTCAGAATTGGTCACACTCGGTTTACTCACCAGCATTTAATCACAAAATCTGATCCGCCAGTGTGTGATTTATGTAGAGTTAATGAACTGTTGAACACTACCGACCGATTTAAAAAGTATGTTGAATAACACCTCGTTGAATGTAATTCAGTTCTTAAAGGAGATCAATTTATACAATCTAATTTAAATTGCAAACATTTCTAGAAATAATAGTACCGTAAAAGCGCTAATAAACCTAGTAGTTGATGCGCTTTTAAAAAAAATTACCGATAAATATTTAATCTAGGATTCCCTGATAAATTCTGTATATTAGCTATTTGCGTATTTGATCTATGATGCACTGATAGTAAACGTCAAATCGTTAGATTGTATAAAATACAAGAAATGGCGGCTCTATTAACTTGTGAAGATTAAATGTTTTGATTGTAGGAGAAAACTCATTTTTCCATGTGATATTTGGACGTAATTTTTAATTATAAGAAACTTTTTCTCTACCACTACTTGCCACTATTCTTAAAAATAAAGGTACCTACTTTACTCTTAAGTAAAATTAATATTTTTTGACAAACCTGTATACGGCTCAAAAAAGTTGGTATTAGATGGTTGAATTTTAAATTTTGGAACATGCAAAACTTTTTATAAAGTATACGTTTTTTTTCCTAAAATTAATAATAATTTTTTTTTCATATGGTTCCAATTTAGCGAGATATATTGTATAAGTTTTAAAACATCGAAGTGCTGCTCTTGGATTCATTATGTTATTAGTAGCACCCGATCCTATGAATATTGGTAAACTGCAACTTGGAATTGAAAGGAACGGTAATTTTGGTTCATTAGAAACTGAGTTGATGTCTACCTGTGCGCATTTTCGTTGGTTACTCATATGGAGACAATTACATAAATTCATAGAATATTATTGTTAAATTGCTGATAGGACGTTTCCCACATTATTGGCTTTATAATTTTTAACTTTAACACGTTGGCTGCCGCCATGAGAAGAACAAATTTGGTCCCCCCTTGCCAAATTTTGTTTTGCCCAAATTTCAACATAATCTTATTTGTAGAACACAGAATTATTTTCAAAATTATCATAGCTGTTATTGTTTTCCGAATTTTTGCAAAAAAAATTAGCACAGCGTTGGTACCCGCGGCACAGAACGTACAATTGAGCCGCTTGTGCCGCAAGGTACGAATGCTGTGCCTCAACGACAAATTTCGACAAATTCTAACCAGTCCAAGAGACTACTGGGTATCCGCAAAACTTGCACGCCAGTTCTGTTTCATACGTGATTGGGTGAACAGTGCGTCGAAATGAGTTACGAAAAACAGCAAGAACGTCTCCAAAAAATATGGGACAACATAATGTCGGACGAAGAGGAAGATCCGTTTGCTGCCAGTGGTTCCTCAGATGATTATTTACCAGGCAGTGAAAGTGATAGCGAATGTGAGGAAAACTCTAAGAAAAAGCAGAGACACGATATAAAAAATGTAAATTCAAAGGGCGGACCGGTTACGTGCGTTCCAAGCGCATATTTGCCAGGTATAATAAATAATACTATGCTACTTCACATGTAACAATATTTTTGTAATAAAATTTCAATTCTATTATCGCAAACTAGCGGATTTCGTGGTTTTATGTCAATATGCTTGAAGATTGTATTTCTTCTTCAGATTTTTGTCATTCTCAACTTGCACCTCTTCGGAATTTAGATGCTTCGTGCTCCGACATTACTAGAACTGTTCGTGGGAATAAATCAAACGACACCTCCGATAAGTTTCAAAAACAGCCGTAAGTAGATACATGAGTATCTAACAGATTCCTTTTTACAGACGTTGAAAACGAAGCAAATACTGTTGACCATGCCATAGAAGAAGTAGTGAATCAAAATAGCATCGAGCAGCTCAAGAGAAGTGGCAACAGAGGACGAAAAAGTAGCGTGGAGACCAATCACAGCATCAGCATGCTTGAAGACATTTGATTTTACGGTAACTACAGTAGGAATAAATCCCGATTTAGTGGAACCATACTTCAGCAAAAGTCCGTACGAGTTTTTTACATTGTCATTGAGACCAACAGATACGCAGCCCAACTAAAATAAAAAACTAACAAACCAAAATCTCGCTCACATAAATGGACTGATACCAACAACTATGAGATAGAGTTATTTTTTGCCATCTTACTGTGGATGAGTATATGCAGATTTCCTTCAATTACAGACTACTGGTCTAAAGAAGAAAGTTACCAAAATGGTATTTGCAAGTATATGAGTAGAAACAGGTTTCAGTTACTATTACTCACGTTACATTTCTGCGACAATGAGGATCTCCCATAAAGAATCGTCGATAAGCTTCCCAAAATAAGACCGATGCTAAATATGCTGTAGCACCGCCAGAAAACGTATGTATTGATGAAACCTTGGTACCATTTCGAGGATGACTTGGCTTTCGTCAATATATCAAAAATGAAAGACACAAGTTTGGTATGAAAGTCTATAAATTTTGCATCAAAAATGAATACACTTACAATTTTTCAGTATATTGTGGACAAACTGAGCCAAATAAACAGCCGCATTCCTCCTCAGAACAAGTTGTTTTGGACTTGATGGAACCACTCCTAAACTCTGGTAGAACATTATATGTTGATAATTACTGCACCAGCGTGAATCTAGCAAATCGATTGATTGATCCCGGAATCGTTATGCTAAAGTAAAGAGATGAGAGAGATGTTTTGGCTTTCAGTACAAAGCGTCTAGATGAAATAAGAGCTATACCAAATCGAACAGAACCTGACAGAAAAAAACAGGCGCTAATCGTTGATTATAACAACTCCAAGGCATATATAGATCTCTCAGATCAACAGAAAACCTATAACACCCCACTCAGGCGCGGTATAAAATGGTACCGGAAACTGGTAGTCGAAATTATTTTGGGAACTACCCTGGTAAACGCCCATGTGGTGTATTCAAAACTGACACAAGACAACAAAAGCGTCACGGAATTCAAAAAAGATATTTTGAAACATATTTTCGAAAAACGCTTATTTATTCAGGATCCCGAAGCTCAACCAAATTTGCAAGCTGAGCGGCACGAACTAGAGCAAACTGGGAAGCGATTGCGTTGCACAGTATGTTACGAGAAATTTAGTGCAGAGTTTGGACGAGAAGTAGCTCAAAATAAAACCACAAGAACGACTTGGTCTTGTCTTACTTGCAAGAAAGCATATTGTGTCGATTGCTGCTTTCACACCCATAAAAGTTATGTAGCATGATAACATGATTCTACTTTATAACAGAATGTAAATTTTCATTTAGACCTTGTTTTTGTGTGAACTAGCTTTATTTTCATGAATTTTTTTTAGAAATAAATCTATTATTTCAGTAAATCATCTTATTTTATTACAAACTGTTCTTTTAGTTTATATTATACCCATAACTTCCAATAATAAAGAGCCTGCGGCTTTGTGCAAAAAATTTCAACCCACAATACAAAATTATTACGAAAAATTAAAGGATATTAGTACTTGTGGCACAACATATGTACCTCAGTGCACAAACCTAACGTTTAGTGGAGGCTGTTAATCAGCAAACACGTGGAGACATCCTGTTTACACAATTGTTATAATTTTTTCTTATCATATTTAATTTTTTCTGTATTCAGCATTATATTCAATTTTTATTATGTGTTTATTCAAAAAAGAGCCAGTCATAATTTTATCATCAACTGTACTAATCATTAAGTTTAAATACATCTTTTTGGAAAGTATATTTTCAACTTTTTAAATGTAACTGGCGCTAAGCAGTTGAATTATGACCAAGGCGATTGTGGATAATAACTATTTGTTATGTTATTTTCTGTCTGATATTCTTTGCTCTGACTCATTGTTTTTTTACAATGTTTGTTAAAAGCAGCTCTAAAATATTCAAATATTCTTTCTACAACAAATGTTGTCACTCTGCTTGACTATAGACCTTTGCAGGTATAAAATGGTTTTTGGGTTTGGTTAATTCCAGGAATTTTCTGTTATATTGTCCGTCACGACATTTGCAACACAATAGGGTCCATTATTTCCACGATGTTAATGTCTTCATAATAGGAGTATTCATATAATCCTTGTAGGCACATTTTTCAATTAAATTAGAGTCGCGATTGAGACAGAGTAATAAATCAGCATTTGATGGGGGATATACAGCAAAGGGGCCCAAACAAAATCTACGGTTTTACGAGTCCGCTGTTAAAAATGATGTTAGGAATTTTGCCTGAGCCGACCAGTATTATCGAAATATAACAATAACCGACCCTTATTGGGCGTAGATTTATGTGTATATTTTGTTGCTTACGATTTAAACGTTAAAAAGTCTTATTTTATTAAATAATAATTGTGCTTCAATATCAATTAGGATTTTATTTTGTTTTATATTAGCAGTATTTTTGAAGGTATTATACCAAAATAATACTAATATTTCAAATAAAATGAATAAAGTGTATAATGCTGTAGTTTTGTACCCCGTAAAGAATTATATTTTACTAATATAATTATTTGAACATAACAACTAGCACATACAATTATTGGGCCCTATTTCTTCGACCAATCACTTAATAGCAATACATTTTTGGAGTTCCTTCGTAATGAGTTACTAGTTTTGTTAGAAGATGTGCCCCTTCAAACCAGAAAAAATATGTTTGTTCAGCCTGACGGCTGCCCTGCACATTATTCAGATATTGATAGGCAACACTTGAATGAAAGATATCCAGACAGATGGATATGAAGACGAAGCCTCTTTCCCTGACCAGCAAGGTTACCTAACCTGACTTGCCTAGACTATTATTTGCGGGGCGAGTAAAAGATCTTGTCCTCCAAACGAGACCTACGACAAGAGCATATATTGAAGGAATAATTAGAAATGCTATTTGTAGCATAACACAAGACAAAATAGAAGAAGCAGTTTTTTCTACTCGAGAACATCTAGAGCGATGTGTCAATAATAATGGCAGGCAATTTGAATATTTGCCAAGGCAATAAAATGTGTTAAAATAGATTGTTTTTTACAGCTAACATATTTATGTTACCTATATTATTGATCATCGTATTTTTAACATTTTTTACGATAAGTCAAAAACAAATACAGATATCAAGATACGGTTTTCAATAAATTAAGAAACTTAAAGCTTCTTTAGAGTACTTATGTTACTAAAATATAACGTTTTATTTTTTTAATGAAATCGTAAAACTAAGTAATCGCTGCATAAAGCGACCTCTAGTTTATCTGTTTTAAAGTAATCGATAAACGATCTTCAAAATCCACACAACTATGAGTCCAGAAACAGTCCGATAGGTTGAATAATTAACGAAATATTAAAGTTTAAATACTGAAAAATATATGGTCTTCCTTCTCGCTTATTATGACATATACAAAGAAATGTAACTATAGAAAATTATCTGGTATTAAACGGGCTTTCAAATAGCTCCGTCAAGCTCCCCCCCCCCCGGTTAGATTTTTGTTACCAAAATGCTAGTACACATAAAGGGCACCTAGCACAACAATTTTTATAGTTAGCACACCAACAGCTCACAATAAAAATGCTTTTGAATTCGGGTGGGGCCAGGTTAACGCTAGATCCCCCCCCCGGTTGGAATTTTTTCGCCAAAATGCTAGCACAGATAAAGGACACCTAGCACACCATTTTTTATAGGTAGCACACCAACAGCTTACAATAAAAATGCTTTTGAGTTTGGGTGGGGCCAGGTTAACGCTAGCCCCCCCCCGTTTGGAATTTTTTCGCCAAAATGCTAGCACAGATAAAGGACACCTAGCACAACATTTTTGATAGCTAGTACATCAACAATGCTTTTGAATTCAGGGGGTGGGGGGCGTCTGCAAAATAATGCTATGGTTACACGAATGAATGAAAATGTTGGATGTATTTGTCCCTAAACATCATTTTCCTATAAAAAATGGCCCCTAAACAGATGTTGCCAGATTGTGCGTGATATCTATATTTTCCCATCTAGCAGGGTATTTGATTAATTAATAATTAACTATTATTTAATTAATAATTATCTATATATTTTCAATTAATGCTAAAAAACGAAAGAATACAAAAAACCTTCACTTTTAAAAATAATTTTATTAAAATAATAGTAATTTTAATAAAACAAAATAATTAAATTCAACCATTTAGTCACGGAATCAGAAACAATCCGTGCACGAATAAGTTGCAAATTACGTCACACTATAAAAAAGGCAACGACAAACGTTTGCGTACAGACATGTTGGATAAATAAATGTCCAAAAAAGCGAAGCCGTGTTGGATATGTCCTTTGGACAAAGTTGTGCAATCTGGCAAGGGGCGGCTGAGATCCCTAAAAATGTTCCAATATATTGAGAATACATGTTTTAGACTGATCGTGGTTCACTGTAGTCCTTATTTAAAAGAAACACTCAAACTTTACATTTAAATTTGCCAGAATATTTATTGCCGAAGTTGATGGTTAATCAACCATTGTAATGATAACATAAATTTTGCATTTCACTATCAGATTTTTTTTAAATTCACTAGTTAACTTAGAACGTGCAGCTTTTAATTCTTAGAGCCGGTTAATCAGAGCTTCAAATATTTCTGTGGCGTATCATAAGACACCAACATTACTATGTATTTTTCAAAGTTTTTAGTATGTAACTGGCAATGTATGTTTGTTCGGTTGCAATCTTGCAACTCAGTTTTGAAGCAGATATCTTCAACCGATTGATTTGAATTTCTGTATATACGTCTAGTTTGCTTGCCAATCCATGAATGATTAGGTATGTGACGTCATTCTAAATTCAACATGGCGGATCACCAAAGTTGACGGACTAAAGAAAGTAGACTAATTTTTTTGCTTTCTTACAATATGGGTATTAAATGAAAGGCAGCAAAATTGATGACATAGGTATTTTTATTTTTCTAAAAACTAGGTATAATCCATCTGAAGTTCTCATCGGACTTTTTAAAAGGGTCGTTAAACCTAGTCTATCGTTAAAATTTGAATCATTTTTATAATGCCGTTTTTATGGGTCTTAAGAGTAAATAAAATTCTTGTAGGTACATCCAAACTGGCCGAATCAGATGTTTGGGTTAAGAAAGGGTTTCCCCGAAGGGCTGATGGTTGTAATAATATGTATTCATTCTAATAATACTACAAGCAACATGGACTATATAAGTAAAACTAATGATCTAACTATTTTCATGAGTGTAATTCGATAGAATATTTCTCGATTAGACGATATAAAACTGTATTAATGCGAAATTTATATTATTTAAACAACAGTACATGGTATTTAATTACCCTTTTTGGTTCATTTCCAATCACTTATTTTTGGATTAAACTTGAAGAATCGTTTTCAAACCGTGACATTTTTATGATATTTTAAATTAAAATTATGATAATAACAACAATTGTTACTTAGACGTTACTTAGATTCGGACTTAAAAGTGAAATTGTCGGCACTGCCGGAGAGTTATCTCCGAAAAGAGAAAGGCTAGCGTTAACCTGGCTCCACCCGAATTCAAAAGCATTTTTATTGTGAGCAGTTGGTGTGCTAGCTATAAAAATTGTTGTACTAGGTTGTGCTAGGTGCCCTTTATGTGTGCTAGCATTTTGGTAGAAAAAATCTAACCGGGGGGCGGCCAGCTTGATGGACCTCTTTCAAATGATGATATCAAAGTTATAACTCATTCTGCGATTTTCTGAGATAATAATAATTTTAGATTTGAACATAGCAGTGACGCCCCCTAGGGGTGACATTTTTCAGTTTGAAAATAATTTCCAGCAATTTCTCTTGGCCACTTTTATTATCAATATTTTTTCCCGCAACCTGTATCAAATACTTTCCGATATAAAGCGGCGGTTACCTCGCTTAATGGGCCACCCGTAAAATCAATAAAGGCGGGTTTATACAACATTTACATAGTCATAATCATAATCACAGTCAGAATCATAAACATAATCACAATCACAATTCTAGAAGGCGTTTATACAACTTTAATAGTCACAGTCATAAGCATAAGATTCATATAAATGAAGTTAGCCTACAGCCATAGATAAGTGAAACAAACGTCAAACCAGTGGTCAAACGTCATTTCATAAAGGTTATCTATGGTCATTTCTGTTTTTGATAGCTTTTGTATATTTTCCTCGGTAGTGTCAACGAACAATAACAATCGCGTATGACCAAAAATCAATTCAATTTAATCTCTCAAAACCAGTTCTACACTAAAATCAACAGTATGATACACATATAATACACGTGTATGGTATCAACAATGAATCACAACAAAACCTGAAAAAACGGCCAATAAAATGGATTCTGTATTGGAAACGTCCCCTTGTCAATGTCGTCTGCATAGAAAAAGTATATATAGCGAGTTTCCTTTATATATACTTTTTCTATGGTCGTCTGTCGGGTTCGACGCATGCGCATTCCAATTCTCGTCATAATCATAATCATAAAAGTTAAAAGTTGGGAACTTCAAGGTCAGTAAAATTATGCTTATGATTATGACAATTGTATAAACGGACCTATAAGAAATAGTTAGTTTAACTCTTATGTTTGAGACTGTGATTATGTAAATGTTGTATAAACCCGCCTTAAATCACAATAAGAAATTATAATTAATATTCTCACAGTCGAGTTCTAACACTGCTACGAGTAGGATCGTTAACATAGTGTTGGTGCCATTAACAGTGTTTCAGTTTTTTTGTCATTCAAACGATAAGTATACCCGACAAAAACTCCAATGAATCTCATCCGGTCTATGATTTCAATAATAAATATCAAAATTCTCATAAGAGACCTTATTTTGTTTATCTTGAACATGTAGATAACAACTTAGGAAGATTATTTCCTATTAAAGTACTTTTTTTTCAGAATTTTTTTTAAAAACTGAGATTGAATCTGATAGGCCAGTTGTTGAGGTGAAACGTATGAAAAGACGGGTAATCGACCCAGAGTCGAAGCAAGTCAGCTATGTAGATAGGCAAATGATAATTGTTACCTTTTTAGGAAACAAAATCCCAGACACAGTAAAAATTAATCTAGTAAGATTCAATGTAGAGCCATATGTACACCCTGTGGTGCAATGTTTCAAGTGTTTGCGCTATGGTCATACACACACTCAATGTAAAAGTAAAAAACGATGTCAAACATGCACTAATCAACACGAAGAAGATGAAGAAAACAAAAAATGCGAATTAGAGAAATTCTGCATATACTGTAATACTTCAGATCACTCATCTATTTCTAGAAACTGCCCAGATTATATCAAACAATACAATATTAAAAAAACGATGGCCTACCAGAATACAACGTTCAAGGAAGCTCAATTTTTGATAGAAAATCCCATTAGGCAAAAATTTCCACAAATAATAGATTTGATATACTAAAAAATGACGAAAACTTCCCAGAATTGCCATCAACGGGTGTGAATAACTTTCTTCTCAGAAAACCTAAAATTAACCACGTCACAGATATAATTCTAAAATATCCAAAAAAGGAAAATGCATCTCTCCGCCCATTTTGCCAACCTGTAATACTTCTGAATCTACTTATACCAGAAATTATTCACAGATCTCATCATATAATTTCAATAAAGATCACTCCAATATGACCCATATATCCGCCTCACCTTCTACTTCGCCCAAAGATAATTCTTAATTCAATCCCAATCAAATCATTACACAAATTACCTCTTTTATATATGAAGTACTACAAAAACCGGAATCAATAAATGAAATTAAGATCAAAGACTATTTGTGTTCAATACTGAATAAAAGGGGCAATTTGTTCAAAAATATTGATATAAATAATGAAAATAGTATGGAATACATAACTATTAACCCATCAAGGACGGATTTAATTAAGTTTAGAATTTTGCAATAGTATATTTTCAAACTGTATTTTCAGAACGAAACAAATAGATTTGCTTAAAGAAATATAGTGAAATTTTTCTTACTTTCTTCAAAAATTAGTGTTGCCATATGGCAACGCGAGTAACTTACACTGCCCATGTTTCATTGAAAAAAAAATTTTATTGATTGAAAAAAAAAACTACATTCGTGTATGGTATTCAACATTGCACGACAAACAAACTCCTACATTACATTTGATGCATTTTGTGCGCATAATAGATTTGCAATTGTCGCCATTGCATCTTATTTTTTTTCTACTGGTGTGAGGAGGTGCCCTATATTATCATATCGCACATCATCGCCAACACGGCTGAAAGATCTGCTCGATTTACTAGCAGATGGTCTACCTTTTCCTTTCGGTGGATTCTTGTACTTGTTGAGGTACGTTTTGACAATTTCTCGACGAAAGTCTAGTTGAGTTATTTTGTTGTCAGACTGTTTGTACAAGACCCAGGCATTTTGAATTGCGGCATCAAGTAGCCATGTGAAAAGACACCACCACCATTTTTTTCCACGTAGACTAATCCTATAGCGTGCAATATTTTCATCCATCAGATCCGTGCCACCCATAGATGCATTATATTTGGAAATCAAGTTCGGTCTTTTTACTTGAACAATTTTTTTCTCCTTCGCTGAATATCGTTGGACACTAGCAAGTGGGGCTACCCCATATTTGGTCGAAGCTGCTGAAACTACATTATTGTCAGTCCAACGCGTTAGTAAAATTCCGTTGGTTCTATCCAAACAAGAATCGAAGTCACCACGTTGTTTCTTACTCATATCCTTTTTGGATAGTAACGGGCAATTTTTAGGGATTCGGTTATCGCGAATGGTTCCTGTGGATGAGAAACCTCTTGATTTCAGATGACTAAGAAGGTGAAAGCTTGTAAATAAATTGTCTATGAATAGGTTGTATCGATGTTTTTTCTTTTCTTCTGGTAACTCATCCAAAAGCATCAGCAATGGAGCAGTAGATTTTCCAAACATAGTTTGGTATTCTGTGTTCACGCGCCAATCTTTGCCTTGATAGAAGGAAAAATTCACAAGATATCCGTATTTGTTGTTCAGCGACCATATCTTGTATCCAAATCTGATTGGTTTGCCTCGGATGAATTGCTTGCATGAGTGCTTTCCAAAGTATTTGACCATACACTCATCGTAATTCAAATCTTCTTCTGGAACAAAATAATTCAGAAATTTTTGCCGTAGTAGATCACTTAGAGGTCGCAGTTTATAGAATTTGTCATTTGGATCTAGTGCATTATTATCTGCGCAGTGTAGATACCGCCAAATTGTTAAAAATCGGTCTCTCCTCATTGAATCCTTCACTAGTTGGTTACCAAGATCTGCATCAGTACTCCAGTAATGTTTTTTTCCAGGTAATTGACAATATCCCGATAAAATCAGAATAGCAATAAAACATTTCATTTCATTCAAAGTAATTTGAGGACATGGCAAGTTTTTAAATTGTGCGTACTTGTTTAATTCTTCTACCAGTAAAGAAAGTACGTCTTGGTCTATGAATAACTCGAACATTTCTGTTGGGGTTAAAGTTTTAAAACTTTCATAATCCGAACGAAAATAATTTTCTGAACTTTCTACCAGATCGCCTTTGATCCATTCAATGTCCTCATAAGTAATTTTTTCTACATGTTCCGTATCTGGTTCAACTAATGCATCATCTTCACCATGTAAAACAAGTTGAGCTGGAGCATTCAATTGATTCCGAGATAAATTATCAACGAGTCCGCCTTCATCTTCCTCACCGGAATCCTCATCTGTCATCGCACCCTCATTCGGAGGCTCAATATAAATTTGGTCGACATCTAAATCATCATTATACGCAATCTGAAGAGCTTCTTCGAAAGTCAGCCCACCGCTAGAAAAAAAAGCAAAATGTAAAAAGGTAGTCCACAGAAAGGACTCGTGTTGCCACATGGCAACATCGAGTTCCAAAGCTTCACGATCTCAAAGGTTTTTGCAAACTCCCGTTATTCTGCCGCCTCTACGTTGATAATATATTCCCAAAGCTGTTGTAACGAATTTATTTTCGAAAGCTGTAACAATTAATTTTTATTTATACTTACGTAAACTTGATATCCATTTTTGAGAAGTCTTCTTGATATTCCCTAACAAAATCGTGTTTTTATATCACTGGAGTGAACAGGCAAACACTACACACGGTTCTGTCAACTGACACTGCAACAAACTATTGCCGTGTATACCGCCATCTATGTTTTAAATGAAAAATCTGATGAATTTTAAGCAACAGAAAACTGTTAATTTCTGTTGCCGTGTGGCAACCTTGATGGGTTAATAGTGATGATGAGTACTAATCGTAATATAAAAATTCATTCGATCTTTTCACCAAAACAAGGGTAGCCTTGAAAATTTATTGAATGAAAAAAATATTGATATTATTGTTTTATCAGAATTATGGCTGAAACCACAAAATAATTATCATTTAAAAGGTTATAACTTCTTACAAAAATGTAGAGATGACGGTTATGGCGGTGTCGGAATTCTTATTAAAAATTCAATCAATCATAAACACGTGCAAGTCAATAACAATTTTAATAAAAATATAGAAGTTTGTGCAGCCGAAATAACTAAATGCAATCTTACCTTGGTATCAATATATAAACCGCCTAATATTAATGCAAACAACAATGATTCGAAGCAATTGTTCCAACAATTTCCTGTAACAACAATCTTTTGTGTAGATTTTAATTCACATTTTAGTATGTGGAGCCCCCATCCAGATACACCACAAGGAAGAATGTTAGCTGATGTCGTAGACGATTTAGATTTCGTGGTACTTGATGACGGTACTCCAACAAGAATAACTCCTCCGAATCAATATAAGTCAGCAGTTGATTTAACCATAACAACTCCTTCATTAGCAAGTAAAACACACTGGGAAGTAATAATTGATGATACAATGGGATCAGATCACTACCCAATAATCATGGCACTGCAAACCGTATCTTTTTCTAATTTAATCAACCCAACAACTAAATGGACCGATTCCCGCGCAGATTGGCCCTTGTTCAAAAGTTATATCGAATCCAAACTGAATTATTCAGACTTAAAGTTGTCTACAAATGGGGACAAACTTTGCTTCTTTTTTGAATTACTTTCCAATTCCGCAAATCAAGCTATGCCTATAAAAAAAACCAACGAACAGCTCTATCCTAGACCCTACTGGTGGGATGCTGACTGTTCATCAGCATCTAATGAACGGAAAAAAGCTTTAAATAAATATAAATGTCTGGCTAATTTAGAGAACTATTTGCATTATAAAAATGTTGCTGCTAAAGCAACAAGAATATTTAAGCAAAAACAGAAGAAATGCTGGATTGATTATTTAAATAGTTTAAATAAAAGTACTCCTTTGTCGAAAATATGGAACAAAGTTCAATGTATTAATAATAAATATCACCAAAACAAAAAACCCAACTTAACTCCTGAATTAATAGATCAAATTTTATACACGTTAGCTCCTCCTTCAGTGTCAAATCCCCCGTTTGTATCAACAGAAAATAATAATTTTTCATTTCAGTCTAAATCGGATTTTCTAGAAAAACCATTTATGTTAGGAGAGCTGGACACTGTTCTAAAAATTTCGCGAAATACTGCTCCTGGTATGGATAGTTTCACATATAAAATGATATATAATATACCCGTTTCAGCTAAAATGTTTCTTTTAGATATATATAATAATTGGTGGCTTAGGCAAGACTATTCAGATAAATTGAAGGATATTATTATAACGTTAATAATTGAATAGATGAGGCTTTTACTTGATGAAGATCCATACTGAACGATGAAATAGAACAATATATTTTGTTTAAATCTTCATATATTTGAACTAATGTTCAATTTAAACTTGTTGACGCGTTTCACTAACACAGTAGCTTTGTCAAAACGAATGAAGGTAAAATATAAAAATGTCTTAATATATACAGTGCTAAATCTATTTACTAAGGTTAACAATGGTATTAAAAGATATTACCTGGAAATTCATTCACTACAAACATTCCTAAGCTATCTTCTAGGTAAAGAGGTTCAATAAAGGAGACTGATTTGGTCGTTAAGGAGATTACCTGAATATTTATTTTTGTTAATCTCTAGGGCTTAGTCGGTAAATCCTTTAGTTTAAATTTATTAGAAGCCCTAGAGATTAACAAAAATAAATATTCAGGTAATCTCCTTAACGACCAAATAGATATCAATCAGTCTCCTTTATTGAACCTCTTTACCTAGAAGATAGCTTAGGAATGTTTGTAGTGAATGAATTTCCAGGTAATATCTTTTAATACCATTGTTAACCTTAGTAAATAGATTTAGCACTGTATATATTAAGACATTTTTATATTTTACCTTCATTCGTTTTGACAAAGCTACTGTGTTAGTGAAACGCGTCAACAAGTTTAAATTGAACATTAGTTCAAATATATGAAGATTTAAACAAAATATATTGTTTTATTTCATCGTTTTATAACGTTAATACTCAAACCCAATAAAAAACCTGATTCACCTTCATCGTTTCGACCTATTTCATTCTATCATGTATAACAAAGACCTTTGAACGTTTGATTAAGAATCGGCTAGAGTTCTTTATAGAAAGTAACACTTTGGCACCAAAAACTCAATATGGATTTCGTAGGGGCCAGGGTACACTAGATGCTTTAACACAACTTGTCTCAGATATACAGTTAACATTTTCGAAGAACGAATACTTATTATGTCTCTTTATTGACCTCAAAGGAGCTTATGATGTTGTAGATCATAATATTTTATTCAATAGAATGAATATGATGGGCATAAATAAAAAGGTTTGCGCTAACATATTGGAACTCTTTAAGGATCGAAAGATTTTTATTCGAGATAACAGTAATGTATTACATGGCCCCAGAACAGTGCATAATGGTTTACCACAGGGCTCGATTCTTAGCTCTATTCTTTTTAATATCTACACCGCGGACTTGCATGACATTGTGGACGATAATATCAAAATAATTCAATACGCAGACGATATTTGTATCTATGTCTCCCATAATACCTATGAGCGATGCGTGAAAGAATTCAAACATGCAGTATACTGTATTAAAGGATGGTTAAACAATCTTGGTTTTAGTCTTGCATCTGAGAAATCGGCGGTTTTGTGTTTTACAAGACACCGGCTTCATCTGGCGGACACAATAATAATCAATTATACTTCCTTTCCTATAGTAGATCATTATAAATATCTAGGCATTTTACTAGACAAAAAACTGCTTTTGTCTAAACATGTTGAATTTGTGAAAGAGAAATGTGAGAAAGGTTTGAATCTTCTTCGAACTGTTTCCAAAACAAAATGGGGAGCTGATGCAGGCATCTCACTCATCTTTTACAGGGCTTATATACGTTCGCTCACAGATTATGGTTGCACGTTAAACGGAACAGCTTCAAACACAAACTTACTCTTTCTTGACAGAATCCTGTACAAAGCCATAAGAATATGTTTAGGCGTTATTAAGTCTTCCCCATGTCATGCAATTCTGGCAGAAGCACAAGAACCTCCTCTAAATATTAGACGACTCTTTTTAGCTCGTAAACAAATTATTAAATACAGATCATTTAATGCATTACTGGTTTCAAAAATTGCAGATTTAAATATACAAAATCTTACCAACAACTACTGGAGGAAGATAAACTCTCCACCACTAGTTAATGCTTTTGTTGATACCCAAAATATTATAAATGTTTCTAGTAACCAAATATATCCTATTTATTGCTGCAAATTTGAGGCTGTCTTTTTCAAGCCAAACATAATTTATCCTCATTACACCAACATTACCTCATTAAATAATACAATAATGAAAACTATATTGAATAAATTTAAAGATTTTACACTTATTTACACCGATGGTTCGAAAACTGAAGCTGGAACAGGTTTAGCATTTTATGATTCCAATAATGATACAGCACTTCAGTACCGAATTCCTAATATATGCTCAATATTTAGCGCTGAAGCTCTTGCCATAGAAAAAGCACTTACATGGTGTTTGAAACTAAAAACTAAAGGCATTGTAATAATATCTGATTCAAATCCAGTTCTGGAAGCTCTTCAGGGCTCGCCTTTCAAACATTTTAAAAATAAAAAAAAATTGCTTATTTTTTCCGGTCCTCAAATATTAATATAACATTTATCTGGGCTAAGGCCCATGTAGGTATCATAGATAATGAAAAAGCAGATTCGGAAGCCAAGGAATCTGTATCTGGGACAACTATAGACTATCAACCACAATACTCTGATCTCGTTATTAATTACAGAAATCAAATTAAATCGGATTGGTCAAAAATATATGATAATATTGTTAAGGAGTCCAAAAACCAATACTTCCTCATCCACCCTAAACTTCCAGATAAAATTTTGCATCTATCATTTCCCAATATAAGTAAATCTTACTCTAGTACAATAACAAGACTAAAGTTAAATTACGGTCGCTTTCCGGCGCATCTTCACAGACTTGGTTTAGTAAGTTCTCTTCATTGCTCTTGCAATAATGATAAAATTGCTGATTTAAACCATTTATATTTTGAGTGCACTAATCATGTTTTACCTACTAATGAACTAATAGCTGATTTAAAGAAATATGGATTTTAACTACCTTTAAATTTTTCCACAATAATTTCAACAAACCATAAACCTGTCCTTGATTCTATCATAAAATTTTAAAAGCAACCAATATAAACATATAACTGTTGTCACTGATTAGTTTCCCTACAAAAAAATATGTATGTGGCAAATAGCTAAAGCTGATGCCATCCTCCCACCACACACACACACACACAATTAATATTCTCCAAGCTCCTTAAAATAGAAAATTCAACTTCTCAATTGAAAATAAGTTTAACGTTCTGGAACATATTTTGATTTCAGGGATTGGAAAAAATGCCCTCACTTGTAGTTGATCCACCTCCGCAAGCTGTTCGTGATTTACCAAAATTAGGTGGCAAGGATTGGCAATCCGTTAACACAAAAAGCAGAGATTTATGTGAAGACGCCGTTGATAAAGTTAAACAAAAAATCGTACACAGGCGAATAATGCTGAAACCCGTTTTCAGAGATTTCGATAAGTATGTAATTAAATTCTATACAGGGCTCGCGTAAAGTACTTAGGAAAACTTGAAGATATCTTTGTTACCCCGTAAGATATAGTAACAAAATTTTAGTTATATTAGATCGCCCAGCAGAGAGAGAGAGAGAGAGAGAGAGAGAGAGAGAGAGAGAGGCGGAAATGATTAATGCGGTGTCGTCCGCATATAATTGGATATTGTCCTGGGGGTGTCGTGGTACGGGTGTGTCACATGTATTAATGATGTATAATTGTTTTTGATTATATTTCTAGCTGAACTTCGTCAACTGGCGTAGACATTCAACTAGGTAAATAATCTTAATTTGACAAAATTATTGTCGAA
The DNA here is from genome assembly GCA_963921935.1 of Galeruca laticollis. Classification (NCBI taxonomy): domain Eukaryota; kingdom Metazoa; phylum Arthropoda; class Insecta; order Coleoptera; family Chrysomelidae; genus Galeruca; species Galeruca laticollis. Next base: position 109,093,412 of record OY998181.1, read on the forward strand.
ATGAATAATTTATTATATACAAATTTACAAAATGGTACAATGTTGTGAATGATGAACTTCGGTGGTTTCAGATCGGAAGACACTTTATGTTTCGATTTGATGAATATTAAACTAACTTTGTTATTGAGCGTTGAGCTCGATTCGATGAGTGTGTAAAACTCGCGTTGATGAGTGTAAAACTTTGTTATCGAGAGTATTGAACTCGCTTCGATGGGTGTAAAAACTAACTTTGTTATTGAGCGTTGAGCTCGATTCGATGAGTGTAAAACTCAAGTCGATAAATGTAGAACTGAAGAGAGAGAAACTGATTTCTTCACGTTGTGAGACGTGTTTAATAGACATCTGCGAGGGGCGTGTTTACACGTGGATTGGGTAGACCAAACGAAAATAAATATTTCCTATTGGCCAGTATCATTTGGCTTGTAGGGTTCCTAGACACGAATCAACTATGGGTGCCGTCAATAGATAGTTAAATTTCTATTGAATACTCCAATAGCAATTGTAAGCTTTTTACTCAGAAAGGTTATTCAAAAATGTCTTTCATATCTTCCGACCGTCGACCATAAAATTCATGCAGAAGTGACACTAAATTTAGGGTTTTTACAATACAATATATAATAGTGTGAAAGGTGACCTTTTCCTAACTTCTTAACTATAGGATTTCAAACACAATGCGACAAGATGTCGACTTTTCAATGCCCATACAAAACTATTTACAATTATTGTTGCAAAACGTGATATTTTAAAGGTATTTAACAAAAGTTGAAAATAAAATGAAACTATCCTTTGAATTTACAATATAAAAAATCTTATCAATTCTGAAACATATTTTACAACGCTATTAACTAAAATGAATTTACGCCTTAAATATATACAATGACGAAAGGAAGCATACAAATATCTAACATATTTTAAACAATAAAATTCAAGATTTTACAATCTTGAATAATAATAGTGGGACGAGTATCGAGCCTTGCGGAACGCCATTTTGGGGTGTAAATGACTCGGATAAGGTATAACCAACTTTGACGCTTATTGATCGGTCGGTGAGATAGGAATATAATAATTTTACAATTTTATTTGGCAATCGGATGCTCAGTAGCTTTCTGACAATTCCGGCGTGCCAGACTTGATCGAAAGCTTTTTGAACGTCCATGAAAATGGCGGCAGAACAGCGTCGTTTATTTAAAGCTCGGGTGACGATCGTTTGAAGGTTGGTGGTGGCGTTCTGACAAGATTGGCCTGGCCTGAATCCGAATTGAAATGACGGAATTATGTTATTTTCAGTACAGAAGTCCCAGATTTTTTCCTTTAACAAACGTTCAAATATTTTAACTAGGACGATGATTAATGAAATAGGGCGGTAGGATTCAGGCTTTGTAGGGTCTTTGCCGGGTTTGGGGATGAGAACTACATTGGCTGATTTCCAACAACGAGGGAAGTATGAGAATGCCAGACAGGCGTTTAGCAAGGCACAAAGCGGAGGGAGAATCTCCTCTGGAAGGTTTTTAAGTGCCTGTCTCAAGATTCCGTCGTGTCCTGGGGCACTGTTTCTCCCCGCTCGGCACGCCTGCTAAACTCCTTCGATTGTAAAGGTGGTAAGAAGGGGAGAGTTCTCATTTGGTGGAATGTGGTGGAAAATGTGGTAGATAGAGGAGTTATTCATAATGAAGTTTCAGACCATTCATTGGTGTATTGTAGAATGAATGTAGGAAACATCAACGAATTCAAATACATACATATAGGTGGTTCAAAAATTTTAATGAGGAATTATTTTATAATGACCTGAGAGATATATCATTTTTCGTATATTTGATCAAGAGGGTATTGACGAAAAGGTATCATATTTAGTAAACTGTTTAGTTAATTTATTTGATAGACACGCACCTATAACAACTTCCAGAATAACAAAAAATCAAGGCTCCATGGTTAACCTTTGCAATAGAGCTAATGATAAATGAAAGAGAAAGGGCCCTTAGAAGATATAAAAGAACACGATCAAATGATCATTCAAACTTTTATAAAAATTTAAGAAACTACACAAATCAAGCTATTAAAAGGGAAAAACGTGCTTATTTTTTACATCAGTTTGAAAATACTAATTCTAATTGCCTGTGGCGGGTACTTAGATCAAATAATTTTCTTAAAGACAAAAATCGTGATATTCCTGAAAGCTTAAGAAAACCAAATGAAATTAATGATTTTTTAATAAATTCCATCACAAGCGTTTCACCACCTGAAAATCTTCTCAGTTTTTATAAATCTAATAGCCTCGTTCCCATCACCTTTACATTTAAAGAAATTGATGATATGTTTGTTTATAACAACATATGTAGAATAAAATCAAATGACATGGGTGGTGATGGGCTAAATGTTAAGCTTATTAAATTATGTTGTCCTCTGATCGTTCCATACATTACACATATAATTAATTTCTGTTTAACCCATCAGGTAGTTCCCAATGCATAGAAGCCTTTTGTAGAAATGTTGCCAAAAAATCAAAATCCATGCGAGTACAAATATCTAAGAGGAATAAGTATTCTTCCTATGCTTTCTAAGATTCTGGAAAGGGCGATGGAACTGCAAATAAGAGAACATTTAACAATTAATTCAATACTTCCTAGTGTTCACCCTGGTTTTCGCAAAGGTTATAGCTGCACCACAGCTTTAACGAGTCTAGTTGATGATATTATTTCTGCTATAGATGTTGGTAAATGTACAATTTTAACATTGTTGGATTTTAGCAGAGATTATGACACTATAAATCATAAATTGATGCTTAACATATTACATTATATAGGATTTTCTGAAAGTGCCGTCAACCTTTTGCATAATTATTTAAATAATCGTAAACAATGTGTCAAAATTGACTCGGGTCAATCGGGATTTTTAACTTTAAATTCGGGAGTTCCTCAGGGATCCATTTTGGGACCACTAATGTTTTCTATTTATACAATGAACTTAATAATATCTTTAAAAACCTGTAAAATTCACGTATACGCAGATTATACCCAGATATACTATAGCTTCCATCCAGCGTTCGTTGATAATGCCTGCGAAAAGATTAATCAAAAACTAAGAACTTTCATAAAATTAGCGACAGATCATTGCTTATTAATCAATTGCTCTAAATCTAATGTAATTTTGTTCGGCTCCGCTTATAATAAGGCTAAAATAGGAAACTTAATAAATATAACAATTAACAACGAAGAGTTAATCATGCTAAGAATTTAGGTGTCATTATGGATTCAGATTTGAGATTTGAGACACACATCAATAAATTGATTCAACGTGCTTACAGCTCATTAAAACTGATATATGGAAATCGTCATTTTCTCCCTCAACATGTTAAAAAAACTTGTCTCGTTTTATCACACTTTAATTTTGCAGATTTAGTGTATGGTCCAAATTTAACCCTCCTTTATAAAAACAAAATACAGAAAGTACAGAATTCATGTTTAAGATTAATATATGGTATTAAAAAGCGTCAGCGTATATCACATAAATTAATTGAGATAGGATGGTTAAATATGGATAACAGAAAAATGATCCATGCAGCTTGCCTTTTTCACAAAATTATAACCTTTGAAACTTCTTCTTATTTGCACCAAAAAATTTCTTTTCGAACTGATGTTCATAATTTAAATCTAAGATTTAAGAGTTTACTAACTCCACCTGTATTTAACACTGAACTATTTAGACGGTCCTTTCAATACCAAATATTTTTTATTTATGATCCGTATGCGAAAACTTAAAAAAATGTAATATTTCAACTTTCAAGTCATGTTTAGAAATATATTACTTCAGAGACAATCATAGTTAATTGTTTTCTCTCCCACCCCACACATATGCTATACTTATATACTAGTATTAGTTACTCCACTTATTCTTTCTTTTCAATTTATTTAGTTATATATGACAGACATATGTTTCCCTTTCTTTTATGGGTTGAGTGGAAGAGCATTTTCGTAATGGAACTAGGTGTCATTACAGAAAATGAACTCCGCCCTTTATTTTCAATACTGCTACATCATGTATCAAATTTAAACAAAATGTAATTTTGTTATTAGAAATTAATAAAGGCGTTTATTATTATTATTATATTCAAAATTATATTTTCGTACAATATCCATTATTTCTTACCCGACAAATACATGTAAATTGTATTTGGATATTCTAAATGTAACAAATCGGTTAGGGGTTCCGATTGTAATTTTCCAGTGGCCGCTGCCACCAGTGTAACAAATCGGTTAGAAATCCGATTTTATATTTGTCCTCTTATACCGTGTGGTGAAATCGCTGTCACCACTGTAATAACTAATGGTCATAAGATCCGTTGTAACCACTGTAATGAATGGGTAGAAATCCCTATTGTATATTTATCCTTTGTAATAAATATTTGGTCACCACTGTAACCGCTGTGGTCGTTTAGGGTTTACGGCCCTCCGTTACCAGTGTAGGACAACCTTTGAATTCCTATTTCCTTGATTTTTTGCAGCGTGCTGTCACCAGTGCCTTACGGCACAATTTAGAGCCAGGAATCCCCCTGTGGGTAACCTAGGTGGAGGGGGTTTCCTGGCACGAGCGGACAAGGTCTCCGTGGGGCCTCTTGGGCTTATACAATGTGCCAAGCCTGAGTTCTAAGACAGGTCGCGTCAACCCGTTCAAACTTGCTGGTCCGAGTAGGGGTTGTTGATAAAGGAAACAGACTGGGTGGATAATATGTACATATATTGAACTAAAATTTTAATTCACAAATTAATCTAATTCTATACTTATTATTAATCCAATAATTTGTTATAACGATTTTAATTTTAATCTATTGTAAAACTATTAGATAAGAAACTTCGAAGTGTCCAAGTGAAGTGTGCTAGGTCATTTAGTCAAAAGAAAAAAATTAAAAGTTTCATCTAGGATGAAGATAAAAAAATGTTGATGGTTGCTAAGCGGGAATCGACGGAGTTTGTTGATTGATTTTTGATTGAAAAGAAGGGAAAAAATTGAGAGAGATTTCTAAAGAGATTATTAAAATAGAGACATTCAGAAGAATCAAATAAGATTATAATAAGAAAACTAAAGAAAGAAGATACATGTTGAAATATAAGAAAAGCTGTAGAAGAAATTATTCTCAAATATAAGTAAAATCAATCAAGTATTACTTCAGAGTACAATAACACTAGTGGAGAATATTATAGAATTAATAAAGAGGAGAAAAAGTATTTGATCACAACACAAGTAAATATAATAAAGCATTACTTAGTGGAACTGTGGAAAAGCAGTCTTCGGTATCCAGCAAGGACATAGAACTGAATTTTGGTTCAGTTCATTACTACACCTAATTAAATTAAGAAATATCGAAGAAAAATCCAGTGCATAATTACAAACTGTAAGGTAAATTTATAAAAACTAAATTTATATCATTTCTATTTTTCACAAAGGAACTGTCAAAACTTAGTACATAACCTTTTTATCTGATCGGACTTGTGTCAATTCAAATGGTAATTTTTTGATATATTTCACATAAAATTCAACGACCAGATAAAAAGTTACTCAACAAATTTTAGATAAGAATATTATAACAAATTTTACTGAATAGATTTATAACTAATATCGAAAAAAAGAAGGAACTTTTTGATAATTTCAATATAATTTCTCATAACCTTTAAATATTATTCAGTAAGATAGTTAAAACCAAGGTATTTATTAGTAGTACAGAAACGTATTGAGTGCTATTTAGATCTATTTAAAAATTATTGGAAAATAATAAGTAACAGTTAGTGTAAATATTTCTTTTCCTTATAAATTATATAACATCTTTAATATTTTGAAGTTTAAATTTGAATATAAACGTATCCTTACTCACGATAATTCCCTACAAATAATTAAGAGTTTCATCTTGAGGACTGAAGTTAGCTGGCCTTTTACTTTTTAAACTAAACAGACATTCATTTATTATTTCATTAATTTCATCTGGCGCTCAACAACTAAAATTATAATAAATAATATAAACCTAATATAAATAGTATAAACAATGAAATAAATAAAAGATACTATTATCTCAATATATTACAAACCGTAATTAATTAAATCCAGTACTTCAGCCCTGGTTTGGACAAAATAAAAGTTACTCGGGGGAGAATGTCCCGGTATGATACACTAGAAATTAATTAGGGAAAAACGTCTTTCATAATCTGGAAGTAGTTTCTCGTTATTATGACAAAAGTAAAAGATGTCTTGCATATGACTATCCCTGTATAAGGAATGAGAAAAAATTAATATGACTCTGGCAAAACGTCTTCCCAAAATTCTGAAAGTAGTCTTTCCTGATTATGACATAAATGAAAGATATCTGGCGTATGAGTATCCCTGTATTATATAAGAAAATAACTATAAAATCTTTCGAAATCTGAAGGTATAAACACGATATTTCTTGCATATGAATATCCCTGTACAATATAAGAAAATAATTATCAAAACAAGCCTTTCGAAATCTGAAGGTATAAATACGATATTTCTTACATATGAATATCCCTGTACAATCTTTAAATTCTCTTGACTAACATTTAGGGTTCCCCTGGATTATTAGATCGATTGCAAATCGTACTATTTCCTAAATATGTTAGATGAGGGGCTCAAATGTCAATAGTGCACTTAATATGACCAGAAAATGTACCTTTGGACACCCAGTCAAATCAAATAAAATGTCAATATGATATTTGTTCATAAAAATAATTATAATGACAGAAAAAAAAACTTACGTTTTTGAAATATCACAAGTCACAACAACACAATATCACTGTTGACGTACGGCCGTCGAAGTGTCAGGCCTTACAGTACCTGAGCACTCTATGAGGGTTACTACCTCACTCCCTCTGTTACCAAATTTTCTGCTATTTATTTCAGAAGATTTGGGATATGTTATTCGTTTTGCCCTTGTCTCATATTTTTTATTTTCATAATTGAAGGTTAATTTTCAATTTCTTTATACTAAGTTGCAAGGTTTGTCTATATTTTTGATAAACAAACCATCGTGTGTTTTGTTATCGACCTTGTCGGTTGTGTAAAATTGTTTGTTTAAATTCTTTTCTGGTGTACGTCAACAATTGTTTTTATATTAATTGGATTCGACTTATTTTATTATCAAGAAAATTATATCTATATAGTGTGTCCTTAAATTTCCCTTTGTCATATTTCGTGTTTATTACATAAATTCTAATTCTAAAAGTACCCTCGCCTTTTATCTTATTTTTATGATATCCCCCGCTGCGAGCTTTCTACCTGAAATTTTGCTTATATAAAGTGACAGGTCTATTCACGAAAATATATTTTGTGAGCTCTATAGCCTCAATGAATAAAATTACTTGAATTACTTAGTAAATTTTAAATAAATTCATGCTGAATTCTCCATCTAATACACATAACCAAAATTTTATTACTGTATCCTCTTTCTCTATCAGAGATACCATCATGGTTCCATACTTTACGCGCGCACTGTATACATGCATATATAGGGTTGATTGGAAGATCTAAATCTTTCTTATTGTAAATAGAACACCATAAAATGAGATTTAAAATTATTGATTTTGTTTTTGTTAATTAACGTTTTTCACATAAAGACACAACAATGGTCACGTGAGTAGATCTCAAATGAGACAAGCACTTCATTCGAATGGAATCCTTTTGTCTGACGAAGAACTATTCGCTTTGGAAGAAAGATATCGTAACGACATGGGTTTCAATTATTTCTGGTTTTTGAAAGATGTAGAATCTATACCTGTTGAACCTCTGGTAAGTGACGGGGTACATCCACTTTACATTCACTATCCTTCATAACAACAATTTCGAATTGTATTGGTCTTCCTAATGAGTAGGCAAGTTTTAATTGTGAGGTATTAAGTAAGAACACTCATTTTGTAAAGTGAATCTCGGGAATTTCTAGCTAAATATTTTATTTCGACCTATTTACCACAGTATTTGCGCTCAAATGTTTACCTCAATTCCGTCATAATAACAAGTGGTGAGGGGAAACGGTATTTGTAGTATTATACAGGGTGTTTTCAAATGACACTTACAACGTTTGCATGTAGATACCTCTCGTAAAATTAGACATGATGATATAGGGATTGAGGGTCCACCCCATTTACTTTTCGAAATACAGGGTGTTCAAGTTATGAAAAATATAATGTTTTAATTTGATAACTTTAAAATGGATGAATATATTGATCTGACATTTGGCAGGTTGTTTTTAAATGTAAAAGGGCATATTTTGATGGAAAAACATGTTTCAATTCTTAATCCAGTGGTGTACATTTGGAAGAATATGTCACCTTTCCCCTCTCATTTTTTACGCCACTGGCATTTGAAGCTATTTTTATTTGATTTTGTATTCCTCAATAATTTTCACGTGAAAAACGCATAACCTTTACATATCAAAAAATTTGTAGTTTTCAAGATATTGAATGTTTTTATGAAGTCAGCAAGATCACTTTTTAATAAAAAAATTAAAAAAAATATTTCCCCTGAATGTTTTTTAATAACTACCAAACTACTATAGTCCGTTTTTAAAAGGAATGGAGTAATAAAAGCTCATTAGGTATGCAAAACCGATACAGGGTGTATAATAAAATATCTCCGAAGTTTATCTAATTTTTTACTAAAATTTCTCATTTGTTACGAATTTCAGGTAGACACCCCGTAACTCTGTATTCGGTTGGGTCGCCTATTGTATTGAAAGGGTCGCTCTATTGTATTTGAATGAACAAATAAACAATTTAATCCTCAGAGGCGTGCAATCAGGACAAAACAAACTTGATATATGAATATGAAGGGGGTTATCTGGGCATTCAATATTTTTCGAGGTTAGCCAATCGTGGATATCTTATTTACGCCATGCACTTGAAGGTAATTTCTCCACTAACCTGGAGTGATAACTTGCGTTATCCATAACAATGACTGAGCCCGTTGGAATTAGATCTAACATTTGTGACAAATATTCTTCGAAAACGTCTGCATCCATATCTTCATGATAATATCCGGTTTGCTTCGACTCAAAGCACAACAATCCACCTTTAACAAAACCTTCGGTACTTCCGATATGAGTAATGATGAGTCGACGTCCTTTTCCTGCTGGTGTATTGAGGCCTGTTGACCACCCTTCAAGAGCTGCCTGCCTCCGACTTTTGACATTCGTGTCTTGCCAAAACATTGAAACAGTATGACCTTCATTTAACCAAGTCTCATCCAAATAATAAATTCGTTCTTGATCTAGTCTTGCTTTCCGAATATTGCGCAAATAACTCCTCCTCCAAATGACAATGTCGTCTCTATCAATCAACATTGCGTTCCGATAATTTTTTTATATTCAAATCAAACTTCCTTCAAAATTTTCCATAATGTACTTCGAGACATTTTCGGAAAATCTGAATCTTCTTGAACCGAAGCCATAATTTTGGAGAGAGTTGGGATCTCTTTTCTAAAGAAAAAAGCATGCACCTTACGCCTTATTCCATTCTTCAAGTCGTCATCCATTTCAAGTTTGGGTCGGCCTGGGGACTTTGCTGGGGCTGTGATGTTTCCATTTTTTTTCTCCTTCATTAAATTATAAATTGTTGTTTTTGAAACACCCATCATTGTTGCAGTAATCTCCACAGTTTCATCAACACTTCCTATCAAATTCATGATTTTTATTCTAATTTCTTCGTTCTTCAACGAGGAATAGCAATTTAATATCATATTTTTTTCGTTCAGCGACATGAGCCAACTTTAGGTCGCTTAGATGGTTTTAAATCCTCCATATCTGGTCGAATTTGGTTGGAACACTATATAGTTGGAAGGTGTAGCTAGGTGTTTGTCTCGTGTGATGAGAAGAGAACTTGTAGAGATGAACAAAAATAAACACCAGTTAACAATAACGGTAAAAATAATAACAAATAACAGTAATAATGGGGAAATCAATCAACACAGCAGTTTCTCCAGAACAGATGAACTGTAAATTGAAAATATTCAACCTTTCCGCTACTTTTATAGTTGAAAAGTTCTAGTAAGTACATTGTATTATGGGGGCATTTTCTTAGAACTGAAAAGACTATATTTCACAATAACAAAACCATTTTTGAGCTACCTGTTTGTCAAGTTTCTTCAATTACCTGCTAATTGGGTGAAATAATCGGCAAATGGGGTTGGTTTGGATATATATATATATATATATATATATATATATATATATTAAAAATGATTACTTTATTTTATTTATATAGTTTATACTAGTTGAATATGATTGGACTTTAAGTATTAATATATATCAATGTATGATTTGAATATATGGATATGTGAATATGGAATGATATTATATTTATTGCAAATTTTAAACTTTTTATACTATTGTTGGGTTCGCCAGATTACATATTTTTTTATTCAATGCTTCCTTTTATTTATTATGCTATTTATGAACATGTAGTTTATTTAAGTCTTATGTTTTCTTACCTCGGCTGCTCTTATTCGTTTACGACTCTTAAAATCAGTAGGGTTCTGGGCATATTATGATAATAAAATCAACCTTGCTTATTAATGTGATATATTTATGTGACTGATAAAAAAAATTTTGTGAAATAAAACTTTTGGAAACACATATAAAAAAATGATTCATATACAAACTATTTGTTACAGCTTATTATACAGTTAGACTGATGAAACTATTTATTAATAAAATAAATGATTAACCTTTTTGTTCTACCAATTCTTACGTTATACATAAATAATGAGTTATTTTATATATATCTAAATTTCCACTTTGAATATGACTTTCTTTATATTCCAAAAAAATTATACCTTTCTTTTTAACCACGACTTTTTCTGGCTCATTTGCATAACTTGGTCGAAATCTTGTGAGCGTTGAAATTCTTAGAATTTTGCAAACACCTGCTCTTTCTAACTTTGCTTCTATGTTAAACCAAAAAAACTTTTTAAAGTGTTTCCTTTTTTTAACTAAGAGGATTTATGAAATGATTTTAAAATGTTAAATTTTAGTTTTCTTCGGGACGTGAACTTGGAAACATATTTGATATTTTATCGATTCAAAATTTACGGTTTTAAATATTATTTTACTGTATGGTAATAATTGTGTATTGATATAAACTGGAATTAGTTGTGGTCTGTTACTAGTGGAAATTTTTATATATATTTTTGGTGAAGTTCGACATGAAAAAATTATACATTTATCTACACTTTATAATGGTAAGTTTTAATATTATTTTTCTCTGGTATATTATATTCATGTAAAGATAACAGAACTTTAAACCAGGTATATGAGCTCTTAAAATTTTTATATCACTTGAAATTATTATTTTAAAATTATTATTTATACGTTCTTATTTGAAAGTTTCATTTATTTGGTACCAAATATATTTAATAAACACACAACCGACCTTTTGTTCCTTTTTCTTGAAATGATGCTATATCGGAGGAGACGCTTCCCATATATCTTCCCGCCTTTGATGTTGAATACCTTTGCTTTTCATTATCTGGGTGATAATTTTCTTCCTCTGCTACTTGTAGTCTCACAAACGTTTGTTACACTTGATTTATTTTAAAATTGATTAGATTTTATGTTGATTTATATACTTTTCCTTTGACGAATTATAAATTTGTTACATTAAATAAAACTAGGATAACTTTATTAGTGTTACCTATCTGACCACTGACTCTCAACTACCAATTTCCCGCATTTTGCATCGAACATAACCCTTTTTATCGTCTGTCACCGGAAGTGGTTTTTGTTCTCGAAAGTTCGATTGAAAATTTCACCTGTCACTTTTTTTATTGTTGTTTTTATTGTTTTTCTGACTTAAACTTATTGCAAACTATAGTTTTTTATACCTAATATACTTATTGTCATTGACTTATTCACTCACACCTTATTATTATTGTCTTTTTCCATATCACTGTTTATTTGCGCTGTTTTGATTGGTCAATGCAATTTCATTAATTCTACGTTTTCTACAATCTACATATTTACTTATTATACATATATACAATTCATTTCTCATTGTGTTTGATATTATTACACCTATATACATAAACTATGTCGGTAATCATTTATTTCATTATTGTTTTTCGCATTCATAATAATTTATGTTGGTATAATTTGTCTCAACTTTTTTATTTTGGTATAAACTTGACCTTGCCCATATTGCAGATTCCTACTTATTATAATATTTCCTATACCTACTTTTATGATTAATTATTAACTAAATATCTTATTCTATATATTTTATTACTTCTAAATGTCTTTTTATTGTTTAATCATTATAGTTTTAGTTACATTTGTTAGAAGTTTCTATTTATTTTTAAAATATAAACAGATGCTCTGGGTGTCTAAGATTCCATGCAGCGTTATATTATTTCTTGATCTGCGTTTATTTGTGAGGTTCTGTCTAAGGTTGTTTTTATTAAGTTGAAGAATTAATTTTTACAACTGTTTTTCTGATGTTTGTTTATGATTTCTTTTTATATTTATTTACTATCTTTTTGATTATAACCATTGGTCGTACTTAGTTATATTGTTATACGAGGTATTTTATTATTTTGATACATCATTTTATAAATTATTTTTATTGACAAAATTTTAATTTTATATCCTTTATCAGGATTCTATATGGGTTCTGTATATGTTCTATTTACAACAACATTCCCAAAATTTGTTTTCTTGATTTATTTTAAATATAAAAGAAATGAGAAAACCAAATTTTATCCATTTAATTATTTATCATAGTATTTTTCTTTATTATTTTTGTTATTTATAATCCTATTTCAATATCTTAATTATGATCTGTCTTACTTTTATATCTTTTCATATCATTCATCTTTCATCAATATTATTTCATATTCACTCCTTCATTTCATGTCTCATTAATAATATTCATCATTTTTAATTAATATATTTTATATACTTTTCCATCTTATTCTTTCTTCCTATCCTCATAATTAAATTATTATACAATCTTATAATAACCCTTCTTCTACATGCACTATAATAAATTTGAAATTTCCTTTATCATTTGACTTTCTAATTTTTGGGATTATGATCATTGTGATAGTTAAACTTTTGGATACTTTGAAATTTGTGTGTGTCCTTCATCTCTTTAGTTTGATTTTAATTATTAAGTCTGTTATCATCAATTCTTTAGTATTAATAATGTCTATTATATTGTCAGTTAATGTCTGTTAGTATTTGTCATAATTTAATTACAAAATCTATATAAATTACTGATATGAAATACTCCTCTCGTTCTATTACTGATAGGATCTTTTAAAACATAGCTATTCACTCCATTTTCATTGTCAATTACATAAGGACCTTCGAATGGTAATTGTAGTTTCGCACATTTGTTTTCCTTTCTATTTGATACCTTTAATACTTTTACTATCACTAAATCTCCTTTTTTGAATGTAATTCCTTTCTTGATATTCTTCAATTTTCTCTGTACAAATTTTTCTCCTGTTTTCCTTAATTTTATATTAACCTTCTCGATCAGATTATCGTAATCTTCAATAATTTTAGGTATCCATGGACGATCTGGTAATATTTGTTTCATCAAATATATGGGTGAAACTTCTGTGACTGTGTTCGGTATCCCGTTCATATATTCTTCTATCAGTGGAAGCTGTTGTTCCCATTGTTCATGATGGCTGCTCGTTAAAATCCTTAGGTATTTTATCACCTCTCTAATGTATCGTTCCGATGGATTGGCACACGGATGTCTTACACTGGTATAAATTGGATTTACTTTAGATTTTCTTAACCAATTTTGTATTCTTTGGTTATTTAAATATGTGGCATTATCCATAATACAATTTTCCGGTATTCCTATTTCTAAGAAATAATTAGTTAAGCATTTTTGAACTATTTTAGTGTTTGTTTTCTTAGTTGGATACAATTTTATGTATTTGGAAAAGTTATCTAGAACTACTAAAATATGTACATTATCATTTATTTCGCTAGGAATTAAATTTGACATAAAATCAATCGATATAATTTCCAAAGGTTTCGTTACTTTTATAAATTTTGGTATGTTTTGATTTTGTATGTTTTTCTCCTTCGCCATTTGACAGATTTCACATGTTCGTGTTATATTTTTCGCAATAGCTAGATCTCCTTTTGCTATATAATTCTCTCTGAAAATTAGCCACATTTTTCTACTCCCTGTATGTCCATATTTCTTATGTATTTCTTGTAAAATTTTCTCCGCCAATTCCTCTGTGATTAAATATAATTCTACTTCATTGACTATTTTATAATAGATGTTATACTTCTTTTGAGCTCTTTCCTTTTCTTTTTGATTTAATTTCTTTTGATCCTCTATTATGTTATTTATTGAAAATATACCTTCTATTTCTTTTATTATGTTCACACCTATTTTAATTTGTCTGTTATCATTTCTTGATTTATCTTCCATTCTTGTGATGGCATCTGTAACTACATTTAATTTTCCTGGTACATACTTTATTGTAAAATCGTATTCATGCATAAGCAATGCCCATCGATGTATTCTGTTGTTGCCATATTTATTATTTAAAATTGATGTCAATGCTTGATTATCAATTTCTATTGTGAAATGGTTTCCTAGCAAATAGAATCTCAATTTCTTTATTGCGAAAATAATACTGGCAAGTTCCAGCTCACTTACACTGTAGTTTTTCTCACTCTTCTTAGTTGTTCTAGATACAAAACAAATAGGCACCTCTCCTTGTTCTTGTTCCTGGACTAATACTCCAGCTAATCTGTTCACTGATGCGTCCGTTCTCAGAATAAATGGAATTTCATAAATAGGGTGATAAATTTTCAAATTTTCCACAAATTGTTCTTTAATATCCTGGAAAGCCTTTTCCCTCTCTTCATTCCATTGCCATTTAACATTTTTCCTTAATAACTCTATTAATGGAATTTCTTTGTTGCTTAAATCAGGAATCATTCGTTTGTAATAGTTCAGCATTCCCAGGAAACCTCGTAAATTTTTTAAATTCTTCGGTCTTGCATATTCTTGAATTATTTTTATTCTTTGTGGATCTAATTGTATAATATTTTGATTGATTTTATATCCCAAATATATTATCTCTTTTTTATAAAATTCACATTTTTCTTTGTTTAATTTTAATCCTGCAGAATCCAATGCCTTTAAAATTATTTCAATATGCAATTTATGTTCTTGTATATTTTTAGAAAAAATTAATATGTCATCCACATAATGCAATACAAATGACTCATATTTATTTAATATTTTATTCAATGCCCTTACTAATGAACTACATGCACTTTGTACACCAAATGGCACAACACAAAATCTATAAATTTCCCCGTCTATGGAGAAAGCTGTATAATCTCTACTTTCCTCCTTCAATGGAATTAGCCAAAAACTATGTTTTAAATCTAATCTTGAAAATATTGACGTTTTTGTTATCCGTCCTAAAATTGATTCGACTGACATAGGTGCTTCATATTGGGGTTTTGAAAATTTATTGATATTTCTTGCGTCTAAGCAAAGTCTTAATTCTCCATTTTTCTTAACTACTACAACAATAGGATTTATGTATTGTGAATTACTTCTTTCTATTATTTTATTTTCTAAGAGTTCTTTTATACATTTTCTTACTTGATCTTTATGTTTATAAGGGATGGGATATGTTTTTGCTTTGAAATTTTTAATATCTTCATTCACTTCTATTTTATGTACATAATCTTTCGCAATTCTATTCTCCTTTGAAAATAAATTATTATATTTATTCATTAAATTTATTATTTCTTCTTTCCTATCATCAGGACAATCAATTATAATTTCATTTTCTTCTTCTTCTTCATATTCATATTCATTATCTCCTTTTTCCTTGTACATATTACTAACTCTTCTTACTTCTTCCTTTAATACTATTATTTCAAAGTTAATCCACGTTCCATCCATTCTTAATTTTCTTTCTTCTAAATTTATTATAGTTTTATGTTTTTCTAATTCATCACATCCTATTATTATTTCAGTTTCAATATTTGGAGCTATTAATACTTGTAAATTGAATTCCTTTCCCCCAATATTCACATTTATGTTCATTGATCTATTGATTTCACATAATTTCTTGCAATTAGCACCAATTAAATTAATTTTTGGAATTTTAATAATATTATTCATTTGAATATTTAATCTATCAACAAACTTTTGATTGATTATTGATGCTTCTGATCCAGTATCAATAATTATTTTAGCTTCTAAATTTTTAAATAATCCATTTATTATTATCAAACCATTATTTCCATCTGTATTTGTATTTTCATTCAAATTTATGAATTCATTTGGATTTTCATAAGTACAGATATATAGATTTTGTTTATTTGATGTGTGCATATTTAAAAATTTTGATTATCATTTATGTCTGTTGTTCGTCCTGTGTCTTGTCTATGTATTGGTGTCGTCTCTGTTCTTGCATTATTTTCATTTATAATTCTTTCCCCTCTTTCTTCTGATCTACTTCTTCTATTCGGATCAATTCTCTGATAATTAACTCTTCTTGTTTCGTATTCTGTATTTCTCCTTTCTCCATCTCCTTCTGAGTTTCTTCTGTATGGTCTATTGTTTCTGTCATGATAGTTGTTTGGTCTGTATGAGTCGTTACTATTTCTGTTTCTATTATTATTAAAATTGTTATTTCTGTTATTACTATTATAATTATTGTTTCTATAATTTGTATTTCTATTGTTATAATTATTGTTATTATTATATGGTCTATTATTATCATTATTTCGATTGTAATTAAATCTGTTATTGTTCCAATTATTGTTTTGATTGTTGCTATTAGTATTTGTATTTCTTGGGTTATTTGTGTTATTGTCATTATTTATTCTTCGATTTTGTTGAGCAGTATCTTGTCTCGTCAAATTTCTTTCTACTCTTTGTAGATACATCGATAATTGGTCTAGTTTTCTTATGTTTTGTACCGCAATGGTTTCCGCTAGTTCTGCCTTAAAATGTCTTGCTATGAACATGACAATTTCTTCTTCAGGTATTGGTGGTTCTAAATATTGCGTCATTGCATGCATATGAATTGCATAGTTATTCAAGCTGTGGCTTCTGTTTTCAGAAAATTTGCCAAAATACAATTGTTCCCTCACAGCTGATTGTGCATTTTCACCCCAAAAGTACTGTAAAAATGCTGTCTCAAATTCATTAAACTTTGTTATGTCCTTTTCCCTTGCAGCAAACCATATTAATGCATGATTTTCTAAATGGTCTCTAATCACCTTCTTTATGTCCTCAATATTATTCATCCCTCTTACTCTATTTTTTAAAATTCTTATGAATATTTTTGGATGTAATTTCTTAATGTTTCCATCGAATTTTTGATTGGCTGATCCATAAATAGTTCTTATTCCCCCTATATATTCCATATTTCCTCCTTTTCTTTCTATTTGTTCCATTTTTCCTTGAATATTTTTCATCTCCAATGTTAATTCCCTTTTTATCTTGTTGTTTTCTTCCTCTGCTATCTTAAAATTCATTTGTATTTCCTTCGTTATATCATCCTCTATGCTTTGTATATTTTTATTTGTCTTCATAATTTCTCTGTCTAATTTTGTGATTTTTTCACTATTTCCTTTTATTTTCTTTGTGTTTTCTTCAATTTCAATTTTTAAATCATTTTCATTCTTCTTTAAATTTTGTATTTTCGTAGATTGTACTTCTTCTAATTCCATTATTCTTCCTATCATTTCATCTCTAATTTCTTGTTTTGTTGCTTGAATTCTTTCTTCTGTATATTTTTTTGATTCATCTAATTGTTTTCTTATATCTTCTATCTTTTCTTCTATTCTTTGATTGCTTGTTTTTATTTCTTCTCTCATACTTTGATTGCTTGTTTTTATTTCCTCTCTCATACTTTGATTGCTTGTTTTTATTTCCCTACTTATGTTCTGTAAAATTTGCATTATCATATTTTGTTCATCCTTCTTCCCAGATACCATTCCTTGATTCTTTTCTTCTCTCATTGTGATTGTTTCAATTTCTTCAATTGATTCCATTTTTTCACTTCCATCAGTCTCTTCCTCATTTTCTTGATTCTCTCTTCCTTGTATCAAGTAATGTACTTGGAAATCACCCATTCCAAGTTCTCTTCCATCAGTCTCCTGATTAAATTCATCTTCTATTCCAACTTGTTTACCATCTCTTAACGTCATTTTCTTCTCCATTTTAATTATATATTATTTTATAAATTTATTCAATATTATTTTCTCTAACTAATTCCTTAATTCCTTAATACTCTAATTTTCTAATTGTAATTGTAAATTTTTAATTGCCTTAATTTTAATTGCCTAATTGCCCAATTGCCCCACGTTGCGGAGACAGTTAAAAATGATTACTTTATTTTATTTATATAGTTTATACTAGTTGAATATGATTGGACTTTAAGTATTAATATATATCAATGTATGATTTGAATATATGGATATGTGAATATGAAATGATATTATATTTATTGCAAATTTTAAACTTTTTATACTATTGTTGGGTTCGCCAGATTACATATTTTTTCATGCAATGCTTCCTTTTATTTATTATGCTATTTATGAACATGTAGTTTATTTAATTCTTGTGTTTTCTTACCTCGGCTGCTCTTATTCGTTTACGACTCTTAAAATCAGTAGGGTTCTGGGCATATTATGATAATAAAATCAACCTTGCTTATTAATGTGATATATTTATGTGACTGATAAAAAAAAATTTTGTGAAATAAAACTTTTGGAAACACATATAAAAAAATGATTCATATACAAACTATTTGTTACAGCTTATTATACAGTTAGACTGATGAAACTATTTATTAATAAAATAAATGATTAACCTTTTTGTTCTACCAATTCTTACGTTATACATAAATAATGAGTTATTTTATATATATCTAAATTTCCACTTTGAATATGACTTTCTTTATATTCCAAAAAAATTATACCTTTCTTTTTAACCACGACTTTTTCTGGCTCATTTGCATAACTTGGTCGAAATCTTGTGAGCGTTGAAATTCTTAGAAATTTGCAAACACCTGCTCTTTCTAACTTTGCTTCTATGTTAAACCAAAAAAACTTTTTAAAGTGTTTCCTTTTTTTAACTAAGAGGATTTATGAAATGATTTTAAAATGTTAAATTTTAGTTTTCTTCGGGACGTGAACTTGGAAACATATTTGATATTTTATCGATTCAAAATTTACGGTTTTAAATATTATTTTACTGTATGGTAATAATTGTGTATTGATATAAACTGGAATTAGTTGTGGTCTGTTACTAGTGGAAATTTTTATATATATTTTTGGTGAAGTTCGACATGAAAAAATTATACATTTATCTACACTTTATAATGGTAAGTTTTAATATTATTTTTCTCTGGTATATTATATTCATGTAAAGATAACAGAACTTTAAACCAGGTATATGAGCTCTTAAAATTTTTATATCACTTGAAATTATTATTTTAAAATTATTATTTATACGTTCTTATTTGAAAGTTTCATTTATTTGGTACCAAATATATTTAATAAACACACAACCGACCTTTTGTTCCTTTTTCTTGAAATGATGCTATATCGGAGGAGACGCTTCCCATATATCTTCCCGCCTTTGATGTTGAATACCTTTGCTTTTCATTATCTGGGTGATAATTTTCTTCCTCTGCTACTTGTAGTCTCACAAACGTTTGTTACACTTGATTTATTTTAAAATTGATTAGATTTTATGTTGATTTATATACTTTTCCTTTGACCAATTATAAATTTGTTACATTAAATAAAACTAGGATAACTTTATTAGTGTTACCTATCTGACCACTGACTCTCAACTACCAATTTCCCGCATTTTACATCGAACATAACCCTTTTTATCGTCTGTCACCGGAAGTGGTTTTTGTTCTCGAAAGTTCGATTGAAAATTTCACCTGTCACTTTTTTTATTGTTGTTTTTATTGTTTTTCTGACTTAAACTTATTGCAAACTATAGTTTTTTATACCTAATATACTTATTGTCATTGACTTATTCACTCACACCTTATTATTATTGTCTTTTTCCATATCACTGTTTATTTGCGCTGTTTTGATTGGTCAATGCAATTTCATTAATTCTACGTTTTCTACAATCTACATATTTACTTATTATACATATATACAATTCATTTCTCATTGTGTTTGATATTATTACACCTATATACATAAACTATGTCGGTAATCATTTATTTCATTATTGTTTTTCACATTCATAATAATTTATGTTGGTATAATTTGTCTCAACTGTTTTATTTTGGTATAAACTTGACCTTGCCCATATTACAGATTCCTACTTATTATAATATTTCCTATACCTACTTTTATGATTAATTATTAACTAAATATCTTATTCTATATATTTTATTACTTCTAAATGTCTTTTTATTGTTTAATCATTATAGTTTTAGTTACATTTGTTAGAAGTTTCTATTTATTTTTAAAATATAAACAGATGCTCTGGGTGTCTATGATTCCATGCAGCGTTATATTATTTCTTGATCTGCGTTTATTTGTGAGGTTCTGTCTAAGGTTGTTTTTATTAAGTTGAAGAATTAATTTTTACAACTGTTTTTCTGATGTTTGTTTATGATTTCTTTTTATATTTATTTACTATCTTTTTGATTATAACCATTGGTCGTACTTAGTTATATTGTTATACGAGGTATTTTATTATTTTGATACATCATTTTATAAATTATTTTTATTGACAAAATTTTAATTTTATATCCTTTATCAGGATTCTATATGGGTTCTGTATATGTTCTATTTACAACAATATATATATATGTATGTATTTGTATAAAATTGTTATTAACATTTATTTTATTATTTATTGTATGTAGGATTATAACTACCTGGAGCTTAGTGGAGGGACTCGTCTACGCCCTTTTATACATAATAATAAATTTTCTGGAAAATTGATGTCAGTGATATAATCCACAGTTTATTATATTATTGATAATTTGAAATTTCATTTTAAATAATATTACAAAACGGTTATTTTCGGAAATGAGATAATTTTAGCCAAAATGAGTGATTTATTACTCCATGCCTTTTAAAAACGGAGTATAATGGTTAGAATATGTAACAGGAACTAATTTGTGAAACAGCAATGCATATAAAGCATTGAGAGAGGATTGTTGAAAATACTTCTCCTAACTTGTGATTTTATTAACAAAAGAATTAATGACAATAAAAAATAAAATAATTACAATGTTAAATAATATCCCATTCAAACATAATTTTTAACTAAGCAGCCCACAAATGACAAAAGATGTTAAAAAATTTGTCCATTTACATTTACACATAATCTGCAACGTTTTCTCATTGAAAATTGCACATCTTGGAAAGACTGGCGATTGCCGGAAATAATTTCTGTAACTGCATGGATTCTTGTTATCAGTGCCTCCTCCGTATGGCTATGGATGTCAATAATGAAATGGTAAATGTCATTTTGTTTAACGTCAAAACGAAAATGAATTATTTGTAATTAAATTGGTTTGTGCAACTTCCACACTTTTTGTTATGATGGATTATACTTTTGAAGAAATTGCTGATATGCAACTAATATACGGGGAAGCCAGAAAGAATGGTAGATGTTCCGAGCGCTTATATAGAGAAAGATATCCAAATCGACCTAGATTTCCATGTCACACAACATTTTCTCAAATTGACAGGAGATTTCGAGAATTTGGACAATTCAATTCAAAATTACAAGGTAGCGGTAGAAAACGAACTGTACGAACTGTGCAATTAGAGGAGGCTGTTCTAGACCGTATTGAAAATAGACCTGATTTAAGCACTCGCACCATTGGCAAATCTTTAAATGTAAGTAACTCAACTGTGTGGAATATTTTAAATGAACAGCAGTTATATCCTTATAAGTATACCCAAGTTCAGGCCCTAAAACCAACAAATTGTCCTCAAAGAGTGGAGTTTGCCAATTGGTACACCCAAAAATGTTTAGAAAATAGGAATTTTACCGAATTTGTTCTATTTACTGATGAAGCCAACTTCACACGTGAAGGAATTTTTAATTCAAGGAATAGCCACGTGTGGGATGACGAAAATCCATATGTTATTCGACAACGTGGATTTCAGGGAAAATTCTCGCTTAACGTGTGGGCAGGCATTCTTGGAGATTGTATAGTGGGTCCATATTTATTACCTAATAAACTCAATGGTAATATTTATTGTAATTTTTTGAGAGAAACCCTGCCTGATTTATTAAACGACGTTGTACCATTAAATATTAGGGCGAATATGGATAATGTATGCTTTCAGCACGATGGGGCATCTGTACATTATTCTCTAGCGGCCAGACAACTTATAACCCAACAATACGGAAACAACTGGATAGGCCGAGGTGGACCCAATATGTGGCCTGCGAGGTCACCGGATTTGAATCCAATCGATTTCTTTCTGTGGGGTTACATGTAGTCCCTAGTCTACAATACAATAGTAGAAACGGAGGAGGAGCTGATAGCAAGAATCCATGCGGCTACAGAAATTATTTCCGGCAATCGCTAGTATTTCCAAGGTATGCGATTTACAATGAGAAAACGTTGCAGATTATGTGTAAATGTAAATGGACAACATTTTGAACATCTTTTGTAATTTGTTGGCTGCTTAGTTAAAAATTATGTTTGAATGGGATATTATTTAAATTTGTAATTATCTTATTTTTTGTTGTCATTAATTCTTTTGTTAATAAAATCACAAATTTGGAAAAGTATTTTCAACAATCCTCTCTCAATGTTTTATATGCATTGCTGTTCCACAAATTAGTTTCTGTTACATATTCTAACCATTGGTAGTCATTAAAAACATTCAAGAAAAATATTTTCTTTTATTTTTATCAAAAAGTGATCTTGCAGACTTCATAAAAACATTAAATATCTTGAAAACTACAAATTTTTTGATATGTAAAGGTTATGCGTTTTTCACGTGAAAACTATCGAGGAACACAAAATCAAATGAAAATAGCTTCAAATGCCAGTGGCGTAAAAAATGGGAGGGGAAAGGTGACATATTCCTCCAAATGTACACCACTGGATCAAGAATTGGAACATGTTTTTCGCTCAAAATATGCCCTTTTACATTTAAAAACAACCTGCCAAATGTCAGATCAATATATTCATCCATTTTAAAGTTATCAAATTAAAACATTATATTTTTCATAACTTTAACACCCTGTATTTCGAAAAGTGAATGGGTTGGACCCCTCAATCCCTATATCATCTTGTCCAATTTTACGAGAGGTATCTACATGCAAACGTTGTAAGTGTCATTTGAAAACACCCTGTATAATCAATCATTTTGTAGGTATTTAACCACATTATCACAATTTGCTCTTAAGTAAATCCGTGTAGTATATTTTAGCTCTCAGCAATAAATGAACAGCAGGGCAGGCGAAAGGCTAGTTTAACGCCCGTGCGAAAGGCAAATTTTCCGCCCCTTCTCCCCTCGATTTGATGAAACACATATTTTTAAAATTTTGTAAGTTTTGCAATAACTGTTATGTGGAATCAATTTACAAAGTTAAAATAAAAATACTCAAAGAAAAACTAATACGTTACTATATTCACGTTCATAATCGTGAATCGTGTGTAAATTAAAATACAAAAGAACAGAAGAAAATTATTTATTGAATAATAAAAAAACTAATAATGACACTTAAAGTTATAAACATCTAAAACATTATATTATAAAAATAAACATAATAAAAATATTTTCTCTTAAAAGCATAAAAATTATATTATTCTACTAAATACAAACTAAATTTAATTAAAATCCACTTTTCTGGCCTTAGTTTGCGAAAAATCCTTAAGAATATTGTCAATATTAATATTCATCATTTGATCAAATTCTATGCTCAACATAGTCAGATTAACACTGCTGTAACATACAGTAGGTAGCAACTAATTATTTCTTTTTGAATTTGAAAACACTACCTTGATACCGGCTAGACAAAACAAAAAATATTTATTACCTGCAGGTGGTGCGGTGGCGACTGGCGGCGCCTTTAATTTCCCAATAAAATAACAGGGCTTGGGATTGCTTATCTTCTGACCGACCGGCGCGGCGACGACGCCTTTCTTTGTCAATAAAATTATACCGCCCGTCTGTTCACGATCGGTAAGGCACAAAACATCATAAGCAAATAAACTGATTGATACGAGGATGTATTGATATCTAGTTAGCCTAGACCAGTTCTATGCATAAACAAAATATTGCGTTGCCATAGCAACGAACAATAACTCACTAGAAGTGTCAGCAGATTTACGAAGATATGCTTAATACCCTTGGTGATCAATGTCCTTCGTATGCGACCGTGAAAAATGGGACTGAAAGCTTCAAAAGAGGTAAATTTTCCAATGAAGATGATGACCGATCGGGAAGGCCAGTTTCTGTGTCAGTCTCCGAAAATATCGATGCAGTTCATGACATGATTATATCAGAGCGTCGAATTGGGCTAAAACGGATATCTGAAGCACTGAATATTTCATACGAACGCGTTCATCATATAGTTCACGTCAATTTGGACATGAGAAAAATTGCTGCAAAATGGATCCCCAAATGTTTGAATGTTGACCAAAAACGTGCAAGGGTAGAAGCATCGCGTTCGATCTGTGCTCGATTTGAACACGATGTAAACTTCTTAAACCGAATTGTTACTATGGATGAGACTTGGGTACATTTCTACGATCTAGAAACAAAGCAACAATCGATGGAATGGCGACACTCTGGTTCTCCAAGACCTAAGAAGTTTCGTGTCCAAAAATATGCTGGAAAAGTTCTTGCTTCAGTTTTTTGGGATTGCCATGGAGTAATCATAACTGATTTTTTGGATAAGGGTAGAACAATAACTGGAGATTACTATTCGACATTACTGACCATTCTACGGGAAAAAATTAAAGAGAAAAGACGCGGAAAGCTATCCAAAGGTGTTTTGTTTTTGCAGGACAACGCCCCTACACACAAATCTCATGTTGCCATGCAAAAAACTCGTGATTTAGGTTTTGAATTAGATGTTGCAGGTTCGCCGTGATAAATGTATCCAATGAGGAGAATATGTTGAGTAATAAAATATTTTGACATTGAAATTTTGTTTGGTTCTATAGTAGGCTAAGAATTTTTCAATATATAATCGTATATTATGCACTTAATTTATGCTGGATAATAAATACTTTCACACAGTTTCTTGTGCTCTAGTTTATTATTTATATTTTTTTATTTTAGACACTTTTAGTTCTTGCCAGTTTTTTATTAACTATCTCTTGATTTGGCGTTCCTAGATGTTGGCGCCCCGAGCGGGCGCACGGTTCGCACGGGCCTTCCGCCGGCCCTGATGAACAGACTTTAATTCGAACATTTTTAAAACCCTTAACAAGCCATAACATAAGGTAAATGTACCAAATTCGGACATATTAAGGAATAGCTTTACTCACTTTCTTGGTAACTTTCTTCGTATTTGTGACACCCGAATGAAAAAAATTAATCTGATTTCTTGAACATTTAATTTATTTATGTTAAGAACTGAAAACAATACAGGAAAATAAATTTTTTCTTAAAAAATGAAATACAAAAGTATAAACCATGATACTAATTCGGACACAGATATCCAACAGTTTCGGTATTTCGGACACAAACTTAACCTAATTGTGACTTGAGAGTAAAAATTGTTATAAAAGTTGAAATTATTGTATATTTATGAACTTTTTAATTGCAGGTGCCCTGAATAGACCTTTTTTATTATTGTTTATTAGTAGAGGCTTGCTAATTTTTTCTTCAATATCGTTAAATTTGTACCAAATAACATCTTTATTAGAAGGCCACTTCCAGCTGCTTCCACTTGGGGTCATAGCACTTACGTAAGCCTCCTCTTCGTCACTTATTTCAAGTATTATGCCTGGAAATTTTTGATCAATGTAATTAACAATAACGTAATCTCCTTTCTTAAAATTTTTCTCTAGGTCTACAATAATTTGGTCTTCATGAGCATTCATTTTTTCGTTGGCACTCTTTTGTTGTGGATATTTCTCATTGAAATTCGTCTCTTTTAGTTCGGATCTGTTATTCATTTTCTGTTTTCTTGGGTTTTTTGGTTTTGCTGACTTTTCTTTTAGCTTTTCCAGGCGCAATTTCTTCCTATTTTCTTTTTCCTGTTCTATCTGCTCTTTTGCCCGTTTCTTACCATTATAAAATGCCTTCGACTGTTCTGAACTAGCAACAGCAAGGTTTTTTTCTTCGCTCCCTCTTTTGATTTTTCAGGCCAATATAATATACCTTTAAACGGTGACGGTACTATAAATTTACTAGAACTAACTTCTTTTGGGCTTTGGTTATCACTTCCTTCTATTAAATTACCTTTTACTTCGACCTCTTTCGAGCCATGGTTGTTACTTTCTTCTACTGAATTAACTTTCACTTTATTTGTGTCTTTTCTACTTGGATCATTGTTTCTGTACTTTGCAACCTTTCCGTTTGTATTACTGATTTCTCCCTCTATTGCCGGTTCCCGTTTTGTTTCTTTCAATTCATTATTGCTTGACTTTAATATTTCTGTTCCTTGTAGCATATCATCCTCTATTACTGATTCCAATCTCATTTCTTTTAGTTCTTTATCACTTGATTTCATTCCTTTCTCTTGTAGCATATCTTCCTCCATTATTGATTCCGGTCGAATTTCTTTTTCGCTCGTACCTGTATTGATTAACTTTTCTATTTCTATTCCTTGTTCTTTATCTACTACCAATACCATCAATATTTCTTCATTAGTTTCAATACTTTTCCCTCCGGTGTCGTTTGCTAATGATCCAATAATTTCAATGTTCCCGTTAGTTGTGTTGAACAAATACCCATCGAACCACTCGGCTTCTAAAACAAAAGAATCTTTTGGTAAATTGTCTGCAGCTTGCAAGTTCTCATCCATTGGTTGCAGTATATGAGTAGAATTAGGGAACAGATTAATTAAAATGATACCTTTTTCTGAACAAAAGTGCTAATATACAATGTCAAGTGCGACTTGTGCCCATCTACATAAAATATTACAGGCAATGGTATGTCGATTTTAAAAATCCATGGGTACAAAATATTTGACGTATATTCAAAAAAACTTTCGCCTGCCATCCAACCCGACTCCGACTTTCCCAGGCCCCAACCGTTTGGCATTAGTGCAACAACACTTTGTGAAATTCTTTCATAGGGGAACATCACCATAGGAGGCGCTAACTCTCCTGCCGCATTTGCTGTAAAATAAAAACAGTAGGTAAGTAACATAAGTATGTGAAAAAAATGGGAGAATAAGGGTTCTGGAATAAGACAATTACCCGTAACAAGAGTTGTTAAACATTCCTTCTCATTGTTAGCTGTACCGTTGTAAACGTTTCTACTTTCTTTGAGTGCAAAGCTTTTGATCCTTTTGGATATAAGAAAAAATCAATCTCATCTGCGTTAAATGTTCGTCTAGGTTCTTGTGTAATCTCCATCAAATTTTCGGCAAGAAAATATGATTCAATTTCTAGAAACCAGTATCGAAGGCTTCGTTCAGTGATTTGAGTCCTAGCGCGAACTAAATTTTGAGTCATTCGTGTAGAGATTTTCTTATGGCGTCTCAGAAAGCCTTCATACCAGTGTCTGCCAGGTAGGCAAGTTTTTTCCTTGTTTTTAAAGGGATCTGTTTTTTTCTTTTTTTTTAAAGCACACATACAATTTCAAGTAGTTGTTCCTTGGTTACCGGAAATCCTACTTTAGCTACCGTTATTATCCACTTTGCTAGGGTGTCCTCTTCTTCTTTCAATAAAGTTATAGGGGCTCCAGCCTTACACTCAACAGGATACTTTCCATAACATTTTGAGTGAAGGGTAGTTTTGGGAATATTATATTCTCTACTTGCAGCTTTAATAGCCATTCCATTTTTTATAGCTTCTAATGCGGATATTAGTGTGTCTGATGAAAATTTACAATTTTTCTTTAAGGACATTCTGTAACAACGATAACATTACATGTACATAAAACGGACATCATTGGATGTAATTATAACACCCCGTGTCAGAATTCAGGAATAGCTATTTAGGTTGGCTGTAATACTGACACCCTAATAATTCGAGGTAATAATATAAAGAAGTAATTATATAAAAACATACTACAGTAATGAAATATGTTTTTGTAACAAAAATGTAATAATAATCTTACCTGAAAATATAACTAAAAGTCGTTAGGCTTAGAACACAACACACCTGTCTACGCCCTGTCAGTTTCAACGAGCTGCTAGAAATGATTTGTTTGGTTGGCTAGCCTGACATTTGAAATATATTATGACCACATGATCATAGATGGCTCGACATGTATCTAAATCGTTGTTTTATAAACTGAAATCTTATTCTAGCAATTAACATGGAAAGTGTCCGAATTTGGCGCAGAGTCTGAATTTGGTACAATTACCTTATATTATGATGATTATTCCCGATTTTTCAATCGTTTTGTTTGGTTGGATATCGTACTTTTATCATATGCAAAATTGGAAACGGTTCAAACAACGTTGTATTGACGGATCATCCAACACAGAAACCTGATTCGAACCCGAATTATTTCTTATATAAATGAACCACTTATACTAACAGATCTTGTATTCTAGTATAAACAATTCGTAGAAGACATGACCAAAGTGAATGCCGAACATCCGAAGATGAAAGCGACGAGACAAGAAAAGGATATCATCTTAATCATGGCGAAGATTAAAGGTAAAGTGGTAAGAGAACGCATACGAGTTATGGAGTTCCTTAGAGACTTCGATCGTTCCAATGCTTTAGTTATCAGTAGAGAAGATTTCCAAAGAGGTTTATCGGTATGTCGATTCGAATTGACAGAAAACGAAGTCGAAACATTAATGGACGTGTAAGTATTTTTATAACAGGGCGTCCCAAGTAAAATTTACATATCCCAATATCTCGAGTTGTAATTTTTTTCGTTTCTGACTATTCTGCGTTTCATTAAGAGTCTAAGGATCGGTTTTACAATAGCGATATAAACGAAGAGTAAGCCTACTCTCGGTATAGGACGTATTTTAGCGTTTTACAAACCAGGTATAAATTTAACAATGAAATAAAATTCTCGAAAAGACTAGAATAAGCTATACCGTCGTAGAACAGGCAGATAAGTCGGCTACTCTACGAATAACCTTAACCTTCCGTCGGGCGCAACCGATCTGACAGGCACAGCGCAGACGCCAGTTCGTTCCTCTTTTAAGATGCTCTACGCAACCAGTGTTGCCAACGACACGGTAGTTGCCGTGTTTTCACGGCTTTTTCAACAAAACCTACGGCCACGGCTTTGCTGTACTGCCGTGCAATATATACACGGCTTTTTAGTTTAACAACTTATTTCTTATTAATGAGAATATTTTTGTGAAAAATAAACTAATACTTAATTTAGAATCGTCAAAGCGATTATTTTGCATTAGAAATTAGGTTTTATTACTCGCTCGTAGATAAAAATAGACTTCATAATATGTATTAAGGGGGAATGAAATTGATATTAGCGATGACATAGATATATTTTGGGCTAAAATGTTTAATTTTAATTCGGATACGGGAGAGTTTCCTTTTAAAAATATCGCACTGTTTACTTTAATCATCGTATTTTTGCCATATTCAAATGCATCTTGTGAATGAATTTTTACGCAAGTCAATTTTATAAAAACCAAACAAAGGAATTTGTTGATTACAAAAACTATTGATGGAAACTTGTTAGCCAAACAAGAATTAGGAAAAATTTTCAATTTTTGTACTGCATTTAAACCCAATAAATCCATGATAAAAAAATGACAAAACCTGAAAAAATATATAATAAAAACGAATCGGTTAATATCTTCAGAGTATAAGTGATGAATTTCATCTGTCAGATTATTAAACAAGTTTTAAGTTTAATTATTTTCTATATTAAATAATAGTATATTACATTACGAGTGCGAAAAGTCACTTTCGCATAAGTAATGTACAATATTTTTCCTACGACCACCTATTTTATTGAACAATATGTAAATATCAGATCGTCTATATTGAGTGACCTGACTAATCTTACGTTTTATTTGTGACAGAATATGATTGAATATTTTTTATACAAAAAGTGCACATGTATTTACTATTACTTTCATAGTGAAATAAAGAAATAACGATAATTAATGTTTATTTGAAAAAATTACAAAAGTAAGGACTTATTAGATACAACTGGGGAACAAATTGAATTATATACTTTACAGGGCGAGCATGCAAGTTTCAGGACGACGCTGAAGGCGAAGCCCTGAAAGCATGCGAGTCTTGTAAATATACTTTCCGAGTGTGGCGCGTACAATATTTTTTGTGCATCCACCAATAATTTGACAATAATTTAGGAACAGAATATTGCCTAGCCAAGTTTCATCAATGTCCGTCCTCGATGCCTAGCCAAGATTCATAAAAGTCCATCCTCGATGCCCAGCCACTTTTAACAATAGTTCATCCTCTGGTATTTTGTCTTTAATGAACATTTTGACATAAGAGCTCGGGAAAGTAGGTACTTTGATCGGAAAAACGCATTATATGGACAAATCAACTTAGGAAATACGCATTTGACATATACATAAATTTGCGGGGTAAATAGACTAGCATTTCAACATTCAATTTGACAGCTTTTTTATCCGTACACGTACGGATACGTTTTTTTTCCGTACGCGTATGAATAAAGACCACTTTCCATAGAACTAGACAGTGCGATATATGTCACTTTCCTATGTGGTCGTAGGAAAATATTTTATCGCCACATTTTCGACTTTTATTCAAAATCCGGGAAAAATATTATTAATCTTAGCATTTTACCACTTGAACTTATGACACGGCCGTAGCTTATGAAAACACGGCTTTTTTCAATGTTCTTCACGGCTTTCATTTGGTACATGTTGGCAACACTGTACGCAACCTTCCCCGCTTAGTGTGTTTTCGACCTTCATTGGGAGAGATATTCAATTTTTGATCTGATAAGCTCATTGCGCCCGAATTCGTAACATCTTACGAAGGTATGTATTTTAGAAACTTTCTCGAGAAATAGTTTTTCCTTAGCTGTAACACTGTAAGGGTACCTTTTATTTTATATGAATAAACTCACACACTTCAATGGACTGTATCACTTTTATTATTTAATATATAAATTTGTGAGCATCGGTACAACACCTTGCTTGCGCTGTCGTTTTGTGGTAACTGAACTCTTGATTGGGCTGCGTTGCCACTTTTACATTAAAATACTTTCATACATTAACAGGCGGTGTTGCCGCTTTTACAATAAAAGTCTTTTATACACAAACATACTGCCGGCCTTGGAAGAATACAGTTCTTTCAATATTACAAACTAATACATTATGTAATGGAACAAATCACGAAAGTATGTAAGTTAATAGATTGAATACTAAGAGTGCACTGAGGTCAATATCAATAAATTGTTGTTCAATTTTTAAAGTCACTTTCTACAGTTAACACGCATATCTTGGTAACAGGACGTCTAATTTCACCATTTTGAGTCTTCAAGTCCACAACTCTGACAATACCATCATGCCCTGGATGAAGTTGAGTAATACGAGCAAGCTGCCAATTGGATACGAAAGTATTGTTGTTACCTTGTACCAGGACCATGGATCCTAGTTTTAATAAATCGGGGCATCTCTGCTTCCACTTAGAACGAGCTTGAAGCTGACATAAATACTCCTTTTGCCATCTCTTCCAAAAGTTATGAATTATAAATTGAAACTGCTTAAATCGATTAAGTCGGTTGCTAGGAGCTTCGTGAATTAATGGCTCTGGTAGGGAATTGAGGCTTCTTCCGATGAGGAAATGACCTGGGGTCAAAGGCGTTAAATCTTCGGGGTCAACAGTTAAAGGGGCAAGAGGACGGGAGTTAAGGATTCCCTCTATTTGAATAATCAAGGTTAGGAAATCTTCATATGTATAATGATTTTCCCCGATTAGTCTCTTTAAATGGAATTTAACACTTTTTATACCTGATTCACAGAGTCCTCCGAAATGTGGACTTTTGGCGGGAATAAAATGCCATTTAATTAGTTTTGATGCCAATTCATTTGATATAATAACGTGATTATCCTTTAAAAAATTATACATTGCCAAAAGTTCATTATTCGCACCTACGAAATTCGAACCATTGTCCGAAAACAAATTTGCGGGTGTTCTCCTTCTTCCAATGAATCTTCTGAGTACAGCTAAGAATGCGTCAGAGCTGAGTTCAGTAACATTGTCTAAGTGTAATGCCTTTGTATTCATACACACAAACAAACATAAGTATCCTTTTATTAATTTGGGAAAACGCGTCTTTCTGTCTTTTAGTAAAAAAGGTCCTCCAAAATCTACCCCAACATTTAAGAACGGAGAATAGACATTTATTCTAACATCTGGAAGATCTCCCATGAGATACTGCAAACCTTTAGGTCGAGCTTTAATACAAATTACACACTTTTTAATAATTTTTTTACAAGCATTTCTAGAGGAAATAGGCCAATATTTTTCTCTGGCCGTACATAATAATTGCTGCGTCCACAATGAAGGGATTCTCGGTGAATATGAGTTAAAATCTTATCAGTTAAAACATGAGATTTAGGTAAAATTATGGGAAACCTTTTATCAAACGGTTATTTTGCATTACTTAACCTCCCACCGACACGAATAAGGTCATCCCTTAAGAAAGGGTTTAATAATAAAATCGCACTCCTTTTTGGAAGTGGTTTGTTAGTTTTTAAACAATAATATTCATTCTCAAAAGACACCTTCTGAACTTCTTTTATTAAAAATGCTTCCGCGATTTGAAGTTCGTCTGGAGACAGTGGGTCAATAATAGGCCAGTATGGCGTACGCGTAACATTTCTTCTCGTGGATTTAATTTTGTTATAGAATCGAATTATGAAGGCCGTAACGCCGAGCAATTTAGCATAATTTGAAATTCTTTCATGTAAACGAGTAACTAATGCATTTTGAACTACAAACGTTGCTTTATTACTCACTACTTTGGATTCCGGAAATTCTAGCGTATTGTCATAGCCATCCGTTAAATTCCAAGTAGCGTTATCATTTAAGAACCAATGTGGTCCCTGCCACCATAAGGTGTTGGTCTGTAATTATTTTAAAGATCATCCGCGCGATAGAATGTCCGCAGCATTGTCATTTGATGGTTTCAGAACTATTTGTCAATGTTTAAATCTCACACATTCTGTTCGTGACGAATGTTTTCCACTTATGAGATTCTCCCTTTATCCACGCTAAGGTAACGGTCGAATCGGTGTAATAGAAATAACTGTTAAATTCAAGTTTTATCGCATTATTCACGAGCTGTGCTGTTAAGAGCGCCGCACATAATTCAAGCCGAGTTAAAGTCAATTTCTTAATCGGAGCGACGCGCGAATTTGCGCAAAGTAGATTGGAATAAATTCGTTCGTCTGATTTGACGCATCTTATAAACACGCAAGAGCCATATGCCTTTTCGGACGCATCGGAAAATGCGTGAAGTTCTATTGTGACACTATCGTTATATATAGCTTGTCGCGGAATACTTATTTCATTTAAAAGTAATAATTCCCTTTTGAAAAATCTGACCATAAATTCTCTAAATGTTGTGGTATGGGTTCTTCCCACGAAATTTTCAGTAGCCACATTTCTTGCAATATAATTTTTGCCCTGATAATAAATGGACCTAAAACACCCAAGGGGTCAAAAATTTGACATATTGCGGATAAAACACTCCGTTTTGTTTCCTCTTTAATATTAACACCAATGGCGGTAGCTGCATACATTATAGAGTCTGATCGCGCATTCCATAAAATTCCAAGAGTTTTGTTTGGCTCGTTTTCGCCGAGCTGCAGAATATTAACATCAAGATCTTCATCGATTTCTATATTACTTAAAATATCATTACTATTACTTAACCATTTACGAAGGTCAAATCCAGCGCTGCGTAAAATATTTGAAGCATCTTTTTGAATGTTAAGTAATTCAATTATTAAATCCGCCCCCGTAAGTAAGTCATCGATAAAATTTTATGTGTTTCCGACGGAGAAGATCTCCAAATTATGCGTTGAAGGCGCCGTTGCTCTTACGCGATTAGTATCTGCCGATACATCTTTGATATGTCCCCTGTCAATACGTAATAATATTTGCGAAACCTTATTATGATATCAAATAAGTAGTTATGTAGTTTGGGCCCGATAAATTAAATATCATTTAGCGATACCCCGGTATCCGTTTTTGCCGAACCGTCGAATATAACGCGTAAACGCGTAGTTAAACTAGACGTTTTTACCACACCGTGATGTGGTAGATAAAAACAAGGTAATTTATTTGTATCCGAAGATTTTTCGTTGTCTAAGTTTACTTCAGCCATATGTCCTAATTTTAAATACTCATTAATAAAATTGTGATAATATTTTTTCATTACGGAATCTTTGTCAAGTTATTTTTCCAGCGAATTGAATCTTTTAATCGCCACTTGTAGCGAATCTCCTAGTTTTCGCGAAACGGTATTTTTACTATAAACCTACCCGACTCGTCCCTACGTGTTGTTTGGTTAAAATAATCTTCACAATACAGTTCTGCGGCCGACAGGGGTAGTTGTTACGCGTGGTTAATTTCTTCAACGTTCCAGAATTTTGTAATCTGTTCACTTAAGATATACACATTAACATGGCAAATGTATTTATTTTCAGAAAAGTTAGGACTTAAATTTCCTCCAATCACCCATCCTAATTTTGTTTTCCTTAAACTGGGTATATTTCGGTCTAATTCTATTTTTCCCACACATAATAATGACCAAAACAAACCGGAACCTATTAATATATTGACTTCTCCGCTTTGTCCAACTTCTAATGATTTTCTTTTTTCTGTTTACTCTTCATATTTTCAATTTTTTTTCAGGTTTCTCTTTACATGGCCTATCAAGTTTTATTTTTTTGCCAACATATCTAAAGGAATATTGTCGTCACTAGTATCTGCATCAAATATGATTTCTTCTTGTAGCTCATTGTCATGAACTGCAGTGAATTCCAGTTGTGTATCGTCATCACTAGTTTCTTTACATATTAGTCTTTTTTCGGTTAGAACGTTCAGACCCACGTCATTTTTTTCACCATCACGAACAGCGATAACTTCCAATGGTTGTCTCAACACACCTTTTCCAATGTCACGAATACTGTGGCCCATGTCATCATCGCTTGATGCATAATCCACGTCACTTTCGTTGCCATCTGCTGATGGAAATATTACCAAATATAATCTTTGACAACTATTTACTCGTTCATGATCTTCGTCGTCCGAATTGAGCTCTTATAGGTAATTTAAAAGCTCTTCCGCATCACGACTATCTGATGGATCATAAAGTTTCTTTCTGCAACAAAAATAAATTCATTTGTCAATCGCATGATATGTCATACGCAATTTTTTTTCACTGTAGCGTAAAGTACAGGCCACAGCCAAACTTCCTGTTGAGTCGTAAGTATTCCTTAGTGTATAATAGTCATATTTTGATGGCTTTACTACTGATAAAATTACAGACAAACCAGATAAAACAACATAACCTCATTTGTTACTCATTTTGTCGAACTGGAAAATACACTGCTACGTAAAACTGATTCCGAATGCAACAAACTGATGGAAACCGTATTAACAATTATTATTGTGTTAACAAGTGATTATTTGTATATATGACGTAATTAACGACTGAGATGCACACGCCGTGAATTCAAAATGGATTCTAACCTCCGTATGATAAATCATACCATAGGCATTAATGGGTTAACAAGGGTCCTTTTTCGGACTCCTGGGTAGCCGGGATTGAATGTTTAAATCGACAATTGGGCTCATTAATATACTTTCCGGTCGTATGGAGTTAACAGGGAACCGTCTTCATCGAATTCCCACACATCGCGGTGAGTGGATCGATCGATTCGTTATTTCTTACCAGGTAGAAGACGTACCGCGAATTGTGTTTGCGACTCAGTGTCTTGCCAGGGGCTGCAATCTGATCTTTAAGTTTTTCTAATTGCCCAAACTTCTTTCGAAAGACGGTTGCCAACCCTCGTGCGTGTTTGTTACTGGCGGAGATGTGCCAGTGAATCCTCTTCCGGGAGCGTGAACAAATCTTGTCGTTGTTCTGAAGTGACTCCATATCTAGCTTTCCCGGTACCTCCAAATACGCCCATAAATTTTTCGAAGACAGGGCTAGGCTCTTATCGAATATGGTTCATTTCTTTTTCTAGGTCATTGTTTCCTTCGAATGAGGCTAGTCGGTTTTGGTGAACTACTTTCGATATTCCATTGGGGATATTGCTTCTGCGATAGATGACGTTATTCATATTTTTCTTGATTAAGTACGGACCTTTCCAAGATTTTTGTAATTTTGGAGAAATGCCTTTTCTCCTCATCGGGTTGTGCAGCCACACTTTGCCTTCTGTGCCTGCGTCGTATCGTTTTTTCATTCTGTCTCTGGCAAGTTGAAGATTCGTTCGAAGAAATTCGTGCACATCGTTCATCCTTCTTCTCAATTGGATCACGTAATCTTCCCCCGCTAGATCTTCTCCCGGCCGGCAACCAAATTATAGGTCACAAGGTAGCCTCCTTTCGCGTCCAAACAGGATTTCCGCAGTTGTTGCACCCGTGGACTCATTGATGACAGACTAATAAGCCAATACAAATGGGGATAGATACTGGTCCCAGTCTTGCTGTTGGCTGGAAACTACTTTGGACAGGTATTTTCCAATGGTCCTGTTCAGTTTCTCGACCAATCCATCTAACTGTGAATGCAACGCTGTTATCCTGGTCTTCTTCATTCCCAGCTTGTCACAAATTTCCTGGAATACCTGGCTCACAAAATGTCTTCCTTAATCGCTGTGGACTTCCAAGGGCACTCCATATCGGCTGATAAATTCATTCTTCAATACATTCGCGACAGTTGTGGCTCGCTGGATAAAATTCGAAATAAAACTGGCGCTCATAACCTCTACAATGACTCGTGACCCCAGGAAAACGGACAGAATAAAATATGTCCACTGTTTGAAAGATCTACGAGGAGTCGATGATGTGTTGCCTAACAATAAAGGTGTTTTGGGAACTTATTCTAAAACCGTTCAAAACTCCATAATTAATGCCTACAAGACGTCTTGCCCACTCTGGCGGGCCGATCTCTACTCCGTGGTGGTGCCATGAGATTAACCAGCTCAGGAGGACGGCGAGGGAATCTTTTAATAAGGCTAAAAGAACCAGACTCAAAGAGGATTGGAACTCATACAAGTTTCACCTCAAGGAGTATAAAAAAGTCATTAGACAAAAACAAAGAGAAGCATGGAGAATCTATTGCAAGGAAATCGAGGATTTCCTCCAAGCAGCTAGGCTCCAAAAAGCCGTCTCAAAAGATCCCCACTGTATATCGGTATACTAATCAGAAAGGATGGCACAAAAACTGCCAACCTAAAGGAAAGCCTTCAACTACTAATGTCAACTCACTTCCTTGACTCCAGAACCACAAATACGGCAGCCTGGGAGGATGAGGAGAATCACTACCCGACGGACGTTGACTGGCGTATATCACGACAGATCGTCTACGCGGACAGACTGACGTGGGCCATCTCAGGCTTCTCTCCCTTTAAATCCTCAGGAAAGGGCGGCATTTATCCAGCCCTACTTCAGTGGGGCCTGGATGACCTAATGCCGCACCTAGTAGGAATCCTCAGATCCTCACTGGCACTGAAGTATATTCCAAAAGGTTGGAGAGAAGCTAAAGTTGTGTTCATTCCCAATCCAGGAAAAATGAACCATTCCATCCCAAAAGCATATCGACCCATTAGCCTCACATCGTTTATAATGAAGACCTTGGAGAGGATGAGAGAACGATACATAAGAGAATCCACTGCATCCAAATCAACATGCATACACTCCAGGGAAATCCACCGATTTGGCTCTTCATCTCGTAGCGGGCGGTAACAAATTCGATAGAACCACCTTTCCTAAAATAACAAATGCACTTTCCAAGAAGAATATCCCCCAACCCATAAATGGCTGGATATATAACCTGTTCGCAAAAAGAGCAATAAAAATCAGTGTAGATGATGTAACCATCAGAGGCTTAGTTGTAAAAGGTTGTCCACAGGGAGGGGTGCTCTCGCGACTACTGTGTAACATGGTCTTAGACTCCTTGATCAGCCGCCTCAACGATAGCAGCATCTACACAATACCGTATGCGGATGACCTAGTGATTCTGCTAACAGGAAGATTCGAGGAGACACTCTGCGCTTTAATGCAGGATGCCCTCAATAACAATGGTGCAGAGACCATTCACTGTGAATTTATCCAAAAAAGACGGAGATGGTTCTTTTCATGAAAAAAGCTTGCAAAACATCAAGCCCAAATCTCCTAGATACCAAACTTAATTACTCTTCAGAGGTGGTCATCTTTGACAGTAAGTTAACGTGGAACTCTTACTCAGAAAGTAGAGTTAAAAAAGCATATATTTTTTATGAGCAGTGTCGTAGAGCCATCGGCTGCACCTGGGGAATGTCACCCAGGGTCGCTTCCTGGATCTACACCGCAATGACCAGACCTATGCTGACATACGGCGTAATTGCATGGGGAGCTAAAGCAAACCAGCTGACAGTCGTCTGTAAACTGGATCAAATCCAAAGAGCAGCATGCCTCAATACAACAGGAGGCATGAGAACGACACCAACAAGAGCTATGGAGGTAATCCTCGGTCTCACTCCCCTTGACATATACATCAATGAGGTTGTTTTGATGACCATAACACGTCTACGCTCTACCGGTATACAACCTGATGTAGGATCCGGTAAACTGAGACGTAGCTTGTGGAATGAGGCCCTCAGGGAGGTCCCACTGCTGCAGGCCAATACGGACTCGATTCCACCGCGATATGCCTTCAACAGGCCTTACAAGGTAATCTTCAAAAACAACGCACACGACCCATTGGAAGAAGGCGCAATCCGCATATTCACAGATGGGTCTAAATCCAATGTGGCCTCAGGCTGTGGAATTTTTATTCAGACACTCTCTCATTTTAGGTTTCATGCATTCGGCGAGCACAGGCTAACATACGCCAGAATGAGGGAACTTAATTCAGGCGACGTTATCGCCTACTTCAAGGAAGTAGGCTGGGTGACGAGCTAAAAGGAAGTTTTGTACCTCAGAAGGATGCGCATTGGGCCAATTGTGGCCTAAGTGCTGTGGAGTCACCCACCCTCCAAATTTTTACAGATACAGATACATTCGCGACAGTTATGGCACCTTGATTCGGGATCGCGTAAATTTACACCCACTTTGTGAAATAATCCATTACAACCAGAATGTATTTACCACCATTTTCTGTCGTCCAGAGATATCTAAAGCAATCCTTTCAGAAGCGCTTCCAACATTATATTGTTTCATGGGTGCCTTTCTCTTGTGATGTGGTCTATTACTCGTAGCATAGGTAGTACATTTCTTACGCCAGTCCTTCACATCGTCGGTGCTGTTCATCCAATAAAACCTTTCAACGGACTCGTTGGCGGTCAGTTCGCGATATGGCTGAAAAATACTTCAAGGTTATTGTTGATTGGATAAAAGGCAACATGCTCACTATGAACGTTGAAAAAACCCACCATTTATTTCTAATGAACCTCATTTACCGTCCTATAATATGTTGTATGTAGATAAGCAACCTGTCTCACTGGTAAACTCTGTAAAATATTTAGGCATTTACACAGTTTCCTAAAATGGAATATTCAAGTATATGAAATGACAAAAAAATTGAAAACCTTACTATATCGTTTTCGTCAATTTAGGCATTTCTTAAGCACCTCCCATCTAAAAATGTTATACTATGGTTTGATAGAATCTATATTACAATACGGAATCGTCGGCTGGGGCGAAAGTAGAAAATGTCATATCTTACCAATACAAAAAAGATTTTTGAAAATAATTAAGAATAAACTCTCATACGACTCATCAGACCTTTTATACTCCGAAGCACAAACTCTAGACGTAAGGCAATTATATACCAAGGCAATTATTGTATTAACCAGCAAATGTAAATCGAAATATCTTACCACAGTTATTCTGGTGTTAGCTGCCTCTCTAAGTTGTCAAGAGAGGGTTGCAGGAAGAAGTGGTTTTAAGTTGTATCTGTTAATTGTGCTCCGGGGTACTCGACTGCGGAGAGTGAGTGGGTAAAGACCACCTCTAATTATACATCTCTGGAATAATAGTTCCAAAAAGTTACAAAAGTTAGGTAAAATGATTTGATTAATAGGAATAGGAGGAACTATATTTAATAATTACTGAATAATATCAATCGCTTGACATGAGTTAAAGTAAACAAAAAAAATTATCAAATGGATGTGGATGAATTTACATAGTTTGAAAATAAATATTCCGAAAGTATACTTCAGGGATTACAGGTGTTCAATTGTACATATAAACGTTAATTTTATAAACAAAATTAAATTTAACAAATGTATCCGGATCTCTATACACCAGGTACGATTCACTATCAATTGACACTAATGGTTCCCCAAATTGTAGTTCTTAACGATATAAACAAATGGACTGATCTTACTTGATTTTGTGGTGGTGGTGAAACAGCGAATTATGTCAATATCAGCAAGCTAATAACATAATATAAAATGGGAAAAGAAGGTCTGAAAAGAAATTATGATTTGTAAGTGCGATTGGAATATTCTTGAGGGGGGAGATAATTACTTGATCAAAGACTTACCTTAGATGATGGGTGACCTCATGTCGGGTTTGACAAATCAGTGATTACGTCCATGAACCATCATGTAATCTTACACCAGATTATCACTGATCCGTTTAATAGTTTCTCGAAGACCGCAGAGTCGTAAAACAACGAAATAAATACCTATAGTATTACCATGTGGCGTTCGAGTTCATAACCAAAAAAAAAACCATTATGGAGGAATCTCCCACAAAAACCTGTTCCAATCGTTTATAAGCGAAGAAGAAGACTTGACCATCTGGACAAATAAAATCAAGGTCAGGAAGGTTGACTGGATATTTCACGAACATAAGGCATTTCTGATAAGGAGGCCAAAGTGATAGTACCAATATAAACATAGCCGTACCGTTTAAGGTGAAAAAGTTCTTCGATATAGTTCAATCAACTTACTGATGTATGTTTTAATAGTTTAAATATCAATATGTATTGAGGGGATAAATAAATCTTTTATGTTTCCATGACGCATCTATTACTATTTCTTCACTTTATAAACAACGTACAAGTGAACCCCAAACGATATCTGCCCAATAAATATTAAATATCTACAAATAAAATGAAAAATTAAGAGTGGAAGAGATCTGTAAACTGTAACACTGGATGCCTATACGTATCAACATGTTTTCTGGTGCTGATGGATAAGCAAATCGAACGAGTCGGGCAATATCCACTTCGTACTCTTGAGGGTTTCATGACGTTTCTGCCTTCGGTTCTTCAGTTGAGATTGGTATAAATGTTCTAAATGCTCGTGTGTAAGAAATAAATTAAATAAATAAAAATAGAAAAATGAGATATCAATCAATCCATATTAATATATATAATACAATTAAAAAAAATAGTTAATGACAACAAAATGTAGTAAATGCAATATTAATAATGTAAAATAAGAGAAAAAAATACTTAAGTACTAGGACAGAGGCAGATATGAGATGTCGTACCTGAAATTGAAAAGAAACTGATGAGCAATTAAGTTTACCAAAAGTATTTTTAAATTGAAGAAAGTAGTTAAAAATTGGCATTGGTAAATAATTGAAATTATTATCTTTCTCAGTCATATTTAGCTATAAAACAACAATAATAAAGTTGATTCATGTCAAGAACTTATTGGCTTAATTTCCATTTGATAGAACTGACCAAATATTAATTCTCCATTCCGTCGACACTGACCGCAGTGTCGAACTATCGATCGATAAAACAAAACAGGGCAACAACACTAATTATAGCAACAAGAATAATAAACAGTCATTCTCGTGCCACAGCAGTGTGAAAACTAGCACACTGACCGCAATATCACTAGCTCGTACAAACCACAGTACGACCCCTGGAAAACTGTCCACAGTAATCCAAACACAAACGCATATAGTGACCGCAATGTACTGCGCCGGAACAAACAATGTAATATTACTATACTCGATAGTCGAAATTCTGTAAAGTGACTCATCGCTATTACTGTCCATAAAATCAGTTGCAGAAGCGAACTTCATGAGCGCATCATTTTTGAAGGGTTCTTAATAGTCCTAAATAAAAAATAAATAGAAAATGTTCTTGTACGCTCTGGCGTTTAAATTTGAGAGAACAGAAATACGAAATTATTATGGTAGGTATCATTATGTATATACAGGGTGTTACCAAGAATAATACACATTTTTAAGGATGAGCTATAATAAGATGTATATAAAAAAGTCGATAGTCGAAATTCTGTAAAGTGACGTCATCGGTTATCTACCGATTTAAAGTGAACTCCATGAGCGTATCATAGTTTAAGGGTGCGAATACTGAAATATCTGGAATTTCAATTTTTAACATTTGAAATAATAACTTATCACAAGTTGTTCATAAGTAAGTTGAAACAAAATAAAAAAATGTTTAAAAGTCAATTCCAACTTACTACTACTAAAACTAAAAAAAAGTTGTTTGTCAAGACCAAAATAAATTACCAATAAGTATAGGTATGTTGCGAGGTCACTTGTAAAATGTCTGACTAACTGGAAGCGGTATCACTCCCTGACGACTCCTCAGAATCATCGCTTTCTCCTCCTATATCGATAATGAGTGGTTCCGTCATTACTTCTACACGTATGTCTAAATCCCAAAACTTTATTTCTTCTTTTAATACGTGTTGAATACATTTACGCCAACTCTCAGCAGTAACGGTATGCAGCGCCTCGTCAAACAGTTTCTCAACGTCAGCCATTTTGAATGTACTGTTTTTTCTCGCAACATAATTTTTCACTTGGGCCCAAACCAGCTCGATGGGGTTTAACTCACAGTGGTAGGGAGGAAGTCTAACAACTGAGACGTCGAAATCTTTCGCCATTTCATCGACAACGTACTTAATATAACTGCTTTTATGTTTCCGTACGAGAGATAATAATTCAACTTTTAGCATTGCCTCGTTGTGCGGAATGCTTTTACTCTCTAACCAATCAATTATAACCCTCTTTCGGCTAGCTGAAGTAGGTATTTGCTCCAGTCGAAGAGAGTGGTATGAAGCATTATCCATAACTATCACTGAACCAGGAGTTACCTTTGTTAAAATTGATCTAAACCATGTTTCAAACCGGTTACCATCCATCTCTTCATGGTAATCGACAGTTTTTTTGGACTGAAAACTTAGTAATCCACCTTCTACAAATCCTTCCTCGCTGCCAATGTGAGTGATAATCAGTCGACGTCCTTTCCCAGTGGGAGCTTTTAAACCGGAAGAGAAACGCTCCATAAAGGCTTGTCGATTGCTTCGTATATTCATGTCTTGCCACACTTTTGACACAGTGTGGCCTTCATTTAACCATGTTTCGTCAAGATAATATATGTGCCGTCCTTCGTTACGAAACTGTCGTATCTGTTTTAAATAATTTCTCCTCCATTCCACAATGTCATTTCGTTCAATTAAGGCACTGTTTCTACTTCTTGTTTGGTAACGAAAATTCATTAATTTTA
This sequence comes from Galeruca laticollis, assembly GCA_963921935.1. Lineage (NCBI taxonomy): Eukaryota > Metazoa > Arthropoda > Insecta > Coleoptera > Chrysomelidae > Galeruca > Galeruca laticollis. Next base: position 109,137,222 of record OY998181.1, read on the forward strand.
AAGTTCGTCTTAAAACTTTATCACTGATGTTTGGTAAAGTATCATCAGCTTCTATTACCTTGCTCAATTTAGCTACCGAGGGGATTTCATTCCTAAAATAAAAAGAATGTATTTCCCTACGTATAGCATTCCGTGTTTGGTCGTCCAAAACAATTTTCTTTCTTCCCCTACTTTCCGGTTTACAGTTTTCACCTCGTTCTCTTGTCAAAGATCCGTCCCGCGATTTCTTTAGAATATTGTATATAGTACTCTCAGAAACTTTAGTTAAATAACTGCACTTAATCACAGCGTCACTAACACCCAACTGTTTGTCCATGGCACGCAGTCCTTCGTACACATTTAATATGAGGACTTTTTCTTCCCGAATTAAATTGTTACGACGCCGTTTTTTATCGCCAACACCGCTACACTCCGCCATTATTGTCACTAAATATACCGATATAAATATTACAATAAATACCAATAATAACCGATTTATCACACAAAACCACAACACAAATACTGATGTTACGTTCATGAAGAGAATAAACACCTCACATAACTGTTTACTATCACTGTCTCATTCGCGTAGCTCGATCTATCTATCTCGTTCTCAAAGCCGGAACATTGAAGCGACTCTCCAACATTGTCAAATCGGCGAGTTTTTCACAACAAACTTTGCGTTCAAGAAATATACATAAACACTTTATTACACATTTCAAGTAAACTAATTATTATTAGTCTACTTGAAATTTGAAATAAATACATTAAATTGGATTGGATAAATGGATTTGAAGTGTATTTATAAAATACAGCATTTCTCTCTAGAATACATATGGCAACTGCGCTTTAACCAAAGTGTTGATTAGATAGCTCTGACTCACTTTATACAATTTCGACTATCGAGTATAATCACTTTATTTTTCATTACATCTCGTAGGTAAAAATATATAAGCCCTTTCTCAAATACATTTTTATCAAATAATACAACCCTGTAAACTTTAAAAATAAGGTTGTCTAAATCAGAGTTTATCAAATTGGCTACAAAATATTAATTAGTAATAATATTTAATTTAATTCAATGAAATTACTTAATTGTGAAATAAATCATATGCTAATGGATAAAACTTAATTACTCGTGAGACAACTCACCTAAAACGGTTCGGAACACCAAAATTCAGAAGAACACACTCACACACAAATAATTTATCTGTCCTCTCGAATCTAACTATATTTGTAGAATGAACCTTTTCTGTACGATGCGTAATTTCAGACTGTACCTAGAAATTCTTTCAAACGACCCTTAAGAATACATAATATTCCTACAACTTTCATCGACAGACGATATTTTATCCTCCACATGGACCATAACTTATCTAAGGGTTCACGCTTCTCAGAAATTTATATTTTACGATTATTCCAAGGCTGGTACCGTAACTCATGTTCACGCTTTACAACTATCAAGTCTGCTTCACATACTAAAATAATAAAAAAAAAATATTCTTACACGATCTATTCTTCAGCTGCTCGAAGTCATCCGTTTCTTCAAGTGGTATCGTCTGAACTGCAACTCCCCGAAGCGCGATGGTTAATTTCATTGCCTTCTCTCTATCTGACCAATTATCCACTCTAGCGGCTGCTTCAAATTGTTTGGTTCACGACGTCTTTCAGTCGAATGTTGGGTCCTTGACTCGGGCAAAACTGCCAGTATCTTATATCTTGGGGTTTATTTCTGACTTGCAGGGTTTTATTTGTTTGATCTTCATTTCTTCTGCTGGCGTGTCTTGTGTTCTAAAATGTACTATAATTCTCTCTATCTCCTTGATTTTGGCGTCCATCATTGTCATTTTATTCTCAATATCCGATTTTAGAGACACCAAAGTAATGTTTTTCTTATTAATTTAAATATTTAATGTAACTATGCACTTATACTTAATTTAAATACGCACTTAATTTTTAATTTATATTAAACATATCTTTAGATATCGAATTACACAGTGTCCGGTTTCAACAATATTATAATAATAAATTATACAGGGTAGTATCATTCCTACCACAGACAAAAAGTAAGAAACAGATAATGAAGTAAAATTTATGGTCTCATTTTTGTAGTCGGTAATCCTATTTGTTTCAATATGAAGCTTCGAAAAATGTTTCTAATGAGTTCTAATGAACAGATTTTTGGTTTATGTTTTAACAATCAACGATACATTTTTCAGATTCGCTTCACCATTGAGGAAAGGATGCGTCGATTATAAACGTTTTTCCGATACCGTCGAAGAATCTTTCACGCAGCAATGCTTAGAAAGGGCTCCTCTAATTGTACCTATCCAACATGTACCAACCAGAGACTGCGAGAAGAATTTTCTTAACTTCGACGAAAGGATAAGAGTTTCGATAGCTTTACAGAAATTAGCCAAAAAACCCGATTTACAAATGAATTTGTCTTCTGTATTATCGGTAAATATATTTGTTAATAAATTAAATTGTTCCCTTAGGTGAAAGGCGATACATATTGTATATATAAAACTTGATTCAATTGGAAATCGTTTCCAAAGTGTGTTAATCTACACTCTACTATTTGCTGTTGGTTTGTCAAAAAAGCTACCACTTAATTTCATCATCAGGAGTCATTCACGTGCGTCCACAGTAAGAAAATGTGAAATAATATTTCTTGTCCAAAACTATGCGACTGTCTCGATTTTGAAAACAGTTGATAAATATACCAGTGACATTATCGAAACAAAAATTTCAACTTCAACGCCCTGTATCTTATTCCATAGCAATATTTTATTGAGGTAGGTATATTTGTTCCTATCGCAATATTTTGGTCCAAATAACCTGCTCTTAGCCTATGTGCCAATAGTTATGTATCACCCTGTATATGTGGATCAGTGGATCAATTTGTTGGACTCTGACACATGGTACGATAATTTTAACATTATGAGATTTTTATAGACCAATTAGTTGCGCATTGTTTATCCCGAATTTTATAAATGAACCTCATCGATACACAAACACGAGCTTGAAAACCTTTATTTTGTTTTCTTTCGGGTCGTAACTTTTAATAAGAGAGTGGAAGCAATCCGAGCAAGAAGTAGACGTTCAATTATCTCTTTTGGCCTTATGAACGCCTACTGCTTTTCGGAAACTTTCAACAATAAGGTTATTGTGGACGCATTTATCGGGTTCAAAGGTAGTTTCGTAAGTAATAATTGGAGAAAAAAATCTTTGTTTGGCTAGATAAAAGTTCGCTTAAAACAATGAAAAATTAAATATATTTTATACCTCATCGATGTAAAGATAATTTCTGGTTGAAAACGAACAATCGATTTAATCTCTTTTTTGTCTTTATTTTATTTAGCGATCAGACTTACAAAGTTCAATAAGTTAATTCGGTCACTGACGGCAACAGGGAGGCGTAAACAACGTCACTCAGACGATTACCAGGTTATCTAACTGTTATTCTCTGGACTTCTATATAATTATAAGTCAAATTTGTATTTTTATAATTAAGTCCTTGATCAAGGTATATTCCTGTCATTCAGCTGATAAGTCTTTTTATTTCTTTATTAAAACCTGGTGATCTGTTAGTTTTCAAGTTACTTCTGTACTATTTCGTGAAAGGTGGATTGCCAACTGTCCTTCCAGTTTTGTGGGGTCCTCTAGGTAGTTGCTTTCCTGCTGGTTTTCCTTCTAAGGCTAAGCATGGGACGAAGTTTTCTTCCATACGTTTTACGTGTCTTTTCCTTTGCCTGCCCCGTATTACTATGTCAAATATTCCGCATTGTTGTCTTATATCTGGGTTTCTGATTCGATCTTTTCTGGTTTAATCATTCGATTAATAATAGATTTTTCATTTTTGAAACCCTAAACATATTTTTGTTTTATTTATCTCCTCTCGGGCATCTATCCCTATGTCATTTATCGGCCTGATGCATGTCTTGTAAATTATAATTTGCTGTTTGTATGCATGTGTTGGTTTTCCAAACTAGTAGCCTCAAACATCCCAATATGTACGTTGTTTTATTTATTAGACTTCTCAGATTTATTTTTGTGTCATGGTAGTAAGACAGATATATACCCAGGTATTTACATTGTGAGACTTGTTCGCTTGTTATCTACCACTAGTTTGCATCTTATGTTATCCTTGGCAAAGGTTGCACATTTCGTTTTTCCTGTGGAGATGTTCATGTGGAGCTCATGGCATGCTTGATAAAATTTATGAAGCTGTCTTTGCAACTCGTCTTCTGTTTCAGCGATAATTACTGCGACTAAGGCTGTCTCCTTGCCTTATTCTCCATGGTGTTGGAATATCTTGAGTTATCTTATTTCAGGCTTTTACTTCCGGATGATTCTCACAAACTTTTGGACTAGTGGCTTGTCGATGATTGATGACAAGACGCCCAAATCTAAACGCTCTTCTAATATCTCTCACTTCCAAACGCATGGAATATTCTTTAACCGATTGAAACAGCAAGTATCTAGTTCTAGACAAAACTATGGAAAAAAACATTGTCAACAGTGGCAACAGCTAAAAGTTCTATAAATAGGTTCACACATCGCCCATATTTACAACAAGCAGATACAAACCTGTGATTACGAAGCTTCTGAAATTCTTGCTCTATCTTTCGCTTACGTTTTTACAAACGAACCACCCGTTAATACACTACCAGCCTTGCTAGGACCTCGTATCGAAGCATCCCTTCACAATATCACATTCCTCAGAATCAAATTATAGATAATCTGTTGCATTCTAAAACCGATTCTTCCCCAGGTGTAGATGGATTGACTGCATTATTTCTTAAAAATGTGCACACACATTAGCATAACTGCTGTCCAAAATCATAAATTTATCTTTTTCGGAAGGCTGTATTCCTCCCACCTGGAAATTAGCATCAGTAACCACAATTTTCAAAAAAGGCAATACACTGGATCTCAACAATTACCGTCCTATGAACCTCTTACTTATTGTCTTCAAAGTAATGGAATCCTTTTTTGCCGACCAAATGGTTGACATTTTGTTGCGAAAAAATTAAATTCCAAATTTCCAACTTGGTTTCGTGAAGGGTCGATCAACTCTGACCAATTTACTACACTGTGCCAACGATTGGTCCAAAGAACTCGATGACAGACATCCTATAAACATAATTTACCTTGACTTCTCTAAAATCTTTAACAGGCTGCCAAAACGTAGACTTCTACTAAAGCTCGGTTATCTTGGCATAAGAGGTACTCTTAACAGTTGGTTTTCAACATTTCTAACAAACCAGTTTTTCATAGTCAGAGTTGGACAAGAATTTTCCAAGGAAAGACCCGTTACTAGTGATATTCCACTAGGTTCCGTTCTTGGACCACTACTTTATATCGCATATTCCAGTGATCATCAAAACTGTCTGTCAAACTTAATTTCGCAAACTTTACTGCTATGTCCGGCCCATACTTTAATATGCCGTGTCTTTGTGGAAACCAGATTTAGTTCGAGACCAGGAAATATTGGAAAAAGTGCAAAGACGCGCCACCTGATTTTCTTCTAGCCCTGTTAAACCCACGTACGAAGAGAGATTAGTCATGACAAATCTTGCATGTTTCGAAGAAAGACGTCTCTGACGTGACCTTCCCTCGTTCCGAATTTTGAAATTCAACTTTCGTGACCTGCCAGCGGATTTCCCCCTCCGTTTGGACGACCGTCTCCGGGGGTACTCCTTAAAGCTTAAGAGAGAGCTTTTTAGAATACGTAACAGGCAAAACTTTCTGAGTAAAAGAATCTTTGATATTTGGAATGGTCTTCCCCAGCAAATAATTGATTCAGAAAATGTTGATATTTGCAAAAACCAAATCTACTCTTATATTTTTAATTCTTAGTTTAGTTTTAGGCTTAGTACTAGTTTTATTTAGTCTCTCCATAAACAATTAAATTCAATGACGTATTGTGGACAAAACAGGACTTTGTCATCTGCCCCTGAATAATAATAATATTACCGGGCACCTAGGCCCATGTATGGAACTCTATTGCTTTTTCTTTAATTTGTTTGATAATGAATAAGGTGTCAGTTGTTGATCTATTTCGTCTGAACCAATGTTCCTCACGATTTGTGATTTGTTTAATCGAGTTTTACTTTTAATATGTTAGTAAAAAGTTTCATGGTTATATTAAGATGATTCCTTCTTCTTCTCCACTCCCCATACCCTCTCAGGTGTCGGAGTGTGATTCCGGTTTATCATTAATCTATTTTTTTCACTCTCTTCTATTCCCTGCTATTTCTTTCAACTCCCTTATGGATTTTCCTATTTCCCTTCCATATTTTCAACTTGATCCAGCCATTTCCATCTTGGTCTTCCCCTTCTTCTTTTTGTCGACTTTCCCATCTCCATTATTCTTTTTACCAGTTGGGATTGGTCCACCACGTGACCACACCAATTCATTTGTCTCTTTTTGACGTTTGCTAGTATTGGTTCTATGCCAATGCTCTTTCGTATTTCTTCACATTTCATTCTGTCCCATTTAGTCTTGCCTGCTATTTTCCTGATATGCTTCATTTCCATTGCGTTTATCCTTGCTGCCTGTTTCTTGTTTATTATCCAATTTTCGCTAGCTTGTGTTATTATTGGTATTGTTATAGTATTCTGAATTTTCTTTTAAGCTATTGCATTAGCTTCTATCGCGGGCCTTGAGTGTGGAGACCGAATCCAGAAATTCCGTAACGAAAATAACCTGACACGATACGAGGACTGTCCAGTAAATTTTAATACCCATATGCTTATACGAGGACTGTCCAATAAATTTTAATTTTTTTATACTTGTACGAGAACTGCCCAATAAATTTTGATACTTTTATGACTGTACGTGGACTGTCCAATAAATTTTGATTATTTGTTGATGATACGAGGACTGTCCAATACATTTTGATTGTTTAATACTTATACAGGACTGTCCAATAAATTTTAATTATTTTATACTTGTACGAGGACTGCCCAATAAATGTTGATACTTTTATGACTATACGAAGAATGTCCAATAAGTCTTGATTATTTTAAGATGATACGAAGACTGTCCAATAAATTTTGATTCTTTTATACTTATACGAGGACTGCCCAATAAATGTTGATACTTTTATGACTATACGAAGAATGTCCAATAAGTCTTGATTATTTTATGATGATACGAGGACTGTCGAATAAATTTTAATTCTTTTATACTTATACGAGGACTGCCCAATAAATTTTAATACTTTTATGATTATTTTATGCTGATACGAGGACTGTCCAATAAGTTTTAATACCTATATACTTGTACGAGGACTGTCCAATAATTTTTGATTATTTTATGATGATACGAGGACTGTCAATAAATTTTAATTCTTTTATACTTATACGAGGACTGCCCAATAAATTTTGATACTTTTATGACTATACGAGGACTGTCCAATAAGTTTTGATTATTTTATGCTTATACGAGGACTGTCAATAAATTTTAATTCTTTTATAATTGTAGGAGGACTGCCCAATAAATTGTGATACTTTTATGACTATACGAGGACTGTCCAATAAGTTTTGATTATTTTATACTTATACGAGGACTGCACAATAAATGTTGATACTTTTATGATTATAGGAGTGCTGTCCAATAAGTTTTGATTATTTTATGCTGATACGAGGACTGCTCAATAAATTTTAATACTGATATGATTAAACGAGGACTGTCCAATACATTTTGATTCTTTTATATTTATACGAGGAGTGTCCAATGGATTTAGATTATTTCATACTTATACGAGGACTGCCCAATAAATGTTGATACTTTTATGATTATACGGGGACTGTCCAATAAGTTTTGATTATATGCTGATACCAGGACTGTCCAATAAATTTTGATACTTGTATGATTATACGAGGACTGTTCAATAAGTTTTGATTATTTTATGCTGATACGAGGACTGTGAATGTGAAACTTCTAATGCTAAAAAAAGAGCTAAAAAGAAAAAGAAATTGTGAACGTCAAAGTGTAAAACTCTATGCAATAGCTTTACCGCGGCAGTCTCCGAGTGCCACACGTCTTTTTTTACTTCTACTTCTATTTATTTATGTCCTAGTATTAGTTTGTTTAGCGCATAATATATTTTAGTTGCTTTGTTATCTCTATTTGCTATTTCCGCATCCATCTTACGTCGTTTGTAATCACTGTACCCAAGTATTCTAATGTGGTTACCTTTTCTAAATTCATTCCCTTTCATTTTATTTGATTCATGTCTGGATCCAAGGTTTGTTTCTCGTTCACTATCATTACTTCTGTTACTTTTCCGTCCAACTTATCTAATATGCAAGAAAAGTATTGGTTTACCCCAAAAAAGTTGGAAATTTGAAATTTTTTTTTTGAGTTATTTTCACGGTTTCCATCAACAACAACCCAAAAAAACTGTTTTTAGAAAAAAATCCTGTGTGTATGTCGTCGTCGTCGTTGTCGTCGGCCACTTTTCGTTACATGTCTTGTTAGCACGATACAGCCTCCGGAGTGCAACAAGTCACCAATTTTATGATTGAGTATTGTTAAGGACATGTCACAGATGAACCCTGTTGATTTTCAGCTCACCAGAGGCAGCACAATGGGTGCTATGGTACTAGAAGTACGACATATTAGTCATTTTTTGAGAAATTTTAGTTTGTTAGCACGATACAGCCTCCGGAGTTCATCAAGTCACCAATTTTATGATTGAATATTATTCAGGACACTTCACAGATGAACCCTATTGATTTTCAGCTCACCAGAGCGAGTACAACAGGTGCTATAGTACTTTAAGTACGATATTTTTGTCATTTTTGGAGAAATTTAAGTTTATTAGCAGGATACAGCCTCCGAAGTATATGCAAGTGGTCAATTTTATAATTGAATATTATTCAGAGCGTCTCAAAGATGAATCCTATTGATATTTAGCTCACTAAAGCCAGTACACCGGGTTCCATGGTACTTGCAGTACCAAATTTTTGTCATTTTTGTTGAATTTTCAGTTTGTTAGCAAGATACAGCCTCCAGTGTATACAAGTGACCAATTTTATGATTAAATATTGTTCAAGGGGTCTCACAGATGTACCCTATTGATTTTCAGCTGACTAGAGCGAGTACAGTGGGTCCTAAAATTTTTGGTTATTTTTGAACAAATTTCGGTTCGTTAACACGATACATCCCTCGAAGTGTATACAAGTGACAATTTTATGATAGAATATTATTCAGGGCCACAGATGCGGAAAAGTTAGTTTTAATTTTTAAAACCGTTTATTTTTTCTATGTTTACTTTTTCTATTTCCTCTGTCCATATGTTAATCAACCTTTGCATTTTGTTTTTTGAATTTGCTATAAGGACCACGTCGTCTGCGTAGAGAAGATCGCATACTTTTATCGGTTGTAGGTTCCTATATCCTATAATTGTATCTAGATTTGCTCCCCTTTCCCTTATTCTTTTGGTTATCTTGTTCATTATAATTATGACTGAGAGACTCAGACTTTTTCCCTATTTTATTTCTTTTCTTAGCGCAAATTCCTCCGATCTCTTTCGCGCTATCTGTACCTGCGCTTCTACAATGTTGTAGGTGGATTTAATGACTGCTTTTAGTTTTCCTGAAATATGTATTTCCTCCAAGTAACTCCAGACTTCATCCCTATTTACCGTATCAAAAGCTGCTCTTAAATCTATTAATGTTAGCAAGAGTTCTTCTCCCTCCTCTAATCTTCTTTCGACTACCCTTCTTACTACGAAAATATATTGTCATGTATTTGTCTTCCTGGTCTAAACGCTGCCTGTGTGCCTTCTATTATCTCCTCAATGTAATTTCGTAATCTCTTCTGTAAGATTTTCGTATATGTCTTAAAGCTTGTTTGGGCGAGTCATATTGCTCTGTAGTTTCCACATTGAGTTTGATCTCCCTTTTTATGTATCGGTATTATCAAATTGTTTTCCCATCTTTTGGGGATCCTCTCTGTTCTCCACGCTTCTTTAGTACATTCCATAGCCATTTCTTTCCTTCCTCGCCCATCCATTTTATCATTTCTGGAACTAAATCGTCTTCTCCACAAGATCTTCCTATTTTAATGCTTCGTATGACTTCTTCCATTTTCTCCTGTCTTATTTCTAGATTGTCGCTTGCTGCTTCTTCTTGGATGTTCCCTGCTTCATTTTGCATTTCATTGAATTTTTCTTGGTAGTGCTCCTTCCATATTCTTAGTAATTTGTCTTTTCCTACCCTTAGTTGGTTTTGACTGTCTCTCATGGCTCTTATTTCTTTTTTTATCTCCTCTTAGTTTTTTTAATGCTTGTCCAGAATTTTCTGTTAGTTACTCCATAATCATCTGTTATTTCCTTTCCAACTTTCCTTTTTTGCATTCTTTACTGCCTGTTTCACTTTCTTTCTTATAGTGGTGTATTCATTTTTGTCTCATTGATCTGCAGTCTGGGTGAATGTTTTCCATGCATGTTTGTTTTTCTTTACTAATTCTTTAATGTCCTTGTTCCACCATTTCGTTCTCTTTCATTTTCCGTTGTATTTTCTGTTCCCGCATATCTTCTCTCCCTTTTCTAGTAGTACTTCTCTAAATTTTCCCCATCGTTCTTCTAGTGTCCAACCTCCTCTGTGGTTGTCTAGTCTTGTAAGCTCCTCATCTGTTTCTTTTTGGTATTTATTTCTAATCTCGGTGTATTTTAGCTTGTGAATTGCAATTTTACTTTATTCGTTTTCTTCAACTGTCTTTGTCATATTATCCCGTAGCTTTGCTGTTACTAGTCTATGATTTGACTCTATTTCCGATTCTTTGTCTGTCATCACTTGTTTCAAATTTTGCGTCAATTCTTGTGTATGTACGATATAATCAATCAGGCTCCTCGCGTTTCTTTGTATTGCTACAAATGTATATTTATATTAAGAATATTTATGCCCCTACAATTTTCTGGACAGCTCTTTTGTCCTTTTTGCCCCCAAAAAGACGAAAAGTGGATAGGTGAGTCATCTAATTATTATGCTATGGTTAGTTAAGTGAACATTTTCATATTTTAGCAACAGACTCACAACCAAGTTACATATTCTGACAACTCATTAGAAAGCAGTCATATTTCTGTCATGAGGGCGGTGATTAAGTGTTATGTTTCAGTGACTGAATGGTGACAAGTCATTCAATTGCAACTCTGAGAATGATTTAGTCCAAATCATAATTAATTCATTCTGGAATTTTGAAATACCACTTTCAGACCATTTAATGTTCTTTTTTTCTAATTGAATCACAAAGCTCATGCGGAAGCAACAGAAAATACTCTTGATCAAGCGAGAAAAAATCTGATTCCATTTTCCCATCGATTCAATTTGTTCAACAATAAGTTTAATCCAATAAAACTTTTGTTGCACTACTGAAAAGCTGTTCAATTTTGTTGAACTGAACGTTCTTTCGACTATTCTCATTCAATGTTTGGTGATCAACAAAATTTGTCCTCTGAGAACACGCGTCAATTACGCGTACAAGGTATTCTCGAAATGTGACAGAAATTCAAATAGTTAATTAAAATTGACAGTTGAGGCCTAATCACTGGATTAATTTCGTATTTTTTAGGACTTTGATAAAAGCAATTGTGGAACTGTATCACAAACGGCGTTCTTAAAAGCACTAACTCTCAGAGGAATGGACAGATTGATATCCAGAAACGAGTTTGACACTATTTGCAAATGTTTCAGTTTCCATAGAGGTATGAGAGATGAAGTCGATTATAGAGCGTTTATGAAAGGATTAGATATCATATATGCCACCGAAAAGTATAACCCATTTTAATTGTTTACACTATCACGTACATCAATAAAATAATGTAAACACAATTTGGATTTTATTATTCATCTACCTTTTTTTGATACAATCTTTTACTGTCATAATCCTGCCAAAAATGGTGAAGATTTTGTTATAATATTGCAGGCACTTAATTTTATGATACCCGTTTGTTATTATCAATGATTCAGTATAGGTTTTTTAGGGTCCTAAACTTAGGACCCTAAAACATTGATAAGTGAGAAATAGGTTTGCAACACACCATGTTTTAGTCACTTATGTAGGATGTGATTATGCACACTGAACAGTAGGCTTTTGTTAGAATCCTGTCACCTGTCAGATTTTTAGCAAAGAATTTGAATTTTTTATTTAAATAGGCATCAGACAACAATGGACACAGCATTTTTATTATTAGCAGCAACGAGTCTTATTAATATAATAGTAGTTAGGAATTATGCAAGAAAGAGAAACGTGACAAAAAAGAGAATAATAAGAAAGCCATGGGTGAAAAGAAGGAGTGAAAAGGGCTTAGAAATATTAAAAATGCTCAATGAGGAACTGGCTACAAAAGACACAGACTCTTATAAAAGTTTCTTACGCGTATCGGAAGAGTAATAATCCTAGAAATGATTTTATGCCTTTAGTGTTTTTGGTATGGGAAATTTTTTAATCGCTGAAATTTTTTTTGATTGGGTTTTGTTCCCTCTGGCGTTACTATGTATCCTAGAAACTCTACTTCCTTTCGTAAGAATTCTGATATATCCAGTTGAATTTTTAGTTTTGCCCCGCGTAATTTTGTGAAAACAAGTTTCAAATTTTGAAGATGTTCTTGAAGTCCTGTGCTAAATATAATGATAATAATCTCTATGATTTAGTCACCAACCTCAATTTGTGATATTTAGTATAATCTTAGGCTGGATCCACATGCATCCGTGATCACGGACGTACGTGTGCGTTTCACGGATAGCCGAAAATATGATCATCCACATGTGTCAATCCGTTCACGCATTCGTTTATGGCATCTAACGTTAAAAAGAACCTCAAAATATTCTAAGATTTCAGTCATTACCATACAGACTTTGTGTGTGTGTGAAAGAAAATGGCTAGAAAGCAAGTCCATTAGCCACAGAATTTTTCAGTGAGTCTACCTAAATACTAATGTTTACGTCTTTGATAAAATTTACCAGTAGATCTAAAACATGACAGTTATCTGTGCTTAAAAGGTGAGTGAGGTTTAAAGGTAGGGAGTAGTTTTGTTCAACAAGTGACTTTATTAAACTGTTTGTTTTGTTAATGTAATTGCTGCATCCAAATAAAATGTGATTAAGATCAGCATAAGAATTATCGTTGCAGGTACAGGATGATGACTGTATAATACCCAACTTGGCAAGATGGGCGGGATATCTTCCATGGCTAGTCTTCATTCTAAATATACTTGCTGAATAAAATTTAGGAGTTGTATAATCAAAAATATAGTTTGGAGGTGAGGGTAAGGTAGGATGAATTTGAAAATAGGTGTTATTTGAGGATTGTGAAGCGTTTTCCCAGTGTTTTCGCCAGGATACATACATTTTATTTTTTATTGAGCTAATCGCATCTTTTCCAGTATACACATTACAAAAAACTCCATTCAGTACCGAATTTTTTGCTAATCCATCAGCATTTTCATTCCCATATATTCCAATATGCCCATTAACCCAATTAAATGTCATACTCAAATTCAACAATATTGTTTTAATGTCACATAAAATAGGACATTTCATTCTTTCAAGATGAGTCCCTTTTATAGCACACAATGCTGATCTAGAATCAGATATAATCACACCGACATCTTTTTTACTTGATTTCAGCCAGGATAGGCCCTGTAAGATAGCATACAACTCCGCAGTATATATACTACATATATCGGGTAATCTGATTCGTAACGATTGATTTGTATTGTGAATGTACACAGCACATCCAACTCCATCCCTCGTCTTAGATCCATCAGTGTGTATTATTGTCTCGTCAGCAAAATCTGCTAGTATGGATTTAAACAGAATTGTGTTAATGCGGTTAGATTCCGTATAATTCGGGATTATGACTTTGTGGACTTTAAGTATAGCTTGATAACGAATGTTATATATAGGTAATGTTTTGTTGGTTCTGTATACTTTATTGAACTCATTGGTTTGAATGAAGGCTTCCGCAAGTGGAGGTGTGTTTTTAACTCTCCAATATCGATTTGTAAGATCTTCTATTGAAATACTACATAAATTATTTATCATGTCAGACTTGAGGTTTTTGAGTTTAATTAAATATTTTTGAGACATTCATTGACGTCGCAAAAATAGAGGTGGTTCGTTACATTCTGCCAATAATGCATTCACGGGTGTCGATTTCATTGCGCCGACACAGGTTCTAAGGCATTTATACTGAATTCGATCTATTTTCAATAAATTGGAATTACTACTTGACCCATATAAACAACATCCATAATCTATAATTGATCTGACGTAAGACCTGTAAAACATTATAGCAATGGCAGGGGCTGCGCCCCATCTGCGGTTTGTGACACATTTAAGGATATTATACCCTCTTTCACATTTGTTTTTTATATGTATGATGTATTTGGACCATGATAGTTTAGTATCAAGTATAATACCCAAGTATTTATATTCGTTTTCTACCGATAACGCTCGCCCACACAGAGTTAGGCTCTCCGGTGTGCGAAGCCTATGTCTAGTAAAAAACATAATTGAGGATTTTTCAATTGAGAGGGTCAAACATGTTTCTTCAGTCCATTTGACTACAGTTTGCATAATATTTTCCAAGGTCTTAAGACAATCAGCGTATGTATCCTGGATGGAGTATATACATATATCATCTACATACTGAATGCATCGTATTGTATTAGAAAACCGTGTATGTAAATCGGCAGAATATATATTAAATAATAAAGGACTCAATACAGATCCCTGTGGCAATCCACAATAAACAATTCTGGGACCGTGCAATTGATTTTTATGATCCCTAATATAAATTGTACGCGAATAATATAATTGTGATATACTCTGAGACGTCCTTTCACTAAAACCAACCTCTACTATTTTGTTTTTTAGTAATTTGATATCCACACAATCAAAGCACCTTTTATATCAAGAAATAAGCAAACTAAATATCTGTTTTTAGAGAACGTAATTTGAACTTTAACGCAAAGATTGGAAGAGGAAAAGTCGAAAAATTCGTTGGCAAATTTGGACTGGGAACGAGAAATGAGAGGGGAGACAGAATGTTACAATTCTGCCAAGAAAATGAGATGATAATTACAAACACATTTTATGATCTGCCTCCAAGAAGACTATATACCTGGACTTCGCCTCGACACAATGACAGCCGAATAATCAGAAATCAAATAGATTTTATAACCGTTAATAATCGATTTAAAAATGGGATTAAGAGCGGTAAGACGTATCCAAGTGCCGACGGAGGAACAGACCATAACTTATTAGTTGCAAATGTAAACATAAAACTGAGAACCCTAAAACGACATAACAAATCACCTGAAATGAATCTGAATGAAATTAAAAATCGCAAAGAACAACTAAATGAAGAGATAAGGGACAAGCTGAACATCGTATATCAAAGCGAAGACGTGGACGAGAACTGGAGTACGTTAAAAAATGCCTTGCTGGAATCTGGTAGTAGGGTACTTGGCACGGAAACAAAAGCTAGTAAAAACGAATGGATGACACCTGAAAACTAAAATATATAACGGGCAACACTAAACACAGAACACCCTGCGTCACTAGGAATAACCAGGGTCAATTAGAAACGGAGGATGGACAGATAAAGAAGGTATGGGAACAATATATTCAAGCTCTTTTCAGCGATACAAGGGAATATGGACAAGAGACGCTAGACGAGGACCAGTACCTTGAAATTTTGGAGTCAGAGGTCGAGCAGGCCATACAAACGGCTAAGAGTAAGAAAACTCCTGGTCCAGACGAAATCCCTACAGAACTACTAAAAGCATTAGATACCGATATAGTGAAAAAGTTTACAGTTATTCTAAATCAGATATACAGGCAAAGTAAAATACCTACGGAATGGCTCAAGTCCACGTTTATTCCCCTGCCAAAGAAGAACAACCCCAAATCATGCGATGACTATCGGTTAATAAGCCTTATGAGCCACTCACTAAAAATACTTTTAAAAATTATACAAAACAGAATACATAAGAAATGTGAAGAAAAATTAGATAAAACTCAGTTTGGCTTTCGTAGGGGCATGGGAACAAGAGAGGCATTGTTTGCCTTAGCAGTCCTTTTACAGAAGTGCAGAGAATACAACAAAACCGTATACGCATGCTTTATAGATTTCCAAAAGGCCTTTGACCGAGTACAACACACAAAACTAATAGAAGAACTTAAAAACATCAATTTAGACAAAAAAGACATCGAAATAATAAAGAGCCTGTACTGGAATCAGTTAGCTACAGTGAGAATCAATAATACAGAAACTAATGATATTTCGATTGCACGAGGTGTTAGACAGGGATGTATTCTCTCACCAACATTGTTGAACGTGTACTCTCAGGTTATCTTTGAGAAAGCCTTATGGGAAAGAAGCGAAGGGGTTAAAATCGGCGGCGAAGTAATAAGCACGATAAGATACGCTGACGACACGGTGATCTTGGCAGAGAGTCTGGAGGACCTGCAGATACTTGTAAATGCTGTTAATATGGAATGTCAGCAAATGGGAATAGATATTAACACAAAAAAAACAAAACTCATGATAATCTCTAAAACACCCGCACATAATGATCAATTAATAATAAACGATCAAGCAATAGAAAGGGTAGAAAAGTTTAAATACTTGGGTGCTTTCATTAACTCAGACCTAAATCAGGACCAGGAAATCCGTGTAAGGATTGAAATGGCAAGATCGGCATTTCTAAAATTTAAATCCATTTTTTGCAATAAAAATTTGAATTTAATACTCCGGTTGAGATTTATGGAGTGCTATGTTTGGTCCCAGCTATTATATGGTGTAGAAACATGGACGTTAAAGGCACAAATAACTAAAAGAATCGAAGCCTTCGAAATGTGGATTTACAGACGTATGCTGAAAGTACCATGGACAGCCCGAATTACTAACGAGGAAATACTACATAGAATTGGTCGTGAACGAAAACTACTAAAAATAATAAAAATACGTAAGACAGCATATCTCGGCCACGTATTACGACATGATAAATACTCTCTGTTACAAGTGATTATGCAGGGCAGAGTTGAAGGAAAGAAGGGAATTGGGAGAAAGAAGAAATCATGGCTGAGGAATATCCGAGAATGGACAGACATGGGCGTTGAGGATCTTTTTCATATTGCTACGGACAGAGATGCTTTTAAGAGAGTCGTCGCCAACCTCCGTTAAATGGGGACGGCATTCGAAGAAGAAGAATTTGAACATCATTAACTAAATGAGTTATTGCATCTAATGTACCGTAACCCCTTCTAAATCCATACTGTGTGCGGGGTAAAATTGAATTTTGTTCAAAGTGCCATTCCAGTTTTGTTTTAATCATACTCTCAAAAGTTTTTGTTATACAGGACATCAGTGATATAGGTCGATAAGACGTAAATAAATTTCTGTCTTTTTGTGGTTTCAAGATTAGACAAATAGTTACTTAACGATGAAATAAAACAATATATTTTGTTTAAATCTTCATATATTTGAACTAATGTTCAATTTAAACTTGTTGACGCGTTTCACTAATATATAAAGATTTAAACAAAATATATTGTTTTATTTCATCGTTCAGTATGGATCTTCATCAAGTAAAAGTCTCATCTATTCAATAAATAGTTACTTGTTTCAGTTGTTCAATGTACTTACCTTTTACCCACCAATCGTTATATATTTGTAGTAAAATTGTTTTCGCAGGTAATGGCATATTTCTAATAATATCATATGTTATATTATCGTTACCAGGAGCTGTACATCTTGTGGATTTGATTGCAGTTTCCAGATCTATGATATCAAAAGATTTGTCGACATTGTGATTGCTGTGGTTTTCTGTCGGTTCTTCTATTATATTTAGAACAAAACTTAGGGAAATGTTGTCAAAAATTTGATTAATAAGGCTTTCAGATATTGGTTGTTTTTTCATCGTAGACTTTTTGTTTGATATTTTTCTAACAAATGTCCAAATTTTTACGATCGGTGTGTTTTTGCTAACAAATTTTTTCCAGCATTCCTGTTGTTTTTGTTTGCTTCTAGCTTGAATATTTTTGAATTGTAGATAATTCTGTTTGCAGTGTTTTTGTACATTTTATAAGCGTTCTTCCGTTTATTTATAATTTGAGCACAATCATTGTCCCACCAAAGGGGGTTTGACACTTTTTTAGATCCGCCAGTACGAGATTTCATAGAATTAGATGCTGCTTTATTTATTATTTCAAGAAAAGATTCTAATGAATTTATATCGTTAATTAGGAGGTCGTTTACTATGCACTCCAGAAAAAGTTCCCAATCGGCAGAAGACTCTATCCATTTTCGTGACGGTAATAGAGGAGATGGGATGTATTGTCGGATATAGAGATGTGTATAGGAAAATGATCAGATCCTAATGTATCATCTATTATATTCCATTCTGAGTAACTCATCAAACTAGGTGAAACTAGGGTAAGATCTATTGGCGAAGGTCGTTCGTTAGGCCTACCAACTTTTGTTGGATTGCCATCATTTAAAATAATTAAATTTGTTTCATCTATAGCGTCTATTAATCTGTCACCTTGTGTATTGTCGAGTGTAGATCCCCAACGACTGTGATGACAGTTTCAATCACCTCATACAATAACATCATCCTGCGTCTGCAAGAAAATATGTTCCCAGTCTTTCGTAGTCGCTTGTATGTTAGGAGGCTTATAAACACAAAGTATATATATATATATATATATATATATATATATATTGAACCAGATATCTTAGATAATAAGAGAAGTAGTATTATAAAATTAAGTTTGCTAGTATGAAATATATATGAAAATAACATAATTTAAGAAAACAAGTAAAAAGGAAACACTTTTCTTAATTTAAACAACATATCAAATAAAGATACATTAAATAACAGCCAATAACAATATAATAAAAAAGGAATTACCTAAATGATAACATAAAATATAGATATTGCCTAACCAATGTAATGGTGTAAATAAAGTTGCCTAAGACGAAGAATAATTTCCATATCATAACAGCTGTTCATCTGAAATGAAAACAAATATTACTATAGTTAATTCATTATAATCATTAATTTAAGAATAAGAACAAATATAAATATTGAATAGAATATAATCCAATAGATTTCATAGATAAACAAATAATGACATATAGACAAATAACATAAGAGAATTTATATTTATAATTGATATGAATGTAACAAGAATATACTATCAATAATAATATTGAATGTTGTACTATGTAAGTGTATCTAAGTATAACCAATTTTAATGTATTTGTATGTATGAAATTGTTTTGATAAGTGATTGAAGTTTCAATTATCTGATTACAAAAGACAATATCTTATTGGTTGTAAAAGATGACATAACAAACTGTGAATCAATAAATAAACTTTTGAATAGTGATCTGGAAAAGAACAAAAGACTGTGTTGTTTAAAAAAGTGGAAAATCGAGGGGACGCTTAAGGAGAACGGTAGCTGGTGTTAAGAAGCGAGGAGTGTGTGGGATAGTGTTCCTAAAAATTTAAAGATATTCCCGGTATAAGACATTTAAACTCCTAAAGTACTGTTAAATACAATATTAGAAATACTTACAGTTAATTGTAACAAGTTTTCCGACAAGAATCTGTGAAATTTTCAACAACTTTGGTTTTTTTGGAGATTCAGTGGGTGTTCCTGGGATCCAGAGACTTTCTTCCAAATTCAAGATCAACAGGTCAGTGTATTTAAATCATTTATTGGCCAATAAATAGTGTAAAAACTCAAAATCCCAATTAAGTACTTAATTTCATAAATTGATAAACTTTTTCAAACATGATCGATCTAAAAAAGAAAGAAACAGACTTCATATAGTGTATTCATTACATAAATCATTAAATTTAATAAAAGGCCGAACTTTATATAAATTAAAATATGTACTTACGCTAATCACGCCATCTTGTAATTGAATAAATATGGTGATTGAAATTTCATAATGTAATAACTATGTTCTTCTGTATATAATTTCTATTTCTCTATCCATGTATATAACTAATTTCTTCCCACAGCTACTTGTATCATATATAACTATGATTTATAGATAAATTCTCTTATGTGTTTTAACCATTCAATTGTTTTCATCGTCAACAAATTGTGTTGTATAATATAGATGCTTCTTACGTATCATAATTATTTGTTTCATGCTAAAGCGCATGACTAATTTTTTTCACGCATGCGCATTTATGATATTATTAAAATCAATAAATAGGTACATATAACCATTGGCGTCGCATATTATTTTATCAAATAAATATTGCATTGATAATTAAATTGATTTCAAATAATGTGTTTTTTTTATTTCAACTATTACAACAGTATAAATTGCCAGGACTCAAAGGGAAAAAGGATTTCATGCTCCCGAATAATCTAATTAAAATAAATTATTAAACAAATATTAAAAACAAACTGAGCTAGCCAAACTAAAACAAAAATTCTAAATAAATAAACATATACATTAAATCTATTATAAAAGTAAGTAAATATAATACAGTGATTGTTAATATATATATATATATATATATATATATATATATATATATATATATATTATTGTGAAAAAATAATGCTACACCCTGTATATCAAATAATGAAGAATTAAGATTATGTATAGTAATCTAAAAGAATTTTTTTAAGTCAAAAATTTTTTTTTAAACATTTGAATGGAGAAAATCTGTACGATCCACTATTCGATAGAGAAGACATACAGAAAGGACAGACTGTATAATGTAGGGATAATTGCGAATGGGTGTGATAAACAATTTATATGAAATAAATTACCTAACGAAACTTTTATCAAAGAGATCAAGTATCAAAATTTGTTCATAATAAGAAAATAATGCTTTATTCTGTAAAGTCAAGCTAATCTCGTAATATTTGTTGATTAAGACATTAAAATGAGATAGTGTAGATGTTTAGACATAACAGAGCAGGAAAATATAAAATAATGTGAATTTCAGAGAACATGACTTATAAAGAAAACGAATTTTCATTTTGCATACATATTTAAAGGTAACAGCTGTCATCTATTAAAACATTATGGATATTCATTTGACATACATACTTAGAGGTTAGGAAATGTCATTTTAACAATACTAAGAAATATTATTGAATGAAAATAATATAGGAAGTCTAAGCAATTAAAAACCTTAGAATATAATATCATGATATAATGGATGAACATTTCACTGGTTGAAATGAAGAATTTGAGTTATAAAATAAATAGTCAAATTTGATTGGTTAATAAACATTTAAAAAAGATCACATCGGCGACAACTGTGTTGCTAACGAAAAAAAAATCAGAATGTGAGAAAGTTGTTGATTATGGGGGCTATTGACTAGTGGGTTTTCTTTTTGGGAAGAGATTTTTGGAGCAGCAAAATTTTTTTTTGGTAAAGTAAATCAATTGAAATCATTTGGAAGACAAAATTTGACTATAGAATTTAAAACAAATACATTATACTTACAAGAGATATATCAGTGTAAGTAGTTTAGTTTATATAAATAATTAAAAAAGGAATTGTTGAATGTTGTAAAACACTAATCATGAATTTTATTTTATAAAATGGTGTCTTGTGTCTGGTGGAAGTAAAATAGCCAAAATAGTTTTCGAAGAACATTGAATAGTGGAATTTGTGTGAGCTGTTTGGACTTTGAAAGAAATACAGCATCGATTCCTGTTCTGATAGAAGCAGAATGCCAACAGGGAGGTTTTCCAGGAGGAGAATCTGGAACAAATAAATGTGAACAAACAGAAATCGTGAAGTAAATAAGGTAGTACAAGTTAATTTATTAATGTATTAAGAGGTCAAGCGTACTTACTAATTTGTAAAAAAAAACTAAAATTTTGTGATGCATAGACGCTGTTAAGAGTGTATTTCGCCGTTTTCTGAAAGTCAAATGTTTATGAAATTATATAACTGTATTTTAATATTATAATAATATCTCACCAGAGTGCGTGTGATTTGTATGAAAGAGTCATCCTTTTAGATAGTTGAATTTCTTAACAAAAAAAACACTTGTAAAAGTGTAGTGTATTTATTTTCAATGAATTAAATATTGTTTT
Source organism: Galeruca laticollis (assembly GCA_963921935.1). Classification (NCBI taxonomy): domain Eukaryota; kingdom Metazoa; phylum Arthropoda; class Insecta; order Coleoptera; family Chrysomelidae; genus Galeruca; species Galeruca laticollis. Next base: position 109,159,318 of record OY998181.1, read on the forward strand.
TCCTTTTGAAGAATTTTTTTTAAATTACTTGAGTTAATCATTTCATCTGGTGACTTGTGCACCATATACTTACCACAGGCAGAAGCTCTGAATGAAATCGATTGAACTATGCAGATATTTTTTAAGTAGGACAGGACCGTATTTAATTTGAAATCATTAAAAAAGTAACATATTCTGATTAACAAATTTATTTTTAAAAATATAAAGCATTTATTAACTTTGGCGCTAACATATATAAAATTATAAAATCATTTTATTTAAAATACTTGAACTCTACCCTGAGATGAGAAGTTTTCATGTTGGTTAAATAAACTGTTTATCATACATATTAAATCCACAACATACCGGGCAAATTAAACTATTTTCTCACCCAATTCTATTCATAATAATATGTCGGCCCAACGTAGGGCAAATTAAATTCCCATATAAAATAAACTATAATAAAATGGCGCCCAACGTGGGGCTAATATAGAAATTTAGTAAATAATAATAAAAAGCATTGAAATAAGTTTTTTTTTTACTGTATTAAAAGATTTTAAATACATAAAATGGAAAGGAAAATGACATTAAGGGACGGAAAGCAGGTAGGAGTCGAAAGTAGGTCTGATGAAGAAAGAGAAGAAAGGAGTAATGGTAGAGGAGATTTTCAGATACAATATTTGGAACAGGGGAGAGAACATTCGGAAGAAGATATTGCAGAACAAAGACAGGAAGAAGAAGATGTACCGTTGTCAGAAGAAACAGGACAAGAGGTCAAACAAAAATCAAAAGAGAAAGAGGATATGGACGTGATGAGTATGCTTCAAATGATGATGAAAAAAATGGACCAAAATAGGGAAGAAATGAAACAGGATATGAATATAAATAAGGAAGAAATAAAAAAAGAAATGAATATTAAAATGGACCAAAATAAGGAAGAATTAAAAAAAGAAATGAATATTAAGATGGACCAGAATAAGGAAGAAATGAATATTAAAATGGACCAAAATAAGGAAGAATTAAAAAAAGAAATGAATATTAAGATGGACCAGAACAAAGAAGAAATTAAACAAACTAAGGAACTGATAATAAAATTGATGGATGAAAAATTGGGACATTTTGAGAAGATATTGGAAAAATCAAACACATACATAGAAAATAAAACAGAATCCACTAAACAAGAAATAAGAGGAGAGGGGATTGAAAAAACCACAGAAATAGACAATTCACAGATCAACAGAATCAAGGAAATAGAAGAGAAGGAAAAGGATTTCAAAGGAGAGATTCAAATGGATGTAAAGTTACAAAATGAAAATATAAATGATGATACTATAGAACCAAAATTAAGTAATAAAATGGAAATTGATGAAATAAAAATACAAAGACAACTAAATGAGGAGATGATAGATAGCAATTTACAGAATCTAGGAAGTGAGGAAGCTATGAAAATTTATGAAAAAGAGATTTATTGGGAAATAACAGACCCAGATGTTAATATATTGAAACGAATAGTGACATATGGTAAGACAAATAATGATAATAATAGGGGGATACAACTTAATTGGAAATTAGAGGAAATGAATAAGATATTACAAGAGACCAAGGAAGAAATAGAAGAAACCATAAGACAGAATATAGAAACAATAATTTATGCAGAAAATTTCGAGATGAGGGTAAAACTTGGCAGAAATATAAAGATAATTGATCCAAGAAATTTTAATAGGATAGTTAAAAATGAAATGATAGGAAGTAAGAGTATTATGGGAAATGAAATAATAAAAAGAAGAAACAATAATATGAAGAAATTGGAAACACAAATTTTCATGAATTCATTGGGAGAAATTGATGAGATAGGGGACAACAAAATTGAAAAAGACACAGTGGAAAATTTTAAGAAACTTAGGAAGCAGATAGAAGAGAATCAAACAATAAGAGAAGAGGATAAAACGAAATTTAGGAAAAGAAAATTAAATTGAATAATAAGGCTGTATTATAGGACCGGAATCTAGAAGACGAATAAGGAATTGTAAAAGGTCGATAAGGAATATAAAAAACAACATGTAAATAAGAAGTTTATAATTAACAAATAATGTTAAAAAAAAACATATGTAAATATAATGTTGTACATAGATAGAAATTAGGATATATAAAGATAATGATGAAAAACAGAAATAATTACATTAACAGATATAATACAAATGGATATTATAATAGAAACAATAATTATAACAGGAACAATAACGCTCAAAACAACTACAACAAAAATGATCAATATCATAACAATAATTATAGAAATAGAACATTTGAAGGAAACAATAGGAATGGATCTTATGAAAACAGACAAAGAGATGAAAAACAAGAGCAAAGAAGAGACTATAATACAGAAAGGACAAATGGAAATTTTGAAGGAAGAGGCAATAGAAATGAAGAACAAAGGAGAGTGAACAATATACAAAGACAGAAAGAAAGAGTGATATCCATAGAACCAGAAATAGTCACTGAAACAGAGCCCGATCAAAATTTTGGATCGAGCACATACCAAATGTAAAGAAAAATATTATCTGTACATACGAACATCCAAGGGAATATATAAAATTTGGGGAAGATTTAGAATTATGAGAAATAATGGAATTAAAAAATATTAAAGGGAAATTAAATGGAAAAGAAATGAAATTATTAATAGATACAGGTTCGGAAGCGTCCATAATTAAAACAAAACTAATAGAAGAAAACATTGAAAATTATGAGAACAAATTAATTAAAATACCAAAAACTACATTGATAGGAGCAAATGGAAAGAAGCTATGTGAAGTAAATAAGTCTATAATACAAAAGATTGAATTGAAGGATGGGAAAGAAGTTGAAATGCAATTACTGTTAGTGAATAATTTGGAATCAGACATAGTTGTAGGAATAGATGAATTAACGAAATATAAAGCAAGAATTGATTTTGAAAAGATGGAGATTGAATTAAATGGTAATAGAATTGAATTTGAAGAAGAAAATATAGAAGAATTGGAAGTTGAAGAGGATAATAAGAAGTTATGGGAATATAGAAAGGATTGGAAATATGGGAGTATTGGCAATTGGAGAGGATAATAGGAAGTTATGGAATATAAAGAGGAGTGGAAATATGGAAGAATTGGAATTTGAAGAGGATAATAGGAAGTTATGGAATATGGAGAGGGATGAAATAATGGAAGAATTGGAATTAGTATGTGGAAATAAGGAATATGCTGAGAAAGTGAAGAATTTAATAATTAAGTATAAAGGATTAGTTAAAAAAGAGATGAGAATGGCAAATAACTATGTACATAAGATAGAAGTTAAGGGAATAGAAAATTTCAGAATAAGAACATATCCCATACCTTATAAATATAGGAAAGAAGTTGATTCAGAGATACAAAATATGCTAAAGGATGGTATTATAGAGAGATGTAACATAAGAAATATAAATTAATAAATTGTACCGATATAAGAGACTCTGAGAAATGTAGAAGTAATAAGTCGCATAACGAACATTAAAGAATTTTCAAAAATGGATTTATAACATGATTTTTTTTAAACTAATTCCTTTGGATGAAACTTGTAAATGAAATATGTACCTAAGAATAAAATAAGAATTTGTATACATATTTAATTATGGTATTGTAAATAGAATTAAAACTAACTGAAGAGGATACTGCAACACAGGATTCCAAAATCATCTTTGTAACAGCAACCGGAAATAAAAAGAAATGTATTATTAGTAAAATAGAAAGACAATCCTAGAATATAGTACTTGAAGTAAAATTTGCGTTCATAAAATTTTTCTTAGAATAAAAAATTTGATAAACGCAAAATTTAGGGGATGTTATTGTGAAAAAATAATGCTACACCCTGTATATCAAATAATGAAGAATTAAGATTATGTATAGTAATCTAAAAGAATTTTTTTAAGTCAAAAATTTTTTTTTAAACATTTGAATGGAGAAAATCTGTACGATCCACTATTCGATAGAGAAGACATACAGAAAGGACAGACTGTATAATGTAGGGATAATTGCGAATGGGTGTGATAAACAATTTATATGAAATAAATTACCTAACGAAACTTTTATCAAAGAGATCAAGTATCAAAATTTGTTCATAATAAGAAAATAATGCTTTATTCTGTAAAGTCAAGCTAATCTCGTAATATTTGTTGATTAAGACATTAAAATGAGATAGTGTAGATGTTTAGACATAACAGAGCAGGAAAATATAAAATAATGTGAATTTCAGAGAACATGACTTATAAAGAAAACGAATTTTCATTTTGCATACATATTTAAAGGTAACAGCTGTCATCTATTAAAACATTATGGATATTCATTTGACATACATACTTAGAGGTTAGGAAATGTCATTTTAACAATACTAAGAAATATTATTGAATGAAAATAATATAGGAAGTCTAAGCAATTAAAAACCTTAGAATATAATATCATGATATAATGGATGAACATTTCACTGGTTGAAATGAAGAATTTGAGTTATAAAATAAATAGTCAAATTTGATTGGTTAATAAACATTTAAAAAAGATCACATCGGCGACAACTGTGTTGCTAACGAAAAAAAAATCAGAATGTGAGAAAGTTGTTGATTATGGGGGCTATTGACTAGTGGGTTTTCTTTTTGGGAAGAGATTTTTGGAGCAGCAAAATTTTTTTTTGGTAAAGTAAATCAATTGAAATCATTTGGAAGACAAAATTTGACTATAGAATTTAAAACAAATACATTATACTTACAAGAGATATATCAGTGTAAGTAGTTTAGTTTATATAAATAATTAAAAAAGGAATTGTTGAATGTTGTAAAACACTAATCATGAATTTTATTTTATAAAATGGTGTCTTGTGTCTGGTGGAAGTAAAATAGCCAAAATAGTTTTCGAAGAACATTGAATAGTGGAATTTGTGTGAGCTGTTTGGACTTTGAAAGAAATACAGCATCGATTCCTGTTCTGATAGAAGCAGAATGCCAACAGGGAGGTTTTCCAGGAGGAGAATCTGGAACAAATAAATGTGAACAAACAGAAATCGTGAAGTAAATAAGGTAGTACAAGTTAATTTATTAATGTATTAAGAGGTCAAGCGTACTTACTAATTTGTAAAAAAAAACTAAAATTTTGTGATGCATAGACGCTGTTAAGAGTGTATTTCGCCGTTTTCTGAAAGTCAAATGTTTATGAAATTATATAACTGTATTTTAATATTATAATAATATCTCACCAGAGTGCGTGTGATTTGTATGAAAGAGTCATCCTTTTAGATAGTTGAATTTCTTAACAAAAAAAACACTTGTAAAAGTGTAGTGTATTTATTTTCAATGAATTAAATATTGTTTTTCCTTTTGAAGAATTTTTTTTAAATTACTTGAGTTAATCATTTCATCTGGTGACTTGTGCACCATATACTTACCACAGGCAGAAGCTCTGAATGAAATCGATTGAACTATGCAGATATTTTTTAAGTAGGACAGGACCGTATTTAATTTGAAATCATTAAAAAAGTAACATATTCTGATTAACAAATTTATTTTTAAAAATATAAAGCATTTATTAACTTTGGCGCTAACATATATAAAATTATAAAATCATTTTATTTAAAATACTTGAACTCTACCCTGAGATGAGAAGTTTTCATGTTGGTTAAATAAACTGTTTATCATACATATTAAATCCACAACATACCGGGCAAATTAAACTATTTTCTCACCCAATTCTATTCATAATAATATGTCGGCCCAACGTAGGGCAAATTAAATTCCCATATAAAATAAACTATAATAATATATATATATATATATATATATATATATATATATATATATATATATATATATATATATATTAAGGTCATTCAGATACACTCCACAAATCTCTATTTTGGAATTGAAGTTTTTACGGAGAACTATTTCTGAGAATGATGTGGTCCCGGACGAGGATTCCGACACCACCAAATCCGTCAGTCCTGTCAACGTGTACAAAATTGTACCCGTTTACATAAAACGTTCTATTTGGTGATAACCAAGTCTCATTTAGAGCAATTAGTTCAAATCTAATAGTTGAACCAGCTAAATAGTTTAAAAGGTTAGATTTATTTTTTATTATTGAATTACAATTCCATTGAATTATATTTAAGGTTCTAATAGAATTCATCATCATTAGAATCAGGTAAAGAATTTATAACTGTTTTGATTTCGTTTTGTGTTTCTTTTTAGGAGGTTGGGACTGTGGACGTGGTACCCAGTTTTTACCACCTGAAGGATTCTCACTATCTTTGTCGTCATTCAGATTTGGTTAGGTTGTTTAATAAATTGTACCTATTGTTTGAGGTAGCTTTGGAGTAGCTTGGGTTATTAACCATTGATTCCGCTTCTTTAAATGATATATTTTGTTCAGACATGGTTTTTTTAACCTTTAATTGATGTTGGTATTTGGGACATTCTTTTGAGACAGACTTATGACCGTTTTGTTCGCAATATATACAAAATCCTCACTTTTACATTCTACGCCGTCTTCAACATCATGAATTTGTCCACATTTTATACATTTGTCAGTAATACTTTTGCAATATTTTTTAGTATGTCCATATCGAAGATATTTGTAGCACTGCACTACTGGATAAACATATAAGGTTCTACTACGAACCGAACTAAATCAATTTTAACTGAACTAGGTAAAGAATTTCCTAAAAATGTAACAATTAACATTTGTCTAGGTACGTATTGTATCCCTTTATCGGAATCAATAATTTTGCGCTTCATTCTTTTAACGTCTACGACTTTTTTATCGCTTTCAATATTTTCCAATATATATTTTTCATTTAAAAAAGTATCAACTTCCCTAATTACGTCTTTTTTATGATTGAAAAAGGTCGGAATATACGCTGTCAATTTGTTATCTTTCATTATTTCATGTCCTATAATTGAATTTGCAGTATGATAGTTTTTAAAAATAATTTTCACTTTATTTCTACCGACTAACTTAATATCTACAATATCATTTTTTAAATTCCTTTCATTAAATAGATAATGACCTACCTTGACTGCCGAAATACGAATACTTGTTTCTGAAGGTTCAACGATAACATAGAACGGTCCGATATCAGTAGAAGTATATTTATTATTAAAATTGTACTTTTTGTTTATTTCAATGTCCATTTTATCAGGAGGGTCGTGTTGAGATGGGGGCCCTCCCCCATCTGAATCTTCAGTCATAATAATATAATGGACTTAACTTACCCAATGCCAAATATTTTATTATTTATATTAATAAATTGACAACTAGTCAAAGATAATTTACTGTACTATTTAAAGATAACACACACCACACAAACCAACTATTCTCTTCGAAGGTTCGAACGGTACTGACCATACAGACTTTATTTTTGAGGTCTTTTAAAACTTCATCCATAACGCGTTGAAATGTAGATGGTGCATTTTTGAACCCAAATGGCGTTCGTAAGAATTTATAATGCCCATTATCAACCATGAATGCTGTTTTTGATATAGAATTTTCTTATTTATTTCTATATTTAAAATTACGTTAATTATTTCATCTATGTCACTCATTAAATAACTAAAATTAATTAAAAGCTAATGTCTGCGATAGACTATTGTTCGATATGAAAAGAACTTAACTATCTTTGCCAAAATCCTTATAAATATGGTTTGGAAAAGGTAAAAGTGGAAAAGGCACCTACAGATTTTTCATCAACTCGATCGCTTTGCTCACCTGTACCTTTTTCGTGATTCCCTGCTCTCGTTGCCACTAAGTCCAAAAGTTTTGAGTTCGGTTATACGCACTTAAGGTGTAGAAACTCAGAGGTCCCGAATTTCACTTCCGACATAATTCGAAAATGTTTTTTCACCTATTCGAAACCCGTGCGTATCCTACTGACTGCGCCAATTATATATTAAAACTTCGAACTTGGGTTTTTGAAAACAATTATGAAACTCGCGTTACTTACTTTATGAGTAGTTTTTTTAGAAAATGTATGTGAAAATTTCTAAAATGGTCCACTGTGTCCCCTCTTCCTCTACTGAATCATTGATAATAATTACAAACGAGCATAACGAACGATTACAAAAAATGTTTTGCTAAATTCGCTAATCATCCGGGAAAAGCAGGTGTTCCTCAAGGCAGTGTACTCTATACAGGGTGTCTCAAAATTAACGAATACGAATCGGAGGACTAAAATAAATTAAATCATAAGAATAAAATTTTTGCGTTTTGTTCTTGGTAGCAGAGTTATTGATAAAAAACGATGATCTAAATTCAGTCTGTAAACTTAATTAAAAACGAAGTCAGCTTAAAACAAATGACTATTATTGTAACTGGCATAGGTTGAAATTTATGATTAATTCTGTCCACTTTTATCCCTTTTATATTTGTTTTAAAAATGGGACGTTATTCTAATCGAGAAAACGTTGAAATGTTAAAAATACTAGGTGCGTATAATGATAATGCCAGTGATGCAGCTAGAGCATATGGATTAAAAATCCCAAATCGACAGGTTGAACAAAGATTACTGGAAACTAAGTAATTCAAATCCCAGATTAAATAAGGGAGGACGCCACCCTACGCTCAACGTCGTCCCAGAAGAGCAAATTCTTGATTTTGTTGAAGCGGAACCAAGTAAAAGTTTTGGAGTTACATCGAGACAAATTCATTTGCAAAAGGATACAATTCACAGATTATTATTAAGAAGGAACGGCTTATACAGTGTGGTACTAAAGTAACGGATAATTCCATTTTATATGTAGAGAAGGAGGGAGCACTTTCGGCCATTTAATATATTTTGATTTGAAAGAAGCACCGACATCATATTTTTAAAACAAATTAAATTAAAACGATTATCTGATCACTTTTAGAGTTATGGTGGCGGATATTTCTCTTAAATTGTAAATAATATTTAATTTGTTAGTAAAAATAAAAATGTTTGCATATTGGCCGAATCTACAACAGCATGGGTAAGATTCGACCGGCACTTGGGGCACTTTCAGCGTTATTAAATTTAAAGCAGATAAATGTAAAGTTTAATAACTTGTAACAAATAAAATACAAAACTTAAAATTATTGCTTAAAATAATTAAAAAAAGAAACCAAAAAATATATTAAAAATTATGTAAAACAAATTATTTTACATTTAGTTCTTCAAAATTGTAGTAAGATGTGACGGTTGTTTCCCTTCTCCGAAAATATTTTACCTCTAATGAGTCACTTGAAACAATTTTTTGCACATGGCCTACATAATAGAAAACAATATTTTCTAATACGAATTTAACCAAAATATAGTCATTTAACATTACACTGCCAACATCATCTTTAAAAACTTCCAGAATAAGATTAATCTGTGTTTCACTACAATATTCAATATCTTCTACATCGAATTTACTGCTGGAAGTATCAAAAATCTTCTTTTTAACTTACTTAATTTTTTTAGTTCAATTTCATTATTTTGCCTTCGTTACACCTTTTTCTCACTTGTTTTGCAGATGTTTGTGCTTGTTTTTCAGATTTTTGTGCTGGTCTTTCAGATTTGTTCGCTTGTTTTCTCTTTTTCTTTTCCTCAAGTTCTCCTATTCTAGTTTTCTCCGGAGTCTCTGTGTAGATCCTAGATTTTCCTTGGTTGGCCCTAGGCCGTCTAATAATTTTAGGTAACTGTGCTTTTGGGAAAGGCCTTACAGCCTCAGAAGTAATGACGTTAGTTCTTATCCCATGCGCTTCTTCTGTTTTTGTATTTATCGTTTCTTCCTTATCTGGTGTAGTTTCTTCCTCAACTAGTGTAATATCTTTCTCAACTGGTGTAGTTTCTCTGGCAGTTTGTATATACGGCTTATCTATTTGATGATCATCTGCACTCTGATTAGTTACTAAATGTGCAGGTTTATTATAGACCTAGGTGGCATCACAATCGGTGTCACTAAACGCTGAGGAATTAAGAGGCCAAATCCCTGGTTTCATAAATGAATTTGTTATGCTACTTGGGAAATGGAGTCCAGTTTTGGGATTAGCTTGACAGTAATGGTCCTTCCAGGGTTACTTGATAACCAGTCATTGGAAGATATCGCACATCTACTTTTAAATGGCCCAAAAACCCCAAGATTGTGATATGTGTGGGTAGGAAATGACAGGAAAATAATACCATTATCTCTAGCATACGGCTGCTACGGTTACATTAAACTCGTAATTATCCAATAAAACCAGTCTTTTATTCTCTTTATTGCATTTAGTATGCTAGACAACATGTTCTAATGTTTTAACAAATAAGTCGCCTGTCATCCACCCGGACTTATTTCCAAACACAACACTTGAAGTTGGACTGTCCTCTGAATAATCTTGTATATCTCGCACCCTTTGAAATATATACACTGGACAGACATATTCTTTCTTATTGAGACATTCCTTAAACTCAATAAATCCATAAACTTTAGATACCCCAATTATAGTCTTATTAGACAAGACCGCCCCGCAAATGTCGGTGGAGGCGGTATCGCAGTATTAATAAAAAAATACATAAACTTTCAACTCCTGCAACCGAATAATTCATCAATAGAGCATATCTCACTGTTAACCGATAATAAAATTAAACTAGTTGGTGCTTACAGCCACCCCCACACTAAACTAACAGAATTAGATTTTTTTAATATCGTTAAAACAAATAATAGGGTTCTCATAGTGGGCGATTTAAATTGCAAACATCCATTATGGGATTCTTATGCCAAATACCCAAACACAAATGGAAATACTCTGCAAAGGTTCTGCGATAATTCAGAATGTTATATTTTCAGCACAGACGATCCCACCCACTTCCCTTTCAACAATTACTCCCCCAGTACCATAGACATTGCTATTGGACGCAACATAAACACAATCACTAAACTAAAAACCATCCCAGACCTCAATTCCGACCATGATCCTATCCTCCTTAAACTAAAAATTACACACACAATCCACCCCAATCCTACAATAAGACACCGTTACACAACAACCAATTGGACACAATATAGAGAGTACATAAATGATCACATAACAATTACAGACAAAATTAAAGACACGGAACACTTAACAAATATAATACAAAACTTACAAGATATTATAATTACTGCCAGAAACAAAACCACCACCTTGAAACCTAAACCCCAAATTTTCAACAACCTTCCCGAGTACATATTAAATATAAACAAAGACAAAAACAAAATTCGCCGCAGATGGCAAGTTACCAGAGATGACAGTGACAGACAAATATTAAAATACTACCAAAACACCATCAATATCTTAATAAAAGAATATAGAAATTTTACATGGAAAACGTTTTTAGAAAAGTTATCACCCAGTGATAACTCTCTATGGCGAGTTACCAGAAATTTGCGAGGAAATAGGCAGGAAATTTCAAAAGTAATTGCTAACGGTAAAACACTGACCCAAAAAGCAGATATCGCAGAAGCCTTTGGAGAGTATTTTCAAAACAACTTTACAAACAACACAGCAAATACAGTTCATCACACTAATATTATTCATTTACTTGAAAATCATTTACATAACACACACACCTTACACACACAAAATTTAGCCACAACTCAGGAAATATACAATACTATCATTACGCTTAAAAATAAAACAGCGCCGGGGAAGGATGGCGTACCTAACATCCTACTCAAGAATCTCCCTAAAAAAGCTATAGTACAGCTTTCGTACATAGCAAATTTCATTATTAAGACCGGAAATTATCCAGATATGCTCAAAATAGCCAATGTCATTCCCATCGTCAAATCTAATATACAGCATTGCTATGTGGATAGTTACAGACCCATTTTCTTGTTAAATAATATAGCAAAGGTGATGGACAAAATCATTCTGTAGACAAAAATAATATAATACCTCTCGAGCAGTACGGATTCAGAGGTGGACACAGTACGGTAGCACTAATTATTCGTGTGTTCAACTTTATTATAGAAGGATTTTTTGCTAAAGAAAAAGCGGTTATGGTCACTGTTGATATACAGAAAGCCTTTGATTCCGTATGTCACGAGGGGTTATTGTATAAACTTATTAAATTAAAAGTTCCTGATTACTTAATAAAAATTATAAATTCGTACATCTCAAATAGACAATTCTATTCTAAAGTGAATGATGGCCTGGCGGGCCCATTCCGGATTCAAGCCGGTCTGGCCTAAGGATCAGTCTTATCGCCTTTGTTATATTCTTTATTTACCCACGATCTTCCCACCTCCCCTCAAATCCTAACAGCCATATATGCGGACGACACCTGTTTTTTATCATCAGCTACAATATCAGAAACTGCACTACACAACGTCCAAACACATATTAATTCACACATATTACCGTACATGAGAGACAACAAACTTATAATTAACACCGCCAAAACAGAGTACTTGTTACTCAGGAGGAGAGCAAGAAAAAACTCATTGCAATTGCAGCTGTGTATAGATGGTCAATACCTGACAGCCAGTAAAACGTTAAAATACTTGGGTTATACTGTGCATGGCACTACCAATGCAAATGCGCATATTGCACAACAGGTTTCTAAGGCGAAAGTTGCAATGAGCAAACTTTACCCGTTAATTTGTAAGAATAGTTGTCTGTCTTCCATAAACAAAATCACAATATACAAATACATAATACGACCAATTCTCACATAGGCTGCACCTGTATATTATACAGCAGCAAAACACAATTTCCACACACTACAGATGGTACAGAATAAGTGTCTCCGCATGGCAATTGAACACACAACAGTTTACCCAAGACTTCCCAGAACTTCTTGGTTACATGAACAAGCAGATTTGCCTACTATCAAGGACGTTATAACTAAAATATCCTCAAACTTTTACAAATACTGTGTCCCTGAAAATCTTCTTAACACTCTCAGAGCCGCCAGTCGCGCAGAAGACACTCTTGATAGTGGGTGTAGGCTTCTGCATGGTAATTTATACACATAGTAAGTTGTTTAATTCCCAATAACCAAATACTTCGAAATAAGGGAGTACCTTACCCCTTATTCAAAACATAAATTGTCCTATGTAAAAACATATAATAAACTATAAATAACGCCTGCCATGATGCTATTCCGCATAAACTAACTCTCAGTTCGCTTTTGAAACACGGTTTTTCAGCCGCTTTTCAGGGACAAAACAGTCGAAATATCTGGGGCGTCATACTTGTATATGCGGGACAAAGTGAGTTATAACAAATGAATAAATGTAATGCAAACAGCAAGGAACCATATAGCTACCAACATGGGTACACAAGGATAGTAAGGAATGCCAGAACATCGGCCTTATTGTATTTGTTTTCATACTATATTTGTAAATGTTACTGAAAAATTATTGTAAATAAAGACATTTTTTAATTAAAATTATATACACTGGTGAGAGTGCGTTACCTGTTCCACTGATTATGCCAACGATGGTTACTAATTCCCCTCTTTCAGCAGATGATATAAGGCCCACTCCTTCTTCCCCTTTGGAGCAATAACTTTGGTTGGATTGAGAACAGTTGAAACTCCAGTTTCATCTAAATTATAGATTTGTTCAGGAGTAAATTTGTCTAAAACATTTCTATAGTTTTGAAAAAATTCTTCCATTCTGGTATTTTTAAAGCCAGTTTCTCTAGCTAGACTGGTGTTTTCTGGCTTACGTAAATATAGAAGAGATTTGTGCCTTTTCATAAATCCATACAACCAGTTAATTCCTACTTTTTTATTAGAATCCCATTTATCTGGACACATACAATCAGGTAACACTTTTGCATATTCATAAACAAACCCCCTCAGTTGATCACGATTCAAACCATAATTAACGTTTGCGCACTGTGTGATATACTTGACAAGCATATCCTCCTGGGAAGTAGAAAAAATTATTCTGGTAGCGTATTTCTTTTTTTCTTCCGTGTAACTTTCATATCCATCATATTCTTTCTCCAAATACTCCTCTGCAGTAATTTTTTTTAAAATATTTTTTATATGTGACTGCAAAGTCGTCCTACTTATCCTAAAAATTCTGGCTGCTACTCGCAGGCCCAAATTTTTTGATACAATTTGTCGCAGAGCATTAGTTATACTTTTTCATCTAAATCAGCCCTGTTGGTCTTTGGTTTATAATTTCGCACCATTTGGAAAGAATATTACCTATGATGCATTTTTAACATACTATCTGGGGCACGTTCGGCCACTGACCGATCCTGCCCCATCGAGATGGCCGAACCTGCCCCAACTGTATTTTTCGGATTATAAAAGTTGGCTCTGTAATAAGACCTATCCTATACATGAGACAAAGACCCACAAGAAAACTATATACATTAATGTATTTAGAAATAAATTTTTAAACAAATATAAGTAATATAAATAAAGATTTTGATAGAACCAAAATTACAATGAAAATTTACTTTTTCACCACAAAAACACAATTTTCATTAGTAATATTTAAGCACTCGTGCTAACTAGCTCAAATGATACTGACAGAAAACGGAAGTGCTTTTATCATTATTTTCATATATAAACAGCGCGAAAGTATGAAAAATTTAAATTTTAAATAGGATGGCTGAATGTGCCTCCTGGTCGAATGTTCCCCCTCCACCCCTAATTATGAATGCAAATGAAAAATCATGCAATAGTTCAATTTTTGTTTATGTATATTTACAAATAATTACAATTACAAAAAGAGATACCATATTAGGATTACATAATTAATAAAACCAATGCATAAATAGCGAGAAAAAAAATACAATATTACAATAATTTAACACAGATAAACTGTAGAATGTATTTCTTTACAAAAATATAAGTAAACAGGGTGGCTTATTTTAGATAATTGTAACTTATTAAGACCTATGAGGTTGAACGTAGGCACAATGATCGTATATGACGCTACTTAAATGCCAGTTTTTGTTTCCCTTGACACATTAACTGTTCCGTTCCTATTCACATACATACACAGATTGAAAAGTTTTGCATCACCTTATATTTTTCTTCGTCCAGAATGGACTGGGTACTAATTAAATGATTAGTTTCTAGTAAAAAAAACATCAAATGTTTTTGTACAAATTTTGTTGATGCAAGAAACACATGTTTACAATTTTTTTGTTGGAGAGTACATCTTCGGTACGATAATTTTATTAGCAAAGGCGGTTGAATTTTATGATTTGAACTGCCAACATGAATCGTCAAGTGATAAGTGAGATTGATCGTGCCAGAATAATAGGTCTAATTGAAGAAGGCCATTCTCAAAGGTTCGTTGGCTAATAGAGTTGGTAGATCGCAAAGTGATGTATCTCGTACATGGAACCGCTATCTTCAGATTAATTCATATCGTGACAGACCTAGGAGCGGTAGAAGGCGTGTTACCGATGAACGACAAAACATCTATATCCATTTGTCAATCCGGAGAAACCCGACCATGGCATTACCAGCACTCCAAAGCTCCAAAGAGATATGAGATATGCCTTGGGAAATCCAGTATCTGTCTCTACATAACGGAGACGAATCCTTTCGACAGGATTCAGGTAACGTCGACCAATGAGAGTACCCCGACAACTACCAGCGCACAGACTTCGCCGTCTACAATGGGCCCAAGAGCACGCAGCCTTGCCTGAAGAATTTTGAAATTCTGTGCTTTTTTCTGATGAGACAAGAATCTGTTTGATACTTGATAGTCGTCGAATACGTGTGTGGAAAGAGCCAACGAGAGCAGCCCAGCTCGCCCATGCCCGCTCTGTGCTGCCCTTTAGAGGAGGAAGTGCAATGTTTTGGGCTGGGATTCTGTCCAACGGCCGCACAGAATTAATCCATGTTGAGGGAACAATGACTGGTGATAGATACCTCAGGGAGATTCTACATCCTCACGTGAGGCTATGGCGAGCAGATGTTGGCAACGCTTTCGTTTTTATGGACGATAATGTCCGCCCTTATCGCACCAGAGCTGTAAATGAGTGTCTAGAAACCGAAGGCATCAATCGTTTGGACTGGCTCGCCTTATCGCCAGATATGAATCCAATAAAACATGCTTGGGACATGCTTTCCAGGGCAGTAGCAGCACGCAGAAATTCACCAAGAAGTGTGTACAAGAGCTTGTTCATGCCGCTCAGGAGGAATGGCGGAATATTCCGCAACAGCATATCAGAAATCTGGTTAACAGTATGGGTAGGCATCTCCAAGTCTGCGTAGATTCTAGAGGTGGAAATACTCATTATTAAATAATTCCAATTTATTATTTTTCCAAAAAAGTCACCAATTTGTAAATTTAATTTTCTTGTAAAAATACTTTTATTTACTATATTTAAAACATGTGAATTAGTGGATAATAAATTTTTTACAAAACATAACATAACATAAAACTAATCAATTTTTCTCCAATCCATTTTTGATGAAGAAAAAATAATTTATGAGATATTGGGTGATGCAAAACTTTTGAATTTATATATCTTTCCATTTTAGTAAACAATGATTTTATTCATATCTTTAGTTTCTAGGGATTTTACATATTTTTAGAGTATTTTTTTAGCAAGCTGATAGAATTTAATCCTTTTATATAAGTCTTATACATTTCTGGAAGAGAGTTAAATAAACGTGTTGCTATGAATTCGAAGTACCTAGTCTTCTTTTGTTTTATTTCTAGTGGTCAGGTGATTGTAAGTAAGAGCGATTTTTAAATAATTAAACAATTAAAACAAAAATATATAGATGCCTTATGTACATTATATTAGTTTCGTTTAATATTTGGTTTGTACTATAGGTTAAATGATTAAAAAATGCATTATTTTTACAATTTGTATTTGTAGAATTTCAACCTGCTCTAGATAACTAAGTATAGTACAGGTTAGCAAAAGTAGCTGAAAGTTTGAAAATGGACACGCCCACGATGCGCGTTGGTCTCAATACAGAAAGTAGGAGATAACACAGTTTATGATTAAACTTTAACGAGTACATAACTAGGTATAGTCTGCGAAAAAGTAGGTATTGCGGCGAATAAAAATGGAAGTTCAAAGGAAAAGTTTTAAATGGACAAACTCGAGAAGTGGTAGTAATTGTTATACATTTCATGAGAAGAGAGGCGGAAAATAACGGGCCATTGAAAGATTTAAAAAAAATCCAGGTATTGGCAACAGGAGTCAGTTTAAGTAAGTAGTGTTCAACAAATTTCACGTGAAATGAAGGTAGTTGAAGATGGTGAATACTCGTCGTTTGAAACACCTAACAAAAAGGAAGAAAAAAGCGCTTCAAAAACCTGTCTAGATAATTTTTATATCCAAAGGTATATTTCCAATTTTTATATTACAGAAAAACAAGTTCAAACTTTGAAACATATTCATCGAAAATTTGTAGATGAGTATACCTATACAGATACCCGAGAGATTCTTCGGCATGTTATTAAAAAATGGGATTTCGTTGGCGAAAAACGAGAACAAATAGGAAGTTGTTAATGGAAAAACCCGAAATTAGATATAATAGACTTAACTTCCTACGAAGTATGAAACGTTATAGAGACGAAAATAGACCAATTATATATATGGACGAAACGTATATTCAATCTTGTCATAGTAATCAAAAGAGCTGGTCTGATAGTTCGAACGAGGGGTTACATAAACCAGTATCAAAGGGACAGATACTAAATATAGTAAATGCTGGAGGTGAAAATGATTTTGTGGAAAATGCTTACCTTAGATACAAATCTAGAAATAAAACCGGAGATTATCATAATGCCATGAACGACGAGAACTACAACAAGGTGTTGCAGGAGATGTTAGTACCAAATTTACCACCAAATAGCATTTTAGTGATCGACAACGCACTTTATCATAATGTATATAGTGAAAAGGTACCAAATTTCTCTTGCAGAAAAGCCGAAATGCAGCATTGGTTGACAAAGCGAAATATTGGATTTACGGCTGATATGCTGAAAGCAGATTTATACAATCTTATAAAGTAACGGAAACCTCGGTACAAAATATACGAAATCGATAAAATTCTTACAGATAAAGGACATTCCGTTTTACGATTATCTCCATATCATCCGGATTTAAATCCAATAGAGTTAGTATGGTCTTCTATGAAGTAATACGTAGCTGGAAAAAATGTAACTTTTAATTTTAAAAACGTACAAAGTTTGTGTGATGAATTATTTTATTCATTTTCGATACTAGAGTGGAAAACTAGGTGTGAACATATACAAAAAATTGAACAAGATTATATAGCAAAGGAGCCTGCTTTTGATTTAGTTGTTGATGACATAATAATAACTCTAGGATCTAATAGTAACAGTGAAAGTGGAACTGATGAAACCATCTTAGATTCAGAGCCTGATGTATCAGAAATAATATGAACGTGAGGTATACTTTTATTGGCACAAATAAATTTTACTACTCCACGATTAAATATCATCGTGGAATAGTGAAATTTATCTGTACTGACAAGTATACCTGTTTATTTCCTTTTTCAATATATTTTAATATTCTTGTTACGTTTTATTACATATTTTATTTGAAAATAATATAAATAAATACACAACGCAAAGAAATTTCCTAGTTTGTATGGCCTTAATTTTATAGGTAAACAATTTCTATATTAATTGTGCACTGGATTGTACCAATATCGACAGAAATTGTTAAGCGCCTTGGTTATCCTTTTCCCTCCGAATGCGTTCTCACTTTATCGTTCGCGCAGCGAAGTGGGGCTCACACTTCCAGCTATTTTTGCTTAATACATGCCCAACCTAATATGCCATATCAAAGACGTGATTCCACAAGAGCATGATATATGATTCTAAGGTGTTGTAGTCTGGGTTTCTGGCCACTCGGGAATCACGGGAAATGAAGAGGCCAATACACTTGCCAGGAAAGGAGCACAAATACCCTTTATTGGACCGGAGCCTTTCTGTGATGTAGCAAAATGCTCCTATAAGAAAGAGTTCCGGAAGAAAGAGGAAACCGAAAGAAAAGCATTCTGGCGGTGCCTTCCCGTGCTTAAACATTCCAAAAAGTACCTGCGGAACTTTGACACTGCGAGATCCAAAAAATATTTGGATCTCAGTAAAAATAAGCTACATCTACTCACGGGCTTTCTTACAGGACACTGTCGCCTTAGGAAGCACCTAATGAGAATAGGTCTAGCAGAAGCTGACGAGTGTAGATTCTATGGGAGGAGGATGAAACTCCGGATCACCTAGTTGTAGAATGCCTCGCCATTGCAAGCCAACGCAAGAAATGCTTCAGACAAGAAACTTGTAAGAGTGAGGATCTAACCTCGTTGAAGTCGTCCCAAATACTAGAGTTCATCAGAACCCTGGAGCTGGAAGGCGAGCTGTAGTACTAGCGAGAACAGCTCTGATAGGGGGGGCACAATAACCCTTATGTTTTAGTGTATTGTAACCCCGTTAAAATCTAATCTAATATTGAAGATGAATTAAACACAGTGTACACTAAAATTCGTCCAGAATCAGCACAGTAATATCTCAAACTAATTCCATATTACCAAGAAAGTTATTAAACAGAACTACATTTAAGTAAGAAAGCACAGCACCCCATGAAATACAGCCAAAATTATAAAATTATAGGTATGCAGAAAACACAATGAAAATCAAAGAATTGTTGACATAACCTAAATTGCCATTGTATGCAAACGCAAGAAATGTTTCGGACAAGAAACTTGTAAGAGTGAGGATCTAACCTCGTTGAAGCCGTTCAAATACTAGAGTTCATTAGAACTTTGGAACTGGAAGGTGAGCTGTAGTAGTAGCGAGAACAGCTCTGATAGGGAGGCACAATAAACCTTAGGTTTCAGTGCATTGTAACCCCGTTCTAATCTAATCTAATGTAATCTAAGGTGCTGTAAGTCCAGTACTTTCCTTATATATTTGAATTTGTATAACAAATATCTCAGTGTCTCAGCTACTTCACATAAGTGAGCTGTCAATCGCAAATGTGAATCTATTGTTAGTCCGAGATATTTTATTTCGTATTTAAGAGAAATATCATTAGGTATATTGTTAACAGTCATTTTATCATAAGGAGGCAGTTTATGTTTATTACTAGTGAAATGTACAATGAATGTTTTCGAATACTTGACTGTTGATATTTTATGACTAAAGATATCAAATAAATGTCTTAGATCGGCTTCTATTTTTTGTTTTAAGCTTTCCCACGTATTGTCTGTATATATTATTGAAGTGTCATCCGCAAATCCTATTATTTTACCAGTAGAATTATAAAAGAATATCATTGATATACATACATATTAAACAGTATTGGACCCAGCACAGTCCCCTGGAGAAACCCAAACAATATATTTTTCTCCGCACTGACTTCTCCGTTTATCCTTACTATGTGTGTGCTATTTTTTAGATAGCCTTCAAAGAATTTATGAGGTAGTGCAAGTATTCCAGCATCCCCCAGGACGTCTAACAGCTGTGAATGGGTCACAGTGTCAACCGCCCTCGCGATAGATAGATAGATAGATAGATATTTATTAACTACTTTACAATAAAATGTTTGAAGCACGTCAAAAATAAAATACTGTAATACGAGTGACGGTTAAAACAATGTATTTACAAACAATTCAACGAACTAAACAGCAACTAAAAAGGATATTTACATGGACAAACTCTTTTCTTTGATGAAATTAACTGTCTCGACCCTTACTTCGTGGAATATGCTCATATTAGTGTTTTTAAATGAAACTCACGGTCTCTAGTTAATTCCACAATATAATAAAATTTATTGAAAATTCTAAAAAATTGTCAATTATTTAGAATTTTCAATAAATTTTATTATATTGTGGAATTAACTAGAGACCGTGAGTTTTATTTAAAAACACTAATCTTTTCTTTGAAATCTTTTCAAACGTCACCTTTTTCTCACTTTTCCAAAATTCCCCCAGCTGTCCTCTATCTATTTCTTGTCAGTCCTCCTCTTTCTGTCAGCATTTGTCAACTTCTCTATTCTAGGTTATATCGCTGTCATATGTCCGAGGTCTGTTACTATGTAGCTATTCCGTTACACTGCCCCCTTCCTTAGATGCATTACTCCTGGAATGCCTTTACCATCTCCGGATTTGTGGCTGTAACGGCAGTCGGTTCCGTTCCGTAGACCTGCATGAAGTCTTCGAACTTGGAATGCTCTTCGCCCAGTAGTTGTTGTACTTGCACACCTTCATCGTGGTCCCCGGCATATGATGCTAGCCGATCAGAATGGACTACAATCGGCTTTCCTCTAGGAGTTTTAAAGATTCGATAAATAACATCGTTGATCTTCTTTTTGATGACATATGGACCCTCCCAGTTCTTTTGTAATTTTGGACATAACCCTCGTCTTCTTCGTGGATTGTAAAGCCAGACGAGATCAATTTATTTACAAACAATTCAACGAACTAAACAGCAACTAAAAAGGATATTTACATGGACAAACTCTTTTCTTTGAAATCTTTTCAAACGTCACCTTTTTCTCACTTCCAAAATTCCCCCAGCCGTCCTCTCTCTATTTCTTGTCAGTCCTCCTCTTTCTGTCAGCATTTGTCAGCTTCTCTATTCTAGGTTATGTCGCTGTCATATGTCCGAGGCCTGTTACTATGTAGCTATTCCGTTACAATACATACAAAAGAAATATACAAAATATATCTTAAGATAAAAACAGAGTAAAATGTCACAGCAGAGATACGGTGTTGAGATTGCCTCGACAATGCACAATGTAATCATCAACAGAGTAGAAACAATATTTAAGCAAAAACTTTTTTAAATATTTTTTAAAAGCATTGGAGCCCAAGGATTTTACAATTGATGGCAAAATATTAAAAAGGCTATAGTGTGGTGAATTTGATTGTGTCGTGTTTAGCCGAAAGTAGCTGCATCTGATATGGTGAGCATTACGAGTGTTGTAGTCGTGGATATCATTGACTGTTTCCCATGAATTTCAATTAGAGTATGAAATGAAAACAATGACGGTAATGGCATAATTTTATATGTTATTAAAAACTGTTGACAATGATCCCTGAAACCAAGATCAGCAAGCACCCTTATCCCCTTTTTTGCATTCTAAATACTGTTAAATTATGGGAGGAATTACCCCAGAGGGCGATGCTATAGCTAATATGCGAATGAAAGAGTGAGAAATACGTATTTTTGAGTGTACTTGAATTAGTAATATTTTTCAACTGTCGTAAAATGAATAACGAACTTTTTGACTAAATGCTCAATATGTGCCTGCCAACTTAGCCTGTGATCTAGGACTAATCCAAGTAATTTCACATTTCTTGTTTTTTGGTGAAATGACAATTGATTACTTGCAGATATATGCATGATTTCAGTTTTATTATTATTTAATTTTAGTTTGTTCGGTGAAAACCATTCATTTGCCCTGTTACTAACGCAATCTAGAGAGGCGGCTAAATTTGTATTATCTTTCTCCGAAATAATAAATGTTGAATCGTCTGCAAATAGAACCGACATATAGGGTAACATAAAACGGCTCAGATCATTAATATAAATGATAAACACGAGGGGGCCTAGAACCGACCCCTGAGGGAGTCCATGACTTACCTTCAGACAATCTGATATTACACCATTCACTGTAACACATTGTTTTCTGTTTGATAGGTAAGAACCAATAAGCTTCAACGGAATTCCTCTAACTCCATAATAATTTAATTTTTCTAAGAGAATGTCGTGAGAAACGCAGTCAAATGCCTTTGAAAGATCGCACAGCATTATGGCCGTACGGTTACCGTATTCAAGTTCTTCCACTACGCCACTCACAACATTAAGAACTGCCTGGGTGGTTGAGCGGGAATTTCTAAAGCCAAATTGGAAGCTACTGAAGAAATCGTTTGAATCAAAATAGTCATACAACTGTTTTTTTATTAATTTTTCAATGACTTTACTGAATATTGAAATAATACTGATAGGGCGATAATTATCGATTACAGAAGCATCGCCTTTTTTAAAAAGGGGAAGCACTTTGGATAGTTTAAAAATATCGGGATAAATACAGGTGTTAAAAATAAGATTTATGAGTTCTGTAAAAGGTTTTGCAGCAATAGAATTGGTCACCTTCAAGATGCTGCTATTGAGTTCATGAATATCAAGACAATCCGAATTTTTCAATGAATTAATGGCTGAAGAGACCTCAAAGTGTGTGACCGGGTGTAAATAGAATGAGGAGCAGGAAAATTTTTAAAACATAAGAGCTCGGCATTAGAAATGTTAGGAAGAGATTGAATGATATTGACAGCAATTTCACAAAAGAAGGTATTTATCTCATTTGGTGACAAATCAGGAGTTATTAAGGAGTATTTCGATTTCCTTCTTTCATAGTTAATAACCTTCCAACAAGCCTTTGCTCTATTTTCAGACGACATGATAAAATTATCATAAGCTGATTTTTTAGCGGATTTTAGCCTGCTATTATACACTACCCTCAAAGTCCTATACTTTTTTAGATCTTCTGGCTGTTTGCTTGCATCGGCTATTAACTTCAAAGATGAAAGTTGATTTCTTAGATACTTTAAATCATCTGTAAACCAAGACACTGGAGAACGTTTAGTGCCTTGCTTAGCTTTTCTTAGAGGAAAACACTCCGAACTTAAATTATGAAAAGTGTTTACAAGGAAAGAGACCAAAACGTCTACATCTGATAGTCCCGACATAAAAGGACTCCAGTCAATAGTGGCAATATTTAGTTCTTTATTTGTAATACAACGTCTCATAACAGATTGCGACGTATTAGTTGGATTCATATTATTGTCTATGACACTATATTGAGCCCGATGGTCAGAAAAGCAAGGCTCGAAAACACCGACCGAAAATTGTTGTTCCGCGATATTGGTAATTATATTGTCAATACAGTTGGACGAGGTAGCGGTAATCCTTGTATCCTCTAAAATGGCGATTGCCATGCCGTATGACTGCAGCAAACATTTTAACTTATTCAAAACACCAGTTTCAACCTTAAAATTCAAATTGAAGTCTCCTAAAATTACTAGTTTTTCATAATTGTTTAATAAGTTGTGTAATACATGTTCAAAATTCGCGAGAAACAGATCAATGCTGCCTTTACCAGATCTGTATAGTGCTATAACTGAGATTTTTATTGATGGCAAGTAAATTGCCGTATATTCTGAATTTTTTTCGCTGTGAAAGTCGTCCAAATTAATTGAGCTAAACTTTAAACTATCATTGTTTTCTTTTACGTAAATAGCTAGGCCTCCATGAATTTTATTACTACGGCAAAAAAAGGTAGCCAATGTATATCCAGATATATTGATATGTTAAAGACAGTTCTCAGTCTGCCAGTGTTCAGAGAAACAAACAATATCAAAATAATGATCAGAAAGAAAAGCATTTATTGTTTCCACTTTATTAGAGATACACTGAATATTAATATGAAACATACTTACCGCACTCTGCTGATTACACCCTTTTAACACACTAAGAACATTGGTTGTATTAAAATTATTTAAATTGTTTGAATTTACATTTCCTCGTCGGTCGTCTGGTGTTGGTGAAAATTTGTTTTAGAATTAAATCTTCTTACAGCTGCTTCTTTGGGCCAAATATGCGGGTTATAGTCTATATTCTCAAAGGGAAAAGACAAAGAATGTGGGCGCGTAGTCTAATAGTTGCACATTATTCACACCCGAGGGAAGTTTAAAATTTATAATTAGTTCATTCTTTTTGAGTTTATTTAGCTCTGCTGTTAACAACACAACTTCAACGTCCGCCATCCAGAAATACAATTGCCGTTGGCTTAGTTTTATCAACAGAACTGTACACAGAAAAAAGCAATGTCTCAATTGCATCATTAGTAGAACGTCCTTCTTGAAAGCACAATTTGTGGTTGGCTATAGATTTAGTTAACAACTTTTTCCATTAGCTTTGTTATGGTTGTAATAAGTGATATGGGCTATAGTTGCACACCTTTGCCTTGTTGCTCTTTTTATAGATTGGGGTTACTATAGCTTTTTTTAAAACAGTGGGAGATATGCTTTCTGCAAAGATCAAGTTTATTAGATCGACAATAGGTTTAGTGAATTGTTCACTCAATTTTTTTAATATTTATGCTCGCAGATTGTCTATCTCTAGAGTCTTGTTTGCTTTCAGAGATGCTATGAAGGCTCTGATCTCTTCCGCAGTTACAGACATAGAATAAAAGGACTTAGAATTTTTACACCGCCGAGGAGGTGGTTCAGTCGGCACGGTTATTTTTTGTGCCAAGTTTTTTCCCTCGGTTACAAAGTAACTGTTAAACTCCTCAGCGATATCTGATGTGGATGTTATTTTTTTCCTTTTTTCATTAATTATGAAATTACACTTTCTGAATAAAATAATTCAACTGCCCTTTCAATCCCCTTTCAATCCCCTTTCAAACATACTGGCACAGGAGTTGAGATTATCACGAAGCAATTACGAGAATGGAATAACCACAAGAGGTACAAAAGATTTTTATAAACATGTTAGATCCAAGTTCTCCTATAAAACTGGCGTACCATTATTAGAAAAACCAAACGGAGACATTTGGACCAAGGAAGAAGTATGCGAAATTTTTGCTGAAACTTTTGAAAATGCATTTACAATAGACTCTGATTTAACAACTCCTGTAATACCACTAGCTACTAGAAATATGAACTCACTAAATACGGTTAATATCACAGTGGAAAAAGTTAAAGAAGTATTAAAGAATCTGAAAATCGCAGCTTCTCATGGAATTGAGAAAATATCCCCTACAGTCTATAAAAATTGCGCAGACAGTCTAGCAGTCGCACTTTCCAACCTTATGTCCAGACCACTAAAAGAAAATTTCATTCCTGCCTCATGGAAACCAGGAATAGTTATGCCTATCTATAAACATGGAAATAAAATGCTTTCGACGAATTATCGGCCTATAACGGTTCCACCAACCTCAGTTAAAATTATGGAGAGATTAATCGTTAGCGAGCTTGTTCCATTTTTGTTGGCCCTTAAGTGGTCGCTTTGGCGTAAAAAGTACGCCACTTAACCAAAAACCAACCTGAAATCACTAGTAATCGTCAAAACTTTACGAACGCCCATGTAACCTCCCACCTATAAGTCTTCTTTCCGATACTCAAGCAGCAACACGAATCGCGCGGTTAGTCATTCTCCAGGCTATGCCGAAGTGGTACTAGTTCCGAGCGGAGTATAAAATACGCCAAGCGACTATGTAAGTATATTTTTTCGTTTCTTTGTTTTTTCCTTAATTTACTACGCCTATTATTTTTTTTGTATTTAGGTATTCCATCCCCGCAAAAGACCCTAAGAACGCAAAATGATGCTCAAAATATTGGAGTCACCTGATGACGAAGAAATTGTTGGAGGCTCTGATGAAGACGATTCTGACGAAGAAATTCAAAGAAGTGACCACGATTCCTGTCCAGAATTAGAAGCTGATAAGAATGACTTGCAGGAACGCGATGATACTGTTTCAGAAGACTCAGAAGAGGAAGTGGGTCGTAGCATTTTCAAAAGTAAGGACAAAGGCCTAAATTGGAGTGAGACACCTCTACCATTACTAAAGCGTGCAAGCGTCACAGATGAACTAAGTGTCTTCTTCCAATTCATAACATGTGAGCAAATCGAAAAAATAGTAAAATATACAAACATATTTATAACATCTGTTCAGGATAACTTCAAAAGGGAAAGAGATGCAAAAGAAACTTGCAAAGAAGAAACATTAGCTCTTTTCGGCTTGTTATACTTATCAGGGCTAAAGCAATTGAGTCACACAAATTTACGCGAAATATGGATAACTGATGGTACTGGGTTGATCATTTTACAGGCCTGCATGGGTTACAAAAGATTTCTGTTTCTCTTGAGAGCCACAAAGAAGATCGCTTGACAAGCTGGCTCCGATAAGGGAGATTTATGATGATTTTGTGGAAAAGTGCAAAAACAACTATTGTCCTGGTAACAGATTGACAATTGACGAAATGCTTATTCCATTTCGTGGCCGGTGCAGTTTCATACAGTATATACCAAACAAACCAGCTAAATATGGTATAAAGGTTTTTGCACTTTGTGACTCCAAGATGTTCTACGTTTCCAATTTCGAAATATATTGCGGAAAGCAACCGGAAGGATTATATCAAGTTTCGAATTCTCCCACTGATGTCGTGCTCAGATTGATTGAACCATTTAAAAATAAAAACAGGAATCTAACCACAGACAACTGGTACACCAGTTACCCATTGGCTCAAACGTTGCTTGAAAAGAAAATTACACTTGTGGGGACTTTGAAGAAAAACAAAAGAGAAATTCCATTGGTGCTTCTTCCTTCAAAATCTCGAAGTATAAATTCATCTGTATTTGCATTCACTAAAGAAACTTCTTTGGTGTCATACTGTCCGAAAAAAAATAAGGTTGTACTTCTCCTCTCGACTATGCATAACGACGATTCCATTGACCCCGATACTCTGAAACCACAGATAGTTTTATTTTACAACTCAACCAAAGGTGGGGTGGGTGGACACCGTGGACCAGATGTGCGTAAATTACACTGTTCAAAAATGAACCAGACGATGGCCGTTAGTCGCTTTTTATCAAATTATGAATATAGCAGGAATTAACTCAAACATCATTTTCAACGCATTTCAGTCGGAAGGAGAAGAAAGAAGGATTTTCCTAAAAAACTTATCAATGTCTCTTATGAAACCTTTTTTGACGATGAGATCTAGTATAAGAAATCTACCTTTTGATGTGAAAGAGTTTCTAAAACAATATCGGCCTCCAATAGCGACTTCAGAAGAAGCTACAGTTGATGAAAAATCTAAGGGAAGGTGTGTCCAATGTGGAAGAAAAAAAAACAGAACAACTACCATAAAATGCAACACCTGCAAAAAGACCGCATGCAAAGAGCATGTCATTACTACACACCTCTGCTTGATTTGTAACTCTGCCCAAAATGATGGAACTCCAGAAAATACCCCATAGAATAATACTATTAATATATTTTGATAATTTTGAACATTTTTTTATAGTTAAACGCTCTATTCTTCGAGTTTTACTTATATATACTCATGTATGAAAAGATCTGCTTTGTACATTTAATATTAAACAAAATAATGTTTTTCTTTTTTTTGTTAACATTTGACTGTTATAAACAGGCTAAGGTGCTCTTTCACTTGGTGGCGTACAAAATACGCCAGGCGCCTAATTATGTTAAAATAATTATAGCGACCACCTAAGGGTTAGACAATAAAATCATTTCAGATTCCCAGCATGGTTTTTTACCGAATAGATCTATAACCAGTAATCTTCTAACTACTCTTAACGACTGGACATTATATTTAGATCATTACGAATCTGTGGATGTGGTATACATAGATTTTTCTCAAGCCTTCGATAAGGTATCCGTTAAAAAGCTACTATTGAAATTGGAACATTTTGGAGTGCGTGGTAAGCTGTTGGTATGGCTGAAAACTTTTTTATTCGGTCGAATTTTTCAAGTACAATATGAGGATAACTTAAGTAATTCCCGTGAAGTGCGCAGTGGGGTACCTCAAGGTTCTATTTGGGTCCTATCCTTTTCCTAGTATAAGCTTCTGACTTAACTGCTAAGTTTAAATGCAAAAACAAATTGTTTGCCGATGACATGAAGTTTTACCATTGCCCTGATATTCAAAACTTTCTTCAATACGACCTGGATGAATTATAAAAATGGTGCAAGGAGTAGAGCATACCAGTAAACTTTAACAAGTATTGTGTTTTGCAGTGCGGTTACAACAATCCATGTGTCACATATTATCTTGAATCAGAGCCTTTAAAATCAGTTCTGGGAGTCAGTGATTTGGATGTCATAATTAATACAGTTCTGGGTTGGTTCTCGCAGACTAAAAAAGCGGTTAACAGGGCAAACTCAGCTCTGTACTTGATATCTAACGCATTTTCAAGAATAAGTTCAGGCTTGTTCTTGAGGCTATACAAAAGTTACATCCGACCTCACTTAGAGTTTGCTACCTCCGTTTGGTCTCCACACCTCAGACGTGATATAAACCTTATAGAGGCAGTTCAACGTAGAGCTACAAAATTGCCACTAAATTTTTCTCACTTGAGACAAGACTAAGCAGGCTCGGGCTGACAATACTATCTGAGAAAAGAGAGAGTGTGATGTCATTACAACGTTTAGGATTCTAAGAGATGACTTTTGGGACACTTCTAACTTTTTTACATTAAATGAAGATAACAGGTTGAGAGGTCACAATTGTAAATTGAAAAAAGAATCTTTTAGATCTAGTGTTAGAAAAAACTTTCTAGTAAATACAGTATTCGATAAATGGAACAATTTAAGTAGTGACATCGTATCAGCTCCTTCTCTGAATAGCTTGAAGAATGGGCTGGACAGGTGTTCTTGATCTGGTGCTGTACTTGATTAGTGTTTTATAATTCTATAGCTTTGCTTTGGCTCGTAATCACTGTTTAATAATAGTGATAATAAAATAAAAAAAATCTTTTCGTCATTCAATTTTGATCCCCCAGTTTTGGGAAGATCTTTGACAGTTCCAAGTCTACGGAATTTTGTTCTACTCTACTCACCGTAGACTGGAAAATGTGACTGTCAAATATTTTACATACCTCAGAATGGGATTTCATTTTATCACCCACTCAAATTAATATTAATAACTCAAGGCAGAAAGGCTCATTTGAAAAAAATTAATGTTAAGAAATTCCTAAATAAATTATTAATAACTAAAAATTACTAAAGACACAGAAATTGACATCTGATATATGCGTTTTACATTATGGACCATGCAGAACTTTTTATAAATAATAACTTTTTCCATAACGTTAATAATAAGAATTTCATAATCAAAACTGACTTTTTAGAGTAATTTTTTATATATTATTATTATATTATCAAGAAAACAATCAATTTACGCTTTTTTTAACAATATTTTCTAAAAATTCCATCCCTAGCTCTTATTAAGAAGATTAATAAATCATGGCAACGGCTAATGACCCTTCAAGTCGTATTTATTCATTTATACAATTCAGAATCACGTCACGTGCCCCACATGTTTCAAACTATCCTAATAATCTACATTACGTTGTCCTAGGATTGTCCTTCTTATAGCCGACTTGTTGAATATACACCAATAAATGTGGGATGTTCTCAGAGATCGCTAGGAGAACAGATAAATTTGTGGTCTGGCAATAAACTACCAAATTAAATATGTCTAGTGTTGTCGTAAAAGGGACCTCTTGGAAAAATTTATGGAGTCAATTGTATCACTGTTTACCATTCAATTTATTAGGAGTAATACTGGAGAAAAGACAAAGAACATGCGCAATTTTCTTTTCGGTTTTTCCGTTCAAGAAAAACATAGAAGTATCAGTTAGTTTATATCTAACATTCTATAAGTCATATTTGAAAATCTTTCCGGTGAAATATAGTGAAAGTTCTCGTAGAGAAAACTAACTTTGAAGTGGATTTAAAAATATATAGGTAACGGAAAATTTCGTTTTTGATTTTAATGATACTTGAAAGTTGATTTAAACAGTTCTCTTTATTTTATACTGTGTGAACGAATAATCCGGTTGTGTTCCAAAAACTATTAGTCACACGATTTAAAAAAATATCATGAAAAGAAAATAACTTTAATGTTTTCAGATTTGCCACCAGAGAGTGTAATATTTCAAATTGATATCAATATTGATAATCTTAAATTTAAGCACTCTAGAATGTAGTGGTTCACTAGTGGGGACTAGTGCGACTACATATATGGAGTTATTAAATTTACTTTTTATATAATGTATCTTATCAACGTTATTATTGCCTATAGACAAAAAACTTGTACGTAAAAGTTGTGTGGTTATAACAGAATTTTGTTAAGAACCTCTCAAGTATAATAGCGTGCAAATTTTAGGGGATACAAGAAAATAATAGTTTTTTATTAAATGGGATAGCCTGTAGAGTTAAAATTTTTGAATTGGACTTTTTCTCCTGATTTCAGAAATATATAAATCAGACACAGAATTTTGTAATGATTCTACCTAAATATTAATTTTTACATCCTTGATCAAATTCATCAGTAGATTCAAAAGTATGACGGTTATCTGTGCTTAAAAGGTGAGTGAGGTTTAAAGGTAGAAAGAGATATGTATTTCCAAACAGAAATACAATTTTTAAAAATACATTTTATTTAATTATTACAGAGAGAGATGTTATTCTCGGAGTGGTTATACAAAAACTGATTTACAAATATAAAGCAACTAAAGAACTATGATAACAAGTATACATGAATTCTAACTAATGATATATGATATGGTCCAGGTGCTGCGAATTATGACCTCGTAACTCCTTGGTCCTTAAGAGGCGAAAATAACGGAGTGATTTTCGCGAACTGTCTCCAAGAGAATTTCTTCGATGATTTTGACTTTTTCTTTCATGATTCTTGATTTTTCGCATCTTCGTCTAATTACGTAAAAAGTTACGACGATACATCCAATGATTAAGATTGTTGGAAATATTGATAGGATTCGAATTTCGTGTGTATTATGCCGTTCTTCTATCGGTGTTAGTTGTTTTGTGATTCTATGGATTTCATATAACTCATCGAATTTTATTTCTGATATATTCGGCGTTTGATAGTTTCTTCTGATCTTAATTTGGTCTAATTCGATCTTTGGTAAAATTAATGGCTTGCCTTCGCTAATTCATTTGACTCTGGAGAATTTCAATTCCTTTGTGGTGATTTCGCATCATTCTGGTATGTTAATAAGGGTTGGTCTTGCTACTTCGAATATTCTGTTGTTTCGGCAGTTTGATTTTATTCCTACTTGTTTCCCAGGGATTATTAGAACTTCATTAGCTGTTATCTGCTCGATTAAAGGATTTTGGATATGGACCTCGGTGGCGTAGCAGCTGTCCGGTAGTTTTCCGCTTCATATCAGTTCGTAGGTACAGTTATCAGTGGGGATTGTTTCTTGGGTACAATAATAAATTTCCTCCAGTTTTTCGCATTCTTGGTTTCCAAGCTGGACATCTTCTTCGTTACGTGTCAAGTAGGGTGTGAAGGGACAAATATTGTATTAGCTTGGATAATGGGGTAAATACGGTAAAAGTCTAAAGAAAGTTTTGATTCGGTTCCAAGAAATGTGTAGTATGTTCAGACATTCTTGAATCTGGGAATTTGATTTTTATCATAAATGCTATGCAGATGTTTTATCATGTCAAGAATTTCCTTACTTAATATCATGGACGGGTGAAGAATATTCAGTTTTGAAAATAACAAGGCGTTTTCAAGATTTTCTACGAATAATATTGAATTTTGACAATTGAGGTTGATTTGACTAATTGTTCCTTGAAAGATTATATATTTGCTTAGAGAATCTATTTGATTAAATATTGCGGTATCAAATTTTACTAGATTATTTTTGAGTTTTTGATTTTGTAAAAGAACTGTTACTGATTGATTATAATGATCAGTTTCTTAAATAAAGTGGTATGTAATTAACTTCAGTAATGATATTTTTCTGATTCGTTTGCAATAACCTAATAGCATTATCGTATCGAATGCCATTGTTTGAATCTAGATTTCCAAACAACCATTTATTGACTTTTCCCATACCATTGATTAGACCTCTTATTGAACGCATATGGGGATATAAAGTGTCGAATTTACGTTCTAACGAATTAATAAGAAACTCTGTACGTACTAAAATATTTTCGCTAAGACCCTGATATGAAATGGGATTTGAACTATTAGTATCTAGAATTAATTTTCTTACTGTTAAAAAGTGTGTTTTAAGGATATTTATTTGATTAACCATTTCTTCTCTTACATCTAGGTAGTGAATAAAGGTATGCTTTGAGTAAATTCACCTAGCTTTACCTAAATCTATCGAAAGAATAAGATTATAGTTATTTCTTCCGTGAAACAATTAATACTGACCATGGCTAGGACCAGGTAAATCGGGATGGCCACTGTTTTCATCTTTCCGATGCTGGCCCTGTAAAATATTTGAATTACATTTCGGTTTTATAACGATGCTTTTATGATAAGTTCCTTTCTTAGTTTTTAAAACTACGTTATCATCTCCAACTATTTCGGTTTTTGTGAATTTGGGCATTTTTAATCTCGATGTTTCGTTCGAACATAAGCTATATGTGGGTTGGAAAAATCAGGGGGTTCATCGCGTTTCTCGTTAGCTTTGTTTATATTCCGTTCTTTTACTTTTTCGTTTCGTTCTTTTATCATTTCATATAGTTGTTTACTTATAATGTTGTGGTTTTGAACATAATAGGAAAGAACAAGGTGATCGTCTAGATCAAAGGGGTCTGGACTTCCAATATGCCCTTTAATGTTTTCAAATGGGGTAAATTTGGTAACAGAATGTATGGAGTTGTTATAACTTAAAACCGAATGCTTCATTAATTGGATAGGGGTTAGTTCCGAGTTCTACTCTCGCAGGTATCTAAAATGCTCAATGAGGCTCGAATGGAATCTTTCTACAGGTGAATTTGAGTTGCTATTTTTCGCTGTTGTTATATGTAGTTCGATTCTGTGTAATTTACAAAAGTCTTCTAGACCTTTATTTTTAAATTCGCTACCACAGTCGGCTGTAATTTTATAATGCAACCCGTGATGAGTTACAAAATTATGAAGGGTGTCTACTACTGATATGGTGGTAACGGTTTCGATCGGATAGGCTTGGCCGTATCGAGAGAAAGAATCGATTATTGTGAGGAAAGGAGTATTTGAGATTCGAAAAACATCGATGTGAATATGTTCAAATGGTTTAGAAGCTGTTGGGGTGAGATTAAATTTAATGACCGGTGGATTTCGGTCATACTTATTTTTTAAACAAGTTTCGCAGCTACTAACAAATTTCTCTATGTCAGACATTTTGGGCCAATAATAATTTTTTCTAAGAGACATTTTCAACTCATTGATTCCTCTATGACCCTTTTTGTAAACGTGGTAATACTCTAATTTTTCGCATTGTTCTTCTGGCGTTACTAAATCTTTAAGAAATTTTGTACAGTGAATTAATTTAAACGCTGAATTTTTAAAGAACTTTTGTAAGGTTGTAACAAATATTTCTGGTAAATTAGTTTGTCTAAAATATAAAGCATACGTAATTCTAGGATTTAATAAATCTTTAGCGAAAGTGAATATATTATATTCTAGATTTCTAGAAGGAAGAGTGACATTGAATCTAGTGTTATCGAATATTTTCTCTTGTTTGCAAATGTAAGAGTTTATTTCTCCCGTTGTTAATATTATTTGATTTTTATGCTGATTTACAGATTTTTCGGAAATTGGTATGGATAAAATCGGATTCTCTACGGAAGTATGAACCGTGTCTAGATCAGTGTCTTGAGCAATTCCGATATCAGGGGGACGGATTTGAATATCTTGAAGAACTTTTATTTTACTGCTATCGTTAAGTAAATTTTCTATGTCTAGCTCAAGAAGATCGGGTAGGTTTTCATTGACTAAGGGAGGATTATCCATTATTTGGATTTCTCTTTGTATTATTTCGTCTATATCGTCGATTTTAACATCTAAGGAACTAGTTTCTAATGCATTTACACCTAGTTTAGGGGATGAACGAGAAAGTGCGTCCGCTACCTTGTTAAGCTTTCCTTTTTGATATTTTATTTTATACTCGAACTCTTCTAGTTTTAATCGCCAACGCATCAGGCGAGAGTTCGGTTCCTTAAGGGAAAACAACCATTCTAACAGCTTGTGATCGGTTAGAATTTTAAATTGTCGTCCGAAAAGGTAGGGGCGGAAGTATTTGCATCCCCACACAATTGCTAGGAGCCCCTTCTCTATAGTAGAGTAGTTGATCTCCGCAGAATTTAAAGTTCTGGATGCATAGCAAATGCGATGATTGTCTTGACTTAAGACAGCTCCAATGGCGTACATTGATGCGTCCGTCATTATTTCAGAGGGTGTCTCGAAATTTGGGTATGCTAAGATAGGCTCGGGAATTAATAGATTTTTGCAGTGACTGAAACAGTTAATAAATTCTGGGGAGTGTTCTATTTTGTTATTCTTTTTGAGACAATTTGTTAATGACTTTGTAATCTTAGCAAAATTGCGAATAAATTTCCTAAGAGACCTAAAAAGGATTTAGGATCTTTTTGTGTTTTAGGTATAGGAAAGCGTTGCACGGCTTCGATCTTTTTGGAATTGGGTTTAATCCCGTTGGGCGTCACAACGTGCCCCAAGAATTCTACTTCTCTACGCATGAAATCGCATTTATCTAGTTATAACTTTAGTCCTGCTTGTCTTGATTTCTCAAAAACTAATCTGAGATTTTGTATGTGCTCTTGCAACCCTGTACTGAAAATAATTATATCATTCATATACACAAGACACACCCTGTTCTGCAGATCTTTAAGAACTTCGTCCATTACCCTCTGAAAGGTACTGGGCGAGCTCTTTAGACCCATGGACATACGCAAGAGCTCGTAGTGACCATAGTTTACGTTTAATGTCGTTTTTTCTATCGAATCTTTGCTCAACTCTATTTGATAGAACCCGCTAGCAAGGTCGATGGTACTGAAATATTGGGCACGCCCTAATTTGTCCAAAATTTCGTTTATATTTGGGATGGGGTACCGATCGCTAAGAGTCTTTTCATTCAGTTTGCGGTAATCTACCACAAGCCGCCATTTCTGTTGCCCCGATGCGTCTAACTTCTTTTTTACAAGCCATATGGGCCAGCTTCATGGGCTCGATGAAGGTCTTATTATGCCCTTCTCTAGCATATCATTTATTTGCCGTTGTATCTCTTCCTTAAGGGCATACGGGTACCTATACGATTTCACGTGCACTGGAGCTTCGTCGGTAGTTTTGGTACAATGTTTAACATTCGAAGTGAACGTAACAGGTTCGCTGGATATTAAAAATAATTCTTTATATTGTTACATAACTTAATTATTTTCGACTTAGAATTATAGGGGTTGCACTTAAGGGCTCTAATAACGTTATAGCAAAACTTTTATTTGTATCATTAATAAATTCTACTAGTGCTAAGCCATTATTAGCTATGATTAGCATCTCGGGTACATATATATCACCTAAGACTATCTTATCAATTGATATTTCTCCGTTCTATACTGTAACAGGGACTTGCTTTACCATTCTTTCGCTAGGGCCAATTGATATTTGGAATTTAATATCGGATGGTTTTCTAAACTTAATTGGAATTACAGTCCTATCACTAACAAGACGCT
This sequence comes from Galeruca laticollis, assembly GCA_963921935.1. Taxonomy (NCBI): domain Eukaryota; kingdom Metazoa; phylum Arthropoda; class Insecta; order Coleoptera; family Chrysomelidae; genus Galeruca; species Galeruca laticollis. The sequence continues at coordinate 109,195,533 of OY998181.1, forward strand.
CGTTATTCAAATCTATGTTAAATTTCATGGAAATTAGATCGTTGATACCAATAATTCCATCAAAGAATTCGTGAAAATCGTATAATAGGAACCGTAACATATGATCTCTGTTAAAGTCTCGGAAAGCTGGTATGTCGGCTTGAAACTGCACATTTTTGGTTCCCAGAGAGGTTGAGAGTGATACATTTGAATTAAATATGCAATTGGGATGAACTTTTTCGGCAATGATAGGCTTTAAGATTGGTTTAGTACTTCCGGTGTCTATTAGCAGATTTATTGTGGGTTTAGAAATACTCAGATAGGGTAAGGGATTATTAGAGGTAATGTTAAGTTCGATTAAGTTATGGGGTTTACTGAGGCATTCTCTTAAAAATTTTCACTAAAATAATTAGAATCTACATAGTTTTCTTGCTCGCGAAAATGGGAGTTTACGTCGACGTCGCCATGCGTCGGTTCGCATTCCGTCCCAATGTAGTCGAAAATAATTCTTCAGCTATGAAATTCGACCTTTGGCCGTTATTTTGAAAATAATTGTTTCTAACATTATTCGATCTTTTACTGTATGATGGGGGTAGTCTTGAATTTGTAGAAATAGCCATTGGCTCAGGATTTGGAAGACGATGCGTAGGAGTTTGATTAGGTTTGAAAACATTACGGGGAGGTCCGAATACTTTTGAATTAGTTGGGTATTTTCCGGGTGGTAATTGTTGGGGTTGAACGTTAATGGGTTGACGAGGTCACGAAGGGCCTTGAGATAAATCCGCATTAGGATTAGGGTTTAAGGGATAAGAAGAAGCTGACTGATGATAATATTGGTTACCGTGGTGTTGATGAATTCGGGGGCCGTAATTCTGATTTCTGAAATTATTTTTGCTTCAGTAGGAACTTCGATCGTTTGAATGAGAGTAAAGCTTTTCGAAATTTTCAAATTCATTAACGAAAGCGATGGCGTGCTGCAGTGATGCTGGTCGCTTTAAATGCATGTTGTTCCGTAAAGTACCGTTGCAGCCCGCGATAAAGTTATTTAACGCCATATTGTCACAAAAATGCATATGTATAATTTTATCGTTTTGGTTAAGATTATTATCGTTACTAATTCTTTGTATAACGCTGCTCCTTAATAATTGCAACCGATTCCCGAATTCTATAAAAATGTTATGCGGCCTGTTCCGCGTGAGCTCTTGCGTGAAGTTTTCTAGATTCCGTTTGTCCGAAAAACATTGCCTAAGCGCACCTTTTAACAGTTCCCAACTATTCAACTCTACTCTATTCCCGACTATTAATTCGGCTTTTCCGACAAGCTTTCTCTGAATGCGTTCAAGAATATGATCGCTCAAATCTTTATCATTATATTCCTTATACGTCGCGATTAGGCTATCGAAAAGAGAAATAAATTTGTTAAGAGTATTCGTATCCCCATCATAGGGTTTGATATTTGAAATTTTTGACTTAAACAAACCCCCAATTAATAGGACGAGGCTCCAATTGACCGTTTGGCATTTTAACTTTACTTTTATTGCGTTGACTGCTGATATTTAAACTCTTAAGAGATTCTACTATTGAATCAGTATCGATCATAAAAGTTTTAATTAATTGCAAATAAAATTGTCTTAACAATGATCCTTTCCGAATTAATGGAAATAAGGGAAAGGCAAAAAGGAAACTTAGCACTTACCTCGATGATTTTCCGATCTTCTTCGAGTTTTTGTCCACCCTCGTAACTGTACCACAGAAGGGACAATTTCCACAGAACGGATGATTTGCACTGGTTCCACTGAAGGGATGGGCTCCACTGAAGGGATGTAAGTTCTTATTTTGTAAACACGTTAGGATAGCACGCGTTATCCTATTGACTGCGCCAGATATGTATTTCCAAACAGAAATACTATTTTTAAAAATATATTTTATTTAATTATTACAAAGAGAGATGTTATTCTCGGAGTGGTTATAAAAAAACTGATTTACAAATATAAAGCAACTAAAGAACTATGATAGCAAGTATACTTGTATAATTGTATAATTGTTGTATAATTAAAAATATAGTTTGGAGATGAGGGTAAGGTAGGATAAATTTGAAAATATGTGTTAATTAAGGATCGTGAAGCGTATTCTCAGTGTTTTCGCCAGGATACATATCGTCACTTGAGGTCAGAACTAGCCTAAGTCACATTTTTAAAATTTTACAGGCATTAAAACAAAATAAGGTATAATGCATTATCCTATTCCATTGTTTTTAGAAAATAATGGACATAGGCTACCTAAAGCACCTTGGATACATATTCTATGTCCATCATTTTACATAAGCTACTAAGTATTTGGAAATACATAGGACATAGGCTACTTCCGATTTTTACATGTCATTCCAATACTTTGCATAAATTTCAATTATTAGCTGAATTTTGAGCTGTTTAAAACGGTATTATAATGTATCAAGGTATTAAATAAAGAAAAACAAATTACAAAAAATATTTATTACAATTCTATAAATCAACATGGCTGCTGTTTAAAAAAGTTAATGCCTAAGAACAAAACGGTAAGTGATTATTTATTTTATTCTTACTGGTCCAAAAAAATGAAACAGGAAAAAATGTCAAAAATAGATTCATTGTTCATCAGTTCTGATTGCTTGAAATATGGAAGACAACGAAAGATCATAACTTACCAAAAAAATAGAAAATAAAAAATTTAAACAAAAAAGCAAACAGAATCATTGTCCAGTTCTGCTTGCTTAGAATATGGAAGATTACGAAAGAAGTCATGATATGTCTTACCAATAACGCATTTTTCACAAAGGAACTGCAAATGATCGTATTTTTTTTGGTAAGTGGGATAGGCTTGTTGTATAATGTCTTTAATTTATAGTCTTTGGTAACACTAATCATTTTTTCCTACCCTTTTCCAGCAAATTTATAATATTGAATGAGTCTTGTTTATAGCTGTATTTCAACAAGATACAATCGGGATGATCTGGAGAACTCTTAATGATCTTTATTTTATTCCAGTTCACTCTTTCACCTGCTGTGTCTTTTTCAGTATTTAGGGTCGTTCTCAAATGTAGGTCGTTTAAATCAAAAACTGAATCTTGGGAAATTTCGTGAACCAGATAAGGTTGCTTCCTTTTGGCAGTTCTTACGAGTGTATACCACTGCTCAGGTGTTGCTATGGGTACACTTCTTGCTGCCTTTTCGATTACGCTGTGAACGCAATCACCTTCTGATTGTGTATGTCCACGTTCGAGGTATGTTTGATTTATAATAACGTTATATTTTTGCGACAGATAGTTGTACAGTGAAAATAAGATTTTGTTTCTATTCTGTCCTGCACAATTATCAGAGTAGAAACATAATTCATTGACGCCTTTGGAAATATGGTATAATATAAACATTAGCAGGCAGCTTCCAATTTCAGAAGAGCCCCTTTTCGCAACACATTCATACCACATGAAGCAATCACATTCCTTGGTGGCTAAATTGGATACAGTAAAATTGAAGGTAGATAATTTAAGCTTGTAATATGCTAACCCTACCTCCGATTTTGGAACAGGTAATATTTGCTGCAAATCAAAGACAGCTGCACAGATTTGAGTATTACCATGAGCCATCTCCTTGTCAGAGTTCTTTAGATCCCTAGCAATATTTTTGTTTTGAATATGATTTTGGTACTCTATTTCTAAATCTATCCGTTCGTCTGGTGTGGAGTTTTGGTATTTGTAACAAATGTCACAGAAATCTTTCTTCGGATGATGAAAGGATAGGTTAAAATCGTTCTTGAATATTTCTCTGTACATGCTCTCAGTAACAGGTCGATGAATGTTATTTTCCACACAATATTCAATGCAAAGGGTATACATCCTCGCTATATTCAATGTTGCTGGTAAGTATAAACGAGAAGAGCTTTTGCGGCAATAATGACTTTCAATAGTTTCGAATGAATTGATATGATTCTTAACGCTTTGTTTGACGGTTTCATCTAGGAGGTTGTTTTTTGATGCTTTTCCCCTTCTATCTTCTTTTACTACTCCTGCGCTTCCCATTTTATTAAAAACTGTTTTCACAACCTGAGGACTAATATTTAACGTGTTGACAAAAAATGTTTTTCAGACTTGAATCTTTATCTCCTCAATCGGCAAAAAATAAAAATATGTAAATGTTCGCCTACTTGTAACATCGGTAGAGTCTTTATCATTCGGCCTTTTACGTTGTCTCATTTTTCTTTTATGTTCAACATACTTGGCTATGAAGTCTCTTTGCCTATTGATATCTCCTAAGGCCCAATATTCCTCGAATAAAACCACTCTTTGATTCTCTGTAATTTTTTCTGAACATCTCATTCGACAATTTTGGCAAGGTGGTTTTACGTTTCGACGAAGCCGAGTATTTCCTTTCCAGTTTATATAGGACTCTCCAGAATTTCGTTTCTTTATAATTCTGTATCTTTTCCAGTTTTCTGTATTGCGTTTTCTTTTTCTTGACGTTTTTGGATGTTCATTTAAATTCTTATTATTACTTCCACTTTCTTCGTTTTCTGAAGAAGTTTGCTGATAATCAGGATCACGTGAGTCGTTGTCAGTACCATAGGGATCCGACTCTGAACATGATAACTGTAGGTCTAGCTGAAGTTGCGTTTTTTGTTGAAGTCCACTTGTAGAAGGTGCTACTTCTTCGCATTTATCTTCTTCTTTTCGAGAAGACGGTACTCCATTTTCGCAAATATCAGAAGCCAACATATGGACACCATTATTGGCTACCTTTAGCAAAGAAGACTCCATTTCAACTTGGCTTATCTCAAAATTTGGATGTATTTCCTGTGGTCAAGACACTATTAGGAGAGTTTGATAATAACTGTACATCGAAGTGAAGTTCCTTTTTTTGTTGAAGTCCACTGATTGGCGTTACTTCGTCACATTTAGCTTCTTGTTCACCAGATAAATGTCCCAGATTTTCGCATGTATCAGAAGTGAACGGATGTTCTATTTCCGTTTTTCCCATGTCACAATTTGAATGATCCGGTACAGTGAACAATTTCGTATTAGATTCGGTCAAAACACTCTTAGAAGAAGTTTCACATATTTTTATTCTAATTTTGTCGATAAAATCGCTGTCTGGAGCAAGTACTGAGTTGAAATAAGTGAAATTTTGTATTACATCAACTTCGGGAGGAGGTATCAAATTGGCACTACTAGACATTAAAGCTTCCTTTGTTGAAGATTTCTTTGATTTTGTTGGATATTGCAAACTTGCTTTTTCTTTTCAACCTGAAAACAAATAGAACTCTGAATTTCGGAAACATTATTTTTAAGTGCACACCTAAGACTTAGATATGTAGTGGGAAAACATCAAAGCATACAACTATAAAAAAATATGTAACATTTGAAATTAACAATGATTATTGTTGCTCGTCACACCTACAAAAAGTACTTAAAATACATTCATACAAACTCCGACATATTTTTCGCTGGCGTAGGAAATAAAAAAGTTACATCACCCGTCATTTTAAGTGATTATCTTGAAAAAATAATATAAAATATGAAAACAAGTCCACAGTGAAAATAACCGCATTTTTTCTAAAATATACAACTATATAGACAGATAGATAGATTGTACTTACAATTTTTCCTCATCGTTTCTAATTGGTGAATTGCATCAACAATTCTTCGTGTTCGCTGCCTATACATCGTTTTCGAAATAATTTAGAACACTGCAGAAATAAATCATAAATAAAGAGGAAAACTTCACTAACACTTTCTGCGAGTTTTAACTTAAGTCAGAATAAGCCTATGTCCATTTAAACAGATGCACTCAAATATCCAATGTCAACTAGAACTATCCTATGTCTACCTTTAAAAAGCACATAGATTAGCATTGGGACTCCTTCTGCACAAAATAATATATTGTTATGTGACATAGACTATTTACCATTATTCGATTTGCGGAAAAATCGACCGCTCTGCAGTTAGGCTACTTCTGCACTGAATTCAGGAGGTATTGTTCAATAATAGTGGGGGAAAAAGCGCATTTGGATAAATTATGGACATAGGCTAGTTCTGACCTCAGGTGACGATATATGTTATTTTTTATTGAGCTAATCACAACTGTTCCAGTACTTATACACATTACAAAAACCTTTATTCAAACGGAATCTTTTGCTAATTGATTAGCTGTTTCGTTACCATACATTCCAATATGTCCCTTAATCCAAATAAATGTCATACTCAAATTCAATAATGTATCTTTACTTCCTGACAATACATTTCTTCGCAATATTTTTCATGGATTGACTTTGAAGTTTGTACGCTCTTTTCTGTAACATGAAAATTTACGATTAATCTGCGTAATAGAGCACGATTATGTTCATCAAGCGCAACTGGCAATTTTCTCGAGTTCCTCTTTTTTTATTGGCTGTTGAAAACATCACTATCAACCTTGTTGCATTCAATTTCAATTCGGTTAATCGTTTCAAGTCTGACACCAGAGGCTGCAGCATCACGTTCGTCAACCTTAACAACATTTAAATTTTGTATTTCAAGAATGTTGGAGTTTTTCCTCTTAATTGAGTGAAAGAAACACCGCTCGTGAATACTTTATATCATATATTTTATGAAGATACGTTTGACAAAATTACAGTAAAAAAATTAGTAGTGCCAAATTAGACAGCAGCCATACCCACATACTTGACAGTAACTCTATAAAACTAATAATGAATCTTAACATATTCGGCCCCCTTGAAAGGCTAGGCTTAGAATTTCAACATTAACTACTTAATTAAATTTTACAAATTTGTCGTGAAAACGATATGTTAACACGGAAACCAAGATTCATCTCACTCTAGTTAATTGGCAGCATAGCAATCTTTGCTCTGCTCTCTTAAATGTGCCATTTCTCATTTTTAATGACACCACACGAACAACACCGTCCTTCCCTGGATAAAACTCTAACATTCTACCCAAGGGCTAGCACATCGGAGTGACGTGATCTTCTTTAACTAACAACAATGTTGCAACATCAATTCTTGCACTGCTTGCGTTACTGAAGGTAATGAATATACTCCTTACTCCAACGGGACCAATAGTGTTGTCCCATAAGTTGAAGATGTCGGTATCTTCTAACGAAATTGACCGTATCTTCTAATATATTCCTCTCAGGTAGAGCAGTAAGCTCTTAACCAATTAAAAAATGGGCCGGAGTGATCGCTTGTAGGTCGTTAGGATCGGAAAACAAAGGAACAAGCGGCCTTGAGTTTCAAATTGCCTCAATTTCAGTAGTCAAAGTATAAAACTCTTCAATAGGCTTGAAAAACTATCATTAGTCAAATCGCAGATGACTTCAATGTGAACAGCTTTAGATACAAGACAAACGAAGATGCATACGTAACCCTTGATCACTTTGTTTGACATAGCTTTACTATCTCTTAATTCAAATGGACCTGCGTAGTCCACAGCAACCGACAAAAATGGACGAGACGGAGTAACACGATGCTTGGGTAAATCGCCCTTTTTGGGAAAAATAATTTTTGGTTTGGTCTTAAAACACGTTACACATTTTCTGATATATGACTTTACAACTGGTTTGCCATTAAGCGGCCAATATCTCTGCCTGACGTGCGATAGCAAACCCTGAACTCCAGAATGTAGTGAACGTTGTGTTCACAATCAATGATAAGCTGCGTAAAGATATGTTTAGTAAGAAGAAGAATAGGATGCTTTACGTCATACTGAAAAATTGAGAGTTTTAATTTACCGCCGATCCGTATGATATCATGTTCATTAATGAAAGGCGACAAAAACTTGAGTTTGCTTTTAATAGAAACATGATTTTTATGCTTAAGCTCGTAAAGTTCTAATGAAAAGCATTGAAGTTAACCTAACTTTACTAAGAATAACTGTGTTTGTTGGATTTCAGAGGAACTTAGTTCTCCATGTTTTCGATGCTCCTTTGAAACCTCGAGATTGTTAGAAAATCTTAAACAGTACGTCAAAACTCTAAGCATTTTATTTAGGCTCGAAAATTGCTCAAAAATATGTAAATTCAAATTGATTTGTGCTACACATGATACTCCTTTTTGTACTTTAAATTCGGGAACATTATTATTTGGTCGTGCAAAGTTACAGATATTTAAACTGTGAGGCCAATCATTGTGTTCTCTAAAGAAGCTGGGTCCATGAAGTCACAAATTTAGAACCGACCAAAAGCCTTATACTGGCTCCACGGGAGATTATATAAGTAGGATTTTGTTCTGATGAAATATAATTCCAATCTTCAATATGCGTTAGTAGTTGAATTTCGGTTTGCCACAAATGTTTTCCAACATCTAGGTTCAGCTGCTATCCAGGAGAGCACAATTGTGGAATCTGACCACAAAAATATTTGATCTATATGAATATTCAAAGCTTCTCTACTTTTTGACATTAGTTTGGTCAATAATAAATGACTCTCGATAGTATTATCTACGTTTATAGATTGTACATAGATACAACATGCATATGCTCTTTCGCTTGCATCTGAAAACCCGTGCAATTGGATAAGTTGTGGTTTCTGAACTAACACATTTCGGGGAATTTGCATTAATCCAACATGTGATATTTCATTTTTCAAATCTACCCTTTCTAAAAAAAGTTATTGCGGGATGCTTTCATCCCAATCGATCTTTAATTGCCATAGCTTTTGAATTATTAGTTTTGCTCAAATAGATAATGGCCCTAGTATGTCTTGCCCATTTGCATTTTGTATGGTTTCAGCATTCCTAAAAAAATGTAATATATTCTTATTTACCTGTAATATATTAAAATTCTTTGAACGGTAGTCCATGGTATTCTGAGCTCTAACGATAAGGTTCTCATATTAACGTGTGGAATAAACTCGATATAAGATAAAACGTTGATAATATTTTCTTCGGTTCTGACATTACGCCGCCTTGAAAACATGGAAACACTTGTCGGAGAAAACTTCTCGTGGCACGTAACCACAAGGGGTGGAAAAAATCTGCTCCAGAAACGACGGCGATGTGGATACCTCATCGCGTACTCTCTTGCAGTGTTACTGTAGCATTTTGAAAGTATTCAAAGTAAACTTGAATCAAATCGACGGCCTCATCATTTGTAAAAGGCAAAGGCATTTTGAATGCTTAGACGAAGATAAAATAAATAATTTGACGCTTCTTTGTAACACTGTCATTAAAAATATACGATATGCTCCAAAGCCTACTTATGGTTAGCCAATTTGCTAATTTTGATCTATTACATGTAGTTTTTCACATTTTTTCGATAAGTCAATAACGAATCGAGATATCAAGATGCGGTTTTCACTAAAATATAATAAATTTAAAGATGCTGTAGAATATGTTATTGATCTAGTAATGTTTCATTTAGTTTTTTGAATAAAATCTGTTTTAAAGTAATCGATAAGGTATATGAACGATCTTCAAAATCCACACCGAAACAGTCGGATAGGTTTAATAGTGGAATAAATGCAGTTTACAGGCATTTGCCTTTTTTGGTTTTTTTTTGGTTTTTCGTAACTAAACAAGACTTCGGAACATAGAAAAGGGAAAAAACTCGGCGATCTCATCAAAATTATACCCCCCTTCCCCCTCGCCAATAATTTTAGATAGCCTGTATAAACACAAAAAAGAACAAATTACCCCCCCCCCCGTAAATAATTTTACGACTAATCGGCGTTTCTTTTGTTTTTTAAGTAAATAGACGTTGAACATAGAAGAGTGGAAAAATAACTAAAAAAAATCAAATCCCCCCCATCTTCACAATTGGCTTCATCATCGGTACTTTCAATGTTTGTGGCATTTTCTAATATTTCCGGATCATGTAAATCTCGAGCCAACATAGAAAAAATCACTAAGGGATCTTGCTTAAGATCTCTACATATTTTTTGAAACATGTAACGGGCTAAGTAATCCCAAGGAACTCTTTTTTTACGATTTCCATATGGACCGGCCGCTTTTGCATGTCTCATAAAATATAAATGTATGGGAAATTTTCTTTTTCTCTATTAAATTTAAAAATAACATACCATGAGCTTTCAACCGAATTTGTGCATACACCTGTCTCTGGATCTTTGAAGTTCAAGGAATGGTTGTCTTGCAAATTTTGATATTTCTGACTCTCTTTCAGGTTGGAGTAAACCTTCCAACAATCAGTGCTATCCTCTATAAATTTTTCAATAGAAGCCAAGAGAGTTTCTTGGCTTCTGTCTGGCACTACTGTCGTAAAAACTCTTCCGGTGCCTCGTTCGTAACCTCAAAAGACCCAGGAACCTTCCACATGGTGTCCTCGATGGTATTTTCTTTTCCCAAATTTTGACTCGTCAATCTCCACACTGAAAATATAATAAAACAATAAGCATAACAAAAATAAGAAGTATGCATCTCTTTCACATTGGACCAGGCCCTCCAATTTTCGTTGCGTTGGTTATAAATGCGTCGAAAACTACTTCTCTGCAAAAATTGGCCCAATCCACTAATAGTTCGGTCAATTTAAACATTCGAAGCTACATAAATTCCCATCAAGCTGAAAATCAGTAAGGTTGTTAAAAATATGATTAAAAATAAAATTTGAAAGTTCCCCATCTTTCCCCTGTATGGAAAATTTTTTATTCAAGGTTAAAGGTCAGAAAAATTAGTTTTTCACGATTTTCAGCGAAATGGTAAGTTTTATCATAAAAATAACTCAGACCAAAAATTGTAGATCATAAAATAATCTACAAAAATGTATCAATACTTTTTTCCTACGAGCCACCGTTTTTGAGATATAATGATTCAAAAAGTTGTACAAGTTGCAATCGTCATAATATGCACACGTTTCCACGCCACCTATGAGGTAGTGTGCTTAGCACGTTTTTTTTAACGTGGTGTCCCCCATAGGTCTATCGGATATCTTTGCGAATAATAGCTGCAGCTGCGTCTAGGACTCTGAATCGTTCTTCTTTTTGATTAATTTGTTTTTTTTTCGTACCAGTCTTGATTCAAAATATCATGATGACTATCCACTAAGCATATGAATGTTAATGCTCCCGATTTCTCAGTGATAATAAGTTTTTCACCATACTTTAGTTTTAGTCGTAGCTTAATCATTCTGTAATCTAATGTCGTAGTTTTGCAAACATTTGATAATTCATTCAAAGTGAACTGACAGTCATCGCTATTTTCAATGTAAGTGAATATTTCCTCCATTGCCAGATTCGTAGCTTCGTCTTTAGGACGACCAACTTTAGCTCCAGTGGAAGGTTTTCCGAAAGAAATATAGCAATCACGATGATACTTAGCTTCAGCAGCAACTAAATCATATTCAAATTCGACTCGAGCAAGAACAGCTTTTGCTATAGCATCGTCACGAGTCCGAACTACTTCCAGAATTGAATCTTTAAACTGAAGTGTACTTACTTGGCTAATTCGACGGCGAAAATCTGAGGATTTTCTTCTTTTATACTCTTCATTCAATTTCTGGCCACAAAATAAGCATAGTTCTTTAAAACAAAAAGCTGATTCACTGACACGTGATCTAGTACGAGGAGGACTTACTGTCGATGTAATGGCTTCTTGTTCTTCACGTTGTCTTTTGTTAGCTGCAGCAATAGAAGACTTTCGATTATAATCTTTACAATTTTCATGTATTATCACCGATTTCTGATTTTTGAGAAATACCGAAAATTTATCTGCTCTTTCGATACTTTCATTAATTAATGACTCCAAACCACACACCATGACCACGTTCAACAGTAACAATTTTACTTTCACTTAAAAGTTTAGCACAAATAAAACAATATTCAGACATTTTTGTTATAAAAGTCAAAACAGCACGATATAGGTTAGTATAAACACGTGATTTCACTACAGAGTGTCGCTCAAGACTAGGGTATTTCATTTATTATAGCAGGTATAAGACCCTAGCCACGCACACAATAGAACAAGAGACAGATGTTGTCTTGAAGTTACACTGGCATATGAAGTAAGGGATTGGGTTTCATTTGACCTGATATTCTTATAGTTATAACTTATGTATATTTTATATTTTAAGTATAAATTACAATCACCGATAGAAAAATATTTCAACATATATAACAACTCTAGATAAGAGATGTATATACGTGGCGCACTCATGCATATTATGACAATAACAATTTGAACAACTTTTTAAATACGTTATATCTCAAAAACGGTGGCTCGTAGGAAAAAAAGTAATGATACATTTTTTGTAGATTATTTTATAATCTACAATTTTTGTCTGAAATATTTTTATGATAAAACTTACCGTTTCGCTGAAAATCGTGAAAAACTCATTTTTTTGACCTTTGACCTTGAATAAAAAAATTTCCATACAGGGGAAAGATGGGGAACTTTTAAATTTTATTTTTAATTATATTTTTAACAATCTTACTGATTCTCAGCTTGATGGGAATTTATGTACCTTCGCTCTCATTTTTAGGTCTAGATTGACCGGACTATAACGTATGTTGCGCGAGTCTTAGCTCGTTTTGCATCCGCAATAGCTGGTCATTATTGATAAATCCCATAATTTTCTTTTACTGAGTGTTTTATATCATTAATATTGCTTGCATCATTATTCCCCATTGAACTACAAGGTTTTTTTTATTGTTAACTATGTTATAATCACTGTTAGTTTATTCGTTGATTAATGCTATGGTTATAGCTAATTGCTACAAGCACTACTGAGACTGCGTGGGATGTCATTTTATATATTATTTAAATTGTATCGGCCGCACAATATGGAGGTACCTTTATATTACCAGTGTTTGTCGTCTGAATTGTATTGCGTTTATCTGTTTTTGAATATGTTTTCCAATGGTGACGGTAGTGGCAAAGCGGAAACGATACACATTTAATAATTGTTTTTATATTTTTAGCTAGACCTTATGTGAAAACAATCTGGTTCCCAGGTTAATCACATAGTTCTAATGTGGCTTCGAGTCTCAACAATCGCCGCCATATGTGTTTTCATTGACGTCACAGATGGTACAGCTATAGAAAATGATCTTGACGCAGTTTTTAGGCAGAGGTTAAGTATTGTATCTAATTGACTTATTACCATACAAAAGGAATTGTGATTAACAAAAAAGGCAGTAGTTTAAAATATAATTTCGATTTTTAGTCGTAAAAATATGAGTGGGGGTACCTTACCTTGTGAAATTAGACATTTCTACCCCATACACTTTGTCAGTTAGGTACATAAAAATAGCATCAATAACATAATATGCGAAAAACAAAACAAATTTTGCAAATCTTACAAAACAATGACAATCAAAAATCAAGCCCATGAATATCACACTGTAAGACGACCCGCTGTCAACGAAAATTAGCCGGGAATTGTGATGATCTAACGTTTATCATTGTTTTGATTGGTAGCCACTGTAAGTTTAGTATAGATGTTAATCTTAATTTGCTATTTTACTAAATTCAAAATTTATCAAAAAAGTGGCACTTTATAGCACATAACTGCCATTTTCCAATATAGTAATCTTACTGTTAAAATAAAACAAAGGTTGATTATTGAGTGAGGAATTATTTGAACATTAATACTAAGAAAAACAAATTTATTCAATTATAAAATATTGGATTCGTTGGTTATTATCTAATTATTACTTGCAAAAATTACTTCATTTCAGCTTTTTTCTTACAAAAGCTCATAACAGTTATCGCTCTCCTGTCAAAAAATACACCTGTCGTGTTCAAACCAACAAAACAATAGGGTATATGAGAATTTTCAAGAAACTGGTTTATATTGTGTCTTAAAGGCTATTTCACTCAAATTCAATTAAAAACTAACATTTTCAGTTTATTTTAGATACATTTTTATAAACTTTTAAATTCCTTCACTAAAGCGCGATGCCTACTCTAGTGACGTCAAAGTTTGCAAAACAAACGTGTTTAAGGTTATGTGCTAACAAGTTGGAAATACTCCCACAGTAGAATGAAGTTGTTTTGTTTTCGAAACTTTGACGACACGCGCTCTGATAAGCATTCAATGTCACGTAATTATCGGCTGACAATTTTATTTCCCAAAAATATAAATTAATTTTTATCATCTTAATAAACCCAATTGTTTTCTTATGTTAGCATAAAAAATAAACATATGTCAACTTCCCTACTCGGTCTAAGGTCCTGAAACAGATCTTTTTAAAACCTGAAGGCTTCAAACTCAGGGTGCAGAAGAGCTGAGGGCCCCAAACTACACCGATGTCTCAATTCTATCATTATAGAGAAACGACCAAATAGTTCATGTACAATATCTCAAAAATACAACGATAATATATATCAAAAATTAACAATTTACAGTTACAAGGGTTCACACTTCCGCAATTTATACCAATATCAATATACATAATTGCATAAGCATAAAATTTAAATAGCAAACGAGCTTAGCGGCGCAAAATTATATACATAAAATGGTACAACCCGTGCTCGCCAGTCGACTAGCTTCGAGTCGAAGAAGAGGTGGATTCTTCAAAAAATTATTAAGTTTACAAAAAGGGCACCAGAGAAGTTTTGGCAAGCACCCAAGACTTTTTAATTAGCCCACAACTCCTCAGTGGGTTAACAACACTCACTACACACTCCAAAGGTTAAACTGATAGGTAAGTTATCATAAGAAAATAAAAGTCAGCAAGTATCCCCTGATTGAAGTTTTAATTAGTCACTTTGGACCCAAGGTCTCTTTTCAAAATATTCATTACAATATTACTACAATAATGTTCCAAATAATGTCTGAACTCAGCTGAAGGCTGTACACTCAGAATGTAGATAGGCTGAAGGCTGAAATCTACATAAATCCAAAAATTGCTAACTAATTTATCAGTTACAGCTTAAGTAAATAATTGTCAAGCAGGTTCTATAAACTCTGAGCAGAGCTGAAGGCTTCAAACTCAGGGTGCAGAAGAGCTGAGGGCCCCAAACTACACCGATGTCTCAATTCTATAATTATAGAGAAACGACCAAATGGTTCATGTACAATATCTCAAAAATACAACGATAATATATATATCAAAAATTAACAATGTACAGTTACAAGGGTTCACACTTCCGCAATTTATACCAATATCAATATAAATAATTGCATAAGCATAAAATTTAAATAGCAAACGAGCTTAGCGGCGCAAAATTATATACATAAAATCGTCAGAATTTGAAAAATCCACTAAATTACGCAGTACCCAGGTACGTACCGTAGTATCCTAGCGTATTTTAAACTATAAGCAAATATTACAAATTTTAAATACAAAGTACAAAGTGTAAAGCGAAATTATAGTGAAAAGAGAAATAAAACTTTAAATAAAAAACTGTGAAATGTGACGCATAAAGGTGAATTTACAAATGAATGCAGAATAAAAAGGAAAACTGTTCACTTATCCTTTTTCCGGAACCAGAACAGGAACTGAAGTCGCTCCAGAGTATTCCACCTCTCCTGAAACTGGTCTCACTGACTCATTAAGCTCCAATCAGTGATTTAATATCCACATGAAAAAAACCCTAAAATAGAGAAACGAATTAGCCTCTACATAGGGTTTACATTTTACCCCGGTCAAATTTTCGACTTACCCCCGTAATATCCCATTATACTGACTATATTAACAACACCCGAAATTCGCAAATAATCATACATCCTGACTTTTAACTGTATAAAAGCCATTTACACTGAGAATAAAAACTATATGACTGTTTTTTTTCCGCTTAGCAAAAAAACTACGATTCCAAAAAAAAAACCCATAATATAAAAACTATGTCGTTGGAAACATCCCTGAATATTTATACAGCCCCGTAATATATTCTTATTTCAAAAAAATATAAAGCAATGACGAATATGAACTAATAAGAATTTATGAAATGCATCGAAACTATCTCGTGAAATCCAGATTACATACTCCAATAAACTACGATTCAAAGCTAAAATTTCTACGTTAATATACCTATAGAACTGTTAATTCCGAGAAAGTATTTTCAACCATTTACCTCGATAATGAATCCTTCTAACCAACGCCGTCTACGGAAATTTACCACGAATTACGCAATTCCACTAATTTATACTGGTATCCTCAGTCATCGGCCGTTTCTGGACCATAAGCCTAACGGGTCAGAGCTGCCAGCTGTTGGTTTCAGACGTATTTTCTTCACCTACGTAGGAATTGCCGGGTTTTTAGCAAAATACTTTATGGCTCCCAGAGCACATGCAAAATGTTTACGTTTGGAAGTGTGTGTTTACACGTTGACGGTAAATGGAGGACTGACCACTTCGCGCATACAGTGCTTTGGATTCTCTCCGTCAACAAGCTTGCGGTAGGCGGTACCTCTTCAGACGAAACCTCCACAGACACCTCATCGACAACAGGGACGGACCGAGAAAGAGCATCCGGTACTACGTGTTAACGACCTTTGCGATGTATAATTTGGAAGTTATACTGTTGCATTTTGACTGTCCATCGGGCTAGACGACCCTTCGGACTCTGCAACTTCTGTAGCCACAGTAGACTATAATGATCCGTAATGACTGTAAAAGAAACGCCCTCTAAATAAGGCCGAAGTTGTTCAAGTGCCCAAACCACAGCGAGACATTCGCGTTCAGTGGTTGAAAAACTCCTTTCTTGACGAGTGAGAGATCTACTTAGGTAGCAAATAACCTTGTCACCCTCCTCGTGAGGCTGACTCAACACAACTCCTAAGCCATAACCACTACTATCGGTCTGTACAACAAAGGGTTTATTAAAATTGGGACAAGTAAGAATCGGCGCAGAAACCAAACATTCCTTAACACGACGGAATGAAGACTCACATTCAGAAGACCGCACAAAAGGACGATTTTTCCTCAGAAGACCCGTAATGGGAACCATGATGGTTGAAAAATTAGGTATAAATCTCCGGTACCAGGAGAAGGTTCCAACCACCCGACGAACTTCCGTAATATTACGAGGAGTCGGTAACACCAACATTACCTTCACCTTATCCGGATCCACATGCAACCCAAAACGATCAACAACATACCCAAGATACTTCATTTCAGGACGACAGAACTGGCACTTATCCACGCTAACAGTAATTTTAGCATCCGCTAACCTCTTAAAAACCTCTTCGAGTACCCGTACATGTTCTTCGAAAGTTTGTGTATAAATAACCACGTCGTCGAGATAGACAAAAACATGCGGTTCAAGATCATGGCCTAAAACGTTGTCAATAAGTCTCTGCCAGGTGGCTGGGGCGTTATGTAAACCAAATGGTAGTCGGTTGAACTGGAACAGACCCCTATTAGGTACCGTAAAAGCAGTTTATTGCCTTGAAGATTCGGCTACCGGAACCTGCCAATAAGCAGACTTGACATATAAACTAGACAAATATTTGGCCTCACGCAACTTCTCTAAAGTATCCATTACCAGGGGAAGAGGGTAACTATCTCGAACAGTGACAGCATTCAACTTCCTATAGTCCACGCAAAATCGGTAGGAATCATCCTTCTTCCTGACCAGCAAAATTGGAGAAGCCACGGCCTATTGCTGGGTTCTACAACACCTAGCTGCAGCATCTCATCTAATTCAGCATCAATATGCCTCTGTACAATGGGATTGACCCTATAATATCGCTGCTTGATGGGGGAACTAGAAGTTACTATCACGTGTTCTACTCTATCGGTACACCCTAAACCTTTTCCCATAATTTCCATATTCCTATCAATCACCGCCTGAAGTCTGCTGTTCCAACGGAGTGAGTACCGTTCTAGACGACACATGTTTCACACTATTCAACAACAACGGATCTGCCGAGAAATGCCACTCGTCATGACGAAGATCTGGGACGACGCCCATCAAATTCCAAAAATCTACACCAAGAATCAAAATGTGGGTTAATTCAGGGACAACCAGAGCCTCAATCAACCGCATACGACCCCTCAAAACCACGGGTAACACTACGGTTCCAATACTCTGTAACACATTACCATTTGCCACTGTACAATTAGTCGTCCTACTTTTATCCAAAGTCAACCCTAGACAAGAAATTAACTCATAACACTTACCTCCTAAAATAATTCTTGATGCGCCCGAATCCAAAAGTTCTAATACAGTTTTCCCCAGGATATCTAACTTAAGATAAGGACGTTCATCATTAACGACATGATCCAACACATAATCTATACCGGCACGAAAACTACTGACCGGGGGGTTTTCACTGACGCACTCTATCCGATCATTCAAACACGTCTCGGTTCGTTTACGCTGGCTAATTCTGGAAGAGCAATCAGGACAAGTCCTAACCGTGAATCCTTCTTTCTTACATCTAAAGCAAAGTTTCCTATTACTACGACACGCTACGGCCCGATGGCCTGGCTGCTTACAACGGAAACAAACGAGCTCATGAACTTTAGGAATAGATGATGAAGTAGGGAAGGGTAGAGTTCCAACCTCAGACACAGGTTCCACATGTGATGACACATAAGGTAGGTCTGGCTCCATACAATTTAGTTCCCTCGATGGTACACTGTAATTCTCGATAGCCGATTTCCTAGCCTCCAATTTACGACCCAAAGTCAATAACTCACGCATGCTATTAATTTCCATAAGTCCAAGATGATGTTGGTAGTAAGGCGTGATATTCCTTAACAATATTTTAAGTTTAGTTTCCTCCGAAATGGGAAAAGTCAACCTTTTAAAATAACCAGACATCACAGCCAAGTAAATTCCCATACTTTCATCAGGACCCTGTGTTCTACTCTTAATTTCCTCGAACAGTTTTTCATTGTAATCTACTGATAAATACTCTTCCCGTTATAGATTCACGAATTCATCCCAAGAGGTGACCCCTTCTCTATAAGCTAAATAAAATTGAAAAGCCCTACCAGAAAATAAATCGAAACCACTAGCTAACAAAATTTCCTTATCCACATTACGTGAAACTCGATACTCCTCCACTTTTTCCAGAAATCTCGATAGTGAAATACCTTTGGGATCTCCAGAAAACACCAAACCCCACTTACTAGGCAAGATCGTCTTAATACTAAACAAGTTCCTCGACGCATTACCAGGATTAGGAAGTGGTCTGATTTCATTGAGAGTCCATCTACGGATTGTTGACAAATGTGCAAAGGACGGCCCAGGTTGAGAAAGAGTTTCTAGCTGGGGGGGGGGGGGGTTGAGATTGACGAGAACGCTCATGTCTAGAAGCCTTACTTCCCAATGATTCGAATAAAGAGAGAACCTTAGCCATTAGTTCATCTACTTTCACCCTTTGTCGAACACCAGCTTCACCTGCTTCGAAATTAGTCGCACGTTCCAACCGACCTATGACATGCACCAACTGACTCTGTAATTTCTGGAAACTACCACTCACACGAGTCTCATTGAACTCTTCTACACCGGGCTCAATCTGATCTAACTTATTCTCAACTGCACTCAAGTCTTCGGCAGCTGTATACAGATACTCTGGCGGATTTATACTATCATCTTCCTTCTCTACCTGCAACGCTAATGCTAAACTACGCCGCATCTCAGACACCGTGCCAATTGCAATACCGCGTATTGTCAACTCATACACAAGCTCATCCTGAACCAACCGATTAACTACGAGACATTTTTTTCCTTTTTAAGTTCAATCTGACAAGTAATCCAGGCAACAAACCAATTTCCAACCTAGCGGAACAATAATTCTTCACAGACACACCTGTACCTCAAATGGCCTCCCTCCATCTGAAACTAATAAGGAATTTAAAACCCAAATCCAGATACCGAATGTCCAAAAGTCCCTATTTGTCCAAACAATATCTCCAACCCACAGAGTTTCCATGAAGCAACGTTCCTTCCTCAAAAGCGATTCCAAAATACAGGAGTCCACGAGCCCAAGGCACCACTTCCAAAGCACCGACCCGCTAAGGTTCGAACCCACAATGCAGCCTACAATCGTCGAAAGTCAAATAAACTTACCATAAAGCAAAATATTTACGAATTCAGTTACTGTTCTGACACTAAAATACATACACAGTGTGACCCAATATGTAACTCACCTTTTAAATATACAATATCTATAAATTACAAATATTTTACATTAGATAATCAAATAAAATTTTCAAAATTACAATTTTTATTCAAGCAATAATATCAATATCAGGAATCTTCTTATTCACTTGCTACCGGAAAAAGAAGGAAAAAAACAGAGCACATCAAACAATAAACAATTTGTCCGTTTCCTGTATTAAAACTTCAATTTAATATTTAACACTGCTCAACAAAATTCGGTAAATTATTTACCACTTACGTCCCATACAACAATTCCCTTCAAGACCTCAAACCCCAGATTTACTACAAACACTTAAATCTGGCACTATCAATAACTAATTGAGGGAAATTATATCCAGGTTACGCCCACAATTGAAACAATTACCTCCAAAGTTAAATCCCCAGATTTACTATAAAAACCCAATTAAATCCGGTGCAATAAATTACAAATGACACAATAACTGAAGTTAAATCTACAATGACTAAGTTTCTAAGAAAAGGTTGAAAATTTATCAAAGTTTAAAAAAGATCAAATTTACAATATTGAATTTTTCAAAATTTCAATCATCAATCAGTATGAAAAGAAAATAACGGTTGCCCACGAAGCAATGAACTTTTGTCCGATTTCTACCATCAAATTTTCAGTTTGATATCCAATATAATCTCACAGACTAAATTGTTTACAAATTACGTCCAATAAAACAATTCCCTTCGAATTGAACTCAACCCCAGATTTACTAAAAACACTTAAATCTGGCACAATCAAAACATATTAAGGGAAATTATTTACATGTACGCCCCAATAAAAACAATTACCCTCAAAATTGAAGCAAGCCCCAGATTTCCTACAAAAACCCACTTAAATCTGGTGCAGCCAATAGCTAAAAAAGCAAAAAATAAACTGAAAATATATGTGCAGATCTAACTTATCAAAAGTTCAAGTTTAATCAAGTGGCTACAAACAAAATTTTGATTTTTAAAGTTTAAGTTTAATCAAAGTTGCTAAAAAAAAATTATTTTAAAATTTTAAGTTTAAATTACGATATATATGTTGCTGACAAAAAAAGATAAATTTACTTACGGCCCCACGTTGGGCGCCAAAAACCTATATCGAGAAAACCTACTAACCCTCTCAGTGCTCGTTATAGATATGCGGGTTGTCTCACGTGGTACAACCCGTGCTCGCCAGTCGACTAGCTTCGAGTCGAAGAAGAGGTGGATTCTTCAAAAAATTATTAAGTTTACAAAAAGGGCACCAGAGAAGTTTTGGCAAGCACCCAAGACTTTTTAATTAGCCCACAACTCCTCAGTGGGTTAACAACACTCACTACACACTCCAAAGGTTGAACTGATAGGTAAGTTATCATAAGAAAATAAAAATCAGCAAGTATCCCCTGATTGAAGTTTTAATTAGTCACTTTGGACCCAAGGTCTCTTTTCAAAATATTTATTACTACAATAATGTTCCAAATAATGTCTGAACTCAGCTGAAGGCTGTACACTCAGAATGTAGATAGGCTGAAGGCTGAAATCTACATAAATCCAAAAATTGCTAACTAATTTATCAGTTACAGCTTAAGTAAAGAATTGTCAAGCAGGTTCTATAAACTCTGAGCAGAGCTGAAGGCTTCAAACTCAGGGTGCAGAAGAGCTGAGGGCCCCAAACTACACCGATGTCTCAATTCTATAATTATAGAGAAACGACCAAATGGTTCATGTACAATATCTCAAAAATACAACGATAATATATATATATATATATATATATATATATATATATATATATATATATATATATATATATGTATATATATATCAAAAATTAACAATGTACAGTTACAAGGGTTCACACTTCCGCAATTTATACCAATATCAATATAAATAATTGCATAAGCATAAAATTTAAATAGCAAACGAGCTTAGCGTTGCTAAAGAAAATATAATTCGAAATTATGTACGGCGCAAAATTATATACATAAAATCGTCAGAATTTGAAAAATCCACTAAATAACGCAGTACCCAGGTACGTACCGTAGTATCCTAGCATATTTTAAACTATAAGCAAAGATTACAAATTTTAAATACAAAGTACAAAGTGTAAAGCGAAATTATAGTGATTGCCGCAAAAAGAGAAATAAAACTTTACATAAAAAACTGTGAAATGTGACGCATAAAGGTGAATTTACAAATGGATGCAGAATAAAAAGGAAAACTGTTCACTTATCCTGTTTCCGGACCCAGAACAGGAACTGAAGTCGCTCCAGAGTATTCCCGCTCTCCTGGAACTGGTCTCACTGACTCATTAAGCTCCAATCAGTGATTTAATATCCACATGAAAAAAACCCCCTAAAAAAGAGAAACGAATTAGCCTCTTCAGTATACTGACTATATTAACAACACCCGAAATTCGCAAATAATCATACATCCTGACTTTTAACTGTATAAAAGCCATTTACACTGAGAATAAAAACTATATGACTGGTTTTTTCCGCTTAGCAAAAAAACTACGATTCCAAAAAAAAACCATAATATAAAAACTACGTCGTTGGACACATCCCTGAATATTTATACAGCCCCGTAATATATTCTTATTTCAAAAAAAATATAAAGCAATGACGAATATGAACTAATAAGAATTTATGAAATGCATCGAAACTATCTCGTGAAATCCAGATTACATACTCCAATAAACTACGATTCAAATCTAAAATTTCTACGTTAATATACCTATAGAACTGTTAATTCCGAGAAAGTATTTTCAACCATTTACCTTGATAATGAATCCTTCTAACCAACGCCGTCTACGGAAATTTACCACGAATTACGCAACTCCACTAATTTCTACTGGTATCCTCAGTCATCGGCCGTTTCTGGACCAGAAGCCTAACGGGTCAGAGCTGCGAGCTGTTGATTTCAGCCGTATTTTCTTCCCCTACGTAGGAATTGCCGGGTTTTTAGCAAAATACTTTATGGCTCCCAGAGCACATGCAAAAATTTTACGTTTGGAAGTGTGTGTTTACACGTTGACGGCAAATGGAGGACTGACCACTTCGCGCATACAGTGCTTTGGATTCTCTCCGTCAACAAGCTTGCCATCGTTAAATTTACGACAGCTCGGCGAATTTTTCGCGTTACAATACATCAGCATAATTTTGGGCATAAATTTTGATTCAATATTCATCTGACCAATAATATTTGTCTTAATAACAAAAATACAATTGTAATCTCAACACAACAAAAGTTATGTTCATTATGTTTTCAGAACACATTCTGACTGGACAAATGCTTGGCACCAAGAAAAATTTTCTAGATGTAGGGACACTCTTATAAAGCATCTGTACTGGGCTTGTGAAAAAGATATATACAGGATAACAAGAAGGAGAGATCCTAGTTGGAACACTTTAGAAGAACATGATGATGAAGATGAAAGTAAGTCGAATATTCGTTAGTAGGTACCAATTTTAAGGTAAGTCCATTCATATATATAGTGAAGTAATTAGCGGATCCATATTTATACATATAAAGAAAAATCACAGACAAAAGTCATTAAAAAATCAAATAAATATTTGAATTTTCCTAATCATGTAGCCGACGAATGCACACACATTTTGTACTATCTGGGTAATTAACGTTATCTTCGTGTTAATTTGATATTAAGAATTTTTATTCTATTGATAAACTAAATATCAAAATGTGAACATTATAAACCGATTAGTGACCGTTTTGTTTTTCGATTTGTGATATTATCATCAACAAATAAATCAAGAAATATTCCAGTGTCGTAACAGTACAACAGGTAACTGGTATTTTCCTACTATTTAATTCACAGGGTCCTTTTGAACTCCTGTTCTTCTTTCAATTTTAAACGTCGTGGTTTTGGCATCCAGGGCCACTCGCAAAATGGCAACTACCACCCAAATATCCTTGTCTCAATAAAATTCACTTCATATCACAAAATCATACGTTGATGCAACTTTAACAAAACCCCCACGTCCTAAGTTTCCTAACGCGAGCAAGCAATTATCTTGCACTCTATTCTGAACACCGCTTTATTAGAATACATAAAAGCTATAAGAGACATCGTCTCCCCCAAAAATATCACATTTGCATGGAGAATCTCCAATAACCGTATCTGTATATATCTATCTCCAACAGCAATTCTAGATGATCTTCTTGAAAATCATCAGAACATTTGCATCAAT
The DNA here is from genome assembly GCA_963921935.1 of Galeruca laticollis. NCBI lineage: Eukaryota > Metazoa > Arthropoda > Insecta > Coleoptera > Chrysomelidae > Galeruca > Galeruca laticollis. The sequence goes on from OY998181.1 coordinate 109,219,729, forward strand.
TCCACAATAATTCCTATTACAAGACTTATTTCGCCTGCTAAACGTATTTTATTATCGAATGTATCTCCTACTATGCCCCATTCCGTTATCGAAAAAACTCTCAAGGACATCGGAATGCAAATAGCCTCTCCTATTTCATTTGTTAAATGTGGCGCGGAAGCAGATGAATACGCTCACATCATGAGCTTCCGCAGAATTACTTACGTTATCCCTGATAATGATAACTTCAGCATACAAACTTCAATTCTTATTACTCACGAGGACACTCCATATCGTATATTCGTTTCCACTGAAAAATTGGTGTTTTTTGTGTAAACAGAGCGGATACACCGCCCACACTTGCGCACCAACACTACATCGTCACAACCACAAAACGAAAAATATCCTCCCACCCCCCTCGCTATCACAATTACCAGCTACTACTTCAGCCAGTGGCGTTCCCTCATCCCTCTTTTCACCTTCCAAACCCCGATCGGATAATATATCAACAGTCGACCCAACTCATGTAGAACCTTATAATGCCCCCCTTGTCCCATGGCAAAAAAGGTATTTCCTCTGACAGCACTGTTGACACCACACCCACAGAATTCCCATTACCAACAGACAACCTCTTATACAACTAGGCAAATCACATTTTAGCACCTTAAGAAAAAACCTAAAAATCTAGTTCCTAAACATCACAAACTTACACCCAACTGTCAAATCTCTATACAGGGCCTCTATAAGAAGAGCCCATCCAAATTCACGCTCTCTAAAACGCAGTTCAAAGCGTTTTTAGAAAATTCATACGGTAGTACAGATCCTCTTAACGAAGCCCTGGAATTTACTTCTAATGTCCAAGGGCTTGAGTGATTTATCGCTTCTTTACTCCGAAACAAAAGAAATATCGCTTAAAAACCGCCTCATAGGGCTACAGAAAAAATCTTAAGAGACAGCTTTCTCCCGAGGACCTCCATGATAACAAAAACGTTTCTTCTGATAGTCAAACTGATGAACAACTCAATTATCCTCTCTCACAATGCTCTTAACAACTAACTTCTTAAGCCATTCAGTTATTCAATGGAATTATGATGTATTCTTTCCTCGCTTGGAAAGAATTCAACAAATAGTATCAGACGAACGACCTGAAATCCTGTGTTTACAAGAAACCAACTCTAAAATATATTGACTTCCTAAACTAAAAAACTACGAAGGTTACCATCATGTTTGCACCAACTGCGCAAGGGCTAGTGGGGGCACCTCAATTTACATATCTGGAGAACTATTTTCCACTCCACTCCATATCACTACTAATCCTGAAGCTATTGCAGTTTCCACCTGGTGTCCAAATAAACTCACTATCTGCAGCTTATATATCCCTCCTAATTACCCTTTAAAAGAAATAGAACTTCTAAACCCAATTTACCAACTCCCCCAACCTTACATTATAGTAGGTGACTTTAACGCCCACAATACAATGTGGGAATCCAATTACACCATCGGCAAAGGGAAAACCGTCGAAAATGTGATCAATTTTACAGGTTCTTGCCTGTTCAACACCGGTTGTAATACACACTTGAATTTCTCCTCTATTGATCTTAGTTTTAGTGACCCTAAACTTGCTCCTTTACTAAATCGGCATACCCACTGCTAATGATCTTTATGATAGCAACCACTAACCCATTATTATATCCTCCAATATCCCCAGCCATAATGATACTTTATCCAGATAATATTGGCGCTTAAACACTGCCGACTGGACTAGTTATACATCTCAAGCTGAAACCAACTTACCTGCATTATCTTTCTCAGATAGAACGATAACATTCTAAAAATTACAGATGCTATACTTTCAGCTGCCAATCTGCACATTGGTGAAAATATTATTTCACATAAACAAAAAACTGTGCCATGGTGGAATTCCTGGAAAGGTGGAAAGTCTTTGCTAATGGTATTTTCTCGTCAACCTATGACCAGAAGGATGGAGTTCCCCAAGGGTCGGTTATAAGCCCCACTCTATTCAATCTGACTATCAACGATCTTTGCTCTGATCTCCTTCCTCCTATCCAGTATGCCTTATATTCAGACGATCTAGTTGTTTACACTTATGTCATGTCTATGTCGACTATATCTACTCTAATTCAATCAGCAGTAAACGCCCTAAGTAAAAATGTAAGTCACTTAGGATTAACTTTATCGCAAACAAAATCTAAAATTATTCAATTTGGTAGACGACCACCCTCACATTACTAACAAGACTTTTTAATTTATTAAAACAATTATCATGATCGATCGACCAGTGCCACAGAACATTACTCTTTGTTAATTCACGAAGAGGTGAGGAAATATCTGAGACATTAGGTATACATTTTGACAGATAGTTAATCATCCCTAAAATTCTTAACAGGTCTCTTTTATTTTGTGGAGCTTTTAATTTAACAATTGACTCCACCTGTTGTGGATCTGGACTTACACCATTTTCATTAAAGACCAACCCAATGTATTTCACCTGTCTTACCTTATATTAAGTTTTTTTCATTAAATCTGACATTAGACTTACGAGCTCTATTTAAGACTTGTTTTAAAATTGCATCATGCTCAGCTTCACTTACACCAGCAACTATTAAATCATCAAAATATATTTGTACCCCATTAATACCACCAAAAATACTCACATTTATCCTTTGAAATACTTCCGGTGTTGTTGAGAGTCCAAATGGTAATCTCTTATATTTATATTTACCAAAAGGAGTGATAAACGTACATATATCACTGCTTCTACTCGTTAATTTAATTTGGTGAAAACCATCACTCATATCAAGCACACTAAATACTTTCTTACCGGCTAGGGTTGCACTCAATTCTTCTGCAGCGGAAATGGGAAATTTCTCCTCTTTCAAACAAGAATTCAGATATAATGGATCTAAACATATTCTCAGACTCTTATCTGCTTTCTCAACAATTACAATATTCTGAACCCCATCAGTTGCATAAACAACCTTTTCAATGATGCCCTTCTTTTCCAACATTGTTAACGTGTCTCTAAGTCTATCCTTTATCGACAATGGCACTCTTCTGCACCCATTGACCACTGGTTTTGCATCACCTTTAAGAGCTATATCATACTTTTTGGGATATGACCCTAAACCCTGAAAAATGTCATTGTTCTTGTTTATAAATTCCACCTTTTCTAATTTTTCATTGCATTCTAATGACCAAATCTTACCCTCAGAGTTACAAATTTTAGATATCAATTTCATTTTTTCACATGCATTACTCCCTAGAATTGGCATACTATTTGTGTTGAAAAGAATGAATTTAACATGCCAGATATTATTATTAACACTGCATACAAGAACAGTATAACCTACTGCATGTCGCTTCTCATTGAAATAACTTCCAATTGTTATATTATTTGCTTTTTTGATTGAAGGCTTATATTTAAATTTTATTTTGTTAAAAATATTTATGGGCAATATGTTACAATCTGCCCCTGTGTCTAACTTAAACAATATGTTATCATTTTCAATTAACACATTTTGTGTCCAGATATTAGTATTAGAATCATTATCTTGAATAGAGTCCACAAATAAATCACTTACTTCTAATGCAATCTCATTTACAGTTTTATTGTTATTTTTCAAACCTTTGAAATATCCAAGTGCGAAGTGATTCATCTTGCCACAATTATTGCATTTCTTTTCATATGCTGGGCAATTGCCTGCTTCATGCTTAATACCACATCTTTTAGACTGATAGGCTTGACTGTTATTACCATGATTATCCACGAATGTGGGTGTAGACGGTCTTCTACCACTACTTTTAACCATATCAACGTTGCTATTAAATTCAGATGACCCAGCTGGTTGTCTTAACGATTTCTGTTGGGCTTTACTCAGCTCTGCAGCTGTCTACTGTTTTCTTAAGTGTTAATTCTGGGTCCCTTAAAAGCGTTTCCTGGAATGCTTTATCATTAATTGAGATTACGATTCTATCTCGTAGCAGTGATTCTTCTTGGCCCTCAAAATTACAACTCTTCGCTAGTTTTTGTAAATCATTGTAAAAGGAATCGAACGGCTCTCCTGGCTTTTGCGATCTGGTGAAAAATGTATGTCTCTCTATAACAATATTTATTCTGGGCTTCACATAGTTTTCGAAGGTATTGTACAATGTCTTCAGGGTTAGCGTGGTTTCATCTAACTTAAAATTATTGTAGACATCAAACGCTTGTTCCCCGATGTAGTTCAAAAACATTGCCACTTTACGGGCCTCCGGTACCGATATATTATCTGTAGCCAATAGAAATAAATCAAATTTTCGTCTAAAATTGTTCCAATTATTTACAGCGTTCTCTGCTAAATTCAAATCAGTTGGGCGGATTGAACGATTCCATCTTTGAATTATTTCTACCTTTAAGCCAAAATTATTCTCTTGACTTCTGACACCATGTATTGTTTTGGTTTTGTTTATTTATCAATGATCTTACTGTTGATGATAATAGATAACGTAACTTTATTCTTTGATGACGTTTCTTATTTTTGTACATCTGTCTGATGATATCCGACATAGCAGTAGCCCATGATTCCTACTAAGGCCTGGCCTATTTGTCACAGTGCATAGTACATCTTTACGTCTTTGTCTTGGTGTTTTTCGTTCTAGCCCTGCAGAAAGCGTTTATTGCGAAACTAATGAGCCTCCGCTTTGGATTAGACGACACCAACTTCTGCTTTCTTATGCTGCCTCTGTATCGTCTAACCCGTACAATCCTGTCTACCCTCTATTTACAATAACTTCTAACAATCCACACAACTCCTCAACCATACCAATACTAAAATCGATCTCCTTGATTTTATCGCAGCTACTAGACGGCGTTAACCTTTCACAAACAAGTCCTTCTCCCATCCCCTCTACTTCTCCATAGAATATTAACCTTCCCAAATTTAACACATCTCTTATGAGATTCAACAAACACACGACACCCTAACAATTAATAAAAAAATGCTTTTAATGAAATAATAACTATGTTACTATGACTTAGTTATTTACAACATCACGAACTTCTGTCAAATCTTCCCTAATCCCATCAACCTGTGTATTCACACAGGCGAACTATTCAGCATACTCTTGGCCATCAATTCCATCGGCACAGATTCACTGGCTTCAATTTCATACATCCAAAATATATTTACCGAACATCTTATTGTACAATCTCCTACCAACTTATCACATCCCTAAAAATAGCAGTTACTATAATTTGGTTACCTTCCCACATTGGCATCGTAGGCAACGAACTTGCAGACCAACAGGCAAAAACTGCTTCTAAATTTACCGTCACCGACAATCTCACAATTTGTAAGGATTTGAAATTACATTTTAAAACAAAAGCTTAAGTAACATGGCAGCAGAATTGGGACTCTGCCGGCACATCCTTACGCCAAATACAGCACCCGATAGGTCATCCTCAACCATGTTGTTTTGCTGGTATCTAGAGGCAAGATTTAGCTGTAGTGAGAAGAGTTAGAATAGGTCATTCAAAACTTACCCATGGGTATCTATAATGTCTAATACCTCAAGACCCGTTTGCTCCAGCTGCAACTCCAATCTAACCATGAAAAATATCTTGACGAAGTGTCAGAAATATGCCACCCAAAGACAACAGTTTCAGCTTAGCCAGAACTACAAAGATGTCCTAAACAACTCGGTACAAATTATCTACCTTCTTCAGTTTCTCAAAAATGTGCAACTTTTCCATTAACTATAGAACAATTGTGTACATATATATATCGAATGAATGAGCCTATACAAATTATAAGTATTGTCAATCTTGTAATTGCACCTGCGCAAGTGGCCACAGTAGCCGAGCACGTTAATTTTGAATAAAAAAAATAATTGAAATAACAATTTTACAAATCGAAACATAGACACGATATAGTCTAATAAAACAAAAGAAGAGATTAAGGAATAAAAACAACAGGAAGAAATATTGTATAAGACATAAGCTAAAGTAGTTATTTAAGATAAGTGTAAAAACTGATTTTTTATATTGCACGAACTGGCGTTTAAAAACGCGAGCGAGAAATGATAAAATCTTGTTATGGTTTAAAGACACCATATCTTCTAACTTTTACTTCTATTATATGTCTTCAATTCATATTTTTTATTTCAGTCAAATTCCCATGGCAGACGAGGAACGAAGCGTACAAAATACTACGTTTTCGAAGAAACATACGCCGAAGATCTGGTTCATCAATAACACATGAATGTTGCAAATCAACAGGATGCACTTGGGAAGAATATGCTGAATATTGTCCCACTAATAAACGGTACACAACATTCGTAAGAAAGTAATAAAGAGTTTTATCGAAAAAGGAATGAAACATTTGTATTATTTACCATCTGTACTATGATCTATTTATGAAAGTATAATAATAACGTTTATTCATAAATTTAACAAATACAGTGATAGTATACAAATAAAATTGAATAAACATCTAGACATCCACAGAAGTATTGTACATACTTGTATGTGGTGAATATAGGCAAGTGTGTCACAATTTAAAAAAAAATTGAAAAAACAAAAAATGCAGTTAAAAACAATATAAATCCATTTTTACATGATTGTATTACATACATTTCGTATACGAGTTTACTCTTCTCTGTTTTTTTGATTCGGCATTCTATCATTTTGTGTATTTTTGTTTTGTCTGTTTCTTTAAAAAATGTTACTAGTTGGGTTTTGAAGCGTTTAAAAGAAGTTTCATCGATAATTCTCTGTGGTAGTTGCCCGAATAATTTAGGTGCCAAGTAGGAGTAACCTTTTTGACCTATTGTTTTAAGAGCTGTTGGTATACAGTATTGATTATTCGATCTTGTCGCGTATCTATGATTTTGAGTGGTAAGTTTGTATTTATTTTTATATTGATGGCATCCTATCTGAATAATGTATAATTGTCTAACATCTAATATTTGTGTTTCAGTATAGAGTAGTGAGCTTGAATATATTGTAGGTTTGTTGAGAATCATTCGGAGCAATCGCCTTTGAGACACTTCGAGGGCATTTAGATAGTTCCTTGAAACTCCTCCCCAGCCAATAATGCCATAATTGAGGTGTGACTCAACCAAACTGTGGTACCGTATTGTTTTACATTTAAAGCTCAAAAATTGGCTTACTTGCTTAAATCGAAATAGGATACTCCGAAGCTTTTTAGTTAAATATTCCATATGATGGTTCCATCGTAAGTGATTGTCAATGTAAATACCCAAGTATTTAATTCTTTTTGCAGGTTTAATTGAAAAATCTTGTTGGATATTAAGATTGTATTTTGGCAGAGACGTTTCATGACTACTGAAGGGTAAGTATACAGTTTTGTCAAAGTTTATTGAGAGTAATCTGCTGTCGAACCAGTCTTTGAGTTTTCCAAGATCATTTTCATTATTATCATTATTTTGAGATTATACCAGTCATCATGTTTGTAATATATCACAGTATCGTCCGCGAAGCTGATTATTTTTCCGATTGTTTCCTGTTCAAATAGATTATTTAAGTAAATTACGAATAGCACCGGCCCCAATACTGTTCCTTGAGGTACACCACATTTAATGTTGATCTCTTCACTCACATGATTTTCGAATTTAGTTTTTTGTGTTCTGCTTGTTAGATAACTTTTGAATAAATTATGAGCTAAACACCTTACACCCATATCTTCTAGTGTATCTAAAAGTATGGAGTGGTCGACAGTATCGAACGTCTTTTTTAGATCCAAAAAAACCCAATGGATGGAGTATTTGAATCCAAGGATTCGTAGATGGTTTTTGTCAAGGAATGGATTGCATCATTGGTAGACTTTTTTTCTCTAAAGCCATACTGGGATGTCGACAGCAGATTATAATTTGATAGGTATGTCGTAAGTCTCGTTTTTATAATTTTTTGCTTATTGAAGATAGAAGTGAAATAGGCCTATAGTTTGAAATATTTTCTGTATTCCCATTTTTGGAAATTGGAGTTATAAGAGATTTCTTTAGAATCGAAGGAAATATGCCTGATTCGAAGGATTTATTTATGATGTCCGTCAAAGGTTCACATACGAATTTTGCAATAATCTTTAGACTTTCAGCTTTAATTCCATCAAGCCCGGAAGCCTTTTTGTTTTTTAAGCCTTTTTGTTTTTTAAGCTAATTATTGTATTTTCAACCTCAATAGTATTCGTTGGTGTAAGAAAAAGTGAATTTTTATTTATATATTTTTTACTTTTGTAATTTGGATTTTGTCGTATGTTCTTTGCCAAAGTTTCCCCCACATTCGCGAAGAAGTTGTTAAATATATCAGCAGCATCTTTTGGATCTGTGACGATCTCATTTTTTTCATTCCTAATATTATTTATTATTCTTCCTGTCTTGATATTCAAAATTTCATTAACAGTGTTCCAAAGTTTTTTACTTTTATTTTGTTCTTTTTCAACTAATTTTTTATAATAATTTTCTTTGGCAGTCTTTATTTTCTTTCCCGTTTCTTTTTTTTTCGTTAAATAATCATTTTTCAAGTTTACATTATTTGGATTTTCTTTCCATAATAAACATGAATGATTTTTTTGGTTGATGTGTTTTATCAATGATTTTGTTATCCAATTTTTCCTTTTACGTTGACTATTTTTTAATCTGAAGTATTGAGTTGATTTTTGTACACATGTGTTTATGATGTTGATGATTTTTTCTGTTGTCGATTCGATATCATGCATTGGGTACAATTCATTTTTCCAACTTAAACTATTAATTGCTTTTTGTAATAATTGTTCGTCTACTTTTTGAAAATATTTTTTGTTTATTGAATTGTTTTTAGTTTCATTCAGTACAATTTGTAACAACGTTATGTAGTGGTCCGTAATTGATGTTGATATAATGAGAGGTAATATGTTATTGAAGTTTTGTTGTTTTGTTTTAATGAATATTATTACCCCCCTAGCTAGCTCAAGAAAAATGCTATGTGTTTTCGGTAGAGTAGGGGTGGGTGAATGTAAAGATGCAAGAATGCTTTACAGTGTAAAAGTAATACTTTAATATCACCAATTGATTGACTCTTATGATGTGATTAACAAAAATAAATCAGTTACCCCAAATGGTACCAGTTGGTTCCCAACGAGTATGTATAAGCAAACTCGTGTTATATATTATTATTATTAAATGTAAATGTCAAGTTTGTGGAGTCCTCAAGGCCAATAATTATTTGGAAAGATCTTACTTGATTGTCTAGTGCTTCTCCAATTAAGGGTAGAATTGCTGCCAAACAATATGAGCGTATTGCCTGTGTGATTCAGTGCTGTAGAGATGGCTGACTGGTGGATAGGGATGCAGTTACGAAGTACAGATAATGTAATGATGAAAGTAAGAAGAAGGTGGGAACTTAAAGGCCTAAAACAACAAAATCCTATGTCACCTACCGTGAATCAGTTAGTCAGTTACAGTGTTTACTTACCGATGATGTTGTGTGGCCTAGATGGATGATTTTATTAGTTGTTTAAATTTTCAAATTCTCTAAAGAGAGTGTTTTCATCAGCGAAATACAATTTAAAACAACTAAACGTGTTTATTTTCTTTTTAGGTATTAATCCTAGAAATCCTAGAATGTTAAGCTCTTGCTTAAAATCAGAAACCCAAAAAAGGGATGTAAAAAAAATCCAAAAAAAAAGTTGAAATGTTGGAAGTTGAAATTCCACACCAAGGAATTTCAAATATATCACCTGACTAACCTTGAAACGTACCTAATCATAGACTTATATGTGACATAGAACCAGATTAGATTTTCAGAATTAATTAACACAATTATAAGTTCCATGAAAATTTTATGTCAATTACTACCTATAACCTGTACTCATAAACAATATAAACATTAAAAGACTATACTTTAAATAATCCATCTTAATCTGATTCAATTCTATTTTTTTTTATTCTGGCATGATCTGGTAAGTAATATAACAAATAAATTTAAGGACTGTTACTTTTAATTCGTAACAATATATGATCAAGACATGATTCAGATCCATTTCTCGCTCTTGTTGTAGTATTAATAGTTGATTGAAAGCCATGCTCACTCATCATATCGAGATAATTTCTTGAATCTTCAGTTATTTTCATCAAGTCCATATTTATGTCACCTACAAATAAGCTATAATAATGTTGATTACTTTCTTTATTTAGAATATCCCCAAGCTGGTCAAGAAAGTCGTCAATTTGACTTGCTGGAGATCTATAGAATGCTAAAATGCAAAAACTCAGCTTATCCATAACCATTACAATTTTTAATAATATACCTCCGTTTATCTGAATATGTTCATGCGAATGGTATGAGTTTGTTTTTGCAAAGACGATAACACCATCATTTTGGTTATAGCTACATCCATTGTATAGGGTTGTGTAGTTGGCCATGTTGAGGAAGGACGTATCCGGGACTCGCCAAGTTTCTGTTAAAACTATGCACTCGAAACATGTCTCAAGTTCCTCAAGATATATTTTTAATTCATCTATATTTTTTGAAACACTACAAATATTAGTATTAAGAATCTTGAAGTTATTCAATTTGTTATTCACAGACAAAGCTTCTTTTGCTTCATTTGTATCATTTAGGGGATATGTTGTTATTTTTTCTAGCATAAAATTTCTTATATATTCATCCATGTGAATACACCAACCAGTAAACAGTTTTAAATTATTTGACAGTCTTTACAATAATTATTTGGTTTTTATATAATAACAAAGTATGATGACATTAATAAGATTTTTGAAGAAGTTATTTAAGACAGAAAGTAAAAATAGTAAATTAACATACATAAATTATTTGATGCTTTGCGTAGAACCTGTGCGTGCTCTAGTATTTATTTTTTATCCTCCCACAAATGATTGTTCTTCTTTTTTTCCGGAACCGGTTGCTAATTCTTTGGCAATAAATGATGTTTGCCCGGCTGTTATTTTGGGAATGTTTGCCATTGCTTTATCTCGCTTCGGGGTCGCAGTTCGCTATTTGATTTCGGTCTGTTTATTTCAGTAGTTTCTTTTACTTCTAATTCTTCAGGAGAATATATTTTTCCGTCCACAAATAGTTTGTTTCTTCGAATGTAGCAGTTTATATGATTATTTGCTTTCGCCAGAATTAGGTGTTTTCTTAAAATCTTGTGCTTCTCTCGCTGGATGAGTGTTAGGTCATTAGCTACGCTTATGTTGGTACCTTTGAGATTCTTTGCGTTTTTAAGTACTTCTGATTTTTTCAAGTATGAAACAAATTCCACTTTGACAGGAGCTCGTTCTTTCCTACCCAAAGAGTAAATATTATTCAGGTCGCTCTCATTTATTGTAACGTTTACTAATCGCCCTAGCTCGTTACAAATATATTCAGGCGTTATTTCCTCAGGTTTGGTATCGAGTCCAAAAATCACTGTATTATTTTCTTTCGCTTTCCTTTCAATGTTCTCAATCTTATTCAACATATGAAGGTTTTCTGCTTCTACTTTATTCAGTTTTCTGTACAGATCTTCCATTTTTAGGGATAATCTAACCTCTACTGCTTCTACGAGTGATTTCAATTCCTGTTTACTTGATATGATTTCTTCTAGTATTATTTCTCCAGTTATCGACATTATCAGTTCTATCACAAAGGATTTGTTTAGACTAGGTACTATCAAAATTAAAGTATCTTTTTGTTTTATAATTCCGGTTTAAATTGTTGATTGATCCGCCACTGGAGTTTTCTGTTTATAAATTTACTGCATACGACCAAAGCGGATTCTAAATAGTTAATTGCTTATAAATTATACGAGTTTTTTTTCATTTGACGATAATTTTAATCTTTCATAAATGCAATAAAAGACCAAATATCTTTTTTAAATACAAAAAGATTGTAGATTCACCTCCATATATAGAAAGTTCAGTCAATTACCTTTAAAATTGTCTTTGTATTGTCTTTTTTAACTTCTACAGACTAATAGACCATTTCGATAAAAGCTACATATTCATATAGTGGGAGAACAGATATAGGTAAAACTTTTGTTGAAGTTCAAGTGATTTGCTTCATCTGTGCATGACTTGAGTTATTGTTTCCCATCTATGGAGAGGTATATATGTCTTTGGTTGCTGGAACTTTTGTACCTGGTTGTTGCGAAATCGTAAGTAAATATATAATGTAGGAAAGGTATAGTTGGCGTAAAACATATTGTGATGTTACAAATTAACTTCTCGGCGATGTTAAAGTGCTGCCTTTTTACATTACTGAGATGTTACTAGAGCTTCCTCAAAAAGAAGTCTTTATAATGAACTAAAAGCAACATTTCTGTTACATTCACAGATGCCTTTTAACATATTGTAGATAAAATGTCTATAAAACAACATCTAACCAATGAACTAAATGCAACATGTAACAACTGCCGGTTGCTTTAATTATTTGTTTACCTTTGTTTTTGCAACGTTTGCTGTCACCAGTGCCGTAAGGCACAATAGAGCCGGAAATCCCCTGTTGAAGAACCTAGGGGGAGGGTAGTTTCCTGGCTCGAGCGGAAGGGCATCGTCGGCCCCCTTGGGCTTAAACGATGTACAAAGCCTGAGTTCTAAGGTTCGTCGTGTCGGCCAGCTGCTTGTACGTCCCCGGGGTCTAGTCCACCTGTGTCTGGGCAGGGATTTGTTGGGGGTAAAGGAAACATACTAGTGTGTGTGTGTGTGTGAGAAAGATGGCACGGAAATTACTCCATTCGCCACAGGATTATGAAAATTGCTTTTTTCAATTCAGATACTAACATTACAGTCCTTCAAGAAACTTATTAATAAATCGTAAACTGTTCTATTATCACTACCAAGGACGTGACTAATATTTAGAGGAAGGTTATTATAGTTCAGTTTCATAAGCGACTTAATAAACATTCAGATCTAACGACGTTATTAAGGCAACCAAAAAAGATGTGATTAAGATCACAATAAGAATACTGGTTACATTTACAGGAAGATGATCTGATAATGCCAAGTTTTGCAAGGTGTGCAGGAAATCTTCCGTGATTGGTTTTAAGTCTAAAAATAGTTGATGAATAAAATTTGGGTGTTGTATACTTGAATATATATTCGGGAGGTGGGGGTAATGTGGGATGAATTTTAAAATACTGGTTTGTAGATGATCTAGATGTATTTATCCACGCCTGTTTCCATTTTTAACAATTCCATGCCTTATCGTGTTGTTTATATCTGCTGATGTGAAAATATTGCAAACCTGTCAATTTATAACTGCATCAGCCCATTCGTTCCCAGTTATATTACTATGGCCCTTAACCCAAATAAACGTAACATTTAATTCCAAAAGCATAGATTTGATACTACATAGTACAGGACAACCAATACCTCTGATAGAAGTAGATTTTATTGAATCGATAACAGACTTAGAGTCAGAAAGAATTACAGCATTACATAATTGGTTTGTAATCAACCAATTGAGGCTTTTCTGTATAGCTACAAGTTCTGCTGTATATATGCTACATATATCGGGTAATTTGTAACCATATGTTAGGTCCAAAGGCTGGATAAGAAACCCACACCCTGCCCCATCTTTCGTCTTAGATCCATCTGTATATATGAATATATTATTAACTTTTTGACTCGTAATAAAAGCTCTAAACTGCACACGAAATGCTGGGATGATTTTGTCTTTCTTGTAGATATTAGTGTAATTCATGGTTTCAGTAAAAGCCTTCACAAGGGGAGGTGTATTTTTCAGTTTCCAGTATCGATTTGTTAAATCTTCTGCCGCGATCTCACTCAACCTGTTGATCATGGGCGATTCTCGAAATCTAAGTTTTATTAAATCTTTTTGAGACAGATACTCCCGTCTTAATCCCAAATGAGGTTCATTACATTCTGCCAATATAGCATAAACAGGTGTGGACTTCATCCCACCAACACACGAACGTAAACATTTGTATTGTATGCAATCAATTTTTTTAAATTGGAATTGGAAGTAGAACCATATAAACAACATCCATAATCAGTGATTGATCTCACATAAGCTATGTAAAATAAAATTGCAGTACTCGGTGCTGAACCCCAATTATGGTTAGTTACACAACTAATTAGGCTGTAATCTTTTTCACATTTGTTATGAATATGGAGTACATGTTTGGACCACAGGAGTTTCGTATCTAGTATGAAACCTAAATATTTGTATTCATTTACCACAGCCATAGTGCGCCCACACAGAGTTACGCTCTCCGGTGCCCGCAGTCTATATCTGGTAAAAAACATTATGGAACATTTTTCTGTAGATAGGGTCATACCAGTTTCTTCTGTCCATTTCAACACTATTTGCATTATATTTTCGAGAGCACAAATGCAGTCATCATATGTATTTTGGATGGAGTATATACAGAAATCATCTGCATACTGGATACAATTAGCAAGGTTATTAATCTGTGTATGTATATTGCCAGAATATAGATTGAATAAAATTTTGGGCTTAATTAATACTGATCCCTGTAGTCCATGATAAACGGTTCGAGGTCCGTGTAGGATATTATTGTGATCTCTAATAAAGACTATTCTTCCAAAGAATAACTGTAAAATACTTTGAGAAGTTCTTTTACTAAAGCCTACGTTATCATATTTTGTTGAAGAATGTTAAAATTCACAGAGTCATAAGCTCCCTTTATATCAAGAAATAGACATACTAAGTACTTGTTCATTGAGAATGCAATCTGAACCTCATTAACCAGTTGTGTAACCGCATCCTATTGTTCCGTAGCCTCTTCTGTAACCATACTATGCAAGTGGCAGAATCGAGTTTTTTCGATATACCATTCTAGTCTTGCTTTGATCATACGTTCAAATGTTTTTGTGATACACGACATCAAGGATATAGGACGATGAGATGAGGGTAGGTTCCGGTCTTTAAAAGAAGACATATAGTTACTTGTTTTAATTGATCAACGTAATTCCCATTAACCCACCAATCATTACAAATTTGTAATAAAATATTTTTAGCAGAGGTAATTTTTTAATTCAATCATAAGTAATGAAATCAGCTCCAGGTGCTGTACATCTAGAATTTTTGATAGCAGCTTCTAATTCTGTTGCGTCAAAGGGGATATCCATATGGGGATTGATTGTATCATTGCTGTTTTCTTCAAATAAATTCGGTACAAAATTTGGAGCTATGATGTCAAAAATTTGGTTTATCAAAGATTCGTGTATTGGTTGTTTTTTATATGTGAAATTTTTATTTGAAATTTTTTTTATGAACGTCCAAATTTTTGAAATTGGAGTGTTTTTATTTAGTTGAATAATTAAATTTTTCCAACATTGTTGTTGCTTTTGTTTGAATATAAGTTTAGCTTTTGCCTGAACATGTTTGCGCTCTACTACAATTTGATTACATTCATTATCCCACCAAATGGTATTTGGTGTTTTTTTGTTACCTCCATTGCGTGATTTCATAGATCTATCAGCCGCATTATTTATGATGTTTAAAAGTGCGTCATATCATTCTCAATTAAATATTGAAAAAGCTCCAAGTCTGCAGTGGACTCTATCGACTTTCTTGAAGGGATAATATGTGATGGAACATAATTACGGGATATTGTTGTGTGAAGAGGTAAATGATCGGATCTTAAGGTATCATCTAATACATTCCATTCTGATAGACTTAAGAGGTTTGTTGTAATAAAAGTGAGGTCAATTGCTGAGGGTCTTTCATTTGGTCTGCTTATCTTAGTTGGCCTTCCGTCATTTAAAACTATTAAATTGGTTCCATCAATAGCATCTACTAATCTATTACCTTCACTATTATCAATTGTAGAACCCCAGCAACTATGATGGGAATTGAAATCTCCACAGACGAGAGCATCTCCTTGTATCTAAGCGAAAATATTGGACCAGTCAGTTGTAGTAGCTTGAACGTTAGGAGGTTTGTAAATTCAAATAACATGTATTTTGAGATCCAAAAGTTTAATTGAACAGATTTCTATTTTATTATTAAAATTATTTCTAAATTTAAATTCCGAGAAACACAAGTTGTTCTTGATGAGTATACCAACACCACCGTATCCATCCAATCTATCTTCGTGATCAAAATTATATCCACCTAAATTGACCTTTTTCCTTGGAGAAAGCCAAGTTTCATTTAATGTTATTATATCAAATTTATATTTGGAGTTATTTAGGAAATTTTTAAGGTTAGGCATATTTTTAATAATTGAGTTACAATTCCATTGCAAAACCTGAATATTCATTTTATCCATTTTGATTAAATGCAATACTATTAACTTCCATAAACGAATCTAAAATTATTTTCAACTCGTTTTGTGTTTCTTCAACAACGGATCCGTCTGGAATAGTTATATTAAATTTTTTGAGAATGTGCATGAAGTGTAGGTATTTTATGTAAAATTTCGATTTCTAATTTTTCCTTATAACTTTGGAAATCTTCTCTGTGAGGATTTGGTAGGATGCCTTTGGACATTGATGAATTTGTTTGAAAAGTGGATTGATTTTTAATGGTCACCGGAGATATTATTTTACGTTTTTTATAATGTTGATTTGGTGGGCGAGATGCCCAGTTGTGACTAGTTGAAGGGGACTCTGACGGAGTCTCCCTATTATCATTGCTTGGCAAATTGGAGAAATTTTCTAGATTGTTTAATATGTCAAATCTTTTATTACTAACTATTTTGGAATAGCTGGGATTTTGTTCTACATGTTCAGCTTCTTTGAATGAAAGATTTTGTTCAGACATAATTTTTTTTAATGTTGCGCTGTTGGATATATTTAGGACAATTTTTTGATACCGATTGATGTCCACTTTGTTCGCAGTAAATGCAGTAATCACCTTCTTTACATTCGGGGTCGTCATGTGGTTGACCGCATTTTTTACACTTAATAGTTGTGCTTTTACAATATTTTTCGGTATGTCCATATCGTAGGCACTTGAAACACTGTACTACAGGATAAATATAAGGCTCCACTATAAACCTAACTAAATTAATTTTAACCCGTTGTGGCAAAGAATCACTTAAAAAAGTAACGACAATCATTTGTCGTGGTACATATTGTACTTCATTATCTGAATCAATTATTTTTCGTTTCATTTTTTCTATATTCACTACGTTTTTATCGCTTTCGATATTGTCTAATATGTATTTTTCGTTTAAGAACGTATCGACCTCTCTAATTATACCTTTTTGTGGTTAAAAAATGTAGGAATGTGGGTAACTAATTTATTTACTACTATTAAGTTGTGACCTACCATAGAATTAGCAACTTTATAACTTTTAAAAATTATTTTTACTTTGTCTCTTCCTATTAGTTTAATATCAATAATGTCTTTTTTGAATGTTTGAGTATTTTTATCTCTTGGTTCAACCATGACATAGTACGGTCCGTTATCCGAACTAGAATATAAATTATTTAGATCGTATTGTCTTCCATCGATTTCCATGTTTATCTGGTGGGTTTTTCTTAGGAGGTGGTTCTCCCCCCCTCCGAATTGGTATTCATTTTGAGGATATTAACAGTTAGCGGTTTACAATGATGTATTATGATTAGTAAACTGACAATATAAATAATAAATTTACTTACAATCGATTTGCCTATAACACACTACACGAGCCACGATACGTACCTGTCGAAGTGTCGAGTAGTACTGAGGAAACATACTAGGTAGATAACATATAAATACGCCTACATTACGAACACATAAAAATAAAGTTACCAACAAAAACAATGAATTAACTCTAGGGTACACTTTCGATGCCTACGGTATACGATGAAAGCTTAATACAATAATAATGTTATATGTCCGGCGCGTGGAAGGGTTCCTTAATATATTCACCCTCTCTTCCAGTTAGCGTCCGGTAAGGACAACGAAGATCATTTCGTCAGTGAAAAGTGGCCGGGGGTTTCTTAAGAAAAAAATATCTAGCGTCTCCTTACTAAAATATAAAACCTTGACCTAGCTAATGGTTACTTCATTGACTTTCATAACATTGAAATTTCTTACTGCAAGAAAATGTTGTTGTAACCGGACTTTTACTGATCACATCTCATTAAGTATCAAATTCAGTAGTTCAGTATATAGCTGATTATGTCAGTCTTAAAGTTTCTATAAAATTAGAATGTCCAAATTGTATAAATGTTGTGGTTACTGATCAAACAGAGCACCATGAGGAAGATCAAAGTTATTTCGAAATTTTAAATAATAATATAATAATAATAATAATGTTTATTTATACAATACAAAAAAATATAATTACATAAATAATCGGACAAATAAAGAAAAAGAAACCGCAAAGCCTAATTGGCTGTCTGCGGATAGTGTGTACAATAAAAACGTGTTTAGACTAATCATCATAATACTATCTCAAAACATATCAAGAATGTTCAGCATAAATCCACAAAACCGCAAAGCCAAAGGTCTGTCTGCGTTGGATTATTGCAAACCATGCGGAACATCATTAAAGAGTTGGCAACAATTTCGGTGTAGTACATTATGTTTTCTTAATTAACAGTAAGTGTATGTTTATTAGTGACAAATTAACAAAGCCTAGAGGCTGTCCGCTAAAAGAATTGTTACGAGTAATATGAACATCAAGTTCCAATTTTCAATTTAATACCAATAAAGACGGGACTACTAAACATAAGCAGAAAATCAAATATGAAATTTCAAGTGCTACTCTATACATTCAGTTTATTCTCTATTATATGGTGTATTTTTCTTCTATCTTCTATCAAAATAAACTGTTTAAGCTTCGATTTAAATAAATTATAATTAACTATACTTTTCAATTGCTGGGGAAGGTAGTTGAAGACTCTAGGGGCAAGAAAGGTGTAACATTTTTGACCAACAGTTTTATTTGAAGTTGATAGGACACATCTTTTATTGGTTTTATTTCTAGTCTCATGAAAATGGGAAACAAGAAAGACCTTATGTTATTTTATAAAAATAAATCTGACGTGGGTCAAGTATTCTGCTTTCTTCATAGAGAGCATCACTTGAAAAGTTACGGTCCTTTTTCAAAATAATTTTCAGAAAAAAATTTTGCAGTACATTGATCCTCTCCAGATTTGATGAAGCGAGTCCTCCCCACCCTAATATACCATAACTTATCCTAGAGTCAACAAGGGCAAAATAGAGCATTTTCAATTCAGGTACTTTCATTACTATAGCAAGATATTTGAATTTATATATCATTGTCCGAAGCGTATTACTGACTTGTTCAATGTGAATATTCCATCTCAAGTGGCGATCTATTGTGACACCTAAATATTTCATTTTATCTGTCAGTTAAATTTCAATAATTTGGTTGTCATATGTAATATCTAGTGTATCGAAGGTAATCCATTCACGTAGCTTGAAAGTGGAAGTGCCATGGTTTTTTTGAAATTGATCGTCAACAATTTGTGATTGAACCAGTCTATTAATTTAGTGAAATCATTCTCAGCATTCCGTTTCAGATCATTCCATGTGTCAGCGGTATAAAGCACTGCAGTATCGTCAGCAAAACTGAAGATTTTTCCGCTGGTATTGATATTAACCAAGCTATTTATGTAGATTATAAATAATAGTGGACCTAAAACGGTACCTTGTGGTACTCCACATTCCACTTTCTTAACATTACTGATATTGTTATTGATTTTGACAATTTGTTGGCGGTTTGAGATATACCTTCTAAAAAGCTCGTGAACACGCCCTCTACAACCCATATTTTGCAAGGCCCCCAATAATTGTGCATGGTCTACGGTGTCAAATGCCTTAGCAAGGTCAAGAAAAATACATAATGCTGGTTTGGTGTTATCGAGGGATTCATACATTCTAGACGTCAAGGCTAAAATTGCATCCTCCGTTGATCGGTTCTTTTGAAACCCAAATTGATTTTCGTTCAACAATCCGAATTCCTTCATAAATGACTCCAGGCGTGATTTTATCGCTTTTTCGAAAACTTTTGCAAAACTATTAATCAAAGATAGTGGTCTGTAGTTTGATATAATTTGTTTATTACCCGATTTATGGAGTGGTTTAATGACAGATATTTTATGTTCAGGGGGACACCTTTTTCAAAACAGAGGTTGATGATAAATGACAATGGGGATGAAATTTCCCACGCTATTTCTTTTAGGGTTTTGGATGTAATGCAGTCGACTCCAGGCGCCTTATGATTTTTTAGAGTGTTTATTATGTCAAATATTTCTTCTTCCGTGGTAGATGTCAAGAACATGGAGTTGGGATTAATTTCTATGGATGGAGGTGGTGATAATGGGGTTTTATGTTTTTTGCGAAATCTCGTCCAACTTTGGTAAAAAAATTTGCGAATGTTTCTGCAATTTCGAAATCTGTTTCGGTGAGGCTATTATCCTCTTTCAACACACTATTTATAACAGTATTTTTTATTTTTGTGTCCTGTTATACAATTGATAACTTTCCATAGCTGGTTGGGATTATTTTTACTTTTTTCTATTTCAGCACTATGATAATTTTATTTGGTTATCTTTATTAATGTATTGAGTTTATTCCTATGAGTAATAAATATCTGTTTCAGTTCCAAATTGTTTTTGATCTTTTGATATTCTTTGAATAAGAGGTCTCTACTGATAATTGAATTCATAATTTTTTTTGAAATCCAATCTTTTTTTTG
This sequence comes from Galeruca laticollis, assembly GCA_963921935.1. Lineage (NCBI taxonomy): Eukaryota > Metazoa > Arthropoda > Insecta > Coleoptera > Chrysomelidae > Galeruca > Galeruca laticollis. The sequence goes on from OY998181.1 coordinate 109,240,350, forward strand.
TTTAATTTGCTCTTCTTGAATGTCAGTGCTGTCTTTTATAATTTCAGAGATGTTTGTTGAGAAAAATTCATTTCTTAATTCTGTTAAGTTTATTTTTAATTTTTTATAATTAATACGTTTTGAGTCGATGGCCTGATGATGGTTTTCAGTTTGAACACTTTCATTTGCTGGTTTTAAAGACATTATAGTGCTTTTATGGTCGGATATGTGACTATCTAAAACAAACGCAGAACATTTGTTTTCTAAATCGCCATCTTGAGCCCTAACAAATATATGGTCGATGCAGGTACTTGATTCATCTTGTGTCCTTGTACTAATATTTACTGTCGATGTGAAATTGAATTCACTGAGGAGATCAAGGTAATCATTAGTCATGTTATTGTCTGAAAAGAGATTTATATTTATATCGCCTAATATTGCGAAGTGATGTTCATTGTACCGTTGTTGACCCAGGTAGTTTTGGAGTTCCAAAACGAATCCTTTTTCGTTGGTGGATGGAGGCCTGTAAATACAGGCAATTTTTATACATTCGCCCATATCGATCAAAACTTCAATTAATTTGCACGGACCCAACTTAACGATGTTTTTGTTTTATATTTCCTAGATTTCCTTATACAAACTATAACGCCATCATTTTGGTTTATTGCTCCCTGATTATAGACTGACTCATATCCGTCTAAATCGAAAAAATGCTTGTTTTCAATTTTCCACGTTTCTGTTAAAATAATACAGTCGAACGGTTCTTTGAATTGATTTAAAAAAACTTCTAATTTTTAGAAGTTTTTGGATATGCTTCGTACATTTTGTTGACAGACTTTTAAGTAATCATTTCCAAACCTCAGTGTTGAAATTATTTCCACTATCCAAAAATTTTGTTGCGAACTCTTTATAACTCTAATCTCTAATGAACTGATCCATTCCTCGTTTGGGAAAAAGACAAAGCTGGATTGAATTATTATAAATATAAATTAGGTCATGAATGAAAGGTTTTGCTACAAGTGTGAGGTAGGTACGTGATCACTGCAATTATTTCTTCTTTTCTTGTAATCTGACACTGGAAGATCTTTGCTGGTTGCTTGTAATCGAAGTTTTTCTTATTTTCTGCTGTTGTCTGGTTTCTGGCTGTGTTTGGGGTGTTGGAGTCGATGGAGCACTAATTGATTTCAGTTCTTCTACAATTTGATTTTAAAGGGCTAGTAGATCTGAGTCTCAGTATACTTCTGTATTCACATGTAGTTTGTTGTTTTTTATATAGCAAGTATTGTTTTCTTCTTGCCTAGCCTTCAGAAGGTACTTTCGGAGTAACTTACTTTCCTCTCTCTGTTTCTGTGTTTGATCGTGCACAATGCTAATATTTGTGCCTTTCAGGTGTTGCCTTTTGGTAGTACTTCCTTTTTTATTAGGAATGCTTTTAATTCGACTTTCATGGGGCTGGTATCGTTGTTCCCGAGAAAATAAAAATCGTTGCTATCTCCGTGGGTGAGAGAAGTGGAGAATGATGAATTTATTTTCTGGCATATAATATCACAAGAAGGGGTTTCGCTCTTTTTAGTCCAAAAATAATCACGTTATTTTTCTTTCCCGGTTTCTTCAATTTTTCAATTTCTTCTTTCAGGTCTTGATTTTTTTCTTTTTCTAGATGTAACACTCTATTTTACACTTCTTTAAAATTCAGTAATAGTCTAGCCTCACTGGCTTCGATTGAACTCTTGATTTCACTCCTGTTTATGACAATTTCTTACATAAGTTGCTTAATTGTGATATCAGTCATCATATGGAAACGAATTTCAAACGTGTGTGACCTCATTTATAGCTGGTATTTCTTATATTGATAAGAAAGTTTGACTGTACGTTTTTACACTATCAGTTTAATGAATGAATTCCTACGAATTGTGGATTTGATACGTGAATCCTTAAAATAAATCAATGATTTACTACTAAATGTTGATGACTGGAATTAACTTGATGACTGTATGAAAATATAATTTTTATAGATGGTGCGTATCACTTTGATTTGCAATAATGTTGGAGTGATTAACCACTAGCCAGTTAACATTAAAGCCACACACACACACAATAGAGGCGGCAGCTATTCCATCTGAATTTAGTATGCCAATCACTATATTGGTTCATAATATACTTGACATTTTAATATCTGAACAGTTTCAATCTAAATTTTTAAGGTGTAAAGCTCAAAAATTAATTTTACTTACGTTAGCAAAAATAAAGATAAATTTCACTTTCGGGATTTCTGTTTATGCAATCAACCTCAAACTAGTTTTCATTTAGAAATGATGTTACCTATTTCAGCAAATATTTTTATAAATAACTATTCAAAAATAATTCAAGATAAATTACAAGCTAGTAAGAAACATATAAATAATAATCATGAAACAAAATGTCAAAAAAAAAGAAAAATTCTTAAATTACAACAGTTCTATCGAGTTTAATGATTTTAGATACCTACTTTTTATATTACATCTTAAGAATTCTGTTGTACCCATATTATTGTATGTAGTTCAGTTTGTATTAATAAAGGTATAAGAAATAAAAGGTGAAGAAATCATTATTTTAAGGTGGTGTTTGGTCAGCTGCAGGGGAAGAAGGAGGCTGATTTTCTTCATATTTTATATTCTTATAAATAAATTACCTTTTGCAGTTTTATTTTATTTAGTCTACCTATATATATTTCGTTTTTTCTTCGTTAAAAATGTTTTATAGCTTGATTTATTTCATATTTCTCACCATTGTAGTAGGGCTACAAGTGGTTCTCATCGGCCCACTATTTGACAGATGCGCCACGTTGCCACATCTAGGATTCCGGCCTTGTGTTAGAGGTAGCCTCACATTTTATACTGATGGGTCAAAAACAAACGAAGGAGTAGGAATAGGGGCTACAGGACCTATTCTTAGGTTATCAGTAGCCCTAGGTAACACTCCCACAATATTCCTAGCGGAAATACTAGCGATAGACTTCTGTGCTCAAGAGTGCCTCAACGCAGCCAAAATATTTATTGCCTCCGACAGCAAGGCTGCTTTGAAAGCTCTAAGGTCTATAACTTAGGAGTCCAAAACAGTCTGGAGCTGCAAACAATGTCTTAAGCTACTGGCTAGACATAACAAACTATCTTTGTTATGGGTGCCCGGGCACAAGGGAATTGCTGGGAATGAGACTGCCGATGGTCTTGCAAAGGAAGGAGCTAGCACTCCTTTCATCGGACCCGAACCGTTTTGTGGCATTACTAAAAGCTACATTGTGGAAGAAGTCCGGAAATGGGAAAAGGAACTTAGTGCAGCCTACTGGAAAAATGTTCCAGGCCAAAGACAAGCAAAAAGGTTGCCACAACCTTCTGCTCGCTATGCTAAATTGCTCTTAGAGCTTCAGAAGTCTCATCTCAGAGCAATCACAGGACTCCTTACGGGACACTGCCCACTCAGATATCACCTCCGCAAGATGGGAAAAGTGGACAGAGGAACATGTAGATTCTGCGACAGTACAGATGAAACGGCTGAACATATATTATGCCATTACAGAGTACTTGTTCGCCAACGCCATAGGTACCTGGAACGGTTGTTCTTGAGACCTGACCAGGTAACAAAAATATCTCCCAATCGGATAATAGGCTTTCTTAGAAGCCTTGATTTCTGGGACAAAAAATAGATGGAGGGTATACACAAAAGATCTTTTCAGGTTGCAGTGTGGAAAGGCCAGCTATAGACCAATCGACCCCTTTGTAATCTACAATTTACAATCTAGAGGTAGCCATGGTCTATCGTCAACCATATTTTATTTAAAAATAACTAGTAGGCATTGTTTATTACTAGACATCAGGTGATATACTCAACTGTTCACGGAGCTTGATAGCGCCAGCTGCGCCAAGGCTCTGAATTGGCACTCGAACCTCCCAGAACGGCTCGAATAGCGTTTGCGTTCTATGGCGCTATATAGCTCGATAGCGTGCTCCCCGAACACAGCCTCAGTCTCATGTGCGTGGATAATGACCTCGCGCTCCTACCCACAGCGGTATTAAAATTGAGTTTAGGAGATGATTGGCCCCTTGGCCCTTGTGAAAAGTTTTTAAAAAGTTGTCTGGCGGACATATATGAAAATGGAGTATCAGAATTTACGTGAAGTTAAGTAATTATTTTGGGAGCTTTAAAGCGTCTACAAAGCAATATGGTAGACGGAAAGTGTCTGGGAGTACTGGCGACTTATTTTTGAGAATATTACTGAAAATGTACGTGAAAATTAGCTTGGAGAATGTACGTGATGTTTTTATGTACCTTGATTATCTGATACCTGAAAATTGGCCGTCTAAGCAAGCTAGCAGGTAGGCATGCGTTCTTGGTACATACTAACACTACTTAATCGTCCACATTTCGTTCGTCAGAAAATACGTAATGTCTGGAGGCCCTGGGATCTTGGACTATCTATATAGTGATTAAAAATCATTTTATGATGAAATCAAACCTAAAGAACATATATGTTGTTGAATTACGTCTAGGGAATATAAAATAATGATATCATTAGAGTCAATTTTGATAAACAGAAGAAATAAACAGTAATGCTTACCTTCTTTACTGGATATATCTGAGTATGAAAGTAAATATTCATCATCTGATCCATTATCACCCAAAATACTATGCGTGTCAATACTGTGATCATCCCTGGAGTTTATTATTATTTAATGAAAAACACTTAGTCGGTCAATCTTTTCTTGCCTTTAGTTACTGCATGAATGATGTATCTCCTACCAGTTGTTCTGTCAGCTAACAGGGAGTACTGACTGCACAAGCAAGTACTGTTATCTATGCGGTTGTTAAGGAAACTAGGATATACATAATTTGTAACAAAGTTAATGGGGGGGGGAGGGGGTCAATTAATAGTGAAAAACACGGTACTAATAATTTAAGTGAGATTGCGCAGTAATTGCCAAGCTTCGGAATCATATATACGAAACTGGCCCAATTTATTGAAAATATGCGAGGAAGATAGAGAAACGAATAAAATTCATAATGATGTAGGTACGCAAGTTAGTTAGTTAAAAGAAACTGTCAGATTTCATCGTTTGAAATTTGAAAGCAATATATGAAACTTTAAATATAGTACAACCTGTACCATAGCAAAAAACTTTCTAATATGGAATAATATTAAAGATGATTTAAAAGATAAACTGGGTGATGCAACATATGGATTCAAAATATTCGACAATTGAGGAGCGTTCATTCAAAACCAGACAAATCCACTTTTTTCACAAAACACGAATGAAATAGATTTAGAATATTTTTTCAAGATTTTATGGATTCCTTATCTAAAAATCGTTCAAAACGAAGCAAATTCCATTTAAATTTGCATGTAAATATCAGTAGTTCAGTCAAAATCAGACATATCCAATTTTAAACTGACTTTTACCAAACTATTCAAAACTAGACATATCCATTCGAACTTTAATACTACATCTACAAGAAATAGAACAGAACAAGATATATCCACACCAAATAAACCATGTTTTGTTTAATCAGGCTTATATTGTTTTCATACTACTAATAATACCAGTGGCCTTGGAATGCAGGTATTGTGGGAATGACTGAATCTACACATTATTTCGGTTGTGTGGTGTCTGGGGTTTTATTTTTTAGTATTTATTTTGTACTAGAGCGGAGAGAACGGACAGCTTCGGTTTAATGCGACCGTGAGAATTCTTCGCAGAATTTACTGTTTTATCTGTAACCACTTTGAATATTATTGTTTAACCATTGTTATTTGCTGCATTTTGTTGTGAATGACGGATACTACCGTTGGTGCTTTCAATTGGGGATATAGAAAGAAAGAGTCTAGATCTTCACAACGCAATATTTTAAAAAGGCTTTTTTACTTTTCCGCCCAACCTATCTAATATGCGAGAAAAGTATTGGTTTACCCCAAAAAAAGTTGTAATTTTGAATTTTTTTTTGACTTATTTTTACGTTTTCCATCAACAACACGAAAAAACGGTTTTCAGAAAAAAAATCCTGTGTGTATGTCTTCGTCGTCGGACACTTTTCCTTACATGTGTTGTTAGCACGATACAGCCTCTGGAGTGCAATAAGTCACCAATTTTATGATGGAATATTCTTAAGGACATGTCACAAATGAACCCTATTGATTTTCAGCTCACCAGAGCCAGTACAACGGGTGCTATGGTACTTGAAGTACGAAATTTTGTCATTTTTTGAGAAACTTCAGTTTGTTAGCACGATACAGCCTCCGGAGTTCAACAAGTCACCAATTTTATGATCCAATATTATTCAGGATATCTCACTGATGAACCCTATTGAGTTTCTGCTCAGCAGAGCAAATAAAACAGGTGCTACAGTACTTTAAGTACGATATTTTTGGAGAAGTTTCAGTTTGTTAGCACGATACAACCTCCGGGGTATATACAAGTGAACAATTCTATAATTGGATATTATTCAGAGCGTCTCAAAGATGAACCCTATTGATATTCAGCTCACTAAAGCTAGTACAACGGGTACCATGGTACTTGAAGTACCAAATTTTAGTAATTTTTGGAGAATTTTCAGTTTGTTAGCACGATACAGCCTCCAGAGAGTATAAGATTGATCAATTTTATGATCGAATATTGTTCAAGATGTCTCACAGATGTACTCTATTGATTTTCAGTTGACTAGAGCGAGTACAGCGGGTCCTATAAATCCAAATATATTGAATTTTTGGTTATTTTTGGAGAAATTTCGATTTGTTATCACGATTCATCCCCCGAAGTGTATACAAGTAACAATTTTATGATAGAATATTGTTCAGGGCCACAGATACGGAAAAGTTAGTTTTAACCTTTAAAACCGTTTATTTTTAATAGCAATTTGCCGTACTATTTTTTTTGTAGGTATCCTTGTGACCACAACACGAAAGCTTTTAGATGCAATTTAGTGAAAAGAGGGGATATCATGAAGGCGAGGGAAAAATTTTATGAGGAGCCTGTAAAGACTACAAGACCAAAAACTCTGTCACCTTATATCAGTAAGTGAACCAAAAAGAAAGAGACCGAAGCATGATGTTCCAGCCGGGTTAAAGGAAAAAATTCTATGGTCCCAGTTTGCCGAACACTGTTTTTAGCTGCTTTTGGAATAACAAAAAATAGAATAATTCCGATTTTAAAGGCCATTCAAGAGGGAAATATTCCTAAAGATAAAAGAGGTGGTGATAGATATGGCCAATGATCTGGTCCCGTCAAAGAAAAGATAAGGAATTTTCTAAATGATTTGCCAGCAACTGAAAGCCACTATAATAGGAAAAAATCATGTAGAGTATACCTCTCAAGTGACCTAAACATAGCAACTTTTATTTAAAATGTACAATTCAAAAAATCCCGATTTCCGTTCATCCATATCAATGTTTAAGAGAGAATTCTACAATGAATTTAACATTGGATTTTCCTCTCCGGCATCGGATGTGTGCGGTACATGCCATGACCTTAAGAATGCTATCAAACAAACAGAGCAATCTGGAAAAGAGCATTGTCGACAAAACTAAGAATTCATAAAATGCGTGCCAATGCTTTTTACACCATTTTAAAAGAAAATCCTGTGAACACCTACTCGTTGTGTTTTGACTTGCAACAGATACACCCCTTACCAAAGACACCAATTCAAGATGCCTTCTACCTGAGGCAAATTAGTTTTTATTCTTTCTGTTGTGTGAATGTAAAATCTAAAAATCCTGTTTTACACCTGGACGGAGGATCAGGCAAGTCGCGACTCCACGGAAATTGGCTCAGCCCTACTGGCACACCTCGGATCATTAGTTTTGGAAAGTATAGAAACTCTTTGGTTATTCTACGATGGATGTGGGGGCCAAAATAATAATGCCCATATTGTCCTCTGCTTAGCACTTTGACTTAGAATTGAAGCTCCCCCTTCTCTTAAGCACTTGGTTCTTCATTTTTCAGTGAGGAGCCATTCTTACCTACCAGCTGACCGCGTCTTCGGTAGAGTCGAAAAAATTCTGAAAAACATTCCATCATTCACAACCCTGAAGAATATCAAGAATGTTGGCCGAGTTCATATACTAGGGAAAGACTGGCAGTTACATGACGTATAAAACCTGTCTACAACCTATAAAATAAATGGAATTGAAGATTTAAAAAAAATTACTTAAAGAAAATTGTTAATCTGGGTAAATCTACAGTTCAGTACAGAGGAAGTGCTTTCTTTAATTTTGACGAAGTTAATCCATATATTTCTATGATTAAAAAAGGTCGTTCTGAGGCAAATTGCGAATTAAACCTTCTGTCTATTGGGAATTCTATTTCCCAGGAAAAAAAGAACAATGTTAAATCTTTTAGAGAAGCAATTCAATAACGAGAACTTTCAGTGGCAAGAACTTCCTGAATTGAATTTCTACAAAAAAATTTTGTCTGATTACATTTCACAAGTCCAAGAGGAGGATGTACCAGAAGAACAGAACGAATGCGACTGCTTGGAAGATGATCATGCTTTATATGTCTACTTTCTTTAGTCTGCTGGATTTTGAAATTTTTCATATTTTTATTTTTGTATGACCATTTGAAAATTCGTTTGTTGGATTCTATGTTTTTCTTATTTTTATTTTTTAAAGACTAATATTTTTAGAGAGTTACTCAGTTTCTATTGTATTTTTTGGGTAATACAATGTTTGCAGAATATATTGTCGTATATTTTCACACAAAACCAGATATATCCAACTTACATTCAGGCAAAATCAGACATGTCAATTTAATTTTTTAGGTTTTTCCGTAGTAAATATTTTTTTTAAATTTTAGTATGTGCAACATGATTATCATCCAATGCCCTATTTTATTTCACAATTTGGGAAATTTCACTTTTAAGGCTGTAAGAGCACTAACATATTTGTGTTTTTCTCGAAATTAGGTTATGAGGACATGTCTGGTTTTGAATGAACGCTCCTCAATTATGCTAATTATATTTGTAACAAAATTAACTGTCTCAACCCTTACTTCGTGGAATCTACCCATATTAATGTTTTAAATGAAACTCACTGTTTCTAGCTAACTCCACAATATAATAAAAATTATTGAAAATTCTGAAAAATTGACAATTGTTTCGATAAATCAATATCATCGTCAGAATGACAGAAGTTACATTTCATTTGATACCTACCTGATATTTAGTAGTTATTTTTGGCTAGACCAAGAAGTGACCTAACTTGTGATTAACTTAATATATGTTAATAGAAAAAAGAAGAAGATGTGATATTACAAATATTGAAGCTTTGATATTATTAGCCCTATGGTGATATCCTGGATATCATTTTTCCAATTAAGATCAGTATAACTGTGCAATGATATAGAAAACCAGGAAAACTATATCTGCTGATCTTTACAATTATCACTTAAGAAGACAGTTTATTAGTGGAGAACTTATCTGTTCATTGACAACTTCATATTGTGGGTTTCTTAAATGTTTTCTAATTTCCAGTTCTTAAGGAAATCCAGTTCTTGTCTCTTTTCACAAATATGCAGCACTTCAGTTCTGTGTTAGGTGTCAATGAATGATTGGTGTCAAGTAGATGTTTTGCGTAGTGGGGTTTATCTGGTTGTTTTAATCTGTATGCTCGTAAGTGTTCACTGTATCGGATTTCAAAATTTCTAAGGGCCTGACCCAAATAGACAGCATTACATTCTGGACATTTGAGTTTATATATACCTGATTTCTTTAATGGTGGTATTTTTGTTTTTACATTTTACAATTGTGTACTAACGTTACTTTCTGTTTTAAAAGAAATTGTTGTATTCGTTGCTAAAGATATTATCTTTGAAATATTATTAGAAATATTTCCTGCATATGTGATGGTTTTATAAGTTTTTATTTCACCAGTTTATTTAGGAAATATTAGTTGTAATGCCACTTTTTCCTCTTTTTTATTATTTAGCTTATTTATCATATGTAATGGATAACCGTTGGATGTTGCTATTTGTCTAATTGTATTAATCACTCTATCAAAATTATACTTGTTCATAGGAACTGAAAAAGCTCTATGTATCATTGAATTATATGCCGCTAGTTTATGTGACATGGGGTGATTGGAACTATATGGAATTGTCACATCAGTGTGTGTTGGTTTTCAGTAAATTGAATGATCAAGTACATTATTAACTCTTTGAATTTTTAAATCAAGAAAATTCATTGAGTTGTTTTCTTCAATTTCTAATGTGAATTTAATTTTTGGGTGTAAATTATTAATGTGGTTGAAAAATACATCCAATATTTCCTAAACAAACTGATGAAATAAAAACTTATAAAACCATCACATATGCAGGAAATATTTCTAATAATATTTCAAATATAATATCTTTAGCAACGAATACAACAATTTCTTTTAAAACAGAAAGTAACGTTAGTACAAAATTGTTAAATGTAAAAACAAAAATACCACCATTGAAGAAATCAGGTATATATAAACTCAAATGTCCAGAATGTAATGCTGTCTATTTGGGTCAGACCATTAGAAATTTTGAAATCCGATACAGTGAACACTTACGAGGATACAGATTAAAACAACTAGATAAATCCCACTACGCAAAACATCTACTTGACACCAATCATTTATTGACACCTAACACAAAACTAAAAGTGCTGCATATTTGTGAAAAGAAACAAGAACTGGATTTCCTTGAAGAATTGGAAATTAGAAGACATTTTAGAAACCCACAATATGAAGTTGTCAATGAACAGATAAATCTAGGGAGTTCTCCATTAATAAACTGTCTTCTCAAGTGATAATTGTAAAGATCAGCAGATATAGTTTTCCTGGTTTTCTATATCATTGCACAGTTATACTGATCTTAATTGGAAAAATGATATCCAGGATATCACCATAGGGTTAATAATATCTAAGCTTCAATATTTCTAATATCACATCTTCTTCTTTTTTCTATTAACATATATCAAGTTAGGTCACTTCTTGGTCTAGCCAAAAATAACTACTAAATATCAGGTAGGCATCAAATGAAATGTAACTTCTGTCATTCTGACGATTAAATTGATTTATCGAAACAATTGTCAATTTTTTATAATTTTTAACAATTTTTATTATATTGTGAAATTAGCTAGACACAGTGAGTTTCATTTAAAACACTAATATTTGTAACAATTTTCCGAATCTTGTTACGAGAACGGCAACTCTATGAGAAACAAACTGGTGATAGCCCTTTCCATTTCAGGACCGTCTAAAATACCCCTCTATATTTTAAAATAATTATTTCGTTTTTTTTTACTCTTTATTGTGACTTTTATTATATCAACAACTTCAACTATTTTTTTGTTGACTGAGGAACCATATAACAATACATATCTAATAAGAAAGACACATGGTATATAACATAATAATTTTATTATTCTTGTTTCTTAACTCTATTCACAGCACTTTGATCATCATCACATTTCAAAAAGTAAATATAGTAATAAATCCAACAATACAAAACTCCTATGGCACAATATACAGAAGTAATCATCAAAGGTAAAAATGGCAATTTACTATTTAAACCTAACAAAACGTGTATCACATTTTCGTACAGGAATACAAAAATTAGTCCTAATAAATAACAATTTTCCCATACATTAGGAAGAGCTAATTTGCACTTTATAGAAGGTATTGAGAGATATAATTTTGGTATACTATGGAAGGAATACAAAGTGAAAAGGAGGAGTAGAAGTATTTTGATAAGCAAAAGGGAAGGAGGAAATAATAAGGGAAATAGAGAATAGTGACCAACTGTTGATAATAACAGAAATACCTTGGCATCTGTGGGATTCAAGATGGATAGAATGCTGTAAAGAAATAATAAAAATTTTAAACATTGGTTAAATACAATTAAGAGGACTGTTTTTTTAGTTTGGCATTAAATATCACTACTAAAAATTAATCTCCATGTTTAGTTAACTAAAATCGAAAGTTTAACGCTACACTCAAAGAAATTGAGCTGTTTTGAGTTTATAAGTATAACTATTCTGACTATGGAGATTTTTAGGATTCATCAGTAAAGCTTGGGTTACTAACAGCCCAGTTTATAAATATGTAAACATACTTATTACTTTTCCGTTCAACCTATCGAATAAGCGAGAGAAGTATTGGTTTATCCCCAAAAAAGTTGAAATTTTGAAAAAAAAATTTTCGGCCACTTTTCGTTACATGTCTTGTTAGCACGCTACAGCCTCCATAGTGCAACAAGTCACCAATTTTATCATTGAATTTTGTTCAGGACATCTCACAGATGAACCCTATTTATTTACTACTACTACTACTTGAAGTACGACATTTTTGTCATAATTTCAGTTTGTTAGCAGGATACAGCCTCCGGAGTGTCTAAAAGTGATCAACTTCATAATTGTATATTATTCTCTGCAACTGCAACAAGTCACCAATTTCATGATTGAATATTGTTCAGGACATCTCACAGATGAACCCTATTTATTTTCAACTCACCAGAGCAAGTAAAACGGGTGTTATAGTACTTTAAGTACGACATTTTTGTAATTTTTGGAGAAATCTCAGTTTGTTAGCATAATATAGCTTCCAGAGTATATACAAGTGACCAATTTTATTATTGTTTATTATTCAGGGCGCCTCAAAGATGAACCCTATTGATATTCAGCTCACTAAAGCAAGCACAACGAGTGTTATGGTACTTGAAGTACCTAATTTTTGTCATTTTTGGAGAAATTTCAGTTTGTTACCAGGATACAGCCTCCGGAGTGTCTAAAAGTGACCAACTTCATAATTGTATATTGTTCAGGGCGTCTTATAGATGAACCTTATTGATTTTCAGCTCACCTTAGCCAGTACAACGGGTGCTATGGTATTTGAAGTAAGACCTTTTTGTAATTTTTTGAGAAATTTCAGTTTGTTAGCACTATACAGCCTCCGAAGTGCAACAAGTCACCAATTTCATGATTGAATATTGGTCAGGGCATCTCACAGATGAACCCTATTGATTTTCAGTGTCTAAAAGTGACCAACTTCATAATTGTATATTGTTCAGGGCGTCTTATGATAAACCTTATTGATTTTCAGCTCACCATAGCCAGTACAACGGGTGCTATGGTACTTGAAGTACGACATTTTTGTAATTTTTTGAGAAATTTCAGTTTGTTAGTACGAAACAGCCTCCGAAGTGCAACATGTCACCAATTTCATGATTGAATATTGTTCAGGACATCTCACAGATGAACCATATTTTTTTCACCTCACCAGAGCAAGTAAAACGGGTGTTATAGTTCTTTGAGTAAGACATTTTTGGAGAAATCTCAGTTTGTTAGAATAATACAGCTTCCAGAGTATATACAAGTGACCAATTTCATTGTTTATTATTCAGGGCGTCTCAAATATAAACCCTATTGATATTCAGCTCACTAAAGCCAGTACAACGGGTGTTATGGTACTTGAAGTACCTAATTTTTGTCATTTTTGGAGAAATTTCAGTTTGTTAGTAGGATACAGCCTCCAAAGTGCAACAAGTCACCAATTTCATGATTGAATATTGTTCAGGGCATCTCACAGATGAACCCTATTTATTTTCAACTCACCAGAGCAAGTAAAACGGGTGTTATAGTACTTTAAGTACGACATTTTTCTCATTTTTGGAGAAATCTCAGTTTGTTAGCATAATACAGCCTCCAGAGTATATACAAGTGACCAATTTTATTATTGTTTATTATTCAGGGCGTCTCAAAGATGAACTCTAATGATATTCAGTCCACTAAAGCAAGCACAACGAGTGTTATGGTACTTGAAGTACCTAATTTTTGTCATTTATTAAGAAATTTCAGTTTGTTAGCAGGATACAGCCTCCGAAGTGACTAAAAGTGACCAACTTCATAATTGTATATTGTTGAGGGCGTCTTATAGATGAACCTTATTGATTTTCAGCTCACCATAGCCAGTACAACGGGTGCTATGGTACTTGACGTACGACATTTTTGTCATTTATGAGAAATTTCAGTTTGTTAGTACGATACAGCCTCCAAAGTGCAACAAGGCACCAATTTCATGATTGAATATTGTTCAGGGCATCTCACAGATGAACCCTATTGATTTTCAGCTCACCATAGCCAGTACAACGGGTGCTACGGTAGTTGAAGTATAACATTTCTGTCATTTTTTGAGAAATTTCAGATTGGTAACACGAAACAGCCTCCGAAATGCAACAAGTCACTAATTTCATGATTGAATACTGTTTAGGACATCTCATAGATGACCCTATTTATTTTCAGCTCACCAGAGCAAGTACAACAGCTGTTATAGTACTTTAAGTACGACATTTTTGGAGACATCTCAGTTTGTTAGGATGATACAACCTCCAGAGTATATACAAGTGACAAATTTTATTATTGTTTATTATTCAGGGCGTCTCAAAGATGAACCCTATTGATATTCAGCTCACTAAAGCCAGTAAAACGTTTGTTATGGTACTTGAAGTACAAAATTTTTATCATTTTTGGAGAATTTTCAGTTTATTAGCACGATACAACCTCCAGAGTGTATAAAAGTGACAAATTTTATAATTGAATATTGTTCAGGGCGTCTCATAGATGAACTTTATTGATTTTTAGCTTACCAGAGCTAGTACAACGGGTACCATGGTACCTGAAGTGCCACATTTTTGGTCCATTTTGAAGAAATTTCGGGTTGTACGATACAGCCTCCGGAGTGTCTAAATAATCGTAACATGCGAAATAAAATTTGTATTAATAATAATATGTGTTTCTAAATATCTCAATTCTCATTTTTCGTTAACAGGATCTCATAAAGTGAAAAATACATGCCCAGAACGCCAGCGTTTTATATATTCTTTTAGCTACTAACAGTATTGCCAATTTTCATTGTATATTTATATTAATTGTAAAATACATTGTTCTAACACGAGAACAAGTTATAAGAAGATTTTAATTATGATAATTCAAGAGGTTGTAACAGATCAAGATATAATTAATTCCATCTATTCGTTAAATATTTTATTGTAATGCTGGAAATTGTACTAGTTTTCGAAAAAGTATAAAATGAATAAATTAGAGAATCGAGTATAGTTAGAAAAGTTTTAAAATTGCCAATAACTTTTTTATTATTGTAAAAATTATTTTCTGTCACCTTAAAATAATCTTCCATCAGATAATGATTTCGATTTGGCAATGCTGCTTCAATCATTGACAATGTTATTCTTGTTAATTTCCATTGGTTAGGATCATCCGTGACCCTACAACTCACTAGGCGGTAGTCTTTCCGAAGGCGGTGCCTGGTATACAATTGATTTATCGAAACAATTGTCAATTTTTTAGAATTTTCAATAACTTTTATTATATTGTGGAATTAACTAGAGACCGTGAGTTTCATTTAAAAACTTTCATGATGAATTTACAAAGAAATAATTCAGTAGTAAGAAACTAATTCACTATATCAGTTCGGGTAGACACGCTAATATGATTTGAACAATAAATTAAAATCTACCTAATAGGTATTTGAAATAAGTACCACTAAAAAATCATTGGAAAATAGCTAAAAAAATTACATTCGTCGATATTGAGGGTACAATTAATGAATGTAATAATTTTCATCAACATAAGGAATAGTTTTAAAGATCTCAATGTAAACCGCCTCTGTTTCCTAAGCTCCCGATAAAACGATTTCGCTTATAGCTCAAATTCTACTTTTATCTGTCCCCTCTCTTCATTTTCAATCCACGCGTTAGATTGTAGAGTGCCCTTAAAAAATTCCTTTTTATTTGTGAGAGAAATCAGTCACATTTAATTTCAACGTAAAACGATATCCTCTCACGTCCAAAAAGAAATTATCATGGTCACATGGAGTTACCAGTGTGTTGGAGAAGGACAATCATGAGACAGAGAATTAAAAGCCAGCGTAGATTATTACACCAGACGAATACGAATCGCGCGTGCGCCTCTTGAAGATGTTCAACTGTACAATATGGGTACTTCACTAAACGTTTGTTTGCGAATGAGTAACGATCTTTTGCAAATCTTATTAAAATGAGTATGCAAGTACACCATAAAGTGCAAATTGTAAAATGGTACTACCAGGGTCATTCATATCGAGAAATAGCAGAAAATTTGTTTATTGTGGCATTCGAAAATGCCCAACCAATTAGCAAAAAACAAGTGAGAACGGTAATAAAAATTTTTGAAGAGCATGGATGTGTCAATCCTACTAAACATGGATCCCGTACACAAAAACGTCAAACAAAACCCGAAAAAGAAGAAAGAGATATTTTAATTTGTGCCAGTGTGGAAAATAATCCCCTACAATCGTCCACTCATATAGCAAAGGATTTTGATGTTAATCCGAAAACGATTCGGACTGTATTAAAAAAAAATGGTTATCGTAGTTTCAAACTGAAAAAGAGCCATGAAATTTTTCCAGACGATCAATTTCGTAGAATGGAATTTTGTGAAATAATTATGAAAAGAATACAATTGGACGCAAACTTTTCGAAAAATATTTTGTTCACAGATGAATCGACTTTTCCCATACACGGTGCACATAATTCATCCGTTATTCGATATTGGTCAAGGACAAATTTACACAAACATTATAATAACAGGACTCAATATCCCCAAAAGTTAAATGTTTGGGCTGGAATATTAGGTGACCATTTAATTGGACCATTTTTTATTGACGGCAATTTCACCGGACAGAAATATTTGGACATGCTGGAAAATCAAATTACTCCTGCCCTTATACAATTAGGTGTCAACTTCAATGATATCTGGTACCAACATGACGGTTGTGCATCACAATTATCGACTAGCAATAAACTTTCTAAATACACAATTTCCCAATCGGATAATCTCCACGAATGGTAACATAAGATGGCCTGCGAGATCTCCAGATCTGGCTCCCAACGATTTTTTTTCTGGGGTTATATAAAATCTAGAATTTATGGGTTTCAAGAAAACAGAGCCTCTTCTCTAAATGAACTAAGGGAACAAATTTTACAAATTTGTATGCAAATAACACCTGAAATGCTCATACGTGTTCGTCAAGAATTTTATAACCGTCTCGGCTACTGCTTAGCGCAAAATGGGGATTTATTCGAACATTTGATTTAAGCTCATTGAAGAATTAAGTTTTATTTTTTAATTTATTACATATCATAATATTACTTTTATTTAAAAATTGTAGGCATTAGAATTCGATTTTAGTTTTATTTTCGTTTTTTTTTTAATTTTCACTGTGTGTGTGTTTACACAGAGAATTCGTTCTCATTTGCATACAAACGATAACAAACTATAAAGATACCAATTTTTTTTACTAACATTCAAAACACAGCAGATGTTTGGAGACCAATTTCACGTTGCCAAATCTGAAAAAAAGTAAAGGTTTTAACCGCTTTCAAACTGAAAACTAGAACAATTTCCAGCATTAAAATAAAATATCTAACGAATAGATGGAATTAATTATATCTTGATCTGTTACAACCTCTTGAATTATCATAATTAAAATCTTCTTATAACTTGTTCTCGTGTTAGAACAATGCATTTTACAATTAATATAAATATACAATGAAAATTGGCAATACTGTTAGTAGCTAAAAGAATATGTAAAACGCTGGCGTTCTGGGTATGTATTTTTCATTTTATGAGATCCTGTTAACGAAAAATGAGAATTGAGATATTTAGAAACACATATTACTATTAATACAAATTTTATTTCGCATGTTATGGTTATTTAGGTTATTTATTCCAATACTAACCGAACTAATATAGTGAATTTTATTACTACTGAATTATTTCTTTGTAAATTAATCATGAAGGGATAAACGAAAGTGGTGTTGATTTTTTTATTGTTCATTGCATTAAGCTATCAGTATAGTACATACAATCTTATTATTTCTCAAATAATAAACTAAACTGTTCACATTACACATCTGTATTTTTAACTTCTTGTATTGGACGTTTTCCACTTTATGATATCCTGTTAGCGAAAAAGAATGATGGACTGAATTTATATGTATTTTGTCTCTTTCTAACACATTGAAGGTAAACCCTATGTTCCCTCGTATTGTTCCCAACACTGTATGCCAAAAGCTAATAAAACCTTAAATTGTAAACTTGGAGCCAATGGAGTAACTTTTGATTTTTGCCCAATAAAGTATAGTAATCTTTGTGGAGGGTAGTCCGGATCATCACAAAGGATTTAAGAAGTTATCCTTTTTTTGTTCCATTTTTAATGCAAAATTAAAAAAAACTGTCCTCGTACAAGATGACTTTAAATAATGCTAATAATAGTTTCCGCAAGAATTTCAGTAGCAACTAAAAGCAAATGCGGAAATTTGTTCCTTTGTTTACATGTGTTCTCAAAAATGTAACAACTGCTTAATGTCCCAGATTTGAACAGCTTTACAAAAGTATTAGTTGAAAATGGATAGGATTAGACCAAACTAATGTTAACTACAAGGGTAGTCAATTTCTGTTGTATTTGTAAGTTAATAGAGTATCAGAAAACGAAAAAATTTTTGGGGGCTGCTATTTAAAAAAACCAAATGTTTTCAATTCCAAAGAAACTGACTACCTAGTGGTCTCTGCAACTTTTTCTAAGGCTATCGAGGACCAAGTTATAGAGCAGTTCCATTACTTCTTGTAAATGTGAATAATTTTCCCACAAAGTAAAACCAAAACATGATTTTGACACCACTGTCTACCCATCACGAATGAAGTATTGTGCATTTTGGTAATAATTCTCAAAGATGATATATGTATTTTTTATTTTAGTAACCTGATATAACTTACCTTAATGGTATTATTGCCATCAATATAGCCTTTTCATGTACATGCCATCCAAATAAGAAAGATGTCATCGCGCATATCACCATGCACCTTAAAAA
The DNA here is from genome assembly GCA_963921935.1 of Galeruca laticollis. Taxonomy (NCBI): domain Eukaryota; kingdom Metazoa; phylum Arthropoda; class Insecta; order Coleoptera; family Chrysomelidae; genus Galeruca; species Galeruca laticollis. The sequence goes on from OY998181.1 coordinate 109,259,246, forward strand.
ATGCGTAGGATGCTTATTGAGTACAAATAATTTAACCATTGGCGGTAGCATAAATAAAATGGTGAGTATCATTGTGATGGTTGGTGTGATGTTGGGCAATAAGGAATGAGAAAATTCTTGCACAAGTCCTCCTGTCATAGAAGCTGTATCGGTTGTGATTATGTCTTTGGTAAATTTAGAAACTGGAAATAACAATGAAAACAAAAGATGAGTATATGTTGAAACATGGTTCTTTCATGTCATATTTGTTATTAAAATAAAAAGTTTTAAAATGGAATGCGCAGTTTATTATCCATCAAAAAATATTTGAAATAATATCAAATTCCCAGATAAACTTTCTATTCACAAAACAGAACTTATTGCTACAAAATTCGTAATATATACATAGATCAAGAAGATTTATATTTGATTCTTTTATCCGACTGTAAAAGTTCGATTAATAGTATACTCGTACATATAGATCTTTTCAGAAAAGACAAGAACTATACAAGAAATAATTATCAGATTATTTTAAAAACGTTTTTGAAAAGAATAACTTGAAATTTTAAACAATAGGGACACAAAACGTATAATTAAAATTGGAGTAATCATTTTAATTGAAAAAATAATGTAAAGAGTTAATTCATAGTAACGGAGAATTGATATAGTTTTTTCTGGATTTCTGGACATTATTGTTGGGATAGGAAAACTTATAACAGCTTTTTAGATTGATACATCTAATAGAAATTTATAAAGAGTATGTTCAGGGAAATACTTGTACCGGGTGGCCAACTAAGAACGGCCGTGGCCTCGAGAAACGCCTGGAAATGATTTTCAGAATTGTAGGTCTACCGCTAGAGGGCGCATTTGAAAGTTAAAATTTTAAAATGCAAAATTTCTCAAAATTTACTCAATTAAAGAGCATATTAAATATTATAATCAGATTCCTCGACATCTTCTGCATATTTTTAATATGACAAGTTTAAGCCAATCTCTTCAAATAAGAAGTGGGGGTGAGTGGGAACCTTGTTACGAAAAAACGCCTGTCATTCCGGTTCTGCTTAACCGATTATAATAAACTTGAAATTGTTTGAAAGAGCTTTTGTTGAACAATAGAAAACTTGTAAATATGACGCAATCTGATTAATAACATACATGCCAGAGGGCGCTGTTTTATTTTTTTAAATATTGTGTTTTCTTGTAACAATTTTTAATGTAATCATACAAATTGAAGTAAGTCTTTAAAAAGTAGACTAAATTAGTAATAAAACACTGCAAACCGCAAGGCGATATTTCTTTTCTATCCTGAGATATCGTAAGAAACAGGTAAATGGCGGGAATTGTTCTTCCAACGCCTAGAAGGCTGGTTCGGCTTAACATAAATTATTAAATTTAGCCTGATACATTGGTCTGCAGTAATTTAAACTGTTATCATACTAATGTTATGGTTGCCACTAGATTACCTAAATGTAATGCTGTCACTGTTAACAATGAGAACGAATTTTAAAATAATGTGATAAATCGAACAATTGAAACCTTTAATAAATAACTACGTAATTAGTGCTCCCTTAGATGTTCGAAATGTCGCCCATCATTCAATTTCTGCCCTTGAAATACTTCGTATTGTCTGTCATATCCTTTAAACTATGTCAGCTCTTGTTGCGGGTCTATCGGCATAAACGAGATCTTTTACTCGCCCCCACAAATAAAAATCTAAACAAGTTACGTCTGGAGACCTCGGTGGCCAAATAAATGAACTTCCACGCCATATCCACCTTCCAGGGTATGATTGATCTAAGAAATTCCGAACATCTCTAGAATAATGTGCCGGGCATCCATCATGTTGCAAGATCATGTCACGACGAATGGCCAAAGGTATGTCTTCTAAAAGAAGTGGAACTTCGTTGCTTAAAAAATCTAAATATCTTTCTCCATTAAGTCTCATTGAAAAAAGGCCTAATTATTTCTCCACCTAGAATCCCGCACCACACATTTACAGACCAACGACCCTGATGTTGGAGCTCCTGCATCCGGTGGGGATTTGTATCAGACCAGTAGTGCATATTATGTCGATTTACACTACCATCATTATGAAACGTCTATTAACTGCAACACGATTAATAATTTTTGACATATGCGTCAAAATCATAGCTTGCTTGTTTTCAAATGGGAATCTATTTTGTATCTTACATGGCCATCTTTACAAACTTTGTTGTCACCAGTAAGGGCGCGTTGTATCAAACACCTAAGCTCGGTTTAATAATAACTCATGTTTAGACTGTGACAGATTGATGTATTTATTATCAATCAATTACATCCGTCTAAACATCACTTATCGTTAAACCGAGTTTAGGTGTTTGATACAACGCGACCTAAATCGTAATTCATATTTTAAACTGTATTTGTTGTTGCTGGACAAATATCGGTTTTTATTCATATTTTATGCTTTTCATTTACTAACACATCTCTTGAAAACAAATATAACATACTTATATAATTGAAAAAATGTGGCACAACTTACTTCACCAGCCTTCTAGACGTTGGAAGATCAATTCCCGCCTTTTACCTGTTTCTTACGATATCTCAGGATAGATAAGAGATACCGCCTTGCGGTTTACACTGTTTTATTACTAATTTATTCTACTTTTTAACGACCTACTGCAATTTGTATGCTTCCATTTAAAATTGATATGAGAAAACACAATATTTAAAAAAAATAAAACAGCGCCCTCTAGCAATTTATGTTATTAATCAGATTGCTTCATATTTACAAATTTTCGATTATTCAACAAAAGGTTCCCTCTCACCCACTCTCCCCCACCCCTCATTTGAAGAGATATACTTAAACTTGTCATATTAAAAATATGCAGAATTTGTCGAGGAATCTGATTATAATATTTAATATGCTCATTAATTGAGTAAATTTTGAAAACTTTTGCATTTTAAAATTTGGCAACTAATAATACATGACAACGATCGAGTGCTATTAAAACATTATCAAAGCATGATAAATAACCTGATACAGGAATATTAATACTACAATACTACAAAATTATCAACAATGGAAGTACAATCACTAACATGACCGAAATCACTGAAAAAATCGGAGAGTACTTTCAAAACAGTTTCATAAACAACTCTCACCATACACAATACACATATAACGCAAACTGTTCAACAACACCTAGACTGATTAAACAAACTAAACACAAAAAACTTAACAACATGCACCGAAATCTAAAACACTATACAAAAATTAAAAAATAAAACGGCCCCAGGAAAGGATGGCATTCACAACACACTAATCAAAAACATTCATAAAAAGCACTTTTACAACTAGCGTACATCACTAATTATGTCCTTAAAACAGGCCACTACCCTGATATGCTCAAGGTTACAAAAATACATCATTGAAATGGGCATATTATACCTTCTCATTTGTAAACACAGTAACCTCACAACACAAAACAAAATACTCATATACAAACAAATTATTAGACCCATATTAACATATGCAGCCCCAGTCTATTACATAGGAAACGAACATAATTTTCACTCCCTGGAGATGGTACAAAACAAGTGCCTACGAACGGCAATCATACATTCCTGTTATTCCAAACTACACAAAACCTTAAGGCTCCATGATTAAGCTGACATATCCACAATCAGACTTTATAATAAAACTTTAACAAACTCTTGTAATTATTGTCTTCAAAATAAATTCAAAACCGCTGGTCGCGCAGAAGATATTCACGATAGCGGGTGTAAGCTTCTGTATGGGTCGTTAATCACAGCTTGGTTGTTCCATTCCAATATCCACACACTTCAAATCAAGAGTAAATTCAGCCCTGTTCCACATATTGTTCTGAATTACTCCCAATAAACATAACAAACGTCAACTATGTTGCCTACTCCAAAACTATTACCCCAATCAATTTTAGAGACCCTGTTTTTCAGCTGGTTTTTAGGGGTAACTCAGCCGAAATAATTTAAGAATCACAACTACCGGGGAGAAAGTTACAAGACAAATCAACATTGATGGATAATGCTACAATTAGCAAGGAGCCATGTTTACCACTGAGGACAAACTCAAGAATTCTGAGGATTACCAGAGCACCGGATATTTTATATTTTATATCTTTAAAATCTGTGTAAATAGGGAATCATAAACATCAATACAGGACATTTTTACTAATAATAGGTGTTAAGGAATCCCGTGTATTTAAATTTTGCCGCTAAACACATCATTGGCGCCTGGTTGATAAAACGTCGACATGCCCAGACAGTAGTACCTCGTAAACCTTCGCACGGTAAACATTAATTTTCGATACAAACCCGTAAAATTGTTCTAGGTAGGAGACTTATAAATTCTTATTTTTTTTATATGCGTTGATGATGTGCTATACTTTGTTTATATACTAGAAATACAGTCCAATAGTAATTTTTTCATATTTTCAACTTTAACAATAGGAAACTAAATAAGTGTTTAAAAGTTATGACGGACACACATTTCGGTCAAAGTCCATATTGTGGCTTATATCGATTTTTATCGATTCAGATTCCTGATGGGACTCTTCTATATGAAATCGTTGAATGTATAGGTTCTCATGTTTCGCCCCATACACAGGTTGTTTCTAAATTAATGCGAAAAAAATGCAGGTGATTGCCAGTATGAAATTATGGTAGTGGTGCATAAAATTAAGGATTATTTTTTGTTTTCAAATTTAAGTAAATATTGAAACTCGAAATTTTGTATTTTTCACGCACTCCCAAAGGACTAACTGGTATTTTTTCAACATTCTTGTTACATTATAAAGGGCTGAAATAAGCATCCCTAACCTTATTTAATATCAAATATTTTTTTCGAGATTTTATTTTGTAAAATAAAAATATATAAAATCGTTGTTTATTTAAAAACATCAGTCAAAGCGATAATTCAACATACCAAACATCAGAATCAGAAGGAAGCTACTCTGAGATGGATACAAATGACTCAGGTCATTGGAAAAAAGTGAGAATCAATGTTTCTTCCCAATTATTATTTTCGTGTTTGATTGTTTGTTGCACTAATGCCCTGTCTGATGAGCATGAGTACTCCTCCCGTATTATGTCTGCTTTTTCGACTAACATTTGATTAATCGATAATTTTTTATATTTAGCTCAACTTCCTCAAAATCCTCTGTGGTCCGAGTTTCACTTAAAAGTAATATTTTGGAGTTGTAGCAGGTCAGCTCCTCGATTATTTGATCTTTGTGTGCTATGAAATTTTGAGCATTAATGTATATTATATCCGTATAGCATTAATATTAGGATTTCCTACTGAAAATTTGGAGTTTTGTCAACGATTGTTGGTATGTTGTTTATATACTTAATTGTTTTATCCGTTTCAGTTGATCCAAGTTGCCCCAGGAACATTGCACAAGGTCAACATGTTAGAGCAGTAAAATTCATGTTATAAACCCCCCGTATATTTAAGTTTTCACCTGAAATTATTTTTAATTCAACTGTTGTTATAAAATACTAAAATTAGGTACCAAGGTAAGATATACATAAATCAAGCAGATAAAAAATACACAGTGGGTCGCACTAAAGGAACTGTTCAATATCATTGTAAATGTGATAAAAGTGTTGATTTTTAAAACTATATACAAATACATTTTATTATGCAATGAAGAAATGGAGAAAAGTTCAAATTACCGGAAAACGTCTCTTACTGATGCCGAATTGACTTTAGAGGCAGAAATGATAGCAATTGCAGACAGTTTGCACTAAAATGCACAATGCTGGTGCTATCGGTCAACTTCTTCGTTCACAGAAAGTAGAAGAAAGCGAAGCGGTATCATGCCCACAGGAAATTGTGGACTATAATCAGTTTATGGGAGGAGTTGATAGATTTAATCAGAGAATGGCGGCCTATTGTATTTGTTGGAAAAGCAGAAGATGGTGGATGAAATTATTGTACTAGTTTTCTAGCTGGTATTGTAAATTCCTATTAACTTTATAAAGAACATTTGAAAGGTATCAGTTCACGTCCGAAACCCATGACTCTCTTATAATGTAGAAGCAAACTGGAAACTTTACTGCAAGAAAAAACTTGGCTCACCTTACAATGTTGGCAACTCCGGCAACATTGTACAATTATGTGAAGATGTCAAGAATGCACCAAACGTGGAGCTCAGAATTGAAGCAATGTCTTGTGTATTGGCTGCCAGGTGGCATTATGTATAGTATAGAATGATGGTCTATATTTTTATATCTTTCCAGTGTTTGAAATTACACAATACACACGGTTTAATATTAAACAATTTGTATAAATCTAAGGTGTTCAAAAGGTTTATAGTTAGTAAACCTATAGGTGATATCGCATGTCTACCAGAGAACATTCAACACAAAATTCATCCCAAATGCTCTTCGGTAAAACGGTCTGCCAGCATTGTTAATCCAGTAACTGAAGGTCCAAAGCTGTAAATAATTCAGAGAATTATTCACACATAGCTCAATTTGTAGGTCTTCACGGATACTTTCAAACAAAAAAACCTTTAACACGATAGCGACTCAGGAAGGGGCTGAAAATGGCCCCCCCTGAACCCTAGAAAACAGGTTTCCTGCTAATATCTTCCAAAATATGCCAGTCACAAAATTTTTGTTCAGACAAAAAATGAAGATCGTTTTATTATCTACAAAAATGTTTCTTATCATTTTTTTCGAAAACCCAATATTTTTCGAGATAATGGGAGCCAAAAGTCTGTTCATTTCCCGCGGCTGTTCGTCTATGAGTGCTGCTGTCTATGCGTTAACTTGTATAGGCAGGCGGACGAATTGTTCCATATCTCGGGCAAAAATTAACATTTTCCCATGATTCAAAGTTCATCTTAATGGGAAAATCCATAGCTATCATGGCATGTGACTTAACGTCCGTTTTTATTTATTTTTAATTATTAAAAAAGCGGTTAAAGTCTTTTTTCATGATATTTTGAGTACATTTCATCACTTTATTCATATTTTTTTTAAAAAATAGCCTTTCAGGCTAATTTTTTTTTATAACGGGACATTGGGTCGTCGTTCATGATCCAAGAAATTTTGGTGCACGATCTCTCTCGCGTTTTAAAAAAATAATCATTTGTTTATTGCCCTTCTTGAGCCGTTCTCGGGACTCTTTAGAATCTTCGAAACAAGCGCGAGTTAAAAAATTATTATTTACTATATTGCTTTCTAATGCACACCATTTTAAAGCTGAGATGGTCTAGTTTTGGGAATTTTTTTTTAATTTTCAACAGGGTCTAATAATTGTCCGGAAATCGGGAAAATTCATCAAATGACCCAGAATCGGACTTCTCTTTTCAAATACTTCTTGTTCCTCGCTCTTTATTTTTTCAGGATTAATAACCTGATGGAATGAAAGCTGATATTCTCACCTTTTCATTCATATACGGAATAGAGGGGGAAGGAGAAACAGAGGGGCTGGAAGGGGGGAAGGCCGAAATACAGCTGGAAGAAGAGACAGCAGGCATTGGAGGGGGAGAGGGAGAGATAGAGCAAGAGGGTGTAGACGATGATAGTGTCGTTGACGATGACGAATATGGATTTGATTCAGATGAAATGGAATAGTTTAAAAATACGTATAAGGTGCTATGTATATATGTTTTAGTTGTAAAAATTTTTGGATAATAAATGTAATTTTTGAAAGACTCGTATTTTTTCCGAAATCCTGCAATTATATAATTCCGAAAGAAGTTTGGGAAAAAATTGCAAAAAATATGAAGGATGTAGTCGGGTGAATATTCACCGCCTCCTCAAAGTTATAACAAGCTATTAGGGGAAACAACGTGAGTCAAGACCTTACTGCATGGAAAAATGCATTTTTGCACTTTACTGATAAATTCGCAACTTGTGAGATGAAACTAAGAAAATAGAGACCCCAAACACTACTCCAGCAGAGAAAAAACACAGGTGATACGCCAATAATTGTCGAAAAATTGTTTTCCGTGAGGGCTTACATTAATGGAATCCACGATTTCGCGAGCAGAGCGAATGTGCTGGCGCCATCTACAATTGGTCTGTAAAGGCCGAATGAGGGAGATCAATGTATTCCCAATTCTACCGAGCGGAAATTTGGCAAGAAACTACTATATCTATTCACTATGAAAATTATGGAATTTTCGACGTCGATTTTTGCGAAAAATATTGGTCTGGCGAAAAAATTGGTCAGGACCATTATTGTAGATAATGAAAAAATCTCCATCTTTTGTCTGAAGAAAAATTCTCCAATTCCTATATTTTGGCAGATATTCGCGGGACACCCTTTTTCAAGGGTTTAGGGACCCATTTGGGCCCTCTTTCTTAGTCGCTATTATGTTAAAGGTTTTTTTGTTTGAAAGTATCTGGGATGAACTGCAAATTGAGCCACGTATGAATAATTCTCCGAATTATTTATAGCTTTCGATATTTTCAGGTCTTGAGTTACTGGACTATGTAAAAAATGATGGTTTTGGAACTGAAAAAAATAATTAGTCAGGATACTTCCTAAAGCCATCCTATGTACCTTTGTTTAAATGCAAAACCATTAAATGACTAAATAATCTTGCCCGTTAAAGGGTTAAAATATGTAGGGATTTTGAGTAATATTTTAATTTTACTAAACTAAATCTTGAAAAAGGTTTTGATATTAAAGGGATACAAATTTTACCCTATATAATGTAACAGCAATTTTGAAAAAATACATGTTCTTTACAAGTGTATGCAAATTACAAAATTTCAAGTTCCTATCTTTACTTAAATTTGAGAAAAAAATTAGGATTTAATTTTAATCATCACCTTTTAGGGATGATATCTCGGAAGGGGGTGGGATGAGAAAATTTTGTTATAGGAATATTTCATCATAATATCATATGGTCAATCAACTCTTGAATTTTTTCACATAAATTTAGACACCCTGTGCAGGAAATCTCATCAATCAAGTCAAGTTGTAAAAATAAGAATAATTACTTTTATGAATATCTCTAAGACTAATATTGGCTTATACAAGTACGATATATTTGCATAACTCACCTATATAAAACCCAATTTTATCCACAGTGTTGTAAATTGCCCAAAGGTTAGGTGCCCAATAAGCATGGCAAAGACCTCTTTTAAAAGGAAATAATCTAGATAAAACCTAAAAAAATATTTGTTTTATTAAATGGAATATAAATTAAAATACTTGATATTATACATGTGTGTGTTGATGTGAGCAGTCGAGTCTGTGAACTCCTTGTTTATTAAAGTATTTAGCGGTAAAACTGCATATTAAAAATCATATGTTTGTGCTAAAATGTTGGTATACCTAGTATCTAGTGAATAAACAAGAAGTAGTACGTTAAGTGCATTATTCTTGCGAAAAAATTGGTTTTTTGACGAGACTGCTGGTTTTCCTCAACAGTGTTGCCAAGTGAGATTGTCGGTAAGGTATTAAAATGAGCCGATCAAAGGCAAACTCGGCTATTTCAGATGATAGCCTAGTTCATGCAATAGTTAATAAATTGTTGCCTGAACTGACAGCTAAAATAGAAGAACAATGTACAAAATCTGGACATAAAATGGAAGATAAGCTAAATGGGGTTATCTCAAAATACGAGGCATTAGACGCAAAAGTTCATTCCAATAAAGATGAGATAATTATTTTAAACGAAAATTTAAGAGAGTTGGATCAAAAAGTGAAGGGATATTCTGTAAGTATAATAGGGATTCTAGATGAAGAAAACGAGAATCTTTTGGCGCAGGTACTAACCCTTTTCAATGAGGGATTAAAAGTAAAAATTTCGCAATGGGAAATCCTCAACATCTATAGAATTGGCAAATTCAACATAAGCAACTCTGAAACTAGGCATAGGCCAGTTATTGTGTAATTTACATCGCTTCTGAAGAAGAATGAAATATTGAGTTCTCGAAAGAATTTAAGGAAATCCGATATTTTTATTAATGATAATTTAAGTAAATATCTGTATAACCTTCTGAAAGAAGCCAAACTAAAATATGGTAAGGAGAAAGTTTGGTCAGCTAACAGGAGAGTTTGTGTTAAACTCGACAACAATGTAAAAATTATTCGTGAATCAGCTGATCTTCAATAGAGCTATACTGAAATTTTTGAAACTTGTTTATTGTATTTGTTCGGTTTTTGCTATGATAAGAAAGGAACGTTTCATATATGATTGTGTTAAGACAGTATTTACGTTTTTTCTTTCAATAGATAAGTACTTCTAGAATTTATGGGCATTAAATTGAAATTCGATAAATAAAAACATTACATTATTTGTTTTTGTGATACAGATTGTCTAAATTATTATATAGGAGTTAGATACATGAATTGATTTAGTTGTTTTTCACGTTTTTAGGGAGTAGTTATAAGAAAGCAGAATATCCTGCTAATCAGTTTTATCCTTTGTATTATGTATATAATAAGAGCTCGCAGCTAACATCATGACATGATAAAGTTAATGGATCTAAATATCTATTATCAAAACTGTCGTGGTTTAAATACTAAGTGTAACGAATTCTATACCAACACTTCAGATTTTGAATTTGACATTATTCTTGCGGTTGAGACGTGGCTACAGGAGGGGATTGGGGATGGTGAATTAGTTAATACAGATATCTATAATTTGGTTAGGTCTGATAGGATTCTGGATTTTACAAATAAATTTACTGGGGGGGGGGAGGGGTGTCTTAATCGCCAAGAAAAAGATACAAAATAATTAATATAGCAAAATAAGTATTATGAGGCGGTGGCCCTAAATACCAAAATTAACGGTAGCAAATATACTTTCTGTGGAATTTATATTCCTTCGGGTAGTAAATTGTTCGTATACGAAGCCGCCCTTGAGTTCTTGCAAACTAATATTGTGGATGTAGACAAAACTTATATAATTGGTGACTTTAACATTTCTTATTTAACAGGAACACATTATGATACAACTATTAGAAATAATAATATTATGGAAACCCTTCAGGACTTTATTGAATTTAAACTATATAATGAAATTACGAATCGCTTAGGAAAAACGCTAGATCTAGTTATTAGCTCCGTAAATAATTTGAACAAGTGGTAAGTGAAGATTGTCTTCCATTTATCAAAGAAGATCTGTATCACCCGGCATTAGATATTGGTATAAAAATTTGGTCTAGTAATATATTATCTAAATCAATAGAGCCAAGAAAAACAAGGTATAATTATAAAAAAGCGGATTTTATTAAACTAAGTCAGAGTGTTGGGGACGCTGATTGGCAACCAGTTTTGAATGAAAATGTTGATGTTAATGTAGCACTACAGATATTCTATGACATATTTAATAATATTATTGAAACTTGTGTGCCAAAGTTAAATGTTTATGATGGTGGCAAAAGCTTTCCATCTTGGTTTTCAAAAGAAATTAAAGAGATGCTTAAAGAAAAAATTAAACTTAGAAAATTAAGGTCGTAATCGGAATATTATAGCAATCAGTATAAAAAAACTTGAAAACAACTAAATAATATCATTAAGGCAGAGGAACATAAATATTAAAACTGATGTAAAAAATTTCTGGAATGATGTCAATAATAATAATACAAGCTTTAGTAATTATATCTGGAAAGGTGAACAGGTTGAGGAAGGGGATACAGCGGAAAAATTTGTTAAATTTTTTTCATTGGTATATTCAACTAACAAAGCATCTTATACACTAAATTGTTTAGAAGACAATTCAGTTATTAACGATTTCTGCAAATTAACATATATTACTGAATTACAGTTCAATAATGGCATAAAAAAGTTAAAGCCTAAAAAAGCTGCTGGGACAGACGGAATTCCGCCCTATCTAGTGAAAGCTTGTAGTGATCGGTTGAAAAAGATGTTAATACATATATTCAATCTTATTATTGCAACCGAGGTATATCCTACAGCTTGGAAAACAGCAGTGGTAGCACCTATATTTAAGACAGGTAATAAAATGGATATTGAAAATTACAGACCGATTTCTATAATGTGTGCACTAGCTAAAGTGTTTGAACAAGTTATCTACTTGGATATATATAAGTATGCAGAGAAATATTTAGCTCCTCAACAACATGGTAATTGCTCAAATATATATATAACCTCTAACTTATTTTTATTTAGTAACAGTGTATACGATACTTTTCAGAATAAAAAGCAATTGGATACAATATACTTGGATTTTAGAAAGGCGTTTGACAGTGTAGATCATGATAGGCTGCTATGGAAATTGTATGGGTTGGGTTTGTCGAATGATTTTATTTTATTATTGAAAAGTTACAAAATAGATATTTAATTGTTAATCATAATGGTAATACATCGGGTAAATTCGAAACCATCTCAGGCATTCCTCAGGGTTCAAATTTAGGTCCTCTTTTATTTATTTTTTTCATTAATGATTTACCCTCCGTTATAAAAAACTCTGAGAGTCTTATATTCGCGGATGACTTTAAAATATTGAAACGTGTCAGTAATATTAGGGATTGTGTATTAGTACAGAAAGATTTAGATAGGGTGTATGAGTGGAGTGTGCTTAATAACTTATATTTCAATGTCAATAAATGTTTCACTTTAACAATCACACGTTAAAAGATCCGGTCATTTGTGAGTATAGAATTAATGATGAGTCATTAAAACGTAAATATGAAGTAAAAGATTTAGGAGTTACTTACAATAATATATTCTCATTTGCGGGGCATATAATGAATTTAGCTAACTTCGCTAATAGGTTATTGGGATACATAACCAGACAAACTTCAAATTTTACCAACATTGAGGCCATTAAAATTCCTTACTTCAGTTTAGTTAGACCCAAATTAGAATATGCAAGTCAAATTTGGTTTACAGAGTATCAGACTACATTGTATCTCTTAGAAAAGATACAGAATACATTTTTGAGGTATATTTATTATAAAAAGTATGGTGTTTACCCTGATTATAGTACAGTTAGGAGTTTTCATCCTTGGAGGATAGGAGAAAGTTAGCTATTCTAATATTTCTACACAAAATTATCAACAACAAAGTTAACGCACCTCAGATTTTATCTTTAGTGGGGTTTAATGTTCCACCCAGAAGAATGCGTAACTGTACTATGTTCAATATTTCGACTGCATCTTCTTCAAAGTCCCCTGCCATGGACATGTGTCAATTGGCAAATTATCTTAATAGCTTTATTGAATTAGAATTTAATTATTCATTAAGCACCTTTCTTAGCTTGGTATCGAACCACATAATATCATTGGCAGTGTAAATATAGGTATTACATAAGAGTAAGTTATTATTGATGTTATTCTTAGCGTTCTAACCATTGATATGCTATTGTACTGTGTATTTGCTTTTTTTATCCTAGTAATTAGATCTGTAAAAGGTCTGTTTGGATAATTAATGAATAAATAAATTACAACAATCACGTTATTAATTCAATATTAAAAGAGAATTTCTAAAAATTATGAATTACCTGTGGAAGTTGATCATGAAACGGAAGATATGTGATTAGAAATACACTCATTACCACCGATCCCAGCAATGTAAAGTGTTTCAACTTGTTCTTCGTCAATATATTATTGAGGGTAAGAGGTCCTTTTAAACAGTAGTTTCTTAACAAATAAATAAAATAAGCGGGTGCGACATATAAATAAATATGTTTCATATTTAGCAATAAAGTAAACCAAAAAGCTGATTGAAGATATTTTTCCTAAAAAAATAAGATACAATTTTGATTACACAGGAATTCATATATATTTTTCAAATATATTACCTGAAACATGTATGCAATAGATATAAGCAATATACCGTACATAATTCCATTGTATTGAAAATGTATGTGATCTACCATTAAAAGACCACAATTTGTTATAAGAAGAATTGGTAGTACTACTTCTTTACCCCAACCTTTTTTTAAAGACGAACAGCACCTAAAACATGATTTGTACACATATTTATACGAGTACAATATTTCAGATCACTGAACATTTTAAGTTGAGTTTATTATTTTATAGAGCCAGTATATAAATAATGATAACAAAAGCACAAATTTTAAGTTACCTACTGTTACTATTAAAATTAATGTTATTGTATTTCAAAAACAAATTAAGTTGTACAGATGTTAAAAATCTATATAGATAACACTTACTTGATTCATTATTTTCCTTGTAATAATTCTTAATAGTCAATAAAATGAATAATATAACTGTATTTTATTGTAATTAAAAGTCTAAAAATGTAGATTGTACAGTATATTTTATGGAATTTATTAGTACCTGCAAAGACTAAATAATAAAATATAATTACTGTCACTCGACCAATTATAGCCATTAAAAGAGCAAATCCGCTGACAGGTGCTGATAGGTAACGGACAGTGAATCATATACAGTTTGTCCAGTCTCTCAGTGACAGTCTGTATGTAGCATGAGTTTGTTGAGCTTTATCGGTTGTCTTCAGAATTTTAATAATTAATATAGTGATTGAGATAGTAGTTTGTGTTGTTTTATTTGTTATCGAGAAATATGAGTATAAGTTTTGATTAATTAAACTCAAGTAATTTTGGGGATAGTCAGGCGTTCATGGGAACCAAAAAAGAGTTGCTAATTCTTGAAAAGGTTCTCATGTTTGATAATCTTAAAGTTGTTGATTTTGCAGGTAAAAACAAAACCAGTACAATGAAATTTATCTTAGGTTTGGAAGTTAACGTTAAACGCCTTTAGTGAATTGTGGCAAATGTCAAGAATAAAACAATATAAATATTTATTTTCTCGTAATTTAAATCAAGACTGCCTTGTAAATTTTTTTGGTCAGATAAGCATTTGCAAAACATTCTACACCAATTCAGTTTTGTAGATCATTCAAGAAACTGTTTTCTTAACCCTTAAATGCATTGTGTTGCCGTTAGGCAACATATATATATATATATATATATATATATATATATATATATATATATATATATATATATATATATATATATATATATATAATTTAATTCAGGACAACTACACATTTCACAAAAACGAGTCGCTGCATGTTGTTTCCGGTAGGGATCGTACCGGATAAATAAATAGTGTCGAATTTTCTTTGCAGGTGGCGATACTTTAGCTGCAATGCATTATTATTTAAATCGCTGTCAGTGAATACACTGGGTGTTCTATGACCAACATTTTATGCTTCGTTTTTTGTGTTAAAAACAGCATTTTTTGCAAAAAAATATTGTACTACTTGTGGAGGTAAGTAAAATATATGTGTGTTTGAAAAAAACGTACATTTTGGCTTTTATTTAAAAAAAAACACGATTTTTGCTTTGTTGCTTTTTGGGAACATTGTGCGTTTAGAGTATGAAAATAGTTTTTTGTTATTTATGCTTCAGTTGTCAAAGCGTTCACAAGATAAAATATTATTTTATTATCTCATTTTTGTGTTTGAAACTTTATTTGAAAGTGCATAAATTTTATTATTTTTTGTGCACCACGCGTTTTATTTTTATTTTGTTGCCGTGAGGCTACAGTATGCACTCAGATAATGAATAGTGTGTGACAATAACTTTTTTTTTAGATTCCACATTATGGCAGATAGGAACAAACCACTTACCGAAAAAGAGATTGCTTAGTTTTGGGAAGGCTTTAACGGTCTAGAGAGTGAGGGTGAGGATTTCAGTAACACAACAGCTTGGAAGACCCCACGTTTCACCCTAGTGTGAATGAGGAAACAGAAAAAGGGGAGTCTGATATTGAAGAAAGAGAAGAGCCCGAAATGCGGGAGACGACGGTGACGGTGGAAGACGTTTTGGAAGGAGAACAAAGACAAAATAAGTCAGCAGATAAGAACAAGGTAAAGTCTAAAAATATTCTCTGGAGAGAAAATGATTTGATTTTAAAGAAGATCAACTTCGATTTAATGGAAAATCAAATGTTGATCCAAATTTTCTTCAGCTTGAAACTCCCTACCAGTTTTTCTCTTATTTCTTTGATGAGAATATTTTCCAAAAAATCGTTTAAGAAACTAATAGTTATGCAGTCCAGAATAAACCTGAGAGGCCACCAGTTTTTTCTCATGAAGAAATACGACAATTCATTGGAATCATTTTTTACATGTCCTTAGTTCGCATGCCTTCGGTGCGTTCGTATTGGAGCCAACATTTAGAATTTCTAAAAATAAAAAATATGATTGTGAACAGATTTGAGAAAATTCGACAGTTCATTCATTTTAATGACAACTTAAAATTTATTCGCCATGATCAGGCAGGGCATGACAAGTTATACGAAATTCGTCCAATCATTGACTCCTTGAACGAAAAATATTCTTCAGTACCCATGGAACAACATCTAAGCCTGGATGAACGAAGGTGTGCCACTACATGAAGCAGTACATGCCTATGAAGCCTCATGAATGGGGCTTCAAGCTTTTTGTTTCAGCTGGAGCATCTGGATATGCATACCAATTTGAGATATATAGTGGACAGGAAAAAAATGGAGACAATAATCTGGAACACTTGGGAATTACTGGAAATTTAGTTGTAAGACTAACTAAAGATATTCCTTGTAAACAGAATTACAGACTTTATCATGACAATTACTATACCAGTATACCACTATACCACTAATAACACACCTGGCAAAAGAAGGGGTGTATTGCTTGGTTACTGTACGAAGGAATCGTATCACCAACTGCAAACTTCCCACAGAAACTGTTTTCTTTGTTAAGATAGGCAGTGCTAGTCGAAACAAATGGAATGACTTCAGATATGAAACAGTCTGAAGAACTTGTAATTTTTGTTATGTCTTCAAATGGCTTTAACAAATTTAAAATGCTTCCAACTAATTCCTATTCGGAAAATGTCAAGTCTGTAAAAGTCCTATGATCCAAAATATATAAATTTACTGCTTGTTTTTGTTCAAGTAGACGAGAGAGTAGATAAAATGAAGAATTCCAACGTGTTTGTATATCTTGGAAAAGTTTGTGTTTGGGAAGGTTTAGTTGTTCTTGTAGTTTACGTAGTTTATCGCAAGCAGTTTGAGAGTGATTAAAATGTGAGACGATTTTTCTTGATTTTGCTATTAAATCACTGACCGAACGTTGACTTCCTATAGCATCCTGTATTACAAGTTGTAAAGAATGAATGAAGCATGCTTCATAATTTACTTTTGCCTTAACAAAACCATTCCTCATATTGGCAGCATTGTCTGCTAATACTAAGTGAATATGTTCCCTTTTTATATTCCATTCTTGTAACAAAGAATTAAATGCTTGCAGGCAAGTGAAAAATGGTATCTCTGATTTAAACTTAAACATGTTTTTTCAAAAAAATGGATTGTGAGAGACAAAAAACAACTGTATCTGTAGTAAAAGATGCTTTTCCTAACATATTTGAAATTTTTTGAGTCACTTGTGCTTTACATCGTGAGTAAATATCTGGTACAACTTTTTCTCTGAAGTATTTGTTAGAAGGAATTTGATAATTTGGAATAGCTTTTTTTAGTAGCCGAGTAAAGCCATCATCTGATACAATGCTGAATGGCTGATTATCTAAACATATCATTTCACCTATAAGGTAGTGAAACTCCTTCCCTCTGGATGAATCAATGTCCCACTTTTGCATTTGCTGGAAAGAGTCAGCCAGTGAGACTTGCAATAGCTTAGAGTTAGAAGTACTACTAGAAGAAGGTCCAGCCGTTTCTAAAAAAAATAAAAAATAGAATCATATTGTAGGTGTTAATGAAACGATTTAAAGTGATGAAAAAGAAAAATGCCCCCCTTCCTATACAAATTCCTTTAATTTCCCCAAATTCCCAACAAATTACTTAATTCTTCAGATTTTTAGCAAAAAATCTTTAGGTGGTTTGCCCCTGGGGGTAATTTTTTTACACAAATTCCCTAAATTCCTAATAAATCCCTAGAATGTTAGCAAAAAATTCCTGGGTGATTTGCCCCTCAATCCTATATAATAATATAATCCTGAATGAGCAGTCCTATTGTTGGTAAATATTTTTATAA
The DNA here is from genome assembly GCA_963921935.1 of Galeruca laticollis. Taxonomy (NCBI): domain Eukaryota; kingdom Metazoa; phylum Arthropoda; class Insecta; order Coleoptera; family Chrysomelidae; genus Galeruca; species Galeruca laticollis. The sequence goes on from OY998181.1 coordinate 109,277,211, forward strand.
TGCGAACTGGAAAATAAAAATTTAGTACTAACCGGAGCTTGAATCAGTCCCTTTCAATTTATAATATTCTTGAGGATGTTTTTTCTCTAAATGGTATTTCATGTTTGAGGTATTCGCCGATTTTCCCACTTCCCCCAATGAAATGGTTATGTCACACAATTTACATTTTGCGGTGGATTTCTGATCTGCTGGGGATAATTTATTCTTTATAAAATATTTCCAATAAATACTTTTTCCATCCATTTTGATACTTTGCACTCCACCAAACTCCAATAGGATTATTATTAACTATTAATATTATGTCTTTATTAAAGATTAACTAAATTACGCCAAGAAATAATCGAACTTAAAACGATCTGCTTTAAGAATGCAAAACTGAATGCACGGCAATAAACGCACGGGATTCACCGAGACATTAAGGGGATTCACCAATGACTTGGCGTTGAGCCACATAAATTACCGCCTATTGCTGTGTTGCCAAAGTGCAATTTTTATGTTTATGATTTTAAATTGAACGTTAAAGAGTTATAAATTATATTACAGAATATTCAGATTTTAGAGATTTTAGACAATAATAATGTTATCAATCAAAAAAGGCCGATATGCCGATATATATCGTTATCGGTCAAGACATTATCGGTATCGGCCGATTATTGGTATCGGCTAAAAAAGTCATATCGGTCGATCACTAACTTAAAGCATATGATACAACAAAAACATCGTTTGGGGTCTGACAGTCCCACCCAAAGACATTGTTGAACACATTATCCAATTAGAAAATATCTTAATTCAAAATTTTAATGACATATCCAATAGAATTGGAATTAGCAATTTATTTAAAGAAAATTATTCTAAAGGTCTGTTTGTTCATCCATTTCCTCACTTCCCATATGCATATTACATATTATTATTCCTGAAAGTACGGTTCTACTACACTTTGAAATTTATTAATCAAGACATAAAATTTTTTAAAACTTTCAAGGGTAGTGGCATTAGTAGCGATCAGTCTCTCATTAAACTCCCTAATTTATTGTCATTGAAAACATATTTTACATACACCATAACATAAATGAGATTCCACTACAGCATAACTGAAAGACCAAGTGTAAGACAAGCAGAAATAAACAATTAAAACAGCATGAATGTGATATCAGAAAGTGTTCCTACAGATCTTTTTAAACCAGGTAAGTGTTCATTTTGATATTTTTGCAAGTAGTGGAACTTATACTATTAAATTCCGGTAACTTTGGTTTAGTTTGCTAAATGGCCTTAGTTTCTTTGGACACAAGTACTCATTGGCATACATAAGACAAGGGACCAGGTGCTGACGAATAAAGTTCATAAAATAGGGTGTACTAAAAAGTTTCTTTAAACCATTTACATCTAGCAGTTTTTTTTTCAGAAATAGAAATTAAAACAGATATTTGGCGCCGAGGGTAGCACGTTTTTTGCGACATCTTCTGTAGGAGTAGAGTGTTTCATGCTAATCCCGCTTCGTACACAAGTACTTTTAATTATCTAACTGACGATAGCGGCCACCTAAACCAGAGTGATTTCGATTCCGATGACAGTATCGCTGATCCGGATTTTGTTGAAGGCATAGAAGCCTCTACTGACGAAAGTGATGATCAAGTTGAAGGTAAAGGTCCGTAATACTTGAAATTCGTATTATTTTAAGCTTTTTTTTAGAGATCCAACAGAAGAAAAAATGCACAGAAGAAAATAGCATTAAAGATGCAAACTTAGACTACACCCCCGATAAAACTAAAATGGTAACGACAGGAATAGATTCGTATAACTTAAATGAAAGAGACAGAGACGATGTTTCGGAGGAAAGCGAGCCAAATAGTACGGAAAAAAAGAAAAAACAAGGAAGGACACGAAAGCAGAGACAAGAAAGTAAAGAATTAAGAAATGCTGGCAAAAGTTATACCACTGAAAAAGGAAAAGTTTTCAGATGAGGACCGGGATAGATGTTTTCAAGACTATTGGAACATGGGAAGTCGTGATAAAAGGGCCAACTATATAGCTTCTCTAATTAATTTAAACCAAAAGAAAACAGAAAAACTAGGACCAAGAAAAAAACCCAGGAATATTCATATCAATATAGTATCCTTATTGCTGGGATACAAAAGCCAATTTGTAAATCTTGCTTTATTGCAACCTTCGGTGAAAGCAAAGGATTTGTTGAAATAGTAGGTGAAAAGAAAAAAAAGTCATTTTCTGGAATTATTCCCCCCGATAGACGTGGAATTGCTCCTTCAGGTAATAGACGCTTGATGGAAGAAATTCAAAAAGCTAAAGATCACATTTTGTCGTTTCCCAAATACGAAAGCCACTACTGTAGAAATAGAACATCTAAAATGTACTTGTCTAGTGACTTATCTATAGCTAAAATGTATGACATGTACAAAGAAATAGTAGACAAACCTGTCTCATTAACATTCTACAAGAACTGCTTCTACAGTTTGAACCTAAACAAGATACTTATGTTATATGTGATATTTTTGAATCAAAATTAAAAGTCGTTGAGGGGGAGGAGAAAGATAATTTAATACAAGAGAGGGATAAACACCATCAGCTCACAGAGGATGCCTACAAGGCGAAACAGATGGATAAGGAGATTGCAGCTTCGGACACTAAAAAAGGCATACACTTTTGATCTTCAACAGTGCCTCCCAACACACTTTTTAACAGCAAACAATGCCTTTTATAAGCGTCAGTTATGGACATTTGACCTTATAGTTAACGATTTAACATCGAATAAAGTTATGCATTTCATGTGGGACGAATCAACTGCTGGAAGAGGTAGCAATCAGATAGCCTCTTGTATTTAATGCTTTTTATTGGAACTCCAAGGTGTGGAAGAGGTAACTTTCTACTCGGACACTTGCGGATGCCAAAATAAAAACCAGCAAGTCGCTTTCAAGTTCTCCTTTGCTTTTACAAAATGCCCCAATATCAAAATTATAAATCACAAATTTTTAGTCAGTGGTTACACACATAGAATGTGATACCGATCATGCCCTTATAGAGAAGGAAAAGAAGAGAACGCAGGTAAAAATCAATCACCCTAATGACTGGTATCAGATGGTAAAATCCTGCAGAAGGAAAAAACCATTTAAAGTAGTATTAATGAAACAAGAAGACTTCTTAGATTTTAGCTGTCTAGGAAAAGGAGCATTAGTCATTAAAAAAGTTAACACTGATAGAGACAAATTCTTGTGGCACCTAGTCCAGTGGTTTCAGTATAACAGGGAAATAGGAACAGTCAAGTATTAACATAGTTTAGACGTCTCAAAGCCTTTTAAATCTTTAAATTTCCGAAGGAGAGGAAAACACATTATATCTAGCCCATTGCCCCAAATCACAGTTAAGCCTTTGCCAATCAGTAAGGAGAAAAAGCAAGACCTACTTGATCTTTTGCCGCTCATCGATGAAGTATTTCATAACTTTTACCGAAACTTGCCCACTACAACAGATATGCAAGACTTAGACCCGGATTTAGAAGAGTTTGATCCAGATGATCAATAATACATTTTTAATTTTCCGCCCAACCTATCTATATGCGAGAAAAGTATTGGTTTACCCAAAAAAAATTTGAATTTTGAAAAAAAATTTTGAGTTATTTTTACGTTTTCCATCAATCACAACACGAAAAAACGGTTTTTAGAAAAAAAATCCTGTGTGTATGTCGTCGTCGGCCACTTTTCGTAACATGGTCTGGTTAGCACGATACAGCCTCCGGAGTGCAACAAGTCAGCAATTTTATGATTGAATATTGTTCAGGACATATCACAGATGAACCCTATTGATTTTCAGCTCACCAGATCCAGTACAATGGGTGCTATGGTACTAGAAGTACGAAATTTGATCATTTTTGGAGAAATTTAAGTTTGTTAGCACAATACAGACTTCGGAGTGCAACAAGTTACCATTTCTATGATTGAATATTGTTTATGATATATCACAGATGAACCCTATTGATTTTCATCGCACCAGAGCCGGTACAAAGGGTGCTATGGTACTTGAAGTACTACATTTTTGTCATTTTTGGAGAAATATCAGTTTGTTAGTACGATACAGCCTCCGGAGTGTTCACAAGTGACCAATTTTATGATTGGTTATTGTTCAGAGCGTCTCACAGATGAACTGTATTGATTTTAAGCTGACTAGAGCCAGTACTTTAAGTACCAAATTTTTGTAATTTTTGAAGAATTTTCAGTTTGTTAGCATAATAAAGCCTCTGTAGTGTTTACAAGTGACGATTTGTATGATTGGATATTGTTGAGGGTGTTATATAGATGAACCTTATTGATTTTCGGGTCACTGGAGATAGTACAATGGGTGCTATGGCACTTGAAGGGCCACATTTTTGGTCATTTTTTGAGAAATTTTGGGTTGTTAGCACGATACAGCCCGGAGTGTATAAAAGTGACCAATATTATAATTGGATATTCATAAGTGTGTATCACAGATGAACCGTATTGATTTTCTGCTTACTAGAGCGAGTACAACGGCTCCTATAATTCCAGATATACTATATTTTTGGTTATTTTTTGAGAAATTTCGGTTTGTTAACACGATACAGCCTCCCAAGTGTATACAAGTGACAATGTTATGATAGGATAATGTGCAGGGTGTCTCACAAATGCGGAAAAGTTAATTTTGATCTTTAAAACCGTTTATTTTGTTTTGAAATAAAATTAATGTTGTTCGCATTTCTTTTATAAAGAAATAAAACGTTCTTTGTTTTGTTCAGTATATTTTTGCACTAAGTGGAATAAGTCGGTAACTCAACAAAAACACACAAATTTAGGGTGAATAAATAGGTAAGTTATATTTTTCTCTAAGAAAGTAATAACATTTTACAGCTAATACTTTATTTACGCCATTTATTGCATAATTATCAACCCATTTCCAAAAAAACGAAGTTTGATTTCAATTCAGTATTCTTTAAAAGCATCAAAATGCTGATAACAGCCATATTGAAATGTTTATAATTTCGACTTATCCATTTATTCACGGATGGTACAGATATTATGTTACAACCAAAATTTTAGTGGATTGACGACAAAACTAACAAAATTTAAACTAAGTATAGAGGAAGTGTTATGATATAATATTTGGAACCGAAACCTGGTTGCGCGAGGATATATATGATTCAGAAATTATAATTTGGAGAGGTACAATCTATGTAGGGCTGAGAGGAATCATGATATAATGCAAAAGGTATGAGGGGGAGGAGTTACAGTAGCAGTGAGGAAAAATTACAAAATTCTAGAAGTTAATTGAATACAAGGATGTATTGATATCTAGTTAGCCTAGACCAGTTCCATGTATAAACAAAATATTGCATTACCATAGCAACGAACAATAACTTATTAGAAGTGTCAGTGTAAAGTTTGAAGTCAAAAAAGTAAACCAGAGTTACGCAATAAATTAAAAGAAAAAAGATGTCCACAGAAATTGTGTAAATCAAAAAATTGGAGTATCGAGCCATCATCAAGTACCAGTATTTAAAAGGGTTGAGAGGTAAGTAGATTTACGAAGATTTGCTTAATACCCTTGGTGATCAATGTCCTTCATATACGACCGTGAAAAATTGGACTGCAAGCTTCAAAAGAGGTAAATTTACCATTGAAGATGATGACCGATCGGGAAGGCCAGTTTCTGTGTCAGTCCCCGAAAATATCGATGCAGTTCATGACATATTTTATCAGACCGTCGAATTGAGCTAAAACGGATATCTGAAGCACTGAATATTTCATACGAACGCGTTCATCATATAGTTCACGTCAATTTGGACATGAGAAAAATTGCTGCAAAATGGATCCCCAAATGTTTGAATGTTGACCAAAAGCGTGCAAGGGTAGAAGCATCACGTTCGATCTGTGCTCGAATTGAAAACGATGTAGACTTCTTAAACCGAATTGTTACTATGGATGAGACGTGTGTACATTTCTACGATCCAGAAACAAAGCAACAATCGATGGAATGGCGACACTCTGGTTCTCCAAGACCTAAGAAGTTTCGTGTCCAAAAATCTGCTGGAAAAGTTCTTGTTTCCGTTTTTTGGGATTGCCATGGAGTAATCATGATTGATTTTTTGGATAAGGGTAGAACAATAACTGGATATTACTATTCGACATTACTGACCACTCTACGGGAAAAAATTAAAGAGAAAAGGCGGGGAAAGCTATCAAAAGGTGTTTTGTTTTTGCAGGACAACGCCCCTGCACACAAATCTGATGTTGCCATGCAAAAAATTCGTGATTTAGGGTTTGAATTACTAGAACACCCCCCTTATTCACCAGATTTGGCTCCGTCCGACTATCATCTCTTTCCTCAACTGAAAAAAAGTTTAAAAAGTCGTAAATTTTCTTCCAACGAGGAGGTAATAAAAGCTGTGGAGGTCTGGTTTGCAGAGTAAGAAGACACATTTATTTTGAAAGGTCTAGAGACGTTGCAGGTTCGCTGTAATAAATGTATCCAAATAAGAGGAGAATATGTTGAGTAATAAAACATTTTGACATTGAAATTTTGTTTGGTTCTATAGTAGGCTAAGAATTTTTCAATATACCCTCGTAAGTAAAGAATTTGAGGTGTTAGGGATGAAATTGAAAGCTAATAAGTCTAATGTTATATATGTATATTTTCACCTAACTTAAATGCACAAACATATGCAGATTTTTTCATCATGTAGAGGGTAGTATTATTGGGAGTAATGTGATAATCACTGGAGACTTTAATCTTCCCAGTTTAACGGGGGAAAGAGGCACACATGATGATCTGGACGCGGGGCATCAGGCCTAAAAAGTCTGCTGGCTTTGATGGAATTCCACCCTATATCATTAAAGGTTGCACGGAGTGGCTGGAGAAATTATTGTGCTTTATATTCAATTTATCTATTGGAATCAATATTTCCAGAGGTATGGAAGGGGGCAATAGTACCTCCCAACCGAAAGTCTGAGAACAAATCAGATATAAGAAAATACAGGCCAATATCAGTTCTGTGTGCAATAGCTAAACTATTTGAACAAATAATACAAAACAAGGTGTGTAGTTCCGTCAGAGCTAGGATTTGTGAAGATCAGCATGGTTTTGTCCCAGGGAAATCTATAGCTAGGATTTTGCTTCTGTTCACTCATGATGTATCTCTGAAGATGCTCAGATTGACATTATTAAAACTGACTTTCAAAAAGCATTCGATAAAGTGAATCACAACGTATTACTGGAGCAGACTTAGCAAGCTTGAATTTTTTTGTGTCTTAACTACAAAACAGACCACAAGAGGTCAGATATTAAGGTAATTGTTCAGGAAAATATCATGCAAACTCTGGAGTACCCCAGGGGTTCAATGTGGGACCACTATTGTTTTTAATGTTCATAAATTGTTGTATGTATGTATTTTTATTACGCTAATCTCATTTACCTATTATGAATGCAACAGCACCGGTATGTTTAGCCCCCCGTCTCAACACAATTAAGTGCAAATCCGTCCCCTGTATAATAGTATTGGAGACTTGCCTTTGATATTGCCTGACAGCGTCCGCATACTTTGAAGGGCGATTTCCTTTATAAATTCCGCGAGTGACGTGTCTTATATTTTATTCCATAGTCTTTGGTACTTGTAAAATGTCAATTAACATGCTATCATTTTCCAATTACATAAACATTAATGTTAATAATAATATGTACTTACATGTAAACACCCAACGTGTAAACCAAATCTGTGAAAATTACTGACAACCTTTGAAATAGGACAGTTTTATCCGAAGAATAGTTAATATGATTAACATTCAGCATTTTGGGATCGAAAAGGTAAGCAAAAAATGATAAAACATATTCAAACCAAGCAAAAAGTGGTGGATAGTCTAAAGTCCATTGGGAAGTATCTTCAAAGTACCATTTCTTAACGGGTAAACTAAAAGTTATGGCCAGCCAGTTCCTGTGGACTTCAAAATCGGTAGACCTACTAAATTATAGGGAAATCAATTTAAATAGAAAATAAAGAATAGCGATAACTTACTAAGCTGGAATTAATAATAATTTTAAACAAGATGTTAAGACAGCTGTCGTAAAAATCATAATGCGATATTATTTTCATTCGGTTAAAACTTTTTAATTTCAAAAATTGAGATGACATTCCCTATTTGGAGGTTAAAAAGAAGAACATAAGCCTATCACAGAACTAAATAATCTTCTTTGAATTAGAACACAAATCAGTAGGTGATTTGTGAATTAGAAAAATCATCTCTCGCTACCGACTAATACCAGTATATATTCAAATTGCAGGTCATACATCTTCATTCCGTAAAAGCGTTAAAAAAATACAATGTATACAATAAGATTCTTCAATCTAATTGAATGTATACTAGATATATTCTGTAACTACAGTAAGAATTAACTTGAATCAAATAAAAACTGGATAACTTATCAACTTGGATACAGTCCAAAAACCAAAAAGAACAGAAGTCATCTGTTCAGTACATAACCTCGTTTTATTCATATAAAAATAAAAATAATTTTAATATAGAACATATTACTACTAAATAATGGCACTTCTAGTCGGATGGCGATATGTAGCTTTAATTACTGGTCTCATAGGGACTATAGGTCTAGCAATATATCCAATTATAATTGACCCCATGATCAATCCTGATAAATATAGTTGAGTTAGCTAAGTATATTTCTAAAGGAAATGTTTAATCTGTGAAATTATTCATTTCAGAAAAAATACAAGAAAATGCAAGGGCCGGTATACGACAAGAGGATATACAACCTGGCAGTAAGTAATTTTATGCGATTTACATAAATTTTATGTGATATTGAAACACTTATTAATATTTTGAAACATTATAGATATTCTGCCCTTAGCAGGGTACAAGTAGGTCGAAATTATAAGTATATTACAATAAGCCTACCATTTCTTTCCTTAAAATACGGGACAGCCTAAATAAGGATGGCAAAAATTATAGGCTGCGCGGTTTTATATAGGGCATGAGCTTTGAAAATGGACGAAGAAGAAAATCTTAATTATCATTAAATGAATATGTATTTATTGTACCTACTAAAACTCAAATATATAATAGATATGAATTGCACATAATAAGGCAAATACCTTGTTATAAGGTAAGAAACTGAAACAGCAATTAAGTAAACGAATTATATTCTTAATTTTAATATTTATCACTTTCGTGAATTTGTTTACAGAGCTTTTTTTCAGTCATCAACTTTTCAAACATTTGTGGACAAGATAAATTTAAATTATTTTGTAAAGTTAAGACATTGCCTACTGTACTTTCCAAAATGTTTCTTTTTGGTGCTCCAATAAAGGCACATTGTAAAATTCTTGATCGTAGGCATAACAGACAGGACAGACTGACAAGTCACAGAATGAAGAATGACAACGACAATTTAAATTTTTGGTTGAAATGATTGTATAAACGGTTATGTGAAAAAAACGGGACATTTAGCGTCCCGGTAGACATTAGCGGGGACACGGGACAACGGGTGTTGAAAACGGGGCTGTCCCGTTTTTTACGGGACGTATGGTAGGCTTAATTACAACCATTTTCTAATCCATTTGTTACTGTAGTCCAATTATTTCCTCTACACATTAGAAAATAAATTTATGCATACTTTTTGTTGCAGATATGAAAGTGTGGAGTGATCCCTTTGACAGAAAAAAATCTAGTCAATAATAAATAGTGTTCATAGGTTGTACATAGTTTAGTTTTATTATTAAAAAATATCTTTATGTTAAACAGTGTATTTAAGGATAATTGAACTATCTTCTGCTGCTGTTTGGACATTCACAATACATAGTGATTATGATAGCTCCTTAAGGGCCGATTACATTAAGCAAGTTTACTATCTGATAGTAAACTCGCCCAGTGTCATTAAGGCAGGCCGCTACTGCGAGAATAACGAAACTAAGCTAAGCGAAGATTTCAGTAAATTAGCGACCATACTTTTAAATTTACACTCGGCCACTTCAGCTAAACTAAGCGAAGATTAAAACCTTAGTTTTGTTTCATTCGCTTTAGCTCATGTCAGACGCAGACGAAGTTTTTGCTCTGACAGAACTTGTCTTAAATATATTTATACATCCTCGCTCATAAAAACACAGCTAACAACTAAACGAAAATCATTCCCAGTGGCCACTCAAATTTGCTTAGTTTACTAATTGTTAGTTTCGTCTAGCACAGCTTAGTTTCATTTTGCTTGCAATGGCCATCAGGCTCTATATTGGCTAGCTATAAAGAAGATTGTACCATGAAATAAAACAATTTAAATTGTTTAAAATGTTATTATATTTGAACTAATGTTCAATTTAAACTAGTGACGTGTTTTCTAACAGTAGCTCTCTAGAAATCTACTGTGTTAGCGAAACACATCACTAGTTTAAATTGAACATTAGTTCAAATATAATGAAGTTTTAAACAATGAAATCAACTGTCTCAACCCTTGCTTTGTGGAATCTACTCATATTAGTGTTTTAAATGAAACTTTACTGTTTCTAGTTAACTCCATAGTCTATTAAAAAATGTTATAAATTCTAAAAAATTGACAATTGTTTAGATATTACCTAAATATTGTCAGAATGACAGAAGTTACATTTTATTTGATGCCTACCTGATGTTTAATTATTTTTAGCTAGTCCAAGAAGTGACCTATCTTGTGATTGACTTAATATATGTTAATAGAAAAAAGAAGATATGATATTACAAATATTAAAGCTTAGATAGTATTTGCCCTATGGGGATATCCTGGATATCATTTTTCCCAATTAAGATCAGTATAACTGTGCAATGATATAGAAAACCAGGAAAACTATATCTGCTGATCTTCACAATTATCACTTAAGAGGGGGTTAACCTTATTCGAGATTGATAGTAAAACTTTGTAAAACAAGGAATGGCAAAAATCATATTACTGGGACCTCGATAAAAAAATCGAGATTTTTTTTCATTTTCTGCTTGTGAAAGGTTGGATCTAGGCATCGCTCGGAGTACTTTTCAAAGTTTTTGAAAAAAACACTAGAAAAAAAGTACGAAATATAGGCCATATTCACTATTTTTTATCTCACAAGATTATCGTATTTCGAAAAAGTACTCCGAGAGATGCCTCAATTACACAGTTGTCTTTATTGAAAAAAAAATTATCGTGATACATTAATGACTACTAGGTCAAAAATGATTTTTGCTGAACCCCTGCAGACACAATTACAGAGTATTTTTGATGACTGATTCGAGCGCCCTCGCACCAAATAAGCACTTTTACATAGATACTATGAATTATTGAATAAACCGTAATTTCATTCATAAAAACCAAAAATAGCACTGAAGCTATTCCAAAAATTTCAGCACGTGTGATGATGTCAATAGAAATTGCGAAAGGGATTCATTGCATTCTCGAATAAGATTAGGTATAATATTAAATAGGCCATAAAAATGTAAACTTTTTTTGCGAACGGCGGCGGCGAGGGTAATGGACAAAGAACCGGCCAGATATGCACGTATAACAAACGACAAAAAGCTAGTTAGTTTGCATGTCGAGTTCAAATTATCGAACTGGCGATAAACATCGTAAAAGACTTTCTGTTAGGAAATTGTCAGTAATAAAAAGGATTTTGAGATTAAATAAGGTGAGTAAATAGTTTTAAATGGGTATTGGTATATATGAAAAAAGAATCTAAGAAGCCAATATTTTAACAGTTCAACATAAAATAAGTTATTCATACCAATCTTCTAGGAAGTGTTTTATAAGAGGGAATACCCAGATAACACCGATAACGGCCGACTATGAAAAATTAAAGTATTTCAAAATAGTGCATCAGGAGTGCTCAAGAAGCGGTGCAATCAGCACACCTCCATATTTGCTTTCGGCAGTATGTGCAGGTGTACTTCTCAAGCGCTCCCGAATCTCGCTTCATCAACTGCCTTTATGCATGTGTGATTCCGCTGCCGATCGAGTACTATGAAATGAAATACACGCATAAGAGGCAGTTGACCTGCATCAATCATGCAGTAAAATCTGTTGCCGTTAGAGCGCTTCCAAAGCACTTTCAATCGCCGGGAGAGTATATCACGGCCGGCTGGCGTCCGCCTTGACACCTCGATGCTGGGAAAGTATTATTTGCCTGGCCGGAACATGAACTGCCGGTAGACATGTGCGATACAGATGCTGGGCCGATGGTCGATGTTATCTGGGTATAGTTCTTTCCATGGGAGCTTGATGACTGCATAATGATGAATATCCCACAACCAGATACTTATTACAATAAGTGTTTCGAATGTGCGGAATTATTTCCTAAAAAATAATTTGAATCGATATTCCTACTTATTGAAGGTTAATCTTTTACGTCAAATTTATTTTCAGCCTATTCCTGCCTCAGTAAACTCCTTCACATCAAATGAGCGGGACCCATATGATATCACGCTGTGTTTAATTCTGGAGAACCTCAAGATTATATAGCGGATATGGATAATCTATCACAAAGTTCATTAGGCGAAAATTATGAATTTTCAGCTCCTAAATCATCTATTAATGAAACTTTAAGCACTTCTGATTGTTTTGATAGTGGATTAGACTTTGCTGATATTATTATGGATGGAGTTTTTCGTTTGAATAATTTCCACAGGAAAGAAACTCCTTTAGCATTAGGCAAGGTACAATCGAAAAATGAAGAATATTTAGATATTTCGAATCAAAAATCCTATCTCAAGAATCTGCATGATCTTGACATCAACAATATCCATACTTTTGAAACTGAATGCTCGGGAACTACCCCAAGTGATGGCTCAAACAACGCGGACCTGAATTATTTGGATATGGAAGACGAGATGGAAGGTGAAGTAGAACTTGTCAATGGAAATGGAACCAACAACTTGAATAAAGAAAATGTTGTGAAATTCCAAAATAACACACACCAGATGATGGATGGATATGAACTCGAGGGAAGGATATTGATAGATATACAACATTTCATTGATTCCTTGAAACGGGCAGATAATCATGCCCCTCATTTGGGATGTACTTTGGATAATCTTGTAATTGTTGGAGAAACCAAACGGGGTATGGCATCCAACATCCATTTCCAATGTTCCATGTGACTAACCCAACATTCCATATCAACTGTGCAGAACAAAAAACAGTTGAATAATGATGCAGTATTGGGTGTAATGTGTACTGGCTCTGGACATGAACTCCTTAGTCAGATTTGAGCATCGTTGGATATTCCAGTTATGTCTGGCAAAGCATATACTAGATACCAAGATAGTTTGGGCAATTATTGGGAATCATCTGCCTTGGATGAGATGACTAAAGCCGCTGAAGAGGAAAAGGATTAACTATGTCCTTAGACGTTCTTACCAGTCTCGATGGTTCGCGTCAGTGGTAAGCCACAATACCAAAATTCCTTTGGCAATTTTGAGAAAAAAATTGGTGCTGTAAAAGTTGGCTATTATATACAAAACTATGAAAGCTGCAAGAATAGCAAAATAAAAAATAAAAAGAAAATGAGACTATTTAAGAAACGGAATGAATATTCCAATTCTCAAAGAGAAAAATCATCACAGTCATATGGAATGCGTTGCGAAAAACCAGATCTCGAAGATTATAAATTACAGCAGGCAATATCCGAATATTTGTAAGGATTACAGTTGACTGTGACAGAAAAGATAAATATAGAAGAGATAACAAGAAATCAGTTAGATTCGGAAATGTGGAAAAATGAAAGAAGAAAAAGAGTCACAGCTTCGAAATTTGCTGAAATTTGTAAGAAAAAACCCGAATCTTCAAGAAAAAATTTAATTAAATCAATATTGTATCCAAAGAAAATATTTGCCAAATCTTTGAAACATGGCGTGGAAAATGAAGAAAATGTATTAAGCAATTAGAGAAACACCTGGGAGTTCAAATTTCTAAATGCGGTTTATTCATCGATCAGTACATCGACTTTATTGCTGCAAGTCCTGATGGCGTTATCGCGATAAACTTATTGTAGAAGTTAAGTGTCCTAATTCTGCACGAGATATGACACCAGACGAAGGCATCGCTAAAGGGCTTATAAAATGTTGGAGGAAAAATGGGGAGTTCAATGAAAACCATAACTGGTATTACCAAGTTCAAGGCCAGTTGCATGTAACTGGCTTTGGATTTTGTTATTTCGCGATATGGACATATAAAGGTATACAAATTGATCGTAATGATACATTTTGGCAAAATAAGATGGAATCAAAATTAGTAGATTTTTATATGAAATATTTGCTGCCTAAAATAGTTGACAGTAGATACGAGAGAAATATGGAAGTAAGAGATTTATATGAGGGATTTCTGTACAATTAGATTGTTATGTATATATTTTGTTTTCAAATATATCCAGTGAGATTTCAAGTTCAGTGAGCATACTGAATACCTTGAAAAATGTCATTTCTTCATACCAATCGAAGAAGAATATTTCTAAATATTTTGTTATGTACAAAAATGTTCAATAGAGTTTTTCCATTAACAGCATTTTTGCAGCGTTTCTTTTTTCTGTGTGTATCTATTTTTTATTAACAATCTACCCATATCCATATTCATCATACGCGAAATATTCATTACGATAAAAAGGATACTCATTTTATTTTTAATATTTATATGGAAATTTTTTGATAATACAGGCCTATTCTAAGAATTCCAACGGCCGACGACGACAGCTGCAGACCCCGCAAGGTCAAATTTACTACGAAAGTTACGCAACAGTGAGTTGGAGTGAGACGCAAACAGCGCTAAGCGTTTTTTGTTCGTCATTGGTCTCCGCCCCTTTCACTCGGGATTTTTACTTCCTGCTTTACACCGCAAATTTACCCTGACATGTTTGTAAAGGTTAACCCCTCTCAAGAAGACAGTTTAAAAGTGGAGAACTCCCTAGATTTATCTGTTGATTGACAACTTGATATTGTAGGTTTCTTAAGTGTCTTCTAATTTCTAACTCTTCAAGGAAATCCAGTTCTTGTTTCTTATCACAAATATGTAGTACTTCTAGTTCTGTGTTAGGTGTCAATGAATGATTGGTGTCAAGTAGATGTCTGGCGTAGTGGAATTTATCTGGTTGTTTTAATCTGTATGCTCGTAAGTGTTCACTGTATCGGATTTCAAAATTCCTAAGGGTCTGACCCAAATAGACAGCATTACATTCTGGACATTTGAGTTTATATATACCTGACTTCTTTAATGGTGGTATATATACAGACTGGAAAGTCTAACTCATAGGTACCTTAAAAATCGTCAAGTTATAACTTACTAATTTAAGACAGAGATCTTATTTTTATTCAAATAAAAATAAGCCAGTACTGGAAAAATCCTTATATTTTAAGTAACTACTTCAAACCAGAAGAGTTTGCTTATGGCCATAAGTAATCCCTTTTACATGAAGTAGTCACTGACCTTTTATTCAATTTATACTAAGAAAATACTTAAATAAGAGGAACTAGAAGCCAATACTTTTTTTTATTCAATAGACCCAATAAGATATATATTCAAAATGAAGGTTTACCAATGGGAAGCTCTATATCGCCAATTTTGGCAAACATTTTTATGCACAGTTTAGAAAGAAAAATCTTTGAAAGTAACAATTCAAAAAATGTTTTATTTTGGTATAGATATGTAGATGACATTAGCTTGTTTTATGGGTATTGAACGACAATTAGATGTATTTTTCAACCACATTAATAATTTACACCCAAAAATTAAATTTACATTAGAAATTGAACAAAATAGTTCAATCAATTTTCTTGATTTAAAAATTCAAAGAGTTAATAATGTACTTGATTATTCGATTCACCGAAAACCAACACACACTGATGTGACTATTCCATACAGTTCCAATCATCCCATGTCCCATAAACTAGCGGCATATAATTCAATGATACATAGAGCGTTTTCAGTTCCTATGAACAAATGTAATTTTGATAGAAAGAGTAACACAATTAAACAAATAGCAACATTCAACGGTTACCCATTACATATCGCACTGTGAGTAGAAAAGTGGGAGAAATAAAAAAAACTTAATTTTTCAGGAGAGCAGAAAAACAGAAAACATGGTTGCTTAAAATTAAAATACTACCTAACTATTCAAGATAATATAAGTCCTTTTTTTATTTGGTGCTGTAAAGAATATAGAACATTCTTTTTTTTGGTTTTATGGCGTTTGGAGGTATCCATGCAGCCAAATACTTTGCGTTAGGTTATATATACAGTATCTATAGTGATGTATTTGAAGTTTAGAAGTTTATATTTGAATCCAATTTCAATTAAGTGCCAATCAGAATCGATACTGAATTTGTTATTGATTTTCGTGTTGTGGATATGTTTCCTATTACTTAAGCGAGCCCTAATTTAACCTATCAATCTATCGTCGTCTGCGATTCAAGTTAATACCGCTTTTCGATCAAAGGATTGGTACAGGGTTACAAGTTTTCTCGCCCAGGGGTCGTTCAGGGCCTTATTTGAACACATACAAAGGTAGACCACGGATGGAAGGTATAAACATTTGGGTTAAGGTAACAAAGGTCACAAGCTCTATATAACTTAACTATATCGATATGTTAGTCATCCTTAGAAATTTTACTAGGCAGTCTAATATTTTGATGTTATTCAGCGCCAGTAAGTGTAACATGTTGATGGGAGGGAATATTTTTTCATGTATTATGTTATTATAAAGTTTTTTCGTGGCATTACGATATTCCAAGCATTCAAAAAATATATGATCCAGGTCTCCTATAACATTACAGGCTGTGCATAAGTTTGATTCGATTACGCCTATTTTGCTCTGGGTACGACGCATGTCCAAATTTCATTCGAATTATACAGCTAATTTCCCTACGTGCATAATTGATTAATTCCTTTATACCACTGTTGTTTTGGTATTTCCCTATGCAGTAGTGTGTATCTAGTAGGCTTAGTTTTTACATAGTGGTCCCGTTTCTCTTTCCATGCTGCTTGAAATTTTCTTTTGTATTTATTTAAGCAATCTTGTAGTGCCACTTCGTTCGGTTGACATTAATCTTTTTCAGCACTTGTTTTGGCTAACTGATCAGCTTTTTCGTTGCCGTAAATTCCATAATGTGCTTTTACCCATATTATTTGAACGTGACTCTCTTTAGTAAGTTGGTGTGATAGGGATTGCATTTTCTTAATGTGCGGGTGAGTGATGGTATCTACTGCATTATTATTCAAACATTGGATGACAGACAGCGAATCCGTTAGGATAGATACATTTTTCTTTTTTTGGTGGATTGTGTGTTCTAGCGCCTTTATTATGCCTGCAGCTTCTGCTGAAAATATATAATAATCGTTGCTTAGCTTAAAGGTTTTTCCTTCTTTCGTTTCTTGCACATATAACGCTGTGCCTGTACCTTTTGTTGTCTTTGATGCATCTGTATATATTGTTATTGTACTGTTGATGTCTTTTTTTGTAAGTCTGATAATTTTTTCTTTGTTTAATTCTGGTATTTCTGAGTATGCAGGAATTATTATTTTTGCAGAGTGTTCTATGTTCTCAAAGTAATTGCAGCTTTCATACGTTAAAATTTCTTCTTTATTGGTGTTACGAACTGTGGTGCATATCGGTGGCGAGTTCTTTTTTTTCCAATATTTATTCGTCAGGTCCAATGTATTTAACTCACATATTTTTGCCATCAGTTTGGAATTTTTTGCTTTACTCTTAAGTACCATTTTTTCAGCGAGAAATGTTCTTCTCAATTCCAATGGTGGTTCGAGTGCTTCCACCCTTAGTGGTTCCACTGGTGTTGTTGACATTGCTCCTAAGCATATTCATAACGCTTTATTCTGTATTACTTCTAGCTGTTTCAGTGATTGTTTTGATGCAGATCCGTATAGGATGGAACCATAGTCTAAAATGGACTTTATATATGCTTTATAGAATAACAGGCATATTTCAGTACTTGCGCCCCACCATGTTTTGGTGATCATTTTGAGGAAATTAATGGCTTTATTACATTTTATTTTTATTGCTTCGATATATGGTTTCCAATTTAATTTATTATCTAATGTTACTCCTAAGTACTTAATTTCTTTTTTATATGGTATCATGTGGTCCCCCAACTGGATGTTCTGAGTTTCTGGGATACGGTGCCTTGAAAAGATGGTGACATTTGATTTAGACGTTGATAGATCGAACCCTACATCTTCAATAGCTTTTATGATGTTTGAGGTGGCCTTGTTTAGAGTATTTAGACAATTTTCACATTCTTTGTCCTTGACATATATTACAAAGTCATCAGCATATTGTAGAAGTGTGTAATTCCTGCATGCTTGATGCATTTTGATGGTATATATGTTGAATAACAGTGGTGCTAAAACGGAGCCCTGTGGTAAACCTCTAGATGTTTGTTTGGTCCTAATAATGCGTCTTTTTGTCTTATAAATATTTTTCTGTCCGTCATAATATCGCACAGAATGTTTCGTATTTTGGTAGGCATACCGTTTTGATTCAGCATTTCGTTCAGTATTGGAATTTATACCGAGTCGTATGCGCCTTTTACATCCAGGAACGTAGCTGCAGTATACCCATTTTCTCCAAAATTAATTTGTATATCAGTGACAAGTTGGCTCACTGCGTCCATTGTGCAATATCCTTTCCTGAATCCGCATTGATGAATTGGTAATATTTTGTGTTCTTCTAACCACCATTCTATTCTGTTTTTTAATATCCTTTCGAATGTTTTCAATAGGCATGCTAATAATGGCTCTGTAGGAGCCAGGGTCATTTGGATCGTTTGGATGTTTTAATATTGGAACTGCAATTAGGTTTTTCCAATCTTGTATTGTGCATTTGCCCATTTGTAGTATGTTGTTATATATTTCCAATAAAAAAGATTTGGCATTTTTTGGTAGGTTGCATAACATCGGATATCTGATATTGTCTAAGCCTGGTGCGGTGTTTTTTCTTTGTTTTATTGTGTTTTCTAATTCTTGAATATTTATCAGATTTTCGAATATTTGTGGTATTGTTTCGTCATGTTTCTGCTCATTTTCTAAATTATTTTGGTAGAAGGTAGATGGCGGTGCTATTCTCTCTAGTAGCTTTTCTTTCCAATCCTCACTGCTGAAATGAATGTTCTCTGTCCGTATGAAAGTTCTTTTCATTTTCTTGGCCTGTTTCCAAATGTCTGACTTTGATGCGTTTTTACTCAGATTGGTCCAGAATGTTCTCCATGAGGATCTTGCCTTTTCTTTCAAACATTTTTTTGTGCTTGCTGCTATTTTTTGCACTGTAATGAAGTTTTCCAACGTGCTGTTAATTTTGTAGGCAATTACCGCATTTTTTCTATCTGTTACAGCTATATCACATTCTCTGTCCCCCCAAGGTGGTAGTGTTCTTGACTTTATTTTGAATGGTTTGTTTGTTGGCATGGATACTTGGGCAGCTGTGTTTATTCCTTGTATTAGATATTCATATTTTTCATCAATGTCATTAAAAATAGGTGGTGTTTGTGAGAAATACAGTTCTGCTTCGTTTTTAAATATTGACCAGTCTGCTCTATTTATATTCCATTTATTGGAAGGAGATATTAATTCCTTTGTTTGTAGACACTTATTTTTAGGCACATTGATGTTAATAAGTATTGGAAAGTGATCTGAACCCAGTGTGTCCTTTATTACGTTCCAATCTATGTCGTTTATGAGATAGGATGTACTAAGTGTCAGGTCCACTGCGGAATTTTCCCCGTTGCGGTTTAATCTAATAGGTGTTCCATCGTTTGCCAATATTAAGTTATGATTTTCTAAGACGTCTAGAAGTTGTATACCCCTCTGATCATTTTTGTACGGACCCCATGTTCTGTTGTGTGCGTTAAATTCTCTACATATTATGCCGTTCTCTTTAGATATAATATTAAATATGCTTTTCCAGTCGCTGCTATTGATGGTAATTTTTGGGGGGCAATACACAGATAATATTTTAAATTGTAAATATTTATTAAAATTAATTTCGGCAGCACATATGTTGATGTCAGTATTTACTTTAATGTTAATATCTACTTTTTTAAAATTTATTTTTACCTTTATTAGTATTGCTGTACCTCCATATCCGTCATCCCTATCAGCTCTAATTAGATTATAACCTGGAAAATTGATGATTTTGTTTTTTTTAAACCACGTTTCAGATATAACACAAATATCAATATCGTGTTCTGACAGACACTTCATCAAACTATATTTATTTGCAATTGCCGAGCGCGCGTTCCATTGTAATATTTTAATTTTATTAAGCATTGGTATTTTTTGGCAGATTATGATTCATTTTATATAACCTATCTGTTACAAATTGAATGTCAACTTTTTGTAATTTTTCAAATGAACTAATGTCTTCCAAGAGGTTTTTGAAAACTTGGAAGAACGTTTGAATAAATGTTGTATCATTTTCTTCATTTGACTGCATGGATTCTATCCATATTTTCATTTGTACTATTATTTTTAAATTGAAATACTGGTTTACTAGGACCAAAGGATCTAGGAAACATGGGTGCTTGTGTGATTTAATTGTTGGGTGATTGTATCCTACGTTGTTTGGTTTGTGTGATTGTGTGTTTACTGTGTGATGTTGAGAGTTCTGATGGTGTATTTTTTTTAAATGTATTACTTTCCCTATTTGTTTTGTATTGTTGGATTGTTGTCTTAGGAAGTAATGGAAAGCTTTCCGACGTATTATCAAGTACATTGAACCTATTATTGCTAATTTTACTAATATATGAATTATCAGACCAGTTTTTTGCTTCTATATAGGTTACATTATTATCTGACGAGTTGTTTTATTTGCTTCTGTTTTTCAAATTCGGGGCATTTTCTATGTATCGTTTTATGATCGTTTGATTTACAATAAAAACAAAATGTGTCTTCAGGATCTTTGCATGAATGATTTTCTTCCTTTTTCTTGCTACAATTTATGCATAGTGTGTTAGAGCTTTTACACTGCTTGGCCACATGGCCATACCTCAAGCAGTTGTAACACTGTACTACCTTTTGAATGTATTTTTCTACAGGACATACAACGCTATTAATTATAACAAATGGGGGTAACACGTTACCCTCGAATGACACTAAAACTGTTTGCCTTGGTATATATACTGCTTCCCCATCAATATCAATTTTTCGTTTAAATCTACGAATACTGGTGACTGCGTTTGGACACTCAATATTTTCCAACAAATACTCGTCACTGAATGTGGTATCTACTTCTTTGATTACCCCTTTCCTTTCTATTAAATTATTTGGTATGAATGCTTTTAATTGTTCCTCTTTCAAGTTTTCGTTTTCTATTAACATATTAGCGTCTTTAGTAGTTTTAACCTCTACTCTTACTCTATTTCTACCTACCTTTTGTATTTTAGTAATGTTTTGAACTTTTAGTATTTCTTAAATTCTCATTATTATTTTTTTCGATAAATACGTAAATTTTATCAATTGAATATAAATTAGGTTTATCAAGTTTGAACTTTTTTGCTACTTGTACTGAAATACCTGTCGCTGTCTGACCAGACAAGCGTGTTTCTTTATTATTTTCTTTATCCTTTCCTAAGTTTTTGCTTTCCTGAAATGCTGTTTGGTATGTTGAATTGTAACGCACATTCCTTGAGTTATCATTATTATTGCACAGATCTGAAGTTCCCCTTTGTCAGGGGGATCTGCACTAGACATTTTACACTGAACTATAAATTTGATTATCTGATTTACTAGGTGGATTGACCGGTTCAATAGAATTGGAATTCTTAACAAAAACGATTTGTTGATAAGATAGCTGTTTTAAACACGTCTATACTAATTGACTGTTAAAATCGCACTGTAGAACATTCTTGATGCACTAAAAATTTCACAAAGTGATCTATGCTAAAAATAAAAGATGAAAATTATATTATATTTAAGTTGTGTCACTTTTCTTCAACGTATTCTCGGAAATATTAAATGATGTGCCAACTTTGATGGGTTTTGTGAGTATATAAAAACACCAGATTTCATTACAAACTTTATTTAAATGAAACATTTTTCAATGTAACACTGAGATAAAATATCGTAAAATCCTAGTTGATTATTATTTTCTTGTAAGTAGTACAAACTAATTATAAAAAAGCCTATAGATTCAAATAAAAATCTTTGTAATCCTGATGAATTAAGTTAGCTTCTATAAGGCTAAGAATGTCTGACTTTTTCCTGTCACCCACTTTTAACTTACTGCAATAAGCTTGTGAAAGAACTACATCTTGTATTGATCTGTTGTTCCTCCTTTTTACTTTCAGAAATTCTTTGCTGTATTCTTCATCAGAATAATGATTTTTGTACGGGATGCATGTTGGGTCTTTCTTCTCAATTCTTATTATGTGAGCCTTGGTCATCTCTGTGTCAGCGATACGCGTCACTAGTTTAAATTGAACATTAGTTCAAATATAATAACGTTTTAAACAATTAAAATTATTTCATTTCATCGTTCAGTATGGATCTTCATCAAGTAAAAGCCTCATCTATTCAATTTTTTAAGAACATTGTAAAAAATCCGTGAGTAAAGTTGAAAGCCCAGCTACTTTACTCGCTGGAGTGTGGACTTGTTAGCTAATAAAAAAGTATTGTGTCATTATAGTTGCTAGTGAACTAGCTGCAAGTATCACTAATTTATTTGGCTTAAGTCTTGGTTTTGTAGAGTGAGCAAAATGTTAGTGGATTCATTTTGTCCAGTAGTTGGTTTGCTGGTGCTATAAAAAAATATTTAAAAAAGAAAATAAGAAGAGACATTGCGTCACATAACAGTGTAGGTGAAGTCGTGTTTAGAAATATCGCACCCTTGCTTCAAAAGTGATACAACTCAAAAAACTTAGATTTTCAGAAATCGCAAAAAACTAGTATTTGAATAGTTACCGATATTTTCACAAGTATTATTATTCGAGCAACTGAGAAGGCATCACCAAAAAAGGGTGGAAGGAAATCTACAACAAATAACTCTCTCACCATATGATGGGAAGAGGTTTGTACCAACGTGGTACTGGAAAGAAAAAATGCCATTAAGAGATATTTGAATAACAGTTCTGTGGACAATTATGTGGCAATGAACTTGGCAGTTGCAAAAGCTAAAATAACTCTAAGACTAAAAAAAAAGAAATAGTTTCAGAGAATTCTGTGTAACTTTAAATAGGGACTCTAACTTGTCGGCAACATGGAGGATTATTAAGAGCTATAAAAATGGGTACACACCTCCAGTATCTACTTCAATTGTAAGGGATACTTTTCTTGATAATTTTAATATTCCAGATGTCCCACTGGATATTACTCTAACCAGATAGGATAATATAATGATCCCCTTCGAAATGGAAGAACTGGGAATGTGTTTTAAAAACAGGAAAGACTCGGCACCAGGTGCGGATGGAATTTATTACTCACAGCTAAATTATCTGCCATTACTGTGTAAGGAAAGGCTACTTTCAAATTTGAATGGTTGTTTTAAAGGTGAAACCATACCAGAATCCTGGAAAATCCAAATATGTCCTATACTAAAGCCTTTTAAAGACCCTACTATTATTGGCAGCTATAGGTATATTACCCTTCAATCATGTGTAATGTAGGTGTTGGAAAGTATTATTAAAAACATAATTGACCATAAACTGGAATCAGAGGGGCTTTTACGTAAATTTAAATCCGGATGCAGACAGAGAAAAAGTATTGTGGATAACCTAATTTTGCTAACCTCCAGTGTTATTAATGCCTTTAACCAAGGAAATAAGGTTTTAGTAGTTTTCTTAGACATAAAAACTGCCTATGACAATGTCATAATTCCCCTGCTGCTTAACAAATTGGCTAGTTATAATATTTCTCAGCATATCCTAAACTTAATTAACCAACTATTTTGATCTAGGAAGGTTGTTATCAGGGACAACTCCTCGAGATGTGTATCTAACACTGGGGTAGTTCAAAAGAGGCTACCTCAGGGGTCAGCGTTAAGCCCCCTTTTGTATAATGTTATTATTTCTGGATATGCAGATGATCTAAATGTTATAGTTCAGGGAAATGATCTAAACACTATGTGTCAGAAAATTAATGAAACATTAAGCAAAATATCCAATTGGCTGGAGAATAATAGTTTGGAACTGTCAATTCTGAAACCAAAATGTATGTTATTTCAAAGGAGATCTACTAAAGATAGGCCTCAAAATATAATAGTCAATGGACATTCCATTGATTTTGTGAATATATATAACTATCTGGGAGTTGTCTCTGATGATAAACTAAAATTCAACATTTATATTGATAACATAGTTGTTAAGGCCCAAAAGGGCATTGATGTCATGAGGTCTGTGGCAGGGAATTCCTGGGGTGCAGATCCCAAACTGCTGATGATTTACAGTGGATTGGTAAGATCCCACCTTGATTTTGGCACTATCCTCATTCATAATTCTTCCCTTCAGAATCTTTACAAATTGGACAAAATCCAATTCAGAGCACTCAGAGTGGTATTAGGGGCGATGAGATCGTCGCCCACGGTTTCACTGCTGGCTGAGACTGGCGAACTTCCCCTTAAGTGGAGGAGGATCTGGCTGACGGAAAAGTATATTATTGAGTATTTATCAATTGAAAATAATGTAGTTTCAAGAGGTTTTCTGGAATTGTACCAGAATACCAATAACATACAATTGCTTCATAATTTCCCAATTTTGGAGGGGCTCGATAGTGCTCTTGTCTATCTTTCTATTCTGAAAAAAATTTATAAATTTCCTTGCTATCTTTATGAATTTGAGTCTCAAATACTTAACATCCCCCTTATTTCATTTAATATATGCAAAGACTCTCTTACTAATGACCTCCTATTTAATAATATTATCATAGAAAAATGGCAGGATTGGCAGGTATTTTTCACGGACGGATCCAAAGACAAGCAAAATCGAGTTGGATTTGGAATTTACAACAAACACAACAATATCACTTATACAACTTCAGTCAAAATCTGTAATGAAGCCAGTATATGCACAGCGGAGATTTGCGCCATTTCCATTGCAATTAAAAGAATTATAGATTGTAACAAACCTAAAGCGCTAGTATTATCAGACTCAGCAAGTGCATTAAGTAAAATAACTAGATGCGGTATCAGTGGAACCTCGGAAAACACAGAGCTGGAGATCAGACACGATTTATGGGAGGCTATGAAAAAGAACATCCTTATAAAATTGGGATGAATTCCGAGCCATAAAGTGGGAACGAGATGGCAGATATGCTGGCCCAGAAAAGCCTTGAGTTGGATCAGATAAATTTTACCTAATATTAAATCTTATATCTACGGATTCTAGGAAGAAGAATGTGGAGAATTGTTTGTTTTGGAAGGTCAACATTTATACAGAGGCTATTGGATCACTTCCCTAAAAAGCCATGGTTGAGTGAAAGACAATTGAACAAATCTAAATTATCCACTTATTTAAGATTGAGAATTGGGCACTATTATTCCAAAGTTCACCTAAACAGATTTGGACTGGTAGAGTCTCCTTTGTGCAATTGTGGAGCAGTAGCTAATCTTAACCACATTTTTTTTGAGTGTGCAATTAACAAAGGTGTAAGGGACACATTTTATATAGACATAATTAAATGCTTTAACTCGCAAATGCTTTAACTCGATTGCTATGGCGCTTAATCTAAATTGTATATTGAGCGAGAGGCTGCTGATTGTGTAGTTTTGTTAGTTTGCAAGTTTTTGAAGGGCATTGACTGTAAATTGCTTTGTAGACTTATGTCACTTTAGATTTTCGCATGAACTAAAACTTAATGTGAATTGGAAATCTATATAAACTTTCAGACAGGAAGGAGTGAAGACTATGGTCAGACGCACGTGAGTGCAGCTTCTTTCAGTGATTTTAATTATCTAGGTAGGACTATTGGAAAATACATGTCCAAAATTGTTTTCAGCCATCAGAGAGATAGGGACCAGTATCTTTCCCTATTCGCATTGGCTTATCGATCTGCCGTCAATGAGTCCACGGGTGAAACACCTGCGAAAATCCTATTTGGACGTGAAATAAGGCCTCCTTGTGACCTGGAATTTGGCTATCGGCCTGGAGAAGATCTAGCAGAAGAAGACTACGTGATCTAATTGAGAAGAAGGCTGGACGATATTCATGAATTGGTTCGAACAATTCTTCAAGTTGCCAGCGGCAGAATGAAAAGCCGGTACGACACGCAGGCCACAAAAGGCGGTTTTAAAGAAGGGGATAAAGTATGGTCACACAACCTGACGAGGAGAAAAGGATTTTCTCCAAAATTACAAAAATCCTGGGAAGGTCCATACTTAATCAAGAAAAGGATCAATGATGTTATGTATCGCATAAGCAAGATCAGCAACGGAAAACCAAAAGTAATTCACCAAAACCGACTAGCACCATTCGAAGGAGACCATGACCTAGAGAAAGGAGTAAACCATATTCGAGATGTGTCTGACCCTACCTTCGATGAATTTATGGGCGCGTATGGAGGTACCGGGAAAGCTAGATATGGAGTCACTTCAGAACAACGACACTGGCAAGACACTGAAGCTGAAACATAATTCGTGGTACGTTTTCTACGGGGTAACTAAAAATGAATTTCAAGATCGATCTACCTACCGCGATGTACGGGAAGCACTTCGAGACCTCCGAGACCATGTGTTAGAATCCAGCGTGAAGAAACTGGCTATGCCTAAGATAGCGAGTAACCAGTTGGATTGTCGGTGTCCAGATATTAATTTGCAGCTACAACCCCCGTTATCAGTATCCCTGCTATTTCCATAAGATCGGAAAGTGTAGAAATGGGGCCAGTTGCCGATTCAAACATCCAGTCTCGGCTACACAAAAGTTCCAGGAGAAACTGCCATTTAAGGAGGGGGTAATGTTATGAAACAGCACAACCAGTCCCTGAATCCGACTCTTCCTAAGCCATGTATGAAAGTTAAAATTATGGCGGATGCGCAGGGATTTCTTAGAATTGTTTACGGTTGTGACTATCTTATCTAGACATTGTTTTTGTGACCAGTCTTATCTAGAAAATGCGAGAACCAATTGTTTTTGTGTAAGCCGCAATCTAGAATTATCTAGTAAAAAAGGCACTAATATATATAAAGAACCGACCAGGGAAAGTTCAGTTTAGTTTAAAAGTGATCTGGACAAATAAACAAGAATACACCGAAATAGCGAACAGTAAAATGTTGATATAAATTAATAATAAAGTTTGTGTGTATATAAATTAAATGTAAGTGAATAGATATGTATATATAAATTAAGTGTTAGTGACTAGTTTAGTGTTGGTAAGTAGCCATACCGCGTGTTTAAAGTTTATCTCACCCGTTTACTGTTTAAATAAATAAGAAAAATATTACAATATCTTCATGTTTCCGTACTTTATACTCACACTGTTTATAAATTATGAATCAAAACCTATTATAAATACAATATTTTATTATCAAATTATTACATTTTTACTTAGAAATTAATATATTGGACATATTATTTACAAAAAAGACATCACATTCAAATTTCTTCGACGTCATCGTAGGTATCTAGGAAACTTTCAAACATTTCTCGTTCGCAATAACCATTATGAGTAAATTTATACTTTTGGAATGTTCCGTCATAAGAAATAACTGAAACAAAAAAATGTATAAGGAGATATAGGGCCTGTTTCAACACCTTCTGACAAGTGACGGATAGATTAAACGTAAGTTTTGTCTCTTTCGATCTCTAAAGCCTGTTCAGACGGAGCCAGTAGTTTAGTACAGTAAAGTAATTTAGTCAAATGAGTGTTCTATTCACACGAGTTACGTAAATAAATAGAGTTTATTTAAGGCGATTTCGGCCCGCTTTGGTACCCCACTTTAGTCTGTCAAATACATACCAATCGATTTCGTTTTGAAAAATGATGACGTCAAGCTAACTTTAGTACCCTTTTTGGTCTGTCAAATCACATACCGTGATCTGCAGCACGGTTGCTGAAATTGGTAGCTGTCTATCCTTGTCTAAAGTAGTTTTTGTCTTTCTTTTTATATGTAAATTAACAAAGTCGTTGGAACGAATTGTATTTTTGGCCAATATTCTAAACAATTTTTAGCTGTTTTTTCTTTTTTTGACTAGTAATAATGGAATCTGTTGATTTTATTATAAATGGTAAGAATCTGTCATTTTGGGCGAATAGAGAGAATTGGCAATTGTTAAGGACTGGTAAGCACAATGTTTTTACTTTTTTGGGTTTTTGCTATATATATTTAACTCAAAACTCCAAGAAAATATAGGAAAACTCAATAAATTTCCGATCGTAATACAAAGATAAGGTAAATATCAATTTCTTCAATCAGCTGTACCAATTGAGAGCCAAACGATTTCGCCTCTAATTGGTACGTCATACCGGTGACGTAGGACCTACCAATTGGTTAACCAAAGTCCCTACCAACCAAAGCGGGCCGAAATCGCCTCTAATCAAGTCGAGTAAAAACAGCGTCTACATAAAGCCAGTGTTTTAGCATAAAGTCAAGTGTCAAACAAAATCTTCAGTCATCCTTCAACTAAACTCGTAGCGACTACACTACTTTCCCGGCCTGTCCAGAAGTGTCTTGTCGGCGCGCTAATCGACTTTTCTGTGTGGTGGGAGCTACTACTCGCGAGAAAATAAAATAGAGTTCTATTTACTTAACTCGACCGTGTACTCGACTGCCAGTGAGCTCGACTAATAGTACTAAAGAAAATGTGTTAAAATTTGTCAAATCACTAAAATACTGACCAATCTACTGGCTGCGTCTGAACTTCTGAACTAGCCTTTATGACAAGTGACCAGGGCCGTATCTAGGGGTTGGCAAAAGAGTAAAATACGCACAAGAAAAACTTAAAATATCCAAGACTTTAATTAAATTTTATAACTTTATACTAATTAAATTTTAAAAAAAGAGAAAGTACTTGCACAATAACATTAAGAAATACTGAGAGTCTGCTTGCGCTCGCATCTCACTAGAGTATAAGGGATTTTAAGTTTTGTTAACTGGGTGGTTGGCGGCGCTGAAGGTAAATGCCAGTTCTTCTGAATTTTCAGTAAGACCTACTGATTTGCATATTTATCTACTGATCTACTGAAACATTTCTTAATCTACTGAAAAAAATTATGACACTTGTTTATTATTATTAATCTTTAATTAATCACGTACACTTATCTCGCGTGATATTAGACACTTTTAGCTTGTCATAAGTTTTTACACGTACCCGTATCCGTATTGGAGTTACGTTGACGTAAAGAAGTTGGCCACCTAGGTCACCAGATTTAACCCCACTGGACATTTTCATGGGGATATCTCAAAACGAAGATCTATGCAACTTGTTGAAGCCGTCGCAAATACTAGAGTTGATTAGAACTCTGGAACTGGAAGGCGAGCTGTAGTAGTAGCGAGAACAGCTCTGATAGGGGGTGGTACAATAAACCTTAGGTTTAAGTGCATTGTAACCCCGTTAAAACCTAATATAATCTAATCTAATAATTATGTTGGTTATGTTATCAGATATTAATGACGCATGGGTAAAGATCCAATAATTCAACTGTATAAGTAGTATAAATAAAAATGATATAACTTACCATGTTCTTTTGTTCAAACGTGTATCTTTGATAGCAAATATATGCACAGTACCTTTGTCACTTGAACAACACAGATACTCAGATTGTTCGCAAAAATTTATACTGAAACAAATAATATAAAGTAAGAGACACGCGAATTTCAAATTTTTTATTTGAAGTTACCTAATGGTCCGGGAGCCCAGCGCCTTTTTTTGCAAACGATTAATACAAAATCAATATTTCGCGTGGGGCTTCATTTTACCTAGACCAAGAACTTTTTGCTCGCAAGAATTAGAAAAAACGATTCCTGAACAAATGCGCAGATGTACAGGGTTATTGATTATACATTTCCGACCCCCTATCATCGTTATTATTGCTTTTAGAGAAAAAAGTCTTGTATAAAAGTTGTTTGGTTACAGCTGAATTTTGTTAATATGCTATCGAAAGTTTACTAGCATGCAAATTTAAGGGGATACACACGTTAGACTCAGATGCCGAATTCGCCCATTTGCCGAAATTAATACTCAGTCCGCGATATTATGAAAGTAAAATGAACAGATGCCGACAACAGATTCTATTTCGGGATTTGTTTACCCTAATTTATACATTTCGCGAACTGAGCAATTCAGACTTGCTCAAATGCCGATTATGACTTTATTTTGGCAAATGATTATTTTTAGTTTTATATTTCGTCAATTGTACAATTAAGAAATAACCAGTACCCGATATGTTACATCATCTATGCACGTGCTGCGTTTCTACAAGTCTTAGCTTGTAGCTTGTCATTTATTTGTAGTAGTACAAAGGAGTGGTGTGCTTTTGATTGGTAAATTTGTCAAGCATGTTTTACCAGTGAAGGAATGCTTTTATTATTCGTTTTCAATTAAAATTTTTATCTAAGTTTGAATTTAGTCAACGAACATGGCCGAAACAGTGAAATCGTGCGTAAGTAAATCCCAATTCTATGACAAAGAATCATCTTATATTGATAAGCCGAACAGTAATTTCACTTGGCAATTATTCGGAACAAAAATATAGAGAAATTATAAGCGAAGTCTTTCGAAGAAAATTAACAAACAAAAACTGCACTCGATTATCGCAGATTAAATAGGTTCGAGATCCTTAGTATTGGAGGAATGGAAAATATAATACAGAAAAGAAAGGTTGAATCAGATGTAATGAAATATTATGTGACATTGTCAGAATTATATAACATTCTTGAAAAAGCTCATCAAGACACTGGACACAAACGAATACTGGGAATGGAAAAGGAGGTAAATAAACGGCATTGTAATATTAGTAGAAGTATTATTGAAGAATACCTATCTGAAATTATGTTTGAAATGTCAACTAATGAAATAGAAAAAGGGACTGGTTACAAAGCCATTACTATCCGATAAGTTTAAGAAAAGAGGTCAAGTTGATCTCATAGATATGCAATCAAAAAAACTGAGAATTTAAATTATAAAGACCACCTTACCAAATTTGTTTTTCTGCGACCTTAAAAAACAAAGAGGGACAAGGATGTAGCTTATAATTCAATGGACATTTTGTATAATTGGTGTGCCATGTCTACTAAATTATTCTTCACTAGCTCAATCAGTGGCAATTCTAATAAGCTTAATATTCTTTTGAAATAACTAACCATTCTAATGAAACCTCTTAATGTTTTCAAATTTTCAGATGTCTTAAACTCTTCTATTAATTTTATCCTTTCTGGATCCATTCTAATTCCTTGCGTATTTATTCTATAACCAAAATACGTTATTTCTTGTTTTATAAATTGACATTTTTTAATATTTATTTTCAATCCTGTCTCGTCTAATGCACGTAAAATTATGTTAATATGTTTTAGATGTTCCTGTATCGTTGGAGAGAATATTAAAATATCATCTACATTATATAAGACGAATTTATCAAATTTATGGAATATTATATTCAATGCTACAATTAATCCAAAAGAACTTGATTGCAGCCCAAATGATACACATATAAATTGAAAAACTTTACCGTTTATTGAAAAGCCTGTGTATTTTCTACTATGTTCATGTAATGGTAATTACCAAAAACTGTTGTAGATCTTTTGGCTCTTTCAATTATTCCTTCTATCAATTTCTTTCTTGATTATTTCTTGATATTTGTAAGGTATTGGGTAAGTTTTTGCTTTGAAATTTTCGATATTTCTCACTTCTAACAAGGGAATATAATCTTTAGCCATCCTCGTTTCGTTTGAATAATGTTTCTCCGTTTCTTTTAACAATTCCCTTATTTGTGAAGTTGCATTCTTACAGGATTCCAACGGTAAATTTTTCAAATAAGAATAGTTCTGCTTAAGTTTTTCGCTATTAAGTGTTTGATGAGGAAGGCTTAAGGCAGTAACCGTGCGTGCTGGACGAAATTAAAATTATTTTGACCCTTTGAAATCTCCTGCTGTAGATAAACAAATCCTCTTTGAATTATTCTTCAAACGCTTCTGATCTCCTGTCCATCGGAGGCATAATTTTTCTTGGTTCCCTATAAATTCAACCCCTTGGCTGTATTTTCATTCAACAAGGTGAACGAAGATCCTTCATCTAAGAATGCAAAGGTTTTTACTATTATTTTATCTCCATTTTTTGAAATCACAGGTAATATTCTGAAACGGATACATTGGGACGTTACTTGAGTCATAGTAATTTCTGAAGACATTGAGACATGGTATGGCTCGGAACTGGTAGATTCTTGCGGAGTTTGAGTTTCTGGATTAATATCTACACTGTTATGGAGAAGGAGAAGATGTTTGCTCTGGCATTGATTTATGTTATACTTAACTGAATACTTTCATGGAAATCAGTGTCGTTTCAAGCATAGCCTACACAATTTCGTTGACTTTGATACTTTCCATTTTTCAGATACTGGATAATTTTGGAATTGTTTGCATACTCCAACCTGCATACACTTTCCTTGGCATATTTTGCAACTAAAGTCCTTATCATACGATCCACTATTAGTATTATGAACATTAATACGTTTACTTTGATTAAATTGTTCCTTTCGATCTGGTATAACAAGGGTGATGTTACATCATTAGTAAAATGATGCATAGATTCGTGGCAGTATTGCACCTCCACTCAGCAAATTCAGTAAGAATTGAGTCAATGAAACCACGAGTACTCAGTGGGTATTTATTATTAAAATTCAGCTAAGCTGTCGTCATGAAAAATCCTACAACAGGTGTCAAAAAACATACAATGCATACAGAATGAAGAAATGTATGATGTTACATCATTAGTGAAATAAAATGATTAAAAAGATTAAAAATACCCTTTCAAGAGAGTGTCCAATTATATTTCACATAATGAAACGTCCTATTCAAAAGTGTAAACTAAATGATATATGATGACAAGTTTGACGTTAATAGACGATGGAGCGGAAAAATTAAATCCAATTTTGTATTCATCATTTGCAAAAAAGGTCGTGTGTTCTTGGGCTATGAAGTACAAAGTCTTCTTTGCGATTCAATGTAATTAAAAAGCAGTTTTCAAAAATCAAAACAAATTAATTTCTTGGGAATCTTACCTGTAAATTGTAGCAAGATCAGCTCCACGTCTCAGTTCTACCAATAAATTCTTCGAAAGAGTATCCCATACTCTTATGAGAGTTCCTATTTGGGAAGCAGTAGCTAATTTTGTGCCTTCTTGATTAAGAGCTAAATAACCTATTTCGCTTTTGTGAGCATCAATCGTTCTTTTAGGTCTCTCTGTTGCCAAATCCTAAAAGTATGCATCATTTAATATTTTTCAAGATAAAATTCTTCTTTTACTCACCATTAATATGACACTTCCTGTTTTGTGTCCTGGATATACTAATAAGTGTTCGTAACCTTGGGCCAATGGAGTAATTTCACATAAACCTCTTAAATTGTTTGGTGTATTCAACGTAAATAAATAATTTCCGCTAGGAAATGTATACACATATATGCAGTTTGTACAAGCAACAATTATCCTGAAATGAATGAAATAGATTAAACTATAATTTGGTCCTTAGAAACAATGTAGTATGTCCTTACTCTTATAAGAAATAGACTGGAAGTTATAACCTCTTATTTTAAGAAATATTAGCTGGTTAAGGTATATCAGCCAAACCAATAATAAATGCGTTTTATTAATTAAAGTTCAAATATCTTGATGTTTAGTTTGATATTATATGCGTTTTTATATTGTTATTAATTTTACCTACGCTTCTTATAAACTCACTACTCAATTGGTTGAAATATGCCAGGAGAACGGTTCTTTGACAGTTATGACATTTCAAAATAAACGAATATTCCAAATATAGTTCAACTATAAATGAGCGCAGATAAAATCATGCATGTTATACGTGTCGTAGCAGTACTTTATAGCACTAGTCTGCTATAAAGTACTGCATATGGCACTTATAATATAAATAACTATTATGTAGTATCAATAAGTAATGTCAAATTTTACAGTTATCACTTAAATGTCATAATAACGTATTTTTCTACAACTGATATGAAAAGTAGCGTATTTCTCACAGCTTACTTAATTTCAAAACTATATATTGCTCACATTGTGAGAAATATCATTTGTCACGGCCCTTTGCTCACACTACATACAGGTTGGTAAATTAATTTTGGAAGTCGGAAGTTTGGCAACTTCCGATGCGCCGTAGCAAAGCGTATGCGAATTGCAAGAGCTCACATCGCTGGCAGAATTCGTAAGCTTAGTTTCCACAGTACAGTTCAGAGAAAAGTGTGATTACCGGGGCTGTGCAATACTAACTTGTTATGACGACTACAGAAAATAAAGTTGTTCATAAAAAGTTGAGTGAGCAGTGCCGTGAAATAATTATGAACGTGGGCGCTATACCCAGTTGCAAGATGCTTGTATGAAAGTGGTACGTAACATTCTAATTAGATATTACATTTTAAATAACCAACCCATCACTTTTAAACTTTAAATATTTAAAAGAAGTAGTAGTTTTCTTTCTTAGTTTTAATAGTTATTTTTGTTATAAGAATTATTTTATATTTTAGATAATCTGTGAAAAGCATTCAATAAACAGAGGAGAGCAGAATTAACTTCCAATTTAGATTCTGTTGAGGATCAGGTGCCAGTTGTGAAAAGGACAATAATCCCAACGAAAAAATATATGTTTGATGATAGTGATTCAGATGAAGGTGCAGAAGAAAACAAAGTGTCAAAATTTGGTACTATTAAACCACAATTGGCATATAATAGGAAGCTTTCATTTACTAATAGTAAGCTTTTATCAATGCTTTTACTTTTGACACTTTATTGTTATTATTTTTATTTACAGACACCACTTGTAAAGATATAGCGGAAAGCAGTGGAAGTCTATCGAGTTCTACGACTTATTTTAACAAAGTACACAAACTGATGGGAATTCAACAGAAGGTATTTTTAATATCCGAATATTATTCTTCGTTTTTTAAGTATATAAATACTCTTTTTTATTGGTGCCATTTTTTATCTAGACCTCAGTGAACATTAAAAATGACAATTTTTTTTATTAATCCTCTGATATTAGTGGTACCTTGTAATGTCAAATAAGCATAACTCGTTCATTTATGCCAATAAAAAAATAGCGTAAAGTATTTGTAGATAACTGGCCTTTATCCACTTATACTTTAATATACTATTATGGATCTCTAAAATCCATTTTAAATCTGAACTTTTGTTTTGCTTTTAAAACTAATTCATGTTGTAACTATATTATGTTGTGGTTCATCCAGACTTGTAAGACTTCTATATATTTTTCAAAGGGTATTAGAAATTTATTCGTTTCTTACAAAGCTATTCAAAATTTTGTTATTATTTTACATCTTTTTTTTAGTGAACAACTTACTTCTGCCACATATTATTGCAATCGAAGAGCAAAACATCCAGATACTGGCCTGTCTAAGAAATAAAATTGGTGAATTTAACAGTTTTGTAACTGTGTTGACAAAAATTAAACTTCCAATTATAGAAGTGAAAATGACCTATAATCTTTTGAAGCTGAACTAACCACCAATAAAGTTAACAATTTGGTAATACACATCTTAATAATACACCTAACATATTTTTATGTATAGTTTACTTTATAGATTGGATATTTATCAAGTTTAGGAGGAGATAGTACGGTTTCAGCTACAAACAGAATTTTGAAGGAAGTTTTTGATGATAACCTTGCAGCCCAATTAAATTTTATTGGCAAAAACAACAAAAAAGCATTTAAGCCACTTAAAATTAATCAGATAGTTATCGGTAAGTTATACTTTTCTGTAATTGTATTTATTTTATAAATGTTCATTCTATATTTAAAAAAAATATTTTGTATAAGACGCTTTACTGACAATAGCTTTTTGTATATTGATGTATCAATAAAGATGCTTGATCTTAATAATTATTTTTATTATTGAAAAATACCTTCCTAAATAGTTTGTTTAAGGAAAACATTAGATTTACGTTGTTGGTTAACGTTACATTACGGTATTGATTTACATTATTGGGTAACGTTATATTTACGTTATTGAGTAATATTGTTTTTACGTTATTTATATACGTGCATTGGACGGACAAACTCCCGTTTTTGTAACGTTCTAAGAACGTTATTTAATAACGTTACTTGGTGATTTGCCCAACGTTTTTAAAACGTTTACTGATAGCCTGGGCAAGAGCTCGTTCAACTGACAGTGGATGATATAGAAGATTTAAAAATAGAAAATACTAAAAACAAAGTTAACCGAAAATTTACTATTTCCGGTTTATTTTATAATATGTATAAGAAATATGTAAATAATATTTTGTATGACTTTTCAAAACGGAAAATGTATCCAACAGGTGGTCGAAATTAATAAAATAGGTAGCGTAGCGGAAACTTTTTTAAAATTGGATAATCCAGGGTTATATACCGGTCACTGTTTTCGCAGGTCATCAGCAACTAGTTTAGTAGATGCAGGAGCAAACGTGACAACCCTTAAAAGACACGGAGGGTGGAAGGTCTCAACTGTTGCAGAGGGATACGTGGATGGCTCTGCCACAAACCGATTACATATTGCCAATAAAATAATGGGTGCGATAGCGTCTTCATCTAAAGAAAATATTCAACCAAAAAACAATTCATATACAGATTTGTCATATGACACTGAAATTCCATCAACAAAAATATTAAACCAACCACAAGTAACCCAACCAATAGAAACCAACCACCAACAACAATATTGACCAGTAGCAGCATTCAAAACATCGATGAAAATATTGGCAGTAATATCACATCGTCATCTATGCAATCACCTATAACTTTTACAAACTGCCAGGGTAATTATTTTACGTTTAATTTTTATGCTGCTCCAGAAAAAAAACAACATACTAAATATCGATTCCATGAGTTTAATTTTTGTATTGCAATAAGTTTACATCGTTTGTGCTTAGTTGTGTTTTCTCGTTTCGTTACTCTAGTTTTTTTCATTATACTATAATAAGTTATGATTTGCTTGCGCCTCGTGAGACAATACTTCCCACTAGTGTGAAAAATGTCACTGTCCGCACTCGTTACGTAATATACTAATTTATGATAAAAAATACTAAAATTTTGTCGTCATTGCAACAGTGCGTCTACTATTATAAGTAGACTTTTCGCAAAGTTTTATCAAATCATCCATGCAACCCGTGCGATATTTAGGTGCGTTATTTTTGACTGAGATCTCAGATCACTTCAGTTAAGGTGATCTAAGATAAAGTGATGTGAGTAAGCATAAAAAAAAACGAAATCTCAATTGAAGCGTGCGATCTGTCGACACATTCGTCAATAAGAAACAAAACATATAAACATAACATATTGTAATGTTTTTGTTATTTATTTAAACAATAAACGGGTGGGATAAATTTTAAACACACGATATGGCTACTTACTAATTTATTTAAACACTAACTCACTAACACTTAATTTATATGAAGACAAACTTAATTATTAATTTATATCAACACTTTTATATTCACTTATTTACTGTTTATTTGTCAAGATCACTTTATCAACTGCCCTAGTCCGCTGATCGGTACTTTTTATATACTAGTGCCTTTTTTACTAGAGAATTCTTGAATGCGGCTTTCACGATATTTCTCGATTGCCGGCTCAATCCTTAAAAGACCTTCCGAGAACATGTCTATAAAAACTGTCGCAATAAATCCCAATAGACCTTCTCAGAATTCGGCGCGCTCGCCATTTTTTTTAACTCCGTTAACATAAGGTTACAGGACCGTACTTAGTATCTGCTTCGGTGTGTGAGTTCGTAAAATTACCCCCTCCTTAAATGAAAGTTCCTCCTGGAACTTTTGTGTAGCCGAGACTGGATGTTTGAATCGGCAACTGACTCCATTTCTACACTTTCCGATCTTATGGAAATAACAAGGCACCGTCTTCATCGGATACTGATAACGGGGGTTGTAGCTGCAAATTAATATCTGGACACCGGTATCTTGGAAGATAACCTCTACCATGTTCCTGATGACTGGCCAATCCAACTGGTTACTCGCTATCTTAGGCATAGCCAGTTTCTTCACGCTGGATTCTAACACATGGTCTCGTAGGCTTCGAAGTGCTTCCCACACATTGCGGTAGGTAGATCGATCTTGAAAGTTATTTTTAGTTACAACATAGAAGACGTACCGCGAATTATGTTTCAGTTTCAGTGTCTTGCCAGGGGCTGGAATCTGGTCTTCAAGTTTTTCTAATTGCCCGAACTTCTTTCGAAAGATGGTTGCCAACCCTCGTGCGTTCTTGATACGGGCGGGGATGTTGTATGTCAGTGAATAATCTTCCGGGAGAGTGAACAAATCTTGTTGTTGTTCCGGAATGACTCCATATCTAGCTTTCCCGGCACCTCCATACGCGCCCATAAATTCATCGAAGGTAGGATCAGACACATCTTGAATATGGTTTACTCCTTCCTCTAGGTCATAGTCTCCTTCGAATGGCGCTAGTCGGTTTTTGTGAACTACTTTTGGTTTTCCGTTGGGGATCTTGCTTATGCGATATATAACATCATTGATCCTTTTCTTGATTAAGTATGGACCTTCCCAGGATTTTTGTAATTTTGGAGAAAATCCTTTTCTGCGTGTCGTACCGACTTTTCATTCTGTCGCTGGCAACTTGAAGATTTGCACGGACTAATTCATGAATATCGTCCAGCCTTCTTCTCAATTGGATCACGTAGTCTTCTCCTGGTAGATCTTCTCCAGGGCGACAACCAAATTCCAGGTCACAAGGAAGCCTCATTTCACGTCCAAACAGGATATTCACCGGTGTTTCACCCGTGGACTCATTGACGGCAGATCGATAAGCCAATGCGAATAGGGAAAGATACTGGTCCCAATCTCTCTGGTGGCTGGATAATATTTTGGACAGGTATTTTCCAATAGTCCTGTTCATTCTCTCGACCATTCCATCTGACTGTGGATGTTGTTCTGGTCTTTTTCATTCCCAGCTTCTCGCAAATCTCCTGGAATAGATGACTTTCGAAATTTCTTCCCTGGTCGCTGTGGACTTCCAAGGGCATTCCATATCGGCTGATAAGTTCTTTCACCAATACATCCGCAACAGTTGTGGCCTCTTGGTTTGGGATAGCGTAAATTTACACCCACTTTGTGAAATAATCCATTACAACCAGTATGTATTTGCCACCATTTTCTGTCGTTGGAAATGGCCCAGCGATATCTAAAGCAAACCTTTCGAAAGGGCTTCCAACATTGTACTGTTTCATAGGTGCCTTTCTCTTGCGATGTGGTCCATTATTCGTAGCACAAGTCGTACATTTCTCACACCAGTCCTTCACATCGTCGGAGCTGTTCATCCAATAAAACCTTTCACGAACTCGCTGAATTCTTTACTCCCATATGACCTCCCGATGGACTGTCGTGTAACTTCTTCAGTGCCTCAGCTACTCTTGTTCTCGGGATAACTAGCTGTCTCCTCATCTCAGAACCATCATCGTTTTCAAGGACTCTTTTCAACAGATCTTCTTCCAGGACAAGGGAGTCCCACTTAGCCCAATACGCCTTGAGTTTCGGTGAAAATCTTGACACTTCTTGCCAGGTAGGTCGCCGATTTTCTTTCTTCCATTGCCGAATCATTTTCAGGTGAGGATAACCAGGATTGATTTTGTTATTTTTAGTATCAAATAGTTCTTTGAGTTAAGATTTGTATTATGGCTAATATTCCATTATTAGATGTTAGAATCCTTCGTCCTCCGAGCATCTTCAAGGGATAGATTTAAACTATACAACAGATTCGTATCAGCATCTAATAATGTTATTGTATCCATAATTTTTAACAAAAGAAAAATAGATTATGTGTGGTAAAAACCGTAAATAACCTCAGTTAAAACTACAAATAACCCAAGCAAATCAAGTATTTCTTCATCCCCTCCAGTTTATTTCCGACTCAAGTCCAACTGATACCCCCTTACAACACATTCCGCATCGGTAAAGGGGGAGGAAAAATCTCAGCTCACTTAGAAGTGAGTAAAACAAAAAGAACGCTCACATTACTGATGTGAGCTGAGATTATCTGAGATCTCAGTCCAAAAGAACGCACCTATTATTATATCACACTAGGGTGATATTATATCACACTCTAATGTGATATTAGATACTTTCCAAATATCAAGATAGTGGTGTTATGTGTAGTTTTCATAGGTGGTCGTAGGAAAAATGCATCCCAGATAGCACGCAAGTTTGCTGCAAACTTGCTTGATTTTTGATATTGAGTTGCTCAAGCAAATTTGTCATATTAAGCGTGAAACAAGTTTGCAACAAAATTGCCATGTCAAAGGTGAATATGAAAAATTGTTGCAAATTTGATGCAAATTTAAAAAAAAAACATTGTATTGTTTTTGTATTTAACCGTAATCAATTTTATCACTTATATGCGAATAAGCTCAAAAAACAAAAAAAGGTATTAGGTAATAGAATAATGTTTAAATATTCATAAAATTTAGACATATCATCGTTGCGACCGGATACTATTTTATTTAAAGATCAGGGTTTCACTACGAAAAGAAGAAGGTTTAACATAACCTTACACAATGAACTGTTCGTTGTTCTTTGAGGGTCAGACGCCATTAAAGATGAAGATTTTAATGGTGAGTTTTGGTGGTTTTATCTAGAAAAGAGTATTTTCGCGCGTTATTAGTGTTAGTGATTCTATATCGTTATAATAGTTGCCAGAGACCCTGAAATTCTATCACGATTCTATATAGTGATTTTCGTTGTATAGATGTAAGTATCTTATTTTTATATATAAAAATAATGTTTGTGTAAGAATATGCGTCTATTAATATGAATTGTGTTTATTTAACTTCAATTTCCAATTACTGATAAAATAAAGTAGGAGAATAAGTTATAGAACACGTGGGTTTCTTTTGTTTATAATAGATAATTATTAATTTTTTGATTTCTGGGTAAAAGTATTACAATCAAAATAAAATGATACTAAGATGTAATATCTCATTTCGAAAACTATAAATTTATTTATCTCAAATATAGATGAGTGATATAACATATTCAGAGAGATGGGGAAACAGCAGTTTTCATGAATTTGACAATCTTCTGAAGTAGTTTATATAGTCATACAAGTTTTATTATTTTATTACAGGTTGTAATTGAAAAAACTAAGTTCAGCTGGCTACCCTATTCAATTAGTGACTGACCTAACAGAAGGCTTAAACAGAGTGGAGTAGAAGGTTGACTCCATTTTATCCCAAACAGAGAATACTGCCAGAGCTCCAAATCAAAATGACAATTGGGAAAATATGCAACAAATTTTTGTTTTTAAATCAAATTCAAATAGGCAGATATTGAATAAAATTGAAACAAATTGTTGAATTTGAATTACCCTTATATATTTTTTTGTTTAATATTTTCGTAAAAACAAAATTGATACACATTTTCTTATTGTAAACTTGTTTCTTTTTCGAAAAAAATGTCTTTCAATCAAACACAAATGAAATTGTTTGAATTAGTTTATCACAATTCAACCTTTGTTTCAGAGCTGAGAGACAACAACGAAAAAATGATGTTGTAAATAATATAGGTTAATAAAAGTTCTTAAATTTGTTTGTCTACTTCATTTAAAAATACAAGTGTGCCGTAGATGCTAATAAAAGTCGTTGACATCTATGATAAAGGAGGAAATGAATACCAGCAAGTCCCTGTGGGATATATACTATTTTGACATTTGACACCCAGTTGTGACTTGTGACAAGTTTGAGTTTATAAACTTTAAGCAAGTTTCATATGGCTGACTTGGTGCAACTTTGATATGTGGTAACTAGCAAGTTTGCTTTATACTTGCAGCAAGTTTGTGAACTTGCTGTAGCAAACTTAATGCAAGTTTAGAAGTTTGATGTGTCAAATATGATGTAAGTTTGTAACAAGTTTAAATTGCTATTTGGGATTACTCAATAAAAAAGAGGAAAAAGTGTCATAACAACTAATATTTGTTAAATAAACTAAACAAATGAAAAATTACAGAACCATCGCAAATGCTCAGTAATACCTCTAATAATATTTCAAAGATAGTATCATTAGGAACAAATGCAACAATTTCATTTAAAACTGAAAGCAATGTGAGTACAAAATTGTTAAATATAAAAACAAAAATATCCCCATTGAAGAAGTCGGGTATAAATAAACTTAAATTTCCAGAATCTAATGCTGCCTATTTGGGTCAAACCCTTAGAAATTTTGAAATTAGACACAGTGAACACTTACGAGCATACAGATTAAAACAACTAGAGAAATCCCACTACGCAAAATATCTACTTGACACCAAACATTCATTGACACCTAACACAGAACTAAAAGTACTACATATTTGTGATAAGGAAGAAGAACTGGATTTCCTTGAGAGTTAGAAATTAGAAGACACTTAAGAGACCTACACAATATGAAGTCGTCAATGAACACATAAATCTAGGGAGTACTCCACTTTTAAACTGTCTTCTTAAGCAATAATTATAAATATTAGCATATATAGTTTTCCTGATTTCTATATCATTGCCCAGTTATACTGATCTTAAATGGGAAAATATATCCAGGATATCCCCATAGGGCTAATAATACCTAAGCTTTAATATTTGTAATATTATATATCTTCTTTTTTCTATTCATATATATTAAGTCAGTCGCAAGGTTGGTCACTTCATGGTGTACCAAAAAATTAATATTAAACATCAGGTAGGCATCACATGAAATGTAACTACTGTCATTCTGACGATGATAGTAATATCGAAACAAATGTGAATTTTTTAGAATATTTACCATGTTTTCAAAATATTGTGGAATTAATTAGAAACAGTTAGTTTCATTTAAAAAAGTAATATGAGTAGAGTTAAGGGTCGTAGCAAACATCATTAACAGAAAATATTTCAATGCACCGGCATTTCTTTTTAATAAATGTACCAACGCAATAAATATTAATACCAATTGATACATATCTATGTTTCAATAAAAAGTGTTTTTTATATAAATTCTTTTGTCGTGGAGAAAATATCGTCTGTTACACGTTTAGGATGAAACAATTCGATACTCGTGGTTCCTCGTGCTCGCTATATCGCTGGCGATCGGAATATTTCACTCGTATCGGATTAGTGACAAGATCTACTATTCCGTAACAATAATAAATAGTTTCCTATATGTTGCCAACTTTTTCAGACATACTGTAAATTTCGCGAAAGAAAAACGTTTTTCTTTAAATCACACATAAAATTGAGAAAAAAATGTAAGGTTTTTGTTTGAACTTGCATTGTATTTTGTAATTGGTAATAATTGTAATGACTTACTTGTTTGACGACATGCGTACATTTTTCACTGCTGAAGAAAAGTGAATACCGTTCCGAAATATCCTCATACCTTTATCGTATACTCTAACTAAATTGTCATCAAATTGTGAGTTTGATCCTCCACAGACCATAGCAATAAAATTTTCACGAAGTGACATTTCACATAAGGTGCTCTTACCCACTGTCTTAGTATCTAAAAATATTGAGATCAGTAAATATGGAATTTTGAAAATATTCCGAATAAAAATAACTACCTAAGTATGCTATTTGTTCCAAAGATTCTACGTTGAAAATCTTTATTCCACTTTCCATGGAACATATGAAATATCCTGTAAAAAATTAAATATATATTATAAACAATTTAAAAAAAATATTAAATTAAAGTATTACCATGATCTGCACTGAATCTCGCGCTTATTGTTTTGTTAGCACTACACATGTTTGAAATAACTTACTGAAACGCACTAAACAATATACTTAAATATTTAAACATGAGTGATTTATTTGCAAATACTACAAAATATCAAAAGGTTTGTCCCCTCTGCGCTGAAAACGGTATTTTGTTAAACAAAGATCCAGGTTCATGCGCAGTACTAAAATAATCCAACAACTGTAAGATCCGTTCGGTGTAGAGACGTTTTAGCTTACCGTCGCACACAGCTTTACAGTATAGGATTACCTGAAACACTGCGCGTTGAGAGCTTATACGGTGCTTAGTGGTATTAGTTGATATGCCGAATCAAATTGATTAACACTTTACTAAAGCTTTTTAGAAGTGTTCAAAATGACAAGAATATGTATCTAGTAGAAAATTATGTCTAGAAAAATCTATTTAAACCGTTCTTTAGCACATAGAAAATTGCAAAAAATAAAGATGAAAAATATAGAAGTATTTAGTTTTCTCCATTATTTATAATTTTAATTGAACGCTGAAACTAATAATAATAATATTTATTTGCATATTCAAAGCAGGTTTTACAAAAAAAACAAGAAATATGAGAATTAAGCTAATGCAAAAATGAGCCAGAAAACAATTTTGAAAAGCGCTAATCTGACCCTTGTTAAATTACAAAAATTAACTTTACATAAAGTAAAATTGCTGAACTATAACCTGAATTTTTGGCACGAAATGGAAAGATGTGTTCTGGACGAATCTTTCTTACATGAGGCAAAAGTGTTTTGAAGAATAGTGAATGCTCATCCTCAGGTTCCTTGTCTTCTTTTGTGCTCTTCCTCAGGGACAAAATTTGTAATATTTTCTTTAGAGCACAGAGATCATTTCCATCTCAACCTATACCTGTTCGCCCCATCATTCCAAGGCAACCCCAAC
This sequence comes from Galeruca laticollis, assembly GCA_963921935.1. Taxonomy (NCBI): domain Eukaryota; kingdom Metazoa; phylum Arthropoda; class Insecta; order Coleoptera; family Chrysomelidae; genus Galeruca; species Galeruca laticollis. The sequence continues at coordinate 109,321,985 of OY998181.1, forward strand.
GTTTTCCTACGAATTCTCAAGTCTTCAAACCTCGAAAGACCCATAATGCATTCAAAGCAAATCAAAATTTAAATGTACCAGAACCAACACCCATGAGTATTTCCAGAAGAAATACGGTAAAAAATTACCCAATGAGTTCACCTATTAGAAACTCATACTCAGGTCCTTCAAATCAAAATCATTTCCGAAATTCTCGACCACAAAATAATTTTATAGCCGAGGAATTATTTAATGCTGATATTCAAGACGAGGAAACCGAACAATATTATTATCAGGATAACTCATATTCTGAAAACGAACTGTATCAATTTGAAGAACAAAACAATAATGATTATTACGATTCCTCAAATCAAGATTCTACAAATTTTCACAAAATAATTTTATAGCCGAGGAATTATTTAATGCTGATATTCAAGACGAGGAAACCGAACAATATTATTATCCTGATAACTCATATTCTGAAAAAGAACAGTATCAATTTGAAGAACAAAACAATAATGATTATTACGATTCCTCAAATCAAGATTCTACAAATTTTCACGAAACGCCTCAGAATTTAGAGAAAACGTAACCCCCGAATCAATTCCATTAAATTTAAGTAATAATATTGAATTTCCTTATATAATATTCCCCGAGTATATTATCAAACTTTTAATAGATTCTGGATCATCAAAATCCTTCATAGATCCCGAAATTGCATTTGAATATTTTTCAGATAACCTAACTAATGACCTATTTACAGTGAAATCATTTTTTCAAGAATCTTCCCATAAATATAGCACTCTAATCTCCTCTTCAAAATTTTTCAATTTGTCTGACAATTTAAATCTCAAATTCTATGCATTCAATTTCCATAGTGTATTCCAAGGACTTATTGGCCTAGATAACTTGAAATTATTCAAAGCCAATATAAACTTCTCTTGTGGATGGTTAATAACTCCACATAGTAAAATTAAATTAAATTTTCATAAAACTCAGAAAGACATAAACTCTATTACTGCCAAACCTAGAACTGAAAAGGATATCAAAATAAAAACGAGTATAAAAAATGGTGAAATCGTCATTCCACATCAAAAATTTCACGGTTGTGAAATACTAGAATCACTATCAATTGCAAGAAATGGAGAAGCAATGAATACCATTTTAAATATCACAACAAATCCAGTTAAATTGAGTTTTTCATAACCACTTCCTGTAGAAAAAATTGATAACAATGCTTTTAAAAATTTCGAATTAAATTACCTAGAAGACACTTCTACACAAACTTTAGATTTAAATAATATTAGAACAGATCACTTAAATGATGAGGAAAAATCCAAATTACTTAAACTTTGTGCCAAATATTCTGAACATAAAATTATCCGACCAAGCTCAAGTGCCTGCAATGCGCCAATTTAGTTCGTACTCAAGAAACAAAACGCTTCTGGGAAAGCCAAATTTCGTGTAGTAATAGACTATAGACTTCTTAACGAAAAAACTATTGATGACAAGTACCCACTTCCAAACATAACGAACTTATTAGATAAGCCAATACTTTACAACTTTGGATCTAGCTTCAGGTTTTCATCAGCTAGAAATGGCTGAAAAATATATAGAGAAAACAGCTTTCAGCATCGAATCTGGACACTGGTAGTTCCTCCGGATGTCATTCGGTTTGACAAATGCCCAGCTACCTTCCAGCGGGCAATGGATAATATACTACTACGAGGCGTACAAAATAAAAAAATGCCTTGTATACCTTGACGATGTAATCGTAATCGTTTTTTCCACTTCATTACAGGAGCATATAGAGAGACTATAATGTGTATTTGATCGACTTAGGGAATCTAATTTGAAGATTCAATTAGATAAATCGGAATTCCTGATAAAATAAGTCGCCTATCTCGGGCATGTCACGGGTCACTCCTTATGGAGTTAAATGCAACCCAGATAAAATTAAAGCCATCAAAGATTGCCCTATACCCAAAACTACGAAACAAATCAAAAGATTTTAGACGCTTTATAAAAAACTTTGCCCACTTGATGAAACCACTGACAAAATGCCTAAAAAAGGGCGCGACAATCCAACACAATGACGAATTCTTATTATGCAAAAACATTCTAACCAATGACTCAATTCTCCAGTATCCCGACTTCACGAAACCTTTCAATTTGACCACAGACGCCAGTAATGTAGCACTTGGTACAGTACTTTCCCAAGGTACTATCGGAAAAGATCTTCCAATCGCTTACGCATCTCGAGCCCTTAACGATTCTGAACGCAATTACGATACCACAGAAAAAAACTTTTGGCCATTGTATGGGCCACCAAATATTTCCGACCTTATTTATATGGCAAAAAATGTACCATTGTTTGTGACCACAAACCACTTCAATAGCTTTTTTCTCCAAAAGACCCAAATTCTAAACTCATTAGATGGCGAATTAAATTAGATGAATTTGATTATAAAATTGTATATAAGCGTGGAAGCCTTAATACTACTGAGGATGCATTATCTAGAATAGAAATAAATACTAAAGAAACGAACGAAATTCTTTATGATCAAAATTTTTGGAAATATGTTGACGATATTTTGAGCCGCGATATACATTTTAGCAAAGAACCAATTCCGTCTCAATCACAACGAAGTATTGATACACTTTCGCCATTTACAGTTGAAAATCAACTAAAAACTCCGACATCAGAAGTAACTCAATACGATAACCCTGACCTAGACACTATATCCTTGATAGTAAATCCCGACACTGACCTAGAATATGAAAATTGGTCGACAACGAACTCAAGTGATAACAATCCTGACTCTGTATTACATCAGATAACATCTGACCGTCAAAATGAACCCAACGACGGAAGAATCATCGAAGACGAAAACAAGTCTCTTACAATTCATTCTAATGCTGAAGAAAATCCGGTAATAGGTATCCCTATCGCTAAATGTGCAGTTAACATCGGACAAAATCAAATTATAATTAGTTCCGTTTTACATTCTCCAGCAAAACCTAAAGTTAGAATACTATTTGAGAAAAAGAAGCAAATAACTGTGCAAATATTAAAAAATAACCTGGAACAAGACGTTATGAATTTTATTAAAGATTTTATTTCACTAAATATTCAATATCATGTTTATTTCGAATGCCCCGAATTGTACGAACTATTTTCGACAATATTACAAACATATTTCAGATCAAATTCAATTGACATCCAATTGAAACGTTGTACCACAAAATTAATAGATGTAACAGATCAAGAAGAAATCAAAGCTATCACGAAGGAAAAACAAATCACCGAGGAATAAATGAAACTTATTTAAGATTAAAAGTAAAATATTATTGGCCTAACCTAAACGAATCCGTACAAACATTTATAAACGAATGTCAAATTCGTCATCAAAGCAAATATGAACGAAATCCAGTGCATATGCAGTTACATATTACCTTAACAGCCTCGAATCCTTTCGAACTTATCCATTTAGATTCTTTCACGATGGTACAAACAAAATTTTTAACTATTATTGATAGCTTTTCTAAATACGCTCAAGCATATCACATAAATTCTGCCTCTGGTACAGAAGTGGTAGACGATCTTATAAAATTCTTCTCTCATCACGGCATACCAAAACCAATCATAGTGGACAATGGCACAGAATTCAAAAATTTCGTATTAACAGAACTACTTCATAAAATTCAAGATCATTTTACCTCTCCCAATCATCCCCAATCGAACGGACAAATAGAAAGACTTCATTCAACTCTAATAGAACATATATTATTATACGACTCCTAAATACTAAAGGTTTCTCAAATACCCCAGTTAGAATGAAAATTTTATATGCTATACTTACAATCATTCGATTCGTTCCAGTACAAAAATGAAACCGATAGATATAGTCAACGGACATATTAATAATAATGACATAAATAAAATACTCTTGAATGATTACATCAACAATCACAAAGGAAGAACAAAATTATTATACTCAAAAATTAATTCCTACTTAATTAATCGAAAAAAAATTACTTCTAAACTAAATACAAATCGAGACAAACCGGAAATATTTAAACCAAATCAAAAAGTATATGTAAGAAAACACATACGATAAAAACACGCTAATAAATACACTTTACAATCAAATTAAAAACCGCCAACCTTGCACATAAAACAGCTTCAACTGAAAATGGAGATAAGGTACATATGGAGAATTTGAAACGTCCCGGGAAAAAAACTGAGAAATAGAAACTTATGTACGATACTTTTACACAACTTTCACACGTAATATTAAGACAATCATTTAGAATGTAGAATTTTGCTTTATTTCAGATTTTCTGGAACTATGGAACTCCAGGATAAAATAACAATTAGAAATCTAGTTAACAATCCTGACTTGCTACCCTTTAAGTTTTAGGAATCGTAAAAATTGAAATGTACAGTTATGGACTTATACACTATTATGATTTGAACCCAATTATTTTAAAAATAAATAAATTACAAATTGAAACCGCAAAAGTTAGGAATTAGGGCCTTTGCTGATCAAAACATCCAATACGCTAATGATCTCTCAAATTATTCTAAATTTAGCTAGTAGTATAAGAAATCAAAATTCATTATCAGTCTCACTCATTGATAAATTTATTAAAACCATTGAACAAATAACCAATAACGAACACATTTTGGAAACAAAAATTAAATTTATCAATAATTTAAACAACGGACAAGCAGATTACGAATATTATGCACATATTAAGATGGCTGTTAGCTTAATCATAGACCTGTAGTAATTGATTACTTCGGTTTTGAACGATATCGAAAATTCGATTACATTTGCTAAACTTCAAGTGATGCATCCAAGCATAATTAAAACTTCTGATTTAATTAAACAATTAGAGAATTTGGAAAAAATAATTACAGAAAACGAATTGCTCTTAGAAATTGAATTCGATAAAATTTTACTCTATGAAAAATTAATTAAAATTGATTGCTACTCATATAATAATAAAATTAGATATATTTTAAATATTCCTATAACATATCCCAACGTTTCTGATTACTACCATTTATTTTCGGCTCCAATACTGGAAGGGAGTGAGTTTAAGGTGATAAATTTTTAATTACGAATGGTGTCAACTTCGCTTATAGCAAACCATGCAAAGAGATTCCCCCTCAGCAGTATATGTCTGCCCGAGAATAGACCTGCAGGAAATTCAGAAGAAAGGCCTTGTGAAAGAAACAACTTGCTTGAAATGAAACGCACTTCCACCTGCGAGAAAACCAAATTTCAATTGTCGAAGTCATTTCTGAAACTACTAAGCAATTTCCACTGGTTGTACATCATTTCGTTCCAGGATACAGCAAATTTCAAATGTCCAAATCAGGAGGAAACCAAGTATCTTACAGCTGGTACTTATCTCTTAGAAATTCCTTTGAGATGCCAAGTAGTAGCTCATCACACAGTCATAAATAACCAACAACTATAGTGGCTTTAGCCAGCCGATACTACTATTAAATCTAGACTACAGTACCTTTCGCCCAACCACATCAAACCTGGACTTTCATTTGGAGAAAGCAGAACTAGACGAACTTCAACCGCTAAAAAGTAGAAGATCAACCTCAATTAACATTCGAACAAGTCTCAAAAAAAACCCCAGCTTATGGACTTTATTAATTTATTTATTGTTAATTTTTATTTTTGTATTCTGTTTATATAAAAAATGGGCATCAAAGTACTGCAAAGCTGCGTTGCCATATGGTCGAAGTCTAAAAATCGTACGCCGTTGTTAAAATTATCGTATTATATCGTACGGATTATCGTACTTATTGACTTTTTATTAGACAAAGGATTTACAAGGTTTCAAAAATAAGATATTTAATGTTTTGTTTTATAACTAAAGAAATAAAAATAAAATAATAAAATGAATAATACGTTATAAAACTTAAAAGATAAAAATATGAACACTGTTAGTCAATTAATGTGAAGTAAACTTCTTGGAATTCATCATTACCAGCTTCTACCTTGTACAAATTGGCTGACGTCATAGTTTTAACCATTACTTCTGTAGGTGTAAAACTGACATAACCCTTTTGCAGTTGAACTGATTGGGAAGAATGCATGATGCCATTTAAAGTGTGAGTCACTAACCGGTTCCTGCACTTCGTCTTTATTAAATTGACTTTTGAAAATTGTCTTTCGCAACTTGCATTGGAGTGAGGTAAAGTTAGGATAGACAATGCGAAGACACTTATATTAGAAAATATATGATCACCTTCAAAATCTGTTATTTGTCCCACCCTAAAATAAAATTCATCCAGATTTTCAACTTCTGGTAAAGTCTGATATTGTTGAAGTTCCCTCCATTCGTCGTCAATTTGCTGCATCTTTTATATATCTTGAGGATTACAAATTTGAGGCAATTTTGACATTAATGGAAACAAACTGTCGCAAGTTTTAAAACTACTTTTATTTAAAAGGTGGATCTGACTCATAACTGGATCTGCAAAATCATATCTTTTTTTTTACTTCCAGGCAAGCAGTAATTAAGAAACGCCTGCATTTTTCGGAAATGTCTTGTTTCAGTTCTCTTTCCAAGTCATTATTACTTTGCATAACCCCAATTCCTAAATACATGTTGTTAATGTTAATAAATTTTGCAGCATTTTGGGGATCAATTGTATCAACAGAAGTTTGCCTTACATATTGTGGATCCATATATGCAAACAACAGATCTTTATACATAGTAATCATTTCGTGTGTAAAGTTGTTATTACTACTTTGTTTAATTCTACAAATTTTGCCAACACCCATTCCAAAAATAAATAAAAAACTTTTATAGCTTTATTATTTAAAGCATTATACACTTCTTCACTGGCAATAATGCGATGTTCCAAATAATTTTGGGTAAAAAAAGTCGAAGGGGTTCCCACTGTTCCAGGATTCTTTTGACTACAGATAATAGTGATAGCCACCTTGTTTGAGCAGGACGTAAAATGTGGTGAGGGTCAACATCACAAAAATCTTGGAATTCTCTGAACGTCGCCCATCGCTTAGCACTATGTTTGAAAAAATTATAAATATTTCTTGCCATTACTTCGCATCTGCGAGGCAGACACTTGCAAGCTTCGTTAGCGCACAAATGTAAAGAGTGGCAAATGTATTTGTTAATTACAATCCCAGGAATATCATTTTTTAATTTACCGGAGACAGAATTATGTTTTCCGAACATAGTATTACAATCGTCAGATGCGAACCCAATAATATTTTTCAGAGGAATATGTTGTGATTCAAACGCATTTCGGATTTCTGTGTATAACCGTTCAGCAGTCGCACCTTTGTTTGCTTTATCCGCTTCTTCTTCACTAAACATTTGAACAAGTTTCCAAAATAGTGTGACAATTTTTTCCTCTTTAGGATGAAAAAGCCTAACACAAATGCATAATGTTTTGACTGAAGCAATATCTGTAGATTCATCCACAATTATGCTGAATTTTTGTTTTTTTAAAATGGTATTTAGATCTTCCTCCGTGCTAGACCCAATGTGTTTTGCCAATTGTGTAGCTTTTGTTCGATGTAGTTTTATTTGGCTCGCAACTTTTGAGTCTTTGAAACATTCCTTTATCAGATCGGTTAAGTGGTCTGCAACTCTAAAGGAAATGTTGTGTTCGGTTAGGAAGCATGTTAATTTTATTTCAGCTCCCTTTAGGTTTGAGTCTACTGAAGTCTCCACTTTTTTGAAACTCTCAAGTATCGTGAACTTGGGAAGTGCCCTAACTTTTAAAAGGTGCTTTGCAGATTTCGCATGATTTCTTATTACTGTTAATTCAGCTGTTATTGATGCATGGCAAGCACGGCAACGAGCTTTTTTAGAATCTAAAAAGAAAAGAGAAACAGGTAGTACCTAGTTTAGTTATTAATAAATTATGTATTACCTTTTTCATCACACATTAGCCAGCCTCTAAATTCTGTTAGCAATTCCCATTCTTTTCTGTGTCTGGTTTATATAAATTTAAATGTCCAGAATGTAATGCTATCTATATAGGTCATACAATTTTGGAAATTTTGAAATCAGACGCAATGAACACTTACAAACATACAGATTAAAACAACTAGTCTAAATTAGCTGAGATATTGTCAGCATATCCTAGAGTCAAAATACGCAAGAAAAAAAATGAAAAATCCAACCGTATATAGGGTAGGTATTTGATTTTTATTTTAGTCCGAAGTAGGCTTATGTTTGAAAATACGCAAAAATGTTACTAGGAAAGTTGTTAGGGATTAATGTTTATGTTTAAATATAAAATTTAGAAGCCTTTTTAATAATACCATTTTTACGTAGCTTAAAATCTAGAAATCGTTAATCAAAATCTTTTTCTATAGCAACCAACGACTAACGACAAATTTAGGACAAACTCAACTATGCTAACTATTGAGCTTAATAGCAAGATATTTAGAATTATATATTGTGAATAAAGTGTATAAACTTTTTTTTTAATTTCGATAAAGTTAGAGTGTTTTGTAAAGAATTAATTGAGTAAGACACATTAATTGCTCACCCTTACCTTCACCCCCAATTACGGGCACTCCCTACACCCTACGGAGTATACCCGCAGAATTAGGGAAAACATTCAGAAACTGAATTAGCAAAAACCTGAAATCTTCACAAGTGAAAACTTAAACCGTGATATAAGCGCAAGTGTCAAAAACAATCACAAATTCCCAGTGATACTTAAAACGTCCCCCGAAAAAACAATCATTAAAAAGGTATGTTTAAATAAAAAATTATTAAAAGAACCTAAAAACATTCTACTCCATTAAAATGTTTATATAAACAAGTGAAAGGAAATTTTTACAAATTTCAAAATCACCAAATGTTCACGACGAACCACGCATCACAGCTGTAAATATAGACACATATTCCTAATATAGTGACAAACTAAAAAGAATAAAAGATAAAACGTTGGAACTAAAATCTAAAAACAATTTTAAATTGGTCTACATCGACGAAGACCCGGAAATCCAGCAAAGTGAAGCCAACTCTATTCTAAAGCCAGACACTATAACATTAAATAAAACGTGTCTACAATTGGTAGACATTGATACCCTAAACAAGTGTATAGAATACATAAACAAGTGTATAACACAAGGCGCAAACCCATCAAATGTAAATATAAATACACCAAAATCCATTGAAGTACAAGAAAGAGTATAGTAATCTTGGAAAACAAGTGTCTAGAAGCCAATACACTGACAAATAAAAAATGGCTAAGAACACTCGAAAACAAGTGTCTAAAATATTTTCCGTACTGTGAGATGCTCTGAACAATATTCTATCATAAAATTGTCACTTGTATACACTTCGGAGGCTGTATCGTGCTAACAAACCAAATTTTCTCCAAAAATGGCTAAAAATATAGTTTATCTGGCTTTATAGGACCCGTTGTTGTACTCCCTCTGGTGAGCTGAAAATCAATAGCATTCATCTGTGAGATGCCCTTAACATTGTGCCTATTTCTTGTTAAATTGCAAAGGTCATAATTACTTTTAAAATTTGAACAACAGTTAATTGAGGTTCCGTTACACAGACATATACTGATAGTACTAACTTTTTGACAAAGTACTTTTAAAAAAGTTAAGTCCATTATTAGAGAAAAATGGATAATCCCATCAGCTTGGCTATAGAGGAAAGCAAGCAATAATAGATGTGTATACAATAGAAATAGCACTGAAGGAAAAGAAGGTATGATTTGCAATATTCCTGGAAGGTATGTTTTGCGACTTTCCTGGAAGGTATTTGATAAAATCTGGTGATAAGAACTCCAATATAAGCTTAAAAATGTTGTACCTGAACAATATAACTTGTTGTTAGAATCTTGTATTAGGGAAACTAAAATCAATAAAGGTAGTATTCAGAATACTATCTTAATACCAAGAATACTTTATTTTTATTTCTATTAGGTATACAAATTTACAGAACACACCTCACAAACGGATCCATAATTTTACTTTGTTGTTGCTACCTACAAACTTTAATAGCAATTCTACAAATAATTTGGATGAAAAAAATTTTAAACATTGAACGAATATTTTTAGAAATTGCTAAGCAACTGAAGAGTCAGGTTACACTACGAAAGTGTAGAATTTCATGAAACATATTGATATGTTCACAAAAAATAAGAACAATATGAATAAAAAAGGTAGGGAGAGAAAAAATCTTGAGTACGTAAGATATACTTCGCTCAAAAAAGATCATAAACCGAATTAAACTTCTTTGAACGGAACAGTCTGAAAGTATAATGGGATAATGTATGCGAAAATACCAAATCAAATATTAATAATAGAAGGCGGTGAGTTAAAACCTTGTAGTTACTTTGAAAAAGTTTAATTTCTTTTAGTTGTTCTGGTAGTCTAATAAATTAAGGATATTTCACATTAATTGTGCAGTTTGATCTCTGCCACCCAGGATTTGTTACGTCTAGACGTATGGATTTCTTATCAAATATAGTTTCGGGTTCATTACTTTCAGTTAGAGCAAAACAAACGTTTTGCTGGTTATTAGATACAAAAAGCGTTATCTTTCTATACCTGTGAAATGTCTAAATGCTTCATTTTCTATAAAAATTTCAAATTACTCAAATGATTCTATGCAGAATACATGATTCGAGTTTTTTTACCTGTTAAGACCCATCAAACCTATTCCATGACCATTGGAATGGTAATAATAATAATCTATGCTTTCATTGACGACATTAAATACAATAGTAGACAGCGCGAGCTTCCACTGGTCGCGTTCAACCGCATACACGATACCTGATCGATCCTGGTAACGATCCCGAGTGCATGCTATGCTCACTCCCACTATAAATTTTGTCATGTTTATTTAGTTATACCACCCGTCGCCGGTAGCGCTACATAATCAATGAACTGTCAGATTTTTTAAATCTCGCCATTTCTATAACCTCCATCTCATTTTGATACTTCGATCGCCATTATCAGCCATTGCTTTCGTTTGTATATTATACGGTTATTATTATATTAATTTGTATAAACAGACATTTTTGAGCTTTTCAAGTGATTGTGTATATTAAACATTAACAATATGGTTCAATACTGTATTGTTCCCACTGGTCGCGTTCAACCGCATACACGATACCTGATCGATCCTGGTAACGATCCCGAGTGCATGCTATGCTCACTCCCACTATAAATTTTGTCATGTTTATTTAGTTATACCACCCGTCGCCGGTAGCGCTACATAATCAATGAACTGTCAGATTTTTAAAATCTCGCCATTTCTACAACCTCCATCTCATTTTGATACTTCGATCGCCATTATCAGCCATTGCTTTCGTTTGTATATTATACGGTTATTATTATATTAATTTGTATAAACAGACATTTTTGAGCTTTTCAAGTGATTGTGTATATTAAACATTAACAATATGGTTCAATACTGTATTGTTCCCACTTGTAAAAATACAAGTAAAGACATTAAAATGCATCTCCTTCCTAAACAAACTTAAAAGCAAATGCAGTTCCAAACTTATATATACCAGCACCAACAAGAAGTATGGAGGAATTACCTGAGAAGAACCAGGACATTGTTGAATCCCAAGGTAATGTACAATACTATTGTGGAAATTGACCCATATCATAAGTAGTCGTAGCAAAAACTGGTTTTAGGAAATGTATTTTAATCTGACAGCGAAAAACACAAAAAAGTAATTAATTGTAGTTTCATCAGCTTGCTTCATAATTATGAGGAGCAGCCCAGTAAATATGAAAATTTAGATTTGCTACACTATAATTGAAGTTCTCACTAGGAATCGTTTTCAGTGTGTGCTATTGAATATGTCAAAAATAGACAAAGCCACAAACTTTGTTGTATATTACAAAAGTTAAAAGCGATTTGGCCTAATTTATTTTTGTTTTGCTAAAAAAAATTTTCTGATGATGCTTTAAAAAAGTTTCATTTTGACTTAGCAAATATAACTAAAGCTTTTACTATTACAGGTTCAGAGTCATATCCTGCCATCGCCTCCTACAGCACTCCAACTACCTCGAACACCATTCTTACTACATTAAAGACACCCAGCAAACGTAAAGGTAAATTTTTAGAGTATGTAGAAAGTTTACTGTTTTGACCCTTACTTTGTTGAAACTAACTGTTTCTAAATAATTCCAGACTATATTTTAAAAAGTAATATGTAAAAAGTAAATCGCAATAATAAATGTAAGTAAAAAATAGTACATATAATATTTTTTCAGATATTAAACAAAGATTGAATTTACTAAGCCATGGAGATTCAAGTAGAGCCATTCAGCTAACGCCCAAAGCTAGAAAATTTTATGGAATTGCCAAAAACATGGTTTCACTAGCCAGAAAAATTGACAGACAAAATTCCGGTGTACGAAAACAACTGTTTGAGATTAAAAAAAGAGTTGAATTATAAATAAATCTAAATTTGGAATAAGTAAATTGATTTGTTTCCTGTTTTTTTCATGAATAAAAATAATGTGTTCAAGTAGTCTTTTATTTTGGAATATTAATTCCACTTTTCATAAAATTCCTTATTAATAGCGTTGTCGATTGATAAAATTGGTGTAAGCTAATGTATTCTCGAGCCCTTTAAAAAGGTGCATGAAAATACATTAGAGCTCACTATTTCTATCTGTTGAAAATGAATAGCAAAAATAGTTATTTCCATATATTTCAAAAAGCCCGCTGGTTCTATATGCAGCGCTATAGCGGTGGGTTGAAGAAGTAAAATAACATTGAATAATTATTCAGTAGAGTGGCCCATCTATTGTATATTATATTATCTTATCTATGCCCGAGTGGCATGCATGAACGGTTAATTTTACTATGATCGCTCACTGATCGGCCGCCATTTAAAAGATCACTTTTATTTTACGATCCGCTCCTGATCATAGCGCTCACCCCACCTGTTTGTTTTGTTTGCAAGTTTTGAGTATAGTAGTTGATTTTTGATTTATTTCTTCAACAGTATATATCTACTCATACTGGTAGTATCACATACTTGTGGGAGATATAAATATTGATTTGCTGGAAGAAGATGATAATGCCAATGATACAATTATAACAGCACTATATGTATGATGTAACACGACCCAATCCAAATGGAGGAGGGACCTGATTGGATCATATTTTCGTTAAATGCAAAGGTATATGCGAGCACACCTTTCATATTTCGTTTCAATATTACTGATCACTATTCCGTAGCACTTCATATAATCGGAACTCCGGTTCGTCAGAAAAATAAGTACTTTCAAGAGAACAGATTTTAACCTGCTCCGGACAGTATTTAAAAATATTTCCTGGAAATAGTATTATGAATTGACTGATGTAGAGTTACATGTACATAACTGATGTAATTGTGGACAAGACTGAACGTAGGACAAAGATCATAAAGATTCCTAAATCAAAAATTAAAAGGAAGGAATATATCACAAATGGATTAATAACTTCCATAAATCATAGAGATTTTTTGTATAGGCAATGCATAAAATATCCAAATTAAAACAATTTAAAAGTTCAGTACCGAAATTACAGAAACTATTTGGATACATTATTGAAAATATCTAAACAAGATTATTATAAAAATAAACTGCAAAAAGCAAATACAAATAAAGAAATGTGAAATATAATGAATTATTTAACAAATAGAAAAAAGGAAGCTCAACTCCTAAACAAATAATTATTAGCGAAAATAAAATACTCGAAAATGAACTCAATATTGCCAACACATTTAACGAATATTTCACTAATGTTGGTAGAGTTCAATATAGCAAGTTAACATCATCTTCTGAAATCGTTGGCGAAGGGCCAAGTATTCCTCACTCATTCTCATTATATCCCACAAATGAAAACGAGGTTATGGATATTCAAACATTAAAAAACAATATCTGTGGTGGAAGCTTATGGTGGTAGTAATAAAATATCTCATCTTATTTAGAAAGAAAATGTTTACTTCGGTGAAATTACAATATAACACAAAAATCTTTTTTTCATTTACATTTAGATTATTACGATATGACAACGATTCACTGATATACACACTAACCAGATATACGTCCCTCAGGATTGCAAACCCATAATACAATTCTGAGGTTACCACTAAACCCCGACTCAATCAAAATTTTAATATTCCAAAAATTATTAATATTGCAACATAAGATTTCTAAGCTTTTCAAATAGTACTTTATTCAAAGGTTTAGTTAGTATGTAAGCAATTTGTTCCCCACTTGGAATATACATTAATTGTATAGTATTCTCAGCAATTTTTTCTCTATAAAATGGTACTTAATATCTAAGTGTTTAATTCTTTTCAACTGATCATTAGAACTACAGGAACGAATTGCAGACTGATTATCCTCATAGACTACAACTTTGAATTCATCGACTAATGTTAACTCTAACAATAAGTTTCTTAGCCAACAAGTTTCACTAATACAAGACTTTGGGCAAAAACCACTAGTTGATTTGCGATCAGTAATATCGCCAACCCAGTCTGCATCTGCATATCCTACAATAATATCATTACTTCTTTTTGTATATATTAGCTTAAGTTAGAGAGTTCCTTTAAAATATCTTAACACTTTTTAATGAGGTTAACAATTTTTCACTTGCATAATTTTGGTACCTTGATAACAGACTTAGACTTGAACATAAGTCTGGCCTTGTTCCTAGCATTGCATACATAATACAGCCAATAATTTGTTAATTTGTCTGCATTTAGTTTCAATGTCAATACTCTTAGATTCAACACTTTTTAAAATATCATAATCAAAGTTACTATCCATTGGTGTATTTATGTGTTTACAGTTCAGCATACCAAACCTTGAAAGAACATTCTTCAAATATTGTTTTTGACTTAATACAATAGTATTATTTTTTATATCTTGTTCTACAACGATACTCAAAAAAATAGCTTAAAATGTGTTTTAAAATGAAGGATTTAAACACTTAATTAAATTTGATTTTAAGTTTTCAATTTTCTCATCACAAGAACCACTGATCAATATATCGTCTACAAAAATAATTACATATACAATTATCTCTTCAGTCATTTTGATATATAAACAATTGTCACACTAATTCTTAATAAAGCCCTCACTTGCCATAAAATTGTCAAGTTTTTGATACCAATACAGTGGCGCCTTTTTAAGTCCATGGATCGCCTTATTTAATTTACATACTTTACCATTTGTTTCACAACCTTTTGGCAGATACATATACACATTTTCTTTGATTTATCCATGCAGAAGGCGTTACAGACGTCCATTTGATATATAGGCCAGCCCTTTTGAACACACACAGCCAGAGCTGCTCTTATTCTAGTTAATCTCACTACAGGGCCTATACACATTCTCAAAAACAGTTTGTTTGAATCCCCTTGCCACTAGTCTACATTTAAACTTATTTATCTCTCCCGTCTTACCTCTTTTTATTTTAAAAACCCATTTGCTGTCTATTATTTCACCTTTAACTGGCCTTTTTATTAGGCTCCAAGTTTCATTCTCTAATACGGCGTTCATTTCTTCATCAATTGCTTCCTTCCAACTACTTGAGTATTCGCTTTCCATTGCCTCTTCATAGGCCTTAAGTTCATCAACATCTAGACTGAAATAGCTTAAGTCGTAATCGCTGTACATATGTGGCATTTTTAATAACTCAGACGGCCTTAATCTTTCATTTCTTTTTCTTGTAGGTACTTGATCTGGTACTGTTTCCGTAATCTCTTCAGTTTCTGAATTTTGATCCTCTAAATATGATTCATGTGGTAATCCCTTCGTTACGTTCATTACTTCATTGTCTTCACCGTTTTCTGAGCTGACTTCTATCATATCCGGGTCCAATCAGATAAACTTTGCTTCTAGATTTTCATCCATGATAAAACTTATCTCTCTTTCTATAGCTACTTTATTTTCTTTTTCATAGTACACTCTCTATCCTTTTACATTTTCAGAATATCCAATGAAAATACCCTTTTCGCTTTTCATATTTAGCTTCTTTCTTTTTTTTGGGTATATATGCCCAAACTTTGCTTCCAAATATTCCTTTTACCATCTTTATATCAAATGATTTATTGAATAACAGCTCGTAAGGAGTTCTACCTTCTGCAGGACTTGTACCAGTCCTGTTTAATAAAAACACAGCAGTATTTGCTGCTTCTGCCCAAAAATATTTTGATAATTTATTTTCTTCAATCCTCTCTTACTGCTTCTATTATTGTGCGGAGTTCCCTTTCATCTCTCCCATTTTGTTACGGAATGTACGGCACTGTACACTCATGCTTTATACAATTGTTTCTAAATAGTTTTTTACAGAGGAATTCTCAAATTCTCTACCATTATCACTCCTTATGACCTTAACCCTTTTTCCCGTTTGATTTTCAAAACAAGTTAAAGACTCCTTTAGTTTTTCATACGTTCAGACTTATTTTTAATGAAATAAACCCACTTATAATTGCTAAAGTTATCTTTTAACATAGACATATACAGGTATTTGTTTAAAGAAGGTTCCTCCATAGGACCACATAAATCTACATGTATTATTCCCCAGGTTCATTCGATCTACTTTCATTTACTTTAAAAGGTTCTCTGCATTGTTTTGCTTGTATGCAAGAATTGCACATTTGATTTGTTTGTTTTATTTCAATGTTATTACGTTTCAAAATATTACTTATATATCTGAAGTTCTGATGACATAAAGCTTTAGGCCACCATTAAATATCCTGATCACCTGTTACGAAATAACAATTTTCTTTATCAGAATTATTACTTTCGAGGCGTTGACATGTATGCTCAGAGGAGCTGGCCCCCTTAAACATAATTTTGAAAAGTTTGTTGTGCGGATTGCCATTGCTACAGTGATGTTTTCTTTGTTTACGAACTGTGCATTTGTGGCATCTGAAATCAATGACATCGTGTAATGTGACACAATGAAAGATTTTATTATAACCTAAGATACCAATAATACCTTGTCCTTCCGCTTGTAGTGCTGTACCATTACCGATTTTTACACATTTGGGTACTTCTTAAAACTGCAAAACATATCTTTCTCTGTGCTGTGAAGCCCCACTGTCCATGAACCATTCCATACTTACTTGGAACTGGATATCACTTGAAACGACAAGTGCAAAGCCTTCACATCTATTATCACTGTTACTGGCTCTATTTCTTTGGTTTTTGTCCCTTTCTTCTTTATTCTTCCTAACAAAACAATCTTTAAGGAAATGTCCTTTTCTTTTACAATAATTGCACTCGATATGTCGGCATTGATTCTTCAAATGGCCTTCTTTTCCGCAAAAAACATCTTTTTCTATTTCTATTTACATCTTGGTTTGACATTACCTTTGGTCTTGATACATGACTAGTCTCAGATGATCGAGATGCCACAGATTCATCTTCTTCTTTTTTTAATCTTTCTTCCTCAATTAAAAGTCGGGCTGTTAAGTTATTTAGGGTTTGATTATCTGAGCCATCACTATCCCATGCTGAACGAAAATGTCTAAATTTATTGCATTCTGGCGTTTGATGTGGGGCTGCGCATTTCAAACATCTTGGGGATCTGCTGCAGTTTGATGTGGCTCGACCCCAATGCTGGCAGATGTGAAATTGAAGTACTGATTTTGACTGCCTCCTATGTTCCTACTGGACTCATGTATGCTCTATCACCTTCATATTTTTGTTCACATAGTCCAGCGTGATTTTTAGCTTTCGGACTATCAGGTATAGCGGCCTTCCTTATATCGTCATCCTAAGTAATATATTCTTCACGGATCTATTTGCAACCCTTCTGCAATCCCTCTGAGAACGAATGCATGGGTTTTGTCCTCCCTTCTAGAGTATGAGTGTAAGTGGACTTTTTCTGATCGTACCGTTTTCTTGAGGTTTTCAAAATCGGCAACATCTTTAGTAAAAATTATCGTCGAGTTGGCCGTATATTTAATTTCGAAGTTGTTTTTAATTTTATATTTTAAACGATTTATCATTTATCGATGGGCAGAGACGTTGCCTTCTATAATTATGGACAGAAAGGGTTGTTTTTGGTGGTCGACTTGGAGTTCTTTTTGGTATTTTATTTGCATGTTTATTATCATCGTCCGAGCTGGAGGAGATAGTAAACATGCAAATAGATTTGCATCTTTGATCTCTTCGTCCGGGACCTTGGATTAATTCTTATGCTTGTTTAGTCACGAGAAGTTTGTTTGATTAGTTTGTTGAATGTGGTGTATTTTCTTGATTAAATAAAATTTTAGGGTAGAATATCAGTAACTTAAATTTGCTCATTTTCTGAGTTGGTTGTGATGGCATTTAAGTCCTAAGTTCTAGGTAGGACATCTAATTTTCTAGCTATTACAGTTTTCTTAGTTAGCTTTTCGAACTGAGAGGTGAAGGTGTCAGTATTAAGTAAAATTCAATTTTTTTTTCCTTGCCTTGGTCAACTTCTTGTGCCCACGATAGGTTGGAAGTGTTGTGAATTTGTGCTTGAATGATTTTCATCTTGAGTGGTTGTTTATTCTTTTGAGAATTACTTGAATTGTCGGTTGTGTTTTCACTAGATTCACATCCTATAGTGTCTTCATATATAATGATAATATTCTCCTCTTTTCTCACGTTAGTAGATCTTTGCGGAGCCGATGTACGATTTCAATTATTTCCTCTGCAAGTTCAAGGTTTGGTTCAATATGGTTGTTCAATTCTAGATACTTGTTAAGATCTATCGTAGTGGTGTTTCCTAGACCCTTGTTTTCGGACTGTTCTAGTGTCTTGT
Organism: Galeruca laticollis; assembly: GCA_963921935.1. Taxonomy (NCBI): domain Eukaryota; kingdom Metazoa; phylum Arthropoda; class Insecta; order Coleoptera; family Chrysomelidae; genus Galeruca; species Galeruca laticollis. The sequence continues at coordinate 109,340,771 of OY998181.1, forward strand.
TATTGTGTTCTAGGCATTTTAATTCGTATTTCTTAAACACTTTTCATTGGAATTTATTGAGAGTATCAACGTCAATAGTTTCTGGAAACTTTTTAGGTATAGTTATGGTTTCCGAATTTATTTCAGTATCGGATTTAATATTAATTTGCAGTTGGTCAGCGTTGTCGTTAATATATAACAATTTCAAATAATTTGGGTTTTTAGATTTAATTTCTAATGTTTTGTCTTTGATTGTTTTAATTTCTTCGCTATATTTGGTGTTTGCGTCTATACGGACTGCATAATACCGTGATTTGTCGGGGGACTTTTGGCGACATTGAAATTTGTGGGTCTGTCCATACAGCTTTTTGTGTTTATTTTTTGTGAAATGTTTATTATTGTTTTTAACAGTGACGTTATTATCACTATTAAGGTTCTCACTAGTGAAGATTTCGGGTTTGATATTATTAAGTTTTTGTATTTTTTTCTTTAAACGACGGGTGTTCCCAGTAGGATTGGACGGAAGGAAGGGGAGAGAAATTGATGAGACATACTCTTCAATATCAGAATAATTTATTTAATAATTTTTATCACTTTAAAAACACTGGAAAAAGAATTCACAATTGCGACTGTACAATCTGATTATCAGCAGCATTCCTTGATATGAGGCAAGTTGGAATGGAACAGGTTTATTTTGTTTAAAGTTTAAGGTACATGGCACTAAGTGATGGTCACTGACTGGAGGGCAGTCAATATTATCAACGTTACTTACTTTTATATTTAAAGGATTCTGTACAAAAAATAAGATCTAACAAGTTTTACTGGTGGCTGTGATGCGAGTCGGCTCAATAACAATTTGTTTTAGTTCAAAACTTTGACCAATTTCAATCATTCGTTTGCCTAGTTTACTTTATGGTATTGGCAGTAGGTCTATATTGAAATCGCCCCGGTACAAAGTGAAGTCAAATTTGTGGGTTATTCCCGTAAATGTACTATCCCACTCGTCAAGAAAACGATCGGCCGTGTGGTCTATCATGTGACCCTACCACGCAGGTGGAGTTACCAATTTTAAAACTAATCTTTCTCAGAGAAAAGATTTTCTCCTAGATGTGTATTTAGGATCGTTTGGCATTGTCTTACTTTCAGTTTTCTTTAGTCCACTTGCCAATTGGAGAAATGCTTTTAGAGTTGTTTGCTTTTTGTGGTTGTTCCTGGCTGTTATCTTGTTCTGGGGAGGCTTGAGCAACCGACAGAGTGGTGGGCTCATTTCTTGTTTTTGGTTCGGAATCAGAGCTATGATACAGTTCTCTCAGCTCTGCTTTGGACTATCGTGAGAGGTATAGGTATTTTTTTAAAGTTGGGATCTCTTCTCTTTGCTTTGTGTTTAAATCGCGGGCAATCAGTTATGTATGGCAGTAGGTCTATATTGAAATCGCCCCGGTACAAAGTGAAGTCAAATTTGTGGGTTATTCCCGTAAATGTACTATCCCACTCGTCAAGAAAACGATCGGCCGTGTGGTCTATCATGTGACCCTACCACGCAGGTGGAGTTACCAATTTTAAAACTAATCTTTCTCAGAGAAAAGATTTCCTCCTAAATGTGTATTTAGGATCGTTTGGCATTGTCTTACTTTCAATTTTCTTTAGTCCACTTGCCAATTGGAGAAATGCTTTTAGAGTTGTTTGCTTTTTGTGGTTGTTCCTGGCTGTTATCTTGTTCTGGGGAGGCTTGAGCAACCGACAGAGTGGTGGGCTCATTTCTTGTTTTTGGTTCGGAATCAGAGCTATGATACAGTTCTCTCAGCTCTGCTTTGGACTATCGTGAGAGGTATAGGTATTTTTTCAAAGTTGGGATCTCTTCTCTTTGCTTTGTGTTTAAATCGCGGGCAATCAGTTATGTATGGCAGTAGGTCTATATTGAAATCGCCCCGGTACAAAGTGAAGTCAAATTTGTGGGTTATTCCCGTAAATGTACTATCCCACTCGTCAAGAAAACGATCGGCCGTGTGGTCTATCATGTGACCCTACCACGCAGGTGGAGTTACCAATTTTAAAACTAATCTTTCTCAGAGAAAAGATTTCCTCCTAAATGTGTATTTAGGATCGTTGGGATCTCTTCTCTTTGCTTTGTGTTTAAATCGCGGGCAATCAGTTATGTATGTTGGCATCAAGCATTATTGTGAACAGAGCGCTTTCAGTTTAATACAAAACCATCTTCAGTGCCCCATGTACAGGGTGTACATGTGTACATCAAGCTATCACACTACGAAGCTTCATCTAAAAATTAGAAACAAATTAGTTAACTACCAGTGGGCACTGAGTATGGTTTTGCGTTAATCTGAAAGCTCTCTGCTGACAATAAAGATGTGTACCAACATATATAACTGGTTCATAAACCTTCCTTTCAGTGAGATACGAAATACACTCTATTTTGTTGCCGTCTCAGTGTGTAAATATTGTTTATGTCTCGTTCTGACACACTTAAATTCAGAAAATTATTTAGTTCTTCTATTACGGAATTTATCTTTAGGTCTTGCTCTTCTCTGTTAATTTCAACATAAATGATGTTATTCTTTTTACCTCCACTTTTGAGTAACTCTATTTCATTTTTATATAAGGACATGGGCGTAGTCAGCGAAGGGCAAGGAGGGGCAATTGCCTTCCCCCCCCTGGAAGCAAAAATAAATTAAATAATTTTTAAATTTTATTAAACATAAAATTACATCAAAAATATACATATTTTTTTGTTATCTGTTTTATATATATATATATATATATATATATATATATATAATTTGTTGCTGTGGTCGGTATGAACATTTTAAAATTAATTAATAAGCTCTAATAAAGAAAATTATTGGCGTGTCCTTTGTCACTAAAATATATTTCATCAGTAAAAATCAAAGCTGTTTGAAAAATTGACATAGTGCTAAATATATATTAATATCGTTTTCGATATATGCATTTGTGAACACCAGAATTGGATAAAAGGAGTGTTCGATTCAACCACTTAACAGTCGGACATTTTTAAAGAAAATGGTAAAAAAATTGTCACTTCCTTTTTATTTTCATTTAACTACATTTTTTAAACCTATTAATTAATTAAAATAAATCTGCTCAATAAGTAGTTTTAGTGTGAAATATTTTGAAACATTCAATACACAATCCTACATCAGAATATCTTATAACCACTATTGAGTTGGTGTGTAAGTGCTCTTGTCTAGCGACAGTGTCCTATTTAATAGTGTAACGAATATACGGGAACCGGCGATGTGAATATTCTGGCAATTTATAGTCTCTAAAGGGTATATAAATTTAGTTGCCTATCCGGCGCGAAGACAGACGTACAGTACAGTGCATAGTGCACGATACGAAGATGCATACGGCGAGTAGAAAGCGAGGCACGAGAAACAAGAGGGAAAATCCGTAACAATAGTTTTACCACAGAATAAAGAGACAGAAAAGACAATAGATATGGATATAAGAAATTTGTTACAAAAAGGTAAGTTAAACAATTTCAGTAGAAAATTTAATTTTCAATTAAAACTTTAGAGTCATTCCATTAGAAATAGTTCAAAAATTTGAGAATTGCTTGCTCGACCAGCACCAAATAAAACAAAACAACCATGTAATGATAGCTCATAATGTAGATATGTTATATCCGATGTTAATTTTTGCTCAAAATTATTTTTTTTTTCATTGTCGGCCGTTTTTGTTTTATTAGCTTAGGCAAAAAAATTTGTGCATTATTATTATAATTTTATATATTTTTCATTGTTATGATGCCGACTTTTTTGCCTTCTAATCCAAGTATAACAAAAATCACAATAATGCACCGATTTTGACAGCTGATATCTCACATGGGACTAAATATAAAAACATGAAATTTTCACATAATAAAGATCAAATAGCACTTTATACGTGCTATTGATTTCATTTTGTGTTTTTAAACTTGAGAAAAAATATTAACGTCAGATATAGTATATCCACGCCACATTATAAGCTATCATTACATGGTAGTTTTTGTATTATACTAATTTTTATACTAGGGACTAAGAACGAGAATAATATTAGGCTATTATTTCAAGGTCAAAAATCTCTAAAACGGAAAAAAGTTCATGATGACAATAGTGAAAATGGAAGCAATGCTTGTGTGAAGATGAAAATAAAATGGTCGGAACATCAAAATCGGAATCTATTCTTGAAGGATGCTCACGTAGTTCTTCAAATCTACATGAAGCTGTCTCTAGAACTGGAACCTCTAAACAAACTGAAGAACGCTATGGCTACCATGAAAATGACATTGGTCGATGGGTTCCATCATATAATTACGATTTTGCTTCTGATGCCATTCACTTGAAAAGAAAATTCAACTATCGCTGGTTAGATCAATTACTCCATGGCTGGTGTACTCATGTTGTTTGAAAGGTGCTCTATATTTATTTTGTGTTTTATTTCCGCCTTAAATTGCTACAGTTGAAGGTGTTTTGGGGGCATTTATGGTAAGGCCTTACATGAAGTTTAAGGATGTACATGAAGATTGTAGAAAAAAGAAGGAAATAGTTTTCTTTGACCTTTTGACCTTTTAAATTTGAGGATTGACTCTGGTGATGAGAAGCTAAAGAGACACTTGGATAAATGTCAAAAAGACGCAGTCTATACCTCACCAAAAATTCAGAATGAGATCATACTATGCGGTGAAGTTATCAAAGAAAAAATAATCGAAGACTGTAAATGGGCAAAAGCTTATGCTGTAATGGCTGATGAAACAGCAGATATCGCTGGAAAAGAACAGCTTTCTATTGGATTAAGGTTCTATGATGAAAGCCAAGAAATAATCAGTGAGGAATTTGTAGGCTACATTGAGTTAAAATGTCAAGATGCTTCTACAATCGCTAGCGCAATTCAAAGTTTTTTAGAAGATAATAATTTTTCCGCCGATAATTGTGGGGGATTCGGATTTGACGGGTGTTCCACGATGGCCGGCACAGAAGGTGGTGTACCGGCCATTCTTGGAAAAAAGTACGTTAAATCTTTATTTTTCCATTACTCCAGCCACAGACTAAATCTTGTGGTCAATGATACTAGCAAGTTACCAGAAATAAGAAACATAATTGCAACGACTAAAGACACAATAACCTTCTTTCGTGAATCGCCAACCCGTAGGAAATCGGTTCCAAATCTTTTAAGACTATGTGAGACCAGATGGTTGGAAAAATATAAGAGCATAAAAAATTTCAGAAAGGTTCACTGACATTGTTAACGCACTAGAACATTTATCTGTCGAAGGAAACTATGCAACAAGAAAATCTGCCTAATAATTGCACTGTGCCGTAACTAAACCAATATTCATCTTAGGCTCAAACATAATTGCAAGATACTCTGCAATTTTGGAACCCGCTGTAAACGTTTTACAAGGTAAACGTATGAATTTGGTTATGGGGAAGAAACATGCTGATGATATTCTAGATGTAATCAAAGAAGATCGACAAGATGTCGAAAATGTTTCTTATGATTTATTTAAAAAATCACTTGATATCGCAAAGAGAGTAGGGGTTGAGTTGTCAGTATCACGACTCACTCAAAAGCAAGTACACAGAAGTAATCCACCATCTTAGTCTGCAGTTGAATACTGGAAGCGGTCAATAATCATCCCCTATCTTGATTCTTTAACTTCCTCCTTGGATGCTAGATTCTCCAACGAAAATACACCTGCTTTTGCTTTAACTTATCTTCATCCTTCAAGCATGCTTGAAATGGCTTCAAGATATTTAAAAAATAATGCATAATATTTCATGGAATTTTATAAGTTGGGTGATGTCTGCAGATTTAGATTTGTGGTACAATATGTGGAAGAAAAAGAATTTAGCAGAATACAAATTAAAGAAAATTGAAGTGGCTGCACATTTGGAGGAACCTAATGTTTTTTTCCTGCAACAAGGCACGCACTGCTAATATTAGGTGCTTTCCCATCCACTACTGCTACCGTGGAACAATCGTTCAGTACCCTACGAAGGGTAAAACCCTGGCTCAGGAGTACAATGGGCGATGCCAGACTCACTGGGTTGTGTTTGATGAGTGTGCATCGAAAATTTTTGAAGGAAAATCAGGACTGCATATTGAAGAAAATCTTGGATAAATTTAGCTTAAACCCAAGAAAAATGTTATTAGTTTAATTTAAGTATAATTAAAATCTCAAAGTTTTGTTTTCAGTTGCCTTTTCTTTTTATTCTAAAATTTTACATAATAATCTTTATTCAGCTCATGTTATACATATATATACATAAATCTCTTATTGTACAATATTATATATGGAACATCAATGTAATACGTATGCGACATGGTAGCCTATTTATGACCTCACGGTTGCGCATAGGCTGCTGAATTGCTTACTTTTACTAAAAATGATTTAAATATATAATGTACTAAATTAAATTGATTCTCCAAAAGTACACAAAACAATATTTCACTTAATTTATAAATAATAGTAGGATAACAAATATATACACATACATACATACATACATACATACACACATATTATGTTATTATGTTTGCATGTTTTTTCACGTTTCTTTCTAAATAAACAATTATATACATACACACACTCACACATATACATATAGCAATGAATCCATTGAATTTCTTACTTCTAAATTTCATAATTTTATCACATTTTACCGAAAGCTCCTCACACATTATTCAATCAATGCTCTCAAAGCTTTCCTGTCACCATTTACAATATATTTTTTCATTAATATTTTAATTAATTGAGGGTAGTTTACGGAATACAAATAAATCTTATACATTTCCGGAAGGTGATTAAATATTTTTCCACTTAGGTACAAATAATATCTTTGTGATACTGATTAACTTACAAAGTGAGTATATACTGTGCCTGTTTCTTTACCTCTTGTTTGATAGTTATATGTCTTTTTTTGTAATATATCTTTATGTTTGTAAGTGTACATTAAAATTGCATAAACATATAATTGTCTGACATCCATAATATTGGTTTCATCATACAATAAATCCGTTGGATACCTAATTTTTTTATTGAATATTATTTTCAGTAATCTCTTTTGAAAAATTTCCAGTTTATTTAAATGGTTCTTTGTGGTAGCCCCCCAGCAGATGATGGAGTATTGAAGTCTGGTTTGAACAAGTGTGTAGTAAATAGTTCTAAGGTGAATAACGCTCAATGTTTTTTTGAGAAATTTAAATTTAAAAAGCAACATCCTTAAGGTGTAGGTTAAATTATCTATATGCTTATCCCACCGTAAGTGAGAGTCGAGAGTAACACCCAAGTATTTTATATAACTTTGTCTTTGAAGAGTAATTTCCTGATCGTTATAAGTGACATTGAGTTCATTAAAATCTGGTAATCTGTTAATATAGCTGGCAAAAGTAAAAAAAATGATTTATTATAATTTATAGTAAGTTTTTTATGATTACACCAATCTATAACATGGACCATGGTTTGTCCCCCTGTTATGAATCCTGGCTACACACTTGTATAGGGGCCTCGTTTTCTGATTCTAAACGTTATGCTTTCTGACTCATTTCTTTCCTGTAATTGTCCAGGTAGGTAAAAGTAGCCTCATAGGGTTTTCTTTAGCCCAATGGTTCCAATTTTGTTGAAGTACATATTTAATAACTATTGAAACTTTATTGATCTAACCCTAACTTACAAATGAAAACCTCTCATAAATACACATTGATTTATTTTCTACTATAAAATTATTGCATAGGTACATTACAACAATAAAAAATTTGTCTTACCACAGTTTGCTATTTTTTCTCTAAAGTATTCAATACATAAAATACATTATTTACAAAAATTAGATATTAGATAAAATCTTCTTCATCGTCATCATGGATTTCTAGAAACATATCAAAATCCTCTCGGTAGCAATAGCCTTGATCAGTATATTTAAATTTGTGGAAGGTTCCATCGAAACCAATTGCTAAAACAGAAAATTTTACAATTAGAAATTTAACAAAAATAAAGTATTGAGACAGTAAAAAAAAGTACTTGATTTTTAATTGAAATACATTAATTGAATCAATATATCAAATATTATTTACCAAATACAGAATTATCACGACCAAATGCGCAAATAGACGCACACTCTGAAGAAATTTGAAAATTAGCAAAAGACCACAGCGAATCGAAATATCTTGATATAGCACCTCCCGGTATACTGTAAAAATAAAAACATATTATAGACACCATTATTGGAACCAGTTAATGACATTTTAATTGGTCAATTTTGGGAAATACCTTAAGTTGAACTTCAATAAGAGAATGATAATGTATGCTCTCAATTAATATTTTGATAATTCTTTAAGGAATATTCAAATAATGTGCAGCTTCTAAATATAGTTGTTAAATATTATTGCCATGTATGCATTGCACACGATTCACGATTATGAAAGTGAATCTAGTAACGTATTAGTTTTTCTTCGAGTATTTTTATTTTAACTTTGTAAATTGATTTCACATAACAGTTATTGCAAAACTTACAAAATTTTAAAAATATGTGTTTCATCAAATCGAGGGGAGAGGGGGCGGATAATTTGCCTTTCGCACGGGCGTTAAACTCGGCGGGCGTAATTTCGGCCGGTAATCCCTTGGCCTACCTGCATAAATCAAAGGGTACCATTTATGACAGGGGTAATTTCGGCCGAGGGGTTGATGTTTACGATGAGATTAAAATATTGGTAATTACGCTTAATAGTTTCTGTAAAATATTAGTTGTGTATTTATTTGGAAATACCTAATCCTGTGTACCTGTCGGAAATACCTTTAATTTACTTATCTCTTTATTCTAATAACTATGTTGTACCTACTTAAGATTATTCCTTTAAATGTATAAAATTCACAAATAACAGGTATAAAATTATTATAGCTAGTCAGTATTATAACTTATCTTTAAGCTACTAGTCGATAGAAAGCATAAAATATATTATTTGTATACGATGGCATCAGTTTCAGTAATTAAGAGTTCACGCGGTTGTGACTTACTAGTTGTAGAAAAGTTTCAGTTTTGTAAACAGGACGTATTAAAAAGTGGTGAAGTACGTTGGAGGTGTATAAAGAAAAAATTAAGATGTTTAGCCAAACTGTACACTGTTGGTGCGGAATACACAGTTACTAGAAGTGAATTAATCCACAACCACGAGTCCGATGAAACTACGTTGGAGAGAAAAATAGTGACGACTTCATGCAAGCGCAAAGCTGAGGAAGACATATCGGAGAAACCTTCAAAAATTATTAAAAGCGTTCTTTCAAATCATTTGCCAGAGAATTTGTCATCGATAGATGTCAGTCTAATAAGAAGAAATTTGTACAACAGCCGCCGTAAGCTCTTACCAGCCCTGCCTAAGGATATTCACGATGTACATTCTGTACTCGATAGTTATGGACCGAAAACCACAACAGGTGAAAATTTTTTGTTTATTAACAGCACAGCTGATAATATCATTGTTTTTTCTTGCCATACAAATATAATAAGTTTATGTAAAATGAAAGATTTTTACATGGATGGCACATTTTCTTATTGTACAAAATATTTTTATCAGTTATTTACCATCCATGGACTGGAAAATGGGCATTATGTTCCTCTTTTGTATTGTCTGTTGCCCAATAAGACCAGTGACACATATATGAGACTTTTTCTGTTGGTAAAATCTAAAATTTTTGAACTTTATAATATTGTTTTTGAACCGAAGGAGGTATTTGTGGATTTTGAAATCGCAATTCATAACGCATTAAAAGTTGTCTTTCCCAAAACCAAACTAAATGGTTGTAGATTCCACTTGCACCAGGCGTGGTATAGGAAAATACAATCATTAGGGTTAACCCAAATGTATAAAGATAAAAACTGCGAGGAAAGCAAATGGCTTACTCATACTTTTGGGCTAACTTATTTAGACCCCTCTGAAGTTGAAGATTGTTTCATATTTGATCTCATGTCATACAAACCGGACCATAAACTTATAGATAAATACGCAGACTATTTATTAGAAAACTACATAGCGCCAGAATCTCATTTTCCACCAAATATATGGGCATATGAAAACCCATCAATTAAAAGAACCACAAATGCCTCCGAATCATTCCATTCGCACTTTAATTCTAGTTTTTATTCAAGTCACCCTTCTATATTTATTTTTATAGAAAAATTAAAAGATTGTCAGATCGATGCATATTTAAAAATAAAAAATTTAAATATTCCAGCAAAAATTAAAGACAAACAAGTAAAAAACAAACTAAAATTTATCGAAAACATGGTAAATATGCTTCGATCTGACAATATTTCTAGAATTAATTTCGTTAAATCTGTATCACATCAAAACGTTTTTTAAAAATTTATAGTTTACCTAAGTTATAGAAATAAGTTGATGTAATAATTTTATTGAAATAAAGAAATATTTTAATATAAAGCATTCTGTTATTTTATTTGATTTGCGGCCGAAAATACCTATGAGATAAGGAAGCAACTTAAAACCTCCGGCCGAATTTACCTACCGGCTTTTAGTACCTGCCCTTTTTCCGGCCGAAATTACATCCGCCCGTTAAACTAGCCTTTCGCCAGCCCTGATGCTTAGATCGAATTGGTCTTGACTCATATGATGTAAGACTGCTCAAAAACCTTTACTATAACCTGACTGCTAGAGTACAAGTGGAACAAGAGGTTTCAGAAAAAGTTCCTATTAAACGTGGCGTTAGACAGGGATGTGTCATGTCACCAATGCTTTTTAATGTCCACTCGGAAGCTGCCTTTGAAGAAGCGCTGAAATATTATCATGAATGTGTTAAAATTGGTGGAGAAGCCATTAACAACATTAGGTACGCTGATGATATTGCTATAATGGCAGAAAGCCTCGAAGACCTCCAAACACTACTAAATGCAGTAAACAATGCATGCAAGGAAAAGGGTTTAAATATCAATACAAAGAAAACGAAGTGGATGGTTGTCGGTAAAATTAATATCGAGTATCCAAACTTAAAATTAGGTGATAAAATTCTAGACATAGTACAACACTTTAGGTATTTGGGTAGCTGAATAGACCGTAGAGTTGAAAGCGATGAAGAAGAATAGAACTGACACGTAAAATATTCACTAGTTGGCGTTCTGTACTATGTAATAGAAGTCTTTTGATGGACATCTGTCTAAGAGTATTAAAGTGCTTCATTTGGTCTGTTTTGCTTTATGGATGTGAAACTTGGACAATAGAAGTCAAGCACCTAAATAAATTGGAAGCGTTTGAGTTGCGGTGCTATCGCCGTATGCTAAAAATTCCGTGGATAGCACACGTAACTAATGAACTTGTGTTAGAATCCCTACATAAAGAGCGAGAATTGACAAACACCATCAAAATAAAAAAAGTCGAATACTTTGGACATATAATGAGAGGGCATAAATATCACATACTCTGATTAATTATCCAGGGTAAAATAGAAGGAAAGCTTTCCAACAAATTGTCAACTCGATGATAACCAACGCCTGAACGCTTGATGATAGCGAACGTTTGATAACAAGCATGGCACACAAAGAAGAAGATCACTGCTCACTTGCAATATACAGAGATTGCTACTTGAAAATTCATTTACAAAATATACAGCTTATACTGTGTAAACTTGAAAATTAAGCAGGAGCACAAAATTGTACGTGTGCATTCGACTACTATTTGTACTATATATTGTATATATATATGATATGCTGTTAGGCTGGCTAGGTGTCGGAAATTATAAGAAGAAAGATTGGGATTTTATGTGTGTTATGGCGTTGAACGATAATAATAACCAAAACCATCAAGCAATTGCGGTTGGAATATAGGACCACCCTAAAGTGTTGGATAAATTGATTGTTTAGTAGAAGTAAAATGTATGAGAAAAATAAATGTGTGACTATCTGATAAAAATAGGGGAATTGTCTAGGTAGTCACACTATTCGTCGGGAAGGTCGTCGTACGCCGTACCGGAAGAAATGGGAGCTTCCTCTTGGGTTTTCTGCCGAGAGGCCGTCTGTTTGAGATCCACGGTGTGGGGAGGTTGTTTTTCGATATTTCGTTGCCCGATTCGATAGTGCGATTAACGCATCGGGATTGTAAATTGCTCAGACGGGAAGGAAATGACTCGATGTAGATATTAACATATACGGTGTTGCTGGGTGAATAGGTTGACTTCTATTGGAAGTATCCAAGGATTGACTGCTCGCTAGTCAGAATCTTTTTTAACAAGATGGTCGGGAAGGGTGCAATCGACGTTTGCTCTATAATCGATTATAGGACAGATATATGTTTTATACGTATGAAGTAGAGTGGTTGGTTGAGTTTGTCCGAAGCTTCCGCCTAGCGCCTTAATCAGACCAACTCGTCGTCGGACTTTATTTAATGTGTCTGTTAGGTCAGCCATCAAGTTGAGAGTGTGAGTAAATCTCACTCCCAAATAAACGGCTTCCCTACGGATTTCAAGTTGTTCTCCCCAGAGCACGAGGCGAAAGTTTGTTGGTAGAAGACGTTCGCTCATCGATGGCCTATTTGCAATAGGACGTAACCCACAATTTTTGAAAATCCTAGTTTTGACATCACCGCGTGGTCAAAACTATTTAGCATGCGCTTGCAATATGACGTATCGCAGCGAAATTATTTTTCGATGCTATAGCGCGTAAACCACTATTTTGTTATGGCGGCTACACACGTTGTGTATTGCCCTGTGCTTAAATTGAATTTTATTGAAATTAACTGTCTCGACCCTTACTTCGTGGAATCTACTCATATCAGTGTTTTCAATAAAACTCAACGTTTTATTGTGTTATTTCGGTACGTTTGTATTTAAAAAGTGTTTAGTATTAGTTCATAGATGTATGGTATTGAAAAATAAACATCGTTTTTTTCATCTATAAGTATGTTTTTACACTATTTTGCTGTTGCGTCCATTTGTATTAAAACTTTATTGTATTATTTTGTGTGATACGTCTTATTTACATTCACGAATGATAAATATGGAAGATTTTTTGACATTGTTTTTAAGTATTATTATAATACTATGTTATCCGTTTTTCTAACAATAGCTTTACATGTGTTATTTTCTTATAACGAACCTTGAAAAATTTACAATTTTATTTTTTTGATGGTTTTTATTAATCTTAAATAGGTATAAAATAAGCGCGTTTCTTTAATGGGGTTTTTTGGTTCCAGGAAAATGTCAAATATGTGCCGCAATCTTGTTAAACTTGCAATAGAAAAAAAACGAGAGGAAGATGCAAAAACTTCTTTTATTAACCCAATCTCTTATCAAATTGCTGATGTTCTAGAAGGTCAGGAAAGCACAATTCCTAATGAATTTGACGTAGAGAAAATAATAGAGGATGGAGGCCTCATTTAACGCTACAGAGCAAGACCATTTAGATAGTGATAAATAACATCTATCTAGAGAGTATATGCCTACTGATCAATTGGACTCCCCAGTACCCACTGATATTGACGATTCAGAATATAACATTCCCTCTTCTGATGAAAATAGTGAAGATGATTCGGCTGATAAAGAAATTTTTGATGACTCCTCACAAGTTGCAAGAGAAATATCAAGTCAGAAAGAGCCAAAAGAAAACGACAAACAAGACACAATCAATTTAAATAGGTCAAAAAGAGATTGTACAGAAAATTGGAAAAGGGAGAGAAATAAAATTAGAAGAATGGAAGGTGAAAACTATTTGGGTTATACCAGAACAAAAGATGGACAAGTAAGCCATAATATGCAACACCCTTCTAGAAAGTCAGTAGTTTGTGATTCGAAACACTGTTTAAGGAATAAAAGATATTGTAGCATGGTATCTAAAGAAGATGCAGCAAAAATGTTTTCAAAATTTTGGAGTTTGTCGTGGAACGAAAAAAAATTATATCTGTTTTTTAATAGATTATTATCAAAAAAAAACGCTGTTACACTGTTGGCTCGTCTATAAGATCTGGTACATACATTTACCGATTGAAATAATGAGAATGTTTTTGGACACTTTGGGCCTCAAGGAAAAAATGATACATTCGTAAAAAAAGTAGCTCGGGAATACTAAAAAAAACAGCAAAAGCAGTAAATAATAATAGTCAATCAAATGAAAACGACAAAAGGAAGAGTCACCTAAAAATTTTTTTCAATGAATTGCCTAAGCAGCCATCTCACTACTGTAGAAAGGACAGTTCTAAAGTCTACTCAGAGCAGGTCTTTCAATCAAAAAGTCAAATCTATAAATTATACAAAGGGAAGTGTGCGGAGTCTAAAATTTAACCTTACTCACTTTTCCCTTTTGCAGTATATTTGAGGAGATGAAACTTTCGATTTTTCTTCCGAGAAAAGACGAATGCGATTTGTGTTACAAACATAAGATTAAGGAAATATCTGATAATGAATACAATGTACATTTTGCAAAAAAAACTGAGCAAGATCTGAAAAACTAAAGATAAGGAAGACGCTGTACAAAATCAGGTTTATACTTTCACTATGGATACACAATCGGTAAAAATATGTCCTTTTCTAAACGTGAGTGCGTTTTATTACAAAACAAAACTTCAGGTACATAATTTTACCGTTTATAATCTAGAGTCCCATAGTTGCGTTAATTATCTTTGGAATGAAACTGAGGGTAACTTAAGTGCATCAATGTTTGCCACATGAATAATAAAACATTTAAAAGAAAATTTTTTGGCTGATAAAAAACCTATAATTCTATTTTCTGATTGCTGTTGCTACCAGAACCGTAAGGTTGTTCTGTCAAATGCATTATTGCACTATTCGATTGAGCATAATGTTATAATTGAGCAAAATGTTATAATTGAGAAAAAATATTTGGAGAAAGGTCACACTCAAATGGAGTGTGACTCTGTTCATGCTTTGATTGAAAAAAAGTTATACGTAGACTAATACAGCTTCCCAGTGATTATATTTCTGTCATTCATGAAGCTCGAACAAAACCTACACTTTTTGACGTCTGTTACCTTACACATGATCAGTTTCTTAACTTTGATGATAAATCTACATTTATTTGTAACGCAATTAGGCCAGGAAGAAATAAAAAAAATAAGCCAACAGTTACAGATCTTAGAGCCCTAAAATATACGCCAGAGGGTAAGATATTTTATAAAATTGATTTTAATTATAACTATAAAGAATTACCGCAGAGACCAAAACAAACTAATGATAAAGTAGTTTCATATCAAAGATTATTACAAGATAGTCTAAAGATACAACGTTCCAAATGGTTGCATTTGCAAATCATCTCACACCTGACGCTCATTTCTTTTATGATTCTTTTTCATATTATTCAGAATAATTTTTTGCTCTTGTACTTGTTTTGTATTTTAATTTTTTTTTATTCTCTAAATAGACGTTTGTAATTAAATTTATTAATAAAAAAACGATTATATGTTTTGAGCTATCACCCTTTTAATTTGATGTAACCCACAAAAAATGCATTTTTATTGTCACAAATATGACGTATCACACCCTGATATGAAAAAATAATTAATAATCACAAATTATATTTTGGAACGTATCAAAATATCGTTTATCCTATCCTTAGACCAAAAATTAGAATGTTCTTATGTTTTTTTGTCCTTTTATGTTTTTGCAGCCCCCTGAAAAATTTACTTTTTGGGGTTACGTTCTATTGCAAATAAGCCATCGTCATGGTGGAAGGGTGTTTGTTTAAACACGATAGCTTGGGTTTGCTTATTGTCATCCGCCATCTCCTACACCAATTTGAAAAATGAGTCAGTAGATTTTGGGATCGAATGTTGAGTGAGCGAATGTCAGTGGCGGAAATGATAAATGCGGTATCGTTCGCATATAATTGGATTTTGTTCTGGGGGTGTCGTCGTACTGGTGTATCATACGCATAAATTATGTATAATAGCGGAGCGAGTATCGAGCCTTGAGGAACGCCGGTTAGGGATGTGAAAGAATGGGATAAGCTATAACCAACTTTGACGGTTATTGATCGATCAGCTAGGTAGGAATACAATAACTTTACAATTTGAGGTGGCAATCGGATTCTAAGTAGCTTTCTCACAAGTCCGGCGTGCCTGACTTGATCGAAAACTTTTTGAACATTCATGAAAATGGCGGCTGAACACCGTCGTTGATTCAAAGCTCGAGTGACGATGGCTTGAAGGTTGGTGGTGGCGTTCTGAATTGAAATGCGGGAATTATATTGTTTTCGGTACAGCAGTCCCAGATTCTCTCCTTTAACAAACGTTCAAAGATGCTTTTACCTACGACGCTGATAAGTTAAATCGTGCGGTAGGATTTATGCTTTGTAGGGTCTTTGCCGGGTTTTGGGATGAGAACTATGTTGGCTGATTTCCAACAACGATGGAAATAGGATAATGACAGAGGCTGGCGTTCAGCAGGTTGCAGAGCGGGGCGAAAATCTCTTCTGGCAGGTTTTTTAGTGCCTGTCTCGGGATTTCGTCGTGCTCTGAGGCACTGTTTCTTCCGATCGACAAACCTTCGATTGTAAACGGTGAGAGGAGCGGAGAGTTCTCATTTTGTGGAATATTGACGTGAGGGTTCCGAGTGAGGAGGTCTGCTTCAATGGCAAAGTCCCTAAGAAATGTTTGATTATCAGATGGTGTATATCTTCTGTCCTTGCACTTCGAGATGAGCTTCCACCTTCCGACAAGGCCGACAAGGTGGTCGAATTTTTGCCAAAAGGAAAAACGGAAGTCATTTCATAATAAATATAAGCATCAGTTCCGACTATTTATATCTGCCAAATTTCATACATGTCATATGAACAGTTTTCGAGAAATTGGATTGTCAAAACGTCGTGGGACACCCTTTATACAGATGATCTTATAGTTGATATTTTGGTAAAACATTTAAGCAGAGGAAGTCTTAAATTTCCTAAAGATAAAGTCACAAATATAGTTTTATATGCCTATTTAATTTTCAATAAAATTATACAAGACAATGAAGAAAATGTCTAAAATATTCACAACAGCAATAAAGATTTATTATCAACAGTGACATTAGAATATCTTATACAAAATAAGTACTCATTAAACTTTTCATAATATGAAGTAGGTAATTCCGGATATATTGTAAAAATTGTCATACAATCTGTAATAGATACACTTTTAAAAAATTACTACGGAAAGAAAAATAACAGATTTGGTATGGGAAATAAGAGAAAATTAGATACCTCCACTGCATAAATTAAATATTAAATTTTAAATAGACTAACATGTACATACTTCAAACTTGAACTTCTACAGTCTGTACTTCTTTTGAAAATGCACATATATCTTTAGTAAAACTTTCTCATTAATCTAAAATTAGTTTTATTAATACGTTATAATAGGAAATATATAACATTTTTTAAAGACGGTTTTTGTTTTGAAATTGTTTTTTTCCGCAAAAAAACAAAATGGGTTGCGATTAAAGGCTCAGTTCACGTCTGGCAGCCCCGTATCTACCAGAAGCCCTTTAAAAACCAATTCAAAAATTATTTTTAAAGCAGTAGTATCATTGATTAAGCCTACTACATAGCGGAAGCTCGGTATACAGCTTTCCCTTTTCTTATAGTGACGTCACGCCTGAGCACCTTATCCTTGTAGTAGGGTACTGCAAAAATACAATATCTACTTGGGGCAAAGATCTTCTTAAAATTCTTAAAAAAATGTAGGATACTGTGTTCTGGAAAGCGGCAGCCGCCTTAGCCTAGGGGATTGCAGCAACCCCCAACTTTTTTTAATGAATGGAAATGTTTTTGTTTTTAAACTTTTTCAATTGCAAATACAAGTACGTATTTTTTTACAAGCAATGTATCGGAAAAAAGTGAAATAACAATATATTTACTGAAACTACTCAAATGTAACAAATGTTCAAAGTACACATTGTTGCTGAAAATATCCTAATAACTATAGAAAATAAAAGCGTTTCATAAATTTGGCGACAAACTTTTATAAACGTACAGAATTGGTTAAATTTTTCACTCTGTATAACAATTTTACTCCGTATTTAATAGTTACTATGTATCAAATAAACTTTCAAGGACGCGGTTTCTACCTGTTTTAAGCTGGGAAGCTCTTTGTTTTCAATCTGTATTGTCCATTCGTTTTATGTTTATTCAACCAAAATTTACAATTTCTTCAAAATTCAATATTTGTGAATATTTACAGCAATGAATGGTTAAATTTTTACAAACAACTCGTTTTGTTACACGGTCCCCTTAGGGTCCAGGCCATAAAATATTGTATAGTCTTTAGAATACCAATATTTTAGTGTTTCCAGTGAATTCTAACTTTTAAGGTGCTTAAATATGCATTATATTCGTATAAATTTTCCAAAAAGAGACAAAACACTATAAAACATTCAATTCCAAACCAAAGTCTTGTCACACACGTTTATAAGAACTTTTCGTCTTGAAATTTAATGTCGAATTGTTCACAACAATTACTTTGGAAACTTCCTGTAGAAAAAATAATGTAACTTACCTGGATCTTTTATTTAAATCCGTGTCCTTGAGAGCAAATATATGCACAGTACCTTTGTCACTTGAACAACAAAGAAACTCAGAATGTTTGCAAAAGTTTATACTGAAACAAAATAAAGTATCAGATTGTTGTCAATTTCAAAATATAAAAAGAAAATATATTTTTGGTTCTATATAGGTACTTAAGAACTTTATTTCTACAGGGTCATTCATTAATAATTGGAAATAATTTAACAGTAGAATCCTGAGACTTCAAATTATGAAGATTTAACCCAAAACACCTAAATAAAATGTAGCTGCTTAATGCGGTATAGGGTGTTTTGTTTAGAGCTCCTCAGTACTTTAAACCTATTTTACGTATCCTTTTCATATATGGCAGGAAGTCTAGACACTGTACTCCCTACCAAATTATGTTAAACAGACGTTTCTGGCTACATTCAGAAGCGTACGACAAAGGCAAGTGACTTGTTAATCGTTCCCAAATTCTACGCCACGGGCGAAATAGACATTTTAGCACAATTTTTTGATTCTCCAATACTTTTTACGTAAATAATCTACTCATTTCTTATAACGATGAAGTCAATATTTCTCGAGATATTTCAAGTTAAACATGAAGCTGCACATTTTTTTAAATTTTGATGTGTATAATAACTCTGTCGATATTTGAGCCAATAGATTGCATTTAATACGCAAATGTAACTTTAATCCGTAATAACAATATTAAATGAACCGATGAATTAAAAACAAATTGTGATTCTGAAAATGTAATCTAAATAAAAGTACCTACAATTTTAATAACAAGAACAGTAAAAGCCAACTGTCGTGTGACCCCCGTTTAACTCAATAAGCTTATTCGTTTTGTAGCTATGATCTTCTTACTTTGAAAAATACGTTGGACTGATTGGCAATAAAATCAGCCGAATTTACAATTTGCTGCCATAGTTCCTGACGAGTGTCTATTTCTTGTGAATATACTAATGATTTCATATGGCTCCAAAAATAAAAATCTAGGGGATTACCTTGAGCTTATTAATCGCCCATTAACAAATGACTTGATGACAATATTTTTTCGATGACCGTAAACTCTTTTTTTGTGACACAATTCACTTTTCCGCAAAGACTGTGAGGAGGCAATAATGTCATCTCCATACCAATGACTTAGAATGTCATTGACTCCATAAATTTTCAATTTCACGTAAAAATCACGTTTGCTAAAAATCTCAGTTATCATTGAAAAATATAAAAAGCGAATTGTTAAAAATGTTGTCAATTGATTCAGACCAGATACAACTACAAAAAACAAATTATCTTGAAAAATTATTCATCAAATACCACTTATTGTAATTGTAATTAGAAATAGAGATTAGTTTATTTGTTTTAAAATATTTTTAAATCATTTTGATGTTATTTTAAAGTTAGAAGAGCTATTTTATTCTTGTCCACAAATTTCAATATCTTTATCGATAATACGGATTAATATTACTGTTTTAAATTAAACTACCTGTTTCTGGATAATTCCACAATATATTGAAAAATTCTGAAAAATGGACAATTATTTCGATATTAAATATCATCGTCAGAATGACATTTCATTTGATGCTTACCTGATGTGTAATAATAATTTTTGGCTAGACCAAGAAATGATCTATCTTGTGATTAGATTTTATTCGCCCTATGGGGATATCCTGGATATCTATTCCGGATTTAAGATCAGTATAACTGTGCAATGATATAGAAAACCAGGAAAACTATATCTGCTGATTTTTATAATTATTACTTAAGAAGACAGTTTGAAAGTGGAGATTTATCTGTTCGTTCACGACTTCATATTGTGGGTCTCTTGAATGTCTTTTAATTTCTAATTCTTCAAGGAAATTCAGTTCTTGTTTCTTATCACAAATATGTAGTACTTCTAGTTCTGTGTTAGGTGTCTATGAATGAATACGTGTCACGGGACCTTGTTCCAATCATGGTTCACATCAACATTGGCGGTATCGACCGAGACATCGTCATTGCCTTTGCCTACTTCGCTGGAGACGGGCCAATACCACCGCTAGAAGAGGTACAAGAGCTAGTGAGACACTGCAATAGCAGACGGCTGCCAATTGTAATTGGTTGTGATGCTAACGCACACAATACGTGTGGGGAAGCATCAATAACAACGCAAAAGGTGAGTGTTTATTAGAATATCTCTTAGCAAGTAACCTTGAGAACTTAGAGGTGGGGACAACCCCCACTTTTGTCACGAGAGCAAGAGAAGAGGTCCTGGACGTAACAATTGTTAATGTTGCTGCTAGAAAAATGTAAAAGATTGGAGGGTGATGAGCGAGCCATCACTTTCCGACCATACGATCATCGAATTTAAGATAGAGGGAAATACCACCTCGATTCCTACAATCCGAAATCCTAGAAATACTGATTGGTCTCTTTACAAGACCAATCTGAAGGACAATTTGGAACACGTCGAAGTGAATGGGGTAAATCACCCGCACTACGACCTGGAACAAAGAGTCGAATAGATCAGAAGGCAATAATGGAAGCTTTTTATTCCAGTTGCCCACTCTCAAAAGTTCGTTCAGAAAAGGATGCTCCTTGGTGGAATGAGAACCTGTCAAACCTCAGAAAAGAGGTCCGTCGGCTCTTTAATAGAGCCAAACGTGACGGCAATTGGCAGAGGTACACTGAGAAGCTTACTCAGTACAATAAAGAGATTAGGAAGGCCAAAATGTTTAATTTTCAAGCCTTTTGCGAAAAGATCACTTCCACTCACACAGCGGCCAGACAACAAAAGGTCATGGCAAACGGGGGAACTAACCCCACAATGTTATGCACAATGCTGAAAAGCCAGACGGATCATACACGGAAGGTGAAGAGAAACGATCGATTATTCTTCTTAGAACTCACTTCGCAGGTAGTGAACCAGCAACAAGCACCGAAATAGCAATTAACTACACCAAAAAATCACGCAAGGAAGATTGGGACATTGCTAAGAAATTATTTACCAGACAACGGTTGGAATGGGCAATAAGTACATTTGAACCATATAAATCTCCAGGAGTGGATGGAATATTTCCAGCACTCCTACAGCAGAGGATAGAGGAGATTTTTCCTCACCCGCTGAAGATTACAAGAAGCAGTCTAGCAGTGGGTCTAATACCTAGAAAATGGAGAAGGGCAAGGGTAACCTTCATACCAAATATAGGGAAACAAAGGGACTGATCCCCGATGTTTTAGACCCATCTGTCTAACATCGTATCTACTCAAATCGATGGAGAATGTAGTGGATAACTACATAAGAACAGAGAATCTGGAGAATATACCACTTCATAAATGTCAGCATGCCTACAGAGCGGGTCGATTAACTGAGACAGCTCTGTATCAGCTGACCGAAGTCATCCAGAGAACTCTGAACCACAAAGAAATCACAATGTGCGCATTCCTGGATATATCAGGGGCATTTGACAACACAACTCATGTTTCTGTCTAAGAAGCACTAAAAAGGCGAGAAGTGAATGAAACCATTATAGAATGGATGTATGAGTTGTTGACAACGAGGATAGCTGAGACACAGGTGGGGAATAAAACCACCTCAGTTGAAGCCACTCGGGGGACACCTCAAGGGGTAGTGATATATCCCCTTCTATGAAGCCTCGTAGTAGATGAGTTGCTCTACAGGCTAACGAAGCTTGGCTTCGAATGTATGGGCTACGCCGATGACATTGTTTTAATAGTCAGAGGCAAGTTCGAGAGCACCTTTTGTGATTTATTACAAAAGGGCATCAGAATCATTGAGTAATCATGCTTGTCAGTGGGCCTAAACATTAACCCAAGCAAGACCATAATAATTCCATTTACCCAGCCATGAAACCCATATCCTTAAACGGGGAAATCATAGAATGGAAATCAGAGGTTAAATATCTAGGGATAACCCTAGACAATAAGCTTCTGTGGAATAAGCATGTTGAAATAACTACTAGTAAAGCAGTAAGAGCTTTGACGGCGTGCAGAAATCTAGCTCTTAAGAGTTGGGGCTGTAACCCAAAAATACTGCGATGGATGTACGCCATGATTGTGAGACCAGCAATTACGTATGGGGCAATAGTTTGGCATACAAAAGCAAGTCAGTACAGCACGAGAAAGACCTTCGACAAATTTCAAAGGCTTGCCTGTGTGTGTATCACCGGAGCTACCAGAACGTGTCCAACTAGGGCACTTGAGATCATTACAGATCTCACACATATACATCTGGTGATAGAAAGATCTGCCCAAGAGACAATTCTTAGAATATCTAAAGAAGGTTCAGGCAATGAGAGTCTTAAAAATCAGGGAGCTTGGTTCTCTCCAATAAAATACATCTCATCAGCGAATCTTCCCAGTGACGGAATGATCAAGAAAGTAAGTATCGAAATGAATTTCACTACGATGCTAAATAAGAGGAGAGACTGGGAAAGGGAATATACCACCTAAACTCTCAAAGAAAAAAACCATTAGATGGTATACGGATGGTTCAAAAACCACCACTGGAGCAGACGCTGGAGTATTTGGTCCTTGCACCAGATACTCATTATCATTAGGCTCCTTCCCGACCGTCTTCCAGGCAGAAATACTTGCGATCGAAAGATGCGTGCAAATGAACCTAGAAAGAAACTATCAAAAATGTGACATATCGATCCATTCTGATAGTCAAGCAGCTATCAAAGCATGAAGCTCCTATGTCATTGACTCAAAGTTGGCAAGGGAGTGCCGAAGAAAACTTGGTGAATTAGGCAAGAATAACAGGGTCTCTTTAGTCTGGGTTCTTGGCCACTGGGGAATCATGGGAAATGAAGCAGCCAATACACTTGTTAGGAAAGGAGCACAAACGCCTTTTATTGGCCCGGAGCCTTTCTGTGGTGTAGGAAAATGCTCCTATAAGAAAAAGTTTCGGAAGTAAGAGGAAACTGAAATAGAGGCACTCTGGCGGTGCCTTCCCGGGCTGGAACATTCCAAAAAGTTCCTGCTAGATCAAAGAAATATTTGGATCTCAGGAAAAATAAGCTACATCTCCTCACGGGCTTTCTTACAGAACATTGCCGCCTTAGGAAGCACCTAATGAGAATAGGTCTAGCAGAAATTGACGAGTGTAGATTCTGTGGGGAAGAGGATGAAACTCCGGATCACCTAGCTCTAGAATCCCTCTCCATTGCAAGCCAACGCAAGAAATGCTTCGGACAAGAAACTTGTAAGAGTGAGGATATAACCTCGTTGAAGCCGTCCCAAATACTGGAGTTGATTAGAATCCTGGAACTGGAAGGCGAGCTGTAGTAGTAGCGAGAACAGCACTGTTAAGGGGAAGGGCACACTAAACTTTAGGTTTCAGTGCATTGTAACCCCGTTAAAATCTAATCTAATCTACGTTAGTTGTTTTTATGAATACATTTTTGTTATGCCTGACGAGTAAGCAAAGTCGAAAGTGCTCCGCTACATTTTTAAAAATTAAAGTATTTTACACAAAATACAATTTTTTTTTCATCTTTCAATGATATATTTTGTACCTACTCAATTTACGTCCTGCAAAAATTTTGTATCATCCTTATATTATGACAGCCATATTTCAATTATTTCTAAATATATTTACAGGCAACAAATTTTGTTATACTCTATAGACTATCTATTTTACCAGGCAATCGATTTAAAGTCACTGAGTGGCATAGTTGGCAAACCACATCATATAAAATAAGGTCCTGTTGTGAGGCATCACTTAATGCCACCCGGTCGGCAGAGTCAAATTTCGTGAGGCGTCAATGTAATGCCACCCGAGGCTGAATATATTAAACAATTTTTTTTAAGGAAAGTTCATGTTGGGTGATCGTAAGGGCCATTCGATAAAACCAATGTAATCTATCTTCTGGGAAACACATCGCGTAACGCGCTTATTGAGGTGGAGCTTCATCTTGTTGCAGTTTATTGAAACGTCAAAGTTGTTATTGATGCGGTTTTAGCCATCTTAATGTATTATTTCAACTTCGGTGGAGATATTGCAAATGTAGCTCCAACTCCGAAATTTTGGCAATATTCAACATTTCTTAAGGATTTCAAAAACAAAATAAAATACAGATATTCCAGAAAAATGGATGATCTGACAACAATGTGAATACCACCATAATATAGGCCATATTACAAACCCCTTAAAAACCAAAATTTATAAAAATGGTGCAAGCCGTTTCCAAGATAATTGTGGCGTTCCATACTCTCAATTAGTATTTTCAACACATTCCCCAGGTTTAGTTGGAAAGTTCTGCCATATTATACTTGAATCCAGATCCCAACAATGCAACAAATACTTTCATTGAAACACTTCAAAGAAATATAGACGGATGTACATATACAAAAAAACGTAAAAGGAAAAACACGAAGATCGCTCCTTGGATGACAAATGCTTTACTTACCTCAACTACCACAAAAAATAAAATGGCTCAACTTTTGAGAAGAAACCCAAATGACAACGAACTAAAACTACAATACAAAAAATATAGAAACAAATTGTCGACTCTAATTGAAAAAACTAAGTTCAAATACTATAAAAACAAAATCGAACTCAAAAAATCAAACACAAAAGCTTTATGGAATGTGGTTCAAGAAGTAAGTAACACCAAACAATCGAAGATCTCTATCGATAATATTGAAAATGAAATAGGAGAGTTATTAACAAATCCTAAGGACATCGCAAACGAATTCAATACCTCATTCAATGGCACTGGGAAAAGACTTGCTCAAAATATAAACCCAGATCCTAACTACAAAATCAATAGACCCTCCCTTCCAAACTCAATTACACTCCTACCCACAAACACACTTGAAGTAAACAGCATTATTCAAGAGTTGAAAAACCACAAAGCCGTGGGATCAGACGAAATCAAAACGGAAACGCTCAAAGTTATCGCGTCATTAATAACTGAACCGTTAACTTACATCTTCAACAAATCCATAGAAACTGGTATCTGGCCTAGAGCATTTAAACATTCAGTTATCATTCCAATATATAAAAAAGGTAACAAAAAACTGACAGAAAATTATAGACCCATTTCATTAATCACCCACTTATCAAAAATATTTGAGAAACTTCTAAAAAACAGACTACAAAATTTTATAAATAAATATAACATACTTTCCGAAAGACAATATGGTTTTCGAGGAAAAACGTCCACTCAAGATGCTATTCTGGCCCTTACTGAAAAAATATATAACTCGTTAAACAACAACAAACCCTGTCTATGTGTTTTCATTGATTTATCGAAAGCATTTGATACTGTTAGCCACGAGTTGCTCTTTCAGTCGCTGGAGGACATCGGTATCAGAAATACTTGCTTAGATCTATTCAAAAGTTATATTACGAATAGGTATCAGACAGTCCGAATAAACGGTGTCGACAGTAAATCGTTAGTCGTACAATGTGGAGTGCCTCAAGGTACGGTCCTCGGACCCCTACTTTTCAACATCTACATGAATGGACTGTTTTCTGTGAAAAGCAGAGGTAATATTATCGGTTTCGCAGACGATACCGCGATTTTCTACGAGGCCGATACCTGGACA
The DNA here is from genome assembly GCA_963921935.1 of Galeruca laticollis. Classification (NCBI taxonomy): domain Eukaryota; kingdom Metazoa; phylum Arthropoda; class Insecta; order Coleoptera; family Chrysomelidae; genus Galeruca; species Galeruca laticollis. The sequence goes on from OY998181.1 coordinate 109,366,822, forward strand.
GAACTAAAAGAAATAGTAGAAACAGACTTTATTATCATTAAAAAATAACTTGCAAGCAGGTTACTAACTATAAACTTTCAAAAAACCAACTTCCTACCTTTCAGTTGTAATAAAACAAATCTTCCTCACTTTACTCAGCTCAACATCCTCGATGGTAAAAACAATCTTACAATTACAGCCGAAAGTAACATAAAGTACTTAGGAGTCATAATAGACTGGCACATGAAATGGGACTTACATATCAACTACGTAGCCAAAAAACTACAATGTATCCTATATAAATTAAGATACATGAAAAAAATCCTTCCTGTTCATCATTTGCTCACACTATATCATGCACTCGTTGAAAGTCATTTTCGATATGGTTTATTAGCATGGGGAGGTGCACTAAAATCCCACATCCGACCCCTTGAAGTTCTACAACGACGATTCCTGAAAATTATTCTAAATAAAAACTCAAGATATCCAAGTGATCTACTATTTCAAGAATCAGAGGTACTCGACCTTAAACAACTCTATTACTACAATGTCAGCATGAAGTACTATACAATAAAACACTCGTCAAACTTACCAAAACATACCTATAACACTAGACAAAGAAATAACTATGTAATACCACAAATAACAAAATCACTGCTGAGAACTAGTTTTTCTTATAACGCTCCAAAAATGTTCAATACTTTACCTGAAACAATTCGCGCTATACCCAACTCATTCCAATTCAAAAAACAGCTGAAAATGTTCATGAAGAGATCTAAAGTTCGAGTATTTTGAGAATGATTATTTTAACCAATCGATATTGACCAAGAAACTTCCTCGTTATATTTCGTATACATTTTATCTCTATCCCATTTCCATGTGTGTTAAATATGAGTGCGCCTCAAAAAATATTGTTATTTTATTTTATTACATTTTATATATATTTTATCATTGACACTTTTACCCATATTAAAATCGTTGTTGTAACCTACTAACATTTTAATTTATCTGTAGTATTATATGTCCTAAAATGGTAAATAAATATTATTTTTATGACATTTTATTTTGTGATACTGAGTGCTGTAGTTCGTTCATGTTGTTTGTAGTATATAACATTTTTGTATTGACTTCACTCCAATGGATTATATGCATAGTTCTACTGTATTTAGGCCTAATTATAATTTAAAATTCTATGTGTCGTTGATTCACTTTTATACATATGATTTATAGTGTTTTTGTTTATATTGAATTCAATAACTAGTATTGTTGTATGTGACCATTGTATATGATTAAATTGTATTTTTTGCGAAACAAGTGTAATAACACTTATCGCCAACCTACTTTATTCACTCCATGTAATGTTCTTGTAAAGCGATATTTACAGCAAAATTTAACCAAACCTACATATGATATTATTGTCTTATTGTGTTTTATATAGCAATGTAATCGTTTTGTGCAAGTGGCCACAGACGCCGAGCACGTTAATTTTAATAAAAAAAAAATCCTTGTGTCGTTGATTCAGTTTTATACATATAATTTATAGTGTTTTTATTTATATTGAATTCAAATAGTTTATAACTTGTATTGTTGTATGTGACCATATATGATTAAATTGTATTTATTGCGAAACAAGTGTAATAACACTTATCGCCAACCTACTTTATTCACTTCATGTAATATTCTTGTAAAACCATATTTTTGAATAAAGTTATTATTATTATTATTATTCATGTTGTAAACTATTCAGACAATCCTTGTATCTGTATAGCGGGATTTGACATGTTATTCAACAAAAAACTTACCAATAAATTGTAGCACGATCAGATCCACGCCTCAGTTCTATCATTAACTCTTTAGATATAGTATTCCATACTTTTATATTAGTTCCTTGTTGGGAAGCTGTTGCAAGAAGTGTCCCTTCTTGATTTAAAGCTAAACAATTAATTTCATTCTTGTGTGCTTGAATCCATACTGAAGTAGTTACATTTCCAATTTCTCCACCAGTTATTTCCTAAAAGTATACAGAATTTAATAATTTATGAATGAAGTGAAATCAGACCAGCTTCTTTTTTTACTCACCTGGAACTGGACACTTCCTTTTCTGTATCCTGGGTATACTAATATATGCATGTCAGCTTTAGCCGATGGAGTAACTTCACACAAACCTTTGAAGTTATCTTTTGTATGTAACGCATATAGTTGTTTCACTTTAGGAAATGAATAGACATATATTTTGTTTAATGTAGCAACAATCATTCTAGAATAGACATGAATAAAGTTGTTAGTTAACCTTCGTTTGGTACTTACTCACTCTTACGCATTGTCCTACGTGAACGATAACTCGTTGTCGACGCGGTAATATCAAAGCAATAATACATTATTGGTATGTCCTAGGCAGCAGTTACCTCGCGAAACGCGCTATTCAAGCGTTTTTGATGCTGCACAGCCGGTCAGTCTATGCCAGTGCCCTTGTGTGTACATCATAACGCATTTTATGAATTAGTAATGTCAAAAATACCCATATTCTTTGGGACATATTTCATTTCAGGGGTGACCTATGGGACAAGACCTCAGTTATTTATACAAATGGTGAAATTCCCCATATTTAGATATTTCCAAAAATATAGTATTTGATTTGTGTTTTTTGTTTTTACGTGATCTCAGGTGATATGATTATGGGCATCTTCGTCCACGGCATCTTAATCTTAATAAAATGCATTAGACAGGCAGCAAAAGTTTTAGACATGCTCTTGTCAGCCGCCTATGCAGCGATTGCCGGGTCACGACGGCCACTACTACCGCTTGTTTCCGCTCATGTAGAACAACGCGTTAATAAAGCTATCAATACGATAAAAAAAATAAACAGAATTAACTAACCATAAAATAACAACAAAAAACATGCATTTAACAATAGAGATAAAATATAGGTATATGTATACAGTCGGCTTTAAGTCAGTAGTGAGAGTGTTTACATTGTTTTAAATGGTAAGCATTGTTTATTATTTTATTATTTCATTTTTCGGTGATATTCCAAGGAGTATTCATATTGAGGCCTTGGAATTAGCCGAAGAGGGTGATTAGTTGCGTAGAGTAGGCAGATTGAGACTACGGAATCGGACCACTTCCTAGATTAATGAACGAATAACCTAACCCCCACCCTCTGATAATGGCTTCAAAGTGAAAGGCGAAACGTCGAGAAATCACAAATTTCCAACGCGGTTCAACCCGTGAACCTTGATAATCTCTTCATATATATATGAAAAATGAATTTCGGTCTTCTACTTCTCCTCCGTTTTAGTCAAAATTTCAATAATTTTGACATAATAGCTCGACCGTTCTTCGAAGAGAAAACAACTACATCCTTGGCTAATACCACGCAGAATATTGAATTACATCCCCTTCGAAGAACATGACGTTGATCGACCCTTTTGTCGATACAGACATCTGTGGTGATTCGCAACCAAAAGGAGAAGGGCATAGTACACTGACTAGTTTCGACTTTCTTGGGTCTCTTCAAGAATGTCGTAATGCCTTCTCGTTCAGAGTCTGTAATCTGAACTGAAGATTCCGTCCTCCGACAACTTCTATTTGGCTCGTGTGGTTACACACATGCGAGAAGTTGTCAGCTGGCGCCATCTTCACTTTCAATTGTGAACCACCATCTCAGATAATTATTTGACCGTATTAGTCATATGAAATAAAATGAGTTGAAACTTCATGAAATACGAGGTGTTTCTATATGAAAAATAAATTTCGGTTTTCTACTGCTCCTCCGTTTTAGTCAAAATTTCAGTAATTTCGACATAATAGCCTGACCGTTCTTCGAAAAGAAAAACAACTCAATTCCTGGCTAATACCACGCAGCATATTGAATTACATCCCCTACGAATCACCACAGATGTCTGTATCGACAAAAGGGTCGATCAGCGTCACGTTCAATTTTTAATTTTAGTCCTTGATAATGAATATATAGATTTTCGAAAGCTCGGATAATAAATATCAAAAAGAGTACACCTTGGTATTCCTTGCCGCATACTCACAAATAATAATATAATCTTTCATTTCCATCTACTTTTGTATTATTATAAATTACTATATTTCTATTTTTGGAATAAATTGTTGAAAATTATTTAGTCTTTTTTTAAAATTAGATGTTACATTACCTTTAATTTTAAAAAACTTTCATCAACATTAACCATACCAACTTATATTTTAACGCGCGAATTCGAATTTTTAGAAAATTATTATTAATTTTTTTTTTGTGAAGGTAATAATTTAATTCAAGTCGAAATTATATTTGATATATTCTCCAAGATTGTGAAAAGTCATTGAATAATTGCACTCAACCCATATTTATTTGTTTGTTGTTTTTTAAGGGGAATTCTGGGGTACGTGGGAGAGTTCCAAATTGCCACCTTTGTTGTCTTCCCGGTTTTCCAGAAAACGGCCTTGTGACTAAAGTGTTTTTTACTTTCCTTTCTTGATGATTAGTTTTTATGTTAAGCGCGAATTCAAAATTTGGTTTTTGAAAATTATTAATAATTAATTTGTCTAATTTTTTTATGAAGGTAATTATTTAAGTTGATATTTCCCTTAAAAACAACTGTACCTTTGAATAACAAACATCGTTAATCGTTTCTTCTTCCTTTATTTAAATCAAGAATTTTTACGATAGAAAACAATTTTTTCTATATAAATGATTGAAGATTATGTATTAATGTATTTGGGAAAATTTATAAAATATGTAAAACCTGATACAATATACAACCGCCAATAATGTGAACAAAATCACTAAATAATGGGGATCGTTATCTGTCAGTTGTTGTTTTGTTCTAACTTTACATTGAAAAGGTAAATTCCCAACTATTACGCGGTTTACTTAGTGTATACGGCGAAGATAGATTTTAAGAAGGCCGAATAGTCTCTCGAGCGATACGAAGGCGATCTAAAGTATCATTAAAGGTTTAGCTTAATGATGTTATCAAAGGATTCCCATGAAAATGTATTTCTTAATACTATCCAATAGTGTTCTGTAGACTAATGGGAACATTTTTTTAAAAGAATCTACCACCAAATATGACCATAAAATGTAGGGGGGGGGGACGAGAAGGACCGGGCCTCCGCCGAAATGAGAAGCTTCAACCAAAAAACCTAGATCTGTCTAGTTTTGAAAAACATCACGAGTGTCCTAGATATGCTGTGAAAGACACTAAAGAATAGATTCCACGAATTTAACGCCTTCAAACTGCGGGCACCAATGTTCCGTACACAATAGAAGAAGAATATTATTGGCGAGCTATATACCACATTTGTATGAATTTTACAATTCCCTGAAGGAGCGTTTTTAATCCCACAAGGAAACAGTTGTATATTTATAAAATACCCTCCCACAATTTTGTGATAAATTGATTTTTGTTCTTTGGAAGCCACTGTAATTTTTTTTGAAGATTTGTCGCATAAAGAGAGTGTGCAAGGATTGTGGAAGGAAAAGTGGAGACAGTAAAAACCTGGCAATCTTCCAAAAGCTGCTATTGGTTCTTCAGCAAACTATGATAATATTTTCTTTCCTATCATTTATACCCTCTTGAAACTTCTGGGAATTTTACTGTTTCTGTTGCGACAGTGGAGAGAGCTGTCTCCTACCTGAGAAGACTTAATTAAGAAAAAGTACATCTGAAAGTGGTCTGGCCTTACTTTCAATCAACAGGGACATTATTGTTAGTGACGAGGAAGTTCTTGATATGTTTTCAAGAGCACCAAGAAACTAGTACTTTGTTACTTAAATATTGTTAACCTCGTTAGTCAAGCTCATTTTTACTTCACCTTATGTAGGTATAGTATATGTGATATATGTATACATATAAGGGAAGTATTGTAATGGAGTGATTTTGACGTTTCGAGAATCTAGTTGGTAATTTACCGTCTAAATTTAGCCGACAGGGATACGATTTTATCCAAAAGAGAGTAATCATAGAATCAGTCCAAGCAATAAACTTAGTAACCTGAACTTTATTAGGTATAGTATATGTGATATGTGTATACGTATAAGGGAAGTATTGTAATGAAGTGATTTTGATGTTTCGAGAATCTATTTGGTAATTTACCGTTTAAATTTGGCCGTCAATGAAACGATTTTATCCAAGAGAGAGTAACCATAGAATCAGTCAAAAGCAGTAATCTTAGTAACCTGAACCTTATTAGAAATATTCCTGATCACCAAATTAATGAATTTAGAAAGGAGAACAGCAGCACACAATTCTAAGCGAGCGATTGATATCGTTTTGATAGGAGCCACATTAGATTCACCTCCAACAAGATGGAGCATGATAGAGTTATCAGGGAGTATGAAATGCAAAAAATTACTGCAGCGTAACCCTTTTCTTAACTATCAGAGAAGCCATGTAACTCGCAAGAGACATAATTGTCAGATACCATTAAGCGAGATATTTTAAAATAACTGAGAAGCGACAACATTGACTTATAAAGATTCTATTTTCCTTGAATATTTGCGGAAGGTAATTCATCCCAATCAAGGCCTAGACTCCAGAGAATTTGGATAAGATGCTTGGAAAAAAAAGTAATCGGAGCAATAAAGCCTAGAGGATCATAAATCCGAGCAATTTCCGATAAAATATTTCTTTTTGTACAAGAACTGTCATGAGTTGAGACTTGATAAGAAATGTGATCAAAGCTAGGATACCATTTCATCCCTAAGATTTTTATAACATTGCTGTCAGAGTCGAAAGAATGTGCATTTTGTTGACACTCAGAGAGATCAAAATTTTCTAAAAGCTTAACATGATTAGACGCCCACGTTCTCAGCTGAAACTAGCCTTTGGCTAATAATGAAATTATTTGTTGTAGTTCATACGCATCTGTGATTGAATCAGTTCCACAAATTAAATCGTCAACATATACGCTGGTTCGAATAGCTTCAGCTGCACGGGGAAATTTGAACTCTTCAAGATCGGCCAATTGCAGAAGTGTACGTATAGCTAAAAATGGAGCAGAGAAACGGCCATAAGTAACTATAAGTAACCGAAAATTCTGGATAGGTTTAGAGGGAGAAAACATATATACGATTCGCTGATAGTCACAATCGGATTTGTTTATGAGAATTTGTCTATACATTTGTTTTATATCGGCAGTAAACAAACCCTTAAAGAAGCAAAAATGCAATAATAGAACAAAAATGTCGGTATGCAACGTTCGGCCAGTAAGTAGCGTATCATTCAAAGAATGCCCTTGAGGAGGAAATGCGAAACCATCGAAAACAATTCGTAATTTTGTAGTTGAGCTATTAGGGTTAAAAACAGCGTAATGCAGAATATAATAAATATTGTCAAAAGAGCAAGTAGAATCAACTGGTTCCATATGACCAGACAAAAGATAATCTTTCATAAATTGAGAATATTCAAAGGCTAAGGAGGGGTCCTTTTCTAAACGTCGCTCTAACAGATAGAGACGCCGAACTGCTTGAGTTCGAGTGTTACCGAAACAAGGATTTGGCTTCTTAAACGGAAGTACCTGTGGTAGTACGAGAATGGGTTTGTTTAAAAATATTTTCGCAAATAACATTCTCAGGATGGGAGGATTCAATAGAAGGAACTTCTTCTAATTGCCAAAATCTCTGGAGGGTATCTATTGTCTACACATGATTGAACACTGGTAAACATTGTAGTTATAGAGTTACTGCTTTTGCAGTTGATTTTTTCCCTTACAATCCAACCAAATCTAGTATTCATCGCAACACACACTGATGTGACAATTCCATATAATTCCAATCACCCAATGTCACATAAGCTAGCGGCATACAATTCAATGATACATAGAGTATTTTCAGTTCCTATGAACAAATGTAATTTTGATAAAGAGATTATTACAATTAGGCAAATAGCAACATCCAACGGTTATCCATTACATATGATAAATAAGCTAATTAATAAAAAAGAGGAGAAAGTGGCATTACAACTAATATTTCCTAAACAAACTGAAGAAATAAAAACTTATACTCACATATACAGGAAATATTTCTAGTAATATTTCAAAGATAATATATTTAGCAACGAATACAACAATTTGTTTTAAAACAGAAAGTAACGTAAGTACAAAATTGTTAAATGTTAAAACAAAAATACCAACATTAAAGAAATCAGGTATATATAAAATCAAATGTCCAGAATGTAATGCTGTCTATTTGGGTTAGACCCTTAGAAATTTTGAAATCCGATACAGTGAACACTTACGAGCATACAGATTAAAACAACCAGATAACTCCCATTACATTAAAGAAATCAGGTATATATAAACTCAAATGTCTAGAATGTAATGCTGTCTATTTGGGTCAGACCCTTAGAAATTTTGAAATCCGATACAGTGAACACTTACGAGCATACAGATTAAAACAACCAGATAACTCCCATTACGCAAAACATCTACTTGTCACCAACCATTCATTGACACCTAACACAGAACTAGAAGAACTACATATTTGTGATAAGAAACAAGAACTTGATTTCCTTGAAGAGTTGGAAATTAGAAGACACTTAAGAGACCCATAGTATGAAGTTGTCAATGAACAAATAAATCTAGGGAGTTCTACACTATTAAACTGTCTTCTTAAGTTATAATTGTAAAGATCAGCAGATATAGTTTTCCTGGTTTTCTATATCATTGCACAGTTATACTGATCTTAATTGGAAAAATGATATCCAGGATATCACCATAGGGCTAATAATATCTAAGCTTCAATATTTGTAATATCACACCGTCTTCTTTTTTCTATTAACATATATTAAGTCAATCACAAGGTAGGTCACTTCTTGGTCTAGCCAAAAATAACTACTAATCAGGTAGGCATCAAATGAAATCTAACTTCTGTCATTCTGACGATGATATTCAGTTATCGAAACAATTGTCAACTTTTTAGAATTTTCAACATTTTTCATTATATTGTGGAATTAGCTAGAAACGTTGAGCCTTATTTAAAACACTAATATTAGTAGATTCCACGAAGTAAGGGTTGAGACAGTTAATTACATTCCCAAATGTTAACTTTACCAGTGAATGAGAATAAAAATAATGAAAATGATGACATTGATGACCGATTAGATATATCTACAATGGAAGTACTTAGAGTTGATGATATCAACATAGAAAATACTGATTTTACTGAATCAGATATTGAAAATGATTTAGTAGTGGAGAACGTATCTATTCCTAGAACACCTTCGAGCAGCACACATAAAAGCGATGTTCCAGTAACGAGAACGGCTGCAGACAAACTATTGAATAAATTAACAACGCAATGAAAAGGAAAAGGCTCGCTATAAGAACCTATATTGATAATCTTTCTGAAAAAGATGAAGGTATTATTACACAGGCCATTGCAGAGTTCTTTTTTGTCTGCAATATTCCTTTTACCGTAATTGAGTCCAAATATTTTATCAATATGGTTACAAAACTTCGACGTGCCTATGCAAAAAAAATCCGCCTTCTTAACTCTACCTATGACCAGATTATTTCTACTAGTCACTTGGAGCCTGATTCCGTGGTTTTAGTCGACGGTTGGAAGAATACTTCCAGCAATACTAAGACTGTAACCTGTAGTTTACATACAGTTGATGGTAAGTAATAATTTAAGAATTCTGAACGCCGCAAATTATTGAGTAATAAAATTGTTTTCAGGTCCAAAGGCTTTTCTCAATGCATGGGATGTGACAGGCGAACCAGAAACAGGTCATAAGCTGTGTACAATAATCTCCGAAGCAATTGATTTAGCCAAGGACACATATAACAAAAATATTTACGCTGTAGTGTCAGATAACGCCAGTGCTATGGTAAAAGTGGGTAAGGATATGAAACATTATTTATGGCATTCTACTTGTAACAGTCACCCGGCAAATCTGCTAGCAAAGTACATGCAGGATATAAACTGCTCAAACAAAGTTACAATGATTTTAAAAGAATTCAAGAGATCAGATTTAGAGAAATCATTAGTTGACAAAGGAGGTTCAAGAATACAACTTTCATGCGAAACTCGTTGGTGTACGTATAGCGATACTTTTAAATGTTTTTTAAACAAATTTCAGCATATAAATAATAAATGAGTGAGTAATATGAATGAATATGAATAATAGCTGCTGAGACAAGGAATAATAAAAAAATTAAACCAAATATTATCTCGATCATTTTCAATGATGATAAGATATATAAACAAACTTTTGATACTCCAATGGGAGCTACAATTTCTCCCATTATAGCTTGTTATGCAATGGATAATTTATTGGATACAATTATACCATTATTACCATTTAAAATAATTTTCTTAAAAAAATTCGTTGATATTTTTTTAGCATTACCAAAAACTAATTCAATAACTATGATCCATATATAAAATGTACAATGGAAAAAGAAGACAGTAATCAAAGTGTACCATTTCTAGACACAAAATTTATAACAAATAATGATAACACATTGTCTATTGATTGGTACAGAAAACCAATTAGCTCAGGATGATTCATGAACTATTGGTCGTACCATGAATATTCTATGAAAATTAACTTAATCAAACAAATGAGAAATAGAATAACCAAAATATCAGATCCTATTTTTCATGAAAAGAACTTCAAAACTTTATATCATCTATTTTTGGATAATGGTTATCCAAATAAATTAGTTAAAAACATACTATTTAATTATTCTCCAACTATAGACATTAATATTAGAAACGACCAATCAGATAATATAAATTATTATGTACCTTTACCATATATTAAAGAAATAACAGCACAGTTGAGTAGGATTTTTAAACCAATGAACAACATTAGAATTGCCAATAAAACAACGGATTGTTCGAAATGTGCTCCGTCTACTTCCTGACAGTAATACATCCTATTAGTAAACTCTTGTCGTACTCGTTCGAAAGTGTCAGCTGAAATAGCATTGCATTTTTCAGTAATTCTTTCTTTCAAAACACCAATGCTATCTGGTGCCGTAGTATAAACCTTGGATTTCAAGTACACCCATAGAAAAAAATCTAATGGTGTCAGATCTGGTGACCGAGGTGGCCATTCTATAGGACCTCGCCGGCCGATGTATTACTATCAGGAAGTAGACGGAGCACATTTCGAACACTTGCTATAAGAATCCATTGTTGATATCTGATTAATTACATTTAAAAAAATAATTTCAATAATTTTGATATTTATTCAATTTATCCGTCAAAATTAATTTTAACCCAAACAAAATCAATATGGCTATATAGCCAATGTCAATGCCTTTCAAACGAGATATCACTTGCCATAAGGTCCTATTTAAAATAAATTATTAGCCAGAGTGGCACTGTGACGTCATCTATTACTATTACGTCACCTGTTACCATTCGTAGAGAAGTTTACAACACTTTATTTTCACCCTCCAAATGTTATTAATGTAAGTGTAGCCGTTCAAAAGATACGAGGGGGGGGAGGGGACTTTTGAATAGCACTGTATATATATGTATATATATATATATATATATATATATAATTTTAAATTAATTATTTGCCAACTTAATAATCAGGATTATTTTTATTGGGTTTGTGGCAATGATACCAAGTGTACTTTTTCAAATATTTATTTTACGAGCTTTCGAATACAATCGTATTCATTTTCACGTAATTATTTAGCGAGAGTGTAGGTAAAGTTGTAAAATATATGTATAATAAATCATTTCAAATATTTGCCACAAACCCAATAAAAATAATCCTATATATATATATATATATATATATATATATATATATAAATATATAAATATTAGATTGTGTTGACTTCTGTTGAATACTGTTATATAATTAATAATTGTAACAACTTACTTGTTTTTCATCATCCGCACAGCTTTTATCGATGAAGGAAAGCAAATACACAATCTAATTTTTTTCTGAACATCGTCGTACAATCCAAGTTTGTTGTCATGAACTTGTGAACATGAATCTCCCGAGACCACAGCTGTAAAATTCGTTCTAAATAACATTTCGCTCTGGGAAATACTTCTTACTTTCTCATTATCTGAAAGTTTTAGAGATAAATATGAAATATTCAAAATTATTCGGAAAAGAAGTAACTACCATGAAATGCTAATTGTGCCAATGGTTCTACGTTGAAAATCTTCAATCCACTGTCTAAGGTGCATGTGAAACATTCTAAAAACAAAATACAAAAGTAATTTGGAAAATTTCGAAATTAAAGTATTACCATGATCTTGATTAAATCTCAAACTTAATATATTTCTGCTTTCACTCATATTTGAAACTTATTAAAACGCACTAAACAATATATTTACTCATATAACTACCGGTAATGTTTTTGCAAATACTAATAATTGGTAATAGGTTTAGCACAGCTGAGTTGCAAAACAAAGATCACGGTATGCGCAGTACTGAAAAAAAATTACTTAAAATCGACAATTCGGCAAATACTGAACGGGTACGGTGTAGACAGCTTTAGGGTGTCACAGCTATGGAGAGCTTTATGATGCTTCTACTCACCGACACTTACTGAAGCTCTGCGCGCTGGAAAGCCATTAGAGAGCGCCACTGAGCTGAGTAGTATCATTTTAGTAAAGTTAGTAACAAAGGAAAAATTGGTATAACCATATTTATTTTTAAATATTAGGTAACTGGTGATAATTGTTATGAAATAATGTATTTATAATTTGTTTCAAATGTCAATTTATTCTGTATAAAATATTGTATTAATTAATAGTTATTATTATTGATTAATATAAAACTCCTATAGTCAAACCATAAATTCTTGAGTTCAATATCCCTTATCACGTAGATACAAAAGGGGTGTGTATTAATTTGTGCGATGGTAAAAACTAACCAAAATAAATTGTTAATTATTTTTGCAAACTAAAATCTTTCCTTCGCCCTTTTGCAAACTGTATGAACCTGGAACCCGACTTTATGAAATAATCTCATTTTAAGTGGATTCTCGAATAATATCTGGAACTACTAAAATTTTCTGTAAATTTTGTGGGCTTACTTTTCAACCGATTCCAAAAATTGAAACATTTTTGAATTCAAAAAATATCTATGCCTTGATGGCGTTCGATTTTTAAAATTCGAATTAAATATAGTTAAAACCACAAACTTAAAAATATGAATTTTAAAAAAATTAAAATTAAAAAATTCAATCCCATCAAAGCATAGAGATTATTTTTCAGAATTTAAAACTGTTTTCATTTTTAAAATCAGTTAAGTAATAAGCCCTAAAAATTGACAAAAAGTTGTAAATTTGTGCAGAAGTTGCGTAGTAGGTACTTTTTTAGTTTTATGTGTTTTGATTAAATGTTCGGATATTATTTTTATTAGTTAAACCTATTATGACATTTAGTGTTAAATTGAGCCCTAAAACTCGAAAACTAGAACTAGGAGTCGGAATATTTTGGCGTTGAGGTAAGAAAAATGGTTTTTATAATACGCGTATAAAAGAGACTTCATTATAAATGTCACAATGAAATCTTTTTAAACACATTTTTAGTAATTTTTTGTGTCATACAGTCTGGCGTAGCTCAAGCTAGCAAATTAATAGATTAAATATTATACATACCTGTTTATAATTTTGATAAACGCTAAAACAAGAATAAAATGAAAAAAATAAACAGTTTTAAACATTAAAACTAAATTTTCAAGATTCATACATTACGGAGCCTGTGTGTTTATATGTGAGACACCTTGAACAATATCCAATCATAAAATTGGTTACTTGTAAACACTCCGGAAGCTGTATCATGCTACCAAAACGAAATTTCTTCAAAAATTTGGTAATTAAAGAAACATGGCACCCGTTGTACCGGCTCTGGTGAGCTGAAAATCAATAGGGTTCATATGTGAGACGCCCTGAACCATTCCCAATCATAAAATTGTTCACTTGATGCACTCCGGAGACAGAATCATGCTAACAAGACATGTTACAAAAAGTGCCCGACGACAACATTCACACAGGATTTCTTTCCAAAAACCCATTTTTCGTGTTTATCTCACTGGAAAACGTGAAAATGAATTTAAAAAATTAAAAATTCCACATTTTTTGGGGGTAAACCAATACTTTCCTCGTATTATAGATAGGTTTGGCGGAAAAGTAAAGTAATAGTGATTTTCAAGGAAATTGTGGGAATCGGTAAGGATGTTATATACCTAGAGCTAAATGAATATTTATCAATTTTAAAAGGATATTGAATACAGCATCAACAACGAAATGCAAAGTATTCACATAAAAATATGAAAAGAAAAAGAATTAAAAATAGTATGAGCTCCCTTTCAAATTCGTTTGAATTAGTGAATGAACTTATTTCATTGTTATAAAGTTAGAAGGTACAATTTGTGTGTGACTATTCTAGTTCAGAGTGTTTTATTCAACGAATGTAACATCGTATATTTTGTTTACAGGAAACTCAGAAATAAAAAAAATCGTATGGTTGAAACATTCATTCCTATTAATAAAAACTCTGTGTCAAACAGTAATAATGATCTACTTCTGGAATTCTTGACATTAAAGTAGTCCAAGTAGATAAATCTCCAATTTTAGCTAACTCTTCTGGAGATATTCAACTTGAAGATGAATACTCAGAGCCAATCTACAAGGGAGTTAAATATTCTTGAGGGCAGAAGAATTGTCGATATTATGAGTATATTTAAACAAATTCAAAATGCCAATAACCACCAACCATTTGATTGTAATTTTTCATATATGACATTCAATAAAAAAAAACAAAGAGGGCTTTTAAGTTGCTTTGTTTTTAAGTGAATTATGTGCCATATTGAAAAAGAAATTTTTTCTGAAGATTCACAAAAGCCTTTGAATGTTCATTCTGCTGTCGTCCTTGCTACAATGAGTACTGGTGGTGGACTTTCCGAGTTAACGGAACAATATTCAATTTTAAATATTCCGTCAATGTCTTTCTATCAGTATGCCAAACACCATGATATTGTATCTGCAACCATATTTCAAACCGTAAATACTGCTATGGATGAAGCCGGTCAAGAAGAACTTCATTTAGCCAAAGAATTAAAATGTGTTGGATAAAGAAGGAAACTGTCTTATTGCGGTAATAACTGATGGTGCTTGGTCGAAACGGTCATACAAAGTGAACTACAATGCTCTATCAGGAGTGGCTTGTATTTTTGGCGCTAAAACTGGAAAACTTCGCTATCTGGATTCACGAAATAAATACTGTCCAACATGTACTATAAAAAAGTGGATATTCCCCTATATATATTCTTCAAAAATTGGAATGCATCTTCTACTTCCATGGAAACTAGCATTATCCTTGAAGGATTCCGACGGAGTGTTGAAATGCATAAACTAAAATATGTGAAGTTTATAGGAAACAACAGTGTATATGTATATAAAATTATGCGTAGAAAGGTCATATGGATATCAGTTTCCGATTAGTAAAATTGAATGTACAAACCATCTGTTGCGCAACTACTGCACTCGGCTGAGGAAGGTTGCAAAAAAAAATAAGTTCCAAGAAATTGATAGTTGCCGTTCCTCTGCAAAAACGCCTAGAATCCAATATAATAAAAGTGCGAGTTGGAATAAAAACTGCCGTAAGCCATCATCGAGAAGAGAACAAACTCATGGATGAGCAAATAAAATTATTGAAAGCAGACATAAGAAACTGCCATAGGCACGTCTTTGGTAATCATACTAAATGCAGTGCTTATTTTTGCAAAGTGCCCAAAGAAGGCGAGCATAATTTAATTCCTGAAATGGGAAAATGTGTTCTTTTAGATGATATTTTGGTTTGTGGAAATCGGTTGCAGCAACATGTTCATAGTTTATTATTGAATATGAATATTAATGCCGCAGAGTCATATAACTCCATAATAGCAAAATTTGTTGAGGTAAACGAATAAATTTTTCAGTAAAAAATAGTTACGATACAAGGTGTAGAGCCGCTGCTCTACAATACAATTTGAAGGAGGAGTTTTATAATTTGGTTCATAAGCATTTAATAGGACAGTGCATTGGAACTCTTACTATGAAATTTGCTATAAACAAAACAAAAAAGAGGTTGCGTAACCTTAAGCGTAGACAGCTGTTTCTAAGAAACGAAATTAAACTGATTACGGTATCCAGGAATTAGAGGTAGAGGATGAGGAAATTATAAAGAAACGAAAACAAGAATTTTTAACCCATATGACGAAAACTATTGAAGAAATTGTCGAGTCAGAAATTAAAACAAGAGGACAATCCACAAATACAATTTGGAAAGAAGAAAGGGCATATCGATTAACAGCGTCTCGATTTGGCGAACGAAAAACAACAAACCCAAAAAAATTGGTTACGAATATCTTGAGTAGTTAGTTTGAAGGTGGCGCAGCAACAAAATGGGGAAATGACCACGAGTACATAGTTAAAAGACAGTTTGAAAACAAGTAACTATGAATGAATGCGGCTTATTTATTTTGGAGGAATACCCATATTTATCAGCTAGTCCCGATGGTATAACTGACCAAGGGGATATAATAGAAATTAAGTTCCTGATCTCTGCAAATAAATATACACCAAAAGAAGCTATTACGGAAAAAATACTCAAATATTTGGATATTGATTACAACGACGAAATTAAATAGTAATTACTATTATCATATACAAGGCCAGCTTACAATAGCCAAAGCTAAGTATTGTTATTTTATTGTTTGGACACTGCTGGATATGTCTGTCCAGACAATAGGAAGGGATGAACAATTCTGGCTAAACATGCTTTCTAAGTTGCAAACATGTTATCTGGACAATATGCTTCTTAAAAAATAAGAGATATAATAAAACGACATCGTGTCATCGTGTATATTTTTATCATGTGTAACTAATTTTGTAATTTCGTTTATTTCTTCTTCTGGCTCTGTTATTTAACATAACAAATTTGGTTTATATTGACTAGCCAATATTTTATGTTTTAAACAGATTGTTCTAATTACATTCTGAAAAATGTCATGTAGAAATTCATTTTCATGTAGAAAATCATTTGGAAGTAACTTCCCGTGTCCATGTAAAATTTCTTGCGTATTGTTTAATTAAGAATTCGTAACTTCTAATAAGCAGCCTGCATAATTTTTATATATCCTATATAAAATAATGTCACGCTATAATTTTTATAAATATTCTGCGGAAAATAAAACCTATATAAATAAGTTTAAAAATTCAAAGAATTAATAATGTACTTGATTATTCAATTTACCGACAACCAACACAGACTGATGTGACAATTCCATTCAATTCTAACCACCCTGTCTCACACAGACTAGCAGCATATAATTCAATGATACATAGAGCTTTTTCAGTTCCTATGAACAAATGTAATTTTGATAGAGAGATTAATACAATTAGACAAATAGCAACAGCTAACGGTTATCCATTAGATATGATAAATAAACTAATTAGTAAAAAAGAGAAAAAAGTGGCATTACAACTAATACCTATATCCTAAACAAGCTGATGAAATTAAAACTTATAAAACCATCACATATGCAGGAAATATTTCTAATAATATTTCAAAGATAATATCTTCAGCAACGAATGCAACAATTTCTTTTAAAACAGAAAGTAACGTTAGTACAAAATTGTTAAATGTAAAAACAAAAATACCACTATTAAAGAAGTCAGGTATATATAAACTCAAATGTCCAGAATGTAATGCTGTCTATTTGGGTCAGACCCTTAGGAATTTTGAAATACGATACAGTGAGCACTTTACGAGCTTACAGATTAAAACAACCAGATAAATCTCACTACGCAAAACATCTACTTGACACCAATCATTCATTGACACCTAACACAGAACTAGAAGTGCTGCATATTTGTGAAAAGAAACAAGAACTGGATTTCCTTGAAGAACTGGAAATTAGAAGACATTCAAGAAACCCACAATATGAAGTTGTCAATGAACAGTTAAATCTAGGGAATTCTCCACTAATAAACTGTCTTCTTAAGTGATCATTGTAAAGATCAGCAGATATAGTTTTCCTGGTTTTCTATATCATTGCACAGTTATACTGATCTTAATTGGAAAAATGATATCCAGGATATCACCATAGGGCTAATAATATCTAAGCTTCAATATTTGTAATATCACATCTTCTTCTTTTTTCTATAAACATATATTAAGCCAATCACAAGTTAGGTTACTTCTTGGTCTAGCCAAAAATATAACTACTAAACATCAGGTAGGCTTAAAATGAAATGTAACTTCTGTCATTCTGACGATGATATTGATTTATCGAAACAATTGTCAATTTTTTAGAATTTTCAATAACTTGTATTATATTGTGGAATTAACTAGAGACCTTGAGTTTCATTTAAAAACACTTATATAAATAAGAATTTGTATCTTGTTTTATCACCTTATATTTTTTTGAATCATGCAGAAACTAATATATAATTCAGAATTCGTAACTTCTTGCATCGCTTTGTATAATTTTTGTATATTGCGGAGAGAAGGATAGACAAAGGTACTTATCTATGTAATTTTGAAAATGTAATTTCTTGTATCAAGCTGTATAATTCTTGTAGAGTCAATCGGAATCCTACTGCTATTGAAAATACCTTTGTACGCGAATATAGGTACCATCTAACAAATTCAACAAGAAATTTTTGCCCCACTCTACCAAAGATAATACCGTATTGACCGTCTAAGAAAACATCGATTCGCTCTCTATCTCTTTTGGTCGCGCACGGTATATGGAAGTAAGTACCTCCTTGTCTGACACCGAGCTTGAAGTGAGTTTCGAATAAAATTCGAGCTTCCCCTTAAGCTCACACTTACTACAAACGATGTGGGTAATCGTAGTAAAAACTTTTTTGTAGTAGAAATTGAAAGGCCCGAAAAATTTAATCGTCAATTAAACCATTAACACATCATCGGGTAGAAACGAAAACTACTTGAATACATCTAAAATGGATTGTAGTATATTGTAGTACAATTTTAAATTTTGTAGTAAGAATTTTAGTCTCTGAAAAATAATCTCAATTTAACATCAAGTTTACTACAATTGATGTAGGTAATTGTAGTAGTATTTTCATTTTTGTATTAGAAATCGTAATATCCGAAAACTAAACTCATTACTTATATCATTAACATCATCAGATAAAAACGAAGACTACTTAAGTACGTCTAAAATTGTTTGTAGTATATTGTAGTACAATTCTAAATTTTGTAGTAAGAATATTAGTCCTTGAAACCTTAGAAATAAACGAATAAATCCATTAAAAAACATTACATTTTAACCTCAAGCTCACTAAAAATGATGTAGGTAATTGTAGTAGCATTTTTATTTTTGTAGTAGAAATTGTAATATCCTGAAAATAAAATTATCAATAATATCATTAAAACTTCATTCATTAGATGAAACCAAAAACTACTTTCATACATTTAAAATCGTTTGTAGTATACAGTAGTACAATTTTAAAGTAAGAATAGTAGTTCCTGAAAACATAAAATAATCGAACTACAGATAATTTTAGATGTTTTAAAGTAGTTTCCGTTTTTATCTAATGTGTTTAATTGATGATTTTATTTTTCGTGTATTACAATTTCTACTACAAAAATAAGAAGGCTACTACAATTACCTACACCGTTTGTATTAAGCGTGGGGTTAAATTGAGATTACCTTTTTATCGGTTTATTCGATTATTTCAAGTTTTCAGGAACTAATATGCTTACAGCAAAATTTAAAATTGTACTATAATATACTTCTAACGATTTTAGATGTATTCAAGTAGAATTGGTTTTCATCTGATGATATAAATATAAATCTATTAAATAATAATGATGATGAAAAATATTATGAGTGCCTTCGGATACATTTCATATTTATATGAATATACAAGACTACTCTCGCAAACATGTTTAGATCATTTTTTTATAAATGATGCCCATTCATCAAATTGTAAATCATACATATTCAAATACAACATAACAGACCATTGTCCAATTGCCCTTACGTTTGAACGAAGGCGAGAGAATACTCAATCTATAACGAGAAAAACCTACAAACCCTCTCAGTGCTCGTTATAGGTATGCGGGTTGTCTCACGTGGTACAACCCGTGCTCGCCAGTCGACTAGCTTCGAGTCGAAGAAGGGGTGGATTCTTCAAAAAATTATTGAGTATACAAAAAGGGCGCCAGAGAAGTTTTGGCAAGCACCCAAGACTTCCTAAGTTAGCCCACAACTCCTCAGTGGGTTAACAACACTCACTACACACTCCAAAGGTTAAACTGATAGGTAAATTATCATAAGTAAATAAAAGTCAGCAAATACATCCTGATTGAAATTTTAATTAGTCTTGGTGGACCAAAGGTCTCTTTTCAAAATATTTAATACAATATCACTACCAAAAAGAAATATTACAAGTAATGTCTGAGCTCAGCTGAAGGCTGTAATCTCAGGGTGCAGAAGAGCTGAGGGCCCCAAACTACACCGATGTCTCAATTCAAAAATTCTAGAGAATCGACCAAATTGTTCATGTACAATATTCCAAAAATACAACGATAATATATATATATATGTATCAAAATCAACAATGTATAGTTACAAGGGTTCACACTTCCGCAATTTATACCAGTATCAATATAAATATAAATAATTGCATAAGCCAGAAATTTAAATTACAACGAGTTTAGCGTTGCTGGAGAAAATACAACTCAAAATTATATACGGCGCAAATTATATACATAAAACCATTAGAAATAGGTAAAAACCACTAAATATCGCAATACTAGGTACGTACCATAGTGTTCCAGCGTATCTTAATCTATGAGAAAGATTTCATATTGTTTAAATACAAAATTCAAGTATAAGCGAGATTATAGTAATTGCCGCAAGAAAAAAAGAAATAAAGCTTAATATAAAAAAAACGGTAATATGTGAAGCATAGATGTGAGTTTACTACTGAGTTTGAAGAAATAAGAAAAGGAAAACTGTTAACTTATCCCTTTTCCGGCACCAGAACAGGAACTAAAATTTCTCCAGATTAATCCAGACCTCCTGGAACTGGTCTCACTGACCCATTAAATTCCAATCAGCGATTTAATGTCCATATACAAAAACCCCCCTTTTTAATGAATCCAATGCCGTCTACGGAAATTTACCACCAATATACAATTCCACTAAATTTTAATGGAATCCTCAGTCATCGACCGTTTTGGGTCCAGAAACCTATCGGGTCGGAGCTGCCAATTGTTGGTTCCAGCTGTATTTTTCTTCCCCTACGTCGGAATTTTCGGGTTTCTTAGTAAAATGCTTATGGCTCCCAGAGCACATGCAAAAATTTTAAGTTGAAAAATGTGTGTTTACACCTTGACGGCAAATGGAGGACTCAAACTTTTAACTCCGTACCGACAGCGCTGTGACTTCTCTCAGTCGACAGGTTAGCCAAATTAAATTTACGACGGCTCGGCGAATTTTTCGCGTTACAAATCAAGCAAATATAACTATAAATATTACATCGACTATAAAACACTAAGAAATAACTTAGCTTCAGAAAAATGAGAAATGTTATATAAAGAAAAAAATATAGATACGGTAGCAAATAATTTCATAAATATATTAAAGAGTAACATCGAGAAGTGTACTAACAAAGTTAAAATACAAAGTAAACAAAAATTTGAACAAAAATGGATGACACCAGTCACTAGCCAATCAAATAATGGAAAAAAATAAGTTATACAAGTTGTCTCTAAAATATCCTGAAGATACAGAATTGAAAAACAATACCATAATAGTAAAAAAAGTATTGAAAAATGAATGAAAAACGCAAAAAAAGAATATCATCAGAATTACATTAATGAAAATCAAAATTCGTCAACATCTATGTGGATTTAATTAAGTTGGATGAAAGAAACATTGATAATAATAAAGAAATTGCAAATGCTTTTAATACTTTTTATAGTGAAATAGGAGAAAAACTTGCAAATAATATCCCATTAGTCCCAAATTTTACAGAAAACCTTGAACATGTTGAAAATTCCATATATCTTACTCCCACTACTGAAGATGAAATTGTGAATAAAATAAAACAATTAAAACCAAAAAAAAATCACCGGGCGAAGACAATATACATTCTGAAACATTGCAAAAAGTTTATGTTAACATAGCAGCTCCATTAAACTATATTATAAACCATTGTTTCAATACTGGACATTTTCCAAACATTTTTCCATTCTTTCTTTTTCCTATCCTTATGCCTTCTTAGGCGTCGGATTGGAGTTCTTCATGTACCCATTTTTTCCATTCTTTTCTGTCCCTGGCCAATGCCTTCATCTCTCCTAATGTTTTTCCCTTGCTTTTCCAATTTCTTCAATCTGATCTATCCATTTCCTCCTGGGTCTTCCTCTTTGTCTTTTTCTTGATATTCCTATTACCATAACTTTTCTCGCAATTCTATCTTGCTTCATTCTTACTAGGTGGTCATACCAGTTTAATTGTTTCTTTTTAATCGTTGATATTATTGTTTCTTGATTAGTTATGCTTCTGATTTCTTCGTTCCTTATTTTATCCAATTTTGTTTTACCTGTTATTTTTCGTAAATATTTCATTTCCATTGCATTTATTTTTGTTTCCTGTTTTTTCTGCATTACCCAGTTCTCACTAGCATAAGTTATAGTTGGGAATGTAATGTTGGTGTAGATTTCAAGCTTTGTGTCCATATCAATGTGTTTATGGCTTAATATTGGTCGATTTAAGGAATAATATAATCTTGTTGATTTATTTGCTCTGTTATTAAGTTCTGCATCTATTTTCGCTTCCTCTGTTATGATACTTCATAGGTAATTGTAAGTCGTTACTCTTTCTAATGTTTTGTAATTATATTTCAATTCCTTGCAGTTACTCCCCTCTCGCTGTTTTTCATTTACTATCATTACTATGTTTTTTTGTGTATTTATTGTCATTTTCATATTTTCTATTTCTCTTGCCAATACGTTGATTAGTTTCTGCATTTTATTTTTCGATTTTGCTATAAGTACAATATCGTCTGCATACAGTAAATTACTTAATCTGACCGGCACCATGTTTCTGTACCCTATTATCATGTCCAGATTTCCTCCTTGTCTTTTTATTTCCTTCACTATTTTGTCCATTATAATGACAAACAACAGTGGGCTTAAGCTATCGCCTTGTTTTATACCTTTTTTCATTAGAAACTCTTCCGACCTTTGACCTCCTATCTGCACTCTTAATTTGACTGTCTCGTATGTGCTTTTAATTATATTAATTGGAGCTTTCGGTACTTCTAAATCTTCCAATACCTCCCAAATTTTTTCTCTTTCCACTGTGTCAAAAGCTGCCTTCAAGTCTATAAATGTTAAATACATTTCTTCTCCCGCTTCCATTGTATTATCAGTTAGCCGTCTTAAAATATATATATTATCATTTGCTTGTCGTCCTGGTCTAAAAGCTGCTTGTTCCTCTTCTAGTTTTGCTTCTACATAATGTCTTCATCGGATCTCTATTATTCTCGTGTAGATTTTGAAACTGGTTTGAGCTAAGCATATTGCACAGTATCTGATCCCCTTTTTATGTATTGGCGATATAAGGTTATTTTCCCAGTCTTTGGGGATTTTTTGAGTATCCCATGTTTCCCTGCATATCAGACACAGCCAGTCTTTTCCTTTTTCTCCTAACCATTTTATCAGCTCTGGCGCTACTTCATCCTCCCCACTGGCTTTTCCTATTTTAAGATTCTTTATAGCCACTTCCATTTCTTCTCTTTGAATTGCATGTTATTCATGTTCATTCCATTCCTCTTCCGCTATATTCGTTGTTTTCTTCTTCAACCTAATACTAAATTTGTCTTCGTAGTGTTCTTTCCAAGTCTTTAGTATTTGATTTATTTCGGTCTCCAATTCGTTATTACTTTTCCGCCCAACCTATCTAATATGCGAGAAAAGTATTGGTTTACCCACAAAAAAGTTGAAATTTTGAAAAAAAGTTATTTTTACGTGTTCCATCAAGAACCACACGAGAAAATGGTTTTTAGAGAAATAAACGGTTTTAAGGAGTAAAACTAACTTTTCCGCATATGTGGCGCTGAACAATATTCTATCATAAAATTGTTACTTGTATACACTTCGGGGGATGTATCGTGCTAACGAACCGAAATTTCTCCAAAAATGTAGTATATCTGGATTTATAGGACCCGCTTTACTCGCTCTAGTCAACTGAAAATCGATAGGGTACATCTGTCAGACACCCTGAATAATATTCAATCATTAAATTGATCAATCGTATACTCTCTGGAGGCTGTATCGTGCTAACAAACTGAAACTTCTCCAAAAATGATAAAAATATCGTACTTAAATTACTGTAGTACTTGTTGTATTGGCTCTGGTTAGCTGAAAATCAATATGGTTCATCTGTCAGATGACCTGAATAATATTCAATCATAAAATTGGTGACTTGTTGAACTCCGGGGGCTGTATCGTGCTAACAAATTGAAATTTCTCCAAAAATGAGAAAAATTTGGTACTTTAATATCAATAGGGTTCATCTTTGAGACGCTCTGAATAATATCCAATCATAAAATTGGTCACTTGTATATACTCCGGAGGCTGTATCGTGCTAACAAACTGAAACTTCTCCAAAAATTACAAAAATCTCGTACTTAAATTACTGTAGTACCTGTTGTATTGGCTCTAGTAAGCTGAAAATCAATAGGGTTCATTTGTGAGATGACCTGAATAATATTCAATCATAAAATTGGTGACTTGTTGAACTCCGGAGGCTGTATCGTGCTAACAAACTGAAATTTCTTAAAAAATGACTAAATATCGTACTTAAAGTACTGTAGTACCTGTTGTATTGACTCTGGTGAGCTGAAAATCAACAGAGTTCATCTGTGACATGTCCTTAACAATATTCAATCATAAAATTGGTGACTTATTGCACTTCGGAGGCTGTATCGTGCTAACAAAACTTCTAAGGAAAAGTGGCCGACGACAACGACGACGACATACACACAGGATTTTTTTCCTAAAAACCGTTTTTTCGTGTTATGGTTGATGGAAAACGTAAAAATAACTCAACGTTTTTTTCAAAATTCCAACTTTTTTTGGTGTAAACCAATACTTTTCTCGCATATTAGATAGGTTGGGTGGAAAAGTGAAAATCCGTTACAAGTCTTGTTAGCACAATAAAGCCTCCGGAGTGCAACAAATTACAAATTTTATGATCGAATATTGTTCAGGATATCTCACAGATGAACCCTATTGATTTTCAGTTCACCAGAGCCAGTACAACGGGCGCTATAGTACTTTGTACGACATTTTTGTCATTTTTAGAGAAATTTCAGTTTGTTAGCACGATACAGCCTCCGGAGTGCAACAAGTTAGCAATATTATGATTTGATATTATTTAGGATATATCACCGATGAACCCTATTGATTTCCAGCTCACCAGAGCCAGTACAACGGGTGCTATAGTACTTTTAGTACGACATTTTTAGAGAAATTTCACTTTGTTAGCACGATACAGCATTCGGAGAATATACAAGTGACCAATTTTATGATTGGATATTATTCAATGCATCTCAAAGATAAACCCTATTGATATTCAGCTCACTAAAACCAGTAAAACGGGTGCTATGGTACTTGTGGTACCAATTTTTTGTCATTTTTGGAGAATTTTCAGTTTGTTGGCACGATACAGCCTGCAAAGTGTATAGAAGTGAACAATTCTATGATTGAATATTGTTCAAGGTGTCTCAAAGATGTACTCTATTGATTTTCAGTTGACTAGAGCGAGTACAGCGTGTCCTATATATCCAGATATACTTCATTTTTGGTTATTTTTGAAGAAATTTCGGTTTGTTACCACGATACATCCCCCGAAGTGTAAACAATTGACAATTTCATGATAGAATATTGTCCAGGGTATCTCTCAGATGCGGAAAAGTTAGTTTTAATCAATAAAACCGTTTATTTTCATTTTTTATTGCTCTTATATCTTTTCCTTCACTTCCTCGTAGTCATTTTATTGCCATCCATAGTTTTCTATTATCTGATACAAGTGTCTCTGACATCTCCCTTCCAAATTCTTTCCATGAGTCCCTTTTCGCTTTCTTAACCGCTTCCTTGTCGATGTTTTTTTTTTTCGTTATATGTTTCCTTATCTTCCTGTGTTTTTGTTTGGAGGTATTTTTTTCATGAGGTTTTCTTTTCTCTTACTAATGTTTGTATTTCTTTGTTCCACCACTTAGTCCTCTTTAAATGTTTGTTGAATTTATTCCTTCCACATATATCTTCTGCTTTTTCAAGTAATATTTGTTTGAATACTGTCCACCGTTTTTCGAGTATCCATTCGATGTTTTCATTAATCAATTTTTCGATTTCCGTATGTTTTTTCCTGATATTTAGATTTTTCTCCTGTGTTTCTTAATGTACTTATTGCAATTCTACTGAATCTTACTTCTTCTGTCTTCATTATTTTTTCTTCATATTACGCTACTACTAATCTATGGTTTGTACACAACCCAGCCTCTTTTCTTGTCTCTACTTTTTTCACCATCTTTGATAGGTTTTGTGTATAAACTATGTAATCGATTAAATTTTTTGCATTTCTTTCTTCTTCCGCTACAAAGATATATTTATCCTCTAGTTTTTGTTTCCACATCGTATTTCCTATTATTAAATCGTTACTTTGACAAAAACCTATCATCTTAAGACCATTTCTGTTCGTTGTTTCCTCACCATAAACTCCCATACAACCCATTCCTCGATTGTAATCTTTACCAACTCTTGCGTTCCAATCCCCCATAATGATTATGTTTTCGTTTTGCTCTCTTATATCATCCACTACTTCCTGTAATTGTATCTAAAAATTTGGAACCTCTTCCTCTCCCGTTCCTTCAACCAGTGCATATATTTGTATTATATTCAATATTTCTTTTAGTCGTATACTTAAAACTAGTATTCTTGAATTTATATCCTTCATATTTATTACCTTTTTGTTTATTTCCTCTGTTAAAATTATTCCTACTCCCTCTTTTGCCCTTTGTTCTACTTTTACCCCTGAGTAATATAATTTGTAATTATTTGTTAAATTTATTTGTCCTTATCCTTTTTTCTTTGTTTCACTTATTCCTAGAATATGTACATTGTTGTTTTCCATTTCCTCCGTTATTTCGATTTCCTTTGCTGTTAATGTATTAATATTCCATATACCTATATTTATATATTCTTGGTCTGCACTATTTATATATTGTCTACGATTATTTTTTCCCCATTGACCATTCTGATAATTTTTTCTATCTTGTCCCCTACCATATTTATTTTTGTGTTTAAATTTCCTATTAGTTTCTTCTTTATCCCTTTTGCTAAAACTACTTCTATTCTTGTTGCTACACTTATTACTATTCTTAATACTATTATTTTATTTAATTTATCTTCGTGTATGCCTTCTAGTTTTTTGGGTACCCTGTTTATATCATTTTCCGAGTTGTTGCTATATCTCCATCGTCTTCCATGCTGGGTGACCACTGGCTAGCCGTTCTTCCTTTTTTCTTGTTTGCATTTGTTTTTGTTTCTTCTTCTCTATTGTATTTCGGCTGATCTAAGGTATATATTGTGTCCTCCACTCTTAATTTATCTACATCCTTTTTCTCTAGCCGATTCTAGATCCCAGCCCTACCTGAAGCTGACAATTATCAGTCTGGAGTAATTTATTCTTTTTATATTTATAATTTCTATTCGCAAATTTATAACGTTCAATCTAGTCAGTTCGTCTCGGTTCTTTTTAATAACAAATCTACTGAAGACAGGTTCTTATTGTTTTGCTGATAACTCGTAATAGCTATTTTTCCTGATAATGTTTTACATGTTAATTAGGTTAGAAGTATTCATTTATTATGTGTAAGAACACTGATCTTACCTCTATTTGCAGTGTTTATTTCCACTTATTTGCAACTTGTGCACTTTTTAAATCACTTAAATGTAAACTAACTGAATTATTTTAAAGTATTTCTTCTAAATTTATAATTATTTATGACACTAACTCTTAATGTACTTTTCAGTAACCCAGGCAGGACCGAACTATCCCAAACATTTTTAAAAATGCCATAATAAAACCGCTATATAAATGTGAAGATAGGAGTGAACTGGGAAACTATAGACCTGTATCGTTGATATCGAATGTAAGCAAAATTATTGAGAAAATTATAAAAACAAGGTTATGTTCCTTTTTAAAGAGATACAATATCCTTTCAGACCATCAATATGGGTTTAGAGAGGGTAAATCTACTCAAAATGCTATCTACAGTCTAACGTCTATTATTTATCAATCGATAGATCAAAATGTTCCCGTGGCGAGTGTCTTCTTAGACTTGTCCAAAGCTTTCGATACGGTATGTCACAAAATTCTTATGCAAAAATTATACAGATATGGAATATGACGCAGTGCGTATAACTTAATAAAAAGTTACCTATCCGATAGAGTTCAAATGGTCACCATAGATGAAACATTTAGTACACTACAAAAAGTGACATACGGTACTGTTTTGAGACCAGTTTTGTTTCTTCTATACGTTAACAGTGTATTTTCCTTGAATCTTGAGGGTACAATAACCAGTTTGGCAGACGATACTGTAATTACATATACATCTGCTTCATGGGTGGATCTGAAATGTAAAATAGAAAATGATTTTCAAAATTTAGAAAAACGGTTACAATATAATAAATTAACAATAAATTATGAAAAAACCAAATACCTACCGTTTTGTTCATACACAACTGGACTACCATAATTAGGTCCAATAAATGTAGGGAATTATATTGCTATATGCGAAGGACACAAAGTGAAATATCTGGGCATTCTAATAGGTAGACACTTAAGATGGTACCTAAACTGTAAAGAAGTTGTAAATAAAATTGGAGGTCACATACCAAAATTTAGAATTTGGAGAGATTTTTTAGATATTAAGAGCTTAACATCAGTATACTTTGCTTTGGTGGAATCCATTTTGTCCTACGGTATATTGGGATGGGGAGGGGTGTATGATCAGTATCAGTACATGTAGTTCAAAAATGGGTATTAAGAATTATATACAGTAAAAATGTATTTTACATCACAAAACAAACAGCTTAATACACTGTTTCAGTGATTATTATATTTATTCATACATGTACTGTATATTCCAGTTAAAAAATTTTACTTGAATAAATATTATTATTATTATGTGTTAATGGTTTTATTAACGATTTTATTTTCGTGCATTGTAATTTCTACTACTAAAATAAAAATGCTACTACAATTACCTACATCGTTTGTATTAAACGTGAGGTTAAATTGAGATTATTTGTTTATCGGTTAATTCGATATTTTTTTATTTCATGACTATTCATCGGTTCTGCAGGATAATAATAAAACAGATTTTCCACTATGCCGACGTTTCGGATTAATTTGAATCATTTATCAAGAATACAAAGATATACATGCATCTGGTGATTATGAATATTAAATAATCAATCAGAACTTTAAATCTTCAAAAGCCTTAAAAGCTTCAAAACCTTGAAAACTCATATTCATATATAAATTAAAAAATTCAGAAATTTCAATAAAATTCCATAAAAACTAGAAAATTTAGAAATCCCTCACATTTTTGTCTCTAAAAAACATCATCAAATAAAATCTAAATTGCTGACAATTTAAAATTACTCAAAGTGTCACTCTTACCTAGTGAGGTTTTTTCCGTTGAGCAGAAATGATTTATTTCCTTGTCAAAATTAAAAATAGACAAGAAATGATGAAAACATTTCAGAAAGTTCTGGCACGTCATGTAAAAATAAAGCGAAGCAAAATCATCAAACATTGGCAAAAACTTCTTTCTCGTTAATGAGATTCTATACACAAACTGTACCTAGATATTTTGATGTTGAAAGCAAATTATATGTATTCATTGATAAACGAAAACAAAAATTGCGAAAAACTACTAATTATGTTTTGACTGGAACAGCTTTTTGAATACAGCGTGTTCTCGAAAAATTCTTAGCAATGGTTAATCAACCAAAGATCTATTATAGATTTATTTATTGATTTAGTATCGATTGTTTTTAATTTGATATAATTGGTAACTATGTGTTTGTAAATTTTATTTAAGTTGTTTGTATCTAATTTTTCGTTTACCGTATTCTCACTCAATTCAATAAATATCATTTAGCCTGAAAGGCGTTTGTGATAGTTAGTTCCTTTATCTAGGATGTTGACGGTTTCAAAGTCAAATTTGTGATTTTGTTGAAATGTATGTGTTGCTAATGCTGTTTTTCTGATTAGTCCCTATGTTTTTCATCACATGAGTTCTTGTGGGCATATATTCTGTTTCTTAAACTTTGCTTGGTTTGACCAATATAATATCTATCACATTCCAAACAATTTATTTTGTAAATAAGGTTTGATTCATAGTATCTCGGTAATTTGTCCTTCATAGAGGAATAAAAACAATTAACCGTTTTTGTATGGTAAAATACGATTATTGTTCTTTCTGTTTGTAGTATGTGTTTCAATTTTTCCGAAAAACCCGTACCAAAAGGAATCTTAAAGTATCTATATAAATTTCCCGTCAATACTGGTGTTAAAATCCTCTCAATATTTTTATGAATTATAATATTACAAACATTAAGTGGATAATCATTCAACGGCAATTTTTCTTTGAACTTAACCATATTTTCGTGTAAATATTCAGGGCTACTGAGTTTAATAATTTTATTTTTGATGGCAGTCATGATATCTAATTTTTGAGCAAATGGATGTTGTGAACAATAATTTAAAACTTTCCTGGAACTAAAAGGTTTTTCATAATGATTAAATTTGATTCTTTGATATTCAGTTTCTTTTGTGAACTGTAAGCCCAAATGATGGGAATTGAAAGCTTTTCCTATAAAATTAATTTTTTATTTCGGAACAGCTAAAACAGTGTCGTCAACATGAAATACCATTGGTTAAAGAATATGTTGTTATATAGCCTTTTATCATATTTAGAACTACTTATCACCTATATCAACGAAATAAAACTTGTAATTAGCTGTGTAAACAAACAAAGTACTAATGAATAATTGATTTTTGTTTTTGCCACTTATCTAACTTATACAACTTACATTAAAGTGATCTTCACAAAAATAACTGGTACTTGTTGTCAATGAAGCTGGATTTTGTCTATCACGTCTTTCTCTTTATTTGAGCACTTTTTGGAATATTGATGAAAATATTTAGTAGTTTTCTGATTGACGTACTTTTGCGCATCGGCATTTCACAGCATTTGTGAGACGACCTATTCATTTTTATGGCTTTTATTTAATTTATTCGTAAGAACTCTGTCAAGATCGATTAACTTTGACAGAACGAGAGATTCGTTTATATTTTGATGGTGTCACGAGACGGTATGGAGCGTTTTAGCGGGAATTTTGAAACCTATTTTAATTTAGGTATATTTTTATTGAAATTTGTCATATTTTTTTATAACACTATTATTTTCTTGTTTATTATATTTAGAATAAAAGCAATTCCAAAAATTTGTCAATATCTCTATTCGAGCCAATTGATTAAAAATGTAAGTAAAAACAACATTGCACGTTCACAAAATTTTTAGACAGTAGTTACTTTAAAAATTTAGCAGGTTGATAAAATTAAAAATAGTTTTTAGGTGTAGACTTCTAATAATTATAGGGAGATGAAACTGAATTACTTTTAATATTATATAGTATACATTTAACATTCCCGTCTTCGAATGTAACTCTTTTTGTAGAGAGAAAAAAACGTGTTCGGGCGACGTGGAGTAGGTCAAAGGGAGCATATTCAAAATTAGTTTGACATATACAATACGTTAATTGGTTCATTTAGCAATGAGATCCTGAGGATGTAGTAAATTCATCATTCAGTGCCTTTACCTTAAGGTAGACTAATGATGTCAATTTACATACAATATGCTGAAGGGTTTCCATTGTAATAACACACACAAGGAGCCCTAGTAGGACGACCTTGTACAGGTTCTGTATATTTACTTAGGGTTTATTATCTTCTGTTTTTCAAAAGGTATGAGACAATAAGCATGAACAACAATAAATACACATTCTATGGAACTCTGGCATTTGTCTAGTGGGCGACCAAATCATCAGGTAGGTAAACATCGCCCTAAAAATTATACTCCAAAAAGAAAGGTCAACCTCCATACAATTTCAGGATAATGAATAATTTCCTGGTTTTCCCAATTTCTGAGATACCATTATTGCCAACCATAATTATTCTTCAACTCCATTATACTTTGTCACGTAATAAATAATTTGAATAGAGATGAACATCCCCCCAAAGTGTTATAAATAATTCCAATTGATAATAAACCATTTAATGCTAATGAACAATGAACCTGCATTTTTTCTAGGACAAACTATTTTAGGATATGTTAAATTACTTTATTCCATTTAATTTTCAAAACATTCGACAGTGGTATGGCTAGGATGAACTATATCCTGGTAACATATACATCCCGGTATCACTCAAAAACTTATTCATACGAGTATTACACGTATACTATGGGTATAAGTGTCCACTTTAATTAGAGTAAATTAAAAATAACCAAAAAAAATATCATGAGCGAAAAAAATTAAAAAAAGTGCTTGGGGGCGAAGTTTTCTTCAAAAATAGTCTGATGTCTTTCGTTCATTCCTTCTTCTTCCTCGGAAATTGTTTCATCATTTTCATCACAAATTTTTCGCTTAACACTTAGGATCCTACTGGTGGTAGATACTTTTCTCCACTGAAGATGTTGTTGAATTACACTACTTCCAATCATGAAGAATTTTTTTACAATAGTTTTTCATTGGGCCAAAGAAACTCACATCAAGTGGTTGGCACAAATGAGTTGCATTAGGTGGAAGGCATACGAAGGGAATATTGTTGTCCTTGCACAATTGCAGGACTCCTTTCGTAAAATGGGATGACAAATTGTCCCCTAATAAAACTTTCTTTCCTTCTATGAGTTGAGCATGCAGTAAAAAGATGGTCAATCGGTAAAACAGATTGCGACAAACCAACCATGATTATAGCCATCATATCTGGACCCATTTGCACAACATTTTTTATCACAACATCGAGCGCCCTTTGGACTTCAAGAGTCCCACAAATTCGCCGCCTTATCAACAACGTAAGGTGGCAATATGTAACCAATTGCAGAAACACATAACATCAAAGTCTCAGCACGTTTTGAAAAATTAATAACATTGTCCGGATTCTTTACACCCCTACGAAAAATAAGCTTTTTCTTGCCTGCGTCGTCGCTTAAATTGCTTTCATCATAATTGAAAATCGCCTCTTGTTTCACACCTTCAAGTGTTTTAGCAAGTTCGTCAAAAATGAGTATAACAGTTCAACATCTACAGCAGCACGGGATCGTTTAATATTGTTGCCTAATCGTTCGGATCAAACATGACTGTGGCGGGATAAAATAGATTTCGCCCACTCGTACCTTAAGAAGACACAAAATTCAACATAAAAAATCAAGTGCTTTTAAAAAAAAACCTACATGGTAAGTTATATCTAAACCGCGAATTTCGTCCTATGCGATCAAGGTCGTCCTTTGCACTTACATAAATCGAGGGTGTTTAGAGGAAAGCCTCATTTCGCACACGTATCCAATCCTTCCACAAAGTCACTTTCTTCAGCAGCCGAAAACATAGTTTGGTCTCCATGTTTCTTAACGTGCCGACCATGTATTTTGTTAATAATTGTCCCTTTAGGAATTTTGTATTTTTTCGCAGCCTTGGTTGCACTAATTTTTCCATATAAAACTTCAGTTATACATTTTTCTAAAGTTTTTTCATCGTAGTCCTTAAACCGCTTTGCACCAGGTTTACGCATGTTGACTCTCGGCATCTTAAATTCTTTAATTTTAAGAGAGAAGTTAACGTTTACGCGTGAATACTCGCACGATTCGAAATACACTAGTCTATTTAAGGGAAGGCACCGGCAGATTTATTATAGCCGACAAGAATTGACGAGTCGGTCAACTTCAACTCAACGGTCAATTTCACCCTGAAATCGTAATAAAACTGCGTGAAATGACAAAAAACTATTTTTTGACAATATTAGCAGCTTTTTTAAAGCAAAGATAACTAAGATGGTATTCCTGTATAATGTAATATTTAAAAAATAATACTATAAGGAAAATAAAGTTTTCCTTAATTTTCGAGGCATTAAAGTTTAACGACATTTTTTTAACACGATTTTTCCTTAGTTCACTATATATTGAATTTAACCTTCTTTAAATATTTTGAAAATATATCTTAATTGCCAGACAGAACGACAGTGAGCAGTCCCCCGGAGGCCTATTCGCCGTGGGCGGAAATTTTTCGAAAAACCATGTCCAATTTCTGCCCAGAAGTTGTTAAAATCGCTAAAAACGGAAATTTTGTGGATTTCTTTACCAAAGCCAGAGAGGCAAAAAAATTTTTGGGCCACGCTTGCTTTATATAAAAATAATGCTCTCTTAAAAAACAACCACATTTTATTCTTTTTTATACATATTAAATATGACAAACTTAAATCAAATGATAATTAATCTAAATCTTTTTAAAATCTAAGTGAAGCCTTCGATCTTTTGTATTTGCAAAGTGATCAATAACCCTTTCATCAAAATTATGAATACTCTTCACAAATTGCTTTTCTATGCTTAACATAGCTAACGCCGACAATCTCTCCTGTCCCATAGTATTGCGCAAAAATGTCTTGATTCTCTTTAGTGTAGAAAAACATCTTTCGCTTTCTACAGTTGTCATTGGTAATGTACATAAAATAGTCAACAATTTTACAGTTTCCGAAAAAGTTTCCGAGAGATTGTTATTAATAAACAATTGCAGCATTGGCACAGCTCCTGAACTCTTATTAAAATCGTCGCGTTCATAAATAACTTGAAGTTCAGTTTTTAGTTTTAAGTAATTAAAACTAGAAAAGTTTTCTCTTATTGACTAAGAATACGATCTGGAAAATTAATTTTATATTGTTCGAATTGGTCGCTGTAAAATAACTGGGCAATCACTAAATGATCACTGAAACTAAAGCGGTGGTTAATCTCAGAAATTATTATGTCGCAAACCTCCAAAGCAACTCTGCGCTTTGAGTCTTCATTTTTCCTTGGTCTTTTTGCACCAAGTGTTGAAGAAGATGAAGGTGCTTCGGGAAATATTTCATTTATTAAAATATGGTCTCGGACTTTTTGAATTGACATTTTAAATGAGTCTATATTTTTTTTCAGCAATATCACGTCAATACCATGTTTTTGAAGTTGATTAAAAAGAACTTCAAAATTAGGCATTATTAAATGGAAAAAATTTAGCCAATAAAGGAAATCCACGCTTTGCAAAAAAGTTTTTAATTCTATTGCTTGATTAATTGTATTTGAGTCTTCTTCAACGTAAATTATCTTTTCGATTAAAGCCAGAATATGAGCTTGATACAAAAATACGGTTTACACACAACGCGTATTAAACTACCACCTTGTCGGTGCCGCTCTAGGTAAACGTACTTTAACAAATTCATCGAGAATCGCTGTACGTTTTGGAGATCGACTAAAAAATGTGGAAAATCCCTGTAAATTGGCAAAAAAACTTTAACATTTTTATTCTGACTTGCTGCTTTTTGCAGAATTAAATTTAATTGGTGAGCATAACAATGAATAAAATTTGCTTGAGGATATTGTTCTTTAATTTTTTTGTACTCCGCCTAATCGACCACTCATAGTAGAAGCTCCGTCCAATTAACTTTTCCGGTGTTTTATTAATTTCTAGTACCTCTAATTCTTTAAAAATTATCTCCGATAAATGTTCGGCTGTGGTGCCGGTAGTTCTGTTCGAGCTATCAGTAGTTTCATCCACCTGGACTGCGATATATTCGGCTGACTGAATCTCCAATTTAAGTTTTTCTTGAGCCACCGATAACATTGAATCAAGTAATTCATTTCGTACAGTTTTAGAAGTACCCTTGAAAACCGTAGCCTTATCCAAGTATTCTTTGAATATTGGATCCAGCTCTGAAACAAAATTTATAAGTCCACGAATTATTCCCGGGTTTACAGAAGATTCTGCCTCGTCATGCCCTCGCAAAGCAAGTTCGAACGCCCCAGAAAATTTCACACAGTAAATTATTTTATTTATAATATATCTGTTTTTCGACACATTTTCATTAAAAATTCTTACCGATTGTCTATAAGCCTTGTCTAATTAAGAACGAATATCCACAGTACCGATTGTAGCAAAACTCATGGCACATTTCATATGGTCTGCCGATAAACTATGTTTTTTTATTTTCTCTTTTGAATGTTTTAAGTCTTGGACACCGTTTTTACACCATAAAGAATTTTTCCAAAAAAGCAGACAAACGAAACAGTTAAATGCATTACTTACTTCACATCCGCAAATCCAATCAGACAAATCATACATAGACCTGCGAAAATTGCGATGAACTTCTTTATTCTTGTCCTTGCTAGTCTGTTTAGTTTTTAAATCTGGAAGAGGAGGACCACCTTCTTTTAGTTTTAATAGTTTTTCAAAATTTAATTCACTTTTCGTTCTCAAATTTTGAACCATTTGCACCACAGACATGATAAAAAGCGTAGAATAAAATAACACCAAATAATTAAAACACAAGCCCTCAAAAAAACGAATCGAAAATCAAAATAATAACAATAACAACTTATTACATCAAAACACAAATCTTATTTGACTTCAAAATGATCTCCTTTAAATCAAAATATAGCGTAGCCTGCCAACCCCTCTACCCATCTCTTTTCTAAGCGTGTAATAATCGAACTACGTATGTCGATTCATCATCGATATTAACGCGGGCTTTTGACCCAACACATGTAAACTTCGGGCGTGTTTCTTTCACGTTACAAAGATTGTCAACGTTCGGCAGATTCCGTCTCCATTTAACGCGTTGAGGTCATCGATGGACGCAGAGTTGTAGGTACTCGCTGCGAAGTAACGTTTACACGGTCGTCTTCAAACATTTTAGGTAAATTTTATTTTTTATTTAAGAGAAATACTTAGTATTTAATACTATACTATATGTATAGTAGGTATATTTTATTTTTTTATATATCTATTTAAATATTTTTTCAAATTATTTTTTAATGGGAGGTCATTGGCCCAATGGCCTAATGGAGGAGCTGATTATGACTCAAGTAACCAAAGTTGTTGTTTTTTCTATGTTTTTGGTCAAATTCACCCCAGCGGTCAAATTATTCCCATTTTACGGTACTAAGTTTATTTACAAAAAAGATGAGTTAGGTCCTGTTTCATGTTTACATTTACCTAGGGAATGTCGACTGGAACAACGACGCCTTGCACATGAAGACATGTTAAAAGTTTATAATAGTAGAAAAAAATTCAAAAATAGTCTTTAATATAACCAAAAGTGGATCAAAACTACACACTAACCACAATCAGCTTATCTGACGTAAATCCCGTACCAATATGGCGAACCGAGGACCGGTTTCAACCACGTATAGCGACTGCCCCCTTCCAATCTCATTGGTTATTACCTTCATAGGGGTGGGCCGAAAAATGCAATTTTTGGAAAAAAGTTGCAATACGCATCTTAAGTTGCGCTTCACCCTCTGTAATTACTCTTTTTTTTTGAGAGTTTTAAAATTACATTTTCAACCCTCTACGATGACTTGAAGGCCCGTTCAGTAAATAAAATGGAAAAATTCTTGCTTTAATGATTATCTAAATTAATTAATTCTTCATCCTCTTCAGCTCACTTGTGCTAAGAAGTATAACGTTACCTTTTGCTAATAAAAACTTCCAATATCAGTTTATGAATGATTTGAATTTTAATTTGGAAAAACTGGCGGTAGCGACAGATGAAGAGTATCACAAGTTTTTAAATGAAGTATTTAAAAAATATTAAAGGTAAATCAATATTTATAATTACTGTTGTTAAATGAAACTTACTGATTCTAAATAATTCCACAATATATTGAACAAAAAGTTAAAAATTCTAAGAAATTTGACAACTGTTTTGATATTAAATATCGAAACAATTTGAACCAGAACAGTAAATATAAACCTCAAGAAGCCTAACAAAACGCCCTGGTTCCGACAAGAAATCAAAACAAAGTGTGAAGAAAAACGAGAAGCCCACTTAAAGTACAGATCACAACAAACACCAGAAGCTTACAACAACTACAAAAGAATAAGAAACGAAACTTAACCATTAGTAAAGAAGACAAAGAACGAATACTGGCGGGTTTTCTCATCAAGAATGGAGGCAGACTAGTACGGAATGCAAAGGCAAATATGGAGTTTATTAGAACGCAGAGAAAAGAAATAAGTGAATTAACAGAAACCAATGAAATAGATGTCGACACCTCCTATCTTACCCAACTGTTTAAGACAAGCGAAGACCAAACCCTACCAGAAACTCCAGATGTAGCAACCGAAAATGTAATCGTCACAACGGAGGAAATTACTAAAGCCTTAGGGAAACTAAAAAACCGTGAATCTCCAGGACTGGACAGAATTCCAAATGAAATGCTGCAATGCGGTGGAAACTGAACAACTGAGGATACTTGTACAGAAAATTATCTCGGGACATACAATAACAAATAGCTGGCGCACTAACACAACGATCTTGATGTTTAAAAAGGGTGACGAAACTGTACC
This sequence comes from Galeruca laticollis, assembly GCA_963921935.1. NCBI lineage: Eukaryota > Metazoa > Arthropoda > Insecta > Coleoptera > Chrysomelidae > Galeruca > Galeruca laticollis. The sequence goes on from OY998181.1 coordinate 109,405,496, forward strand.
CGAGAACTGCAGAGGCACAAACCTGCTCAGCACCGCTCTAAAACTGATCACGAAAGTCATAACCACCAAAATCACGAACGAAATAGATCTAGCAGATGAACAACAAGGCTTCAGATTCGGATGATGCTGTAACGATGCAGTCATGGAAAAATCGCTGGAATACAACGTCCCGGGTTTCTGCTGCTTTATAGACCTACAGAAGGCATTCGATTGGGTAGAGCGAAACGACATAATTCGCCTGTTATATAAACGAAACATTCCATCAGATACCATCAAGACTATTGAAAACATAAGTAGATGAGCAAGGCCGGTTCTGGAACGGAAGTCGGCCATGTTGAATTTAATGGACAGCTGCGCGCGCACCGGAAGTAACGTCATGCTCGTTGGCGGGTGCTTCGAATGTGGCGCGCTACTGTGACGTCACCTACGTCTGTCGGCCATTTTTATCCTGTAATTGTAGATTTCTATCGCTAGATGGCGTATGTCATTTTTTGTAGATTTCTATAGATGGCTGTGTGCCGTCCATTTTTTATCCCGTAGATTTTATTTGCGCTCTCGGATAATGTGACGTAATTTTTGTGATGTAAGCACAGATTATATTTTTCTAATTAAATTAAAAATGTCTCGTCTTGACCGTGAGATTCGAACCCACGACACACAGCGTCTTTCTCGTTCCTACCAAAATCCCTAACCGTTGCGCTATCAACGCTTATGTTTATCAGTTTCTTATTCGAGGTTCACCATCACCCGTTGCGTGTCAGTGACCCCACATCATTTTGAGTAGGTATAGAATCATAAGATAAGCTTAAATAGAACGTATATTAATTATTCCCCAAATTAAAATTAATCATATTAGCCGATAAACACTACATTATCACACAGGAAACCATTATTTACTTATCTCAAACAACGAACGAAATCAAGGTGTATATTAAGATAAGATTCCAAATTATGTTAGCATGATAACCCCCAAACTTATCAACGAGTTTTTCCGTTTTTCTCATTCAAGATACCATAGGAACTAAATTAACGATATACGAGTGAAATAAAAAGTGTCTCTCATTAAAAATGTTATTGAAATAGATCTCGCTCATTGTAATAATTTTTACGGCGTTGAATGATGTAATCTAAAATTCGTTATACAGGGTGTTGATATAAAGATACCATAAGACGCTACGATGTATCTCCGTTGTTATTGGCCAGATTTTCACGGGAACAAACAACGTTATAGATTATTTTTTATATACAGGAAGTCAAAAGAGCATTCTGCTGTTATTGGTCGAATAAACGGTGTTAGGTACGTTACTACATCATTCGATATACAAGGTGTCGACAAAAAGATGTATCTCCGTTGTTATTGGCTAGATTTTAATGGGACAAACGACGTTATAGATTATTTGTTTATATACATGATGTCAAAAAGGCATTCTGCTGTTATTGGTCGGATTGAAGTCGAACAAACGGTGTTAGGTACGTTACTACAATCAATATACAGGGTGTGGACAATGCCATAAGGGCACTCTGCTTGGATTTTCATCGAACAAAACAGGATGTACCAAATCGCCATTAGGTCACTACGACGACGATCATAATATAGGATGTCATTGGACACGTTCGATCGTTATACAGGATGTACAAAGATACCATGAGGGCGCTACGATGTATCTCTGCTATTATTGGTCGGATTGAAATCGAACAAACGGCGTTATAGATTATTTCGATATACAGGGTGTCGACATAAAGACGCCATAAGGGCACTCTGTTATTATTGGTCGGTAACAGTTGCATTCGAGGAAAATTTGGTGACCTTGTTTCTGCGAGACATGGAGTTAAAGCCAAGCTACCCTTCTTCTTGCACAGCAATAATCAGAAGGCGAAATGTGTTCGAGAAGTTCTTGGGGAAAGTATGGAGAGAATTACGGAAAAATATGATAAACCTGTATGTATACCATTTAAAGTGGAACAAGCAGGTGTAAATGTGGAAACACTGTTAAAACAATTACTCGAATTATTGAAACAATTACAAAAAGAAGACTATTATCTACTAGACCTCAATATTACTCAAGACTTCTGTGGGGTGTTCCAGAAAGAAGGAGAAATGACAAACTACTTAACAAGTAACTTTAACTGGATGGAATGTATAGGGAGAATTGTAACGTGATTGTAAATAATAATAATAATAATACAGTCGGAATTGATTGCCTTACGTGGCTTACATCTAACGCGAGGGTTAAAATATACAACAAATTTATTTGTCAAATAACCAGACCTAGAGTTAACAAGAGCATTGGAAATATAGATATCATCAACTGTCCAGATAAGAGATTAAAACAAACATTTTCCATCACTTTAGACAGAGAAAATGGAATTACAAGATTAGAAGCAACCTTATATTATTAAACATTTGCCGACATTTAGATAGATTCAACATAGCATTATATATGTAGCTGTGCACGATATCTGCCAATTATAACAACTATAAGGTCAATATTTGAACAAAACTTTGACCAGCTTTTACAATAAATCATCTTTATATGACGTATAACTAGCTATGTTGAGCCATTTAATCATTTCTCTCGATATTTAGCACTATTTACCGAGAATCAGTAACAACCAACATATATATATATATATATATATATATATATATATATATATATATATATTCAACCTAGCATTATTTATGTAGATGTTCACGAGATCTACCAATAATAACAAATAAATGACTAATATTGGAAGTTTCAAGTACGATTCAGACAAATGCATCGATTTTGGGCATAACAAAGTCCAGTTTTCTTTTGTCGATATATGCCATATAAGCTATGTTGAGCGATTTTGTCATTTCTCTTGATATTTAGCACTATTCACCGAGAACTAGTGACATTAAGCGACGATAGAATCAACCTAATGCAGCTCATTTGCGTAAATTTCCGCTATATTTGCTTATTATAACAGATATATGGCTAATATTGGAAGTTTATAGAACGATTCAAACAAGCATCAATATTGGGCATAACAAAGTCCAGTTTTCTTTTGTCGATATATGCTATATAAGCTATGTTGAGCGATTTAGTCATTTCTCTGAATATTTAGCACTATTTACCGAGAACTAGTAGCAATAAGCGACGATAGATTAAACCTAATCTAGCTTATTTACGTAAATTTCCGCGATATATGCCTATTATAACAGATATATGGCTAATATTGGAAGTTTCTAGGACGATTCATACAAATTCATCGATTTTGAGTAAAACTAAGTCCACCTTTGGTTATCCCATCTTTTGTCTCTATATGACATAACTAGGTCTACTGAGCGATTTTGTCATTTCTCCTGATATTTAGCACTATTTACCAAAAACTAGTAACATTAACCGACATTTGGATAGATTCAACCCAGAATTATATATCTAGATGTCCACGATATCTACCAATAATAAGAAATATATGGCCAATATTACAAGTTTATAGAACGATACAGACAAATGCATCGATTTTATGTATAACAAAGTCCAGTTTTCTTTTGTCGATATATGCCATATAAGCTATGATGATCGATTTTATCATTTCTCTTGATATTTAGCACTGTTTACCGAGAACTAGTAACAGTAAGCGACGATAGATTCAACCTAATGTAGCTTATTTATGTACATTTCTACGATATTTGCCTATTATTAAAGATATATGGCTAATATTGGAAGTTTCTAGAACGATTTAGACGAATGCATCGATTTTGACCAAGACTAAGTCCACCTTTGGTTATCCCATCTTTTGACTTTATATGGCATATAACTAGGTCTACTGAGCGATTTTGTCATTTCTTCCGATATTTAGCACTATTCACCGAGAAGTAGTAACATTAACCTACATTTAGATATTTTCAATCTAGCATTATATATGTAGATGTCCACGATATCTGCCAATAATAACAAATATATGGCTAAGATTGGAAGTTCCTACAACGATTCATACAAATTCATCGATTTTGAGTAAAACTGAGTCCGCCTTTGGTTATCCCATCTTTTGTCTTTATATGACATATAACTAGGTCTACTGAGCGATTTTGTAATTTCTTCCGATATTTAGCACTATTCACCGAGAACTAGTAACATTAACCTACATTTAGATATATTCAATCTAGCATCATATATGTAGATGTCCACGATATCTGCCAATAATAACAAATATATGGCTAATATTACAAGTTTCTAGAACGATACAGACAAATGCATCGATTTTATGTATAACAAAGTCCAGTTTTCTTTTGTCGATATATGCCATATAAGCTATGATGATCGATTTTATCATTTCTCTTGATATTTAGCACTGTTTACCGAGAACTAGTAACAGTAAGCGACGATAGATTCAACCTAATGTAGCTTATTTATGTACATTTCTACGATATTTGCCTATTATTAAAGATATATGGCTAATATTGGAAGTTTCTAGAACGATTTAGACGAATGCATCGATTTTGACCAAGACTAAGTCCACCTTTGGTTATCCCATCTTTTGTCTTTATATGACATATAATTAGGTCTACTGAGCGATTTTGCAATTTCCTCCAATATTTAGCACTATTCACCGAGAACTAGTAATATTAACCTACATTTAGATATATTCAATCGAGCATTATATATGTATATGTCCACGATATCTGCCAATAATAACAAATATATGGCCAATATTGCAAGTTTTTTTGACAATTCATCGATTTTGAGCAAAACTAAGTCCATCTTTTACAATAATCATCTTTTGTCTTCATATGACATATAACTAGCTATGTTGAGCGATTTTGTCATTTCTCTCGATATTTAGCACTATTTACCGAGAATCAGTAACAACCAACATTTATATAGATTCAACCTAGCATTATATATGTAGATTTTCACAATATCTACCAATAATAACAAATAAATGACTAATATTGGAAGTTTCTAGTACGATTCAGACAAATGCATCGGTTTTGAGCAAAACTAAGTCTAGCTTTTGATTTCCCATCCCAACTATTCTCGTTATACACAATATAACTAGCTATGTTTAGCGATTGCGTAATTACCCCGATATTAAGCACTATTTACGGAGAACTAGTAACATAAAACGACGTTTGTATAGATTTAACCCAGCATTAAATATGTAGATGTCCACGATATCTACAAATAATAAGAAATATATGGCCAATATTGCAAGTTTCTAGAATGATTCAGACAAATGCATCGATTTTGGGCATAACAAAGTCGAGTTTTCTTTGGTCGATATATGCCATATAAGCTATGTTACGCGATTTTGTCATTTCTCTTGATATTTAGCACTGTTTACCGAGAACTAGTAACATTAAGCGACGATCAGGGATTATATGTAATTCTATTCTATTTAATAAATGAAATAAATGTGAATTATAAAAAATATTGTGTAAAACTTGTGCCACAATGACTTTTTGTAGTACTCGTGATTTGAGCAACTCACCGCTTCGAGGTTCGTTGCGTAAACTTCATTAGTACTACAAAAAGTCATTGTGACACAAGTTTTACACAATATTTTTCATAATTCGCATTTATTTCATTTATTAAATAGAATAGAATTACATATAATCCCTGATCGTCTCTTAATGTTACTAGTTCTCGGTAAACAGTGCTAAATATCAAGAGAAATGACAAAATCGCTCAACATAGCTTATATGGATTATATCGACCAAAGAAAACTCGACTTTTTTATGCCCAAAATCGATGGATTTGTCTGAATCATTCTAGAAACTTGCAATATTGGCCATATATTTCTTATTATTTGTAGATATCGTGGACATCTACATATTTAATGCTGGGTTAAATCTATACAAACGTCGGTTTATGCTACTAGTTCTCCGTAAATAGTGTTTAATATCGGGGGAATTACGCAATCGCTGAACATAGCTAGTTATATGGTGTATAACGAGAATTGTTGGGATGGGATCTCAAAAGCTAGACTTAGTTTTGCTCAAAACCGATGCATTCGTCTGAATCGTACTAGAAACTTCCAATATTAACCATTTATTTGTTATTATTGGTAGATATTGTGAACATCTACATATATAATGCTAGGTTGAATGTATATAAATGTTGGTTGTTACTGATTTTCGGAAAATAGTGCTAAATATCGAGAGAAATGACTAAATCGCTCAACATAGCTAGTTATTCGTCATATAAAGATGGTTTATTGTGAAAGCTGGACAAAGTTTTGTTCAAATATTGGCCTTATAGTTGTTATAATTGACAGATATCGTGGACAGCTACATATATAATTCTATGTTGAATCTATCTAAATGTCGGTAAATGTTACTATTTCTCGGAAAATAGTGCTATATATCGGGCGCAATGACAAAATCGCTTAACATAGCTAGTTATATGTCATATGAAGACAAAAGATGATTATTGTAAAAGATGGACTTAGTTTTGCTCAAAATCGATGAATTGTCAAAAAAACTTGCAATATTGGCCATATATTTGTTATTATTGGCAGATATCGTGGACATCCACATATATAATGCTAGATTGAATATATCTAAATGTAGGTTAATGTTACTCGTTCTCGGTGAATAGTGCTAATTATCGGAAGAAATTACAAAATCGCTCAGTAGACCTAGTTATATGTCATATAAAGACAAAAGATGGGATAACCAAAGGCGGACTCAGTTTTACTCAAAATCGATGAATTTGTATGAATCGTTGTAGGAACTTCCAATATTAGCCATATATTTGTTATTATTGGCAGATATCGTGGACATCCACATATATAATGCTAGATTGAATATATCTAAATGTAGGTTAATGTTACTAGTTCTCGGCGAATAGTGATAAATATCGGAAGAAATTACAAAATCGCTCAGTAGACCTAGTTATATGTCATATAAACAAAAAAGATGAGATAACCAAAGGCGGACTCAGTTTTACTCAAAATCGATGAATTTGTATGAATCGTTGTAGGAACTTCCAATATTAGCCATATATTTGTTATTATTGGCAGATATCGTGGACATCTACATATATAATGCTAGATTGAATATATCTAAATGTAGGTTAATGTTACTTGTTCTCGGTGAATAGTGCTAAATATCGGAAGAAATTACAAAATCGCTCAGTAGACCTAGTTATATTGCATATAAAGACAAAAGATGGGATAACCGAAGGTGGACTTAGTTTTACTCAAAATCGATGAATTTGTATGAATCGTTCTAGGAAACTTCCAATATTAGCCATATATCTGTTATAATAGGCGAATATCGTAGAAATTTACATAAATAAGCTACATTAGGTTGAATCTATCGTCCCTTATTGTTACTAGTTCTCGGTAAACAGTGCTAAATATCAAGAGAAGTGACAAAATCGCTCAACATAGCTTATATGGCATATATCGACAAAAGAAAACTGGACTTTGTTATCCATAAAATAGATTGCATTTGTCTGTATCGTTCTAGAAACTTGTAAGATTGGCCATATATTTCTTATTATTGGTAGATATTGTCGACATCTACATATATAATGCTAGGTTGAATCTATCTGTCGGTTAATGTTACTAATTCTCTGTAAATAGCGCTAAATATCGAAAGAAATGACAAAATCGCTAAACATAGCTAGGTATGTGGCATATAACGACCAAAGATGGGATAACAAAAGCAGGACTCAGTTTAGGTCAAAATCGATGCATTCGTCTAAATCGTTCTAGAAACCTCCAATATTAGCCATAAAGCTGTTATAATAGGCATATATCGCGGAAATTTACGTGAATATGCTAGATCAGGTCGAATCTATCGTCGCTTATTGTTACTAGTTCTCGGTAGATAGTGCTAAATATTGAGAGAAATGACTAAATCGCTCAACATAGCTTATATAGCATATATCGACAAAAGAATACTGGACTTTGTTATGCATAAAATCGATGCATTTGTCTGAATCGTTCTAGAAACTTGCAATATTGGTCATATATTTCTTATTATTGTAGATTTGGTGGACATCTATATATCTAATGCTGGGGTTAAATCTATCTAAATGTTGGTTGATCTTACTAGTTCTTGATAAATAGTGCTAAATATCGTGAGAAATGACAATTCGCTCAGTAGACCTAGTTATATGTCATATAAAGACAAAAGATGGGATAACCAAAGGTGGACGTAGTTTTGGTCAAAATCGATGCATTCGTCTAAATCGTTCTAGAAACTTCCAATATTAGCCATATATCTGTAATAATAGGCAAATATCGTAGAAATTTACATAAATAAGCTACATTAGGTTGAATCTATCGTCGCTTAATGTTACTAGTTCTTGGTAAACAGTGCTAAATATCAAGAGAAATGATAAAATCGATCATCATAGCTTATATGGCATATATCGACAAAAGAAAACTGGAATTTGTTATGCATAAAATCGATGCATTTGTCTGTATCGTTCTAGATACTTGTAATATTGGCCATATATTTCTTATTATTGGTAGATATCGTGGACATCTTGATATATAATGCTGGGTTAAATCTATTCAAATGTCGGTTAATGTTACTAGTTCTCGGTAAATAGTGCTTAATATCGGGAGAAATGACAAAATCGCTCAGTAGACCTAGTTATATGTCATATAAAGACAAAAGATGGGATAACCAAAGGTGGACTTAGTTTTACTCAAAATCGATGAATTTGTATGAATCGTCCTAGAAAATTCCAATATTAGCCATATATCTGTTATAATAGGCATATATCGCGGAAATTTACGTGAATATGCTAGATTAGGTCGAATCTATCGTCGCTTATTGTTACTAGTTCTCGGTAAATAGTGCTAAATATTGAGAGAAATGACTAAATCGCTCAACATAGCTTATATGGCATATATCGACAAAAGAAAACTGGACTTTGTTATGCCCAATATTGATGCTTGTTTGAATCGTTCTATAAACTTCCAATATTAGCCATATATCTGTTATAATAGGCAAATATAGCGGAAATTTACGCAAATAAGCTACATTAGGTTGAATCTATCGTCGCTTAATGTTACTAGTTCTCGGTAAATAGTGCTAAATATCAAGAGAAATGACAAAATCGCTCAACATAGCTTATATAGCATATATCGACAAAAGAAAACTGGACTTTGTTATGCCCAATATTGATGCTTGTTTGAATCGTTCTATAAACTTCCAATATTAGCCATATATCTGTTATAATAGGCATATATCGCGGAAATTTACGCAAATAAGCTACATTAGGTTTAATCTATCGTCGCTTATTGCTACTAGTTCTCGGTAAATAGTGCTAAATATTCAGAGAAATGACTAAATCGCTCAACATAGCTTATATAGCATATATCGACAAAAGAAAACTGGACTTTGTTATGCCCAATATTGATGCTTGTTTGAATCGTTCTATAAACTTCCAATATTAGCCATATATCTGTTATAATAGGCAAATATAGCGGAAATTTACGCAAATAAGCTACATTAGGTTGAATCTATCGTCGCTTAATGTTACTAGTTCTCGGTAAATAGTGCTAAATATCAAGAGAAATGACAAAATCGCTCAACATAGCTTATATGGCATATATCGACAAAAGAAAACTGGACTTTGTTATGCCCAAAATCGATGCATTTGTCTGAATCGTTCTAGAAACTTGCAATATTGACCATATATTTCTTATTATGGTAGATATCGTTGACATCTACATATTTATTGCTGGGTTATATCTAAATGTTGGTTGATGTTACTAGTTCTTGATAAATAGTGCTAAATATCGTGAGAAATGACGAAATCGTTAAACATAGCCAGTTATATGGTATATAACGAGAATAGTTGGGATATCAAAAGCTAGACTTAGTTTTGCTCAAAATCGATGCATTTGTCTGAATCGTACTAGAAACTTCCAATATTAGTCATTTATTTGTTATTATTGGTAGATCTCGTGAATATCTACATATATAATGCTAGGTTGAATCTATATAAATGTTGGTTGTTACTGATTCTCGGTAAATAGTGCTAAATATCGAGAGAAATGACTAAATCGCTCAACATAGCTAGTTATACGTCATATAAAAATGGTTTATTGTGAAAGCTGGTCAAAGTTTTGTTCAAATATTGACCTTATAGTTGTTATAATTGGCAGATATCGTGCACAGCTACATATATAATGCTATGTTGAATCTATCTAAATGTCGGCGAATGTTTAATTATATATGGTTGCTTCTAATCTTGTAATTCCATGTTCTCTGTCTAAAGTGTTGGAAAATGTTTGTTTTAATCTCTTATCTGGACAGTTGATGATATCTATAATATGGTTTCCAATGCTTTTGTTAACACCAGGACTGGTTATTTGACAAATAAATTTGTTGTATATTTTAACCCTCGCGTTAGATGTAAGCCACGTAAGGCAATCAATTCCGACTGTATTATTATTATTATTATTTACAATTACGTTACAATTCTCCCTATACATTCCATCCAGTTAAAGTTACTTGTTAAGTAGTTTGTCATTTCTTCTCCTTTCTGGAACACCCCACAGAAGTCTTGAGTAATATTGAGGTCTAGTAGATAATAGTCTTCTTTTTGTAATTGTTTTAATAATTCGAGAAATTCTTTTAACAGTGTTTCCACATTTACACCTGCTAGTTCCACTTTAAATGGTATACATACAGGTTCATCATATTTTTTCGTAATTCTTTCCATACTTTCCCCAAGAACTTCTCGAACACCTTGGCCTTCTGATTATCGCTGTGCAAGAAGAAGGGTAGCTTGGCTTTAACTCCATGTCTCGCAGAAACAAGGTCACCAAATTTTCCTCGAAGGCAACTGTTACCGACCAATAATAACAGAGTGCCCTTATGGCGTCTTTATGTCGACACCCTGTATATCGAAATAATCTATAACGCCGTATGTTCGATTTCAATCCGACCAATAATAGCAGAGATACATTGTAGCGCTGTCATGGCATCTTTGTACATCCTGTATAACGATCGAACGTGTCCAATGACATCCTATATATTGATCGTCGTCGTAGTGACCTAATGGCGATTTGGTACATCCTGTTTTGTTCGATGAAAATCCAAGCAGAGTGCCCTTATGGCATTGTCCACACCCTGTATATTGATTGTAGTAACGTACCTAACACCATTTATTCGACCAATAACAGCAGAATGCTTTTTTGACTTCCTGTATATAAAAAATAATTTATAACGTTGTTTGTTCCCGTGAAAATCTGGCCAATAACAACGGAGATACATCGTAGCGTCTTATGGTATCTTTATATCAACACCCTGTATAACGAATTTTAGATTACATCATTCAACGCCGTAAAAATTATTACAATGAGCGAGATCTATTTCAATAACATTTTTAATGAGAGACACTTTTTATTTCACTCGTATATCGTTAATTTAGTTCCTATGGTATCTTGAATGAGAAAAACGGAAAAACTCGTTGATAAGTTTGGGGGTTATTCATGCTAACATAATTTGGAATCTTATCTTAATATACACCTTGATTTCGTTCGTTGTTTGAGATAAGTAAATAATGGTTTCCTGTGTGATAATGTAGTGTTTCTCGGCTAACATGATTAATTTTAATTTGGGGAATAATTAATATACGTTCCATTTAAGCTTATCTTATGATTCTATACCTACTCAAAATGATGTGGGGTCACTGACACGCAACGGATGATGGTGAACCCCAAATAAGAAATTGATAAATATAAGCCTTGATAGCGCAACGGTTAGGGATTGTGGTAGGAACGAGAAAGACGCTGTGTGTCGTGGGTTCGAATCTCACGGTCGAGACGAGACATTTTTTATTTAACTAAAAAAATATATTCGGTGCTTACATCACAAAAATTACGTCACATTATCCGAGAGCGCAAATAGAATCTACGGGATAGAAAATGGACGGCACACAGCCATCTATAGAAATCTACAAAAAATGACATACGCCATCTAGCGATAGAAATCTACAATTACAGGATAAAAAATGGCCGACAGACGTAGGTGACGTCACAGTAGCGCGCCACATTCGAATCACCCGCCAACGAGCATGACGTTACTTCCGGTGCGCGCGCATCCGGCCAAGAAATCCAACATGGCCGACTTCCGTTCCAGAATCGGCCTTGCTCATCTACAAACATATACAGCAACATGAACACAGACGATACCAGTGGAAAGAGGAATAGGTCAAGGAGACTCATTTAGCTCGCTGCTCTTTAACCTCATCATGGATGAAATTATCCATAAAGTCAAAAAACTGCATAGAGGGTACAGAATGGGCGAAGAAACTATCTCTATAGTCTATGCAGATGATGCTGTACTGATTGCGGAGAGTGAAGATGATCTTCAGAGACTTCTACATCAATTTAATATAACAGCAAGAAAGTTTAGCATGATAATATCACCGAATAAAACAAAGAGTATGGTGATATCTAAAGATCCAATAAGGTGCAAGCTGGAAGTAGACAGAAAGATAATCCAGCAAGAAAAAAGCATCAAATGCCTGGGAATACTAATGCACAGTTATGGAGACACAGAAGCTAAAGTTGCCCAACAAATAAACAAAGCCAACAGAATAGCAGGAAGGTTGGTAGAAGTAAGATAGCGTGTAACGTGTGTAGTATCGGTGGTGTCTTGAGATCGTGAATTCAGTGGAAAGAATCAATACACAAAGTTATATTTTATATCCGTGTGTAGCTGGAAAAATTGTGATTCAATAGAAGCAATTGAAAGTAATAACTTTAATAAAAATTTTTCTGATATAGTTTTTTATTTCTCGAAGTAACTGACATACATATAACCATATGTATATAGGGTGGAGTTTATTGCATATAAACTGGGAAACCCTGTATATATTTGCTGCCATTCATATATTAAAAAAGCATATTATCTGTGCAGTACGAAAATATATTCCTGTGGCATATATTTTTATGGTAAGAAAATATATGTCTAGCATATGCCATGAATATGTTTTCCGAAATTAAAACATATTCCTGGGATATGTTTCATTGTGACTTTGGATATCCATAGAATATGCATATCACATATTTTGGAAGATATGGAATATCCCTGGCATATGCCAATATTCCGGTGGGATATGCATGAGATATTCATGCAATATGTTTGTGCTGTCTGGGTCAGTGGTCGCCGACTATGAACATTAGCTTCATGGATACGATTCCTTACCGTATTATTGCCAATTGTCACATTATGCAAGCAGTAATTCATTAAACAACTCGTGTGCTGGGATTGTCGGTTGCCTTCTAGCGGTTAAAACTAAATACCGGTCTTGAGTGGCGGTTGTAGAACGACCACGTCCTGGATGTTGCTCGGCTGGACTCCCAGTGTCTCTAAACCAACGACATAATCGACTTATGACGCTTTGCGAGACTCCCAAATGTTCGGCTACTTGGATTTGTCGCACACCAGCTTGAAGGGGCACCACCGCTCTATTCATCTCATCCAACGTTAAATGTTGTCGTTCCATGGTAAAAACACACTATCTTCAACACATGAGCAAGAGCAGTATGAAATGACTAAAAATCGGAATTAAACAAAACATTAAAATGTCAGTTTTTTCGTCCCTTGTGAAAAACGTTCTAAAACACGTATTTTTATCTGTTTTGCAATTTTTTTATATGAAATAGTAAATATTTAGACTAACAGTCATAATCGAAGTAAGTTTATATGAACATCAAAATTTCTTTAATTGGTTTTAGGATTTTACAAAAATATCCCTAAACTTTTGCGTTGTGTGTACATTTGACTAGCCGACCCGTAGCGGTTTTACCCGCTCTAGAAGGGAATTCTCACAAAACCCGTTCTAGTGGGATTTTCGAAAATCCCTTTCATAGGAATACCTGTGCAAGTTTTCACCTTTCTAGAGTTAAATATATTTTGATATTATGGCGCGAATCGGCCTGAAACGGAATCCACAATCATTACTTAAATTTTAAAATTTTTTTATTGTGTTCGCAATTATCATCATTCCAAGATCGCAAACGTTATTTTTTTCAATTTTTTAATTCCAATTTTTCATACCGTTAAATAGTTTTTTAGTACTCCCATACAAAACATTTTAGATTAATTTTTTTTATTGAACAAATAATAGGGCTCTCTAAAGCACCTTTTCAACATTCGAAATTGCTTACAAGTTATGGATTTTTTTCCTTCTAATATAGTGAAATAAAAATAAAGTTTTATTTTAATTTATATATTTTAGCTTCGGAATGGTGTCAATTTAATACCATAAATGATTTTGTCATCAACAAATCACACAAAAAAATAATACCAAGCTTGGTCTAGTAGACTAACTGATGTAGATATCAAGATGAAGTTGAGAGTCCCCCAAAATTTAGATAACATTAAGGACCACTGCTGCCAAAGGAAATAATTGGTTCACGAAACGCCATATTTCATTTCATTTGAAACTGTAGATACTGATCTATTTTATAGATGCATTCAAATTATAAATAAAAACCTTGTAGAGATGGAAATTAGTTTATTTTTTCATAAAATGTTTACCAACGTTACAAAAATACTACTACGAAAATAGCGCCATAAGACTGCTATTTTTTCTAGAAACAAACACACTACACAAATAAAAGAATAGAAAAAACTTCCTCAGTTATCTTCACAAGTATACAAAAATCTCTTGACTGCACTCACCATCATGGGTGAATTTATATTTATAGTAAGATCCGTCAAGGCAAATGACTGAAACATAAGAAAATTTAAGAAGCTTATAAAACTGGTGCTGAGATGTCAAATTTTTCAATAGTATGTAAGGAGTTATGCAAAACATAATACATCATGTATGTGTTATGGGTTGCATATAATAGGTTAGAAGTTAAGGTCTGTTTTTAGTAAATAGATTACTGTAATGTTGACGATGAAAAAAAAAAGTCAGTCTGAATTCCGACACACGGATTGTCAGTGAGTTTTTATTATAAATTATTCCTACCAATTCCTATATACAACATATAACATGGCGCAGGACAGTAACTAAATACATACAAAGTTGACTGAACCTCATAGTTAAGCGAAACGCAAAATAATTAAAATATGGGTGACAATCGCGGCATTGTTCCATTGTCATTGAGAGGTAACGTTTCCTAGAACTGGAAGCTGTGGCGTGCCAGGTTCGAAAATTACTTGAATGCATCAGAAGTCCACAAAAAAGATGAAAAAACTCAATGTGCGCAATTACTACATTACATTGGAGACTATGGTTTTAAAGTATACACGACTTTCAAACTTGAAAATGATGAAAAAAACAAATTAAAACCTTTACTAGAAAAGTTTGAAGAGCATTTTATAGGAAAAGAAAATGTAGCCTATGAAAGGTATAAACTATTTACAAACAGACAAGAAGAAGGACAAATCACAGAAGATTTTATAGTGGAAGTCAAGAAAAAAGCCTCCTCAGAGCCAACGACATCTGCATTATTCATATTATCGGGAATATCTACAATATTCTCAAATCTTTCAACATCACTATAATTTTCACTTAAACTTTCATAATTGTCTGTGTCACTATTACTTTTATTCATTTCGCTTTCTTCTTTCTCTACTTGTGCCGCACTGTTTTTTAACTCTAAGAAACAATTCATTCCTTCTTCTTTCCTTTCTTTTGATAGTGTTAAAAATGAAGGATGGCTTTGTTTGTATGCAACATTTTCTTTTTTGATAGTGTTGTGAGATGGTCTAATACATTTTCTATTTCTTATTAAAACGCTGCCATTTTTCATTTTTATTTTGTATGCTCTATTTCTAATCCTTTTTATTACCGTTTCTGCTAACCAAAGGCCCTTTGGTTTTGATTGAACTGTTACTTGAGTACCGACTTCTAATGATTTTAATTTTTTTACATGTTTGTTGTAATATGGCTCACACATTTTCTTTTTATTTTTTAGATTCGTATTAAATTTATCCGAATTTATTTATTTGGGTCTGAGGTTACTCTCTACAGATGGTATAATTGTCCTCAATTTGCGTGACATTAATATCTCGGAAGGGCTGTATTCATTGTCAATTTTCATATTCCTATATAAAAGCAAAGCCAAAAAAATGTCACCATTATCCTCTAATGTTTTTAAAAAAATATTTTTAGCTTTTTGAACACTTCTTTCTGCCATTCCGTTGGACTGTGCAAAAGTTGGTGATGTGATTACATGTTCAAATTCCCATCGAAGTGCAAATTTTACAAAGTCTTTTGATGAGAACTGTGGCCCCCATCTGAAATCACAGTTAACGGAATGCCATGCCGGGCAAAAATTCTTTTTAATTTTCCAATAATATGCAGGCTGGTTGTGTCCTCACCTAAATCTTCTACTTCAATGTATTTAAAATAATAGTCTATTATTAACCCCTTTTGGTGAAAAAGATTACAACCAACCTTATTCCATAGTAATCTAGGAATATTATGACTAACCAATGGTTCTGCTTGTTACGATTTTGAGTATTTTAGGCATATGCTACAGTTTAGAATTTTCTGTTTAATGTCATTTGACATATTAATCCAAAAAAGGGATTCTTTGGCCAAAGAGAGGCATTTATTTAAACCCATGTGATTATAATGTATTCTTGACAACATTTATTTTTGGAGACCTTTAGAAACGACAAGTGCTTTCCCTTTGAAAATTAATTCACCAATAACGGTTAAGTCAGATTTAAACGGGACATATTGCTTAATACTGTTAGGCCAACCATCTAAAATTGTCTTTTTTAAAACTTGTAGTTCCTGGTCTCTTTCTGTATATTGTTTAAATTATGTCCACTTATTTTTTGTAATATTAATTTCTGAAATTATCAATGCAAATGCAATTTCAAATATGCCTAGACCTGAAAACAAACAAGATGTTCCAAAGATTGCTAGGGTTATTGACATATGTCAGCAAATTTATTGACAATTTTTCAGAGAAGACTCCACCACTAAGAGATCTTTTAAAAAAGATATAGAATTTCAAGGGGGACAGGGGCACCAAGCAGCTTTTGAAAGAATGAAAAATGTGTTAAAGACCAGACCTGTTCTACAATTCTATAATGTAGACTTACCCACTTTAGTGTCAGTCGATGCTTCAAAAGCTGGATGTGGAGCTGTTCTCCTAGAAAATAACCTACCTTGTGCCTACTCCTCAATGGCCTTTACCGAAACACAATGTAGGTATGCGCAGATTGAGAAGGAAGTTCTTGCAATCGTGATTGGACTTGACAAATTTCATCAATTTGTGTTTGGAAAAAAAATACTTGTAGAAACCGATCACTTACCACTGATAACTATTTTTAAAAAACCGCTTAACAAATGCCCTGCCCGATTACAAAGATTACAAAAATATGACATTGACGTTAACTACAAGAGAGGCAGACTTAATAATTGCAGATGCGTTATGTAGAGCCAACATAAATGATAACAAAAATGTCTATGACAAAGATATCTCTGAATATGTTTGTATGATAATTTCAGAAATTAATATTACAAAAAATAAGTGAACCGAATTTAAACAATATACAGAAAGCGACCAGGATGAACTACAAGTTTTAAAAAAGACAATTTTAGATGGTTGGCCTAACAATAATAATAAGGTACCAACCGGTATTAAGCAATATGTAACGTTTAAATCTGACTTAACCGTTGTTGATTAATTAATTTTCAAAGCGAAAGCACTTGTCGTTCCTAAAGGTCTTCAAAAAGAAATGTCTAGAATACATTATAATCATATGGGTTTAAATTAATGCCTCTATTTGGCCGAAGAATCCCTTTTTTTGGAATAATATGTCAAATGACATTAAACATCAAATTCTAAACTGTAGCATATGCCTATATTACTCAAAATCGCAACAAGCAGAACCATTGGTTAGTCATAATATTCCTAGATTACCTTGGAATAAGGTTGGTTGTGACCTTTTTCACCTAAAGGGAAAACAATACTTATTAATAATAGACTATTATTCTAAATACATTGAAGTAGAAGATTAAGGTGAAGACACAACCAGCCTGCATATTATTGAAAAATTAAAAGGTATTTTTGCCCGGCATGGCATTCCGTTGACTGTAATTTCAGATGGGGGGGGGGGGGCACAGTTCTCATCAATAGACTTTGTAAATTTTGCACATCAGTGGGTATTTGAACATGTAATCACATCACCAACTTTTGCACAGTCCAACGGAATGGCAGAAAGAAATGTTCAAACAGCTAAAAATATTTTTAAAAAAACATTAGAGGATAATGGTGACAATTTTTTGGCTTTGCTTTTATATAGGATTATGAAAATTGACAATGAATACAGCCCTTTAGAGATATTATTGTCACCCAAATTGAGGAAAATTATACCATCTGTAGAGAGTAACCTCAGACCCAAACAAATGAATTCGGAAAAATTTAATATGAATCTAGAAAATAAGAAGAAAATGTGTGAGACATATTACAACAAACAGGTAAAAAAATTAAAATCATTAGAAGTTGGTACTCAAGTAACAGTTCAATTAAAACGAAAGGGCCTTTGGTAAGCAGCAACAGCAATAAAATGGATTAGAAATAGAGCATACAAAATAAAAATGGAAAATGGCAGCGTTTTAATAAGAAATAGAAAATGTATTAGACCATCTCACAATACTATCAAAAAAGAAAATGTTGCATACAAACAAAGCCATCCTTCATTTTGACACTATCAAAACAAAGGAAAGAAGAAGGAATGAAGTGTTTCTTAGAGTAAGAAAACAGTGCGGCACAAGTAGAAAAAGAAGAAAGCGAAATGAATGGAAGTACCTAATAGTGACACAGACAATTATGAAAGCTTAAGTGAAAATTATAGTGATGGTGAAAGATTTGAGAATATTGTAAATATTCCCGATAATATGAATAATGCAGATGTCGTGGGCTCTGAGGAGGCTTTTGTGTTACGAAATCAAATAACTTCCTCCGGAAGGCTGAGTAGGCCACCTCGGAGGCTAGATCTGTGAAAAGGGGGATGTAAGGAGTTATGCAAAACATCGTGTATGTGTTATGGGTTGCATATAATAGGTTAGAAGTTAAGGTGTGTTTTTAGTAAATAGATTACTTTAATGTTGATGGTGAAAAAAAAAAGAATAAAAAGTCAGTCTGAATTCCGACACACGAATTGTCAGTGATAGTGAGTTTTATTATAAATTATTCCAACCAATTCCTATATACACCATATAACATAGTATATTTTATTTTATTTCTTTTTTCATTTACACTGCCCCACGAGGCCAATTAATGGGTAAAAGAAACCAATATAAATCAACAGTAACAAACTTAAATAACTGGTAATAATATAATGTACACAAGAATTCGAAATAATAGTTGTAGATAATAATAGTTGCAGATAATTTTGTGGTAGCTGTTGCGATTTGGCGAATAGTATATGTTGGGATTTGACGAGCAGTATATATCACGAAAACCAATTGACAAAAACTGTCTCCCTCGATATTTAATTATCGGACCAGTGTATGGAAAAATAGATATCCTCTCTACAGGGACGACACACTTAAAACATTTAACTAGGTCTAAAAATCTATTCATAAGAAATAATCATGGACCTTCCTAAAATCCGCAATGGTTGACATAAATAAAGACTATTTATGGCTTTGTGACAGTGAATAGAAACTTTCAATTATGGGTAAGATTACACAACCTATTCCGTTACAATGAAACAAATTATATCTTTTGTCAATTGGAAAGTTATCCAACATCGAGATCGACCTCAATATAATGAAAATATCTTTTACGACATCCAGATCTGTATTACAAATGGTTTTTCCTTCAGTAATTCACTGTTACAAAATGACCATTTTTCACTTTCTTCTCCCTTGTAATAAAAAGACGAATTCTCGAGCGAAATAACCTGCAGTGAAAAATTTCTCGTCCCAGATAGCAGCAATGGAAGTACTTTACCAAAATTCTGCGATCATTCCGATTGTAACATATTTTACACCGACACCCCTACACACTTCCCTTACTCAAATCACTCTCTCAGCATCCTAGACATTGCAATATGCAAAAACGTAAACAACGTCACAAAATTAAAAACCCTAACAGACTTCAATTCCGACCACCACCCCGTTCTCATACAACTCAAAATATACCACCACATACAAACACCACAAAACAACCAATATCATTATAACACCACCAGCTGGTTAAAATACAGACAACACATAAACAAAAACCTTGAAATCGTAGATAAAATAGAAAATATAAATCGCTTGAATAATACAATAGAAACTAGAAAAAAAGAAGTTAAAATCTCAAAACTATCTATCTGATTATATAATATAGTTAATTTAAGAAGAAAACAAAATACGTAAATCGTGGCAGTAAACTAGACGTGATGAAGACCATCGTTTACTAAGATCATATCAAAATTCAATAAATACGTTAATAACAGAACACAAAAATAACGTTTGGTCATAGTTCTTGAGTAGTCTCAAACCAGTGGGCAATTCTCTTTGGAGAATTAACTAACCCAACCAAACCGGGATATAACAAAAATAGTTGAAAGCGGTCAAACAATAACAAAGATGACGGAGATCGCAGAAAAATTCGGGGAGTACTTCCAAAACAATTTCAAAAATAACACGCCTCATACACAACATCATCATAACATAACACACACAGTTCAACAATACTTACACTCAATAAACACACTAAACACAAATGATTCAGCAACATACACAGAAATTTACAACACAATACAAAAATTAAAGAACAAAACAGCCCCCTGTTTAGATGTAATTCACAACATATTATTAAAAAATCTACCGAAAACAGCTATTGTTCAATTTACATACATAACAAATTTTATTATCAAAACTGGACATTATTCCGATATGCTCAAGATTTCCAACATCATACCGATCGTCAAAGCTAACAAACAACCAAGTTATGTGGATAGCTATAGACCAATTTCTCTACTAAACAGTATAGCAAAGGTAATAGACAGAATAATACTAAAAATATTACAATCCTTTGAAAATACAAATCGCATTATCCTCCCCGAGCAATACGGATTCAGAAGTGGACATAGTACTGTTGCTGTGTAAGTTTTTTGTGAACAAGGTCATTTTTTTGAGGCATGAACTATCAGGAAAAGGCATTGAACCATAAAATATGAAAGTTGAAGCTATCCATGCACCAAAACATCAACATTTAAAATTGGTTTTCTAACAAAAATGCCTGCTAGCAAATTGTTTAACAATGATGTATGGCCAGCTGAAGTTTCATTAAAATGGTCAATAGAATTTTCATTGTGCCAAGAAGACTCGCTTCTTCCGACGATGGATTCTCTCCAGCCTGTGACAGTTAATCAAGAAATACGGCCTGTAAGTAAAAGTTCTGATCCTTCTCGTCCCGTAGTAGTAGCGATCACATCTGACAAACATGCTATCCATATGTAAATCAAACAGCTTTTGGTATGATAAATAATTTCAGCTTACAAGAGATTCACACAATGACATTAATTTTTCGCTGGACCCGTTGACTCCTACGGTCAGGTTAACATAGGAGTCCTCTACTGGAGGCAATCGTTATAATATGTCTAGATTACGAGAACCAGCTATTTTATCATCTCTCAAGTTATTCCTCGCATATCTACATGACCAACCATCGTATGTATGTTTTGAAGGTTATACTTTCACAAGTGTAAAGGTGTTTTTAGCATCCGAGGGTCTGCTCGTTGATCTCATAGTTTTAAGGGCAATTTATTATAACTTTCACGATTTTTATGGCATAAGCTCAGTTTAAGTGGATGAAGATCTATCTACCTACAGAACTTACATCACCTCGGAACGGAGAATTCACCTACAAAAAATTAGGCAGTGTAATAGCCGTTACTTTACTGCCGATTCTTCCAAGAAAAATTTTTAGTTGATAGGACGTGTCCAGAGGAAATAGAATTCTCACTTGGTTTTAAGGACAGTAAATTAAGAATGATTCTAATTATTATTCAGTCAATACGCAATAAAACGGACGAGTTGCATTTGTTTTTGGAGGAATTGGTGTTCCCGCAGATAGTTGCTATTACTGAACACTGGATACAAGTAAACGAACCTGTTTTTATTGAAAAATATTGAGTTATTAGTAAATATGACAGGAGTTATTCACGGTGGAACCCTAATTTTATCTTCTGGCGAGGACTTCTCGACTGTATTAAAATATGATTTTCTACAAGTAGAAACCACTTTTGAATTTTCCATAATATACAGCAAAAATATGGATTTATATATAATTTGTATTTATAGACCACCTAAATCGAATGTCCATTTTTTTTGAGAACCTTCTAAATTTACTTGACGCTTTGCCTGTTAAGAGCAAGAAAGTTTTATGCGGTGACTTTAATATTGACTTTACTAATGATTGTGCCACTCAAAGGTCTTTGGTGAATATTTTTGAGTCGTTTGATCTAAATGTGCACGTGGATTCACCAACTCGTACTACTAAAACAACTTTGTCAATTCTACATTATATAGTTTCCGACTTTCTACCCTATGATATGAATCACTTAGTAATTAACTCAGGTCTCTCTGACCATGAAGCAGTTTTCGCGGAATTTGTATTACCTCGTAAATCTCTAAAGAAAAACACTCAGTTGGTGAGGATTTTCTTTCAACAAAATCCCACCAAATTTCATAATTTATGTTTAGATATTGACTCTAAATTTTTGGACTTTATTAATAAAATTATCAGGTGCTTCAATACATCATTTCCTTTTCGCTCTCGTAAAACTAAACATCACAAATCATGGTCTACGAAAGGAACACGTACTTTATCTAAGAATATGAGATCACTCATGTACATTAAAAAATTCACAGACAATCTTCACGTACTCAATTATATCAATAACTATAAAATATTGTATCGGAAAACTATCAAAGCAATTAAACAAAACTATTATAACAATCGCATCTCAAGAGCTAAAAATTCCACGATAGAAACTTGGTCTGTTATCAATGATTTAAGGAACAAAACTCGTTACTCAAACTTTATTGAACTCGACCCAGACGAACTTAACAATTAATTCATAAACGTTAGTAAGAATATTAGCTCCAAAATATCTCCAAGTCGTGATGCTCTTTCTTTCCTCGTTCCTTCTAAAAGAATCACTGATACTTTCTTCCTTAGACCAATAAATAAATTTGAGCTAGTGCAAACCATACTCAGCATTCAAAACAAAGCTTCCTGTGGCATTGATGGGTTATCAGCTAAGTTGCTTTTGAATATTCCAGATGCGGTGATTAACGTTTTATGTTCTCTTATCAATGAATCCTTTGAAAAAGATCTCTTCCCTAAATGTCTAAAAACAGATATAATTGTTCCCCTCCACAAGGGTAGCGAGAAACAGAATACTAGTAACTATCGTCCTATTGCCTTATTACCAATCTTATCGAAGATAAACGAAAGACTAATGAAAAACCGTCTACTACCTTTCCTTTTCAAATATAAAATCCTGAAATTCCAACAATTCGATTTCCTACCTAATAAATGTACTAATGACGCAATGTTTTCTGTTCCTAATGAAATATATACCTCTCTGAATAATAAACTTTTCACGGCTTCGGTTTTTTGTGACTTCGCAAAGGCCTTCGATTGTGTTGATCATGAAATTTTTATAAACAAACTAGAATATTATGGCATCCGTGGTATTCCTTTAAAATGGTTTGAATCTTACCTGGAATGTAAAAACCAACTGGTATGAGCAAATGGAAAAGTTTCGAAAAATTTACCAGTTAGCAGTGATGAACCACAGGGTTCAGTTTTGGGTCCAATTCTTTTCTTGGTATTCATTAACGATGTCGCAGACTTACGAATTAATCGTAAATTCACTTTATTTGCCGATGGCACTAGTGTAACCTGGAGCAGTTTAGATATGCGAACTTTACATTCTACCATAGGCAAATATCTCATTACTATTAAGTCCTGGTCTGACTCGAACGGGCTTTGTTTTACCACTGAGAAAACTTTAGTTTTATCTTACAAAGGAGTTTTGCAAACTCACAAACTTAACAATGACGTAATAAGATCTTCAAACTCGATTAAGTTTCTTGGTCTCCATATTGACAGTGCCCTTAAATGGTCTGTACATGTAGACATTTTAGCGAAAAAATTATCCTGTGCTTGTTTTGCTATTAAATCTCTATCTAAATAGCTTGATTCTTGTGCTGCTTTAACAACTTACTACTCTTTGTTCGAATCGCACCTTCGCTATGGTTTGCCTTTCTGGGGATCTTGTTGTTTACACCTTTTCACATCTATTTTCAAACTACAAAAAATAACTATTCGTTACATTCATGGTTTGAGTCGTAGGACGCATTGCGAATTCTATTTTAAAAAATACAAAATTTTAACTCTTCCTGCCCTATTCATTTTGGAATCAGTGTGTTTGGTTCGCAAACACTTTCACAATTTAACTGAGAGGCCAATTCATAGTTACCCTACTAGAAGAAAAAATTTCGATATCTACTTAACAATACCCACCTCTGATCTGGTAAAAAATTCCATCTCCTGTAATGCCAAAAAACTATTCAATCATCTACCTTTATAGTTAAAAGCGGCAAATACATTCAATAGGTTCCGGAGATTGAACGGCGTTTCTGCTTATTATTCAGTGGCAGAATTCTGCAATCTACCCTAGACTTTTGAGTTACATCGGTGTAGTTCAATTTTTGGTATGATGTACGATGGTAACATTGTATTATAATTATTAATTTAAATTTGTATTTTTATATATTATGTTTTGTATTGTTAGTATAGTCAGTATTTTTTATATCTTTATATTATTTTTCATATACTTTTTTTAGATTTATCTATTTTTAAATTATTTCGCTTTGTCCATAAAATTGTAAAATTTTTCATGACAATAAAGCTTCTCTCTCTCTCTCTGATAATAAACAGCAGTTACAATCTTATTTAGGTTTACTACACATTTATTCAAAATTCATTCCAAGGTTATCAAAAAAAATGAAACCATTATATGGGTTATTAAAAAAGGATACACCTTGGAGATGGACCGAAGAGGTTGATAAGACATTTGATGTTTCTTATCAAATTGAATATAAAAAAACTACATATTAACATATTTGAAAATATCAATAAAATTAACCGGAAAACATGTTAAATTTAAAAAAAAATATGTACTATAAAACGTGATTCTGATATTAAAATAGCATGTTATGCGAGACTGATTAAACGGGTCGATGCTATAGAGTTAAGGTACTCATCTCATACTTACCAATTACAGTTTTATCAGCACCAAACGTACAAATAGAAGGAATTGTTGGAACTTTAAAATTAGCAAAAGACCATTGCGAATCCAAATAACTCACCAAAAAACCGCCTGGTATACTGCAAAAATAAGAAAAACATTTTTATTGGATAATTTTCAAAACGTGCAAGCTTTCGTTAACGTGTTTTGGCTGTAGCTATTACCAACTAAGTTATCGTCTTCAGAAACCGAAGGTACACTAAAACATATCACTTTTTGAATGAAACTAACTGTTCCTAAATAATTCCACAATATAATGAAAAACTTATAAAAAATCTAAAATATTGAATAGTTTAGATATTACTAAATATCATCGTCAGAAGTTACATTTCACATTTATCTGATGTTTAATAATCATTTTTGGCTAGAACAAGAAGTGATTGACTATGAATAGAAAAAAGAAGAAGTTCAAGAGTGACTGCTCGTCACTAGCTATGTCTCGACTTTGGCCTCTACCTAGAGTTACCAGATCCAAAAATAATTTTTCCTGATAAAATCCCTGACTCCGCACTAAATTTCCTGACATTTTGCGTCCATAGCCACTACCCACCCGAAGGCAGGAAAAATATCTACCTATCTATCTAACGAGTGCGCAGAGAACAAAGCCCTCTCGGGGACTATCACCTTGTCGATGGTGAGAGGGCTCAGTAGTCTCAAAGTCCAGGAAGCGATGCCGGTGGTAGCGTAGCTACTGGTAGGTCCACCCTTGCCGGTAAGATTCTGAAGCGACAGAGATGAAGCTAAGAGTAACCCCAACCAAGACAGCGGTTGGAATAGGGCTCGAACAGGGGGTGCTAAGAATCCCTGGGATAGATCAGGCTGTCATCTTAATATAACGACTTACAACGAAAGGTCTTTAGGAATGATGAACGCTAAGCTGAGTTCGAATATGAATTATACAAAATCAAATGGAATATCGTAGGTATGCCGAGACAAGACGAAAGGGAGAACAGTGTATCAAATTAAACTCCGCTCCGGGCATGTGTTGTTCTGTAAAGGAGATGACAATACTGGTATAGGAGGGGTTGTAATTTTAGTTAATAGAAGATTAACCCCAAACATAAAGATACTGAAAGCTCTGTTAGACCCAGTTAGCTATGTCTCACTCAACATAAATAAAACAACAACCATGAAATACATTCAAGTTTTTGCCCCAACCTACTCACATGAAGACGACGAAGTGGAACTGGTATACGAGGATATAGCAAGAGCACTCAATAAAAGCAAAACATCACATGTGATTATAGGAGGTGACTTCAATGCCAAAATTGGAAAAACTACAGATCCCTCACAAAGATATATAGGGCATTTTGGTTTAAGAGCCAGAAACGATAGAGGTACACTGTTGGCCAATTTATTAGAAAGGGAAAAGCTCTACCTGATGAACACTTTTTTTCAGAAGAACGAAAAGCGAAAATGGACTTGGAGAAGTCCAGATGGAAAAACCAAGAACGAGATTGATTTAATCATCTCAAAACATAAACATATTATCCAGGACATAGACGGGATAAATCAATTTACTACTGGAAGCGACCATAGAATGATCAGATGCAAGGTGTTCATAAATCTCAAAATGGAAAGAGCTAGAAAAATAAAACAAAGAACACCTAATATAAATATAGAATCACTGAAGAAAGAAAATGAAGGATATAAAAGACCACTTAACCATAAACTTATCTAAAATGAAACTATAAACTAAGCTAACAGAAGAATAACAAAATCAATAAAAGAAGCTACAGAACTCATAGCCAAACCTTCGAAAAAACCTGATAATAAATTGACCGACAAAACTAAAAAACTATTAGAAAAAAGAAGAGAACTCATAAGAAGTGGAAAGAGAGACACAATAGAATATGTAGAAACCAATAAAACAGCAAGAAAAATGGCAAAGCAGGACATCCTGAGCCACAAAACCAAACAGGGATAATCCTTGCTAGAAAATAATAAGGGTCTGAAGATATTTAGAAGACAAAACACGCAGAAAAAGGAATTAATAAGAATAAAAAACAAAGCGAATAATGTAATAGAAGATAGAACACGAATACTGAGAGAAGTTGAATTATTTTACACAGACGAAGAAGTGAAGAGAATGAGAACACAAACAATGAAATTATTAATGTTAATTCAGAGAAAATGCTAGAAATAGACATTGAAGAACTGGAAAATACTATATTGCAAATGAAAAATGGACGGGCGGCAGGAGAAGATAGCAGCCTATGGTAAATTAAAATACGCTTTCAACATGAAAATCCCCATGGCATTAAAAACAAAAATCTACAACGAATGCATTATCCCAGTCACTACATACGGATCCGAGACCTAGGTCCTGACTAAAAGGATTATTAACATACTAAGAATACATCAGAGGGCCATAGAGAAAAGAATACTAGGAATATCACTGAGAGACCACAAAACAAACCAGTAGATACGAGAAAGGACAAAAGTAACCGACATCATACAGAGAATCAGTTCCTTAAAGTGGCAATGGGCAGGACATGTTGCAAGACACAGAGAGAATTGGAGTGGACACATCACTAGATGGAGGCCTTGGGGAGAACGAAGAAGTATTGGCAGAACACAACAGAGATGGTACGATGATCTGAAAAAATTCGCTGGGCTGAATTGGTACCAGAGAGCAGAAAATAGAAGTGTATGGTCAAGCATGAGAAAGGCCTATATCCAATGGATAGAAGATGGCCGAAAAAAGGAAGAAACAGTTCAATCTGAAGAACACATCATGTCAATAGTGTTATAAATATGTTATGAAATAACAGCAGTTGCTGAAAGCAATATTCAGCAATGAAAAGTACGAACCAGTTCAAATGGATAAAATGATTTGATTATTAGATTTGTTTCTTCTGTTATATTTAATTTTTGTGATTTAATGGTTGAATAAATATCTCTTGCAGTTCTATCACTCTTTCGAAAAATTCCCGACGATTACCAATTTTCCCTGTTTCTCTGACAGACAGCTAAAATTCCGAACATGTCAGGAAAATTCGTGTCATCTGGTTACCTTACTTGTAGCCCTTTTTCTCACTCCGTCTCACTGTATTGATGCGATTTACTGCAGACACTCTTATACCGAAAATTTCGTCTTTTTCCTCAACCCGCAATATAATTTATATACGATCTTACATTTGCCGCATCAATGATAACTTTTCATGGATTTATTAAAAAGATATTCAGTTCTAAAAAATAAAAGTTGAAGCATTTATAAAAATATTTCTAAAGTTGCACGGTTGACTTGTGTTGTTGCGATATATCGGTAGCAAAATCACTGTCGCTACCCGTGATTCACTTCTTGCAGATGTGGTGATTTTGATAGTATATGATATTACACATTCAAAGCTAAGACATAATTAGCCCTATGGGGATATCCTGGATAACTGTTTCCCATTTAAGATCAGTATAACTGTGCAATGATATCGGAAATCAGGAAAACTAGTATCTGCTGAAGACTGTAATAGTGAAGAACTCAATATCTTTTATTCTCTAATTCCTCAAGGAAATCTAGTTCCTGTTTATTGTCACAAATATGTAGTATTTCTAGTCCTGTGTTAGGTGTTAATGAATGTTTGGTGTCAAGTAGATATTTTGCATAACGGGACTTGTCTGGTTGTTTTAATCTGTATGCTCGTAAGTGTTCATTGTGTCAACTTTCAAAATTTCTAAGGTTTTAACCTATATAGACAGCATTACATTTTGAATATTTAGGTTTATATATACCGGACTTTTTCAATGGAGAAATTTTTGTTTTCACACTTAACAATTTTGGACTCACATTACTATCTGTTTTAAAAGAAATTGTTGTAGTTGCTGCTAAAGATATTATCTTTGAAACATTATTAAAAATATTATTAGCAAATGTGATGGTTTTGTAATTTTGTATTTCTTTAGTTTGTTTAGGAAATATAAGTTGTAATGCCACTTTTTCTCTTTTTTATTAAGTAATTTATTTATCATATGTAATGGATAACCGTTGGATGTTGTTTAATTGTATTAATTTCTCTATCAAAATTATATTTGTTCATAGGAACTGAAAATGCTCTATGTATCATTGAGGTGTATGCTACTAATTTTTGTGACATGGAATGATTGGAAGTATATCATATAGTCACATCACTGTGTGTTAGTTTTCAGTAAATTGAATAATCATTAACTTTTTGAGTTTTTAAATCAAGAAAATTATTTTCTTCAACTTCCAATGGAAACTTAATTTTTGGGTGTAAATCATACTAATAATTATACGTACCTAATTTCTACAATATAACTGATTTCTAAAATTTATTTACTAAAATTATAAAAAAAGATTAATCTATTAAAGAAAAGCCAAGTACCTAAGTAATAACAGCAAGAAGACAACAAAATTTATTCTTGGTATTAACCACGTGGTGAGAACTTGACATCATACCAACAACTGAAGAAACAGAAAATGGCAGGTTTTTAGCGTTGCATGTAAAATTCCCATTTATAGTAATACATAAGATAATACTAACCTCGATCTTCTATTTAAACTAGTATTCATGACAGCAAATACATGCACAGTACCTTTGTCACTTGAACAACATAGATACTCAGTTTGTTTACAAAAATTCATACTGAAACAAGTAGTAAAAAGTATTAGATATTTTTAAATTTCAAAATATTTATCGGAAGTACTTAGTCCAAAAATTGTTGTTTCATAAAACGTTAAAGCCGATGGTACTACTAGATCGGCAAAATAAATGTTTACGACCATTTGCAATGGCAGCTTTATAAGAGGGTTCCACAGGAACATCTCCGTAGAAAAAACTGAACGTGCAACCTTAACCAAGGATCTCATAAGATGTAAGCTAATTGTAGACAACAAAATCATCGAACAAGTCTCACAATTCAAATAGCTGGGTATAGATCTGTCTCACTGAATCTGTATGGTGAGACAAAACTACAATTGATGCAAATATGTTATTCCAACAGACAGTTCACTTCTTTTTTGTTTCTCCATTTATCTCTTTTCAACAGTTCTTACAGTCTAAAATAATCAATGTGTTGCAATACCATTTCTTCGACAAGAATATCATGAGCTCCCGTGAATTTGATTTATTATTTATTTTTGTACATTTTGATCTGATGATTGCTAAGTATTTAGTTACCGGATCTGGAAAAGTTGATCTTGATGGTAGTTCAAGCCCCTCCTCCGAGAATAGCTATCAGGGAGATTTCTGGATCTCTGGCACTGATGAGTACCCAAGAAAGGCGCAGAAGAAAAAGAGAGCTCGGAAGCAACCATGATATGATGGATGAAATAAAGCAATTAAGAAAGGAAAACAGCGAGAGCAACAAACAGCTACTAGAAATAAAACAAGAAAATCAGGAACTTAAGAACGAAATAAAAACACTAAATAACAAAGTGGAATATCTAGAAAAAATAACTAAAAAGAAAAATTTGGTCATCACTGGATTAGAATTGAATACAAAAGATGATAAGGTACTAAAGACAACTATGGAAAACTTCATAACAAAAGGACTGCAAATGAATGTCAAAATAAGAAGCGCCCAAAAACTAAGTGAAAGGGTTTGCTTGATTGAAATGGAAAGTTTCGCAGATAAAATGGACATTCTAAGAAACAAAAGTAGACTGAGAAATTATCAGGAACATATTTTTATTGAGTCGGACCTTACCAAAAAAGAATTAGAAATACAAAAAACAATTAGAAGAAAGGCCAAAGAGGAAAAAGGAAAGGAAAAAAATATAAAAGTAGGATACAAGAAATTGATAGTAAACGAAATAGTTTGGAAATGGAATGATGATTCAGAGGAATTACAATTGATGACTAGAGAGCAGAACCAAAAAAACTAATAAACAATACACTTAAAGAGTACACAGACAATGTTTCAAGCTGAGAACAAGGTATATGATAACGGTAAATTAAATAACAAAATACAAAACGCAAGAATAACAAGTAACAATCATACAAAATTAAAGGATAATTATCATCAACAGAGTAACAGTAAAAAAGACAGACCTCAGAACACGGAAAAATTACAGATGGGCATAGGTATATGGAATATAAACACATTAACAGGGAAAGAATTAGAATTAACTGAAGAAATGGAAAACAATAATATTGAAATTCTAGGACTAAGTGAAACGAAGAAAAAAGGCAAAGGATGTTAGCAACTAAAAACAAAGCATATATTATATTATTCAGGAGTAAAACCAGAACAAAGGGCAAAGGAGGGTGTAGGAATAATCGTTACAGAAGAAATAAAACAAAAGGTAATACAGTTTAAGGCAGTCGACTCGAGAATAATAGTTATTATTATAAAATTAGAAGAAATAATCAATTTATACAAATATATGGGCCAGTAAAAGGAACGGCAGAGGAAGAAATTTTGGAATTTTATATTCAGTTGCAAAGAGTATTAGATGAAGTAAGGGAGGAAATGATAATGGGAGATTGGAATAGCAGGGTAGGAAATGATTACAATAGAGGAATGGGTTGTATGGGAAAACACGGAGAAGAAACAATTAACAGAAATGGACTAAAAATGATAGATTTTTGCAGAAGGAATGATCTAATAATAGGAGATACGATGTGGGAACAACAACTAAATGATAAATATACGTTTGTGGCAGAAGGAAGAAACGCTAAAAGCCTGATAGACGACATAACATATACACAAAACCTAACAGAAGTAATGCAAAAAATTGGAACAAAGTAAGAAGCAGAAATTGGATCTAACCTCAGATTAGTAGTGACAACTTGTCTAGTAAAATTACTCAAGAAGCTACTACAGACTACAGTAAACTAGCAACACACAAACTTAAAAATAATGATATCGAGAAAAAATACCAAAATGGGACGAACAAAGAATTCGATAGACTAGAAAAAGAAAAAACAGATTGGACACTTGAAGGACGATAAGTCGCCTTTAAAGAAACGCTATTAACTGCAACAGAGAAGATATGTGGAAAAATTAAATATAATAAGGACTAACTGGTGGAATAACGAAATTAAAATAGCGGTCAAAGAAAAGAAAACGGCATGGAAAAAATATATCACATCAAAATTACATGTGGACAAAGAAGAATATGACAGGAAGAAAACTCTTGTAAAAAGAGCCGTCAAAAAATTAAAACGTGACTCATGGAAGAAATTCGGAGAAGAAATAACAGATTTACATAAGATAGATAACAGGAAATTTTGGTCAAGAATAAAAAGATTGGGAGGAAATAAATATAAAGATATTAGAGTAACAAAAAATCGACAAGGCCAAGTACAAACGGAAATGGAAGAAGTATTGAAAACATGGAAAGAATACTATACAGAGCAATTCCATACATTAACACCGGAAGAGAATATAACAACCGCAGAAGAGGAAATCGACCAACTACAAGGAATCCATAAAGAAGAGATAGATCAAGTAATACAAAAAATCAAAATAGGTAAGGCTAATGGAGAAGATGGGATAGCGCCAGAGATGATTAAATCATTAGGAGAAAGACGAAAAGAATTGATATGGAATGTATGCAAAGAAGCGTGGGTACAACAAAAAATTCCAAGAGAATGGGAAAATAACTTAATAGTACCCATCTATAAAAAGGGAGAACAGACACAATGTGAGAATTACAAAGCAATATGTTTGGCCCAAACTAGCTATAAATTGTACACAAAAATAATAGAAAAAATATTAAGAGAATATGAGAACCAAAATTAGGAGAAGAACAGGGAGCTTTTAGACCAGAAAGACAAACAAATGATAATATCTATATACCAAGGAATATAATCGAAAGAAAAATAGAAGAGGGAGAAGAAATGTACCTCACATTTATAGATCTTAAAGCAGCCTTTGATACAGTAGATAGAAGAGAAGTATGGAGAACCCTGGAGGAAATGGAAGTATCACCCAACTTAATAAATATAATTGAAAGTATATACGAGACAGTTAGAGCCAAGGTACAGATTGCAGGCCAGAGGTCTGAAGAATTCAAAATGTGTAAGGGAATAAAACAATGAGACAGTTTAAGCCCACTACTGTTTATAATAATCATGGATTTATTTAATCGTGTCTGAACTACAAATATATATAACTATAAATGTTCATATATCACTCCAGTGTCTGGCGCATATCACAGCATTTTCATTGCACGTCCATAGGTCCCGGAGCGTACATGGGACTTGTAGGGATTGGCACGACAGGAGGTGTTCCATTGACTGGGCTTCTCCGCATTCACATGCTGCCTCTTCCACGTATCCCCACTTCACGAGGTTGGTCTTGCATCTCCAGATTTGGCACCGGAGTCGGTTGAGGGTCTTCCAGGTACCCCAGTCTAGGTCCGAACCTGCAGGAAGTTTTTCTTTTGGATTCCAGGTTGGAGTGTCGTGGTCTATTAGGCACTGTTCCCATCTTGCCTCCTTTGTGGCAGTTTTAGAGGCTGTGAGGGGCTGTGTAGATTGTATAAAGTTTCGCCTAGATTTTAGTCTGGCCGCTACCGTTAAATGTTGATACATAGGATGTCTGGTGTCGTCGCATTGTCTGTTTCGTTCGGCCATGGCTAGGGTTTCCCTCCGTATTTGTGGGGGTGTGATTCCGGCTAGCATGTAGAGTTGGCCAAGGTTGGTGGGTTTTAGGCATCCCGTTATTAATCTACACGTGTCGTTCAGGACAGGGTCCAGCCTATGGGCGTGTGCTGATCTCTGCCATACGGGAGATGCAAATTCGGCCGCGGAGTAGCACAGTGCAAGGGCCGAGGAGCGCAGGACGTTAGAGTTCGCCCCCCAACGAGCGTTAGTCAGTTTACGGAGAATGTCGTTTCTGGTGTTGACTTTGGCCTTGGTTTTATCGATATGCTTCTTGTAGGTGAGGGAGCGGTCCAGTGTAACCCCTAGATAGACTGTGTTTGAGCAGTGTTGCAGTCTAACTGAGTTCCACTCTATTTGCAGTTCCCTTTTCGCCTATCGGTTATTGAGATGGAATAGGCATGTCTGCGTCTTTGCTGGATTCGGGCGGAGTTGGTTAGATCTATAATATCCGCTCAGCCTTGATAAAGATTCTGTTAAGTGCTCCTCTATCTCTGCGATGTTTTTTGACTGGCAGGTGATAGCTACGTCATCGGCGTAGATAAAGCTTCTTGTTGTTGGGCCGGTTGGTTGGTCGTTGGTATACACATTGAAGAGCATGGGTGCCAGCACGCTACCGTGGGGAAGGCCATTCTTCTGGTTCCTCCAGCGGCTTATTGATCCTTGGAACTCTACATAAAACCTTCTATTCGATAGCATTGTGTTTAGCACTTTCGTCAACTGTAAATCACCTGTCATTTCGAAGATTTTTCCAGTAATATTTTATGGTTCATAGTGTCATATGCCGCCGTTAAATCTATAAAGATTGTGAAACGAATCAAAGAAAAATATGAGCAGCTGAATACTATAACTGGACACAGAAATTTAGAACCAATAAAACTGAGTAGTCTACTATATGCAGATGATGTGGTTTTAGTGGCGAATACAAAAAACAAAATGCAAAAACTAGTGAATATTTGGACTAAAGAAGGAGAAAACTTGAATATGGAGGTGAACATAAATAAAACGAAAGTGATGATAATAAATGGGAAACAAGCAGGTAATCAAAATAATAGAGATATTAAATGCAAAAACCAGACTCTAGAAAGAGTAACAACATTTGAATATTTAGGAAGTATAGTAACAGAAGATGGAAAAATAGATGCAGAAATAACAAATAGAGCAAATAAATCAACAAAATATAATACTCTCTAGATAAAACAATTCTTGGACATAAATATATAGACTTAGAAGTAAAAATGAAAATTCATAATATGATAACAGTTCCTACAATAATATACGCAAGTGAAAATTGGACTTTGCGAAAAAAGGACGAAACTAAAATAAATGCCATAGAAATGAAGCATCTAAGATAAATTGCAGGGAAAACTAAATGGGATAGGATTAGAAATGACGTCATTGAAGAGACAACTAAACAGGAACCGATAACTGGTGAAATAAAAAAAAAACAACTTAGCTGGTATGGTCATATGGTAAGAATGGAACCAAATAGATTAACTAGGAAAATAATGGAGATTGGAAAACCGATCAAAAAACAAAGGGGTAGGCCTAGAAGGAAATGGTTAGACCAAATACAAGAGATAGGTTTAAAAAGAGGAAAGACCATAGCGGAAATGAAAAATCTAGCAAGAGACAGAAAGGCATGGAAGAAATGGCTACAGGTCACGGAATCCACATCCGACGCCTGAAAGGGCAAAAGGATTTAGAAAAGAAGAAGAAGAAAGAAGGTTAAATTCAAGATATAGTGAACTAAGGAAAAATTGTGTTAAAAAAATGTCGTTAAACTTTAATGCCTGGAAAATTAAGGAAAAGTTAATTTTCCTTATAGTATTTTTTTTAAATATTTTATTATATAGGAATACCATATTAAATACCTTTGCTTTAAAAAATCTGCTAATATTGTCAAACAATAGTTTTTAGTCAGTTCACGCAGTTTTATTACGATTTTGGGGTGAAATTGACCGTTGGGTTGAAGTTGACCGACTCGTCAATTCTTGTCGGCTATAATAAATCTGCCCGTGCCTTCGCTCAAATAGACTTTAGTGTATTTCGAATCGTGCGAGTATTCACGCGTAAACATTAACTTCTCTCTTAAAATTAAACAATTTAAAATGCCGACAGTTTACATGCGTAAACCGGGTGTAAAGCGGTTTAAGGACTACAATGAAAAAACTTTAGAAAAATGTATAACTGAAGTTTTAGATGGAAAAATTAGTGCAACCAAGGCTGTGAAAAAATACAAAATTCCTAAAGGGACAATTATTAACAAAATACATGGTCAGCACGTTAAAAGAAACATGGAGGCCAAACTGTGTTTTTGGCTGCTGAAGAAAGTGACTTTGTGGAAGGATTGATGCCAAATGGGGCTTTCCTCTAAACACCCTCGATTTACGGTTAAGTACAAAGGCCTAACTGGATCGCATAGGAAGAAATTCACGGTTTAAAAATAACTTACCAGGTAAGTTTTTTTGAAGCACTTTTTTATGTTGAATTTTGTGTATTTAGGGTACGAGGGGGCGAAATCTTTTTTTTCCCGCCACAGTCATATTTTATCCGAACGATTAGGCAACAATATTTAACGATCCCATGCTGCTGTAGATGTTGAACTGTTATCCTCATTTTTGGACGAACTTGCTAAAACACTTGAAGGTGTGAAAATAGAGGTGATTTCAAATTATGATCAGAGCCATTTTAGCGACGACGCAGGCAACAAAAAATTTATTTTTGATAGGGGTGTAAGGTATCCGGACAATGTTATTAATTTTTCAAAAAGTGCTGTTACTTTGATGTTATGTGTTTCTGCAAATGGTGACATATTGCCATCTTATGTTGTTTATAAGGTGACAAATTTGTGGGTCTCTTGGCGTGAAGGTGGTCCAAAAGGCGCTCCATGTTGCGATAAAAACTGTTGCGCAAATGGGTCCAGATATAATCGCTCAAATCATGGTTGGTTTAACGCCATCTGTTTTACCGACTGGTTTAAGACCTGCTTTCCACTGCATGCTCAGCTCATAGAAGGAAAGAAAGTTCTAATAGGGGGCAATTTGTCATCCCATTTTGTGAAAGAAGTCCTGCAAATATGCAAGGACAACAAAATTGCCTTCGTATGCCTTCCACCTAACGCAATTCATTTGTGCCAACCACTTGATGTGAGTTTCTTTGGCCCAATGAAAAACTATTGGAAACAAACTCTTCATAATTGGAAAAAGTGCAATTCAACAACATTTTCAGTGAAGAAAAGTATCGTTCCGCGGTTGTTAAAAAGACTGTTTGATCAAATGGCCGATGTGGTATAAAAAACGCCTGGAGTGGCTTTTATGCTTGTGGAATCTTTCCTTTGCGCAAAGAAAAATTTCTTGAAAAAATTCCTAAGCAAACAGATGCGCGAAATAGTGATGTCAAAGAAATAGATGATGAAGTCAATCATAAACAACCTACAACCAGTGGGATCCTAAGTGTTAAGGGAAAAATGTGTGATGAAAATGATGAAACAAGCTCCGAGGAGGAAGAAGGAATCGACGAAAGATATCAGACTATTTTTGAAGAAAACGTAGAAGAATATGTTAATGACCAAAAAAATACAAAATGAGTCATGGGTTATAGTAGAATACCAAACAAAAAAAAACAACAAAACATTTTGTTGGGCAAATTTTGTCTGTCAATAAACTAGTAGTGATGAAGCTCCAGTTAAATTTGTTAAGCGCTCTAAAAACGATATGGCCAGATGTGGAAGACATAGATGTTATTTCCCTTAGAAATGTAAAAAAATATTAAGGGACCCCAAAGTTTGTCCTAGGGGGCAACTAGTATTTGATATTGATTTAAAAACCTTTAATTTTCAATAACTTTGGATAAAAATCGCATTTTTTAAATTATTATAATGGTTTTCACTTTTTCTCTCCTTTGTTTTAACGATATTTTGAATAAATATAGTTTTAACATAAACTGGACTGTGTTTTGTTTGGTCAACTCCACCCATATTGAACAAAAAATAGGTTTAACAAGTAAAACACATAAACGGTCAACTTCACCCCAAATGGGATGAAGTTGACCAAAAGCACTTTTTTAAATTTTTTTCGCTCATGATATTTTTTTTGGTGATTTTTATTGTACTCTAATTAAGGTGGACTCATATACCCATAGTATACGTGTATAGATAAAAAGATAACAGAATTTCACTCATGTCTTTTATAGGGACAAATTACAAAATCGGCCAAAGTCACCCCATTTTACGGTATCACATAATCAACAATTTTTTCAAAAGGCAATTTTAATATGTTTAATACCATTTTTGAAGGGTTTATCAAGTTACAAATGCGTACCAAATATCAAATTTTTATTATTTGTCGTTTAAAAGATTTTCTCTCGTACACCTTCCAAAACTTAACAGCAATAAACACAAAACTGCGGTGGCAGTTCGACGAGGTATTCTTTATTCCTAAATTATCAATGAATACTGGATAGACTACAAGCCCAGTACAAAAATTGAGGGGTCATTTGACCCACCATGAATCACATATAAATCAATACTAGTATATATAAAAAACAATTTAGAACCTATGCCGTCACTTGTTAGCGGTACAGGTGAGTACACAGGTAAGGTAAACATAGCGTTGTAGAGAGGGGGACTTTTTGGTCAAACATATTTGTACGAGCGTCAACGAATTCGGCACTATTACAATCCCCTATTACCTGTACTCCCTCTTTACCTGGACAAGATACATGAATTCAGCACTACAGTTTAGCTTTCTAAGACCTAATCTACGTCCTGTTTATAATTACCTGTGAGGTGTACATCAAGAAGCTCCCACATCATGAATAATACGATAGCGCAAACAAGTGAACGTGGCAAACAAATTTTAATTGTTGATGGTGGCAAATTTACATTTGCAAAAGTGTTGAAAACCAAAGAAACTTTTTGGAGGTGTAACGTAAGAACATGTAAAGCAAAAGTGTGGACTGTGGGGCCTGAAAAAGTCATATCAAGATGTGAATTGGAACATACACATCCCAAAAATACGAAGGCGCTAAACAGGCAAATAGGTTTGTGGATATGTATTTTTTAAATTTATTTGTGCTTTATTTATGCTTATTGTGTCGTATTTATTT
The DNA here is from genome assembly GCA_963921935.1 of Galeruca laticollis. NCBI lineage: Eukaryota > Metazoa > Arthropoda > Insecta > Coleoptera > Chrysomelidae > Galeruca > Galeruca laticollis. The sequence goes on from OY998181.1 coordinate 109,444,427, forward strand.
AAAAAGCAATTACTGATTGGATATTATTATTTTAGTTAGCAACAGTGCCAAAAGGAAGGCAGAAGAAGATATTACAGAAAAACCTTCGAAAATTATTCATTTAGCATTGAAAAACCATGTAGAAGCAGTGGACACTTTAACTGTAAGAGATATTAATTATATAAGAAATAATGTCTACTACAAGCGAAAGAGAATGCAGCCAAGTTTACCGACGAGTGCAGAAGAAACCATTAGAGTTTTACAAAATTTGGAATGTAAAACAATTAAAGGGGAAATTTTTTTGACAGGTGTTGAGCAGGAAATGCAAATTATAGTATTTTCTTGCGAAATAAATTTACGTGTTTTGTGTAATTGCGACACAATATGTTTAGATGGTACGTTTAATTATTGTTTAAATTATTTTTTTCAACTATTTACTTTACATACTTTTATTAATGGTCATTACATTCCACTAGTGTTTTCTATTTTACGAAGTAAGAGTACCTCAGTTTATATAGACACATTTCAATTTATTAAAAAAAAGTGTCGAGAAGTATATTTTGATTTTAATCCAAAGTTTATTGTAGTAGACTTTGAGAAAAGTATACATAATGCTATAGAATTTGTTTGGCCCATGGTGATGATAATAGGGTGTCGATTTCATCTGGCCCAAAGTTGGTACAGAAAACTTCAAAAACTAGGTTTGGCTTCAGAGTATCGTGATGCAAATAATGAAGATGGCTAAACTATGTCTTTGGTTTGCTATTTTTACAGCCTAGTGAAGTATCAGACTGTTTTGCTTTAGATTTAATGAGTACTCAACCTAATGACAGCAGAGTAATCGAGTTTTCAGATTATATACTGGAAAATTATATAGATGAACAGCAAGCTATGTTTCCACCTAAAATTTGGGCTAGTTGCACTAGTTCAATCACTAGAACAACTAATTGCTGCGAATCATTTCATTCAAAATTTAATGAATGCTTTTATAAAACACATCCATCGCTATTTATGTTTATTAACATTTTAAACAATTTTCAAACTCAGACATATGTTAAACTAAATAGTGTTCATGAACCTGTGCGCCACAAGGATCTTAAAACAAAATGCAGACAAGTATTTTTAGAACAAAAAATTGCTGACTACTTTGTAAATAAAATAGATAGGCTACAATTTGTTAAATGTCTAGGATATTTTAATAAACAATGTCCATAGTGTAGAACAATGCAAAAATAAATACATTTATTTCTAATCTCTAATTTTGAGAATACGAAACAATTAGGTAATAAGATAAAGTTGATAAACGGTGCCCAGTTCGAGTACTTGAATAATGTGTAATCCGAGGTCTAGTGCGAATTCATGCGTAGAGATTAAGGAGCAGGTATGTGGTGCCGAATTCATGGCCGCCCATTTGTACGGCATTCGGAATTTAGATAGATAATACAAAAGTAATGGCCTATGACCAAATGCCGTATAAAAGTATTGGTACCAGGCGCAGATAAAATTTTTGATTTTCTGAAAATTTCCACACCATTTTCGGCAATTTGATACAGTACGGCATTCATATAAAACGATTCGGGTTGTCACATACTTCGATTTTTTGGCATCGCCGTACATATCGACTGGGACAGGGGTGAGAAATCTTCGGTGCAATCCTTGATTTTTAAGTAATATGCAGGGGTGATTTGAACCACCATGAAACTTTATGGTTAAATTTTATAACATAAAATAAAAACATTTTTAGCCATGCCGTACATTTTTTGCGGTACATAGCTTGTCAAAGGAAAATTAATTTCCCTCTGATAAGGGGGATTTTAAGGTTAAAAATTTCTGTACGGCATTTATATATTTTGTTAATATTATCATCAATTATCGACAAAAACAAAATGCCGTACCAAAAAAAGGTTCTAAATGGCTTTAAGGTACTATTTTCATGTTTATTATTTGTGAGAATTGTCGCTACCAGTTTCTTATTAAAAAAAATCATTTTTTATTGTACGGCTTTTACATAATAATATGAACAATATTGTATAGAAATATATTTAAGCAGTGCCGTACACAATTGTTGGTACATAAATCAGAAATAATGGTTGCTAAAATATTATTTCGATATTCGGTCCGTACAGTGAAATTTTACGACCTTAAGAGTTTTGATAAAATTGCTCTTTACGAAAGTTTTGAAAAATCATGTAAGCAACACGGCAGTTTGATGAAAAACCGTTTATATTGCACAGATTTGGTATAATGCACACGTGAAGAAACCGTCAAACATAACAACGATCAATTATGGATGGACATTAAATGACAATAAATACGCTTATCAATTGATTTGGGAAGATGTCAATCAAAAACTCTCTCACTATTACCCTGAAATGAAGTGAAGCCCCATCATGTTGAAAGTACACGCCTCCTGCATCATCTAGCAATGTGGATAAAATATTTTACAGGAACTGCAAATACACTTCACCCGTTATTAGATGTGGTAGGATATGGGGTCCAATAATTCGGTTGTTAGAAACGCCACACCAAACATTGAAGGAGAACCTGATTTGCGAATGTTTTTGTTTTATGGCGAACGGCTTTTGTTCGGCCCTAACATGGTAATTCCTCAAATTATTAATACCGTCCCTCGAAAATTGAGACTCATCGCTAAATAGACATCTGTTTATTATCCGGTTATTTTGTAATACCCATCTACTAAAAGCCAATCGAGCAATTTCATCTCCTGCTTGTAGCCTCTGAACTTGCTGTAAATGGTACGGATGTAAACTATTTTTTTAACTCTTCGCCAAACAGTAGACTGAGGAACATTAGTGGCATGACTGATTCTTCTCAAACTAATTTTTGGATCATTTTGTACAAAATTAAGAATACCTTGCTCCCAATCGATATGTCGTCTTTCGTAACCTTCATTTTTTGCTACAGTTGGAATTTTACCGTGTTCTCTAAGGTAACTAAATACATTAGAAAAAATCCTGTCACTAGGTAACCGCCGGCCAGGAAATCGCCGTGCATATTCTCTTCGGGTAGCATTTCAATTACCATCATAAAATCCATAGACATACAACATGTCTGCATATTCATTATTATCAAACTTGTGTGGTATTTTAAGTAAGCAATACCTGTCATCAACAAATAACGTAACAACACAAGTACAAACTCAAAAGTCATCAACTAATGTCAAAATTGTACTGTGACATCAGCCAACTTGACAATTACCACAATTTTGGACATCAAACCTAAAGTGTATTATTTACTAAATCAAGCAATACGTAAAGATTGCTTGATATTATTATTATTATCACGAATGCATTAGAAGAGTCTAGACATGACCATGCTCTAGCTAAAAAATAATTAGACGCGGATAAAGAAAATTCTAGTTTTTTGATTTTCTGTTATGTTTAACATTTAAAACGTAGATTTGTTGCAACGTTACTTTTGTTCAAAATAAAGTTATGCCTTTCTCGGAATTGGCATTTTTCCTCATTTTAATAATTTTTTTTAATGTAGGGCAATGAACAAATGTTATTATTTATTGATAATAATAATATGTCCCAAATACGGACATGTCCTCTCGTTTTTCAATAAGGTTGGGGATCCCGGAATCAGGAGAATAAAAAATACATGATGATTTCATGGACTGAAGCTGGAAAAGTACCATTTGGTGAAGACATTTTTAATTTTTAATTGTGTGGCACCTCATTATCGAAACCTCTAGATTTGACTTAAGTTAATAAGTCAATCCATTTAGTATTACTTATTTTTTCCGTCTTCTTCCAAATTTGTAAATAAAATTTTAAAATATTGATATAAAGGGTGTTGTTTCAACTCGAAACCTACGTATTAATTTTTTAAGGCCGGACCTGGAATAAGAATCATTGTGTATAATGTATTCTTGACCATTTAAATATTCTGATTAGGGAGGAATATTCTTGAATGAAGGTTCTCACTTTTTAATAATTTGTTTATTATTTGCCAAAAATCGCGTATCGACTTGTTAAGTCATCTTCTGTTTCGACTAAAATGTTTCATTTTGATTGGTACATAACACATGAGTTAAAAAAGACGTTACAAAATTTTGTATATAAAATAATAGAACAATTACCTTAATAACACTGTCAAAAACATGAAAACATGGAAGGTTAATAATTAAAATTAAAATTCTGTATACATTTTGTAGGTGTTGTCAGTAAACTCTCAAAATGTATTATTTAGTTTGAAGGTGTTTTTTGTCTTTCTTTTTCTAATGCGATGTGTTGGTAATCTGGGCGCGTTTGCTTGATTTAACAGGTGTATATTATAGTAAGGTGCAGAAGCTCTCAACAATTTATTGGTTATTTTAAGATCATCATATATTACATTCAAATTACGAATATCGTTTCTGTTATTAATACCATTTATATCTCTTTTCATGTTAACCATTTCTAGTACATACAGTTCTAACTTTTTCATTATTTTCTTTTAGGTTTTATTTTTAAAAAAAATGTTTGGTTGGTGTTCTTTAATTTGTGGAAAATAGTTGAATTTTCTTTCTGAAGACTTTTGTTAATTTCTTCTGATAAACCGTGTACATATGGTAATGATATAAATGATGTTGTAAAATGAATAACTACTGGTCTTTTGGCAAATAATAAACAAATTATTAAAAAGTAAGTACCTTTATTCAAGAAAATTCCTCCCATATCAATATATATATATATATATATATATATATATATATATATATATATATATATAAGGTATTTAGATTTTTCTTGGACCAATTTATATATATTTCTATTTGGTAATTTCTTGGGATTCGGTCCTTATTATAAACTTTCATCAAACTACATAATATGATTCATCTAATATACTTTATTTTACGTTTCGGCTGATTTTTTAGCCTTTTTAAAAACACAAGTTATCGGGAACAAAAACTTTTTTATCCACATAGTGGGAACGTCACATTTAAAATTAATTTATACAATAACTTCACTGTGTAAAGTTATTGTATAAATTAATTTTAAATGTGACGTTCCCACTATGTGGATAAAGAAGTTTTTGGTTTATAATAAGGACCAAATCCCAAGAAATTACCAAATAGAATATATATATATATATATATATATATATATATATATATATATATATATATATTCTTAACTTATGATATAAAATACTTACTTACTTTTGTAGATGATTTAAATGTAGATGTTTATTATTTAGAATTTTTGTTTAGTTTGGCTAGCTCAGTTGGTTATTGTTATTTGTTTAGTAATTTATTTTAATTTGATAATTCGGGAGCATGAAATCCTTTTTCTCTTTGAGTCCTGGCATTTTATATTGTTGTAATTGTTAAAATAAAAAGAAAACACATTATTTTGAAATCAATTTAATTTTAAATTTTATATTTGATAAAAATAATATGAGACGCCACTGGTTGTATTGTATCTACTTATTTATTTTAATCATTTCATCAATGCGCATGCGTGAAAAACTAGTCATGCGCTTTAGTATAAAACGAACAATTCTTACACTAAAGAAGCATCTATATTTATACTAACATAGTTTGTTTGACGATGCAGACAAGTAAATGGTTCAAACACATAAAAGAATTTATATATAAATCATACATATATATGATACAAATTGCTGTGGGAAGAAAATAGTTATATACATAGATAGAAATATAGGTATTATATACAGATGGGCATAGTTATTACATTATGAAATTTCAATCACCAGATTTATGCAATTACACGATGGCGTAAGTACGTATTTTAATTTATTTAAAATTCGGCCTTTTATTAATTTTAACGATTTATGCAATGAATTCACTATATAAAGTCTGTTTCTTTCTTTTTCAGATCGATCATATTTGTAAAAGTTTATCAATTTATGAAATTAAGTACTTATTTGAGTATTTTGAGTTTTTACTCTGATTATTGGCCAATAATGATTTAAAAACACTGACCTGTTGCTCTTGAATTGGGATGAAAGTCTCTGGATCCCAGGAACACTCCGCTGAAGCTCCAAAAAACCAAAATTAATGAAAATTTCGTAGATTCTTGCCGAAAAACTTGATACAATTGACTGTGAGTATTACTAAGATTGTATTTAATAGTACTTTATAGGTTTAAATGTCTTAAACCGGGAATTTCTTGAAATTTCAGGAACACCATCACACACACTCCTCGCTTCTTGACACCAGCTTCCCTTATTATTTAAGCGTCCCCTCGATTCTCTACTTTTTTCAACAAACAGTCTTTTGTTCTTTTTCAGGTCACTATTTCAAAGTTTATTTGTTGATTCACAATTTGTTCTGTCATATTTTATAACCAATAAAATATTGTCTTTTGCAATCAGATTAATTGAAACTTCTTTCACTTATTAAAAATTTCATACATACACTATTTTACATTATTAGTTCATTTATAGAGTTCCTATGAGTTTTTTCATCATAAAAATAAATTAAAATTGGTTATACATAGATACATTTACATGGTACAACATTCAATATTGTTATTGATAGTATATCCTTGTTACACTCATATTAATTATAAATATAAATTCTCTTATGTTATTTGTCTAAACTCTTTGCATTATATTATTTACAATAAACTTTAACAAATTACTATTTATTAATTCAATGTTTATTTTATTTACCATATATCATTTGTCTATATGTCATCATTTGTTTATCTATGAAAATCTATTGAATTCCATTCTATTCAATATTTATATTTGTTTTTATTCTCAAATTAATGATTATAATGAATTATCTATAATAATATTTGTATTCTAATGTAACTACTTATATCTAATATTCTCTTGACTTGACTATATAATTATATCTTTTTAGGTGCACAGCTGGTTATGGTATGGAAAATATTCTTCGTCTTAGGCAACTTTATTTACATCATTACATTGGTTAGGCAATCTCTATATTTTGTATTATTATTGAGGTAATTCTTTATTTATTATATTGTTATAGGCTATTATTTAATATATCTTTATTTGATATGTTGTTTAAATTAAGAAAAGTGTTTCCTTTTTACTTGTTTTCTTAAATTATATTATTTTCATATATTTCATACTAGCAACATATTTTTATAATACTAATTCTCTTATTATCTATGATATCTGGTTCAATTCCCCTCAAATTTAAATTTAAATGATATCCATACCCTGGATATTTATTTAAATTTCAATTTTCTTATTATAAATGAATGATTTTATTTTATTCAAAAAAAAATTTAACAATTTTATGGCATAATCTTACTTTCTTTAACTTTGTTTCTCAAATATTTGTTCACATATTTCCTACTACAAAATCTATTTCTTTCAATAACTGTCTCCTAATTCTTTCCTTAAAATACACTTGATTAAGATCAATGTCAATTATATTTTTAATATTACTTCATATAATACTTCTCTATTATCATTTCTTCCTAACATCCACTTATATATCAACTTATTTCTTTGTAATTACATTATACTTCTATATACTCCTCATATCATATTTCTTTTCAATATTCATTATTCAATATAATTAATTATTTCTTAAATTCATATATATATCAATATCAACTTCCTTATTCCTTCCTGTATTTTCAAGTAATCTATAAGATTCTAATTGACATTAAACATTACCTCCTATATTTTTAATCAATATCATTCATTATTATCCTTTCCTATCCTTTATTACTTACATCTTATTTCCTTACTTAAAAAATGTGAACTTCTATTTGATACTTGAGTTATTCTTATTTTATCCCCTCTATTCTATATTCTTTGATAGTTTCATTCTATGTAAAACCAGTATCTCTTATAAATTGTTTCCTTTATTTGCTATATATATTGATTTGCCATACTCACAAATTTTTAAAATGTTTTAATTATAAGTTTTACCTAATAAATTTTTCTTTATATCATATTATATTTATTTTTTTAGGTTCTGAAGAAACAAACGAGATGAATTTAATTGGATCACCAGCTGCCAAATGGAAAACAAAACTCTGTCTAATATCTACTTTATCTTTGTACACTACTTAATATTAAATTTTAAATCTATCCTTATGACTATCATTTCCTTTTTTTCAAGTATTATTCGTAACATAACATCTTATATAAATAATTTATATACATGACTTATAATTGGATTACTCATTATTGCTAAATTTCATGTACATTATTTATTTCGACTTCATTTCTGTATCCTTTCCCTTTTTCATTGAATTGCATTTTCGTCTCCATATTCTCTTGTTCTATTATTTAATTTGCTTTTCTTTTTCTAACCCTTTTCTTGCTTTTTTCTCTTGTTGTTTGATGCTCGATAAATTTCTGAAGCGTCTGTCTATTCTCTACTGTATCCTTTTTAACTTTGTTGCCCCAAATCTCATAAATTTCTTCCCATGAATTCATTAAAATTTGCATTATAAATTCTTCCATATTATCAATTTTACTATTTATTATTCTAAAGAAAGTTTTTGTGTAATTTATCGTCATGTTGTTGTTAGATATTACTTTAATTACTACATTATTATTGTTATAAAAATTTCCTGAGCATCCTATACCTCCTTCATTTTTTCTTATACTATCTTCTATTTCTTCTACTGTGTCCTTTAATCTCCGGTTCATTTCTTCTTTTTCTCTGTTAATTTGTCTATCCATTATTCCACTTCTTCTAGTACATATGCCTGTTGATCTTTCTATTATACCATTTAAATTTGTGATTTCTTTATTTACTTTTTCTTGGAAATGTTGATTTTCCTCGTCAATCGCTTGTTCCTGTAATCTTATGTATTCCATTTCTCCAGTTTCCTTTTCTTCTGTACCCTCAGTTATATTTGTTAATTCCTGATTATTCTTCTCAATATTCTTAATTTCCATTGAAATTTCTTCTTTTTCAAAATTCCCATTTCCATCATTTCTAATTTCATTCCGTTCATAGTTATCTGTTATATTACTAGTTTGTTTTGATATTTCCGTTTGTATAGTTCCTGGTAAATTTTCTTCCATTTTGATTCCGCTTTCTTTTGGTTCTATTTTCAAGTTTTTATTTTGATCCTCCATATCTAAGTTAACTTCATCTATTTGCCTTCTAAATTGTTCATTCTCAAATTCTTCCTGGTTCTCCTTGAGTTCCTTAATATTTTCTGGTTTCATATCATCAATTTTATTTTCCAAATTATTACTTGTTTTCGGTTCCATCATATCAGTATTTTTATTTATAGTCGCTTTCAAATCTCCCCTCATATTGTTCATATTTTCATTAATCTTGTCCTCCTTACCAATCGTTTCCACATTTATGTTATCCTTGTTACTATCCATCTTACCATCAATGTTCCCCTCTACTCGGTTAAAATCTTTTACCATAGTTTTCCTATCTTTTCTTCTTTTGTCATCCCACTTTCTCATATCTTCTCTCATTTCTTTCCTCCACTCAATCAAAAATTGCAATATTTGTTCATCGGTAACTGTTCCTCCTTGCGTTTCCTGTCTCCTATACTCCTGGTTTCCATCTCTCAGTGTACTTTTTCTTTCCATGTTGATATTTTAATTGGGTTTTAAATTTTAAATGCTACCTATTTTTTTTTAAAACGCCCCACGTTGGGCGCCAATTCTTAACTTATGATATAAAATACTTACTTACTTTTGTAGATGATTTAAATGTAGATGTTTATTATTTAGAATTTTTGTTTAGTTTGGCTAGCTCAGTTGGTTATTGTTATTTTGTTTAGTAATTTATTTTAATTTGATAATTCGGGAGCATGAAATCCTTTTTCTCTTTGAGTCCTGGCATTTTATATTGTTGTAATTGTTTAAATAAAAAGAAAACACATTATTTTGAAATCAATTTAATTTTAAATTTTATATTTGATAAAAATAATATGAGACGCCACTGGTTGTATTGTATCTACTTATTTATTTTAATCATTTCATCAATGCGCATGCGTGAAAAACTAGTCATGCGCTTTAGTATAAAACGAACAATTCTTACACTAAAGAAGCATCTATATTTATACTAACATAGTTTGTTTGACGATGCAGACAAGTAAATGGTTCAAACACATAAAAGAATTTATATATAAATCATACATATATATGATACAAATTGCTGTGGGAAGAAAATAGTTATATACATAGATAGAAATATAGGTATTATATACAGATGGGCATAGTTATTACATTATGAAATTTCAATCACCAGATTTATGCAATTACACGATGGCGTAAGTACGTATTTTAATTTATTTAAAATTCGGCCTTTTATTAATTTTAACGATTTATGCAATGAATTCACTATATAAAGTCTGTTTCTTTCTTTTTCATATTTGTAAAAGTTTATCAATTTATGAAATTAAGTACTTATTTGAGTATTTTGAGTTTTTACTCTGATTATTGGCCAATAATGATTTAAAAACACTGACCTGTTGCTCTTGAATTGGGATGAAAGTCTCTGGATCCTAGGAACACTCCGCTGAAGCTCCAAAAAACCAAAATTAATGAAAATTTCGTAGATTCTTGCCGAAAAACTTGATACAATTGACTGTGAGTATTACTAAGATTGTATTTAATAGTACTTTATAGGTTTAAATGTCTTAAACCGGGAATTTCTTGAAATTTCAGGAACACCATCACACACACTCCTCGCTTCTTGACACCAGCTTCCCTTATTATTTAAGCGTCCCCTCGATTCTCTACTTTTTTCAACAAACAGCCTTTTGTTCTTTTTCAGGTCACTATTTCAAAGTTTATTTTTTGATTCACAATTTGTTCTGTCATATTTTATAACCAATAAAATATTGTCTTTTGCAATCAGATTAATTGAAACTTCTTTCACTTATTAAAAATTTCATACATACACTCTTTTACATTATTAGTTCATTTATAGAGTTCCTATGAGTTTTTTCATCATACAAATAAATTAAAATTGGTTATACATAGATACATTTACATGGTACAACATTCAATATTGTTATTGATAGTATATCCTTGTTACACTCATAATAATTATAAATATAAATTCTCTTATGTTATTTGTCTAAACTCTTTGCAATATATTATTTATAATAAACTTTAACAAATTACTATTTATTAATTCAATGTTTATTTTATTTACCATATATCATTTGTCTATATGTCATTATTTGTTTATCTATGAAAATCTATTGAATTCTATTCTATTCAATATTTATATTTGTTTTTATTCTTAAATTAATGATTATAATGAATTATCTATAATAATATTTGTATTCTAATGTAACTACTTGACTATATAATTATATCTTTTTAGGTGAACAGCTGGTTATGGTATGGAAAATATTCTTCGTTTTAGGCAACTTTATTTACATCATTACATTGGTTAGGCAATCTCTATATTTTGTATCATTATTGAGGTAATTCTTTATTTATTATATTGTTATAGGCTATTATTTAATATATCTTTATTTGATATGTTGTTTAAATTAAGAAAAGTGTTTCCTTTTTACTTGTTTTCTTAAATTATATTATTTTCATATATTTCATACTAGCAACATATTTTTATAATACTAATTCTCTTATTATCTATGATATCTGGTTCAATATATATATATATATATATATATATATATATATATATATATATATATAAAACTAGTGAATATTGGGGATTGCAGCAAAAAATTGGAAAAGATATACTCTTAGCGGAAAATGTCCAAGCTTTCGAGGATGTTTGTCCTCATCATCAGGGAAACTAGAATGAAAAAACAACAGTTAAATACTGTGGTCAAAGAGAATAATTAAAAATGAAATTCACAACCACGTGTGTACTTACCTCCGAAGTGAGGTTAGATTCCATAAAGATGTAAAATCGTAAACTACAAGTCGTAAATTGTGGAATATTCAAGTAGGAATTGAACCAACGGCCTAATCAATCGTGTCATAGCAACAATTGTAATTGTCGCAGCATTTTATAAAATAAAACCATTGATTTCATCTTCATGTGTCACCATACTAAACGCCGGCGAGGAAATGATATATTTTGCCTCCAAAAGGGATGTGACAAGAGACAAACAGTGTTACCAACGTCAATCATGAGCTGTGGGACAATGCCACTATTTTCGTAATGGCAGCTGTAGGGCTAACAATTGGTGTAATGAGAAGATGTAATATTGTTGAAAAGAGGAAGAGAGAAAGAAAATGTGAGACAGAGCTCTCTCTCTTTCTCTCTTCCTCTTTTCAACAATATTACATCTTCTCATTACACCAATTGTTAGCCCTACAGCTGCCATTACGAAAATAGTGGCATTGTCCCACAGCTCATGATTGACGTTGGTAACACGGTTTGTCTCTTGTCACATCCCTTTTGGAGGCAAAATATATCATTTCCTCGCCGGCGTTTAGTATGGTGACACATGAAGATGAATTCAATGGTTTTATTTTATAAAATGCTGCGACAATTACAATTGTTGCTATGACACGATTGATTAGGCCGTTGGTTCAATTCCTACTTGAATATTCCACAATTTACGACTTGTAGTTTACGATTTTACATCTTTATGGAATCTAACCTCACTTCGGAGGTAAGTACACACGTGGTTGTGAATTTCATTTTTAATTATTCTCTTTGACCACAGTATTTAACTGTTGTTTTTTCATTCTAGTTTCCCTGATGATGAGGACAAACATCCTCGAAAGCTTGGACATTTTCCGCTAAGAGTATATCTTTCCCAATTTTTTGCTGCAATCCCCAATATTCACTAGTTTTATTCCTAACTAGTCAGCAAAGACTATCTTTCTTATATATATATATATATATATGTACATATATATATATACATATATATATATATATATATACATACATATATATACATATATATATATATATATATATATATATATATATATGTACATATATATACATATATATATATATATATATATATATATATATATATATATTAATAACAAGATGTACGAATAGTGCGTGACATATGAACAATAAGCAACGAATAGATTAGTGGGTATTGCACGCAATACCCACTAATCTATTCGTTGCTTATTATATATATATATATATATATATATATATATATATATATATATATATATATATATATATGGTACATGTCTTTCTATTAGATACAAAAAGGAGAAATAAGAGTTTAGTTTATGTTGGATGAATAAAATGATCTAAAACTGTTGATGAATATTCTTTAATATACAAATATTAAGATTTAGTCTTATGACACATGCTGTATTGTCATAATCAATTAAACAGCTATTTGCTTATATTAAATTCATTTAGTTGTTTTATTTATGAATGCTCTTTTCCTATTATAAATCAAATACCACACATCTAATCGAATTCGTGAATGAAACAATGGATGCCTGTTTTTTACGGTGAAATATCTCAAGTTTACTTCAATAAATACTCAAGCTTACCAGTGAATTGTTGCAATATCATTTCCACGCCTCAGTTCTACCAACAAATTATTAGTAGTAGTATCCCATACTCTTATCATCATTCCTTTTACGGAAGCTGTAGCTATTTTTGAACATAGTTGACTTATAGCTAAACTGCCAACTTCGCTTTTATGTGCTTGAATGCATACTGGATCAGCTAATACTCCAGTTTCACAAGAAGACAAATTCTAGAAATATATAAAATTGTTGTTCTCTTAAACTAATTTATAAATTAAACAAATTGAGACCAGATTTTGTTTTACTTACAGCTAACTGAACACTTCCTAAGTTTTGTCCCGGAAATACTAATAACTGCATATAAGCTTCAGATAATGGAGTTATTGCACACAAACCTTTCGGGTTGTCTCTTGTTAGTAACATACATATTTTTTGTACTTTAGGTAGTGAATAAACATATATTCGGTTTATTAGAGTAACAACTAGACTGAAATAGATACGAATAAAGTTAATCAACATTATACTAGTTCCGTGTTTTCGCGGAGACAATCCCGAACGCATTCAGAAAGTTAACGCATGCGCACTTTAAAATTTGCCGTTCGCGGGGAAAAGAGAACACTCTCCGGATTTTATCACATTCTGTAACCTGTGGGCATTTTCGTAAAGCGTTCGACAGATCCTCTGATTGAAGGAAGGATATTGCATTCAGAACTTTCGGGATTGTCTCCGTGAAAACACCTAACGCATTAGATTATTATAGTATGTATAGTATATTAAGTATTAAGAACGATAAGGTATGTCTACCGGTCGACAGCAATGTTTGGAGGCTGAGCGTAGCGAAGCCTCCAATTTTGGTGGAGACCGGTAAAACCCTTAATGTTCGAGATGATTATACCATTTTTGCGCGATCGTATTGAAATAAATTCATATAAAATTCTTCGAAATGAACGGAAAGTGAAAAGTGACATTTATACTTCACTAAGATATTATATAGCTCTCTCGTAGTATAGGATTTAAAAGCCGTTTTATTTATTTTTTTGCAAAAAAAAGTATTTATTTAAGGTAGTAGGAAAAGTATATCATATTTGGTGATTCTGCCATTTTCATGCTAGAGACAATACCGCAATATAAAACTCCAGTTCTTTACTTTGGCTACAAATTATACAGGGTGATGTCAGACATTGATCCGTTCGGGGTATATAAGATCACCTATAAGTCGATAATTTTAAATGGAACACTCTGTATATCATTGCCGATTTCGTCCAAAAGACTTTTACGAAAAAAAATATTCCTATCTTATCGCAACGGTGAGTTCACAAACCAGGTAGTAGGTGTACACAAAATTGCATGTATTCTAAAGAAAATTGTAATTTATTTGAAACTAGAAAATCTTTGAAATTTCTTGTATTGAATAAGCGTCCGAGAAATATTTTTCGGACAAGTACGTAAAACCCGCCGTAAATGATTTATTGATCAAACGATTACGTTTCCGTCCTATAATCGAGCCGAGAAATTATAGTTTATAAGATAATCGCATAAAAACAATGTTATAAAGAAGTCGCTTTTATAGGCGAATTATAATGGTATTTTTTATATTTCGCTTATAAAAGAGACTTCATCATAACATTGTTTACAGTGTCACAATGAAGTCTCTTTGAACGCTTTTTTAGTAATGTTTAGTGTCATACATTTGGTTATTGTATGTAGTATGTATTTTTATTTGACATCTGACTTTAACCTTAAAACAAATTATAAACTGGTCTAGCGTTTTTCTTGCTAGCAAATTATTATATTAAATGGTCTTAAAGGTAAATTTGAATACAATATATATCAAAAATATTAATAAATAAAGTACGATACATGGGTGTAGCCAGCGAAGGGCAGGGAGAGTTAACTGTTTCCCCCTTGAAGCAAAAATAAATTAAATAATTTTTAAATTTTAATAAACAAAAAACTGAATCTAAAATATACAAATTTTTCTGTTCTGCATATTTTTTTTGTCATCTGTTTTATATATTTTGTTTGTTGTTGTGAACATTTTAAAATTAATTAATAAGCTCTAATAAATAAAATTATTCGCGTGTCCTTTGTCATTAAAATATATTTCTTCAGCAAAAAACAAATCTGTTTGAAAAACTGACATAGTGCTAAATATATATTAATAGCGTTTTTGATCTATGCATTGGTGCACACCGGAATTGGATAAAAAGGAGTGTTCGATTTACTCTCAGAATACGTTAATTTTCAGTGTTCGATTCAACCACTTAACAGTCGGACATTTTTGAGAGAAATTGTGAAACAGTTGTCACTTTCTATTTGTTTTCATTTAACTACATTTTTTAATCCTATCAATTAATTAAAATGAATTTGCTCAATAAGTAGTTTTGGTGTGAAATATTTTGAAACATTCAATACATAATCCTACATCAGAATCCGAAATAAATACTCTTATAACAACTATTGAGTTGGTGTGTAAGTGCTCTTGTCTAGCGACAGTATCCTATTTAATAGTGTAAAGAAACGCCACTGGTTTTCTTCGCGTTCGAGAAAATCAAGATAAAAGTGAGGAATATACGGGAACCGGCGATGCGAATCTTCTGGCAATTTCTGGGATCAAAAGGGTATATAAAGTTAGTTGCCTATCCGGCGCGAAGACAGACAGTACAGTACATAGTGCAGGATACGAAGCTGCATACGGCGAATAGAAAACGAGGCACGAGAAACAAGAGGAAAAATACACAATAGTTTTACCACAGAATAAAGAGACAGAAAAGACAATATGGATATAAGAAGTTGGTTACAAAAAGGTAAGTTGAATAATTTCAGTAGAAAATTAAATTTTCAATTAAAGTTTTAGTTTCATTCCATTAGAAATGGTCCAAAAATTTGAAAATTGGTTGCTTGACCAGCACCAAATAAAACAAAACTACCCTGTAATGATAGCTTATAATGTAGATATATTATATCCGATGTTAAATTTTGTTTAAAATAATTCTTTTAATTGTCGGCCGTTTTTGTATCGCAACGTTTGGAAAAAATTCAATTGCAACCCTTTACAAAATTGCCAATTGCTCTTTACTCTTTGCTTGTATCTTCATGAAACAATTTTGATTAGCTTTGGCAAAAGAATTTTTGCAATATTATTATAATTTGATATATTTTTCATTATTATGATGCCGACTTTTTGCCTTCTAATCTAATTATAACAAAAATTACAATAATGCACCGATTTTGACTAATGATATCTCAAATGGGACTAAGTATAAAAACTTGAAATTTTCACAGACTAAAGATCAAACAGCACTTTATACGTGCTATTAATTTCATTTTGTGATTTCAATCTAGAGAAAAAATATTAACATCAGATATATATCCACGCCACATTATAAGCTATCATTTCATGCTAG
Organism: Galeruca laticollis; assembly: GCA_963921935.1. Lineage (NCBI taxonomy): Eukaryota > Metazoa > Arthropoda > Insecta > Coleoptera > Chrysomelidae > Galeruca > Galeruca laticollis. The sequence goes on from OY998181.1 coordinate 109,461,205, forward strand.
ATTTGTTTTATTCTAATTTTTATACTAGGGACTAAGATCAAGATTGATATTAGGTTATTATTTTTAAGTCAAAAATCTATAAAACGGAAAAAAGTTCATGATATCATTAGTGGAAGTGGAAGGAATGATTGTGATAAATATGAACATAAACAGGTCGGAACAACAAAATCGGAATCTATTTTTGAAGAAGGCTTAAGTAGATGTTCAAATCTACATGAAGCTGTCTCTGGAACTGAGACCTCGAAACAATCTGAAGAACGCGATGGCTACCATAAAAATGACATTGGTCATTATGTTAGTTGTGCCAATAACTTGCCTTCCGAAAAAAAGAAGGAATTGTTGACAAACCCTTGGGTTCCATAATCCAATTACGATTTTGCTTCTGATGCCATTCACTTGAAATGAAAATTTAACCATCGCTGGTTAGATCAATATACTCCATGGCTGGTTTACTCAAGTCGTTTGAAAGGTGCTCTATGTTTGTATTGTGTTTTATTTTCGCCAAGAATTGCTACAGCTAAGGGAGGTTGGGTGTAGTTTATGGTAAGGCCTTACATCAAGTTTAAGGATGTACATGAAGATTGTAGAAAGCACGTTGGCAGCCATTATCACAAATCTTCAACAGCTGCTGCAAAAGCATTTCTTGAAAATGCCCCTGTTGATGTTCAGTTGAAAATAGGGCACCATAAGACGATTAAAGAAAATAAACAAATATTGTCAGCAATAATTTCATGCATAATATTTTGTGGAATTCATGATTTGCCGCTTAGAGGAAAAGAAGGAAATGAGGGAGTTTTCTTTGACCTTTTAAATTTGAGGATTGACTCTGGTGATGACAAGCTAAAGAGCCACTTGGATAAATGTCAACAAAACGCAGTCTATACCTCACCAACAATTTAAAATGAGATCATACAATTATGCGGTGAAGTTATCAAAGAAAAAATAATCGAAGACTGTAAACGGGCAAAACATTATGCTGTAATGGCTGATGAAACAGCAGATATCGCTGGAAAAGAGCAGCTTTCTATTGGATTAATGTTCTATGATGCAAGCCAAAAAATAATCAGGGAGGAATTGGTAGGCTACTTTGGGTTAAAATGTTAAGATGCTTCTACAATCGCTAGCGCAATTCAAAGTTTTTTAGAAGATATCAATTTTTCCACCGATAATTGTGTGGGATTCGGATTTTACGGGTGTTCCACGATGGCCGGCAAAGAAAGTGGTGTACAGGCTATTCTTAAAAAAAGTACGCTAAATCTTTATTTTTCCATTGCTTCAGCCACAGACTAAATCTTGTGGTCAATGATACTAGCAAGATACCAGAAATAAGAAAAACAATTGCAACGAATAAAGACACAATAACCTTCTTTCGTGAATTACCAGCCCGTAGGAAATCGGTTCCAAATCTTTCAAGGCTCTGTGAGACCAGATGATCGAAAAAATATAAGAGCATAAAATTTTTTTCAGAAAGCTTCACTGACATTGTTAAAGCACAAGAACATCTATCTGTTGAAGGAAACTATGCAACAAGAAAATCTGCCTACGAAATGCAAAAATAATGCAGAATCTTTCATGAAATTTTATAAGTTGGGTGATGTCTCTGCAGAATTAGATTTGTGGTACAATATGTGAAAGAAAAAGAATTTAGCTGAAGACAAATTAAAGGCCATTGAAGTTGCTGCACTTTTGGAGGAAGCTTATGCTTTTTTCCCTGCAACAAGGCACGCACTGCTAATATGAAGTGCTTTCCCATCCACTACAGCTGAATATCGTTCAGTACCCTACGAAGGGTAAAAGCCTGGCTCAGCAGTACAATAGGTGATGACAGACTCACTGGGTTGTGTTTGATGAGTCTGCATCGAAAAATTTTGAAGGAAAATCAGGATTGCATAGTGAAGAAAGTTTTGAATAAATTTAGCTTAAACCCAAGAAAAATGTTATTATTAGTTTAATTTAAGTATAATGAAAATCTCAAATTTTGTTTCCATTTGCCTTTTCTTTTTATGCCAAAATTTTACATTTTGGACGACCATGAACCATGGTTTGCCTCCTCCCCCCCTGTTATAAATCCTGGCTACGCCCTTGGTACGATAACGGTTATTCATCAATGATTTGCCAATTGTATAGGATCAATATATAGGTATCCATAACGTTCAATTTTTGGGATAAATTGTTGGGAAATATATAATACTTTCCCTAAAACTATTATTGAATCGAGTTTGACTCGAAATTTTAAATGGCGGTTGCTAAGTTGTTGAAAAATTAATTTTATCAGATAAAAATAATAAGTTGTCAGTTTTAGTTAGTTGTGATTTAATATGTTTTTCCTCCTATGTAAATATGAGTTTGTTTTGTCTACCCTCAAGGTAGATACCGCGACAACTTTTCAGAAAAAGCCTTTAAACAAGCTACTTCAAAAAAGTTTTAGGCAAAATAATTGCTTTAGTTAACGATATAAATAGGGATTTCACAGAAACAACACCAACATTCCAAACTTCAAATTAACAATTATTTCATAATTTATATAATTAAGGGTGGAGTCTACCCTATAGACGCATTCATATCTTACATTTTTCTCTTTAAATAATATCCTATCAAGATGTATAGGTTGAATTTTTGATACGTTATTTTTTTCATACCATTAGTTAAACATTTTTGAGATTAAGGGTGGTTTCTACGCTCTAGATGTCCCGTAAGCCATTCATATTTTACAGTGTTCTCTTTAATTAGTATCTTATCAAGATGTATAGGTTCAATTTTTGATACGTTATTTTTTTCATACCAGCAGTTAAACATTTTTGAAATTTAGGGTGGTTTCTACCCTCTAGACGCCCCGTAAGTCATTAATATTTTACACTTTTCTCTTTAATTAGTATCTTATCAAGATGTATAGGCTCAATTTTTGATACATTATTTTTTCCATACCAGCAGTTAAAATTTTTTGAAATTAAGGGTGATTTCTACCCTTTGGACGGCCCATAAGTCATTCATATTTCACATTTTTCTGTGTAATTAGTATCTTTTCAAGATGTATAGGTTCTATTTTTGATACGTTATTTTTTTCATACCAGCTGTTAAACATTTTTGAAATTAAGGGTGGTTTCTACCCTCTAGACGCCCCGTACGTCATTCATATTTTACATTCTTCTCTTTAATTAGTATCTTATCAAGATGTATAGGTTCAATTTTTGATACGTTATTTTTTTCATACCAGCAGTTAAACATTTCTGAAATTAAGGGTGGTTTCTACGCTCTAGACGCCCCGTAAGCCATTCATATTTTACATTTTTCTCTTTATTTAATTATATCTTATCGAGATGTATAGGTTCAATTTTTGATACGTTATTTTTTTCATAGGAGCAGTTAAATATTATGGAAATTTAGGGTGGTTTCTACCTTCTAGACGCCCCGTAAGTCGTTCATATTTTACATTTTTCTCTTTAATTAGAATCTTATCAAGATGTATAGGTTCAATTGTTGATACGTTATTTTTTTCATACCAGCAGTTGAACTTTTTTGAAATTAAGGGTGATTTCTACCCTTTGGACGCCCCGTAAGCCATTCATATTTTACATTTCTCTCTTTAATTAGTATCTTATCAAGATGTATAGGTTCAATTTTCAATACGTTATTTTTTTCATACTAGCAGTTAAACATTTTTGAAATTAAGGGTGATTTCTACCCTTAAGTCATCCATATTTTACATCTTCCCCTTTAATTAGTATCTTATCAAGATGAATAGGTTCAATTTTTGATACGTTATTTTTTTCATACCAGCAGGTTAAAATTTTTGAAATTAAGGGTGGTTTCTACCCTCTAGCCGCCCGGTAAGTCATTCATATTTTACATTCTTCTCTTTAATTAGTATCTTATCAAGATGTATAGGTTCAATTTTTCATACGTTATTTTTTCATACCAGCAGTTAAACATTTTTGAAATTAAGGATGGTTTCTACCCTCTGGACGCCCCGTAAGTCATTGATATTTTACATTCTTCTCTTTAATTAGTATCTTATCAAGATGTATAGGTTCAATTTTCGATACGATTATTTTTTTCATACTAGCACTTAAACATTTTTGAAATTAAGGGCGATTTCTACTCTTTAGACGCCCCGTAAGTCATTCATATTTTACATTTTTTTCTTTAAATAGTAAATTGTCAAGTTGTATAGGTTCAATTTTTGATACGTTATTTTTTTCATACCATTAGTTAAACATTTTCAAATTTGAGGGTGGTTTTTACCCTTTAGACACCTCGTAAGTTCTCTAATTAATATCTTATCAATATGTATGGGCTTACCCCCTTAAAGCCTTCGTAAGGTATTTTTATTTGTCCCTAATATGCTAAAGGGATTTTGCATAAATATGAATCCTATTTTTAATCCTTAATTTTATTTTTGTCAGCCTTTAAACATTTTTTAAATTGTAACTTTGTTTTATTATTTTAGATATGAATAATTCCTTTAAATTTATTTTTATTGTTTATCAAGACTAGATTTATAATGTGTTTAATTCTACATTTAAGTATAATGGATAGAACTGCCGGCGCCACTGTTTGTTCGGATTAGTTCGTGAAATCTACTGCTAAATTTTTACTGCCAAGTTCACACCGGTTATATAACAGAAGTCTACGTTAGACCCAACTTCAGAATGATCAATTCCCATCTGCAGGGGAAAACTACAAATAGAACTTCAACACCAGACAGAAGCTTAAATCTCAAAAAAAATTCAAAAAAACACAAAAATGGAAGAAGACACGATAGGAGATAAATCTAACTCATCCGATGATTCCGCAAATAGCACATTGAAAACAAAACAAAATTACGATTAAAAAAGCACTCGTACACAACCAAGCGAATCAATCGTGGGCACAAGAAGTTGAGAACGAACAAACTGCTGAAACTACTTCAGATAACTTCGTTTCTCAATACGACAGCATATCTAACAAAAAAATTGTGTCTCGAAAAATGGACATGACTAGCAAAAATAAGGAGTCGGAAGATATTAACACTATACAAACTGCATCCCAAGTAGTACGCACGGAAACTGGTGAACTCACTCCACTGGGATTCGAAAAACATAAAACATTTACGACTTTAAGCAAAATTTTAAGCAAAACAAGAAAATCGCAAGCGACAGAAGTACAAAACAGATTCGAATCACTTTCCAATTCCTCCAAAGACGAGCACCAAACAATGAGAGAAAATCAGAAAAAAAAGAAAAAAACCATTCAGAAAATTAAACCTCAGCTCGGAAAAAGAGACCATTGATAAACCAAACTTAAAAAGAAACAAGCCAACGCCAGCAAATAAAGACAACATTACATGCCCGCCAATTGTAATCGAGGGAAATGTCTCAGCCCATAAAGACATGGTCACAGAATTGAAGGAGGAAATCAGCAAAACATTTGAAATAAAATACACGAATAATTCCTCGATCGTCTTCACGAAAGACGTCGAGGATTTCGAAAAGTTAAAATCAACCCTTAGAAGGGAAAAGGTGCAGTTCCACACCTACTCAGTAGGGACGAGAAGTTTCATGCTTTGGTTCTCCGCGGTCTCGCGGAGAACAAAAGAATTATTAAATACCTACAAAATAGAAACAAAAGATGTCTTTAGAATGACAACAAAGGGTAGACCGTTCTACCTAGTTGTCACCAATTCTAAAATTACGCTGGATTTCCCGAACAAGAATGTGAAAATCATCGAACACACTAGAGTGTAATGGGAGCACGGGAGGCAAAGTGAACCAATTATTCAATGCCATATTTGCCAACTGTGGGGCCACGCTACTTCTAACTGTGGCCGTGCTCCCAGATGCCTCAAATGTGCCGGACAGCAAATCACCCCAGAGTGTACAAAAGAAAGAATCACCCCAGCGAGATGCGCTAATTGCGAAATAACTTTATAAATCAGTCAATTCACACACAACACCATCAAAACATTATACACACAGTCCAGCAATATATACACCAAATAAACACAGTAAACACACACAACTTTGCAACTTGCAAAGAAACATGTAACACAATTCAACAATTAAAAAACAAAAAGGGGATATATGGCATTTCAAACATATTGTTAAAAAATATCCCAAAAAAAGCCATCGTACAACTAACCTACATTATAAACTACATACTTAAAAATGGCCAATACCCTGATATGCTCAAGATATCCAACATCATACCCGTTATCAAAGCGAATAAGTAACCTTGTTATGTGGATAGCTATAGACCAATATCCCTCTTAAACAACATAGCAAAGGTGATAGACAAAATAATCCTAAAAAGACTACAATCTTTTGTGGACAAAAACAATGTTATTCACCCCTAGCAATACTGTTTTTGGAGTGGCCATAGTACGGTCGCACAAATTATTCGGGTTATCAACTATATTAGGGAAGGGTTTCAGAATAAAAATGAGGCCTTTATGGCAACTATAGACATCCAAAAGGCCTTCGATTCCGTATGGCTCGAGGGGTTAATCTACAAATTAATTAAACTAAAAGTACCAAATTACTTAAATAAAATAATCAATTCTTATGTAAATAATAGGAAATTTTTTGCAAAAATTTATGTTCATACGGCAGGTCAATATTCCATCCAAGCCGAAGTCCCTCAAGGGTCGGTACTATCACCTTTGTTATACTCCATATTCATCCACGATCTTCCAACCACACCCCAAATATTAACCGCCATGTACGCTGACGACACGTGTTTTGTAGTATCTGCAAAGGACCCGAACACGCACTCGACACTATACAAACACACATAAACTCTATTTTAATAAACACAAACTAGGTATAAACGCCTCCAAAACAGAATAGCTAGAAGAGCCTCCCCATTACAATCACAGCTTTGTGTAGACGGCCATTTTATTGGCCCAAGTATTAATGTTCAATACTTGGGATATAACATGCAAAGTAACACGAATGCAAGTGCGCACATTGCACAACAAATACAAAAGGCCAAGATTACAATGGGTAGAGTCTACCCACTTATTTGCAACCACAGTAAACTCTCAAGCCAAAACAAAATACTCATTTACAAACAAAATATTCGTCCCATACTCACATACGCATATACGAGTATCACACTGGTACACAACAAAACTTCCATTCATTGCAGAATGTCTCAGAATGGCGATTAAACATAACACAATCTACCCAAAATTCCCAAAAACCTCTTGGTTACATGAAAAAGCGAACATACCTACCATCAAAGACTTTATACACAAAATCTCGGCAACCTTTTATATCTACTGTCTGCCACAAGATCTTCGTCGAAAACTCATAGACGCAAATCGTGCAGAAGGCACCCGAGATAGTGGGTGTAGGCTTCTGCATGGATCGTTAATCACATAACTTGGTTGTTTAAAACTCCGATCCCTCTTTCCTCATAGGGGAGACTATCGGTGCAGTCATACAAATGTGCCGTAGCACCCCTTATGCACAAAAACTATACTCATAACAAACTATTAAAAACCAAAATCAACGTCAGCCATGTTGCCTTCTCGAAATGTAAATTTCCCGTTTCAATTTTGAAACCCTCTGTTTCAGCCGGTTTTCAGGATATACCCAGCCGAAAGATGCGAGGAGATAAACTTATGTTAGGGACAAAGTTATTCGTAAACCTTAACATATGGATAATGCTCCTGGAGCCATGAAAACACGAAGAGACACACAACTTCGCTAAAGATTGCCAGACAATCGGCACTCGACACATTTGTATTATCTTTAGCTTGTTGTAATTAGGGAACCAAAAGCTGCAATAAAGACTATTTTTAATCTAAACTGTCTTGGACTATACTGTACCTTACACACCGCAACAGAATGGAAAGGCAGAGAAATACAACAGGACTCTGGTACTCTGGTGGAGAAAGCAAGAAAGCATATTCGATGTGCGTTTTAAATACAAGTCGATATAATAGTAGTTTTCCGACGACCACTATGAAATATGGCGCATTTCATACTGTTTTTTTTAGTGAAAATTTAAAATTGCAAACAAAGGACGTAGGAGTTGTACACAATATTTTTTCTACATTCGCGTTTATTAATGAGAGAAAAAATTAAATTACGTTTAATTTGTACGTATATTTTTCCTACTACTTTAAATAAATTCGTTTTTAGCAAAAACATAAATAAAACGACTATTAAATCCTAAACCACGAGAGAAAACTATATAATATCTCATTGAAAGGTACTCTTATTTTTTATGAGGAATTCGTATTCAAAATAAATCCAAAATAACATGCAGGGTATTCCATCTAGTTCTTAAGAGTTGAATTCTGACCATGAAAAACTGAGCACCCTGTATACGTGAAAGATATATAACAGCGTTTCCCAGCCGGTGGGTCGCAACCCACTAGTGGGTAGCGGAATGGTTACAGGTGGGCCGCGACTCGATTATTAAACTACCAAAAAATATGGAATAAATCATTAGAAAAGATCAAAAATATGAAAAATCGATGATCAAGTTAGTCTATAAGGAAAATAGCTTGATAACATTTTAACACTTTGGAAGGAAACGAGGACAGAATATGTACTGCATTGAGGTTTCTGATGGAATTCATCTATGTGAACGTACTTTTTCAACTTTGTTTTTCCTAAAAAACAAATATAGACATCAATTTGATGTTGAAAGTGTCTTAAGATTGAAAACATTTTCATTCAATCCTGATATTGATATGTAAGTTCAATCGAAACAGTCCCAAAAATATTAATAGTATTGTATTCTTAATTAAAAACAGCAATTTCACATATTGATAGATTGTGATAACAATTTTATTAATTGTGATCAAATCAAAGTTCTATGATTTTTTGGGTGTATTCCGATAGCGCGCAGCGGTCAGTTTAATCCTTACAGATTATAAGAGGGTTCTAAAAGGGACAGGTCGATTGCGCGCAGACATGATATTAGTACCTGTCCCTAATAGCAAGGGGTTTTTCAGTCTTATGATTGTACACATTAAATTACATTTACTCACTTACATTATTCAGAAGAAGTTTACGTGTAAAGATACCGAAATGGAGACCATGTTAAGTGAGCGCGGAAAAAAATTATTAATAGTTAAAAGTTATACTTTTCGCAAAGATAGAGAAACTATATTAGGTGTTTCATATCGCTGTACAAAGCGAGGATGTCCAGCTTCGATTTCTGTGGATAAATCAGAAGAGGTGTTGTTACAGCAAAAAGACAATCACAGTCACGCATTTGATGAAAATTTACACGTTAAGGTAAGTGTTTAATAATTATATTTCTTACTACTAACCTTAGAAATCGTCATTATTAACTCCAAAGCTCGAATGAGAAATAATATTTCTCTCCCTAGGTAAATAATGAACTTTTTTTATATTTTCAATGAAATATAAACAGAAACTCTTATTTCTAATTCTAAACAAAATCAAACTCGCAAATTCAGCACTAGCAGGTACACTTAATTGGTATGATAAAATTATAAAAACTTATTTGAAATTAGCATCATTTCTGCCTTTATCAAAATCTAATTAAATAAAATTTTAAAATATTAGTACAACTCCTCGGTTAATAATGGCTCACTACTCGACCTACGTATATAATATAATATGATTAATTTTATTCGTATAAGTTAAATATTTCGGATATTCATCTAATTTCTTAAATTTGTTATTTTTCAAAAATACTCACTCTTATAAACCTCAAAAATTATAGTAGATATATATTATTTATATATTTTAATGTTGTTTCACAGAAATTACAAAACGGAATTAAAAGGAAGGCTGTAGAAGACATATCGCAAAGACCTTCTAAGATCATCAATACTGAGCTTAAAGAAGCTCCCGCAGAAGTGAATCTCACAACACGGGACCTTGATAATATAAGAAAAAGTGTATTTCGATCAAGACGAAGCGTTTTGCCAGTTTTACCTCAATCATTAGAAGACCTCCAAGAAGCTCTAGAATCTATTGTTATTAAAACAAATAAAGACGAAGAATTTTTATTGGTAAATAACACGAACTTAAATGTAATAATATTTTCCTGTCAAACAAATTTACAGTATCTGTGTTCACGACCTAAAATTTATGTAGACGGAACTTTCAGTTATTGCCCGAAATTTTTAACTCAGTTATTTACGATACATACAGTAGAAAACGGACATTATATACCTTTAGTATTTATTTTACTGCCAAACAAACAATCTAATACTTACTTTGAGGCATTTAAGCTTTTAAAAAGTTATTGTGCTAGTATAAATTTAAGGTTTGAGCCCAAAGAAATCGTTAGTGATTTTGAAAAAGCGATACACGTTGGAGTTAAGAAAATTTGGCCAGACATAAATATAATAGGATGTAGGTTTCATTTGACCCAGTCCTGGTATCGTAAAATTCAAAATCTTGGGTTGGTATCTGAGTACAGGGATTCTAATTCAGCAATAGGTCTTTGGTTGCATTACACTTTTGGATTATTATTTCTAAATCCTAACGAAGTAGGGGATTGTTTTGTAGAAGACCTTTACTCAGATATACCTCAGAATGCTAAACTAATTGAATATGCTGATTATTTAGTTGATAATTATATATCTGATGATTCCGTTTTTCCTCCAAAAATGTGGGCTTCTTGTAATAGTGATCAAGAACGTACAACAAATGCTTGTGAATCATTCCACAGTCATTTTAACTCCAGTTTTTATGTAGCGCATCCAGATATTTTTAAATTTATTAATGTTTTAAAAGATGTACAAATTAATACATATATTAAAATAAATAGTGTACATTTGCCTAAAGCTTGTAATAATATTAGGTATAAAAAACGCAAAGATTATGTAACAAATTTAATTAATTTATATGTAAATAACCATATTGAAAGATTTAATTTAATTAAAAGTGTTTGTTTTAATTTTGCAAAAAAATAAAAAAAATATATCTTATAATCACTATTTTATATAGTTTTCTTTTCAGGTGTTTTCCTATGGCATGTTACGTGTTAAAAAAATTGTTTAAGACGAGCATATTTCTATAAAGGAACCGTTCGCGCAATTGACCGGTTTACCGATTGTATACCGCGCGCTATTGACCCATAGAATTTCAACTACCTGAAAACATTTCTGACCGCTGCGCGCTACTGACCGTTGCCCGATTTTTTTCCCTGAAAAATTGAAATTGCCTTTGAATATCATGAAACCACTTATATCACACATCTGCTAAATATATTTTTTTCTACAAAGTATTTTATCTATCATATTCAAATCAGAACACAAATTGTTTATGAATAATCAAACTGCATCTTCAAAAAATCATATATATTGTGAGTCTCTAACTTGGAATAAATTCAGTGAATCAAAGAAATATTCTTTTGTTGGAAATATCCTCAGACACGTCGATTAGTATTTTTCATTTGGCTGTTTTTGATGTAAATAAATGTTATACAGCATGACCGAAATTTGACATATGACGTCATCGATTAGTTTTCCAAATGGCAATCCCAATTTTTTTTATTACTCTTCTTGAAAGGTTTATCAAGTTACACATGCGTACCTAATATAAAATTTTCATTACTTGTCTTTTAAAAAATATTCAGGAAAGGTGGGTCGTCAGCTATTAAACGTTGGGAACCACTGGCATATAATATAAAAGTTCCCTTAAAAACAATAACAATTTGTATTCAACTTTTTTTCCTAAATAGAATATCTTTCGAGCTAAGGGGATAGAGAATCTTATGTGGGACTTTTACTTTTACTTTTACTAGGCTAGATGCCAAGACATCCAAAAATCTAAATCAAGAATAATGTCCTTATAAAAACACCATAGTTCCTACACATTCTAGTCGATGTAGTGATTGTAAGAAAAAGGTGAATAATAACTACTTGCTAATTGCCATTCATTTTCTAGACAACTCAACAACATTCTTGCAATGATAACAATTATTTTTTTCAAATTTTAATCAGTTAAATCAATTTCCCAATCTGTTTTAGTAATAAATCTTTTGATACAACCCTACCCAAAAATAAAACAATATATGGAGGTAATAATTATGTACAGTTCAACAAAAATAATTCAATATAATAAGACTTACTACTTTTTTGTCATCCGGACGTTTTTTATTGTTGAAGGAAACTGAATATCGTCATAAACCTGTCTACTATTTTCATTGTACATTGTAAGTACATTGTCTTCAATTTTTGGACGTGATCCTCCGGATACCACAGCTATAATATTTGTATGAAATGACATTTCGCACATGGAAACACTTCCGACAGTATTAGTATCTAAAAATTTTAGAGAAAAATATGAGATTTTCGAAAAAATCGAAATAGAAATAACTACCGTAATATGCTGTTTGTGCCACAGGCTCTACGTTGAAAATCTTTACTCCACTTTCCATGGAACATGTGAAAAATTCTAAAAAATATACATAAGTAATTTAAAAAATTTCTAAATTAAAATATTACCATGATCATAATTAAATCTCAAGTTAAATATATCGTTGCATTCAGTCATGATGAAAATAATACACTAAAAGACAGTAAACAATAAATATAAAAAGGGGTGTAAATACTATAAAACAGCAAAAGATTTGTGTACAGGGAGATCCGAACAGGTAAGGAGTATAAAGCTTTACGATTGCCCGACTTACTGAGTTGGTGAGATAGGTATTGATACGTTTTGCAAGTATGTATATCTCAGTAGCGCAGTCTCAGTAGGTATCAGTTTGTTTAGTCGTTTTTCGCATTGTTGAACATTGAAACGGGCCGAGAAAAACTGCTAGACACTAAAATGCTTCTCGGCCGAGACAGTGATGTACCTGTTTGTTGTAATTTCCCCAGAATATCGTATATTGAACTAACTTGGTTCGTAATAAACTTCTGATAAAAGTGAAGAAATATTCTATTTTATGTCAGACCAGTACATTATTATGTTCTTATAATTTAGATACCATCTACATAGAAGATTACTTTATGCCCGTGCTGGCATAAAGTACATATTATGGCCCGCGCGGTCATTAAAGTGCAAAAAACAGATTTCGATGAACTCATTCTTTATTAGCAAATGTAATTTATCAATAATAAATGAAACGAAAATTAACAACGAAAGAGTTATCAAACGCATTCGCTAACAGTTGAAACTTATCTGACTTTACAGTTCTGCCGTCTTTAGGAAAAAGTCCGTAACTACATTTGATGTAGTTTTGAGAAAATCGCAAAAAACTGTTTTAACTTATGTCATGTTGAAGATCATCAAGTTAACCATTTTTTTTTTCGGGTAGGCTATGGACAGCTTTATTGTCTACTATTGTCAGTGAATTTTACTGCATATATTTATATATTGTTGCAATTATCACCAATAAAGCATCTCAACTAAGTATCGGGTGGCCAACTAAGAACGGCCGTCGGCCATATCTTAGGAGTGGATTATAGCACAGGTTCGGGAAAAAAAATTATATAACAAAAGTGGCATCGAAAAACGCCTGGAAATTATTTTCAAAATTGTAGGTCCACCGCTAGAGGACGTATTTGACAGCTAAAATGTTAAAATGCAAATTTTTTCAAAATTTACTTAATTAAGGAGCATATTAAATATTATAATCAGATACCTCGACAAATTCTGCATATTTTTAATTTAACAAGTTTAAGTCTATCTCTCAAATAAGGGGTGGGGATAGTGGGAACCTTGTTACGAAAAAATGCCTGTAATTCCGGTTCTCCTTGACCGATTTTAATAAACTTGATGTTATTTGAAAGAGCTTTTGTTGAACAATCGAAAACTTGTAAATATGAAGCAATCTGATTAATAACATAAATGCTAGAGGGCGCTGTTTTTTTTTAAATATTGTGTTTTCTGGTAACAGTTTTAAATGGAAGCATGCAAATTGAAGTAGGTCTTTAAAAAGTAGACTAAGTTAGTGATTCACACCCTGTTTGCATGTGTACGATGGGAAGTAACACGTCAAAGCTACCAAAATGATACAGGTGTGCCATTTGGAGTGGGTAGTATGATGGTGTCCCTAACATCGGGACAGGAAGGATGGAGGAGAGCATATAAAATCATAAGGCTCATTATAGAGAATAAAGAAAAGGAGGATAGAGAGAGACAAAGAGAGTAGTTAGAAATCAGACAGATGCACTCCCACCGAAGTAATGCGTGAGCGGTTCCAGTGGGAGATGCGAGAGAGGAGAGGTTTTAGCCGGTAGGAATCCGGTACTCCGGAAAGACCGGGGTCTAATGTAAGATTTCCTCTCCTCGAAGAAAAAAAAAGTTAGTGATAAAATAGTGCAAAGAAAGAGGCGACATCTATTTTCTATCCTAAGATATCGTAAGAAACAGATGAATGGCGGGAATTTTTCTTCCATAGAAGGCTGGTTCGCGTCAACAGAGATTATTAAATTTAGCCTGAATGAAAAGATCTTACATTGGCCTGCAGTAATTTAAACTGTTATCATACTAATGTTATGGTTGTCACTAGATTACCTAAATGTAATGTCGCTACTAACAACGAATTTTAAAATAATGTGATAAATCGAACAATTGAAACCTTTAATAAATAACTACGTAATTTGTGCCGCTCTAGATGTTCGAAATGTCGTCCATCATTTTCAATGCATTAAATCAATCGCTGACGGGTAGAGAAAATAGCAGCTTCAATTTCTGCCCTTGAAATACTTTGTATTGTCTGTCGTATTCTTTCAACCATGTCAGCTCTTGTTGCAGGTCTATCGGCATAAACGAGATCTTTTACTCGCCCCCCCAAATAAAAATCTAAACAAGTTAGGTTTGGAGATCTCGGTGGCCAAATAAATGAACTTCCACGTCCTATCCACCTTCCAGGGTATGATTGATCTAAGAAATTCCGAACATCTCTAGAATAATGTGCCGAGCACCCATCATGTTGCAAGATCATGTCACGACGAATAGCGGAAAGGTATGTCTTCTAAAAGAAGTGACAATTCGTTGCTTAGAAATCTAAATAAATATCGTTCTCCATTAACAGTCTCATTAGAAAAGGCCCAATTATTTCTCCACCTAGAATCCAGCACCACACATTTAAAGACCAACGACCCTGATGTTGGATATCCTGCATCCAGTAGGGATTCGTATCGGACCAGTAGGGTATATTATGTCGATTTACACTACCATCATTATGAAACGTAGCCTCATCTGTCCACATAATTCGTGAAAGTATTTCAGGATCGTCGTGTATCATATGTGAGAGCCAGTTGCAAAAATCCAACCTGGTATCGAAATCTTGAGCATTCAAACTTTGGTGTAGGACCATGTAATATGGGTACAATCTAAAATAGTATAATCATATCAATAAGATACTTTGAAGGCCTCCGTTGTTAGTAAACAAAAAATGACTTTAAATGCATTAACTCTCGTAATGTTATTACGAATTTTTTTCGCCAGGCCTCTCATTATTATTATTATTGGTACATTTTCACTTTAGTTTGCCTCAATAAATTATCATGTTGTTAGTTGAAGTAAACATAGAAAAAATGAGCTTCGAAATAACCCTGTACAATGATATTTTGAAGTACATTTTATGAGAGGTTCTGATCTATTGCTTCTATGCATTATGTTTTTAGTACACGTCGTTACTAAGTTCTCTACATGTTTGGATATACAACGCCGTGTATTTTATTGAGTATTTCCTATCTGAGGTATAATTAGTCTTCACCCTCTGAATAGTAGTTTATTTTGTAAGAATATGTCGTACCTTTATTGTCAATACGAGGAGCATGACTTAGTTGAGTTCTTGAAGGAGGCCATCCTTCTTCACAATACCGTATGAGTTCTAAACAGGTATAGTCTTCTTGGACTTCAGATATTTCTTTTAATCTGGTATCCGATGCTGGTAATCCTGTGGTCACTTTTTGAACATATTCAGTGATTTCTTCAGCTAGCTTATCATCGACTTCTTGTAGAGGTCTATGGGATAGCAAATCTCCCAAAATTAGTTGATTCCCTGGTGAATATTTGATAGTATATGAGTACCTCATAAATCTCAACCATATGCACTGTAATCCAGGAGTAATGTCATCTAGTGGTTTCTTAGTATGGCAAGCAATGGACGATCATCAGTTACCAATGTTATATGTCCGGTATATAGTCAGGAAACCTATGAAAACACTATGCTAGGGTTGTCGCCTCCTTATCTATCTGGGGATAGATTTTCTCAGCATCAGTTAGAGACCTGGATGCAAAGGAGACAGGACGAAAGGATTCATCTACTTGGCGTTATAATATTGATCCACATATTCCATATAACGGGCTATCAGCAGTTAAAATGGTTTCATAGGAAGTATTGTACAATGCTACACATAGGGCACTAACTATGGCTCTTTTTATGTCAGTTTTATCTGTTTACATGAATTATATCACCATCATCTAATAACGCAAGAATTAGATTGAGTCTAGCTATAATTTTCATTTTTCAATATATTTTTCAAAAAATGATCGTTTAGAAGACATTTATTTATTCATTTCTTATTCATACAAACCTTACGTTTTTATTATATGAATAAATATGTAATAAGATACATTATGCAAAATAATACATTTTTACGTAATAAAATAAATTTACAGAATTTATAAGATTCACAAAATGTAGACAAATATGTAATTGTATTCGTATAGTTTATCCTAGATTAATCGAAGTGTATGAGGATTGACACAACGTTTAAAGTTCTTCATATAGATATAAAGATTAACTGCTCCAAGATTGTTTTGCGAAAAATTATGGTAGAAACTGTCCATTCTAGATCCATCAATATATTGAGTCGAAACATGTTTACCGTAGGTGATCTCGAGATGTTGAATGAATATTAAACATTGTAACCTGGCGCATTCGTCTAGGTGGCACGTTGAATCTAATCAAAGACGAAAGCTCAAGGGAGTTAACTCTATTATTTATAATATTATATAAGAATAACAATACTGCGAGTTGTCGTCTATTTTCTAGGGACAATATCTTAAATTCATGTCTAAGAGTTGTACTTCTAATTATCTCGTAGTCGGGGTACACATGATGCTTTTTAAAATAGAGTAACCTTAAAAATTTATTTTGAATTTTTTCTAATTTATTCAAATTACTTTGAGGCTCCGTGGACCAAATTAATGAGCCAAAGTCCTACTTGTTCCTAACCAAACTATAGTATAAAAGTTTAAGTGTATTAAAATTAGTAAAAATATGAGATTGTCTTATTATAAAACCCAACATTTTATTAGCTGACTTTACTATATATTCAATGTATCTGGTAAATGAGAATGTACTGTTGTATGCCTAAATATTTGATTACAGTGCAGCGTTGCAAGCTTTGACCCCCCATTAAATAATTAAAGAGATACGGTGCTTAATATGCGTTATAGTTAAAACACAACATTTGCGTAAGTTGAAATTTAATTTATTTTTATAACTCCAATCAAACACCCTATTAATGTCCTTCTGTAACATAACGCAATCTCTCACTGTTTCTATCTTTTTGAATACTTTGAATTCATCTGCGAATATAAGGCCATTTGAAGATACTAGTACTTTAGGCAAATCATTACTAGAAAGTACAAAAAGAAGCGGCCCAAGGTTGGAACCTTGAGGCACTCCAGAATTTGCCTCAAATTTCCCCGAAGCATTTCCGTGGTATTTAGTAACTATATATCTGTTTTCTAGATAACTTTCAAATAAAAGATGTAGGTTATATGATAATCCGAAACCACCCAATTTCTCTAGCAATATGTCGTGGTCAACTTTATACAATGCCTTGCTGAAATCCGTATATATAACATCAAGCTGAGATTTACATTCCAACGACTCAAATACATGATTACTAAAAAGAAACAGGTTTGTATTAGATGATTTTTTTGACACAAATCCATGTTGATGAGGTACTATATACTTTTCAACATGTGTGTATACAATTTACAATATGGTATCTGTTCAAAAAGCTTAGCAAGGGCACACATAATTGAAATAGGTCGATAGTTTTCGATGTTAATTTTATCACCGGACTTAAATATGGGAAATACGAATCCTGTTTTCCAGACTGAGGGAAATATACTAGTTTTTAAAACAAGGTTATAAATATGTTTCAGAGGTTGACTTACCCACTCACCACAGGCCTTTAGTATATATGGTGGTATTCCATTAGTTCCCTCCGACTTTTTGGGTTTCAGATTTTTTAGTGCCACATCGAATTCTAACTCACTAACCGAATTCAATACGAATGTATTATTTGTTACGTCCAAGTCAGAATTCAAGAGCAAATTGTAAGAGGCTTTTTTGTCAGCATACACTGACGCGAAATATGTTGCAAATGTTTCTGCAGTTTTTTCCTCCGTTATATATAAATTTACCACTATTAGAACTTTTCCTATTATTCTTTGTATAATTCCAAAATTATTTATATCAGAGGTTACTTCCTGCTCTAATTTAATAACATATTTCTGTTTTTCAATTATTATAAGCTTAGTTACTTCTCATCTCACTTCTATGTATGTATCATTAAAATAACTGGAAATATTTTTTAGTTTTCGATACCTCCTTTTTCTTTTAAATTACTTTTTACATCGCTGGTGAACCAAATGGGATACATTCTAGATTTTTTGTAATGAACATATCTTGGGACACATTCCTCCATAATGTTATTCCAAATTCTATAAAAATTATTCAAAGCTTGGTTCACATCTAGATTAAAGTTCAGTACCATATCCCAACTCGCGTCCCTGATACGCTCCGTTAACGTAAGAAAGTAAGCTTTTTTATAATTGTATCTTATACAATCTTCAGCAATATTATTCATGGTTTTAACCGCCCCCCCCCAATTGTTATACATTTAATACAAATTTCAAGAGCAGGATGATATTCATCTTCTTTAACAAATGGCACAAAATCTCTATTAACTATACAATTATGTAAATTATTCTCCGAAAAGATTACTAAATCTAATGTTCTTACATGATTGTTCTTTATGTTATTAGTGAAGCGATTAAAATCCATAAAATCACGAAAACTCTCAAGTATTTTGTTTGATATGATTTTATTATAAATAATTCCAGTTATATCAAGTATATTGAAATCTCCAAAAAGATAAACATCGGATATTTTCATATTATTCTGTAAAAATTCAAAAGCTGATTTATACACGTTAATTAAACTTCCAGAAGGTATATATATATATATATATATATATATATATATATATATATATATATATATATATATATATATATATATATATATTAACATAGAGTAAAACAACACCCTGTATACCGAACATAAAATAAAAAAAACTACTTATTTCAAGAAATAAAAATTTTTGAAATTTCATTTTTTTAAAAGATTATCTAAAAAAGGAGACAATCTGTACCATGTACTATTCAATAGAGAAAGCATCTAACTGTATAATTTAAAATAAGATTTGAAAAAACATTTGTGAAATGAATTAACAAAATCTCTATAAACCTACAAGACGAAATATTAGAACCTTGTTACATATACAAATGGAAATCATAATCCTTTATTTTATTGTCAAGGTAAATAAATAGTGAGATTTTTTTTAAAATGAATATTAGGGTTTGAAGGACATGTAAATAAGATTTTATAAATATTTAAAAACATTTCGATATAAGAAGTAAACTGAAAAACATTAATTCTATGGAATGTGACATTTATTGAACGGTTTGACATTATGAACACATATTTTGTAAATTTGAAAATGTCATTTTGTAAACTAAATGAAATATAATTTAAGAGACACAATATGAGTTAAAATCATTAAAGAACCTTAAAACAAAGCGTTTTCAAATGATAGATGGACAATTCACTATTTGAAATGAAATCTATAAAGAAAAGTTTTGATAACCAAATCTGATTGGTGGAATGTATTCAACAAACTTTTAATCTGCGACAAGTAGTTGTTAATAATAAAAAAATTGAAGGAGAAAAGTTTGTTGATTATACAGACTATTGACTAGGTAAAATTCTTTTTGGGTGGTAGAAAATTTGAGAAGCAGCAAAATTTTGGGAATTAAGAAAACTTTTCCAAAAATAAGATATTTGGCATCAAAATTCAGAAAAGAGAGATACATTGTACTTATGATATGGTAGATTATATATTTAAACAAGCAGATGTAGAAACTAAGAAACAATTTGGTAATTATGTTTGAATACTAACCGTATAATTGATATATAATACTTGATTAATATTTGTATGGTGGAATAGATATATCCACCATACCTTTTAGAAAGCTTTTGATTATGTAATTGGACTGAAATGTATTGATGTGGACGGGACATAGCATTGATTCCTGATTTTGTGTAAGCTGGACCAGTGATGTTACAATTTCCAGAAGGTAACCTAAAATAAAGTAAAGGATAATTGAAGTGAATTACTATACAGGAATAAGGTATTTAGACTATTTTCATTATACATAAAAAAGGTTGAATAAAACTTACCAATTTAGTGAAAAAAATTGAACTTTGGTATTAAACAAATATTTACAACCATTGTGTTTCGCCATTTTGATATAATAATCGTTTATATAGAAGTTTCAGTATTATAAGATTTGTATTAAATGTTGCCTATTTTAGATTTGTATATAGAGATAATTTTTTCATGTGAGAACGTGATTTTGTTTGAATGAGTGGTCATAATAGATAGTAGGTTTTTTATTAATTTGTGTCTTGTAAAAGAACAATGTATTTGTCTATTCAAAATATTAAATAACGTTCTTTCTAGTTTGAAGAACATTGTAAAATTGTTTTTTGATATATTTTATTTCTTTGTGGTGATGGCTCCATCTAGTTTGAACCGTTGGTAGTTTAAACTGACATCTGTGAATAGTAAAAAGGTTCAACTTGAAACACAGGACCGTCTTAAGAATTTATTACGTATTATTAAACAAGCAAGTACATTTTTATTAACAAAATTTTTAAGAAGACAGAGATATTTAATCAAATCTAGGCGCTCATATTATAAATTGAATTTTTGTTTCTCTATACCTGAACCCTACTCTGAGGTTAAAGAGTTTCTCATGTTTTAAAATATAATCATTTTAGTAATAAAATTTTAAATTTTTACAATATACCGGGCAAATCAAAACTAAATGTAAATTAAAAGAATAATAACTATAAATCATTATTTCTCTTCCCGTTCTATCCAGTTTAACATGTCGGCCCAACGTAGGGCAAATTAGGGAAAGTATATTTGTTTTGAAACATTTAAATTACACACCTTACATATCAGTTTAATATATATATATATATATATATATATATATATATATATATATATATATATATACCCCACAAAAAACGTACCTGCAACCTTTTGCTTCAACTTCAACTATAACTGCCTCAAAAAGTGTATGTTTTTTAATAACTTTCAATATTTTATATTGTTTTTTAATTACTAAAAAAACACCTCCACCGGTGTTTTTATTTGCAATTTCTTAATCTCTATTGCATCTTACCAAATTGTACCTTCCTAAATATATTACCTCCTCATCCTGTAACCATATTTCCACTGCTATTATTATATCAAAATCACCAATCAAAGAGTTCATAAGAAATTCAGAACATTTAGTGTTCAATCCTCTACAGTTTTGGAAATAAATTTTAATAAGTTTCGACATGTTGAGTCTTATGTGAACTAGCACTCTACCCTAAAATAATTTAATTCAAAAATCAGAATTACTACCGTAAAGCGAAATTTTAATCAAGATATTTCATATCAAAAACTAAATAAAAATCCATTACGAAATACTTCAATAACAAATATTTTTAATTAACAAGTCAGTTAGTTATGTTAGATAACAAGTTAATATAGTAATTTTTCATCATCTAAGCTCTTTAGCCAGGTGCAAAAAAAACAACTTTGTTTCTGAATAAAGAAGTGCACCCTACTTGAAAGAAATCCAATTCCAATCATTACTTCCAAATCTTGAAAATAAATTATGAATGAAAAAATAAACGTATTAATACTATCTGAAATAAGAAATATGTGAAAGCTGTTTTCAAAAACTTTAATTTACAATAAGCCTTTCCCATCGTGTAATGGGGCCTTTAGCCGAAAGCAATTTATTTTATAAACTGAAAAAGAGAAAACAAAAATAGTCCTGCAAAAAAGAATCGCTCTTGATAATAGTTCCTGTCTTCTACTTGGTCGAATCCTTCACATTCTGAATCAGCTTGACTTGCTGAGCGATTTCCATATTTTGCTTTTGCGGCTTTCAGGAGCTTGTATGCTCCCTCTGCTAAGTTTTCATTTATAAAAATACTTGAACCCTTTAAGTTTGTTCTGGCATTGAATATTTCTTTCTTTTTCAATAGTGACACAAAAGTAACAATAACTGACCTCGGTAATGTTTCTCCTTCTTTATGTTTACCAATCCTGCGGGCTTATTCTGTAACTTGCAACTGCCGATAA
This sequence comes from Galeruca laticollis, assembly GCA_963921935.1. Taxonomy (NCBI): domain Eukaryota; kingdom Metazoa; phylum Arthropoda; class Insecta; order Coleoptera; family Chrysomelidae; genus Galeruca; species Galeruca laticollis. The sequence goes on from OY998181.1 coordinate 109,483,598, forward strand.
TTGCGCAATTGTCGCTGTCAAACGCAGGTTTCGTATTCTCGAAGAAGCAACTGCGACCGCGATCGCAATTTATCTGTTAACTGCCTCTAGTGAGCAATTGGTTAACTAAAAAAGTGCATTTTTCAGTTGTTCATGTGAAAAATACGTATTCTGTAAGCAATTTTTTTAGCAATTACAACGCGATTGCAACTGTTGAATAGCAATCACAATTATAGTAGTTGTAGTTGAGTTGTTTCATAATTAAATCAAGTTTTCTTAATAGAAATAGAAGGTAACTAATAAATTATAACATTTTGTCAATAACAAACATATTTTATTTGTCCAAATAGTAATTTAGTGGGCTTATTAACTGCCCTCAGAAAAGTGGACACAACTACCTAATATTTAATAACAATTACTTACCACCGTAATAAAAGAAATAATAGATATTATTTGTTTTTACGTATTTAGTAATGCTTCGTGCATTTATGATTATTGAGGCCGCAGAAGCTGAAAATAGGAGGGCTGAGAATATTCTTATGAGACATATGAGATACAATTGTTTCGTACATAATAATTTATTTAAAATTTGTGTTCAATTACAGTAATGATGATTTTTCGACGCTTCCTTGGTTTTTTATGCATATTAAATATTTTTTAAATTTGTTTTTGTTCATCAGTTGATTTATAGTTACATTCATTGCTACCCGATTGCAAGTGGCGCTAGTTTCATGACGTAAAAGTGCATCTTGACAGCAACCAGCAATTGCGACGCGACTACCTTAAAGAATACCAAATTATGCGACTGATTGTGCGACCGTTGTGCAATGGTTGCTAGTTGCAAAATAATTGTTGTTTTTACAGAATAAGCCCCGCTGTTCATATTATAAATTTCCCAGTGTGCACATTTAATTTTTAAGGCGTCATTAAATATGCATAGAACTTTAGATATTAAATTCTCTTTTTCCTTTTCTTGTATACCAGATACAATTAAGGAATTTTCCCTATTTTTTAATTCAAACTTCTTCTTTGTTTATCTTCACTTCTATTTCCATATTAGTAAATCTTGATAACAAGTCATCTAATTTTTTTTCTATAGACTCAAAGTTATTTCCAATATTCTGTATATGTTCCTCAATTTTGGTGTTAATTGTTGGCAAAATTTTATTTAATATAATAGATTCTAACATATTTTCGTCCACCGCTCCAGTTACACTTCCACTTCTTGTTTTTTGACTCATTGTCAGGAAATATGTAAGCAAAATCTGGCAGCAATGTACAGAATTTTCAATTTGATTTTGATTGTAATGATATTATTCAAATTATTCACTCTGATTGGGAGAATGTGTCACACAAATTGCACTATTCTCTGTACGGACACTTTTACTACTAGTTATCTAAGACTAACTACTACAAATGTGAATATTCCACAAAAAGAACTCAATTTATTCGGAGCTCACATAAACGATCTCTACACTCGGACGACCATACGTCAACCATTCGTTGCTCATTGACCGCTCACTAAACGGTTGTTTTTAATGCACCGATAAATAACCTTAAAATAGGGAGCGAGTCAGATGATGTTAAAATACGTTAAAATAATGTTTTAATCTGGTTACAGTCAACATCTCTATTATAATAATGTTCAAGCTACTGTTCAGGTGTACAGTTAGAGTGAGAAACTGACACAAGGAAATCATTGAAATATATAGTTTTGCACCTATTTGTGAATTTGTTGCGGTAGAGAGCTCTCAGATATACTGATGTATTGTTTACCCCTACACACTCTACAAAACACGTCCCTTCCAAATTGCATCCCTCAAAGAACGATGCATTCCGGGAGGAACTTACACCACCCCTCATTGCATCCGGGGTCGTCAGTCTTCGTTGTTGTGTGTTCCACTTCCCTGGGTTTCGTAGAAGTGTCCAGCTATCCTCTTCATTTATTGAGGGTAGTGCCATGCACATTACTCCCTCCTTCGTTTCGGCGGTATCGTTAAAATGATTCTTTACTTACACAAGTGAGTTATTTATAGCCTTACATTTATCTCCCACATTTTTCCCAGCATCCGAATTAAATTGGCATGAAAGAGGGAATTTAATAAAACTATATCAATGATTAATATTTTAGTTTTAGTATTGTTACAACTTTTTACATTTAATAATTACAAAAATATTTAAATACAAATTACAAAACATGCATTCAGGTCATTCGTTGATAATTATAAAAGTTCTTCCATAATTGCCTAAGTAGTTAACGATGTCGAATTGAAGAAGTCAATATTAGCTCTAAAAGATTCTCAATCATTCTTTTATTTGAACTAATCGGTCACCGTAATAGGTAGGTCGGCGGTATAAATTATATACTAGAAATATTATAATATGCTTTGATCCAATTGAAGATGATGGATATCTTTCATATTACAGTTAAAATATATTTCACGAAATAACAACAATGCGATTTCTTTAAAATTGATTTGTTGAATTTTTTGACCCAATAAAGCAATTTTCAGTTGGACATGATCAGATCTTTTAGGTGATTTCAATTGTCAAGGGCCCAATGTAAAACTAAAAAAGTGATCGAAGCTATTGATAACAAAAGAACATGAATCAATTAAAAAAAGTACTTTAGGAAAACGTGTGTTTTCAAGGGACAGCACCTATAGACCATTATTTTTCAGTGGCAAAGTTAATATATTTTAGAACTAGGTTTCGAGAACATTTTGGAAAAATGGTAAATTTTGGGTTTGGGATGAAGTCAAAGTATGTGAAACAGTGATCATTGAATTTGTATTTGTATCAAGAAAGAATAGCCTGTACATATATTGTCCTAAAGTACAAAATCAAACATTTGGTAATAATGCATAACTGCAAATCATTACTAAAATATATTGTTGGCCTCAATATAACGAAAACTAATAAAGTATAGCTGAAATGCAATAATAAAGATAGTTTATTTAAGTAGGATCTTGTAACCATCTACATCATTATTATTATACTTATTACTGTTCAATAAACTTCAAAACACATTTGGTATTGAAATTTACTCTCTATACTACTTATCTCGCCCCTTACTTTGTGGAATCTACTTTTGAACTGTCTTCTTAACTGATAATTGTAAAGATCAGCAGATATAGTTTTCCTGGTTTTCTATATCATTGCACAGTTGTGATCTTAAATGGGAAAAAGATATCCAGGATATCCACATAGGGCGAACAATATCTAGGCTTTAATATTTGTAATAATATATCTTCTCCTCTATTCTATTAATATATATCAAGTCAATCACAAGGTAGGTCTCTTCTTGGTCTAGCCAAAATTGTCAATTTCTTAGAGTTTTTAACATTTTATCAATATATTGTTGAATTATCTAGAAACAGTTAGTTTCCTTTAAAACAGTAATACATTCGTTATTGTCGATATGTTATTTATATAATAAAACAAATTACGACGTTGTCACCTGAGAATATGGCACATAAAGAAGTTAAGTAAGAAGTAACCATCAGTAGATATGTATTTCCAAACAGAAATACTATTTTTAAAAATATATTTTATTTAATTACCGTAATTTGGGGTAACTTGAGACACTTTTTAACTTTAAAGTGAAGTTTACGACATACCTAGAATAACTGAATGTTGAAAAACTATTTAAAAACATTAGTCATGTAGGTAACAATGATACGTTAATATAATATTTCATTTTATTTTGTCATAAGTATGTTTTTTTATTTTTTTTAAGTGTGTCTCAAGTTACCCACTACAATGGGGTAACTTTAGACAGCTATATAAAATCAATGAACGGCTCAAATTATGCGTTGTTGGGGTAACTCGGAACAATGGAAATATAAATAGACAGTGTTATGTTAACATGAGAGACAATGAAAATATTTTTGGGGTCGATGATAATATTTTTGGAGTCAATAAAAACAGAAAGAACTTGAAAAATGTATTTAATAATGATTGATTATAGTAATTTAGCTTAAGTGAATTGCTTTCATTTCTGGTATTGGAAAAATACCTCGTTTATTCAGCGCTGTAGGAGGATCAATGCCACCTACAATATCCTGTCAGCAATAATAGAGTTCATCCTTATGTTCAGGCCATTTCCAGTTTTCTCGTATTGTTTTAGTCATTGCACTTATTGTTGGGCCTTTATCGTCAAGCTTCTCAATGACCCCAGGATAAAAATTTGGATAATGACGAACTATAACAAAACTTCCAACTTGTTTATTTATTGGCTGCAGAGTAGGATGAGAGTAAATACTCTCTTGGTTATTTTCTTCAATATTGTCTTCAATGTGGTCTTCAATATTCATAATCTGTTTTGCTCGAAATGAATCCCAGTGATCATCTGAACTGTCTTCAAGAACAACCTCATTATTGCAACTGTATTCGACACTTTCACTGGACTCAAGAACGTTACGTGTCTTCTGCCTTTTCTTAGTTAGTTTTTCTTAATTTATGACACTTTGATCTTCCACTAATTGTTTTCTTCTCTTTTTTCTTGCTTTGGGTTGTCTTCCAATATAACGATATCCTCTTCACAGATTCCTCTACCAGCGGGAACATTTAATTTCTTTTTTGTTTGTTTTCATAGACCATCTGTTTCTTTCCTTCTACATTCTTCCAAATAATCTTGAAATGTAGACACCCAGGCGTTATTGTCATTTTCTTTGCCTTCTTCTTCTGCCTTTTTACCTGAAAGTCTCTTCAATACCTCTTCTCGATTTAGTGGAATTAATCCTGCCCCTTTAAATCCACTCATGACGTTTTTTGAAATATTTTCCTTTCCCATTTCCTCCAGACATTTTTTAACAAACAAGGAAATGTATCTTTTGGAATAGTTCCACGATTTTTTACTTTCCATGACTCTAAAGTTTCACGCCACTTAAGTGTAAGGGAAAATGCTACATCTAACGGCTGAGTGAGTCCAGTGCTGTTTGGAGGAAGTAGAATGAAGATAATGTTGTTTTTTGTACATTCCTCTATTATATATGGGGATATATGACTCGCTAAATTATCCCCAATCATAACTTTCTTCCCCTCTTTATCTTGCTTCGAGAAATAGGGTATTGCAATTTTTCTAAACCAGTCTTCGAATATCTCCAAAGTAAACCATCCACTCTTACTCCTATTATAAACTGTCCCCTTAGGGCCATGTTCGGTCCAGGTATTATAAAGATTCTCAGCTTTATATGTCACATATGGGGGGAGAAGTGTTTCGTCCCCGGCAGCAGCAAACATCACAGAAGTGCTCGACTTTGAGGAGTCAATAATCTTTTCAGGATATCGGCACCCTCTTCTAACAATAACCTTTTTACGGCCAGGATCGTCTGTAATATTTGTTTCGTCATAATTATTGACAGAATGAGGAAGAACTCCCTCCATTGACTGGTTTAACTCATCAAAGTACAGATTTATGGCGTTATGGTCGACTTTTTCTTACTTAATGTGTTCTGGTGACGCTTCAAGAAAGACGTGACAAAAGCTGGACCTGGCATGTTGTTTTTGAATCTAGATTCATTTCTTCCAGAACTGTCAAGGAAGGCTTTAACAATGAGTCTAATGTCGTATAGTGTGAGGGGGAAGCCCCAATCCCCTGCTGAACATAGACACATTAGTAATGTATTCTGGTCAACTTCATGCAAAAAAAATGGTCTGCTGACCTTCCCTGTATTTTTCCCTTTTATTGCTCTATTGATAGAGCATCGTGGTATACCAAACTGTTCTTCCGCTTATCTCAAAGAAAGTCCAGACCTGACAGCTTCCACTGCTTTAACCAATGGCTCGCTCATTCGAGAAATTTCGGTATTTACGAGACCCCAAAACTTTTTTTTGGGTTCGAACCATAACTGACATGAAACAGTGAAAGTCTGATTAGTAGGTAGATTGGTATCGAGATTTTATAGTATATAATTTGTGGTGGGGTGGAGACAGTTGTCTCAAGTTACGCAATTAAGGTCAGGTTGTGAATTTATATTTTGTAGCAACCATAAACTTGGCAACGCCGCAATGAAATTTATGATATATCACAATTAATATTAGAGGCTAGCTTTTCTACAACAATTACTTGTTTTCAGATACTAGTCATAAAATTATGATATAAGTTATGTAATATATGAAACTGATGAACTTACCTTAGATAGTATGAAAGAATTTAATTATTAACGGTTGATAACACCACGTTCCACACCTCTTGCGAACAAAACAACACCACACATGTCATAAGGGTTGCCAACATTACGAAAAATAATGGTGTCTGCAAATTGTCTCAAGTAACCCCATCGTCTCAAGTTACTCCAAATTACGGTATTACAAAGAGAGATGTTATTCTCGGAGTGGTTATACAAAAACTGATTTACAAATATAAAGCAACTAAAGAACTATGATAACAAGTATACATGAATTCTAACTAATGATATATGATATGGTGCAGGTGCAGCGACTTATGACCTCGTAACTAAGTTCATCTTTATAATTCATGTTCTGTATCCCAGCAACACAGGCCTATTGAAATTCTTTGAAAAAAGGGGGAAGTGGAAACGTTGTGTCGAATGTAGAAATATTTAATTGAATAACTCCTGCATTAATCCCGACAAATCGAGAGCTGCAGAGGAAATTAATTGAAATATAAATGTGCATCAAGTGATAGGCATTACATAGAGGTAAAAAAAATAACAAAACAGTAGAGTCTAATTACCCAAACAAAGCAATAAAGTGTTTGTGATGCTGAGTGATAAACAGTTATAAAGACTATAATTATCTACCTCAATGAGAACCTTGTCCGAATAAAAAGTGGTGTTGCCAGTCTTCAAGAGCAGCCGGGAAAGATGAGAAAAAATATGAAGTTCAAAGTGTATCTCACGATCGATAAAGGTTAGACTTTCGACGGCTTAACTGGGGTCTGTTTTTTTCGCGAGCGACGAGAACAATGACAAATATGTATACATTAGAAGTGATATTCCAACAAATAGATGGAAACATGAAACGAATGGTCAATAAACTCGATACCACTATGCTAGAAATGAAAGAAATCAGAAAAGAAAATAAAAAGCTGAAAGAAAAATTAACCAAACAGGGAGACAGAATAGAAAAACTAGGAAGAATTAAGAGATCAAAAAATATTATAACTGACCAAGATAATGAGAAGGATAACGAACTAATGGAAAAAATAGAAATAGTAATGAAAAAAAATGTAGTCAACATCGATAACGAAAAAGATATGGATGAAATTAGAAGAATAGGATAATGTATGAAGATACAGAAAAACCGGTACTAGTGAAACTGACAAAAGAAAACACCAGATCTATGATCCATGACCACATCCATAATTTTTAAAAACAAAAAACATTTAAAGGGAACAGATATATTGATTGATGAGGATTACTCAAAAAATGTAATACAAGAAATAAAGACACTAATACCAACACTAAAGGAAGCAAAGAGCATAAAGTAACATTAAACTATAATAAATTAATAATAAACAATGACATATACGGAGTTGAAGATCACAAACTAACGAAAGGGAAATGAACAAAAAAGAAAAGTGAAATACCAGTCCCCAGAGGGAGGAAATATTGAACAAAGGCTCCAGAAACTCACTAAAACAGATCATAAAAAACTAGAAAACATAGATAAGAGAATGAAACAAGAAATTGACACAGCATCAATAAAGGGATAAGAGATTGGTAACAAGCACAGTAACAACAAAATCAAAGACAAAACCAACAGGAATACAACAAAAAAATAAAGCAAAAACATGGAAACTGGGAACATGGAATGTTAGAAAAATACAAGAGAAAGAAATCTAATTAATAAACGAATTTGAAAATATGGATTTAGAGGTACTAACAATAAGTGAAACAAAAAAGAAAGGACAAGAAAAAATATGTCTAAAAAATGACCACATCCTAATGTATAGTATTGTACCGCTAAATCAAAGAGCTGCAGTCGGAGTAGTTTGAATAATTCATAAAGATCTGACAGCACAAATTACACAGTGGATGACAGTTTCTGAAAGAATCCTAATAGTTGAACTGACAAAAAAGGAAAACATTAGCTCCGTCATATCAATATACGGACCAGATGAAAATGAAAAAGTAGAGGAAAAAGAAAAATTCTGGAATGAGCTGACAGCAACTGTAGAAGAAAGTAAAGGAACAATATATTGCAGGGGACTTCAACAGCAAAAAAGGGAAACGGGATACTGATTATAGGACAGTAGTAGGAAGAGGAGACACGAAAAGATTAATAGAATTCTGCCAGTGGCAAGATTTATTAATTACCAACTCAATTTACCAACATAATGATATACCTAAATATACTAGAGTACAATTAAACAGAGGAGAAATATCAATTATCGATTATATATTATACATGCTTTTTTTCTGAATTTGCCGTTAAACTTTGACCAAATATCTGTTGTTATCGGTGAATATCGCGGAATTCTACATATATAGTGCTAGATTAGGCTCAATATATCTAAATATCGGTTCCCAGTTCTCGGTAAACAGATCTAATTATCAGCAGATATGACTAAATCGCTAAACAGCAAGTTATAATGCATAGAAGTACAAAATATGGTAAAAAATATGAACTTGCCTCAGTTTTGCCCGAAATACATGCTTTTTTTCTGAATCGGCCGTGAAACTTGGAACATTTACCAAATATCTGTTATTATCGGTGAATATCGCGGAATTCTGCATATATAGTGCTAGATTAGGCTCAATATATCTAAATGTTCCCAGTTCTCGGTAAACAGATCTAATTATCAGCAGAAATGACTTAATCGATAAACAGCAAGTAGAAGTACAAAATATGGTAGAAAATGAGAACTGGCATTAGTTTTGCCAAAATACATGCTTTTTTTCTGAATCGGCCGTGAAGCTTCAAACATTGACAAAATATCTGTTATTATCGGTTATTGTTCCCAGTTCTCGGTGAACAGATCTAATTATCATCAGAAATGATTATATCGCTAAACAGCAAGTTACAATGCATAGAAGTACAAAATATGGTAAAAAATGAGAAGTGGCCTTAGTTTTCCCAAAATACATGATTTTTTTCTGAATCGGCCGTGAAACTTCAAACATTGACCAAATATCTATTATAATCGGTGAATATCGCGGAATTCTACATATATAGTGCTATAGTATAAAATAATGAAAGAAAAAATGTTATCGACGTCAGCATTGAGAGAGGTGCTGAAATCTACAGTGATCACTATCTATTCGAGGCGAAAGTAAAACATAAAAGCACAGAAAATGGAAGAAAATGGAAAAATAATACAAAGAGTTGAAATCAAATAAATTTAAGAACATACAGACTTAGAAATAAAGAAGAAGGACATAACACAATCTAGTACTGAAGATGGATGGAATATTTTTGAAAAAACTGTTATAAGGGCAGCCACTTCGGTGTATGAAATCTGGAAGACAGATAATAAAAAACAGACTGCATGGCGGAACAATGAAAAAAAAAGAATGGAAAGCATACTTAAAAGTCAATACTCCAGAACAGTACGAAATCTATGAAAATCAAAGAAAAATCGTTAAAGAGCAGCAGCGAAAGATAAAGCATGGGCAGACTTTTCAAAAAAAATGGAAAATTACAGTATGGGGAACCAAAAACTCTTTGTAAAGTTTTAAAATCAATGAGAACGGAAAAACAGACCAATGAACACTATGTAAAGGACAAAAATCAAGAATTATTAACAAATGGAATAGACATCGTGAAAAGATGGAAAGAACATTTCGATGATTCACTTTGACAAGAAATACATAATAATAAGGGATACATAAATGAACCTGAAATTGATGAACAAGAAAACGCCCTGCAGAGGAAACTAATCCTATACCAAAACAAACAATCCAACTTATAACGATACTCATCCAACACAAATTTCTCTCTCTCTTTCACAATACTAGTTACTTATCTAGTAATTATTTGGTTCAAAATATTTACGATAAATATCGACAGTAGCACTGAATCGGCTTTTACTTATTCAACATATTTTCTCTCTCTGTCTTTCCACTCTTGACGGTTCAAAGAAACGCATCTCTGGACGAGTTGTTCGGATGTTTTGCTTTCACATATTTCAACTTTTTGTAAGCACAGAAACCTTATCCCTGTTTTTTAGGTTGCATCCAACCAGAACTTGCTGACATATAAGTATTTCCATTGAGTGTAGATTTTTGATTATTAAAGCGTTTCATAAATGTTTTTGAATTGAATAAATTGTTAAAAAGTAAGTAATCGTATCGACCCGATATCAAAAATTATAGTTATGATAATATAAATTATTCTGCAATACGTATTTTTTATTTTAAAAGTTATGTTTGAGGTTATGTTTACTGGATTATTTGATTAATGTGAAAATATGGGATATGTTTTGCGTTTTCCTCTTTTGATGGAAAAGCAATATTGCGGAATGTCGTTTTCGCTTATATTGTACTGAGCCCTGAAGGACCAATCGCCTTAATGTGACGATAATAAATACTTTTACACGTCGATGAATTGAATGTTTTATTAAAATGATAACCGATGATTACATGCACCTTTACTATATATCTGTATAGTTTACATTTTTTTTATATTGCGTCACAAATAAGAATATCACAACCGCTTATTATATAATACAATTGATATCTTTTACTTTTCTATGATTAATTCATGACAAGATGTGTGTTATGTCTCTTTATGCTTTTTTTGTGACTTGATTAACAACGGTTTCTTTTATGATGATGAAAAATTGAATATGTGTTGTTATGGATATTTTTATGTGTGGTTTTAAGTGGGTGATAATAAGGAACGTTATGTGAGAATGTAACCAATGGGAAAAATAGAGAATTAAATGAAACTGTCATATGACAGCTGATACTCAGCCGACGCATATAGTTTTGTGGAGAAAAGAAATTGTTATACATTTATCTGTGGTTTTTTATATGAAATGAAGTTTGAATGGTGTTATACAGGAGAAGTTGAAAATGAAAAGTCACAGGAGAATTTTGTAATTAAATCAAATTCGAACATATTGGGGGCGCGGGAAAAATGGATGTAAGGTGAGAGATGACTGATATCAGACATCGAATGCTGATGTTAATGAAAGAGTTAGATAGCGTGAGGAGTGTATAGGGCTCTGATACAGGATTATGATTGAAAGTGAATAATTGTAAATAATTATATAAATGTATAGGGATTGTAAAAATAACTTAATGTTAGTGTCAGAGTGGTATAAGGACTCTGGCGTCATGAGTGTAAATGAATGTTTAGGGTTGATGTTAGAGTGTTGTAAGGACTCTAATATCATAAATATAAGAAATGATAAGTTTTTGATGTTAGAGTGGTGTGAGGACTCTAACGTCATGAATGTAACGAATAAACAAGAGGTCTAGATGTATGTAGCTAGAGCTATGAGTTGTACTACAAGAGAGCTGATTAAAGGTGTCCCTTTTAAGTGAGTTGGGTAACGAATGATCAGAGAGTGAATGTTGAGTTGAAGGTTGGGTTGCGAGAGAGTGTAGGTTGCATGGTTCATTTGAATTGAGCATTGTCAAATTAGGGAGGGGTTGAGTGTTATTCTCTTCTGATCGAACGACATGACTATTCCTGGAGGTTGAAGGAACGTCATTAATTATTTCAGTTGGATTTTCTGGATGAGAGTGAGAGTAGCTGCGTTGTCCTGAAGATGTAGGATGTGAATGGTTATTACTTCTGTTAAAAGTTCTTGTATCCGATTTTTGTATGGATGAGTTGTCTGAATGAAGCAAGGTATGATGTCGTTTTTGACAGATTGAACAGGTTTTTATCGAAATACAATTGGATATTAAGTGTTTATAGCCTAGACACCTAAAGCACATTTTATTGTCTCTAATGTATTTACTTCGATCGGGGATAGACAGCCGTCCGAATTGGGAACATCCATAAATTTTATGGCCTGTTTCCTTGCAAAATGAGCATGTTGGAGATGGGTAAGGGGAACTATGATATGCACTAAACGAGGGTTGATCGCGTTGATCGCATTGTAATGAGGTGAGTTTTGTTTAGGAAGTGAGTGTTGATTTGAAAGTAAGGTTACCCTGTTGGGTGGAGTGGTCACATTAGAAGACTGATTACGATGATGGTGGGATTTATTTCCAAAACGGTACATTTTTTCTCCAGAAAATCAAAAAAATTATCACTAGTAATTAAATGTTGATAAATCTCTTTTTCTTCAAGAGATCTTTTAGTACTATAGTCTAATTTGGTTTTCAATATGTGAACAATTAACGCATCGAATAAATCTTCCTTACTGATGTTTAAGTTTAATAATGATTTTACTATAGATCTAGTTTCAGATGTGAATATTCTTAATTGCTGTGCGTTACATTTTAATATATTATTACAGGCCGTTAAACGGTTAAAATGGGCAGTAACAATTTGCCTTATATTATTGTATTTGTAATTTAGTAAGTCTAAAGCTACATCAAAATTAGTTTCATTTACTGGTAATTGAGAAATTAAATTTAGCGGGTCACCTTTCAAGTATGATTTCAAATAGTAAAATTTTTCAATTTTAGATGTCAACCGGGAATTGTTTACTATTAATGCATTGAACAGTTCTATAAAGGCATTATATTTTATGCTGTCTCCAGAAAAAATCGGTATTTCTATTGACGGCAATCTAATATGTGTTTCATTATGAGACTGTAAGGTTGATTGAGTAATTTGATTAAATTTAAAATTTAATTTATCGTAAGCATTTTGTAGTCTAGAGTGTAATACATAATATTTTTCATCAATTTGGCTTCTATCATCAAATTCTAATTCAGGATCTAAGGCTATGATTTCTATTTGATCTTGAATTTCAGAATATTTAGAGTAGTATTTATCTTAATTATCTATGCGTGATTTGAAAGCATACTTGTCTGATTCTTCCAAATTATTATGAAACCAGTTATGAATACGTGTAATTGCTGCCTTACAACTAGCACGTTGTGTTTTAAATGAATCCATTTTATCAATGATCTCAATTATTTGACAGAAATATTTGACATAAAATTCAAATCAATGTGTCATGTTAGGTATTTCAGTAATATTTTATGATCTAAATGATTATTTTCCAAAGTTGTGATGAAAGAATGTCATTAAATGTCCCATCTAAATTTGCAATTAACAATGTAATAAATTTTTTTTTGTCATATATACTTGTTTGTTTTGTTCTTTCCACTGCGAACTTGCGTACTGTCTCGAAGAATTTCACTTTCCTTGTGGATTTGTACCGCCAAATCTGTTTTCAATTGAGGAATAAATTCTTGTTTATCTTATTTCTGGTTTGATCCAGCTACAGAAGGGCCATGTTTTGCGTTTTCCTCTTTTGATGGAAAAGCAATATTGCGGAATGTCGTTTTCGCTTATATTGTACTGAGCTCTGAAGGACCAATCGCCTTAATGTGACGATAATAAATACTTTTACACGTCGATGAATTGAATGTTTTATTAAAATGATAACCGATGATTACATGCACCTTTATTATATATCTGTATAGTTTACATTTTTTTTATAATGCGTCACAAATAAGAATATCACAACCGCTTATTATATAATACAATTGATATCTTTTACTTTTCTATGATTAATTCATGACAAGATGTGTGTTATGTCTCTTTATGCTTTTTTTGTGACTTGATTAACAACGGTTTCTTTTATGATGATGAAAAATTGAATATGTGTTGTTATGGATATTTTTATGTGTGGTCTTAAGTGGGTGATAATAAGGAACGTTATGTGAGAATGTAACCAATGGGAAAAATAGAGAATTAAATGAAACTGTCATATGACAGCTGATACTCAGCCGACGCATATAGTTTTGTGGAAAAAAGAAATTGTTATACATTTATCTGTGATAGTTTCATGCTAAAAAAATTAAATTGCGGAAAAGTTGCAAATTTACATGATTGAAAATAGGCCATTTAGTCTGAAAACACAGAACGTCGTGTCACAATTTGCCTCAATCTAACCATATTTGTATCAGTTTCAGAGTTTCTGTTGGTTGGTATATATTATGAGGAGAAAGTAATAATATTATTTGTCTATTATTTGACCGTCGTCATCTGTCATTGAAGTTCTATACAGCGTCATCCATCAAGACGGTGGAACTATTGGACTGAAGTAAAAAGTTGGTCGTTTGCAAAAATTTGCGTACAACAAATCTCAAAAAATACAATCATTTGAGATTTCATATTTTCAGAATCGAATTCTCTAGGCTTCCTTTTGGGGATCAGATTTTGGCGTTCATATTGGTGACCACAACTGTCTAAATTACACCATCACTTAATGGCTTATATCTTTTTTATAACAATATAAAACTTAACCAAAATACCTGATCCCCAAGACAAAGGATTAAGTTATATTGTGTTAAAATTTCAACACTTAATTTCACTGAGTTCTTTAGATTTGTTGTTCACAAATTGACCTAAATTTTGTTACAAGTCATGGGTGCCAACTGTTTTCAAGTTCCTGAAATGTGAGGCCCCTCTTAAGTTATAACTAAAACGTTTTTAAAACGTTTATCCCATTACTAATATATTTATCACTAGTAGTCAGTTGGATAAATGTTGTAACGACGTCGTGTTTTACCTTATATTCAGTGAGTAAAAGCCAAATGAAGTAAACTCATTATTTAGGATACTGTACATGTTTATAGAAAATACAAAAACACGTCAAACTTAAATTATTAATTGACATTTTTCAACGTGAAAATGCGATTCGTACTTTCAACCCCCTTCCAATGACAGGTACAACCCCCAATTTTTTAAATGATAAGTATAGGTATGTGATAGATGGTTTGCAAGGTCTCTTCAATCTCTATTCAAAACTGTTATCGTTTTCAAGTAAAATAAAATGAACATTTTCTTGTTGAGCCACCAGACTATCGACCTTATAAATGTCGAGACTAGAGCCATGCGGCAAGCGGGAATGGAAAACATTGGTGGCTACAGTTAAATGTATAGGGTTTGCGGATATTCCCAAACTTTTCAATCAACAGTTGAAAGAATCTACTTTATGGTCAAATTACTACACGACGAGAGATACATTTGGTACGAAATAAGATATCAATATTACAAGATAGGGTAAAAGCACTCAAGAGTACGCAGTTTACAAGACTGCGCAACGTATATATTTTGGAAATATACCCCACACCGACATCTATTAGTAGCTCTTCACACTTTGCTTTCGTACATCTTGCTGTAGGTAAAATTTGTCCAAGGTCGATCCAACCAGTCGGCAGATAAACGTTGTTGTGTAATTTCCATATTGCAAGTGTTAATGGTGGAGTGCCTAAAATAAGCTTTTACAGATAGTATTTGATATTTAAACAATATTAGAACTTGTAAAACACATAATTGGATAGTTAGGTGCGTAACTAATAGATTACTTATTTAATTTTAATTGAAATTTGATGATTATAACCAAACGTAATTCAAAATAACAAAGTATACAATAGTGCGCATTCAAAAGGCTACAAGAGTGCGCGATGCGTACTCTTGTATACACCACCTCATTCAAATTTAATGAGTACTAATATTTAATAAATAGTTGTCATTACTAGTCGATTAAAGTTAGGTGAAGTGGGGTAATTGTGATACAGTTTTTCATTAGGTTGAATGTATGAAGCTTAATAATTAAAATTCTAGAAAACATGTAATACATTTTGGAGATGTTTATTACCCATCATTGTGTTTTAAGTTTAATTATCGGCTTATTTTTTTTGTTAGTCATTTTTTTTTCAAAACACGGTTATTCTATCACATTTGTCCCTTATTTTGGGGCAAATGTGATAACGACCAATATTTTGTAATGCAAAGCCTGTACATTTATTACCGGGGCAAAAGTATGAAATATAGAGAAATGTGCACATTCTCGTTTTTTGTTTATTAAAATATTTCAAACACTTCAAAAGTTATCAACTTTTCAAATATAAAAAGACATGATAATAGAAAATGTTCAAAAATGATAATATTTGCTGCAGTTGTAAAGAACAATAAATTATAACCCCCAAAGCGAACTAGAAAATCTAGTAAGCCTTTTTGGTCGGTGGTTGGTTTTGGCTAGACGGTGATAATATCGTTGTCGACTACCGTGTTAGTGTCTTCGCTTTTTGGCAAAACAAATTTATTTTTGTATGGCCTTGTAAATTTAACGACCCATCCTTCATCGCTTTGTTCCAGCACATTAGCAACAAAATGTTTGATTAACTTTTTTGTAGAATATTTTACAATTACCCAATATCCCGGAGCAACAACATTTTGGAATTCTTCTTTCACATCTATGGTATTCTCATAAATACCATTATTTAGCACTTCATTCACGAACTCCTCAGAATTGTCATACACAATTCATTCTAGAGGTGTGTGTGATCGTCATCACTGCTACTGGTGGAAAATAATCGAGCTTTTCTTTTAGCGCCCTTCTTAACTGGTTTTAGTTTTTCTTTAAGAATATTTATAGCTTGTGAGGATGTTAAAATTTTAGCTCCAGGACATATTCTAGTTATTTTCTGTGGTTGTAGCTTTGGTGTTCGTTTAACTGCAGATAATAAGAGGTGTTCAAATGACACACTGCTGTTACTAAGTTTACAAATGTTTGAGGGGCCTGGTAATGAGTTATCAGTTTTTCTTTGCTCTTGAACCTGTGTTGAAATGTTGTTACTTTCGTTCCACTCTTGCATAAGATCTGGTAGAAAACTTTCTTCCGGAATAATATCTCGATTAAAAGGGAATATCCCTTCCTTTCTAAATCCATTTACGATGATATCCGGAGAAATAAGTTTCCATTTTTCACACAAGAAATGTGAAAACACCTTTTAGGATATTTTTTGTCCTACATGATTGCGTTGCCAGGTGACAAGTTTTTCATCCCACTTGCATTTAAACGATTTAAATACGGCTAGATCTAATGGTTGGAGCAAGTTGCTGCTGTGTGGAGGAAGCTTCAAAATTGTTATTTGTTCCCTTTCAGCGGCCTCTAAAGTTTCAATGCTGACATGGGTTGAGTGACCATCATATATGATAAGAACAGGTTGCTCTGAACCAACGGTAGGTACTACAGTCTTAAGAAAATAATTTTTGAATATGTCCCCTTCCATCCAGCCTTTTTCACTAGCCGCGTACACAGTTCCTCTAAATTCATGTTCTGGTGGGGCAAGCCATTGGACCCTCTTTCCTTTGTACACAATTAGGGGTGGGGCTTTGTCCCCTGCTGCACTGCACATTAGCAAAATTGTGGTGTTTTCTTTGCCAGGAGAGCTGATTGTTCGAGACGAAGCTTTATTAACAGTACCTACTACTTTCACTTTCCTTGGGTCGATACTGAGGCTGCGTTCATCCAGATTCCAAATTTTTTCCGGTTTATCATGCAGTCCAAGTTCATTCAGGGTAAGTTTTAACAAATCTAAATATTGATAGATTATGAACGAATCCAATGCCTTTTTCCTGGCGTACTCCACATTTTGAGGAGTTTTAAGACTCAGAATGTGCCGCTTTTTGAACTTAAAGAACCAGTCTTTACCTGGAATGCCATTTTTAAAATTATTTTTTAAGTTGTTGCTTTCGATGAACCGAGCAACTAGTTCAATTACTTGTTTTCGGGAAAATCCATACCCCCATTTTTCAGCGATTTTTAAACAATTTGCTAGCCTTGTTTCATCCTCGATTGGAATTGTAATTGGTCGGCCTTTTTCTTCTTTTATAGCTCCACGTACTCCTTTGATTCGGGAATGCAATGAAACGTACGGAATTCCATACATCTTAGCAGCACTGTAAATTGTTGTTCTCTTGGCTTCATTAATAGCTAGTTCTAGATCTGCCTTCGCGTATTTATTATCATCCGAGGACTTTTTCTTGTAATTGCGTACCATATCCACACTGAAACAATAAAGGGGAAAATGTGATATAATATAACACAATTTCCCCACCACTGTATAACACATTTGCCTCGTGAGGCTTATTTCGTGGGGCAAATGTGATATAGTCTCAAAAGACAGTGAAATGTTAAAATTCTGACAAAATAAACAAACTACATTGTAAACTACAGTAAATGAACCCACTCCTAGTAATAAAACCTAACTTACCAGTTGAGATCACAATTTTACGCAAATAATAATATGCTACTCGTAACACTTTTAAATAACGTCCGTTCTGGAAGCTTTGCAACTATTGGCGATAGATTAGCCGCGCATACAATTCGAAGTGGTGGGAAGCAGGCTAGGGACACTGCAGACCGTGCCACCTATAGAGCCTGTCGAGTAACTAAAATCGGTAGATAATTCTAAAAAATTAACGAAAACTGTAACGTCGTTAGTAATAAAAGTTTATGGATTTTTATTACTGCGTACGCGCGATGTCATATTGCGCTTTATCTGTTAGTTTTGTTATACTGTTATCCATAGACAAATAATAATATGTTTATTTCTCTATGCTGTTATCGTTTCTTTGTTTAAGTGTTGACGTTATTATAAGGTTTCGGTTTTTGGTATATTTTTTAGTTGCTATATTCTAATATTTATCTGTTGTTTCGTTATTCTATTGTTATTAATTGAAAAGACAATGTCAAAGTGTATTCTGAAGGAGTCTAATAAGTGGTGAACTCTGTAAGTTTTATTAAAAAAATTTGAGGATTTCTTTTTTCTCAATTAACAAGTATTCTCTTTATTTTTATAAAACACAGAATTTTTACTAATTTAATCGACAACTTTAGAGATCATGGTTGTTTTTTGCATTAGCTAAACTGAAAATTGTTGCATTACTAAAGTAATATTCCTTTTTACAGTTTTGTTCCTCCAACCCAGGAAGATAAAATTAATATGGCTGAAACTCAGTGGTAATAAATCAATAAATTTGTCGACGAGGGAACGATGGAGGATTGTTCCCTTCATTTTCAAAAACAGTGTTCCTTTAGATTTGAGAAAGACGAATTGAGGTTATTAAGACAATTTGATTCGCCTTACCATATGAGTGGAAATTAACAAAAATTGGTGGTAAGATTTATTGTATTCAATATAGCATGCTATAATTTTGGACATTTTAAAATGTAAATTGAGTGAATGGAAAGACGGGTACTGAGTGTGTAATTCTATTGAAATTCAAGCTAAGCGCTTTCAACCATTAGGCCATTCTTAAGAAAAAACATACAACAGGTGTCAAAAAACATCAAATCCTGTACTGCTACATACAATGAAATAAAATGTTTGATGTTACATCATTATTTGAGTAAAATTACCCTATAAAGAGGGTGTACAATTGTAATTTACATAACGAAACGTCTAATTTGAAATTATCAACTAAATGATATGTGTGTTTATAGGGTAATTTTAACAAATTTTACTTAAGTAATAATGTAACATCGAACATTTCATTTCGTTGTATGTAGCAGTTACAGGGTTTGATGTTTTTTGAAACCTGTTGTTTGTTTTTCTCTTGTCGAATGGCCTAATGGGTGAAAGCGCTTAGATGGAATTTTAATAAAATGACACACTCATTACTCATCTTTTCATTCATTTAATCTATATCTAGTGTGTTCACTATACTCAGACAATTGCATTTTAAAATGTACCAATTGAAAAAATAATATTCTGGCTTTAATTTTATGTTATAGCTATTCCCTCCACCAGCTATGGGATGGAAGGTATTGACCCCTTGCTGATTTTCATATATAGCCCATGGTATGACAATTTATGGGAAATGAAAGTGAGTATTAACTTGTGTTGAGGCATTACGTCTAAGTATTTGGTCTAGAGGTAACCAAAAATCCAATAAAGACAAAAAATAAAAGAAAACAATAAATCAAAAAATAGTGAAAACCAAAGAAAATCGAGAATTTCTAGAAAAAACGAAAACTCCAAAAAAAGGAATTCAAAAAAACGAAAAAAATTTAAACATTCAAACATTTTTTGATATTTTTTTGGTATAGTACAAAAACATGTGTAAATTTATTATTTCAATAGTAAGCACATTTTGTTTCCTATTGTTGATATAAATTTTCAAA
Organism: Galeruca laticollis; assembly: GCA_963921935.1. Lineage (NCBI taxonomy): Eukaryota > Metazoa > Arthropoda > Insecta > Coleoptera > Chrysomelidae > Galeruca > Galeruca laticollis. Next base: position 109,503,600 of record OY998181.1, read on the forward strand.
CATATTTGTGTATTTACTTATTTATTGTTGTTATTTTGTGTGCTTACTTGTAGAACCTCAACCAGAAACGAGAAAGGACTTCCACGAGACAGTGGGATTTTTAAGAGCCCTTAAGAAACATTTTAACAATCATTGATTGCCAGGAGCTGCAGAGTAACTTTAACTGCCCTATGCGATGGTTTCATAAGAACGGAATGCTTTTAAATGTAGAAATATACAAATATGCAATATACTAGGTTTAAGCTTGTGATATAAACCTATTTAATACTTCCAGTAAAGAAATAACCATGTATTTTAAGTGGAAATGAAATGTTAGATATATAATTTTAAATTTGGTTTTGTCACAAGTGCTGTTTAGCACTCTTATATGGAATTACTTGGCACCTTGTGTTTACAGAGCTGGGTAGTATTTAATAAATTTTCCTTTAAAAGTATTTTAATTACTTTTGTTCTAACATTCACAGTAATTATACTCAAATGTTTTCTTTCACAGAAAGTTGCCAAAAATAGTAGTTAACTGGCCATTGCGAACACTTTTTTTGATTAAAAAAGTAGCTGTTATACTTCAGTAGTTTGTCCAGCTCTGTGTGTTTTTGGAGTATATTAATAAATAAATAAGTTATTATAAACTTATCAAAAATAATTTTCTACATTTATCTTGACTTAACATCATTTAAAAATCTAATGATACTCCAATCTAGAATGTATGTTACTCAAATTATTTTTTAATTATTGCATTGTTTATACATTATAGTTCATTTATTGTCATTCAGTTTGTTGAGAAAAGTACTTTGTGAAAGAAATTATTTGTTGTGTATTTTTATACCAAAATAAATAGACTGTTTATTTTTTCCAATTTAATTAACCATTTATGGTCCATTTCATTCAATCTAACTCAACATCTAATCATTATTGAGTTAATGGAGTTAAATTGAATGAAATATCAAATGATGGACAATAAATGGTTATTTTGAAATAAAATAATTAAAATACAGTAAATTTGAATATACCGCCAAAACCTAAAATTACAGAAATCTTTTTAACATCACTGAATTGTTTAGTCGACAGGCTCTTTAGATGGCGCCACAATCAGTGTCTCATCTATCTGTGGGTTATCTGTGGTTGGAAGGTAAACAGTGGTGGTGTATTACTTATAACACGGATGGCGCTTACTGATTGATACTTTTCAAATTTTGGAAGGATACTAACACATTTGCCCCATTAACACATTTACCACACTTAACCTTATTCCATTTAATAATAGTAAATCACTAGATTTTCTACAAATATATGTAGGTATAGTTGTAATCCTACTAAAAATAAATAATTCATTTTTCAGTCCCACAATCTAACATCAGAATGAGTTATTATAAGAGGAAAAGCGGAAGAAAATTGGTATGTACTGAGACACTGATGAATGAAGTGAAAAATAAACTGCAGAATGGTCAAAGCAAACAAAGTTTTGCTACGGAACTTGATATTCCTGAAGCAACATTAAGGAAAAGATTAAAAAACAATACTATCCCTTGTCGTTAGGTCGCTTTCATACTGTTCCTACCTCGGAGAAAGAAAAGGAGCTGGCTGAGTGTTAAAGGAATGGACAAACCTTTCTACGGCATAACAATGAGAGATCTGAAAGCATTCGCTTTTGAGTTTGCAGAAGCAAAAAAAATCGAACATTGCTTCAAACGAGACAAGAAGGCAGCAAGCAAGACGTGGGTACGAGGCTTTTGTATGAGACAAAAAATAATATTGAGATAACCAGAGCAATGTTCATTGGGAAGAATGATTGGCTTTAACTAACCACAGTTTGAATTGTTCTTTAGTAACTTGGAAATTTTGTATAAAAAATATAATTTTTCGCCGCTTACCATATACAACATGGATGAGACCGGAATATCTACTGTTCCTAACAAAGACCTAAAATATTTAGTTCAAAGGGAAAGAAACATCTTGCTAAAGTATCAAGTGGAGAAAGAGGCGAACTAGTTACAGCCGTATGTTGTATGAGTGCTGCAGGACAGTACGTTCAACCAGCATTGATTTTTCATAGAAAAATAATGAATGACGATCTGTATTCTGGTGTGCCTGTAGGAACACTCCGTTTAATATTCGATTCTGGGATCATAAATTCACAGCTGTTCATGGTACGTTTGGAACATTTCAAAAATCACGTCAATCCGAATCAAGAAAACCCTATTCTGTTAATATTAGACAACAATTCTTCACATAGGAGTCTTGAGTCATCAAATATTGCAGAGCTAACTTCTTACATTTACTGTCCCTGCCACCTCATGCAACACATAAATTGCAGCCGCTCGATAGAAGCTACTTCGGGCCATTCAAAACAGCTTACAGCAAAGCTGCAGAAAATTGGTTAGTTACAAACCATGGCAAGCTCATAACTACAAAACAAGTAGCGGGATTATTCAAGGTAGCTTACAACATGGTTTCTAATATCGAAAAGGCTCAGAAATCATTTAGGTCACAGGCATATGGTCTTACAATCCACAGAAATTTAACGACGACGACTTTGCTCCTTCTCTAGTGACAGATAAACCAATGACCGAAAACAATGAGTAACAAACACAAGAGGATTGTGAAACTAATGAACATGCACTTTTGGAGTTTGAAATTGATGCTACTACTGGACTAGCATTAAACGAGACTTGTAGCATACCATATTTTATGCTGCTCGTTGATATAACACAAGCAGAAATTATTATAGAAAATAGTAACACAATAACACCAAATGAAAAATCTGTGTGCGATGTCTCCACCGATCATACGCCAAAACAGTTACTTCCAGTAACTCCTGAAAAAATATTGAGCCTTCTTGCTCTGCTCCTGCTAATAAAGATGTCGTTAGTACCACTCAGAGTACTGGTACCATCAAACCAGAAGAACTTAGGCCCTATCCAAAAATAACAAGAACGCAAAGTCACAAATCTGAAATTCTGACCAGTACACCTTACAAGGAAAACATGGAAAAAAAGCAGGAGTTTGAGAAAAAAGCCAAGATTGTTAAGAAGCGAATTGTAGAACCTGATATGGTATCACAGAAGAGAGGAAAAAAGTTCAACAGAAAATTTCAAACAGCGACAAAAACGATCAGAATGTGTTTTGTCCAGCTTGTTCCCAGAAGCACACATACGTTGAGGGTCACTTTACGTGTGATTCATGCGAGAAATAATTCATGCGTACTCTTATATCCCTCATGCGTACTCTTGTATCTTTTGGCATATAAGAGTACGCGTTCTAATATAGTTGAAAAATGATCGTTAAATGTAGTTACTTGTGAACAATTGAATTTCTGTTATCAATAAAATATTTCTAAATATATTATTCTATTATTACATTTACCAGACTTTAGTAAGTACAATATTTTTTGAAAAATCCAATAAAATTGCGTACTCTTGTGTACTTTTACCCTATTCGAGTTTACTTGCTTTTTGAAACGTTCAAAATAACAACTATAAACCAAAGAATAATCAAATCAACAAACTAAAATGTTTATTATATATACATCCATGAATAAGATACGTTTAGAATGTAAGAATTTTAAAATAACCTAGATGTGTATGTAGTGCTTATTTTGTAGGTTATCTTAATGATTCGTGTTGCCGGAGCATGTCTTCCTGATAAATTATATAATAAAATTGATAGACAATATAATTGATATAATTTTCCATAACAGTTTTCGGTCTAAAAATAGAATATAATCATAGAATATGGTAATGTTTTAAATGAAACTCACTACTTCTAGCTAATTCCACAATATAATGAAAATTGTTGAAAATTCTAAAAAAAATGACAATTGTGTCGATAAATAGATATCATCGTCAGAATGACAGAAGTTACATTTCATTTGATGCCTACCTGATGTTTAGTAGTTATTTTTGGCTAGACGAAGAAGTGACCTAACTTGTGATTGACTTAATATATGTTTATAGAAAAAAGAAGAAGATGTGATATTACAAATATTGAAGCTTAGATATTATTAGCCCTATGGAGATATTCTGGATATCATTTTTCCAATTAAGATCAATATAACTGTGCAATGATATAGAAAACCAGGAAAACTATATGTTTCCTGCATATGTGATGGTTTTATAAGTTTTTATTTTTTCAGTTTGTTTAGGAAATATTAGTTGTAATGCCACTTTTTCCACTTTTTTATTAACTAGCTTATTTATCATATGTAATGGATAACCGTTGGATGTTGCTATATGTCTAATTGTATTATTCTCTCCATCAAAATTACATTTGTTCATAGGAACTGAAATATGCCGCTAGTTTATGGGACATGGGGTGATTGAAACTATATGGAATTGTCACATCAGTGTGTTGGTTTTCGGTAAATTGAATAATTAAGTACAATATTAACTCTTTGAATTTTAAATCAAGGAAATTGATTGAGCTATTTTGTTCAATTTCTAATGTAAATTTAATTTTGGGTGTAAATTATTAATGTGGTTGAAAAATAAATCTAATTGGCGTTCAATACCCATAAAACCAGCTAATGTCATCTACATATCTATACCAAAATAAAACATTTTTCGAAATATTACTTTCAAAGATCTGTCTTTCTAAACTGTCCATAAAAATGTTTGCTAAAATAGGTGATATATGGCTTCCCATTGGTAAACCTTCAATTTGAATATATATCTTATTCTCAAAAGTGAAATAATTCTGATTAATACATATATCAAATAAATTAAGTATATCTGATATTATTCCTGGATTAACCTTTTTATCTTCTAGTAATTCTCTTACAAGTATTAGACATTATTTAGGACGAATTTTAGTGAACATATTAGTAACATCAAACGAAATAAGTTTATAGTTATCTTGCAAGTTGATTGAAGGTTTACCAATGGGAAGTCCTATATCACCTATTTTAGCAAACCTTTTTATGGACAGTTTAGAAAGAAAGATCTTTGGAAGTATTATAACGAAGAATGTTTTATTTTGGTAAAGATATGTAGATGACATATTGGCTTGTTTTATGGGCAGTGAACGACAATTAGATGTATTTTTCAACCACATTAATAATTCACACCCAAAAATTAAATTTGAATTTGAAATTGATGAAAATAGCTCAATCAATTTTCATGATTTAAAAATTCAATGCGTTATTAATGTACTTGATTATTCAATTTACCGAAAACTAACACACTGATGTGACAATTCCATATAGTTCCAATCACCCTATGCCACATAAACTAGCGGCGTATCATTCAATGATACATAGAGCTTTTTCAGCTCCTATGAACAAATGTAATTTTGATAGAGAGATTAATACAGTTAGACAAATAGCAACATCCAACGAATATCCATTACATATGATAAATAAGCTAATTACTAAAAAAGAGGAAAAAGTGGCATTACAACTAATATTTCCTAAACAAACTGATGAAATAAAAACTCATAAAACCATCACATATGCAGGAAATATTTCTAATAATATTTCAAAGATAATATCTTTAGCAACGAATACAACAATTTCTTTTAAAACAGAAAGTAACGTTAGTACAAAATTGTTAAATGTAAAAACAAAAATACCACCATTAAAGAAATCAGGTATTTATAAACTCAAATGTCCAGAATGTAATGCTGTATATTTGGGTCAGACCCTTAGGAATTTTGAAATCCGATACAGCGAACACTTACGAGCATACAAATTAAAACAACAAGATAAATCCCACTACGCAAAACATCTACTTGACACTCATCATTCATTGACACCTAACACAGAGCTAGAAGTGCCTGCATATTTGTGAAAAGGAACAAGAATGGATTTCCTTGAAGAATTGGAAATTAGAAGACATTTAAGAAACCCACAATATGAAGTTGTCATTGAACAGATAAATCTAGCGAGTTCTCCACTAATAAACTGTCTTCTTAAGTGATAATTGTAAAGATCAGCAGATATAGTTTTCCTGGTTTTCTATATCATTGCACAGTTATATTGATCTTAATTGGAAAAATGATATCCAGAATATCACCATAGGGCTAATAATATCTAAGCTTCAATATTTGTAATATCACATCTTCTTCTTTTTTCTATAAACATATATTAAGTCAATCACAAGTTAGGTCACTTCTGGGTCTAGCCAAAAATAACTACTAAACATCAGGTAGGCATCAAATGAAATGTAACTTCTGTCATTCTGACGATGATATTGATTTATCGAAACAATTGTCAATTTTTTAGAATTTTCATTATATTGTGTAATTAGCTAGAAACAGTGAGTTTCATTTAAACCACTAATATGAGTAGATTACACGGAGTAAGGGTCGAGACAGTTAATTTCATAGAATATGGTATTTTGAGCCTTAACTTACGGCGAGAAAATAGACATTTTTGAGCGACTTTATAAAAAAAAAATTCCAGACCTGTTTTCCCCAATTAAAGCCAGTACCTTCTAATTGTATTTTGAGGGGAAATGTCTGGAAAAATATAAATATAATTAGCGTGAAAAAAGTGTAGACTGCTCAAAAAAGGAAACTTCAGAACCGCATATAATTTAGTAAGTGGTGATTTACTCATAGGAACCTGAAACTAAAGCTAGTGATTTGTTTGGATGTTCTCAGAAGACCGAGTAATCCGTTTTTGAATGTCGAATAGTTGGTCGTGTAGCAAAAATTTTGCCAACTGGTAGACAACTATTGGTCCGTAGGAAATGATCGCAAGTAAAATCAAAATTATGTCGGTTATGTTATCAGATGTTGATGACGCGTGGGAGAAGATTCACCGGACCAACTGTAAATAAGATGTACTTATCTTTATTATCATTATTATCCTTTGAATTAGGTCAATAGTCCTGTTAAGATGAACAATAAAATAAAATAAAAATAATATCCAATCAAGACAATTCAATTTGTAAACCAAATTTTGAGCTATTAGACCAATATTAAGAAGGAACGGTCTTCAAAAGCTGCTTACTGTTTTACCGCAATTTTATATGTACAACTTCACTTTAAGAAACTTCAATAAACGAATCTTGAAGTTAAGTCATTGTACACATTGAATGTTTGTTAACTATCTGGAATTATGGAAGTAACTTTTCCCTTATAGAATCAAATTCTTAAATACTAGTCCCCAATATGTTCACAAATAATGTCATCCAGTGTTCCAGAAACCGTGTGTTACACAGCTGAAATCTGAGTTTTTTCGGCCAGTCTCTCATTACCGTTGGCATACTGAGAAAGCGGATTAAAACTCAAAAAGTAATTCAGCTTGAAAACTTCTTGAAACGTGGTTCGAAATTGCCTTGACATCGTGCAGTAGAGGATGAAGTTTATTCCAGAATTAGTTAACGCCAGAATATCCATGACGTCACCTGTAACAAACAAAAAACTGTTCAAATACTTCATAAATAAAATGATTATAAATAAAATGAAAGTTTGAATTTAAATCGTAATTTACGATATCATAATACATAACATAACATAACCATGATTGATTCGAAATTTGTAATGACAGATATTCAATGTTCTAATTATTTCATTCTATATTATATTGTTTGATGATGTCTCTCTATCAATGTTATTATTGTTTGATGTAATTGCCAGTCATTTATTATATGAATAGTTCTGCAATTTCTGCTTAAATACGTTTATTCGAATATAATTAACACGTTATAGTGGTGACGAGAATTACGAACTCTCTTTGGGAGGCCAAGTCTTGAGGGAATTGAATAAAACCTCATGAAATTGGTATGTCTACAAACAACGTAAGTACTAGACTAACATGTAGACCAAGAAATGGATACATTTACCTGGAAAAAAATACAGGAGTATTAAAAAGTTCGGGTCCGGTGACTTTCGCGACCCTCCGAATTTTGCAACGATTGTTATAGAATATTTTAAGAAAAAAAAATTATTGGATCATACACTTTTGATAGAGATAATCGCAATTAAAAGTATTACAAATTTGCCATTTTTTAAAAAGGTAAGCATAGGTAACAAATTTTATTGAATTTTTTAACACAAATTTCAAAATATATTTCAATAACACCTATTCCTAAATTAAATTGTCTTGCCACGGTACGCGTCCAGCTTCACTGCAGAAGTACTCTGCAATTTTTTCTCTAATTGTTATGGCAGATCGTTCACATGTCCCTACATTAGCAGGCTCATTTCCAGACAATCCAATTATTTGTAAAGTGTGGTCAAAATCAATGACTTCTCTTTCTCTTACGAAATTATGTAAACAACAACAAGCATTTACAATCACATCAGCTTTCTCGACATTTACATTAAGTGGTCTATGGAAAATGCCACTTATTCGTCAGTATACCAAAACAACATTCATGTAGCGTCGTGCTCGTGATACTCGGTAATTAAAAACTGTTTTTTTCTTAGACACATTTTTACCACCGCATGGGCGTAACATATGAACAGAGAGGCCAAAAGCCTCATCTCCAACAAAAGTAAAGGGAAAACCGTCTCCGCCAGTTTGGTCTTTGGGTATGATCAACTTGTTTTCTGACTGTTTTTTATAAAGATCGCTATTTGTAAAAACAGCTGCGTCGGAGGCTTTGCCATATGAGCTGGTATCAATGTATGTAAACTTATAACTGGAATCGCAAATTGCTAATAATATTGTAGAAAAGTATTTCTTATAATTAAAATGAGATGATCCACTCCTAGCCGGTTGTATAATCCTAACATGTTTGCCATCTATGGCACCTAAACAGTTTGGAAAATTGGCACATGCCTCATATTCTTGAGCAATTTTTAGGCATTTATTCTCAGTTAACTCTGTCTGTTAACGTCATATATAATTTCTTGTGTTGTAGGTGCTCTACAACGTAAAGTATAATGCAATTCTTTGAACGAACAGCCAGTCGCTAGATACCTGAAAATGAAAAACCTGTTGCAAAATTTTCATATTTGATTTAAAGTTATGCAAGGTGTCCCAAGTTATCGTTTACAGGCTATATCTCTCTTAATTTAAAAGATAATCCAATTGTACTGTAAAAACTGTTGTGAATTGCATCTAAATTCCTTCCTAGTCCAAGCAATTTTCAACGAAAATATACAGGGGGCGCCATTGGAAAATAGAAAGTGAGGGGTGACTGCCAAAGGACTGTCCGAACTACAAAATGAAACAATAAAAAAGCGAAGTGAGACTCGACAGAAACTAATACAAGAGATAAACTCAGTTAAAGGAAAGGCGTGTACAGAAGACGAAACTAACACATTGGCCGACAGATTAAAAACTAAAAATGAAACACTCGTCATAAAGCCTAAAGAAAAACAACAAAGTAATAAAACTAAGGACGATCTTAAGCAGAACATTGATCCGAAAAGTCTTGCGGTAGGAGTAGAGAATTTGATAGAAGGTAAAGAAGGAAAAGTTATTAACAATTGCGATAATAGAAACTCAAAAGAAATAATTAGGAATAAGGTTGAAAATTAACTTGACAATCAGTATAAGGTAATGGACGGCAGACAAAAAAATCCAAAAATGTAAGTAAGAGGGGTTGAAGAAGAATATATCACAAAAGATGTTGACATTGTTATACAAACAATGAAAGAACAAAATGAGTTAGAAACAACAGAAGATACAGTATTGAAAGTACTAGCAAGATACAAACAAAAGGAAATGCCTGTGGATATGGTGTACACACTAGATGCAAATTGAGTGAATGAAAACGACGAATACTCAGTGTGTATTAGTTAAAACTAATACACACTGAGTATTCGTCGTTTTCATTCACTCAACAAACAAAAGGGCCAACAAAATAAAGGTAACATAATATTAGAAGTAGATGTTGCATTACAAAAAAAATTGAGCCTGCGAGGTAAGCTGAACTTGGGGTGGAGAAGATGTGTTGTCCACGAATATTTTTCTGTCCTAAGACGTTTCAAATGTGCTAGATATGGGTATGTAGCAGCAAACTGCCAGAACATGTTTTAATTGTGCAGAAATTGTGCTTCTAGAATTTTTAAATGTATAAACTCTTTCGAAACGAATACTAAATTAGGAAAATCTTTAGATTTTAATCCTAAAGATCAGATGTAAACTGTCTTTGTTATAAGAGATTGATTGACATTGAATCTAGAAAGACAAAATGTACATAGCAATTACAGAGTAACTTACAGCCTCAAAAAAAATCTGGTATAAAATTGTTTCATCAAAATGTTCAGGGTCTGTCAAACTGTCTAAACAATATGAATGTCGTAATCGGTAATCTAGATTTACAATTTGTAGCAATTACTGAACACTGGCAGAATACAGATAGTATTGGTACTTTTCAGTTGCAATGCTTTGAACTTGTAATATATATTTGACGTAGAAAATGAAAAGCCCATGGGGGAGTAGCTCTGTATTGTGCAAATTATCTGTTTCCAATAATGAGATACGATATTAATCAATTAAGTGAAGAATATGTGTTTGAATGTACCGCTGCAGAATTTAGAATAGATAGTGTAAGATATGTGGTTTGCGTATATAAACCGCCCGATACTAGCACAGAAGAGATCATATTAAGATTAGACCAACTGTTAGATATAGCCTCAGAAGGTACAAAATTTGTGCTTGTAGCCGGAGATTTTAATTTGGACTTATTACCATTAAATAAAAGTGATAAAAATATTAACACCTTGAATAGTTTATTGAACTTGTATAATATGAAGTACATAATAAATACTTCAACACGAATTACTGCTAATACAAAATCATGTTTAGATAATGTGTATGTACCTAGTTTTGCAGATTATACCGTGAATATTTTGAATACCGACACATCCGATCATTTTGGTCCTACAGTTACCATATTTAACAACATACAAACAGGAAATAATAGATATACCTATAAACGTCTTTTTGGTTCTGAGCGATGTGAGTTTTTTGTAGTCTCTTAAGAAATGAAGTGTGGACCTCAGTATATGAGAGATCAACAGTTGACGACAAGTATGATACTGTTGCCAAAGATGACCTAAATTTCAGCTTTATACTCATAATCATATACCCAAACTGGCATATAATAATCATAAAACCTATTACTCCACTCTTGTCTTGCAGGAAAAGAGGAATTACTATGAAAGACAAATTTGTGACTCGCATAACAAAAGTAAGACCATCTGGAATATAATAAAAACTGAGAAAGGCCTCAGAAAATCGGATCTAGGAATTTTCTTCGAAAGCAATTCTTCGAAAACAATTCTTCGAAAACAATTCTTCGAAAATCAATTCTTCGAAAATGCGATTCTTCGAATAAACAATTCTTCGACTAATAATTCTTCGACAGCTTTATTATTTGGATTTACTAAAATCTGGGATAAGTTTTCATTAGACAATAATCAATATTTCTCGCATGATATATAAACGTATGATGCGGAACATACTAATAATAAATGAGAATTATAAGGTCATTTTCTTTTTTGAGAATACCTAGGAACTGGAAATAAAACACTACTTTTTTTATTTGTTATAATTATGTCAACATTTTATTAATAAATTACAGTAAAAGTTTACAGTACAGTAAAAGGTTACAGTAAAAATTACAGATAAATGACATAAATACTATCAAATACCAAGGTAAGAAAAATATTATAGATTAATATGATATGTTGTGAGCTAAACCTCTAATGTATTCTATTATATTATTTTTATCATACTGATTTACAAGAGTTTTGATTCGTTGATTACAATCTTTGTACTTCTTTCTTGGTGTTTGTGGTTCAAATCCGCTTAAATATTGTTCTACACGAAGTTCATTTAGACTTTGCTCATTTTTTATACATTTTATAAATTTCCACAAGTTGGGGTGAACTGCTGATACTTGTGTTTCAAAACTTCGATGCCATCCTTCTACCGAATTATTTGTTCTCGGTAAATCATCCAAAACTGTTTGATATAGATTTCGCAATTCGTATGGATATTGTGGTGGTTTTCGCTGTTTTCGATTTGGTCGCCCAATCCACGTATCTTCAAAATAATTAATAACACTTTCGGCTTCTGACGGAAATATTTCACTATCATATAATTGTTCAAAAGCCATAACTATATCATCCACTGGGACAAAACCAATAGCACACAACATTTTTAGTTTGAAAGCAAATTCACTGTCAGTCTCATAGCGTTTTTTTAATCCATTCCTTTGAATCATTCGAAAAATGCATTGACTGAAGTGGAAAAAACAGCCTCTTTTTCTACAACTTGGAAAAGCACTATTGCAGGCATTAATCAATGCTTTTTCGAAGTCAGTGGTAATCGTTGCAGGCACTAAAGATGATTTCAAATTTTTAAGTTCTTGAAAAAATTGTTCATAAATTCGTTCTGATTTTTTTGGTAAGAGTGCATAAACTAAAGGTGCCGATAAATTGTGTTGCAGTCCGTGAACGGTTAGTAATTGTTGGAATAATAACGGCACGGTTTTAAATGTGCCATCAATATACCAATGCTTACTGTTAGACAATAATTGGAGATTTTGTTCTGTAGTAAAAATTAATATTCTCTCGTCCACTGGACCGGCATCATATAGCAAAAAATTTTCATTTTTGTAGGTTTTCGTATATTCCTCCAAAAATATTATTTCGCTTCTATTAGTAGGAAGAGCTGGTCCTTGTAGATTTTTTTGTCTGATATTGCGAATACTCCGTTTCATACTGCTAACACCTGGAAGCTTGGGAGCTGCCGTTATGGAACATGTAGTCGAAGCAATTGATATAATTCTGTGCGGAGGATCATTACTTATTTTCGAGTTGATTCGAATTTTTTCGTACACTTTGGTCGCTTCCACCTCTGAGGCGTCAGCAATATGATTATGTTCTTTTGTTATTTTACTGATTTTATCGTCGACAGTAATTATTCTCGCTGGACAGTTTGTTTTTCTTTTTTCAAAAAATGCGCACTTCCAATACACTTTTTCACCTTTTTCAACATCTTCAAAATAAAAATGTCCCTCGAACAACAATTTACGTTTTCCTTTTTCTGAACAAACAAATTCTGCATCCATATTTACTTGCACAGGGTTAAATTAAAACTAATTTTATTTTATGGAAAACAATCCCATTTATACCCACTCAGGTCAGTTGCAAACTTGGGATTAGATAAATTATACCTGATTTATATCACAAACAAATTCTGCATCCATATTTACTTGCACAGGGTTAAATTAAAACTAATTTCCAAGGGATTATCGTCAGTTGCAAGCTTGAGATTAGATAAATTATACCTGATTTATATCTCTGAACAAAGTCATTCCTTTTGGATACTTCGAAGAATTGTTATTCGAAGAATTATTAGTCAAAGAATTGTTTATTCGAAGAATTGATTTTCGAAGAATTGTGTTCAAAGAATTGTTTTCGAAGAATTGCTTTCGAAGAATTTTCCGGATACCCAGAAAATCAACACAAGAAACTTTCACTGGTATTAAGTCAAATATTGAAACAATATCATCTATGTCCGTTGCGTCTAACATTTTTAATGAATATTTTGTCACAGTGGCTGCAAGTCTTGTAGACTCTTCGGTAAAAAATAGAAACCTAAATCATATAAATAACAATATATTATCGATGTACCTATCCGAGGTGGATGATGTTGAAATTCTGGAAATTTTAAATGGTTTGAAAAATAAATCCTTAAGCGGCGAGGATGGTATCAGTAATATTTTGTTAAAAAACATAGCAACATTTGTTTTAGAGCCACTGACACATGTTGTACATTCATCATTCTCGGGTGGAGTTTTTCCATCTAGACTGAAAGTAGCAGTTGTCTTTAAAAACGGAGATACATTATTGGTGGGAAATTATAGACCAATAAGTCTCCTCTCTACTTTTTCCAAAGTTTTTGAAATTGCTATGAAAAAAAGATTGGTTAATTTTTTGAATAAGAACCAGATCATAGCTTCGAATCAACATGGATACCGAGAAGCAAAATCTACTATAACTGCTGCTTTCGGTTTTATTGAGAGGATTCTGGACGCCCTTGATAGCGGTAGTCTAGCCCTTGGAGTTTTTTTGGACCTATCGAAGGCATTTGACTGTGTAAACCATCAATTATTCCTTGACAAAATGGAAAAAATGGGAATTAGGGGTAGATGCTATAATTGGTTACAATCTTGTTTGGCAAACCGTTCTCAAAAAGTCTGCACTGAAACAAACTCTTCTGAATATACTTCAAATGCCAGAGAAGTTACACTGGGTGTACCTCAGGGCAGTGTGCTTGGTCCAATCCTGTTCATACTTTACATAAATGATCAAGAACTGTTTGTAAATAATATAACAACTACACTAACAAATTTTGCTGATGATACAAATGTGCTCATTGTTGGAGATAATTGTAATGAAATGAAAACCAAGAGAACATCTGTAATTTTAAAAATGGCTGAATGGTTTGAAGGGAACTCTTTAATCATGAATAACAAAAAGACGCAATGCATTCTATTTAAACACGGTCGTAATGAAATTGTGTAATAACGTAACTACATTTTCGTCAGAAATTAAGTTTCTAGGAGTCACAATAGATGGGCACATGAGCTGGGTGGAGCAGTACAGCTGCTCTGTGGTGCATTAAGTAGAAATTGTTATTCTTTAGAGGAATTAAAAAAAGTAGTTAGCAAACATACATTAATAACCGCATATTATGGGAATTTCTATTCATCGCTGACCTATGAAATTGTTTTTTGGGGTGGTTCACACAGTCAGACTGTCTTTGTATTACAGAAAAGAGCAGTTAGAATTTTGGCTGGTTTAAAACTGCGTGAAAGCTGTAGGGGATATTTTAAATCTTTAAATTTATTAACAGTACCTGGTATATACATATATAAGTGTCTTTGTTATGTGTATAAAAATAGGAAATATTTTTCAGATTATACAATTGCACATGAGTATCATACGAGACAGAAACACATTTTCCGATACCCTATTCATAAAACATCATTGCTTGAAAAAGGTTGCTTATACAGTATTGGGAACATTACGAGGGAACATACATTTAACCGTCAATGTGTTAGAAAGAGACAAAATACATATAAATTCAGTGTATTATTCTTTTTCGCTAACAGGATATCATAAAGTGGAAAACGTGCAACAAATCTAAACATATGTCTGGTAGGCATTTACTTCCAGTTTTCAATAAACAAGAGATGCATTGAGGCTATTACTAGTCACTTTACCACAGCAAAATGTTGTATAAACAACTCATTATGTTAAAGATCGCAATGCAAGAAGTTAATGCTAGAAATACAGATGTGTAATGTGAACAGTTTAGTTTATTAGTTGAGAAATAATAAGATTGTACTATACTAATAGCTTAATGCGTTGAACAATGAAAAAATCAACATTACTTTCGTTTATCCCTTCATGATTAATTTACAATGAAATGATTCAGTAGTAATAAACTAATTCACTATATCAGTTCGGGTAGTACACGCTAATATGATTTGAACAATAAATTAAAACCTACCTAATAGGTATTTTAAATAAGTACCACTAAAAAATCACTAGAAGATAGCTAAAAAAATTACATTCGTCGATATGGAGGGTATAATTAATGAATATAAGCATAATAATTTTCATTAACATCATAAGGAATAATCTATGGCAACAATACAGAGTCCAAAAGCGACAATATGTTGGTATAAAACAAGCGTATTCAGTGTATCACCATTTTCTTTAACAGGATATCATAAAATGAGAAATAAGTCGTATGCTAATATTTGTTCAACTGCTTCTGGTTTTAAAAATATCGCAATGTAAACCGCCTCGGTTTCCTACGCTCCTGACAAAACGATTTCGCTCACAGCTCTAACTCTTCTACTTCTATCTGTCCCCTCTCTTCATTTTCAATCCACGCGTGCCCTTAAAATTTTCCTTCTTATTTGTGAGAGAAATCAGTCACATTTAATTTCAACGTAAAACGATAACCTCTCACGGCCAAAGGGAACTTATAACGGCCACATGGCGTTACCAGTGTGTTAGAGAAGGACAATCATGAGACAGAGAATTAAAAGCCAGCGTAGATTATTATACCAGATGAATACGAATCGCGCGTACGCCTCTTAAGATGTTTAAATGTAAAATCTCAAAACGGGGTCTATTCAAACATTTGATTTAAGCTCATTGAAGAATTAAGAAGTTTTATTTTTTAATTTATTACATATCATAATATTACTTTTATTTAAAAATTTCAGGCACTTTCATTAGAATTCGATTTTATTTTTATTTTCGTTTTTCTAATTTGTACTGTGTGTGTGTTTACACAGAGAATTTGTTCTCATTTGGATACAAACGATAAAGATACCAAAATTCCGAGTTTGGAGACCAATTTCACGTTGCCAAATCTGGAACAAAAGTAAAGGTTTTAACCGCTTTCAAACTGAAAACTAGAACAATTTCCAGCATTACAATAAAATATTCAACGAATAGATGGAAATAATTATATCTTGATCTGTCACAACCTCTTGCGTTATCATAATTAAAATCTTCTTATAACTTGTTCTCGTGTGAGAACAATGCTTTTTACAATTAATATAAATATACAATGAAAATTGGCAATACTGTTAGAAGCTACAAAGAGTAAGAGGCCGGCGTTGTGGGTTTTCCACTTATGAGATCCTGTTAGCGAAAAATGAGAATTGAGATATTTGGAAACACATATTATTAATACAAATTTTATTTCGCATGTTATGTTATTTATTCCAATACTAACAGAACTAATATAGTGAATTAGATTATTACTACTGAATTATTCCTTTATAAATTAATCATGAAGGGATAAACGAAAGTAATGTTGATTTTTTCTATTGTTCATTGCATTAACCTATCAGTTTAGTACAATCTTATTATTTCTCAATTAATAAACTAAACTGTTCACATTACACGTCTGTATTTGCACGTCTCCCGAAAGCGGTGTCTACCAGACATACCTTTACACGTGGTGGGAGTATATTTCCACCGTTTTTCACTTTATGATATCCTGTTAGCGAAAAAGAATGATACACTGAATTTATATGTATTTTGTCTCTTTCTAACACATTGATGATAAAACATATGTGCCCTCATAATTTTCCTAACACTGTATAGATGTTTGTTAACATTTAACCTACTACCTAAAGAACTACGGGATATTACTTACATACATAGATTTAGGAGGACTATAAGGAAATTTCTTGTCTCTGCAGAACCATATAGTATACACAATATAAATAGCAATACATTTTTGGATTTGTGATTCAGTGTTCCACGCATATCTTTTTATAATTGTTTGCGTGTTACACATTTGTTTTTTGCTTTTGATCTGTTTTTTAAATATTTTAAATATAGTTTGGCGCATATTAACATTGTACAACAAGTGAGAACGTTTAACATTGTAGATTTTAACTGTTTTTCTTAAAAAATTATGTATACCTTATATTTCGTTTTTACAGAGAACTTTTGACATGTACCATACAATGTATATATTCTCTTTCTAAAAATGTACCTTGTCACTAGTACGAAATAAAGATCTACCTATCTATCTGTTAAGTGGAATAAAGTTACTGATATATTTATATAGGTATATATATATATATATATATATATATATATATATATATATATATATTATATATTTTTAAATAATGCCTCTACGTTGGGAGCCATTTTTATTATATATAATTTTACTTACGCCCTTATGTTGTAGTGCTATTTTATATTATAATTTTTATTTTACCTCAGTTGGGCTGCTGTTTTTATTATGTATATTTTTTTTATTTTAATTTAATATATGTTTTATTATTATTTATGGGCGCCAGAATTGGTTACGCTTACCGCTATACCCAATTCAAAATTATTATCAATTTTACTTTACCTTTTAAATACTGTATCTCAGGGATGAGATTCGGCACTTGACGTTTGCTAATAATTATAAAAGTTTATGCGATATACGGGGTTTCCGAAAGTGTCTATAAAATATAAAACTGTAATAATCGAATTTTGTTTGAAAATTTATGTGATGATATATACAGGGATCACCACAATTATGTATAATATTACGTTCGACGTAATTTACTTGTTGGTGTTATTTATTTTGCAATATACTTTAAAAGAAAATAGATACTAAATTAAATAGCAATCTCTTAAATTAATTTATCAATTGTATATGATAGTTAAAAATTTCTTGACACGTTCAACTCATGTCTTTACGGATTATTTCCTTTTTTTTATTGGATGTTTACTAATGAACTACTAAGATTCACACTATTTGTATGATGCTGATTTGATTTAATTTGTCTGATAGATATATTTCACTTTAACATTCCCTAAAATTCTATGGAATTATTCTTGATTTGACAAGAATGTTCTATAGAAGTTTACCTTGATTTTCTTCTCATAATTTCATTATCATATATATTACTTGTTTAATTAATTCCCAATTTAATCCTATGTCAATTTCATGAAGAAGTTATTAAATCGTCGCAATTAACTTATACTTAGTTTATCAATAAATTTCTTATTACACTATTCCTAACTCTTATTAAGATTGATTAGATTAAATTAATTCATACTTGATTACTCAAATATTTTCTAATTCTAGTGTTTCTTAAATTTTAGTTATGGCTGATTGGCGTTAAATTGATGCAGCTGGTTTATATGAAAAATTCCACGTTCTCGATGAGTGTCAGGATGTATCAACTTATAGCTATTTATACCATGACTGGTTTCTACTAAATAAGGACCTTCATAAGGTAACTGTAACTTAGAACATATTCCTTTTTTATGATTAGGTACTCTTAATGCTTTTATTATTACCAAGTCACCCTTTTTTAAATGTTTTCCTATTTCTAAGTCTAGCTAGTTTCCGTTTAATGTATTTGTCAGCTTGTCTTGATTGTCTTTCTCTGGCTACTTTAATCAGTTTGTTGTAGTCAATTTCACTGGACCATGGTCTGTCTGGTTCCATTCCTGTGAATAAAAAAATAGGCGCTATTTCCGTAACGATATTTGGTATATTGTTTATAAAATCTGTGGTCTCCTTTAATCGTTCTTCCCACATACGGTTTTCGTAGTATGTAAGTATCCTCAGATGCTTGATCACTTCCTTGATTCCTCGTTCTGCAGGATTACTAGTAGGATGTCTTATACTTGTGAAAACTTGTTGTATTTCCAGGTCTTTCAACCATTTTTCTATTTTTTTGTTCCTGAAGTATGTTGCATTGTCCATTATGCATTTCTTTGGTTTCCCATATTTCTCGAAGTAGTTTCCTAGCGATTCTTTAATGGAATTTTTATTTGTTTTACTGCATGGATATGTGCTAATAAATTTAGAAAAAATGTCTACGATTACCATAATGTGTTTGTTACCATTATAACTTGGTATAAGGTTTGATATGAAGTCTATCGCTATTATATCTAATGGATTTTCCGCTATGATGGATTTCGGTACATTTTCATAATGAATGTTCTTTTCCTTGGATAGTTGACATAGTTCGCACTGTTTAATAATATCCTTTATGATAGTAATGTCATTTTTCGATATATAATTCTCCCGAAATATCATGTGAGTTTTCCTAATTCCTAAATGATTAAAATCTAAATGTATTCTTTTTACAATTAATTTTGTTAAATTTTCAGATATCACATATAATTCCTTGTCATGTACTAATTTATATATTACTCCATCCTTTTCAGAGCATCTTCTTTTGTATTTCTCATCTAATAATAGTTGTTCCTGTTTTATTTGTTCTAGCGAGAACATACCACTATTTTGTTTCATGATATTAATTCCCACTCTAGCTTCGTTTGCATCTTTTCTTTTCTCTCCATCCATTCTACTGATCGAGTCTGGTACTACATTTTGAATCCCTGGAATATATTTAATCACGAAGTCATATTCCTGTAGGAGTAATGCCCATCGATGTATTCTGGCATTGTTCATCTTGTTGGTTAGTATCGTTAGCAGAGCCTGATTATCAGTTTCAATTATGAATTTTCCTCCCAATAAAAAGTATCTGAGTTTATTTACACAGAATATGATGCTAGCAAGTTCTAATTCACTTACTCCATAGTTTTTCTCTGCTCTTTTTGTTATCCTAGAGACAAATGATATGGGTACGTACATGTCATCATATTCTTGCATTAAAACTCCAGCTAGTCTGTTTTTAGATGCATCTGTCCTTAAAATGAAAGTTTTCTCATAGTTCGGATGATATAATTTTATGTTTCTGATGAACTGATTCTTGATTTCATTGAAAGCATCTTCCTGTTTACTGGTCCAAATCCATTTCACTCCCTTTCTCAGTAATTCCATTAAAGGTAATTCTAAATCGGTTAGATTTCCCAGCATCCGTTTGAAATAGTTTAGCATCCCAAGGAAGCCTCGAAGAGTTTTCAAATTTTTCGGTCTTATGTACTCTCTAATGGTTCTTACTCTCTCTGGATCCATCTCGATTCCTGTCTCTGTGATTTTGTAACCCAAATATATTACTTCTTTCTTTAAAAATTGGCATTTTTGTATGTTCAGTTTTAGTCCGTTTTCGTCAAGTTCCGCTATGATTGTTCTGAGGTGTTCTAAATGTTCTTCTATACTGTTTGAAAAAATAAGTATGTCGTCCACATAGTGTATTGTAAATTGGTCATATTTGTTTAGAATTTTATTTAGCGCTTTTAATAGTGCTGATGTAGCGCTTTGTATGCCAAATGGCGTTACTCGGAATTGATATACTTCCCCATTAATCTTGAATCCTACATACTTCCTGCTTTCCGGATGTAGTGGTATCAGCCAGAAGCTGTGCTTCAAATCTAGCTTAGAAAAAACTTTAACTTTACTTATCTTTCCTAATATCGATTCGATAGTTAAAGGCGATTCATACTCGGGCATTGTACATTTATTTAAATTTCGTGCATCAAGGCAAATCCTTAAATCTCCATCATTCTTCTTTACTATAACAACTGGATTGATATACGAGGTGGTACTATGTTCTATAATTCTATCTTCTAATAATTTATTTACAGTTTTCTTTACATCTTCTTGATATTTGTAGGGTATCGGATAACTTCGCTGTTGGAATTGTTGATTTTCTTTCATTTCAATTTTATGTACATAATTTCTTGCAATTCGAGATTCCTCATTAATTAAATTCCTATGTCCTCTCAGTATTCCTTTTACTTCATTTTTCCATTCTATTTTCCCATCTATATCCAATTTCCATTCCGGCATATTATTATCATTATTTATTTCTCCATTGCCATCCAACATCATATCTCCACTCATTTTTCCTTCCTGCCTATAATCATATCTCTTCTCCATATCATCTTCAAATTTCTTATTATAATTAATACATTTATCTACTTCTTCTACTAACTCTTCATTCTTCCTCGAATTATCATTTTTTTCTTCATAATTAAAATCAACTTTCTCTTTATTAAAGATTATGTACATTTCTTCATAATTAATAATTGCTTTGTTTTCATATAAGATATCCGATCCTAACAATAGTTCGCATTCCATATTTTCCACTACTAACAGTTGTACCATAGTTTCTCGTTCCTTTAATCTTAATGCTACAGTTATCGTAGTATTTGAAATTGTTAGTTTTCTTTGATTTATGCCGATTAAATTTATTTTTGGCACCTTGACGAAATTTTCTTTTGATATTGTCAAATCATTTACAAATTTATTATTTATTAAAGATATTTCTGACCCGGTATCGATTAATATTTTTATGCTAGTGCCTTCTATCGTTCCGTATATATAAATTAATGTTTCATTGTTTTGTTCTAGCTGGTCCTGTACCTTTAGAAATTCGCGTGGGTGAACATAGCTGCACCAACTTAACTTACCATATTCACCCTCTAGTGGAAAAACTGTTGTTCCGTACCAGAAGATGACACGGGAACCACAACATTATCATTATTATGATTATTGTTATTTGTATTAGTTCGATTAAAGTTTGTGTTACGATTAGTTGTGTTTCTTTCTAGGCTGTTCGTCCTGTTAGTTCTTGTGTCACGTCTTATATTATTCGTCCTTCTTATGTCTCCGTCAGAGTTTCTTCTTTCTCTTCTATTATAATTATTATGCTGTCTCCTATCTGGATAATTTGTGTACCTGTTATTGTTATTATTAGTCCTATCGTTATTTCTGTCATATCGTCTATCATTGTTATTATTGTTATTTGTGTTGTTGTAATAGTGATTATTATTTTGTCTATGATTGTTACTTCTATTAAAGTCTCGTCTATCGTTGACGTTTCTGTAATAGTCATCATAGTCACGTCTATTGTTGTTGTGCACCGTTCTCTGTACTCGGTTCAAATAGTCTAGTAAAGATTGGAAATTTGTAATATTTTGTATTGCTATACCTTGAGTAATATTGTCATTAAAATGTCTAGATAAGAATATTATAATTTCTTGCTCAGAAATTACTGGCTCTAAATATTGTGCCTGGGAAAATAAAGACAAAGCATAACTACTCATGTTGTTGCTTCTTCTACTATCAAATTTTCCAAAATATAACTTTTCCCTAACATAGCCTTGTTCTGTTTCCCCCCAGTATTGTTTCAAAAAGTTACTTTCAAAATCGTTGAAATTATTTATACTTACATCATTACATGTGAACCAAAGTAATGTTTGACCCTGCAAATGAGATCTAATTGTCTCTTTCAAATCTTCTATCTCTCTGATACCTTTTAATTTATTTTTAAGATATCTCAATAAAATTTTTGGATGCATTTTTCTCGTATCCCCGTCAAATTTAAGATTACTTTCCCCATGGTTATAGATGTAATTTACCCCTTGAGTATTGATGTTTGGATTCGTCTTGTTTTTTATGGTTTCAAATTCTTTTTCTAATTCCATCATTTTCTTCTTAAAGTCTTCTTTAATTTCCCTCTCCTATTTTGTAAAATCTTGTACATTCCTTCCTTGATTTGTTTCAACTTCTTGTCCATTTCCCATATTAGTTCTTTCTGAGTTTTTAAATTCATCTCCTCCGCAATCGATAAATTCAACTGGATGCCTTGCTCTACATCATCTATCCTGGCATTGGTTTTCATGATGTTTCTCTCCATTCTGCCTATCTGTTCCTTTCCTTCTTCTCGTAGTTTATTTCCCATGTCTTCTATCTCTTGTTTCCGGATGGTGCCTTCTCGCATTAAATGTCCATATAGTTTATTCATTTTCTCTTCTTGTTCCTTCTTGTGTTCTTCGAACTGTTTTTTCATTTCCACCATATGTTCTGAAAATGTTTCTTCTTGTTTGTCTAACCTTCTGTTAATTTCTTTCTGTGTACCTTTTATCTCTTCTTTTGTGTTTTTTATTATATCTTCTCTGGTGTTTCTAATATCAGCCATCATTATTTTCATCATATTTATTAACTCTTCATTTTCATTTGGTTTAGGTTTTGTATAGTGATGAACTTCTTCCACCATACTGTCTCCTTTCTCCAGTTCCGCTGCTTCTTCAGCTTGGATAGCCATCGTCAAACGTTCCCTTAGTACTTGTTTGTTTCCCTTTGTGTCCATATTCCTGGATTTCAGATATTCCCTCAGCTCATCCACTGTCAGTTCGTCGATATTCATTGATTTGTCAGCCATTATTATTTTGTAAGATTTTCCCTAGATATCTCAAAAATAAATTTGTAACCTGTTTGTTCCTGTTGCTAATTTGTTGAACGAGCGTTACTTAAGTCGTCTAACAAACGCCATACGTTGGGCTTGCCATTTTATTATATATTTTTAAATAATGCCTCTACGTTGGGAACCATTTTTATTATATATAATTTTACTTACGCCCTTATGTTGTAGTGCTATTTTATATTATAATTTTTATTTTACCTCAGTTGGGCTGCTGTTTTTATTATGTATATTTTTTTTTATTTTAATTTAATATATGTTTTATTATTATTTATGGGCGCCAGAATTGGTTACGCTTACCGCTATACCCAATTCAAAATTATTATCAATTTTACTTTACCTTTTAAATACTGTATCTCAGGGATGAGATTCGGCACTTGACGTTTGCTAATAATTATAAAAGTTTATGCGATATACGGGGTTTCCGAAAGTGTCTATAAAATATAAAACTGTAATAATCGAATTTTGTTTGAAAATTTATGTGATGATATATACAGGGATCACCACAATTATGTATAATATTACGTTCGACGTAATTTACTTGTTGGTGTTATTTATTTTGCAATATACTTTAAAAGAAAATAGATACTAAATTAAATAGCAATCTCTTAAATTAATTTATCAATTGTATATGATAGTTAAAAATTTCTTGACACGTTCAACTCATGTCTTTACGGATTATTTCCTTTTTTTTATTGGATGTTTACTAATGAACTACTAAGATTCACACTATTTGTATGATGCTGATTTGATTTAATTTGTCTGATAGATATATTTCACTTTAATATATATATATATATATATAAATATTACCTGTAATCGATAACTTGGGATACCTCGTAGTGATAATAACTCTTTTTTTAGCAAGTGATATGCAACGTAAATGGAAAAGCTTCCGAGACTCTTTTAGCAGAGAGCTATCTGCCAAAAAGAGAAGTAAGTCTGGTTCCGGAGCGCAAACAGGAAAAAATAATGTATTTATTTTCAACAATTATCGTTTCTGTTGCCGATTTGTGAAACAAAGACTGAAGAACAGCTATGTGTAAACAATGCACAGAGCAATCCAGATGAAGAACCAGACATGGCTACAGAAAATACTAGTTCTCGTCATAGTTCACCCAAAACCGAAAAGAATAAAAGTTACATCTTTGTCAGACGAGCAACGCCTTTTCCAAACATTGGTAAGAAATGCATATGTTGTAGTTCTCCTTTTTATAAAATTCTCTATTATGGCTATAATAGGACCGTAACACAAAACAAAATATTTTGGTAAATTTTTTTATTATTTTAAATTGTGTATCAGCACTGGTAGGTCGCTTCCGTCAACTGCGATAAATATTGAACAATTTAATATTTGTTGCAGTAGACCGATGTCATAAAAATTTTCACTAAATACTTTCTTCCCTGTAAAATATCGGTGTGTCTGAAAGTATCGGCGTTCCGGTTAAAAAAGGTCGACTTTTTACCGACCGTCCAAAACCGGTGTGTGTAAAAGTATCATGCCACTTTATTTAAAATAATCACACTGTTGATTTTTTATAAAAATTTGTATATAATTAATAGCTACCGATATCGCTGCGTACTATTCATGAATAGAATTGTGTGCTAGTCATAAAACACGTTTGATATTGAATTAAGAAATTACAAAACCTTGTTGTGTTAACATGCAAGCTCATTTTCTGTTTATTGCTTCTCTATTTAGTGCGTTCTATTTCGGCTGTAGCCTTAAAGTTTTAGGTGTGTTTTCTCTTTGTGGACACAGTCAGTTCTCTTTAGGATTTCGACTTATGAAGGAATTAGCCGACCGAGGACATAATGTTACTTTTGTGAACTGTTATCCTCAAAACAAGCCAATAAAAAATTTTCGGGATATTTCAGTGAAAGAAGTTGAAGGATCCATTGAAGGTAAGCTTACGAATTATTTTGATATGTATTTATGAGGAAGATTTTCCAATGTTATATATTGTATCAGTTCGCCCTTATGAATCACAATAATAATACAATTATTTCCTGCTTTCTTCCTATTTTTTGGCATGAGAGGATACATCATGTAATATAATCTCTTTTAACTTTGGTTAGCGACTCGTCAAATGGAATCTGTTCAGACAAGTTATTTTCTATGTAAGATAATTTGTATTTCGAAAAATAGTTCTTGAGAATTGTTGGAGAAATTTTTCCGCAATTAACAACTTTGGACAGTGTTCGCTAATGACTAATTTGTATATCGAAATGAATGTTGAAATACATTATAGTCTATATTTGCCATATTATAATAACAAGGTTGTATCTGGACCCACAGTTGTTTTCTTCAGGAATTGTATTCAAAGTTTGTATGGCCAATAACTTTTTCTAGTTCAGTGCATGTAGATTTTATTATTTTACATCTGCAGTTAGACACTCTTTTGTATTATACTCAAATTTTCATTGCAATTCAAACGTTAATTTACCACAAAATCCACTGTGTTATCTACAGTAAGAAATATGTTATTTATAGTTTTGCGATTATATTAACACAACATAGTGGTACGTACCATTTAGAACCTTATGAAATGTACTTACTAACTATCAAATTCTTAAGTTGGAATTCACACGGTTCTAATTGAAACACTACTTTTTCAAAATTAATTTATTAATAATAGGAATATCAATAAATAATAAAAGATAAACAAATGAAAATAAATCCTATGAAAAACAAATAAAAAAATAGCAAAAAAATTGTTACAAATTAAAACGTCAATACAAACAAATTAAACGAAAATACATCGTCAGAAAATCAAAAAAATGAGAAAAAAATAACAAAACAAATGGTAAAATTTTAAAACGTCAATATAAATAAATTAAACAAAAAAAATTCTCAGAATAACAAATAGAAAAAAAAACAGAAAATTGTAAGACATTGAAGCATATTCCAATATACTAAATAATTCAAAGGACCACATAAAAAATTATATGGTGGAATAAAACTCCTTGTCAACTTGGGGCATGGACGGCTTCATTTTGTTCTTGTCTTTTGATAGTTCCTTATTTTGGGAAAGCACTTGCACTACTAACTGGTCTAATGCAAGTGTGGGTGTACTGGATTTTCTTCCTTTACGACGCGGGGTGGGTATTGAATTGGCAATTGTTACACTTTGGTAATTTTGATCTATGAACGACGTTTCGAATTGTACTTTATACAGGTCTCTAGCGCTAAAAAAATGGCATAAACTTTGGTTAAAGGAACATTCGCATACCGTAAGTTAGCTGCCTCATAATTTTTAAAATCGTTTTTCCTTAGTAACAGTAACTTTTTCTTAGTTCTCTCATAAAGGAGATAGGTGAATGAAATTCTGTCTTAGCCATATGTTTCTCAATTTGGTTGTGCTTGTTGTCGACTTCCTGCACAGTACCGTGACCAGCAATAGAGTATTTCATTGTTAAACTTTTCAACTCCGGGAGATGTCGCAAAATATCTAATACACAAAAGTAAATGTGAGAGTTGCGGTTCTGAGAAACACAACTCCATATTATTAGCTCCTCAATATGATGTCATCCAGAATTTTCTCTATTATTTTGCGGATAGCACTAGCAAGGCAATTGCCGGATCTCCCAGCATCAGTCTCTATCCATATAGCACAATTTGTGGTATTTGTGTGAGAGGGATAGGCCGTCAAGTTGTACTTTGTTAGTTTTTGTAAATAAAAATGATTTCCAACAATTGATCTGGGACACGTTATCACAATTTCCAAATCAAAAGTTAGTACCGGAATACCACTTTTCTTGTTATTATCTATTTCGATCCGCATGACATCTTTAGCTGCTTTGTGTTGTTCCATTTGTTCACGATCAGTGATGTCCAGTGTTCCTTCTTTCTGTTCCAAATAATATATGGAACATTTTTCCCATACATCCTTTTTAGATATATGTAATTCATAATTAAACTTGGTGTAAAATATATGCCTATACATTGATCATTTTACTGGATGTCTATGTCTCTGTGCAATGGTACTTGTACAACTCGTACATTTTGGATAAATGAAGCGTTGACTCCAAATATTTTCTCCTGCTACTTTTCCTGCAATAATTTGATTCTACAGTTGCAAATCTTTTCACGTGGTCTACAACTGTTTGAATACGTTCATCACTGATTTTCCTACCACTTACTTTTCCTCTTAAACTTATTTTAGGTTTATTAAAATTCTCGGCATGCACAGTATATATATATATATATAGGTTTTTGGGAAATGCTCAATGTACCTAGGAAGAACTTTTTGCTTACTTGAATTGTATTGTCTTGAGCTTTCATGAAGTATTTGAAAGAATATTGCCCACGAGAAGCCCCTTCTGTAGTTTTACGGTTTTTGAGCAGTTCCTGGGTATTTTCTTTTAAATACACATATTTTTAATTTTGGCTAAGGCCATAATAATAAGTGAAAAGCGCCTTCCGGGTAGTTTCTCCAATTTTTCTTGAGCAGGGGAATTTACAACCGTCTAAACAATCCTTAACGGGGTTAATCTCCCTTGCTTTTACTTTTGTACCTCTTACATTAACGTATTATTTTCCAGCTTGGTGCAGTTTGCTCCTGATATTGACTTTCCACTCATTAGTTTGTCGAATAAGTTTTCTGGCATTTGTTCATTCTTTCTGTTTTGCATTTCCATGCACTTATTTAGATGTTTCATCTTCACCATCTGTTGCCGTTTCAATAACTGGTTCATTTTCAGTTTTGTTTACATCAGTTTCTGTTACTTCACACAATTTCCTCAAGTCTGTAAATGAAAAAACATTACGAATAGCTAGTCTAGGATAACATCTATATCTAATATCACATATACCATGCTATAACAGCAATTAATCACCTTTTTCTACACGGCGAGCCTCATTAAGAATCACAGAGTTATCTGCATTGTCCATGTAATTTATTTCATGAGTTACTTCAGTCATTTGGCTCTCGTCTCTTATTTCCTGTTCGATACCACTTTTGGCTTCACTCATTTGGCTTACATTCTGCAGTTTCTCTCCATTGCCGTCTTCAATTACATTATGTTCACTCAATTGGTTTTCTTTGTACCGCTCTTGTTCAGTATCACCTTCAAATTTATCGACTTCATTAATTTGGTTTTCTTCCCGCGTTTTTTGTTTAGTAGTACTATGTTCAATTCTATTGGCTTCACTCATTTGGTTTTCTTTCGTGCTTTCAATTTCACCTAACTGGTCTTCCTGATAAACATTCTGTTCAATACACCCCGTATTTGCAATGGGTACAGGAGACAACGCTATAAACAATTAAAATATCACAGTTCAGTGATTGTGGAAACATATAGTTTTGTTGGTTTTAAATATTTTCAAATAATACATATTACATCGAGTCCGATAAACTATATAATACGTAAAACCGCAAATAACAATAAGATTTATTAATAAAGTGTAAATAATATTTGGGAATGTCTGTGGGTATGGTGTACAAACTAGATATAAATTGAGTGAATGTAAAAGACGAGTACTCAGTGTGTATATATTTATTAAAATGCAGCATAAAACTATGACGACAGCCTTGAGAATGGCCTAATGACCGAAAGCGCTTAGCTGCATTTTAATAAATATATACACACTGAGTACTCGTCTTTTAGATTCACCCAATAAATAATATTTACCCATATTTAATATTTTAAACGACCTTTCAGAAATTATTCTAATTAAAACTAATATTTTTCAAAAAACTCAGGTAATATATATATCACCGATGGGAATATTCGAGTTCTGACTGTGTATGATTCTCTTTAAACTATAACGCAGTTCTATCTGCAAGAAAATAGAATCATGTGAATATCTTGAATGGCCTGGTGACTTGAGATGGAACTTTTTAACAATGCTAATTGTGCTATTAAGCACCAGATGGCCGAACCAAGCAACTGAAGTATTTCTTTTCCTCATATAGAACTTTGATATTCCAATATCTTATTTTTCTCAAATATTGCAGTTAAAACCTTGTTTTATATCATTATCATATTATGATAATGAAATGATGGAAATTGTTTAAAATAAGCTCTATTCACTTGCTAACAAAGGAACTCTTTTTCAAAACTGTATGAAAATTGCCCTACATTTTGTAATGATGCGGTGTTTCAAAAATAAATATTGTTAGTAAAAGAAGTCTCCGATTTGATATATACCACACAGAAAAATCCAAAAGTGTGAGCTTAAATTACCAAGTTGGTCATTACAATGGACCTCGTTAAAAATATTACATAGGGTGTACATCAAAAACACGTGGGTGTGTACTGAAAAGCGATCATGATGTGGTAGAAGATTTGGACTGCTCTGGCCGGCCATCAACAACCATTATCAGCTTTTCTCCACATCGATCAAGTGAAGAGAATGGTACACAAGGTAAACAACTAATTTTTGTCAAAAACTCAATAACATCGCTACTACTGAGGCACCCTTTCCCAGTTATTAGAAGAAATAAAAGATAATTCGTGGCGAGAATTGATGGATTATTCCTTGGCGTTAGTGTAATGTTTTGAAAGGAGTGGAGGCGATATGATGAATTTGTATGAATATATTCTGTGTTTCAATAACTAAATTTAATATCTCACCATTAATCAAGTCAGTTTTTTTGTAAAGCCTACTACCCTAATTAATGCATCATGCAGGCTCAGATTTGTTCCCATCCTATGGAAAACTGCAGAGATAATAATGATACCTAAAGTAGGAAAATCTAGCAATCTCAAAGATGTTTGAGAAACTGCTGCTACGAATAATGAACCATATAATATCACAAAAAACATTATCCCACTACACCCATTCTGATTTCGTGATGAACATTCTTCCATACATCAGAAAATAACTGAAATAGAAAAATCATTGGAGGACAATATAATTTGATGAGCTTTATTTATGGATATCGCTAAAGCGTTCGACAATGAAGTCACCAAGGCATGATAATGAGAGTTTAAAGAAATATATCCTCTATCTCTGGCTGAAATATTGTAGTCAAACCTAGAACAACGAACATTCAGAGTTACCATGGAAAATGATCATTTTCCATAATTTTCCGAGTAGTCTGAGCGGAAACCATTGAACGAAGGGCTCCCCCCACACTGAAAAAATAAACAAATGAACAATCATATTTGGTTTATAAATTAGGCCATTAAAACACGCCCACTTTTTTTTGCAACCGATACTAAACATGTTTGTCAATACTACCCTCTTGTACCTATAACTAAATTTTATAGGGACAGCAGCAATAACGTAAAAGCAAAAATTATTTTGCTATCTTCACTAAACCTCTTTTTCCGTACAGGTAGTGATCCTGGGCCAGTAATATACCTCTTGTACATATATGACATTCCCAGGTAGCACATGACGTCAAAATAACGTCCAAAAGACGTCAAGCATTCGTCCAACAGACGTCAATTGTACGTCCATAATGACGTCCAATAGACGCAGTTATGTCACATCCAGAAGACGTCACTTCTATGACGTCTTTTGGACGTCACTTATATGACGTCTTTTGGACGTAACTTCTATTACGTCTTCTGGATGTCACTTTCATGACGTCTTTTGGACGTCACTTCTATGACATTTTTAAAACGTCATTTCTATGACGTCTTTTGAAGGTCACTTCTATGACGTCTTTTGAACGTCACTTTTTAGGCGTCTTTTGCACGTACATTTATGAAGTCTTTTGGACGTCACTTCACTTCTATGATGTCTTTTGGACGCCTTACTTTTCAACAGTAAGATGTTAGTTGCAACTAACATCTTATCAAAGTTTGTAATAAAAAACAAAATATTAGAAACATATTTATTATAACAAAAAACGCTGATGCATGTCTGACCAAGGTACAATAATTGTCATGTTTATCGAAATATATAAACACAGAAATAATTTAAAAAGATTGATGTTTCCAGTATATATTATAATAAATTTAATATAAATGTAATATACAGAATCGACTGAATAATGTTAGCAGATATGGGGTGTTAAAATGTATTAACAAAACTTAAAACATAATATATATGGCATTTCTGTGTTAATTTGATATTGACAAATACAATGTTTATTGCATTTCCTACCACCTTTGCAATTGCCATGATGATGGTACCGTAGGTAGGGAAACTACTTCTATAGGCGGCATTGCATTAGAAGCTGATGTTGAGGGAATTTCGGATGGGGCTGAGATACCAGAAAATACTCTTCGCGATATTTGTTTCTTTTCTATAGCACCTAAAATTTTGTCATTTAAGTTGCATAGTGCTAAGCAACAATTTAAAAAAAAATAGATATAAAACAGCATTTAGTTATAATTGCTACCTCGCTTTAGCTAGTGAAAATTGGTATTAAATACATATTTTAGTTCACATTACAGTTTATATTGCTATTATATTTACTTGACAACTTTTTAATTTTGATGTGTGGTGGTCTAGAATATTCACTTTCCTCTTCACTATCACTATCTTCAATAATTCTCCGAATTCTTTTTCTGGGTCCACTTAGTGTAGTTTCATTATCATCAGTATCACTATTGACTTGAGCTTCTTTTTCTTTTTGAATTGCTTTGTCTAAATCATCTACATAATACATTGTGTTACAAAAGAGTTGAAAAAATTTATCGAGCAATTAGTTGTAAGTAAATACAAGAAAAGATCTTAGTAGCCAAAAGGGTCTAGACAAGTTCCACCTGGCATTTAAAGAAAAACATGAAATTATGCCATCATGTATCATGTGGTCATTTCTGGTATTTACTAAACTAAAACTTCATGTATGTAGTTGTAGTATGAAACTTACCGGTCTGAAAAAATATTTTTTTGGCTCCATATAATTTCCATTTCTCGCAGTCAACAGCGTGATTGTTTTCTAAAGCGCGCCGAAAGATTCTTCTACCTTTTAATGGCGGGCGATATACCTCTTTTTCAAAGGTGTAAGCCGATTTTGACTGACCACTGCGACACTTTCATTGCCCGTTTCATCGAACTGAATAACGCAATACATTTTCTTTTTCAAAAAAGCTCTATCAGATACAAATTAAAATTTCTCCGCCTGGACTTCCAATTTCACTCACTTATTAACGTAATAACGTAACCACAAATACAGAATCTACTGAGTTTTGTTGGAACTCTGGAGGCTGTTACACTACAGGGACATGGGTTATCTGTGACAGGGACCGTCAAAACTAAAAGTGGACCAGTAGAGTAAAGACAATTTACTGCAGCTAAAGTTCTAAACTCAATTGGGCTACTGATTTGAGACGGTCATGGAACTGTTTTCGGTTTTCAAAATGGCTTCTAATTGTATTTGTATGCGCGGTTTCGAAAAGCGCCGTTGCCAAGCCCCCATTGCCCACACGACATGAACATCTTTTATAATTTGAATATAGGTTTACTGGAACATAATTAAATTCATTTCTGTAATTCTTTAAGTACAAATATACTTAAATTAAATTCCAAGGATTATTAACTGTGATTCATTGAAACTTAACTAATTAGTATATTTTATTTTGCCTATTTGATGATGGTTATAGAAAGAAATATAGAAATTAATTTGCATGTGACAACATTGTAGTGTTGAACAGACTCGGACCAATGATACAAAGCGAACGCACGTTTGGGACAATTTAAAAACAAAAGAAGTTTTAGAATGATTCTAATCTCTATTTATAGTAGCAATTTTACGTTTTATTTTTGTATAAACCGTTTAATTAAGTATAAATTCAAAAGTTGAATAAACATTGGTAAATCAAGTTCAATTTTTTCCTGTCGTAACTGCTAATAATCTAAAATATATAAGCTTAATAGAGATACAATAATACTATGTCGGCAATAAGTAGATTTTTGTATTCTTCATATTGGCTACCTGGGTTACAGGGCGAGAAAACATTTGCTGCTGACTAAGGAGTTGCAGGAGTAGATGCAACTATAGAAGAAACAACATGCCGATAATAACAAGAATAGCGAATAAAATTCTTTCTTTTCTTCCTCTTTCTCTTTCTCTTTCTTCCCTCTTATTGTTCTATTTCTTCTAATATAGATTTTTTCAATAATTTGTTAGAGGTACTCCATATTTAAGGAAAATTTGTTCGTACAAGTATTTCGATATGGGGTCAAAAACCTTCCAAATTGGAAAAAACTTGAAAAAACGAAAAAATAATCAGAGGGTGACCGTTTATTTTGACTATAACTTCACAAGAGTACACCCAAAAGTCTCAAATTTAGGATGTTGTTCCTCTATTATAGGTCAAAAACCGAATAAATTGGAACAAACTTGAAATACCCGTATTTTCGAAATTTTAGATGGCCATTAGGACACATTTAGGATTTGTTCAGGGATCGTAGTATTGTGCGATCGTAATAACTTTTTCCTCCTGCAAAGTTTCATCGAAATTGTTTGAGCCATTACGAATTTTCCACAAATATATATATATATATATATATATATATATATATATATATATACATACATATATATATATATATATATATATATATATATATATATATATATATATATATATACATTCCACACATTCCACACGACGAGCTACTGTAGCAGGTTGGGAAATATTGTTTTAAATATTGAAATTTCAACTAACCATAAACTCATTAAAACTTTAGAAAATAATTTATCTTGTCTTCAACAAGATATTATTAATTTAACATCTGAATTGATTTTTAAGAATTTTGAGAGTAGGCAACAGATAGTTTACAATAGAATCTTTCACAAAATTAGAAATGTTCATATCAATAAGTTCAACAAAATTTACAATAATGAAGTTAATAAACTTCTAAATGTCAAACCATCTTGGATAAAGAACTTGACTGATGTGAACATTCCTGATGATATTAATAAATTTTTGGCCTTGGGCCCGAAGTTTAGTATCGAACCCTGGGTAGGGACGTTTCTGTGAAGAGTTTTTTAGCTGATGTGGATTATATCACTAACTCAATACATGATACTCACACTAGGAATGTATTGATAGCTAGAACCACTAACGTCATTACTAATCATGTACAAAACAAAATTAATGTTAATAGCCGTTCATCGATTCTTCGCAGCTTGTTCTATAAAACTAGAACATTTTTGAGGGCAAATCCTGATATTGTTGTCACTAAATCTGACAAAGGTAATGTAACAGTAATTTTAAAGAAACAGCAATATGTGGATTTGTCACTACAACTGCTTAACGATAATACTACTTACGAAATTCTTGATAAAGATCCTACTAATTCTATTCAAAACGGTTGTAATAAACTAGTAAAGAAGTTATATGATAAAGGTCAGGTAGAGGAAGCTGTGAGGAAGGAGTTGATGTGTTATAATGGCATTGCTCCTAAATTTTATGCATTACCAAAGGTTCATAAGCCAACTCTATCGGTACGTCCTATTGTGGCTAGCATTGGTGCTCCAACACACCTTATATCTTCATTTTTAACTGATATTTTGACAAAAGCTTACAATACCGATAATGAGTATTTTATTAGTGATTCATTTGATGTCTTCAATAAATTCAATAAATTGCATATTCCGGATAATTACATAATAGCAAGTTTGGATGTTGTGTCTCTTTTCAGTAACGTGTATTTGGACGCTGCACTGAGAGCAATTAGTAAGAGGTGGGGTGATATAAGCAGTCATTGTAGCATTGATAAAGACCCTTTCATGGAATTAATAACTTTCTTATTTAATAACACCTATTTTTCATTTGAGAACAACTTTTATAAACAGAATTTTGGTACACCTATGGGTGCTACCATTAGCCCTATTATAGCTTGCTATGTGATGGATGACTTATTGGATACTGTAATCCCGGTTTTACCTTCTACCCTATTATTCGTAAAAAAGTATGTCGATGACATGATTGTTGCCTTACCTAGAGACATGGTTGATGAAATTTTATTTGTTTTTAACAGCTATGATCCCTATATCCAATTTACCATTGAGGTAGAAGACGACCAATGCTCTGTGCCTTTTTTAGATACTAAGTTTATTCGTGTTGACAATACGTTGTATATAGATTGGTATCGAAAACCAATCTCGTCAGGGAGGTACATGAGTTACTGGTCCTATCATAAACACTCTATGAAAGTTAATTTAATAAAACAAATGAAGAGTAGAGTATTAAACATTTCTGACCCTTCATTCCATGATAAGAACCTTAAACACCTTTTCCAACTTTTCATTGATAACTCATATCCTAAGACTTTATTAAAAAAATTTTTATTCAATACGTCAGTCATCAATAATGGTAATATTAACAATACCAACCAAGTTGACAGTGTTCAAGCCAGTGCTGGAGCGGTTGCAGTAGATACTCCATTTTTTTATGTTTCCATACCTTATATAAGGGATGTTTCCCCTAAAATTTGTAGAATTTTTAAACAACTTAGTAACGTCAAGATCGCTTTTAGTACAGTTTTGACAATTAAATCCGTTTTTAGCAAACTAAAGGACAGGACTCCAACCTTAGCTCTCTCAAATGTGGTTTACTCTATACCTTGTGGTGATTGTAATAATAAATATATTGGCCAGACTTCTAGGACCTTATCCCAAAGGATATCGTCCCATAAGTCTGACACTCGGTTGCATCCAGAGAGATGTGCTCTGGCAGAACATGTGAATGTTGAGGACCATCATATGAATTATTCTGATGTAAAGGTTTTAACAATGGAAAATAATTATCATAAGAGGCTCTTTTTGGAAATGACTTTTATCGCACAGGAGCCAAATTCTATCAATAAAAAATCAGATATAAAAAATCTTAGTGAAATTTACTCTTTTTTACTGTCTGTTGACACACAACAAAATTTCAATATGATTCGGGATTTACATAATTCTTCAATTTTATCATAAAAATAT
This sequence comes from Galeruca laticollis, assembly GCA_963921935.1. Lineage (NCBI taxonomy): Eukaryota > Metazoa > Arthropoda > Insecta > Coleoptera > Chrysomelidae > Galeruca > Galeruca laticollis. Next base: position 109,540,012 of record OY998181.1, read on the forward strand.
CTTTTTAATAATAACATTCAATTTTATTCCCCCACCTGTTGTGGTTTTTTGTCGCTTTGGAATGTGCATCTACCATTAACAGGAAAAAAAGTATCTAAAAGTAAAATTATCTCAAGATAAGGATATGAAGAAAAGGTGGTATTTCCGGCATTCTCCCACCTAAGGAATTATATGGCAAACAAAATTATTTCTCAAAACAAAGGAAATAAGAAACTATAATCGATATCACAGATATCTTTCAGGAATTTTACTCAAGCGACCCCTACGCGTGAGTTTCACTGTATCGGTTACTCTGCTTTTAAACACTCCCGCACTTTTTGTGAGCTTCACTATATCGGATACTCTGCTATTAGACACTCCCGCACTTATTTCCGGACACTCTGTTGGATGATCGATTTGAATTTTCTCTCGTTGCCCATCAGGTTACTAATACCCAATTGGAGGATTAAAACGTCAAATGATTCGTTGGGTAGAAGTGTCCTACAAAATTTTAGACCAGTCCAAAACATTAAAAGCATTATCCGCACCTTTAAACGTCATGGCTTTATAAATTATTTTGGGCTTGCCTCTTCTGGCTATGAATCGGCGTAAAATTTGTAGAAAACTGTTAGTGGACAAAGACAGTGTCAAGTTGGATTGCACGGTAAACCTCACATGTAAATAGGCATACCCATGCTTTTTCCCCTGATCTAAGAAAGAGGGTCCCAGCAAAATCTACACCTAATATCTCGAACGCTACTGCATCTCGAACTGGATCTGCAGGCAAAGGAGGTGATTCTACTTCATAAGCTTTCGAATTGAATCGATTGCATATCATACATGTTTTTAACACTTTTCGTATCGTTCGTCTTCCGCCAATGATCCAATACTTCTCACGCAATAGTGCCAAAAGACCTTGTACTCCTACATGACACAAGTTTTGATGTGTTTCCATTATTAAGATATCCACAGTCGCGTTTTTGGCTGGCAATAGAACGGGATAACGGAAATCTCTAGTATCATTTCTATTGGAAATTCTAGGCTTCAGACGTAACACTCCAGATTCATCATAAAATGGACTCAAACATATTATGATTTTGTCATCCGGACCAGAAAAATGCTTCCTTTGTATTATCTTCAATATAAAATTTTCTGCAATCTGCAAATCATTAACGGTAGTCAAACCTATCTTTTTTGCGTTAGGGTGACGCATATTGTGTATAAATCTAAAAACCAAAGCAATCATCTTAACTGTTTTCGAGAATTCACAAAATTTTCCAAGTTTCCAAAAATCAAATTGTTCAACAGTAGTTATTGTTGTAATTAGTTTTTTTCTTCGTTCAGTGGAAATTTCCATCTCACTAAAATTCATCTCTTCAATGGACCGATTTTCTTTCTTCTGGTACAACCAATTAGGACCCTCCCACCATTTGGAATCTAACAACTGTTTTGCAGAACATCCTCTTGAAGGCAAATCTGCGGGGTTGAAAATTCCAGGAAGGTGGTGCCATTGTGAGGAAAAAGTTAATTGTCGGATTTCACGAACTCTATTAAAAATAAATGATACCCATTGCTCTTCGCGTTGTATCCAAGAAATCATAGTTGATGAATCGCTCCAAAAAAATGCTTCACAGTCAAACTCCAAGCTTCTTTCAACCTGATTATAAAGTCTAGCAGCAATATTGGCCCCCAACAACTCTAATCTGGGAATTGATAATTCTTTAATTGGAGCACCTCTAGACTTTGCAGCAAGTAAATGAATTGAAACTTCTTTAGCTGTTTCCACTCGACAAAAAACTACAGCTGCATAAGCTTTCTGACTAGCATCGCTGAAAGTATGTAGACTTAAGTCTACGACATTTTTGGAAATTGAAATCCATCGAGGTATTCTTATTTTGAATATATCAGATAAATCAGACAATCATGCCCTAAAAATATCAGCAATATCATTATCTAGTGGAACGTCCCAAGCCATTATCTCCTCCCACAACTGCTGCAAAAAAAGCTTACGAGAAATAGTGACTGGAGCTGTGAATCCAATTGGATCAAATACTTTCTGAGCTATCGACAGTAGATGACGTTTCGTTACAGCTCTCTTTCATTTCCTCTACAGAAAAATCGGAATTAATGGCCAATATGTCATATCCAGGATACCACAATAGACCTAGCACCAATATCTTATGATCTAGGGTACAATTTCCACGGGAATACTCCCACCTTCGTAAATAAAATTGGCATTTGGCCATCACATAGACAGCTTCCTCAATAAACTCCCCAAGTTCTTCAAAACTAGGAAGACTGGTTACGCAATTGTCTACATAAAAACTTTTGGACAATATTTTCACTGTAGATGCTGTAAAATATAGGTCGTTTGAAATTTCTTCCAAACACTGGGATAAGTGATACTCTATAGTGGAACCAAGTAAAAGCGGACTACAGTTAACACCGAAAACTACTCTCCTATGTCTATATACAATTTCCGAATCATTTTCATCTACTCAAAGGAATATAAAAGAATATCTGTCATTTGAATTAATGTTTATTTGTAGAAATGCCTTTTTTATGTCAGAAATCACACGGTTCTTTAATTGCCTGAAACGAACAAACAAGGAAGGAATTAATTGAATCATGTTTGGCCCATTTTCAAGACAATGGTTCAATGGAGCATTGTCCTTTTCTCGACAAGATGCATCTAAAACTGGTCTTACAGCCGTTGTAGAACCTTCTTTTGAAACTGGACGGTATGGTAAAAGATTTCCGCACTGTGTGTTTGGCTCTACCTTTTCAATAATACTTAAACTTTCCCATTCTTTGAAAACGTCGTTATACCTAATTCGCAAATTATCTTTTTCCAGTTTCCGCAAAGTGTTTTGAAATCTTTTTTGTGCAACTTTGTAATTAGACGGAAGCGGATTATGCCCATCTATCCATGGCAACCTTACTTCATAACGTCCTCCCTTATCTACAGTAATAGTATCTAAAAATAGCTCCTTTGCGGCAGAAGCTCTTTCTTCCTTAGATTTTTGTTTACCGGGGTCCTTAATGCCCAGAACGTCCAATTCCCAGTCTGCGATAGAGGCACTCGCAAATAAAGACAAAGCAGAAGTTGATAAATTCGAATGTGAAATTTGACAAGGTACTTTTCCCATAACAGTTCATCCAGTATGTGTTTCAATTGCTACCAACCCACACTCTAAAGTATGTTTGTTTCCAGTATATAAAATTCTTGCACCTAACAAAAGTTCAATGGGATCTTCATTATTTAAATCAGAAATAGCGATATTATATTTGTTCAATTCGCATATACAAGACCCATTAAAAAGGGGCTTAACGTTGTTACAAATATTATCTTGATCTAATACTTCAAAAGTATATGAGAACATCATAACAGTTATGTGCAATTAATCTCTTTTCCTCCAAATAAACCGGGCACCAGATTCTCTGAAGTTTTGACTCGCAAACCAAGAAATGGCACAGTTGATTTCAAAATATATGAACGTTGTGATCCTGTGTCAATAAGAGACCGAACAAATTTAGAACTACTGTGACCTACTAATATGATAAGAAACGTCTGGAGAAATACATGACCACTGGTATGATTTTCATTCGAATTTGTATGATTTGAAAATTCGTCGTTATCTGCCAAAGTAGATGAAGGTTTACTTACACTTGATTCAGATATATTTGGAGAATTACCAGAAGTCAAATAATTACACATAAAAGGGTGATGGGATTTTTTACAAATTATGCACTTTAAACGGCCTCGGAAAATTCTTGCATGATGGCCAATCTTAAGACACCTACAGCATCCCTTTTTACCCGATACAATATTCTTTCTCTCTTCCAAAGTCATTTCTTGCGCCTTAAAACAAGAATCTCCATTATGAGACCCGTTACCAAAAATACAAGTATAAGGAAATCTTTGTTATTGTTGGTGTTCAGCAAACCAGCGGCGGTAGGTAGAGCAGACCCCTGGTACGATTTTTTTTCCGTAGCAAGTCTCCCCAGATTTCCACATTTTATTGCTGTCAAATGTTAGTCCAAAGCCCTCATTTACTAATATAATTCTCTGTTTATTTTCCACTTCAGAACAGAGAAACGATAAAAGATTTTCTAACTTCTTCTCTAGCGTACAATCAATATTAATATTCTCAGAAATATTGCTAGTATTACTAATGATAAGCTCCCCTGTAATAAATGCTGAACGCTGCCAAATTCTAAGCAGATCATGTGGGAAACAAGATTCTTTTAACAGAAATAAAATTGCAGCACATTTGTTCGCTGTAATGCCTTAAGTACCTAAAGCGCGTAACTGGGTTTCAATTTGATCGTAGAGTTTAGAAATTTCAAGTTTTTGTTTACTAATAGCATTATTTAAAACAAGTGTTAATAATTCACGTACGTAGACCTCTATTTGAAGATCCTCTCTACCAAATCTGTACTGGATACATTGAATAGTTTTTCCATAATTCTCTCTCATTAAGGGAAAACTTTCTACTAATTGACGCACTCTAGTACCTGGAACCGTGGGCTTTAGCAAATATTCTATTTCATCACAATTTTCTCGTCAACAATTGCCGAAGGCATTGCAATTGTAGCAGATATAATATTATTAGAAAAATGGATGTATCTTACTTTTAGTTCGGTGTACCTTCTATGATAAGCATCACCTTGTTCCTTATCTCCTATCATGTCTTCCACTGACGCCCTCTCTACAAGAGCTTCTTCATATACACGTCTTTCACCTACTTGCAGGTCTTCATATTTTGTTTTGAAAATATCCCAAGAAACCTCTAAATCAAGCGTACAAAAACTTCAAATTCATTAGCTGCTTTGGAAAAACTACATCTTAGCACTTTACGTGACTTCTTCATGCTGTTTAATATTTCTACTTCAACAGGACTTTTTAATCAAAAATATATCAGACCAATATCGAAAATAACTCTTAATTTAATATTCTGACAACTACTGTAATTTTTTCGGTTACATATACATATTAAAATCAAAGTAATAAAAGAAATGTGGGAAAACCAACATCTTTGACTAAAATTTCTAACACAAAGTATCTAAAAGTAAAATTATCTCAAGATAAGGATATGAAGAAAAGGTGCTATTTCCGACAATCTGTGATATAATAATTTGATAATTTGCTATTACAGCTTTGAAAATAATATATAAAACTCTTTGCTGTCAATCCATATTTTATGTAAAACATTCAATATCTGTATTGATATTTATCCTACTCTTCATGATTAGTGTGTGAAATTAAGATATGGAAAAATTGTATTTTCAACGGTCCTCAATTAGGGTGATCATTTGACTCAGACATATGATCTGGTTCCTTTATAGATATATGACCCAGAAAATGTTCCTTATTAGCTATTTCATCATATCATGTGTGGGTTAATAACGGGAATATCGGTTGAAAAGTATTAACGATAAATTACACCTCCATTTACAGTCATCGAGATTCTAGCTCTCCCTATTGATATACTAGTATAAAAACGTTCATTATCCGGAAATTAACTGGAGAAAATTAAGCATCAATTGAAAAATATGTAGACTGAATGATTACAATATTTTTGAAACAAAAACAATTTGTCACAAACCTGATGGAAATGAAGAATTTTCCGCTTGTTAATAAATAGTAATTCAAAAATCAACATTATACCGATGATACATACTATCCACTACAGAACATGTTGATGTTCTCATTGATATTAAAATAATGAGAGTTTATTTAAATCGCTAGATTTTGACTTAATTTCTTTAAAAATTTGGAATGATTCTTCCTATCTAATACCGATAACAATTCACTGATGGACTAGAACAAGGGTCTCCAAACTACGGTCCGCCGACCAAATCCGCCCCGCCACTGCCATCAATCCGGCCCGCGACAACTTAAGACTAGTGTCATCAATCTGGCCCACGACAGCCAATGTTTTACTGTTGTTACTATTGCTGTGATAAGTTGAATGGAAGAGAATGAAAACACAGAATGATAATTACTCGGTTTTATTTACTTGCATGGTATAACTTTACGACACTAAATAATGACGCAGAAAACTCAATTTAAGTATTTTAAGCTTAAACATATTAATAACTAACAAATAATTAAATTGAAATTAATCCCACTAAAAAAAACACTAATGAGATTTATGTAATTGTGATTTTTCATCGACAATTGTTTGTGGTTATGGATTAATTTTACTTGTACCAATTATTAATAGACATTTAAGATGCGCATCGGTTAATTTAGATCTGTAAACATTTTTCTGTACTTCATCTTGGAAAATGTTTTCTCACACAAGTACGTAGTACCAAAAACAGAAAGCAACCCACGAACAAATTTATGCAAGTTATCAAATTGTGCCAGTGGAAGACTCTTATAAAATTCCAACAAAGATGTATTTTGATATTTGTTCTTAAACATAACACTGCACTGTAAATCAATTATTGCCATTTAGACTTCCAGAGCCAGGGTTTCAGTGTCAGAATCAGAAGGATTTTGAAAAAGCTTAATTTCATTCACAGTGATATCAGAATCTGAGAAACGAGTATCGAAATTCATCTTCAAAACACTCAAAGTTTCGATTCCAAAATCGACTGAAAAATCATTCTCTGTAATGTGGCTGAATATTTCACATGTTTTAAAATGTCTAAAACATTTTATACGTAACTGCGATTGAAATAGTATTATTTTCTGCCTGAACGATTTGATATTGGTGTATAAATCAGGAAGAAGCTGATTTTCTCCTAGCAATCTCAAATTCAGTTCGTTCATATGATTTGTCAAATCGACAAAGAATGCTAATTTCCACAGCCATTCACTATTTCCTAAATCGGCACAAGGGCGATGCTTCTCATTCAAAAACATTTCGATCTCTGCTCGAAGTTCAAAAAAGCACTTAAGGACTTTTCCGCAACTAAGCCTGAGAACGGCAGTATGATATGGCAAATCATTTTCTCCGATGTCTTCAATAAAATCGCGCAATTGTCAATGATTCAGCCCTGTGGATCTGATAAAATTAACAACTGATATGACTGGTCTTAGAACTTCAGACAAATCCAAACATTTTCCGCACAAGGACTGTTGATGAATGATAAAATGTAATACTAATCGTTTGGAACCACCATCATTTTCTATAGTCTTTGACACAAGTGCGACCACTCCTTTATTTTAACCACACTAATTTTTGCCTCCATCGGTGGTGATAGATTTCAAGGTTTGCCATCGAAGGTTTTTTTATATAGGGCATTTTTAACTCCCTTAAAAATATCTGCCCCAGTTGTCGTGCCATGAATACTATCAATATTAAGAAGTTCTTCATACACTCCATAGCTTTTATCGACTCTACGAATAAAAATCAACACCTGAGCAGTATCTGACGCATCCAAGGCTAGAGAAAACCACTCAAGGTGTCCATTTTTGTCAGACAGTTGAAATGATATATTTTCTGCGATGTCTTGCACCCTCCGAGCCACGGTATTTGCTGACAAACTGACACCTTTCAATAAATTTTCTTTTTCGGGACATATTTTTTCTTCAGCTACTGCAATCAAGCATTCGTTTATCATTTCTTCATCGGTGAATGGTTTTACACGTTTTGCGATTTCAAGAGCCACACGAAAGCTGGCGCGAGCTGCAGACTCTTGCTCAGTATTTGCTTTGGTAAACAAAGATTGCTCCGATTTCAGTCTGCGCTTCAAAGCTTCAAATTTTTCCGTCCGCAATATTCCTGTATATTTAGTGTAATTTTGAAGATGTTTCGATTCATAGTGACGTTTAATGTTATATTCTTTGAGAACAGCTATGTTCTCATTACAAATTAAACATAGCGCCTCATTTCTGCACTCAATCACAAAATACTGAAAGTTCCATTTATCTTGGAACGATCTGCATGCACTGTCTATTTTTCGCTTCTTTTCCACACATAAAAACAAGTCTAATCAAAATACTCTTATTATTTCATTTCACAATAGGCAACTTCGCTTCCTGCGCCTTTCCCATGCAAACTGACTCGCAATGGCGCCGCTAGCCTTTTTATACCTATGCAATTACTGCCATCTAGAAATGATCGGAAAAACTAGCCATAACCAGCATCTTCTCGAACCAATGCGGAAATTCCCAAATATGCCACCCGTTAGTGGGTAGCTGAAATAGATAGTACCTAGAACAGTACATAGTATCACTATTCGACACTAGATGTTGTTACGTGTCACAATACACAATCAATATTAATTGAAATGCAATAAAAGCCTATGTTTGTTCAGGTGGCAGAAAAATTAAAATTGTTATGACCCTTGCAACATAGCGAAAAAAATATTATGGCCCCAAGGCTTCAAAGTTTGGAGATCCCTGGACTAGAAGATTGCAACAGCTTTTGTATCAAATGGGTTTATTTTGCACTAAAAATGTTTCGATACGTTTTATCACGGCTAATATTTGGAATAAAATGGGAAGAGGGGGGGGCTATCAGAATTTGTAGCTATTCCGTTTCTCAGTTTATGTTGATGTGAGAAAAAATGGAACCATAACTGTAGTTGGAAAATTTCCCAAAATACTGCGAGACTTTTATTTTTGATTTTATTATTTTCTAGAGTTGAAAGGATCTTTGTTTGAGTTTGGACAACTATCAGTATGGGGCCAATTGAAATGGATATCTACACTGGGTGAGGTATATACAAGAGGAGTTCTAAGTAGCAAGGGTGTTCAAGAACTCTGGAATTCCAGCGAAGAGTTTGATGTTGTCGTATTAGAACATTTTGTCAATGACGCCATGACTTATTTCCATAAAAGGTAAGGGCAGTGATAAAATTTCCATATATAAAATTTTTAGAACGATCATGGATCTATCAACAGTTCAAAAAGTAATATTCGTGATTATTTGATGCCTGTTTTATAGTCAAATGATTTTTAGAACTGCAACCTATAGTTGGATTTTCTAACAAGCAATTTGTGTTTTATCCCAATCAGAGGAACAAGAACAACATATTGCCTGACTCTTTTCAAATTACAAAGAATTGTATAGAATCTGTCGACATTTGAATGCTAACCAAATGCCTTAACCTTCCGTCGGGTGCTGTTCTTTTTACACCTGTTCGGGCGCAGTGTATCTGACAGAACCAGTTCTTTATTCAGAGAATCTAATTCTACTAATTGAAAAACAGCTAATGAAGATAATAAATTATAGGTATTTATATTAAAAATTATTGTATTTTATAGCACAAAACCAAAAATATTGAAATTAAGTCATTTGAAACATGTTAAAAAATTCAAGTTATTAAAGTTGTTTGCTATTTAGATAAGTAATCAAACAAGATGCACATATGAAATTTGCATGTTGCACTGATATCTGAGACCACTTTCTGAGGTGCACTTCGTTTCTTCTGCAAAGGTTCATCATCATCTTGCTGGAGTTCTGCTGACACATTGGGCCTCAATCTCTTTAGTTTTTCCAGCAGAACAAAAGAGATACCGCAGTTTATTTGACTTCTTCCAGTCAAATGTTCTAACACAAGCTCATGCGATAGCTTTTTTAGAAAAAGTAGCCTTCTTATCTTTGTCAAACCATTCTCAAAGTAAACTATTCATGAGTGGATTCCACTTATATTTAGCATGGGAAAAAACACCACCATTGGCCAGCGTTTCACATTTCTAGATACATTATAAGATGCGCACATTTTATCAGCGGTGTCAACTCCACACTTTGTCCTATTATATAATGTTATTATGGATTGCTCCATTTGGATACCGGTGTCAGGATCTATCGATTTGTCATTATGTAAAGTAGAAACAAGAATAACGGTTTTTCCTTTCTTTGGAATATATGAGACTAAAGTTGTGAAATCATTGAGTCCAAATTTATTCGAATATTAAAAGTAATATCTCATCCATACCTCAAATGTGACTAGTATTACAACAATGAAAAACTCAAAGTCAAAATGTCACAAATTTATTTCATTATACTGAAGTGCTGAGCTACTAGTTTCGGCCCTCCATGGCCATCTTCAGGCTACAAAGAATGTTTGGGTAACATGCGTTTATAGTTATTGCGCTTTCCAGTTACCTAAATTACATCCTTCCCTACATCGGCGCTATGTGTGGACGTTTGTTGCCCCACTAATAATTATCATCATTTAGGTATGATATACTGATTGTTTAATGTTTTCTTCCTTACCCAAACATTCTTCGTAGCCTGAAGATGGCCACTGAGGGCTGAAACTAGTAGCTCAGCACTTCAGTATAATAAAATAAATTTGTGACATTTTGACTTTGAGTTTTTCATTGTTGTTACTCGAATATTGTTGTCTCCCAGCTGTTGAAACAAAATCAAGTGGTAACGCTCTCTTCTTTTTCTTCACAATACCAACAAATGAAATTTTTTTTTTTCGTTAGTATTCCACCAAGTCAAAATCAGTAAACCAGTTGTCAGCAGTTAGATTCCGGCCTGTGCTTTTTATGGAATCTATCATTCGTTTGACAACATCTGCTGGCTTATTACTGACATTATATGGGCCTTCAGGCTGCTTTCCGGTATAGATTTCCAAATAATATAAATAGCATACCTTGGCATCTACTAGTGCAAAAATCTTCAAACCATACTTCGCGGTTTTTGAGGGTATATATTGGCGGAAAGAACATCGGCCACGAAACGCCTCTAATTTCTCATCCAAGGTTACATTTTCTCCCAAAGAATAATTTGCTTGGTAGTTTTCAACAAATTTGGTAAAAATGTTCCTCACTGCTTCCAGCCGGTCAGTTTTTTTCATTTCCTCCCTTGTCAGGCGGTCGTCAAATATTAGGCACCGAATTATGAATTTAAACCTGTTAATGCTCATGACCAGTCCAAATTTCTAGATACCATCTCCATTGGTTCCCCAAAGTTTTTCCAGACTTAGCCTATTGCTTTTATAGACTCCTGCTAGAAATAACAACCCTATCAATGCTTTCAGTTCAATCAAATCTATGAGTCGTGCGTACCTTTCTCGTTCATAATTATCTTTCACAATTTCTATGTACTGGTTTGTATATGTAACTATGTTTCCAAAATTTCATTTGTAAAAAAAATTCCAACATTCAAGATGCGCTGTCGCTTTTTTGCATCTCTTATGACGCCTGGTAGATGCCTTATCAGATTCTGAGCTCTAGCGAGAACTCTACTTGATTTAGGGTTAATATACCATTTCGCAACTTTATTTATTCCAAGAAAATAATTGTTTTCATTGGGCTCTATTTCCTCTTGATGTGATTCATCCCCTTGTTCAGTTTCAGAATCTTCCTCCTGAATTTCTACGTGATCTTCTTCATCACTGTCACTTTCCTCGTCGAAATTTTCTTCAATATCGGAGTTTTCAACGTCTAAAAATTGAAGAAGGTCGTCTACATCTTTTTGATTCTCCAAGTTATACGTTTACTAGCCATGGTATCGCCTGAAAATCCAAAAAGACATTGTTCGGGCGCAGTGTATCCAATAGATTAACGGTTGAAATATTGCCAAATATGCAAAAGTCGATATACCTAAACATATTGTTTTGTAAATACACATAAGAATAGATAAAATAACTAAAAAAAATACGATATTTTCAATTAGTTAATTTCAACGTGATAGGGCGCAGTGTATCCAAGGGATCATATTATCTGCCACTTACGTATGAAATGACTGAACACAAACTGATGCGGTGGTGGGTATAGCACTAAAAGTGGCCACATACGATGCAAAATAAAGACTGTTGTATCTGATAGAACAACTGCGCTCTACGGAAGGTTAAACTAATAAAACGCGCAAGAGTTGAAAATTACAAGTGTCCAGTTGAAAAAGTGTCTAGAAAACATTCAAACGTGTATAGGAACCAAAAATACACAGTATCTAGAAAGTGTTGAGAGTTGTCTAGAATTATCAAATAACAAGTGTCTGAACAAAACAACTATTTTGAACAATCACCAACCACACCATTACATAACAAAAGTAGATCAAACGCGCAACAAGAACCATAAAAGCCCCGACAATCATACACCATTCGCAAAACAGAACAACTGAAAGTGTCCTAAAATTAATTTTAGTACAGAAATGAGCCCCGAACTTATAATCTCAGCTGCCACGGTAATAAGTCAAACAGATCTTTCGCACGGAAATACCCACTAGCAAATTTTAAAATAGAAGTAGACACCATTGAATATCTCGTAACATCACAATATTTATTTATTTAATGTTAAGCAGTCCAAACAGGTATATAACCTAATTAGGGGAAAGGGGGAAATGGCGGCTGCCTAAGCATTTTTTTTTGTTTCTGCCGTTATACCTGCTCAGATTTTAAAAATATTACAGAAAATAAAACTTCAAACGTTACTACTTCAAAGTGCATTTACTGAAAATAATCAAACAAATTTTTTAAAAAATACGAACGTTTTTTCAGAATGCTGCGGGTGGCTATACTTACCCACGGTTAAGAGGTAATAGTGGCCAATGCCAGTATTACCCCCATTTTACTGACAAAAATCGCAGATATATATTTTTCCGTCAAAACTAGTACATTCTTTATGTGCCCAAAGACTACAAATACTACACTTGATCCACAGTTCTTTATTCTTACCGACTTCGCCACAAATTGCACAAATATCCTCGTTAACGTCGATCTCGCGATAATCTTCTTCTTCAGATGCAGTATTTTCTGTGATCATCTGAGTTTTCAAGCATTTTCTTTCGGGTATTATTCGAGGAGTAGGACTGGGTTTTAAAGGAGTTGATTTTTCGACACCTATTTTTCGTTTTGTTCCTTTATCAACTTTAAGTCTAATTTGTTCCTCCTTTTTCCGCTGTTTTTCTTCAAAGATTGACTTCATTGGAGTTGACGTCATTATTTATAAATGTTGCTTCCTACTGCTATTATGGTTGGATCTTTTATTTCCAACTGAGTTGTCCTTCGAGCATCCTGGTATTGGAATTATGTCAACAAACGATAAGTCATGCTTTTTATCAGGTGTCGTATTTTCTGGATTTTCCGTAACTTCCTTGTTATTCTTTTCCTCATCTAGTTCGATTACCTCCTTCTCTTGATGTAGTTTTTTTCAAAACAGTTCTTGTATAAATAATTCATCTCGAGCGAATCCTTCATCGGTGAAATTTTCTGGTTTGCATGGAACTATTCCTGTATTCTCAAATCCTTTAATGGCTTTAATTGGTGTGGCTACGCGGCCATATGCATTTTGAAATATTTCAGCTATTTCGGACGTTGTGATACGTTCATGAGGATGACTTCTTAGATAATTTGCACATTCAATGTAATATGCTGATTTCAAGGATGAGTAAAATGCCACATCCAGCGGTTGGAGTCGATGTGACGTGTGCGGTGGTATTGTTAACACTACGATTCCTCTTTCTTTACAGAAATTGTACCCCTCCAATGTACAGTGGCTACTGTGGTTGTCGACAATTAGGAAAACTGGATCTTCCTTCGATGGTTTTACTACATCGTAAAAAAGGTGGAGCCATTCTAGAAATATGATTTCGTTTACCCAACCATTTTCAGAGCAGCAGTAAATTGCACTTGGTGGCCCATTTTTCTTTATTTCAGATTCCATCCTTTTGCGCGCAAAAATAAATAAGGGTGAAATATATGTTCCTGAAGCATTTATGCAGCACATAATTGTCGTTGTTTGGCCTCTTTCTGCGCTTGTTATGAAGCCGATTCTCTTTTGTCCTGTTTCAGCAAGTATTCTTCCAGGGTTTTGGACAGTTGTAATGCCCGCCTCGTCTGCATTATATATTTTGGATGCTGAAAATTTATACTTTTCCAGGAGAGACTTTAAATTAGAGAAAAATAAGGCCACTTAAGTTTTGTTAAACGCATATATGCGTTTAATGCTTGTCGCTTCCGGTTTTCTTAATCGAATAGTTGGATTCCTTTTTAAAAAGACGGTCAGCCAATCTCTTCCTGCGGTTTCTTTTTGTTTGGATAATGGATGAGATAATTGTTTTTCTTCGGCGTATTTATAGGCACATTTTTTAATCTCTGTGGGAGTTATCCCAAATTGCCAAATTTATTACTTGCTCGGCTAAAACGTTATCTTCTTGTTTTGAAAATACCGAATTTTGACCTAAAGAAGCCTCTGATGTGTCATTTTGCTTTATTCGTATTTGAAGTGCAGATCTAGGAATAGCAAAACTTCTTGCGACTTCACGGATGCTTCTGCCATTATTTATTGCATTTATTGCTGCAGTAAGTTGTTGAGCAGTCCATCCTGCTTTGTCGCTTTTTCTCTTGTAAACTCGAGGCATCTGAAATATAGCAATTTATGAAGAAACACCCTGTATTGTTCATAAAAATATGGGGTAATAGTGGCCGGCCAACTTTACCCCTACACACGAGGCCATTATAACCCCAAAATACATATTTATGTTCATAAACTCACAGTAATTAATCTCTTAAATTGAAACAAAAATTTGTTATGCCGGCTTAAACTACATTAAAATTGCAACATTTCGGTACCAATTGTGTAGTTAAATGAGTTGAATTGAGTGCTTTTACACACCTTTAAAAATCGGACAATGGAACATGAATATCAACTAAAACTGACATTTCCAAAAATTTCTGCTTTACCGGCTGAAATGCTTGGTCAGGCTAGAGACACTGCAGACCGAGCCATCTATAGAGCCTGTCGAGTAACTAAAATCGGTAGATAATTCCAAGAAATTAACGAAAACTGTAACGTCGCTAGTAATCAAATTTTATTGATTTTTATTACAGCGTATGCGCGATATCATATTGCTCGTCCCCACATGTTATATGTTATACTGTTATCATTTCTTAGTTCAAGTGAAGAGGTTATTATAAGGTTTCGGTATTTTGGTGTATTTTTGAATTACTATAGTGTAATATTTATCTATTGTTTCGTTGCTTTATTGTTATTAATTGAAAAGACAATGTCAAAGTGTATTCTGAAGGAGTCTAATAAGTGGTATGTATACTCGGTAAGTTTTATTAAAAAAAGTTGAGCATTTTTGCTTTCACAATTAACAACCATTATTTATTATTTTTATAAAACACAGAATTTTTACGAATTTAATCGACAACTTTAGAGGTCATGGTTGTTTTTTACATTAGCGAAACTGAAAATTGCTGCATTAATGAAGTAAATATTTCTTTTTACAGTTTTGTTCCTCCAACCCAGAAAGATACAATTAATATGGCTGAAAACCAGTGGTAATAAATCATTAAATTTGTCGACGAGAAAACGATGGAGGATATGATCCCTTCATTTTCAAAAACATTGTTTCTATAGATTTGAGAAAGACAAAGAGGGGTTATTAAGACAGTTTGATTTGCCTTCTCATATGAGTGGAAATTAACAAAAATTGATGGTAAGTTTTATTGTATTCAAAGCATGCTATAATTTTGGACATTTCAAAATGTATATTGAGTGAATGGAAAGACGAGTACTGAATGTGTAATTTTATTAAAATTCCAGCTAAGCGCTTCCAGCCATTAGGCCATTCTGAAAGCTCTCGTCAAGAAAAAAACAAACAGAAGGTGTCAAAAAACATCAAACCCCGTAACTGCTACATACAATGAAATAAAATGTTTATTATTTAAGTAAAATTTGTTAAGATTTCTCTATAAAGAGCGTGTACAATTGTAATTCACATAACGAAACGTCTAATTTGAAATTATCAACTAAATGATATGTCTGTAATCCCTTTTTATAGGGTAATTTTAACAAATTTTACTTAAATAATGATGTAACCTCAAACATTTTATTTCATTGTATGTACATTGTACCTGTTGTATGTTTTTATCTTGTCGACAGCTTTGAGAATGACCTAATGGCTGAAAGCGCTTAGCTGGAATTTTAATAAAATGACACACTCAGTACTCGTCTTTTCATACACTCAATTTATATCTAGTGTGTACACCATACTCAGATAATTCCATTTTAAAATGTACCCATTGACGAAATAATAATCTGGGTTTCATTTTATGTTATAGCTATTCCCTCCACCAGCTATGGGATGGAAGATATTGACCCCTTGCCGATTTTCATATATAGCTCATGGAATGACAATTTATGGGAAAGGAAAGTGAGTATTAACTTTTGTTGAGGCATTACGTCTAAGTATTTGGTCTAGCGGTAACCAAAAATCCAAAATATCCAATAAAGACAAAAAATAAAAAAGTCAATGAATCAAAAAATAGTTAAAAACCAAAAAAAATCAACAATTCCTAAAAAAATCGAAAGCTCCAAAAAAAGGAATTCAAAAAAACCAAAAAAATTTAAACATTCAAATATTTTTCGATATTTTTTTGGTGAATACAAAAACATGTGTAAACTTATTATTTCAATAGTAAGTGCATTTTGTTTTCTTCTCTTGACATAAATTTTCAAACATATTTGTGTGTTTGTTCATTTATTGTTGTTATTTTGTGTGTTTACTTGTAGAACCTCAACCAGAAACGAGAAAGGACTTCCACGGACGGTGAGATTTTTTAAAGCCCTTAAGAAACATTTTAACAATCATAGACTGCCAGGAGCTGCAGAGTAACTTAAACTGCCTTATGCGATGGTTTCATAAGAACGGAATGCTTTTAAATGTAGAAATATACAAATATGCAATACACCAGACGTAAGCTTTTGATATAAACCTATTTAATACTTCCAGTAAAGAAATAAAGATGTGTTTTAAGTGGAAATTAAAAGTGCTGTTTAGCATTCTTATATGTAATTATTTGGCACTTTGTATTTTTAGAGCTGGGCAGTATTTAATAACTTTTCCTTTAAAAATATTTTAATTACTTTTGTTCTAACATTCACAGTAATTGAACTCAAATGTTTTCTTTCACAGAAAGTTGCCAAAAGAAGTAGTTAACTACTCATTGCTAACACTTTTATTGATTAAGTAAGTAGCAGTTATACTCCAGCAGTTTGTCCAGCTCTGTGTGTTTGTACGATTGTAATTATAAATAAATAAATTAATATAAACTTATCATTAATAATTTTCTACTCTTATTTTGATCTCATCATTTAAAAATCTAATGATACTCCAATCCAGAATGTATGTTACTCAAATTATTTTTTAATTATTGCATTGTTTTTACATTATAGTTTATTTATTGTCATTCTGTTTGTTAAAAAAAGTACTTTGTGGAAGAAAGTATTTGTTGTGTATTTTTATACCAAAATAAATAAACTGTTTATATGATTACTGATTTATTATTTCCAATGTAATTAACCATTTATGGTCCATCATTTGATATTTCATTAAATTTAACTCAACATCTAATCGTTATTGAGTTAAATTGAATGAAATGTCAAATAATGGACTATAAATGGTTCTTTTGAAATAAAATCATTAAAATACAGTGAATTTGAATATACTTGAGCTCAAAAAATAAAAAACTACTTCGAGAAACCAAATTAGTTGCTAAATTCAAACAATTTAAATATATTTGGACAAGAAATGGAGTCATATATATGTGCACAAAGATGACAGGTCTCGAATAATAGAAATATCTTGTGATGGCGATATTGATCAATTATCTTAAACGTCAATTAATTTTGTACTCACAACCTAATTTATATATTTTTAATCACTGATATGGCGGGTGATTCTACGCTGTCTTTCTCATATCAAAATGTGCGTGGACTAAATTCAAAAATTACCACTGCATTTCAAAATATACTAAATTGTGAACAGAATGTCATCTGTCTGCTAAATGCATCAATATTAAGTGAAGAAATGTTTTCATCATACAAAGTGTATCGACGAGACAGGGAAACGAGTTCTTCCACAAAACATACAGGAGGTTGTGTCCTCATAGCCGTCTCCGAAGAGTTAACTAGTTATGCTGAGGATTCTTGGCGGTCCGAAGCAGAGGATGTATGGGTCACCATCGTTCCTCTTAGTGGAATTCGAAAGTTGCATATAGGGTGTGTTTACATACCTCCCAGAGACATGGCTGCATTAAACTTTTTCTGTATTAAGCTTATTGATACTTACTTAAATAATATTAACGATACTTTTATCATATGTGGAGATTTCAATATTCCTGAAATTAAATGGTTATTGAACGAGGGAGATTATTGTAAGCCAAATAATTATAATAATCCTAGATCTAGCTTATTAGTCGACACTATGTCTCTCGTTTATATGGTTCAGTATAACCCAAATGTGAATATATCTGGCAACACTCTAGACCTCATATTTAGCAGTAGTTTTCCAATCAAAAATGTACGTCTTTCATCTAATCCATTAGTTCCCGAGGATCAGTACCACTGTACCTTGGAATTCTATATGGATATTCCTTTCAATATTTGCACTAGAGTTGTTAATCAATATCGCTGGAATTTAAGGCTGGCAAATTATCACGAAATTAACCGACTTTTATGTAGTGTTAACTGGGCAGCTAAATTCCATTCAATTGACATTAATAAAGCAATTAATCTGTTCTAGAATATTATTGACCAGATCGTTCACTCACATGTACCTCAATATCCCAGCTATTATAAAAGATACCCTCATTGGTTCTCTTCTGCTACAATAAAAGTGATTAAAGAAAAAATAAAATTTCACTGTCGATGGAAGAAATACCATAATAATTTAGATTACTTAACTTTCAAAATCTTACGAGGGAGATCAAAATTTTTAATAAATGAAGATTATAAAAAATACTTAACTACTGTAGAAACGAATATTATTCATAATTCTAAATATTTTTGCCAATTTGTAAAAAGCAAAAGAAAAGCACATAATTTCACTAATAACTTGCTCACTGCTCAGGGCCCTACTACCGACTTACAGAAAATTTGTCATATATTTTCAGATTATTTCTCTTCCGTTTTTGTAAGTAGTGATGCTAGTAACTTTGGTAATATGTATACTAACACACCACTATTTCTAACTACACTATTACTCGTGAAACTATTGATAAAAAAATTGAAAATTTACCCAATAAAGGTCCTGGGCCAGATGAATTACCTACTGATTTTATTAAAAATTGTAAGGAATCGCTAATAGAGCCATTATTTTTGCTATTTAATAAATCCCTCAGTTCAGGTCATTTTCCTGATATATGGAAAACAGCCTTTATTACACCAATTCATAAATCTGGAAGCAAGAATAGAGTTGAAAATTATAGACCTATTTCTAAATTAAACATCTTTAGTAAGGTGATTGAAAGTATCATTTTTGATTTTCTTTATCATGACGTAAAAAACCTACTTAACATTGAACAGCATGGCTTCATGAAAAAACGTTCGGTAGATACAAATTTATCTCTATACGTTGAATACATACTTAAAAGTCTAAATGATAGGCATAACGTTGATTCTGTGTATACTGATTTCAGTAAGGCCTTCGACAAAATAGATCATTCCGTCCTTGTCTCAAAATTTTCTGAAGTCGGTATACATGGTAATTTATTAAGATGGTTCGATTCACATGTCAGAAATAGGTCACAACAAGTAATTTTAGGTGCTCTTAAATCTAAGGCTGTGGTAACTACTTCAGGAGTACCTCAGGGGTCCCATTTAGGTCCTTTACTTTTTAATTTATATATAAATGACATCTCTAGTTGCTTTCAATTTGCTAAGTTTGTTATGTATACCGATGATTTGAAAATATATCACTCAATTTCATGTGCTTATGACAGAGTTCGATTGCAAGAAGACTTAGACAATTTATCCGACTACTGTGTGAGAGATAATTTGTTTTTAAATGTCTCAAAGTGTAATTATATACAATTTTCATGTTGTAATTCAGACTTGAACTACAACACATATGAAATTTCTAATAACGTATTACACGCTGTAGATACGGTTAGGGATCTTGGTATTCTTTTAGACTCTAAATTACTTTTCGATCGGCATATTGGTAATATAACTAGAAAAGCTAACCAGCAGTTGGGCTTCATATACAGAACATGTTTCGAACTTAAAAATCCTCTTACCGTTAGACCATTATATATGGCATACGTGAATAGTATATTAACGTTTGGTTCTACTATTTGGAACCCGCGTTATTCGGTCTATATTTCAAAATTAGAAACAGTCCAGAACAAGTTTATTTCATATTGTAAAAGAAAATTTTATCCCGATGTGGATAGGCAACGTATTCGTTCTAATTTGAAGATAATTTCACTAGAGCATGGTAGGCAAATTGTCAATGAACAGATAAATCTAGGGAGTTATCCACTAATAAACTGTCTTCTTAAGTCATAATTGTAAAGATCAGCAGATATAGTTTTCCTGGTTTTCTATATCATTGCACAGTTATACTGATCTTAATTGGAAAAATGATATCCAGGATATCTCCATAGGGCTAATAATATGTAAGCTTCAATATTTGTAATATCACATCTTCTTCTTTTTTCTATTAACATATCACAAGTTAGGTCACTTCTTGGTCTAGCCAAAAATAACTACTTAACATCAGGTAGGCATCAAATGAAATGTAACTTCTGTCAATCTGTCGATGATATTGATTTATCGAAACAATTGTCAATTTTTTTAGAATTTTCAAGAATTGTTATTATATTCTGGAATTAGCTAGAAACAGTTTGTTTCATTAAGAACACTAAAATGAGTAGATTCCACGAAGTAAGGGTCGAGACAGTTAATTTCATTTAAACTAGTAAGCTGTTGTAGTTATAGCGACAATTAGACCTGCGTTGCTAACGAAAACTTCAAAGTAATCAAATATATGTCAATTTAATTCTGTGATTTGATTCAAAAATTGCGAATTCGGTGATTGTTTAATAGTTATATTCGAAAATATAAAGTATTAAAATGTCTGATTCCGAATTTTCTCTGACTCCACCGGAGTTGATAGAAGTAGCGCAAGTAGCGTCACGAAAATTATTGCCAGCTAAATCGCAGAAAATTTACGAAACCGCGTATTCAAGATTTAAGGAATGGAAAATGGAAAAGACATGCATTTCTTTCTCGGAGACAGTGTTATTGGCTTATTTTTCGGAACTGGCACCACAACAAAAGCCATCAACAGTGTGGTCGAATTATTAAATGATTGAAAGTATGTTATGATCCAATAATAATGTAGACATTTCAAAATATTTCAAACTAATTACATTTCTGAAACCAAAATGGGAAAGGTTAGAAGCCCAAGAAAGCTGCGATTTTTACGAGTACACAAATTAGTGATTTTTTAAATAATACACCCGATAAAGTTTATTTAATGGCCAAGGTTGTTGTTGTATTTGGGATTGCAGGAGCTTGTCGAATTTGTGAAATCAGCCAGGTAACATTAGATGATATTGAAGATTCGGGCAAGTTATTGATTGTCAAACTGAAGCAAACAAATAATGATGTTAACAGGAGATTTGTAGTTACTGAAGAATATATTAAATATTATCGAATGTACATAGCCCTTCGTCCAGTAGCAGCTAAGGATCGTCGCCTGTTTTATGTATATCGCAATGGAAAATGTATCAATCAGGTTGTGGGTAGAAATCAGTTTTATAAGGTACCTGAAACAGTAGCTAATTTTCTTCAACTTGAAAATGCTAACTTATATACAGGTCATTCATTTCGAAGATCGTCTGTTACACTTTTAGTTGAATCTGGGGGAGACTTGATGACACTAAAGAAACATGGCGGTTGGAAGTCATCAACGGTCGCTGAATGATATGTTGATGAATCGGTGGTCGGTGGCACACAGAACAGAAATTGCTAATAAAGTGTTCAGAACGTGTGGCAGTCCTGAAATAACACCCGATTTGCGACCAGGTACATCAACAGCAGTTGTGTCCATGTCAGAGAAAGATATTATCTCAACACAAGAAAATTCGTCTGTTGTACCGAATAGTTCAAGGAACATGTCATTCAAGCGATGTACATTTAATAATAGTATTTTTGATATAAAGGAAATGTAACTTATCTTCAATAAAATATTCTAAAATCAAATATCTTCCTTTCTCTATATGTATATATATATATATATATATATATATATATATATATATATCCGGGAAAAAATACTCACTTTTCACCCGGGGAAAATAGTTCTAATTATACAAGGGAAAAAAGTATTAGATTTTAGCTATGTTGTTGACAACAAACCGAGAGCTAAAATCTAATATTTTTCCCGTGTATAATACACTATTTTTTTCTGTGATAGGAAAAACAACGATTCAATAGTGAAAGAACATATTATTACAATATATTAAAGTCAGAATGTTATCGATATGAAATTTGAATTTTTAAACTAATAAGCTTTTGTAGTTATAGCGACAATTAGACCTGCGTTGCTAAGGAAAACTTCAAAGTAATCAAATATATGTCAATTTAATTCTGTGATTTGATTCAAAAATTGCGAACTCAGTGATTGTTCAGTAGTTATTTTGGAAAATATAAAGTTAAAAAATGTCTGATTCCGAGTTTTCTCTGACTCTTGATACAAAGGAAATGTAACTTATGTTCAATAAAATATTCTAAAATCAAATATCTTCCTTTATCTATATGTATATATGTCCGGGAAAAAAGTACTAACTTTTTTCCCGTGGGAAAAAAGTAATTTCGTGAGAAGTTGTATTTTGTTACCTGTCAACAGAGATAAAATGTCAAATTTTTCTCCTGTCACAGAAAAATAATAATTTATTTTCTCTTGTCCAATTTACTAGATTATTCAAATACTTTCGCAGAAGTACGCAATCTCTCACTGATTGAATCTTTTTTAAAATTTTGAAATCGTCCGCAAAAATTAGTCCACTGGAAGATTCAACAACACTGGGCAAATACTTGACAGTTAAAATGAACAGTAAGGGACCTAAATTTGACTCTTAAGTTTACATGAAATTTTCCCGATGTATTTCCGTTGAGTCTTATAATAAAATATCTATTTTGCATATAGCTACCAAACAGTTTTAGCAACACGAGTGGGAAACCAAAATTATGTAACTTTTTTAATAATAAATCATAGTTGACTTTATCAAAAGTTTTCTGGAAATCCATATATATTACATCCTCCATTTATTTTCGAATATATCATTAAACTATTCCGCAAATATCATTGAATTCATATTTATTGATTTACCCGACATAATAACATGGAGGTTTTTATGGGGGTGTACTTGCGTCACTCGCAACTGCCGTTGTCTCTGATATAAACATGGGGGAATGGCTTAGTTTACTAAACTCAGACTAATTATGTCGTATATTCACACAAAAACCTCCAGGAGATGGTGATTTTCCAGAAAATTATAGTCCATTATGTAACGAGTACATAATGATGGTTATAATGCACGAGAATGAAGTAATTCATACGAGTGCATTGTAACCATTATGTACAAGTTGCATACGGTACTTTTTTACAAGCTAAAACTTAATAAATTATAAATAATACATGTTTACATGTAAAGAATATAATTTCCATTTCATTGTCGCTAGTACTAGCCATTTTATTAACTTCAAAATTATTATTTGAATTTGACATTTAAATGAAATACTAAATGTGTGTTTAAATAAATATTTAATTTAGAATTAGTTCCAAGTTGCGTTCGTTTAACTTCCGCAATTCGCATGAGCTTATTGGTCGATTGCAATTCATGTTACTTATTTGATTTTGATTGGATGACAGGGAGTATCATTATGAAATTCACCCGTTGCCTTAAGATTAGTTGATTTTGATTGGTTGATAACATATATCATTATGAAACTCATAGCATTATGAATATCATAATAAAACGGGATGTAGATATATAATAACTAAATAATGACATCCTTGTAGAAAAATAAAATAATGATTCATGACAGTCTTATTATATTTGTTGTAGATTTAACTGCCCCTTAGTCACTTTGGTGGCTGGACAAATGAATATGTTTACCAATCATTTAATAGGAAATCCTATTCAGCCAGCATTTATTCCAAATATAATGGGACAATATGATTCAAAGATGAATTTCTGGGAGAGGCTGGACAATACATATAAGCAAGTTGTTGGAGAAATATTTGTACAAACGGTACATGTACCAACACAGATTGAAATCTTCAAAGAAGTTTTTCCTGGTAAGTAAATTAATCGTTATAAATATAAGATGAAGATAAATTTATTTTATTTTCTGGAGAACTCATACAAAACGAGTTATCTTACAGTCTTAATATATCATCTTACAAATAATGGACAATATACGACATTTAATATTACACGATTACTATGCAATTAAATTTTAATAACTCTAGCTTCAAAATTATTGAAAGTAATACCGTTTTAGAAAATACTCTGACTACGGATGCACAAAATGATAAACTTGAATTTCATCACATAACAAAAACTTGCCACCGTAGTATTAATGAAATGAAAAAAATAATTACTAATTCATTTTATTGGCCAAATATGTCGTAAATAACTGCGAAATTTGTCAGAAAAATAAATACGATCGAAATCCATCTAATATAAAATGTAATCTTACACCATTCTGTTCACGTCCTTTTCAACACATTCATATTGATCGTTTTCAAATTTCAGGAAACACTTGTTTAAATATAATAGATACATTTTCTCGATATGGCTAAGCTTGTCTTCTACCAGCTGAAAACGGAGTATCTATAGTAGAATGTTTATTTAATTGTATTACCCACCACGGACTACCCACAAAAATAATACCTCATTCGGAAACAGAGTTCAAATATAAAGATCTTGAAAACTTTTGCGAATTTAACAGCATAGAAGTCCATTGTACCACTGCTAGAAATAGTAATTCAAACAGTCCTGTCGAAAGTTTTCATTCTACCTTAATTCGTATATATATATATATAATATATGTATATATACATATATATATATATATATATATATATATATATATATATATATATATATATATATATATATATATAATATAATTTATTACTTTTTATTATTTATTTAAGTAAAACCCAAATGTTCATTTCTCTATTAAATTTATCTATGGTTGATATTTATCTATGGATTTATTTATTGAATTGGCTAGCTCAGACTAAATGATTTATATTTTTATTATTAGTTCACTGTTTTAATGGAGAGCATGAGAACACTTACTCTCGTTGTGTTCAGGATAGAATTAAACAACAAAATATATGAAATTTGCATCCTACAAACAACCTGCAAAAATCATCTCCACCAACGCTGTGAATCGATTATATGAAACACAGTAATTCAACCTCTATGGTATAAAACCTTGCCCTGTGTTTAGCAAATAACATGTAAATGAAAATCAACGACTCAAATTTAGTTCCTATAATTATCAAAGAAACGTAAAATTGAAAAGCATTATAAACAGTAAAGAAAACTTATATTAAAACAAATATAATACAGTGCAAATTACAAATATCAAATATTGTTTATACCTAAAATTATTAATGAGTAATTTGGCCAAATTCGTGAATAATGTTTGAGTTTAGTATGGTTAACCAGATAAATCGTTAAAACACTAACCTGATCACAACACTGGGAAGTCTCTTGTAAATTCTATTGCTGTGGAATCTTCTGAACTAAAGCTGGATCTCCTTCAATCTTGTAGATACAAACTCTATAGTTTGTATGGCAGGTAAGTTCGTGAATTCTTGTTAAATCACTTAGATATATTTGCTTATAATGTTTTTGTTACAATGATTATTGGTTTAGGAACGTATTTTCTCACTATAAAGTGATTAGTTTTTGAAAATTCGGGTAGCGTCCCCTCTCAAATTTAAAATGTTTATACTTCTCACAAATTATTATAATTTCCAAATATTTTCTCTTCAAAATGTTCAATGTATATTGATTCAAAGTTTGCAATGTCTTTTTACTTTAATTTCTAATAATTTCCCAAATATCTTTATAAAATTTATAAAATTTTCTTACATGCGTCCTTCTCCATTAGCTTCGCTTCACCAACCTTTTGTTTTTCCAAATCAACAAACTTTTTGTTGTCCGCTTTGTTATTTGTAAAACAAAAAACTTACTACATACTAGATAGAATATACTCCAATTTATGTAATGTTTTATATATCGATAAATGTCTTTATATTTTTCTATGATTATTGATTGTTGATGTAAGATTTCAAATTAATTTACTATTCCTATTTACATACGCAATATTTCATAAATCTACCTTATTTTAATAAACAAAAATTATATCTATCTGACTTTAAATTTCAATATCAATACATATACAATCTAAAATATCTGTCACAATGCCTTTCAATTAAATCTTTACTCATTATTACATATTTATCTACTACAAACTTGGCTCTTTATTTATTTCAGTCATTATATTTTTCTATTATCAATAGTTCACAAACATAAATAATTCTATGGTAGAATCTATTTCTGCTCTCAGTGTACTTTGCTAACTGACATGAAGTTTTTAGTTGTCACTCCAGTTATCTCTTTTTTAATATAAACATTACAATTTTGTTGGTATATATAGTTATCTAAAATTCTATTTATTATTGTCTGATAATAATTTATTTTCTTTTCAGATTCATTGTTAGATGTTCGAAATACTGGATACAAATTATCATTTGCTATAGACAAGAAAATGAGTTTATGATTTATTAAGACATGATTAAAATTTTATGAAAATAATGCTGTTTACAATCTGAAATCCTAAGGTAAATAATTTTACTATTATGTATCTCTTTAGTTTTGGAGCATAACTAATATAATAAATGTTCAATTCAATAGAAAATATATATTCTTCTTATATTATCACCATTATACAAGATAATTCCAGCTGTGTGAAATGACTAATTTCCATCTGCTACTCAACAAGGTTGCAAATTTCATACATTTGTGTTCCATTCTTTTTACTGCTTCTTACAATAAGTTCAATATATATATATATATATATATATATATATATATATATATACTGGTATATACAAATTATGAAAAGGTATTCCACAGGTAGGAAAATACTAATTGGCGAAAAAATACCATGGAAGTGATGAGTGGAGTGCCACAAGGGTCCGTGCTTGGAGCCATTTTGTGGAACATCTATTATGATGACATACTACGCCTAAACATGCCGCCAGGAATCCTACTCGAAGGATTCGCCGACAACTTGGCAGTTATTGTAAGCGGTAAAAGGGAAAACGAAATAGTAACAATGGCAAATATAATGGTGCACAAGATTGTAGGATGGATGACAACTAAAGGTTTACAACTCGCCCCAGAATAGACCGAAGCAACGTTGCTGGTGAATATGAGAATAGTTAGACAGGTAACTATCGATATAAAAGACACAAAAATTAATACTAAGCCGGAAACTAAGTACCTAGGTGTCTTCTTTGACCAGGGCGCCAAATTGAAAAGCCTTATTTTAAATACATGCAGAAAAACTGAAGCGACGGTAATGGCTCTTTGCCGAGTGATACCAAATAGAGAGGGACCATCATCAAGCAAGCGCAAACTACTATCTGCGGTAGCTCACTCAGTCAAGATGCACGCTGCGCCGGTGTGGCAAGAAACTCTAAGATACCAAAAGTATAAACCTATGTTCCTCAAAATACGAATAAAACTGGCTATCCGCATATGCAGTGAGTTTCGCATTGTATCGACTTAAGCAATACTGGTATTAGCAGATATAATACCCATAGATCTGTTGATGAACGAGAGAACAACTACACATGGAAAAGAGCAAGCAGCTAAAAATGCAGAAAGAGAAAACACGCTAACAAAATGGCAACGAAGTTGGGAAACTACTTATGATGTGAGCGCTTGGACAAAAAGATTCATATCAGACCTCAGGATATGGCACAATAGAGGACATGGGGAGATGACGTACGTATTTTGACAGCTGTTGTGTGGACATGGGTACTTTGCAGCCTATTTCAGCAGAATCAATCTAAAAGATTCTCCACTCTGCCAGTACTGTGGAAATGAAAAAGATGACGTCTACCATGCCTTCATTGAGTGACCCAGGTGGCAAAACGAAAGAAGAAGGGCAGAAATAGAAGTGACTACCCTAACTCCAGAAAACATAGTAGGGACCATGCTACTGTCTCTAAAAATGTGGCGTGTGATCTTCACTATGGCTACAAACATCGTAAATAAAAAAGAAGAAGTCGAAAGGAGAAGAGCTGCGAAAAATAACTAGAGATAGAAAAGAGACAGGGTGTCCCGATGAAGTAATACCGTCAGGCGGTTCCATCGAGATCCCAGATCTGGGGAGGTTTATTTAGTGGGTAAAAATCACACACTACCTCCTGCTATCAGAACATTAAGGATGTGTCTTATTGAATATTTTTACCCTCCCCCCCACAAAATAAACAACAACAAAAATATATATTCTTGGGTTATTGTTCACATATCACACGTTATTCATACATCTTATGTATATATTTATAAACATGAAAACCTCTCACATCAACATTTTTAAATTCATATAGATCTATACATCTATAAGAATTTAAAACATGTTGATGTGGAGGTTTTCAGGTTTATGAAGCAAGAAGTTGGTTAGAAATCATCGAAACATAGGGAATTATTTGTTTTTCTCATATTTGTAAGATTAGTGTTTTTAAATGAAACTCAAGGTCTCTAGTTAATTCCACAATATAATACAAGTTATTGAAAATTCTAAAAAATTTACAATTGTTTCGATAACTCAATATCATCGTCAGAATGACAGAAGTTACATTTCATTTGATGCCTACCTGATGTTTAGTAGTTATATTTGGCTAGACCAAGAAGTAACCTAACTTGTGATTTGCTTAATATAGTTTATAGAAAAAAGAAGAAGATTTGATATTACAAATATTGAAGCTTAGATATTAGTAGCCCTATGGTAATATCCTGGATATCATTTTTCCAATTAAGATCAGTATAACTGTGCAATGATATAGAAAACCAGGAAAACTATATCTGCTGATCTTTACAATTATCACTTAAGAAGAAAGTTTATTAGTGGAAAATTCCCTAGATTTAACTGTTCATTGACAACTTCATATTTTGGGTTTCTTAAATGTCTTCTAATTTCCAGTTCTCCAAGGAAATCCAGTTCTTGTTTCTTTTCACAAATATGTAGTACTTCTAGTTTTGTGTTAGGTGTCAATGAATGATTGGTGTCAAGTAGATGTTTTGCGTAGTGGGATTTATCTGGTTGTTTTAATCTGTATGCTCGTAAGTGCTCACTGTATCGTATTTAAAAATTCCTAAGGGTCTGACCCAAATAGACAGCATTACATTCTGGACATTTGAGTTTATATATACCTGACTTGTTTAATAGTGGTATTTTTGTTTTTACATTTAACAATTTTGTACTAACGTTACTTTCTGTTTTAAAAGAAATTGTTGTATTCGTTGCTGAAGATATTATCTTTGAAATATTATTAGAAATATTTCCTGCATATGTGATGGTTTTATAAGTTTTAATTTCATCAGCTTGTTTAGGATATATTAGTTGTAATGCCACTTTTGCCTCTTTTTTACTAATAAGCTTATTTATCATATCTAATGGATAACCGTTAGATGTTGCTATTTGTCTAATTGCATTAATCTCTCTATCAAAATTACATTTGTTCATAGGAACTGAAAAAGCTCTATGTATCATTGAATTATATGCTGCTAGTCTGTGTGACACAGGGTGGTTAGAATTGAATGGAATTGTTACATTAGTTTGTGTTGGTTTTCGGTAAATTGAATAATCAAGTACATTATTAACTCTTTGAATTTTTAAATCAAGAAGATTGATTGAGCTATTTTCTTCAATTTCTAATGTGAATTCAATTTTCGGGTGTAAATTATTGATGTGGTTGAAAAATACATCTAATTGTCGTTCACTACCCATAAAACAAGCTAATATGTCATCTACATATCTATACCAAAATAAGATATTTTTCGAAATATTACTTTCAAAGATCTTTCTTTCTAAATTGTCCATAAAAATGTTTGCTAAAATTGGTGATATAGGGCTTCCTATTGGTAAACCTTCATTTTGAATATATATCTTATTGTCAAAAGTGAAATAATTCTGATTAATGCATACATCAAATAAATTAAGTATATCTGATATTATTCCTGGATTAATATTTTTATCTTCTAGTAATTTTCTTACAAGTATTAGACATTCTTTAGGAGGAATTTTAGTAAACATGTTAGTTACACCTAACACAAAACTAGAAGTACTACATATGTGTGAAAAGAAACAAGAACTGGATTTCGTTGAAGAACTGGAAATTAGAAGACATTTAAGAAACCCACAATATGAAGTTGTCAATGAACAGTTAAATATAGGGAATTCTCCACTAATAAACTGTCTTCTTAAGTGATAATTGTAAAGATCAGCAGATATAGTTTTCCTGGTTTTCTATATCATTGCACAGTTATACTGATCTTAATTGGAAAAATGATATCCAGGATATCACCATAGGGCTAATAATATCTAAGCTTCAATATTTGTAATAACACATCTTCTTCTTTTTTTTATAAACATATATTAAGCCAATCACAAGTTAGGTTACTTCTTGGTCTAGCCAAATATAACTACTAAACATCAGGTAGGCATAAAATGAAATGTAACTTCTGTCATTCTGACGATGATATTGATTTATCGAAACAATTGTCTATTTTTTAGAATTTTCAATAACTTGTATTATATTGTGGAATTAACTAGAGACCTTGAGTTTCATTTAAAAACACTAATATGAGCATATTCCACGAAGTAAGGGTCGAGACAGTCAATTTCATATTTGTAAGAAGTTAAAGTGAATTAAATATTGAATAGATACCTATGATATCATTTATTTACTATAAATATTGAAATACTGAAATAATAATCAAAATATTCACCATGTTGTAAACACTTCATTAAATAGTTCAACTCATATATCAGGCTATAAATCCTCATTAGATAAAATAAGCAGTTGTACATTTGGCATATAATTCACAGAAATTATCCAAAATAAAGAAAAACTTAAAAAAATGAATACAAATATTTAGATCATTATAATACATACGATTTAACAAGAATTTAGAAGCAAAATTACCATTTTCAAGATTTTATTATTATTATGACGCAGAGAACTGTCAACAATATGTGAACGTCAAAATAATTTTCAAAGCATGGAATGCTAGCGACATAATTTTTTGGCATGGAACTATATGTGTTTCCGATGGGTATATTAAGCGTTATGACGAGAAACAGCACACACATCTTTTAATTAAATATAAATTTCAGGCCGAGTTTATAATGAACTATAATTGTAGAAGAACTCTAAAACCAATGGAAATGGATTGCATATGTATTTCAGAGCAATTAGTTTGTAGATTTGTTTATATGAAAGTGGAGAATTAATACATAATAAGAGGTTTTTTTAAATAGGGATATTTTTTAGAGAAGTTGAGGTTTAATTCAGTAGATTAAATTATTTTGCAAACGGAAAGAATATTAAATATCCTAATATAGTTAAAAAAGATATGAAATTAAATAAAAAGACCTCGGATATGTAGATAGTTGTAAAAAAAATCTAGTTAGATGATTAATTTTGTCTATGACAACAGGAAGAAAAAATAGTTTGTTGATTTGGAAACAATGAGTGGTATGTGGTGTGATATTGTTGAGGGAGGACATAAGCTAAGAAAAACTTAAACATTCAAGAAAATATAAGTCCAGTCCTCATAAAATCAAAAGAAAAGTATGAAAAGAAGTTAAATAAAGTTAATGAAATAATTTGAGAAGATTTGAAAGATAAATAAAGGAACAGAAGACAAGTAATTAAAATAGATAAATAAAATAAAGCCTGTAGAATAATCAAAGATACCAGGAAGTATCATTTGAAAAGATATTTAGAAGAAAGAAATTAGCATGTGAAAGAAGAGAAATAATAGTATAAAGTATATTAAGAACGAGAAATTCAAGATTTACCTGGAGGAGGTCCAGTTGAAGTCCAGCGGGAGGAAAGGCAGTAGACACAATAACACAAGCCAAGAAGAAACTATTGTTCCGTGAAGGTCAGTGCGTCATTTTATTGGTTAACCAATTCAAAATTTCATTATTTGGCCATTCAAAACAATTTAAATTTGCGTAAAGGTACCAATTTATTGAGTTTATTAGATTATAGTTGTTTGTACTACCGCTTCGATTTTAAATTTGTTTGTATAGATATATCTATTTCTTTTCCAATTTCCATCACAATTTTGATAATATATAATTACAGTGTTCGTCATTTTTGTTTCAATAACCTATATTAAAAACAGGAAATGGATATTCCATTAATTTTGAGTGTCAATTCTAAATACAGGAATAAGATTGATAACATAGGCGTCTCAACATAAATAATAATAGACAAAAACAAATAATTATTTATTAATCTATATAAAACAAAATAATAAATTACATAGAAAAAGCTTTATGCCAGAACTCAAAGAGCTTAAGGAGTAATCATGCTCGACTTGATATACTTACCCTGAGCTATAAATAAACAACAATCATTATAAATTATTGCCACAACAATTAATTTGAGCTAGCCGAACCAACATTCATTGAACCTAAAATGAAAAATAAATTATAAAACTATAAATATATTATAATTTGGCACCGCAACGTGGGTCGTATAAAAAAATTGCATATAATTATAAATAATATTGAAATGTTTTTTGACTGTATTAAAAATAAGTAGATACGATGGAAAGAAAAATGACATTGAGGGACGGAAAACAGGTAGGTACAGAAGGAAGGTCAGATGAAGAAAGAGGACATGGTATGGGTGATTTCCAAGTGCAGTATATGGAACAGTGAAGAGAACATTCAGAGGGAGATTTGTCAGGAGATGAACAAGAACAAACTCTTAGAGATAATCAGGGAGATATTGCAGAAGAAGAGCAAGAGGATAGGAGACAAGAGAGACAGGAAAGAATAAGTAAAGGAGATCAAATAATGAAATTTTTAATTAGTATGAAAGGAGATATAAATAGTATAAATGAGTAAATGGACACGATGAGGGGAGATTTAAATGGGTAGATGGATACGATGGGGGGAGACATGTATAACAAATTTGAAGAAAATAAAGGAGACTTGAATAATATGAATAAAAAATTAGACAAGACTCTAGAAGAAATTGGGAAATTAAAAAAGGTACAAAAAGAGCACCAGGAAGAAATTAAAAGTATTAAAGAAAATATGAAAGTACAAGAGGAGAATTTAAGAATAGAAATACAAGAGAGTGGCATTAAAATCATGGAAGAGATAGACAAGCATGTGGTAGAAGAAGTACAAGAATTGGGGAAACGTCTTGAGGAAAATATACCAAATGTGATTCAGATAGAAGTCACGAAACAAAATGAAAAATTAACCAAAGAAGTGGGTTATATTAAATTACAGGGGCAAGTAAGTGAGGAGGTGATGCAGAATTTTAAAGAAAATGTTGACAGGGAAATTAAAGACATAGATGTTAGAGTAGAAAATCAAACAGGGATATGTGCTAAAAAGAGTGAGATATGGGACAACAATTTTAAAAAGGAGATGGACGAAATGAATAGAAAGCTGAGAGATACAAATGAGGATATGATGAGAATAGGAGAAGTTTAGAAAATAATTCAAGGGCAGTTGTAGTACCTTAAGCAGATTTTGTGGATGAAGCAATTAGGTATGATGGAAATATTAATCATATTCATCCCAAAGTAGTTATTACAATTGTGAGAAGTAGGGAAAAAAATATTAGGGATCTGGTGGAAAAGAAATTATTAATCAGGGGTATGTTAAGTGGGATGCCATTACTATGGTTTTGTGATGAGAAAAATAAGATAGACAATAGTATAAGCCAACTAGAGGAAAATTTAAGAAGAGAACTGGAGAACCTAGTAATAAGGGAAGAGAAGAAAAATAAATTTAAATATCGAATGGAGAATCGAGTAATAAGGGAAGATAACAAAAAGAAGGTTAGAAAAGGAATGGAGAACGGAGTAACAGAAGAGTATATCATGACAGTAAAAGCACCAGAACGAAATTGGGAAGTAGATAGACACATGGAAATGAATAAAGTACTTGAAAAGGTAAATAGGAATTTGAAGGAAAATGCTGAACGATACATTAGGAGAATAAATAAAAATAAAATGATAGGGTGACTTTTAAGAAAGGAGAAATGGTGATAGTAAAAGCGTTAAGAGTACCAAACAGAAAAGAGAATGTTTGTGCCAAGCTACTCCCATATTTTGAAGGTCCATATGTAGTGGATTATGAAAATGCTCAGAACAGCTATCGATTAGTATATCCACATTCTGGAAAATTAAGAGTATTCAATATTGAAAATATTTTCAAGTACCATGAATAATATAAGTGGGGAGAATAAATGATATTATGAGACTGAAGTTTGTAAATAATATAGGATAATTTTATTATATTTAATATTTGTTTTTAATATTTATAATGAAAGGAAATTGGAAAAATAGAATTCCACAACCTTCAATTACACAATAAATGTTCTAATAAATTGGAACGATAAGAAGAAATCAAACATTGGATGAAAAAGAAATGAATATGATAATCAGAATGAATGCGAATAAGAGGGAAAATATTATGTGGTGGGGAAATTTATGAATATTTGTATTGACATTGGTAGAAATGTGAAATTGAAATTTACGCATCTATTAACATAGCTGATATATGTTGAATTTGAATTTGAGAGAATTTGAACTCATGACAACATCTATAAGAATTTAAAAATGTTGATGTAAGAAGTTTTCATGCTTATAAAGCAAGAAGTTGGTTAGAAATCACCAAAACATAGGGAATTATTTATTTTTATCATTTTAGTCTCGATGTACGATAACATTTGTTCGAAAGATTTCATAAAATATGGATTGGTCGGGAAGGTCTTTTACAGTGACCACCGCGATCAGGAGAAGAAGACGTCAATCCCTTGGATTTCTTTTTCTGGGGTTAAAATAAAAAATACAGTGTATGCAACGCCTGTACATACAAGTTTAAATTTGATTTATACAATTGTGTTACTAATAATAAAATGGAATTATACGGAATTGCTCTTTCAGGTGCAATAAAATAACCTTCGTAGACTTAGAATGTATGTGGGAGGACCGCATATTGAACATTTATCAGAATATCATTAGTTTCTTCTATGTTAGGGATCGTTCTAGTCTAATGTTTTATAACTTGTATTTTTGACGTTTTCTTAATAGTTCAATAACTTTGTATATGTAATTTTGATTCAAAGCAACTAATTGCGTTCTCCGCATACCTATTTAATTACCATGGAATGAGTTGTCAATATTTTTGTTATCGACTATTACTAAGTTATTCATTTCTACTACAGTAGGTGAATCTTGGACATGGCATCAATAAATTACTTTCAAAGCGCGATCCTCACTATACGCACGTCACCGTCACGTCGCCTCACCGGCAACGTCAAAGAATAGTATATTGTTTAACGAGTGCAGTAGCATTTTCTGCTTCTAGAGAACAGTTTTTTCTCAAGTTGCATAAAATGCTTTTCGACGAGTACACACTATACTTTTCCTACATAGGATGTACAAAAAGTTTGAAAGAGTTGAATTATGTTTAAAGTGATCTCGACGAAATCTACGATTTACCATGCATGTATTGGCATCTACTTTTATATTATAATTGTACGTCTTCAATATACATATTGTATAAAATCCTAAACATGAAACCTAAGACTGCAAGAATAATGTTATCTAATTATTAATTTACAAACTTTGAATAACTCAATACTAAAAAAAATGTATTGTGTATTTTAAAATTTATTTTTGATGCACATATTGATTCATAATTGTATCAGAACAGTTATTTGAAAGAATTGGGCTGTCAGCGATTTGTTATCTAAAATTGCAATAACTTACTTTCGTCACCAGTGACGAAAGTTAACGTTATGGGATATTCTATCACTGGTGTCGGAAACTGACGTTTTCGGTTGAAGTAGAACGTGACGAAAGTTGTTGATTTTTAAATAGTTATAGAAAGAATATTTTTACATTGCAAGTGACGTAAACTGGACATGACGGAGTAGTGAGGTTACGTTCATTTCTTGTAATGTAAGAATGGGGTGTCATCCCCGCAAAATTTTTGGATCACTAACCATTACGAGTATTCCGTCCCTGGCTTCAAGGTACTACTGTGAATACGTTTACCTTGCTACAAAAACATATACATATGTAATAAATATGCTGAAAATTTTCTAAAGATCAAATTGACAGTACAAGAACTAAAAATAAAAAACGAATTCAAGATTCAAATTTTGGAGGTCTATAATTCGAAAACGAGGGCCTGTATTGGAAAAGTTTATATCAACTACTATCAATATTTTGGCTCACACTATGTGCTTCCAACTTTTTTCCATTAGTCCCGGGACACCCGTATAACAAATCACAAAAAGATCATCGAGATCCTGTTATTTGTAGGTAATCAGTAGATTAGTAAATTGAGAAGATATTTCGCATTTGTTGTTAGCAGTTTCTAGCAAAGCAAAGCGTAAAGTATACACAATAATGTGAGATTGTCAAAATTAATTGAAGTTGGTGATCTTGATGAAATAAATTTTATCCATATTTTTTATTATGATAGCCGAAAGATTTTGAACAACTAAACCAATTACACACGCACATGTCATTCGAAATCATGACAAACATCTCGTATTATCCAGGTACAACAAAATTAACTTCGGAAAACTTGGAAGGAATCGTTCCAACGCGTTTTTTAATAAGAAATGTTGACAGTGTTCTAACAGAATACCTATCCATTCTAATAAAAACATCTGTGAATTTTTTAGAAGGCATAGAGAGGACGGTCGCCAATATTCCCCTTTTATCGAGCAAATTCTGATTAATGCAATCATTCACATCCAAAAGGAAATTTAAACACTTATTCTTCCACTGATTTGAAATAACTTGTGTAATTTATAATAGTGATTACAGAATTTATTCAAGCGCGAATTTTACCACAAGAAAGGATTATTATTGAAAAAAAGTATTGTTGGGATTATTTAAATAAAAGTCACTAGGGGAAGTGTGCCTGAGATGGTACTATAATTTACTAATTTATGACCAAAAACATATTTTTATGTAGGAAATATATAAAAAAATGAAATGAATAAAGTAACTTTTCACAAAACCTAAACGTTTTTTCTATTAACAAAAGAAAAAGTATATTTTGAAAAAGAAGCATGGTATGCCATCTCATGAAAGTAACTATTGAGCTGGCATAGTATTAAAAAAAATATAAAACTAGGTACAAATTTCACATTTGAACATTTTTGTCTTTCTGTCTACTTCAGCACACTCTGCATGGGCCCATTTCTTACAGATGTGACACTGGAACCATAATTCTCTTGAAAGAGACCAGGAGAAAAGTTCATTGCAATAAATACAAGGCGAGTTCTCCTCATTTAGGTCATCTCCTACGTCAAAACCCTCGGCTTGCTCATCTTCATTCTCATCCTCCATAACACATTTCTTATTCATAGTTCTCTCCGACTTTCTTATCATCCCTTCTTTTTTTTTGTGCATTCTCGTCCTGCTCAATCTCTCTACCAATTTTCTTCTCAACAGTTCTCGCCGCCTTTCTTAACATCACTTCTTTCTTTTGTGATTCCTCATTTTTCAATTTCAGGGGTTGTTGTTAGATTACCATATGACCCTTCTTCTTTTTCGTCGCACTGTCTCTGCGACTTTTGGCATTGGTGAAATTTCCTCAATTGATAGGTCAAGATTTGTTCCTGGAAATATGTTTTGAGAACATGATGAAGGACCTGGCAAAACTAAAGTTTCATTGGTCTTTTCGTTAGAGACCTTGGTACATTGGAAATTTGGCAGCGAGTTTGTCATGACGTTGACTTTATTCTACTGACCATCTTGCATTTGATTTTCGTCCCGATTGTCATTCTCTTCAGCGTTAGTTACTTCTGCGGCAGCCAACATCCAATAGGGGAAGATGTTGTCGTTTAATGGTGCTATGCCAGTCGCCGAAAATCCGCTTAGAGCATTGGGAATGGTTGCTGCCTTGATATATGCTGCGTTGAATAAAGAAGCTACTTGGAAATGAGTTACTACACGCCCTGGGTTATTTTTAAGCCAATTAGTTAGATCTTGATTGTAGTAAGCATTAGGAGGACCAAAAAAGCTAGCATCCAACGGTTGTACCCTATGGGTACAATGTGGGTGAAAACAAAAAAGAATTATGCCATTTTCTGTAGCATATACAAGTGCATTTAAGCTTTTATGGCTAGTGTGTCCATCCAATAACAGCAAGACTTTATTTTGCTTTGATGGTTTGGCATATTTCGCAAAGTGCTTCAACCATTTAGGAAATATGCCACTATTCATGTACCCATTTTCTTGGGTAAATGCCACAGATCCAACAGGTGCTCCATCCATTAATTCAGCTTTCATGTTTTTTCTTGGATATATGAGAGCAGGAGGGAGATATGTCCCTAAAAGAATACATAACGATTTTTTATAGGGACCTAGGTACTTTAAAATCATAAACTTACCTGCTGCGTTCATACAACAAACGGTCGTTAGTCGCTGACCTCGTTCAGCACTACTTAAAACGCCTACACTTGTTTCCTGCCTTTGGTGGCCAAAACTTTTGTATTCTTAGAAGGAACGGTGGTAATACCCGATTCATCCATATTCCAAATATCATTCGGCAGGAATTTATGTTGATCCAGTACTCCAGAAAGCATTTGAAAGTATTTGTCAATTTGAACTTTGTTAAAAGCTCTAGCTCGAGCTGCAGAAGTACTCTCAGGTGATCGTACGTTGCCTGAAACCATTCAGCCAGGTCCACCCAGCCATTTCAGTTTCAGTGGAAAATCGACGAGGGATTTGTTTTGCTTCCGCAATTTGAAATGCTAGTTTTCGGACGTTATCCGTTGTTAGCCCAAAAAAATGGATTTCATTTTTTTGATATGTTGGACCAGAGTATTTTCTAGATTTTCATTGAATGTGCTTTTGTGACCTCGTATGTAACCTTTTTTCCAGCCATCCTCCTTAGTTGCCCTACGTCTTCAAGTCGCAAAAGGGACATTAAACGTTTTTGACGCTGAAAGCCACCCCATACGTTTAGCCTGCAAAGCTAAGATGGCTTCCTGCATATTATTTCCATCCCATGACTCTCTATTTGACTTTATTTTGTAGCGATCCATATAAACACAATTAATAATTGAGTTGCTGAGATGGCATACCATGTTGTATGCCATCTCATAAAATTAACGTTTATTTTTAAATAATACAATTTTTATTAAAACATATTTTAAACTAGGTATTTGATAACTTAGATATAATATTCAATAAATTACCTATCTGAAGGGGACCATAATATACCATCAAGTCCCTTCCGTTACCCTCCAAACTATCTGCGAACGACACTTAAAAATATTTTGGGTAAACAAAAATGTGACAAACGTACTTTTCGACCACTCAAAGACAACTGACCTGCTTCCGATTAACGCAATAGTTTGTTACAGCCGGTGGCTTTAAGGGGGCCCAAAAAAAGGTGCGTAATTCAAAATGTATGTACATTAAATAGCGACTATGCCAACTCAGCAAGTATGCTATCTCAGGCACAATTCCCCTACTAGGGGATAAAAGGTTAAATAATGAGAACCTAGTTGTTATCACAACGAAAACGTGAAATTATCAGTGTTTAGATTATTGCTTATCGAAATAGTAAGAGTTGAAAGCGGCGTTGCATGTTATAATGCTTTGGAACACCTCAATAATAACATATGAATCTAACACATTCGTTTTTCATATACACTAGACAATCCATCGAATGTATCCATGATAATGGAATAACTCAACAGCTCAAATAAACGAAATATACTAGTCTTGATCGTGACAATATTTCAGCGATATTTCTGAAATATCTACATTCTTAAGCAAAATAAAATGTAGCAAGTTTTTTTCTTCTCCTGGCGGTCTTTTCTTTCAGGCTGAGATGGGAAACTCATGTTCGAATAGGTCCTTCCCAGGACCCAAACAGTGTTGGACTCATCCCTAAGAGGATGCCTATCAACCAAACCCACCTCTGTCTTGCCGATACTCCTGCCTCGGAATCACTACCCTAGCATACTTCAAGGCGGGCGGCGGTCCCTCACAAACTCTCCTACATCTTTTCTCTTCTACTTCTGCATCTCATGCCATATCCAGTCCTTCTCTCTCCCTAATCATGCTCTCCACTACACAACTTACCTCCATCCATTCCTCCTCCCCACTCAGCATTATCTACACTATGTTTCCACGATACACCGTCTCCCTTAGTTTCTTTACCAACCTCTTCAACACTTCCTCATTCTACCAGCACCTAAACACATGCCCTACATCATCCTCCACCTCACACCTCTCGCCAAGTCCCGACTCACTTTTCCCAATCTTGTGAAGGTATCCTACTCTCGACCCATGTTCATCGAGTACCTGTGTTAAGAAGTAGTTCACCCCCCCGAACTTCCGGTTCATCCAATCTCTCCTCTTCCCAATAGCTCCTTTTAAACTGACCTCATACTCCTCCCACCTTCTCTCCATTTCCTCCTCCATCCATTCGTGTACTTCCTCTCTGGTCGCAACCCTTCAGTATTTATTCCTGGCTCTAGCCATCACGTCCACTGGATATGACCTTGACAGCACCACTGCTGCTAGTCCCCCACTGTCCTGTAACTCTGCACCACTCTAAGGAGTATCCCTCTCTGCACCCGCAGGAGAGGTCTAACCCTCGAATTCACCCCCGCTCTTTCACCTCACACTTCCTCACCATACAGCATACTCTGCTCTATTGTCCTACAACTACCCTCTTCTTCCACTATCCCAGCCCTTTCATTTTACAGCCATGCTGCCCTTACTTTCGCCTTCTGTCCCGTCTTAGCCATATGCGTTTTGAAGGATAGTTGGCTATTCAACCACATCCCTAGGTATTTAACCGACTCCTCCATACGAATTCTCCTACCCTTCACCATCACCCCCCCTTCTCTCGTCTTGCTCCGTCCCTTCACTAGCAGCCCGTCTTTTCTTCTGTCACTTCCAGTCCGCACCGCTCAATCTTCTCCACAGTCTTCCTACATATCCTCTCTGCCTTTCTTTCTATCTCCTCTTCCCCCTTTGCCGTACATACCAATCAAACGTCATCCGCATACACTATAACATCATACATCTCTTCACATACTATCCCACAAACCTCATCGAAGACACACTTCCAAAGCATCGGTCCTAGAACCGAGCCTTGAGGTACTCCAGCCTCTATCTCATACCTCCTCCCTCTAGAGTCTACTATCACACTCCCCGTCAATTAATACTCTACTAGGCTGACCAACCCCTCCTCACCCCAAGCCTTAGCAATGCACTCAACACCGCACGTTTACTGACGCTGCTGAACGCGTTCCCGACGTCAAAGCGTAGGGCCAATTTTTTATTCCTCCAACTGCCCTCCCAAGCCCTTTCCAACAAACCCATCATCCTGCCCAGCGCAGAGGTACATGATTTTCCCTTCATAAACCCGTGCTGGTTTTCCTAAAACCCCCATTCCTCCTAGCGGACTAGAACTATCATACTACCATTTTTGTCAAACTTGAAAGATAGCTCGTAAAACTCATCTCTCTAACACTTTGAGAAAACTAATATGACATTTTAATACAAATCTCCCAATTAGTTAAAGGCGAAATTTGGTTCAGCACAAACTGCTAAAAAATAGACAAAAATGTTGACTTAGTAAGGAAGATTAATCAGGGGTTTTCCCCTCAATGAGATTTTCATCCTTTTTCTTTTGTCAGCCATATTCTATCCATTGGATATAGGCCTCTCTCATGTTTGACCGTACACTTCTATTTTATGCTCTCTGGTACCAGTTCAGCCCAGCGAATTTTTTCAGATCATCGTACCATCTCTGTTGTGGTCTGCCAATACTTTAGATGGAGACCTTGGGGAGAACGATGTGTACACGCCAATTCCCTCTGTGTCTTGCAAAATGCCCTGCCCATTGCCACTTTAAGGAACTGATTCTCTGTATGATGTCGGTTACTTTTGTCCTTTATCGTATCCACTAGTTTGTTTGGTGATCTCTCAGTGATATTCCCAGTATTCTTCTCTATATGGCCCTCTGATGTATTCTTAGTTTGTTAATAATCCTTTTAGTCAGGACCCAGGTCTCGGATCCGTATGTAGTGACTGGGGGAATGCATTCGTTGTAGATTTTTGTTTTCAATGCCATGGGGATTTTCATGTTGAAAGCGAATCTCAATTTCTTGGATTTGTTTGCTTAGTGTTACTGATTGTCCAAGATATATGTATGATTGTGTTTTGTTTATAGTTTGTTTATGAAACGTAATGGTTTGGTCTGCATCAGGAACGTTTGTCATGAATTTTGTTTTTGCATTATTAATATGTAGTCCAATTTAGGCAGCATCTACATGTAGCTCTTCCAACATCTTAGTTAGTTCTTGTTTATCTCTTACAAACAGGACGACATCATTAGCAAACCTTAAATTGCTTAGGTATTCACCATGGATGTTTATTTTATTTTCCCTCCGATTGACTTTCTTGAAGACCTCCTCCAAAACCAGAATAAACAATTTTGGCGAAATTACATCTTCCTGTCTGACGCCTCTTTTGGATTCTATTTTATTTGTTTGTGCGTGAATATTTGTAGTCATTGTAGAAGTTTTGTAGATATTTTCTATTAGGTTGATGTATCTTTCATCCACTCTAGCATTTCTCATAGATATTATTATTGCCCAGGTTTCTATAGTGTCGACGGCCTTTCTGAAGTCTACGGAGGCCATCCATATAGGTATATAATATTCTGATGCCTTCACTATAAGTGGTTTTACTGTAGGGAGAGTTTCGGTAGTGCTTTAGTGACTTCTAAATCCAGCCTATTCTCTTCTTTGGTATATTTCAAGTTTTCGCTCTCACCTGTTTGTAATTATTCTTATAAACAATTTGTACGCCTGAGACAGCAGACTGATTGGTCTCTAGTTTTCGAGGTCCGAAGGATCTCCTTTCTTATGGATAAGAACAACCACTGCATTCCCCCAGTCATGGGGAATGCATTCTTGCGTCAAGCAGGTATTAAAGAGTTTTACTAGTTCTTCTTCAGTTTTTCTATCGCTTTCCTTTAGCATTTCCGGTAGTATGCTATATTCTCCTGTCGCCCGTCCAATTTTCATTTGCAATAGTAACTTTTCCAGTTCTTCGATATATATTTCTGGCATTTCCTCTGAATTAACAATAATAATTTTATTGTTCGTGTTCTCATTCTCTTCCTTCACTGCTTCGTTTAGTATTTTTGATTCATATAAGTCTGTGTAAAGCAATTAAACTCTCTCAGTATTTGTGTTCTATATTCGCTTTGCCCTTTATTCTCGTTATTTCCTTTTTCTGCGTGTTTCGTCTTCTAAATATCTTCAGACCGTTATTATTTCCTAGCAAGGATTGTACCTGTTTGGTTTTGTGGCTCAGGATGTCCGGCTTTGCCATTTTTCTTGCTGTTTTATTGGTGTCTACACATTCTATTGTGTCTCTCTTTCCACTTCTTATGAGTTCTCTTCTTCTTTCTAACAGTTTTTTAGTTTTGTCAGTCAATTTTGGCTATGATCTCTGCAGCTTCTTTCAATGCTTTTGTTATTCTTCTGTTAGCTTCGTTCATACTTTCATTTGGTTGTCCTGGGTTTTTATAGAATTTTTCGTAAAGTTGTCTTTTATATCCTTCATTTTCTTCCTTCAGTGATACTATATCTATTTTAGGTGTTCTTTGTTGCATTTTTCTAGCTCTTTCCATTTTGACATTTATGAACAATTTACATCTAATAATTCTATTGTCGCTTCCAGTAGTAAATTGATTTATCACGTCTACGTCCTGGATTGTATGTTTATGTAACTAACTAACAAAAGTCTTTATTATCTGCTGAACTCGAAACATCCTAAAGCCCCTCTCCTAATGAAGTAACAAATAAAATTGCTTATACTCTATTGATAACAATTGAGTTATTAGATTAGGCGCCTGAAGCATTATTATGCAGTTTCCCATAATTTCTAACAGTCGTGAAATAACTAATATTATTTACTAACTCAATATCACCACAATGCAATAACTTTACATAAAATGCTCGCATTAAATGAACCGATAAGTGATAATTGATACATTTCAAGGAGTATAGTGCAATCGAAAATACGAAATATAGATAAAAATAAATAGATTTAAAGATTTGAACTAACTTCTCCGCACTTATACAAATTGTATATCTATCAGCACATTAAACCTAAGCCAAATGTCAATGTTTATGCCAAATAACAGTTTCGATTGTAAAAAATAAGGAATAAACCACTAATGGGTCTACTGTTTCACTACTACAAATTTATAGTAGGTACTTTAAGTGCTATGGTAATCTAATTTATTTGTATACTATTTCAGATGCACCAGACCTAAGAACTTTCGTTTATAACCACAGCATATTATTGCTATGTTCGCACTTAAGTCTCTCTGATATAGTACCATTACAACAGAATATTAGAGAAATCGGTGGGCATCACGTACCATCCCCTAAGCCTCTACCACACGAATTTAAAATCTTCTTGGATAATGCTACAGAAGGAGTTTTACTATTTTCAATGGGATCAAATTTGAAAAGTGCTAATATCGAACCTGAGAAAAAGAGAGCGATATTAAGAGCATTTTCGAAAATTAAACAAAAAGTGATTTGGAAATTTGAATCTGATCTTCCAGAAAAACCTGATAATGTGATGATTAGTAGCTGGTTACCG
This sequence comes from Galeruca laticollis, assembly GCA_963921935.1. Taxonomy (NCBI): domain Eukaryota; kingdom Metazoa; phylum Arthropoda; class Insecta; order Coleoptera; family Chrysomelidae; genus Galeruca; species Galeruca laticollis. Next base: position 109,584,688 of record OY998181.1, read on the forward strand.
CAATCGGATATTTTATGTAAAATGTTGTTTTATTTCATTTTTTGAGTATACATTATACTGACATTTATTCTTTTTGAAATTATGTCTTGTTATTATGATACAGTCTCCGGATTGCATGAAGTTACCAATTTCATGACTGGAAATTGTTCACGGCATCTCACAGATGAACCCTATTGTTTTTCAGCCCACCAGAGCCGGCAGAACTTCAATTTCTGCACTTTACAGTCTACGGATGACCTCTTGTACTCGTACTTTCATGTCGTCTCTCATTATTGGTGGAATTAGGCAAACAATATATTTTAACCGACCCCATAAATACAAATCCAAACAGGTGAGGTCTAGGGATTGGGATGGCCACGAAAATAGACTATCTCGTCCAATCCATCTTTGGTAATATCTTCGATCTAAATGTGCTCGCACATTTCTCGAATCTCGAGAGATGTGCAAGGCAACCGACCAGTTGCGAAAACATGTTTTGCCATACATAATTGCATCTTCTAATAAAGTAGACAGTTGGTTTACCAGAAAATCATGAAATACGGCACCATTTAGGGGTTGATCGAAGAAATAGGGACCAATAATAGTTCCGCCCAGGATGGCACACCACACATTGAGAATCCAATGGCTTTGATGTTGGACCTCACGCAACCAGAGAGAATTTTTGTCCGACCAATAATGCATATTATGCAAATTGACCTGTTCATCTCTTCTAAAAGTGGCCTCATCCGTCTAAAGAATGTCGAATGAATATTCTCTATTTTCACTAATCATGCCCAACAATGAAGTCGCCGATCGAAGTCTTCGTCATTTAAAGCTTGAGGTAAAACCATATGCTATAGGTGCAGTCTAAAAATTCGAAATAACAAACACATTGTGAAGCATATAAAATGGTATTCATAGTGACATAAAAACTTCCCTATGATCATTTAAAAGGTTTAGAATATAGTAGTAAGTGATATACCCAACGCGAGAGACATTGCTCTAGTTCTAACGTGAGTATTCAATTGCACGTATGCTAAGCCATTAACTATATTGTTTTCCATGGTTCTAGCTGAGTGTTTTCGCAACCGAGGCCGAAAGCTGCCAGTATTACGCAAATTTCCCACTAAACGGGGAAAAATTCTCGCATCGAGTAAACGCCGATTTGGATATCGAGCTCTGTATACTCCTTAAGCAAGTGCCGCATTTTGAAGACATTCAAAATATACAGCAATAATATCGACACCTTTGTCATTAGTAAAAGGCATTTCAAAAGTTTTAAGGCCTTACTTATATGTGCAACAATCACAACCTACACTGCCTTTGTTCTTCCTCCATGGCCTACTCTTCATGTTCTTTCATTGAATCTTGAAATAAGAATAATTAGCGGTGTAATAGGGTACTTTTTTAAATTTTATGATAACAAAATTTTCTTTCTTCGATATTCAAGGCTAGGAATAAAATATCGAGATACGATTATCACTAGCCTATTTAGGTTTTTCTAGAGAATTTTGCAGTTTTCTGCAATTATATATAAAAAATGCGCTCTAGCCGCATCACTAAGAATTAGATATATCACAAGTAACATGGGTTTGATGAACACTAAATGCTTTTTCCAACGGAACTAAGTTTGTTAAAATCCGTTCAGTGGTTTAGGAGTTACAGCTCTTTATTCAAAAAAACATTGAATCGCCTCCACCACTTTATTATAATAGATATGTCAAAAAGTGCTAAACAAATATTACTCGAACAAAGTTTAGCTTTCAAGAACATATATATATATATATATATATATATATATATATATATATATATATATATATAAATTTCGATTTTCTACTACACCTGTTTTAGTCGAAATTTCAATAATTTCGACTTGTTGGCCTGACCGTTCTTCGAAGGGCAAAATAACTACATTCCTGGCTAATACCACGCAGAATATTGAATTACATCCCCTTCGAAAACCGTGACGTCGATCGGCCATTTTGCCGATACGGACATCTGTGGTGATTCGCAACTGATAGCGGAAGAGCATAGTACACTTACGCGTTTCGACCTTCTTGGGTCTCTTCAAGAGTGCCGTAATGCCTTCCAGTTGCGAATCACCACAGATGTCCGTATCGGCAAAATGGCCGATCGACGTCACGGTTTTCGAAGGGGATGTAATTCAATATTCTGCGTGGTATTAGCCAGGAATGTAGTTGTTTTGCCCTTCGAAGAACGGTCAGGCCAACAAGTCGAAATTATTGAAATTTCGACTAAAACAGGTGTAGTAGAAAATCGAAATTTATATTTCATATAGCACCTCGTAGTTTATGAAATTATATTCATTTATATATATATATATATATATATATATATATATTATATATATTTGGTACAACATATTTACAAGGTGGATTTCAGTGAAAAATTTCTTTAAAATAATAATATGGAGGTTACGCCGCCTGGCGACTATCTTGGCAATCTGAAAATATTTTCCGCTGTCTTTGTTTGGCTACTTCACTAATATAATTATTTTTCCAAAAGTTTCTACGACGAATAGTTTTCGAAATAAAGCACTTTGCCTTCTTAACTGATCACCCGGTACATGGAGTTGTATACTTCACATTCTATTTTTCCTATCATACGTTTTATAATATAAAGTGAAATTTTGTTGAATTTATCAATATAGTTCAAGTAATCATAGAAATAAGTATATCTTCTTATTAATAATGACAGCAACATTGTTTTTTCAGCTCATCCAAACACAATAGGTTTGATTTCACATGGCGGTTTGCTTAGTACAATCGAAGCCATTTACCACGGTGTGCCCATATTGGGTTTGCCGGTATATTGGGATCAGAGGAAAAATATTGAGGAAGCATCCCGCAAAGGTTATGGATTAAAGCTGAATTATGAGAATTTGAATGAAGAATCCTTTGACAGAGCTCTTACTGAGTTTATGAACAATCCAAAGTAGGTCATTTTTGTTTGTTTTTCCAATATTGGAAATATATTCAATGATTTAGATTCAAATTCAGAAGAATACATTTATAAATCTACTAATCATGAAAAACAATTTGAAGCTGTAAATACAAGGCAATGAGTGATGCAAGCAAGTTTGTAGGGTAAAAGTACACAAGAGTGCGCACTTAAGCAATTTTATTGGATTTTCTCAAAAATATTGTACTTAGTAAATTCTGGTAATTGTAGTAATAGAATAATATATTTAGAAATATTTTATTGATAACAGAAATTCAATTGTTTACAAGTAACTACATTTAACGATCATTTTTCAACTATATTAGAATGCGTACTCTTATATGCCAAAAGATACAAGAGTACGCATGAGGGATATAAGAGTACGCATGAGGGATATAAGAGTACGCATGAATTCTTTCTCGCATAAATCACACGTAAAGTGACCCTCAACATATGTTGTACATTCTTCATGCCACCATTTGTCGCACATCCTACATTGAATCCATTCTTCTGTTGGAGGGTATGTGTACTTCTGGGAACAAGCTGGACAAAACAAATTCTGATCGTTTTTGTCGCTATTTGAAATTTCCTGTTGAACTTGTTTTTGCGACTTTTTTCCTCTCTTCTTTGATACCATATCAGGTTCTACAATTCGCTTCTTAACAATCTTGGTTTTTTCCTCAACCTCCCTCTTTTTTCCCAGGTTCCCCTTGTAAGGTGTACTGGTCAGAATTTCAGATTTGTGACTTTGTTTTCTCTTTGTTTGCGTTCTTGTTATTTTTTGATAGGGCATAAGTTCTTCTGGTTTGATGGTACCAATACACTGAGTGGTGCTACCGACCTCTTTATTAACAGGACCAGAGCAAGAATGCTCAATATTTTTTTCAGGAGTTACTGGAAGTAACTGTTTTGGCGTATGATTGGTGGAGACATCGCACACAGACTTTCCATTTGGTGTTATTGCAGAGCTACTATTTTCTATAATAATTTCTGCTTGTGATATATCAACGAGCTTCAAAAAATCTGGAATGCTACAAAACTCGTTTAATGCTAGTCCAGTGGTAGCATCAATTTCAAACTCCAAAAATGCATGTTCATTAGTTTGACAATCCTCTTGTGTTTGTGACTCATTGTTTACGGTCATTAGTTTATCTATCACTAGAGAAGGAGCAGAGTCTTCGTCGTTAAATTTCTCTGGATTGTAAAGCCATATGCCTGTGACCTCATATGATTTCTCAGCCTTTTCGATATTAGAAAAAATGTTGTATGTTACCTTGAATAATCCCGCTACTTGTTTTCTAGTTATCGGCTTGCCATGGTTTGTAACCAACCAATTTTACGCAGCTTTGCTGTAAGTTGTTTTGAATGGCCCGAAGTAGCCTCGATCGAGCTGCTGCAATTTACGTGTTGCATGAGGTGGCAGGCACAGTAAATGTATGAAGTTAGCTCTGCAATATTTATTGACTTCACGACTCCTATGTGAAGAATGGTTTTCTAATATTAGCAGAATAGGGTTTTCTGGATTCGGATTGACGTGATGTTTGAAATATTTCAACCAAACCATAAACAGCTGTGTATTTATGAACCCAGAATCGGATATTAAACGGAGTGTTCCTACAGGCGCACCAGAATACAGACCGTCATTCATTATTTTTCCTTTAAAAACCAATGTTGGTAGAACGTACTGTCCTGCAGCACTCATGCAACATACGGCTGTAACTAGTTCGCCTCTTTACGCACTTGATACTTTACCAACATGTTTCTTGCCCTTTGAATGCGGAAAATATGAAAACATATATTAATTAAAATTATATCTAACTAATTGCACAGGAAGAATTGAAAATGAGCTCACCTGTTGATCCTCCACTGCTTCCTTGGGGCCCCAGATGCTCCGATGTGCAACGTTCACTAAAATGGAAGGAGACTTTAGTTTTCTTTAGAAAAACAAAGCTGGATACAATGAATTCGCACTTCCCGTATTTTTCGATGCAAACATGACGATTATTTACCGGCAAGTCGCCTTTTGCAATAATTGTTTCCGCATTTTTCGGGAGATTACAGGTTTTCGCTCTGTCCTTCTCCACCTGTGCATTTTTACGCATTTAATAGTGGGGAATAATTCATTAGAATGGCCATAGGCGCGCTAAATTTAGATTTATTTCTAAATTTTAATTACAAAAAGAAATAAAAAAATATGTTCCTATTCGGAAAAAAGGTTATAGGCAGGTAGACGCTGAATTAATTGCCAACGATTTAATTTATTTATTTGAATGTGGTACAGATCTACCTCGAGTATGGAACTATGAAGAGGCTAGAGGTTCAAAAAATGACCTGGAGTTAGAGGCTGTAAATCGTTAGCATCGGACGATATGGGACACAAGGGCCGTGAATTTAAAATTGCTCCAATTTGCGTAGTTAAAGTACGAAATTCTTCGTAAGAGAGGATCTGATGACCTAAAACGCGATAAAGGTGGCTTTTAAATGACTTTACACCTGCTTCTGCTAACCCATTCATATGAGGGCTACCTGGAACATTAAAGCGCCAAGTGATAGCAAGTTTTTCGGATGATTGTTTGGCCATTTCTAACAATTGATTGTTCGCCCGTTTAAAATTAGTGCCTTGGTCACTCGTGATATAGATGCATTTGCCACGACGAGAAATGAATCGCCGAAACGCCGCTAGAAAAGCATCGGAGCTTAAATCTGAGGTGACCTCCAAATGTATAGCTCGAACACTAGTACACACAAAGATGCAAACGTAGGCTTTATAATTTCGAACTCCGGATTTATGACGACTTAGTAAAAGCGTGAAAAGGCCAGCAAAGTCTACACAAACAGAAGTGAAAGCTCTGAGTTGGGAAACTCTGAGAGCCGGCAAATTAGCCATATGAGGGTTATAAGATTTTGGCTCACACTGAACACAACGTATACAATTAGACAAACATTTGTAAATGGCATTACGTGAAGCCAAAATCCAGTATTGTTGTAACAACAAGTACTACATTGTTTTGAAACCTGGGTGAAGATGTTCCTTGTGCGTCCATTCAATAATTAATTCGGTGATGCGATGCGATTTGGGCAACAAGATGGGGTGTTTGACTTCATATGCAAGTTGTGCATTTTTTAGCCTACCACCCACTCTAAGCAAACCTTCAGGATCAATAAAGGGTGCAAGCTTTCTAATCGGTTTTGGTAACAACTTATTTTGTTTAATTGGAAAAAAGATTTCATCAAACACTGAATGCTGTACAGCCTTAATTAACACTCGAAATGAAGCAGTAATAGGACCACATATTTTATTAGATTTGCCAGCCTTAAAATTTATTACGTTATCTGTGACGTTTGGAATGAGCAACACAGTATTTTCTTCTCTTTCCTCTTCAGCAACCTCAGAAGCAAATTGAGATTTCAAGTTAGGCTTAGTTGGCCACGAAGGTATTTCAGAAAATAAAAAACCTGGACCTGCCCACCACAGGGAGTTATTTAGTAGCTGCACAGGGTTTGCCCACGACTGGAGCAATCGGCCGGGTTTAAAGATGATGGAATATAATGCCACGAGGAAATGGGAACAAGCTCTTGAATGTGACTTACCCTATTGGCAACAAATGTTTTCCACTTATTTGGTGAAGTAGCTAACCAATTTAAAGTTACCATGGAGTCCGACCACAGGTAGACTTGGGTAAAGGTAGTCAAGTTAGTGTAGCTTTCCGTGACAAAATGAACAACATCCGATAAAAGCTTGGCCGACATCAATTCAAGCCTAGCGATACTTTGCGTGTGCAAAGGGGCCACTTTGCACTTGGCGCAGATTAGAAATGTCTTAATACTACCAAAGATATAAATAACTCGGAAATAAACACAGCTGGCATAGCCAATTTGAGAAGCATCGCAAAATCCATGTAACTCGATAGTTGAAATAGTGTTTGATTCGATATATCTAGAAATTTTAATCTCCGCTAAAACTGGCAGTTTGGATTTATATGTATTCCATATATCGAGAATCTTTTGCGAGGGTGTGTCATTCCATCCTATTTGAGATTGCCATAACAGTTGCAAGAGTTGCTTTGCTAATAGTAAACACGGTGAAACGTATCCTAGAGGGTCGTAAATATGACTAATTTCTGACAAAAGGTTACGTTTCGTACAAGGTAGTTCAATGGGAACATAAGAATAAGAAAAAACATCTGAGCTTGGGTTCCATTTAAGACCTAAAACCTTTATAAATGCAGGCTCATCAAAATTATTTAATAAGTCTGGATGGTTATTTGCCCATTTGGACAACTCAAAACCCCCACGTTTCATGAGTTGAATAATCTCGGATTGGAGCGACAAAGCGGACTGTATATCATGACTTCCAATTAATCCATCGTTATTATAAAATTGATTGCGTAAAGCTGAGGCAGCATTGGGAAAAGAGGATTCCTCTTAATCTGCAAGTTCTTGCACAGTTCTTAAAGCTAGATATGGTGAAGACGAGATACCATACACCACAGTACGTAGAAAGTACTCTTGAAGAGGCTCAGTAGTATCAAAACGCCACAAGATTCGTTGGTAATTCCAATATTCTTCGTGGAAATTAATTTGTCAGTACATAGGTGCTACATCACAAATAAATACAACCGCATAATACCGAAAAGTCAACAAAATAGCTGCAATATCCTTTTGCAGTTTTGGCCCTACGTATAATGTGTCACGTCACGTCACGTCACGTAATTTTGGAGGACCAAAAATCTGCTCCTTAAAAATTGCATGATGACATATATAATACCCCAAAATAGACCTATAGTCATGTAAAGGAACTAATGACATGTGATTGCTGTCAAGATAAATTTTCATAAATTCTTTATATTTTTCCCGCAAGTCGGGATTTTTAGAGAAACGACGTTCTAGCATTGAAAAACGTCGAAGTGCTTTTGAGTAAGTGTCAACAAAAGTAGGGATGGACTGTTTGAAGGACAACGGCACGGAAAATCTGCCCGAAGTCTCCCTATAAGTGGAGGACTTATAAATTTGTTCACATTGGTGTTCCTCAGCACATAAAGTAGGCGCTTTAGGAACTTGTTCAAATTCCCAAAACTTTTGCAGTTGAAAATCGAGATTTTCGACCGACACATGACAGTTTACCAGAGAATGAACGCCAGGCTCCGACTGACAAACCTTCCCCTGAATAATATATCCGAAAACGGTCTCCAAAGCTACCGATTGGTTCGCGCCACTCACAACGCGACCAGAAAGTAAAATACGTGGAAATATTTCACACCCAATCCACATGTCCACTGGCCCTGGCACATGAAATCGCTCGTCAGCTAGTCTCAATCCCTGAATGTGAGAAATATCACTCGGGTTGACATTTATCGTTGGTAAATCGAAACAAACTCTGGGAACTATAATTGACTCAAAGGAAAAAATGTGGCTATTTTGTCCACGTGGTTTTATAACACAATGTGCTAGGCCACGATTAGCTACAGTCGGCATTCCATTTAAGCCGTCAACTTGAATAGCATATGATTTTCGAGATAAACCAAGCTTCTGCGCACATTTATCAGAAATAAAATTTGACATAGATCATGAATCACATAGAACTCTGATAGTCTGATAGTTGCCCCTAACATCCTTTATATCTACTTGACAAGTGGATAACAAATATGTAGATTGGGATAGTATGGGCGTGTTGCAATGAGTATTAGTAGTACTAGTGGATTGCTCAGGGTCACAAGTTGAATGAATGGTCGAATCGGAAGCAGAAACGGGGTTATCGGGTTTATTAAAATGGAGCATCGTATGATGTGGAAATTTGCAGACCTTGCAATTGAATTTGGAACTGCAATTTTTAATTGCATGTGAAGAAACTAAACATTTAACACATAGTTTATTTTGTTATGCGATAGAAAATCTGTCTTGAGGAGTTTTTGCCGAAAACATTTGGCACTTGAATAAATTATGACTGCCAGAACATAGAACGCATTGCTGACTGATGCTAGAAGAAGAATTATCGGCTCAGATCGAGGAAACTGATGGCTTTCGAGAAAAATTAGACTTGTCTTTATTGCGAGACCTGGTTGGTTGCGTATGTGAATTGGCAGTAAACTGCACCGATTCTAGAGCCTTGCAGGTCGTCTCTACAAAAAGACTAAGCTGTCTATACGTAGGAAGTTCAGAACTGAAACCGTTTTATAATTCAAAATCGGAGTTTTTTCATCTAGTTTTCCTGCGAATAAATTGAAAAGCATAAAACACCAATCCTCAACTGGAAACTGTAAAGCTCTTAAGGCGGCAATATTTTCGTTGAAAGTGTTCAACAAACATCTAAGTTCCGCGGTGGACCTTTTAACAGGAGGTGCGTTAAAAAGTGCGTTATAATAATGAGTCGCAAGAATTCGTTTGTTTAGATACCTATTTTCCAAAATATCATAAGCCACCTTGTTATTGGCTTCCGTTATTGGAAGACCCTTAATTAAAGAGAGTGGTTCATCCTCTAATAATGTCAACCAATGTCTATACTTATCAATATACAGAATGTCCGGATTTTTATGAAACACGCTATTGTAAAAATCATAAAAAGCCGGCCATTTTTTGTAGTCTCCATCGAATTTGGGCATTATCAATTTGGGAAGATTAACTGAGAATTTGGATGGCGTTTGACTCTGACCGGACACTGAATTATTATGAGAAATCTGGGCAGAGTCTTTAACAAGAAAATCATGTTTTATACCTTTAGACCCGTAATAAGCCTTATCGGCTGAAATTCGCATGGCGTCATAGGTTTTAAACTCCTGATCAGAAATTAGACAAATCACAGTATTGTGTTGAGTCTTAAACTCCTCGTACACTCGCTCAATTTCCTCCGAACGAGCCAAAAATTCCGCTTTCTGGGCCTCATCAGTAGCTGCATTCTGCCCCAAATCGTAGCACTACTGCAATCTATTGAACGCAGTAATGCGTTTTAAATTGGCTTTATTTAACTTCTCTGCCATTTCAAGGTAAGCAAAAGGTAAAAACAAAAGCACCCAACAAATAACAAAGATAGTTTGTAATGAAATGACCTGGCTTTTAAATCATTGTAAAATAAAAATGAAAAAAAAAACTGAAGTTCAGACAAGGCAGTGCGAACTTGATTATAGCTTTGGTACGGTTATTTTTGTATGTTTGTATCTTTTTATTATAAACTGATTGGGTGGTATTAAATCAATACCCTATATTAAATTTTTTCTTTAGATATTAATCTTTATTGCGACTTAAACAAAAAGGAAAAAACTCCTGAAAAATGTTGCAAATGAAATTCTATTAATATCCTTGAAAATTGTTTATAATAACCAGACCTAAACGAATATGCTCTTTACCGGGCCAAAAATCGACACCTTATTCATATTTCACAATACCCTCAAAATTTTAACGATTGAAATAATAGAAATATCAATATGTATTTCGACTTGCTTCGAAAATAAAAATAGAATCGGTAAATAACACCAAAAACTAGTATTTTGCTTTATCGCTTAACAATAAACAAGTTACAAAAAATCTGTAGATTTATTTTAAAAATAAATAAATTTATCTAAATTTAAGTTTTTGCGAAATTATTACAGATTAAAGGCTTATGTTAGTTCAATCCTTGCGAAGAAGGGCTATTTTTAATGAATGCAGAAAATATGAAAACATATATTAATTAAAATTTGATCTTACTAATTGCACAGGGAGAATTGAAAATGAGCTCACCTGTTGATCCTCCACTGCTTCCTTGGGGCCCCTGATGCTCCGATGTGCAACGTTCACTAAGATGAAAGGCGACTTTGATTTTCTTTAGAAAAACAATGGTGAAAACAATGAATTCGCACTTCTCGTATTTTTCGATGCGAACACGACGATTATTTACCGGTAAGTCGCCTTTTGCAATAATTGTTTCCGCTTTTTACGGGAGATTACTGGTTTTCGCTCTGTCCTTTTCCACCTGTGCATTTTACGCATTCAATAGTGAGGAATAATTCATTAGAATGGCCATAGGCGCGCTAAATTTAGATTTATTACTAAATTTTAATTACAAAAAGAAATAAAAAATATGTTCCTATTCGGAAAAAAGGTTATAGGCAGCGACGAATTCTTAACACCCTTTGAACTAAATATTTTAGGTGTTTTGTTAGGAACAGTAGATATACCGGTCTCATCCATGTTGTATGCGGTGAAAAATTATATTTTTTATACATAATTTCCAAGTTACTAAAGAACCTGTGATTTGTTAAAGCCAATCATTATTCCCAATGAACATTGCTTAGGTTGTCTCAATGTTATTTTTTGTCTCATACAAAAGCCTCGTACTCACGTCTTGCTTGCTGCCTTTTTGTCTCGATTGAAGCAATGTTCGATTTTATTTGCTTCTGCAAACTCAAAAGCGAATGCTTTCATATTTTCTCATTGTTATGCCCTAGAAACGTTTGTCCATTTCCTTAACATACTCAGCCAGCTCCTTTTCTTTCTCCGAGGTGAAAACAGTATGAAAGCGATCTAACGACAAGGGAATAGTATTGTTTTTCAATCTTTCCCTTAATGCTGCTTCAGGAATATTAAGTTCCGTAGAACTACTTCGTTTGCTTTGACCATTCTGCAGTTTATTTTTCACTCCATTTATCAGTGCCTCAGTAAATTACAATTTTCTCTTGCTTTTCCTCTTATAATAACTCATTTTGATGTTAGATTGTGGAACTGAAAAATGAATTGTTTATTTTTAGTAGGATTACAACTATACCTACAGATTAGTGTTTTTAAATGAAACTCACGGTCTCTAGTTAATTCTACAATATAATACAAGTTATTGAAAATTCTAAGACATTGACAATTGTTTTGATAAATCAATCGAAACAATTGTCAATTTTTTAGAATTTTCAATAACTTGTATTATATTGTGGAATTAACTAGAGACCGTAAGTTTCATTTAAAAACACGAATATGAGCATATTCCACGAAGTAAGGGTCGAGACAGTCAATACCTACAGATATTTGTAGAAAATCCAGTGATTTCCTAATATTTAATGAAATACTTTCATGGACTACTAATGACAATTATTTATCAAATAAATAATTGTTATTAGTACTCATTAAATTTGAATGAGGTGGTGTATACGAGAGTACGCATTGCGCACTCTTGTAGCCTTTTGAATGCGTACTCTTGTATACTTTGTTATTTTGAATTACGTTTGGTATTATCCATTTTTTATTTAATATAATTGTTAATATATAAATAAATTTTGCAGAAAAAACAAAATAAGACATTGGTTCATAATGAAAATATACAATATAAAAACTAATAAATGAGAAAAAATATTAAACGTAAAGGTGGGACTTTGTGTCATCTTGTTCATAGAAGAGAACATATGCTTCTACACTAACTAAAGATTTCCACGATATTAATAGCACCATTGAATCGTTATATTCGTACCACTGTCCCGTGTAGGGATGTCGGCAATATGCTGCGTAGTGACCATTGTAAGTAGTTCCATAGCGATTTGATATAGCGTAGATGTTGTACATACAAGGTGCCACGTTATCAGCGGCGTAATGGCTCATATCAAGCCCTTCTATTGGAAAATCTATTAAAACATTAGGTTTTCCACTAAATCTTTCTGTTTGCGAAAAGCGCTTCAGGTAAATAACCAATATTTTATTATGCTTATGATTTAGTGCATCGTCTTCGTTCCTTACATTTCGAACATGTTGGTTTCTCATCACCGTCGAGTGTTTCTTCTCTTGTAAACGAATCTAAACATTGTGAAAGTCGTAATTGACCTGATGTTTGTGGTATCGTTAGGGATAAATCCCAAAAGAGATCGTAGGTAACTGAACAGTGACCACAGTGTGTGCACTTGAAAGTTGATTTTAATTGACCGACAAAGTTATCCACAATCTTAGAGTTGTCCATTCTCGGATATCTCAACCAAGATTTTTCTGCTTTCTCAATTTCACTAAGTTTGTCATCAATTTATGTTAATATGGGTTTTGGTTTTCCATATACCTTGTTGACATGACGTAAGTCCTGCTTATAGGTAACGAAGAAACTCCTGTGCATCATGTTGAGTGTATCCCATGAACCTTGAAGTAAATCGCTGAATCTGACTTTTCAATGATACTCTCTCTGAACTGTTATAATAATCAAATTTCAAATAAAATTGAATATGTAATCTATTAGTTACGTACCTAACTATCCAATTATGTCTTTTACAAGTTCTAATCTTGTTCAAATATCAAATACTATCTGTAAAAGCTTATTTTAGGCACTCCACCCTTAACACTTGCAATATCGAAATTACACAACAACGTTTATCTGCCGACTAGTTGGTCGACCTCGGACAAATTTTACCTACAGTAAGATGTATGAAAGCAAAATGTGGAGAGCCACTAATAGATGTCGGGGTGTGGGGTATATTTCCAAAATATATACGTTGCGCACTCTTGTAAACTGCGTACTCTTGAGTGCCTTTCCCCTAACAGTATTGGCGTAATTTGCTTTGTTTGCTATTGATTTTTTTGTAGATGATGGTTCGGTTTATTGTGAATGTATCTTCTAAATTTTCTACAGGGCATATAAATAATGAAATAAGTGTCTCTGAATTAGTAGGTTTGTATTCCATCTGTTGAAATTTGATTGTTCTAGAATTGTTTGCAATTGCATTTGAATTATAATATTTTTAATTAACAGAGGAAAGGGGTGTTTTGGTTAGCTAGGATAAACATTGCGGATAATGTAGTTGGATCGTATATTTTTAGGCTACGTGACCAGAGTTGTGATATTTATGACAGTTTAATCCATCAGCAAGAAATATTCTATCAATTATATTATCAACATTTTGGAAGTGAAGAATACGAGCTCATAAAAATGGTATTGGTGATACATACTGTATTGTTTTTCTTATTTATTTAAACTTCTTATTACAGGTGGGATAAATTTTTAACACACGGTATGGCTACTCACAAATTTATTTAAACACTAAACTACTTACTTAACTATTCACTTAAATTTAATTTATATACACACAACCTTAATTATTAATTTATATCAACACTTTACTGTGCTATTTCGGTGTATTCTTGTTTATTTGTCGAGATCACTTTATCAACTAAACTAACTCTCCCTGGTGGGTCCTTTATATATATATATATATATATATTTAGTGCCTTTTTTACTAGATAATTCTAGATTGCGGCTTACACAAAAACAATTGGCTCTGGTATTTTCTAGATAAGACTGGTCACAAAAACAATGTCTAGATAAGTTAGTCACAATCGGAAAAATTCTAAGAAATTCCTGCGCATCCACCATAATTTTAACTTTCATACATGGCTTAGAGAGAGTCGGATTCGGGGACTATACCAGTGTGCTGTTTCGTAGCATTACCCCCTCCTTAAATAGCAGTTCCTCCTGGAACTTCTGTGTAGCCGAGACTGGATGTTTGAATCGGCAACTGGCCCCATTTCTACACTTTTGGATCTTATAGAAATAGCAGGGCACCGTCTTCATCGGATACTGATACCGGGGGTTGTAGCTGCAAATTAATATCTGGACACCGGTATCTCGACCTATAATCTCTACCATGTTCCTGATAACTCGCCAATCCAACTGGTTACTCGCTATCTTAAGCATAGCCAGTTTCTTCACGCTGGATTCTAACACATGATGTCGGAGGTTTCGCGGTAGGTAGATCGATCTCATTTTTAGTTACCACATAGAAGACGTACCGCGAATTATGTTTCAGTTTCAGTGTCTTGCCAGGGGCTGGAATCTGGTCTCCAAGTTTTTCTTATAGCCTTCTTCTTTCTAAAGACGAATGCCAACCCTCGTGCGTTCTTGAGACGGGCGGAGATGTTGTGTGCCAGTGAATAATCTTCCGGAAGAGTGAACAAATCTTGTCGTTGTTCTGAAGGGACTCCATATATAGCTTTCCCGGTACCTCAATACGCGCACATAAATTTATCGAAGGTAGGGTCAGACACATCTCGAATATGGTTTACTCCTTTCTCTAGGTCGTGGTCTCCTTCAAATGGCGCTAGTCGGTTTTGGTGAAATACTTTTAGTTTTCCGTTGAGGATCTTGCTTATGCCATATTTAATATCATTGATCCTTTTCTTGATTAAGTATGGACCTTCCCAGGATTTTTGTAATTTTGGACAAAATCCTTTTCTCCTCGTCGGGTTGTGTAACCATACTTTTTCCCCTTCTTTGAAACCGCCTATTGTGGCCTGCGTGTCGTACCGACTTTTCATTGTGTCGCTGGTAACTTGAAGATTTGTCCGAACTAATGCATGAATATCGCCCTTCTCAATTGGATCACGTAGTCTTCGCCTGCTAGATCTTCTCCAGGCTGACAGCCAAATTCCAGGTCCCAAGAAAGCCTCATTTCACGTCCAAACAGGATTTTCGTAGGTGTTTCACGCATGGACTCATTGACGGCAGATCGGTAAGCCAATGCGAATAGGGAAAGATACTGGTCCCAATCTCTCTGATGGCTGGAAACTACTTTGGACAGGTATTTTCCAATAGTCCTGTTCATTCTCTCGACCATTTCATTCGACTGGGGATGTAATGTTGTTGTCCTGGTCTTTTTCATTCCCAGCTTGTCGAAAATCTCCCGGAATAGATGGCTTTCAAAAGTTCTTCCCTGGTCACTGTGGACTTCCAAGGGCAGTCCAAATCGGCTGATAAACTCTTTCATCAATACATTCGCGACAGTTGTGGCCTCTTGGTTCGGGATAGCGTGAATTTCCACCCACTTTGTGAAATAATCCATTACATTTCTGTCGTCGGAAATGGTCCAGCGATATCTAAAGCAATCCTTTCGAAAGGGCTTCCAACATTGTACTGTTTCATGGGCGATGTGGTCCATTACTGGTAGCACAAGTCGTACATTCCTTATACCAGTCCTTCACATCATCGGAGCTGTTCATCCAATAAAACCTCTCACGGTTTCGTTGGAGGGTTTTCTTCACTTCCAAATGACCTCCTGATGGACTGTCGTGTAACTTCTTTAGTACTTCAGCTACTCTTGTTCTCGGAATAACTATCTGTATCCTCATCTCGGAACCATCATCATCTTCAAGGATTCTTTTCAACAGCCCTTCTTACAGGACAAGAGAGTCTCACTGAGCCCAATACGCCTTGAGTGTCGGTGAAAATTTGACACTTCTTGCCAGGTAGGTCGCCGATTTTCTTTCTTCCATTGCCGGATCATCTGATCATTCTCCTGATTTTCTCTGATATTGGTGAGTGACCATTCCTCGTTGACTACAGTAGTTCTTGAATCTGCAGCTTCCCTAGATTCCACCCTGTTGCGGTGGGAGCAGTCTGTTGGACACGGCTGTCTGGACAGGGAGTCGGCATTTCGGTGACTCCTCGCACCAGCTCGATGTTCGATGTTGAAAACGTACTCTTGAAGTCGTTCAATCCATCTAGCGAACTATGTCTGTTTAACACAAACGTGCAACGGAGCTTGGATTTAATTTTTCAATCTCATCGTTATTTAATCTTAAAATCGTAACTGGGATATTATAACTTTGTGTATGTGATAAACTGAAAATAGTTGTGCATTATTACTATATATGGAAAGTTTTTTTTGTATGACTAAAAACATGCAAAAAAAAATAAATTATATATATATCTACAATTTCCATTAGGGGAGTTTACATTATCCTATTAATTGAAATTCACTTGTACCTACTCTTTTTTTGGCCATTAGTTTTATTAAGTGTTTATATTGAAATGATCATTTAATTATTATTGTTTCAATACTTTGTTAAATTTTGGATCCAAAATATTGATTAGTTAATGACGCTTTGCCGCTCCATGATGTAATATCTTATCTTTGGATTATCAGGTGATAATTCCTTTCCTTGGGGTTAACTTTCTCAACACTATTACTGACTGTGCACTTGACTAAATTTTAATATATATTGGACTTTTCACTTTTAAAATCTCATAAATTGATTACATTCGATTTTCACCCTGTGGGTTCTGTTTTTCTCATACTCTTCACTCCCGCGTTCTTTTTTATCCATCGACCTTTTTTTGTTGATGACCGAAAGTTCATATTTTCTAGAAAATTCTTGGGGTTAGCGTCAAACTGTCACTTTGATTTTATTAATATTTTATTGTTTTTGTGACTTAAATCTGCTATTATACATTGTTTTTCACGCACTATATTCTTATCGTCATTCAATTATTCACTTATAGCATTTATCATTGTTTTTTCTTGTTAGTCAACTATATTGAAGTCTCCCGATTGGTCAATATCAACATATAAAATTTTCACTTCCTACAACCTAAATATTTATATAAAACATATGGATACAAATCATTTTTTATTTTCTTCTTATTCACTGCATCGCTATATATAAATATTTCAGTAATCATTTATTTTTATTCTTATTATATCATATCAATTGCATTTTACGTTGGTATACCTGTCATCATTTCTTACATTCCTATTTGTTTGACATTACCTATACTAATTACAGGTTTCTACATTTTATTATATTTCCTTTGAAGTTTATGATCGAATATTTGATTTAACATATCTTATATATATTTTTTCTATTCTAAATTTTACTTATCTATCAATCATTTATAGTTCTTTGATTTTTTTTATTCCTGTTCTATTTATTCTTTAAATGTAAGCAGCTCTTTTAGGTGTCTAATATCACGTCTAGCGTCACGTTAGTTTATTTAGCTTCGTTGCTTGTTAAGTTCTGTTTGCTTATGTTACTGAATTATTTAATTAATGTTTAGCAATAATTATTCATGAATTATTTGATTTTTTTATTTATATTCTTCATGATTATGTGTACTGATTCAATTAATTACATCTTTGTACATTTTTATTAATTTTATAAAGTTTTGACAAAATAATTTTATTGATAGATATCATAATTTTTATACTATACTATGATTTTACTACCCTTTATATGCTTATAGATATAATTGGATGAAACTGGAAATATTTTTGTAACTTCTTTGCATTTCGCAGTTATTTCAAATCTTATAATATAGCGCATATCTCATGGAATAGAAACGTTTATATTGTTTTTACCATGTAGTTTCAGTATAGAAGCTGTGAATGGCTTGAAAATATTTTGTTTTGATTATCTTATCTAATATACCTATCTCTTCATCTCAGAAACATTCTTTTTAATTTTGTCTCAATTTCAGATATGCAACAATCGCCAAGGAAAGATCTAAAATCATGCACGACGTGCCAATGAAGCAAATGGACGAAGCAATATTTTGGATAGAGTACGTCGTAAGACATAATGGTGCTGCCCATTTGAGGTCGACAGCAGTTACACTTAAGTGGTATGAACTGTATTTATTGGACGTATTACTATTTTGTATAACAATTGTTGCAGTTATTTTGTTTCTTATTCAATTTATTGTGAAGTTATTATTTTGCAAGAAGAAAATAGTAGGAGGGAAAAATAAGAAAGATTAATCTCTTTTTGAAATTTAGAAAATAGTTTTGAAGATACTTATACTCGATAGTCGAAATTGTGTAAAGTGACGTCATCGGTTATCTACCGATTTAAAGTGAACTCCATGAGCGTATCATAGTTTAAGGGTGCGAATACTGAAATATCTGGAATTTCAATTTTTAACATTTGAAATAATAACTTATCACAAAATGTTCATAAGTAAGTTAAAACAAAATAAAAAAATGTTTAAAAGTCAATTCCAACTTACTACTACTAAAACTAAAAAAAAGTTGTTTGTCAAGACCAAAATAAATTACCAATAAGTATAGGTATGTTGCGAGGTCACTTGTAAAATGTCTGACTAACTGGAAGCGGTATCACTCCCTGACGACTCCTCAGAATCATCGCTTTCTCCTCCTATATCGATAATGAGTGGTTCCGTCATTACTTCTACACGTATGTCTAAATCCCAAAACTTTATTTCTTCTTTTAATACGTGTTGAATACATTTACGCCAACTCTCAGCAGTAACGGTATGCAGCGCCTCGTCAAACAGTTTCTCAACGTCAGCCATTTTGAATGTACTGTTTTTTCTCGCAACATAATTTTTCACTTGGGCCCAAACCAGCTCGATGGGGTTTAACTCACAGTGGTAGGGAGGAAGTCTAACAACTGAGACGTTGAAATCTTTCGCCATTTCATCGACAACGTACTTAATATAACTGCTTTTATGTTTCCGTACGAGAGATAATAATTCAACTTTTAGCATTGCCTCGTTGTGCGGAATGCTTTTACTCTCTAACCAATCAATTATAACCCTCTTGCGGCTAGCTGAAGTAGGTATTTGCTCCAGTCGACGAGAGTGGTATGAAGCATTATCCATAACTATCACTGAACCAGGAGTTACCTTTGTTAAAATTGATCTAAACCATGTTTCAAACCGGTTACCATCCATCTCTTCATGGTAAGCGACAGTTTTTTTGGACTGAAAACTTAGTAGTCCACCTTCTACAAATCCTTCCTCGCTGCCAATGTGAGTGATAATCAGTCGACGTCCTTTCCCAGAGGGAGCTTTTAAACCGGAAGAGAAACCCTCCATAAAGGCTTGTCGATTGCTTCGTATATTCATGTCTTGCCACACTTTTGACACAGTGTGGCCTTCATTTAACCATGTTTCGTCAAGATAATATATGTGCCGTCCTTCGTTACGAAACTGTCGTATCTGTTTTAAATAATTTCTCCTCCATTCCACAATGTCATTTCGTTCAATTAAGGCACTGTTTCTACTTCTTGTTTGGTAACGAAAATTCATTAATTTTAAAGTTCGTCTCAAAACTTTATCACTGATGTTTGGTAAAGTATCATCAGCTTCTATTACCTTGCTCAATTTAGCTACCGAGGGGATTTCATTCCTAAAATAAAAAGAATGTATTTCCCTACGTATAGCATTCCGTGTTTGGTCGTCCAAAACAATTTTCTTTCTTCCCCTACTTTCCGGTTTACAGTTTTCACCTCGTTCTCTTGTCAAAGATCCGTCCCGCGATTTCTTTAGAATATTGTATATAGTACTCTCAGAAACTTTAGTTAAATGACTGCACTTAATCACAGCGTCACTAACACCCAACTGTTTGTCCATGGCACGCAGTCCTTCGTACACATTCAATATGAGGACTTTTTCTTTCCGAATTAAATTGTTACGACGCCGTTTTTCATCGCCAACATCGCTACACTCCGCCATTATTGTCACTAAATATACCGATATAAATATTACAATAAATACCAATAATAACCGATTTATCACACAAAACCACAACACAAATACTGATGTTACGTTCATGAAGAGAATAAACACCTCACATAACTGTTTACTATCACTGTCTCATTCGCGTAGCTCGATCTATCTATCTCGTTCTCAAAGCCGGAACATTGAAGCGACTCTCCAACATTGTCAAATCGGCGAGTTTTTCACAACAAACTTTGCGTTCAAGAAATATACATAAACACTTTATTTCACATTTCAAGTAAACTAATTATTATTAGTCTGCTTGAAATTTGAAATAAATATATTAAATTGGTATTGACTTAATTACATTGCATCTTTTGTACCTGAAATATTGACACAATGGATTTGAAGTGTATTTATAAAATACAGCATTTCTCTCTAGAATACATATGGCAACTGCGCTTTAACCAAAGTGTTGATAAGATAGCTCTGACTCACTTCACACAATTTCGACTATCGAGTTATAGTGTGAATATTCAATTTTGTGATACATAGTTATTACGTTTTGTTTGATATTGTTAATTTTTATTATTAATGGAGCCAAATATATATTACGAAAAATATAATTTTTTTCACACCTATACCAACTATCTGCTGCAGATATTATTTGTATTTCCATACTTTTAAATCTTTCCCACATCTCATGTAACTCACTAGGAAGACTTTCATCTCACCCTAGACCTAGCTTCCACGTGTATTGTATAATAAACTTAGCGAATAAAGTGGAGGGGGAAAGTAGTCCGATTGGATCATATATCCTTGCCGCTTCTGAGAGTACACTTCCCTCTGTACTCATTTTAGTAAGATCTTAGACTTGATATGAAAAACAATCGACACTAGGATTCCACTGAAGCCCTAAAATTTTTAGACTATTTGAATCTCTATCACGAAAGCTACGACACTGCTGATGATGCCCTGGAACAGTACGAAGCACTTCTTCACAGTTACTTGCCCCTTTCTCAATTGAAAACAACGCTTCTTCCACAGAATCTGCCCCACTAACTACATCATCCACATAGATGTCTATTTCCATGATTTGCGCTGCCTCTGGATAACTCTCTCTTTCATCACACGCTAACTGTAGCAAAGTTCTTATTGCCAAATAAAGAATCGAGGACACTCCATATATCACAGTGTTTAACACGTATTCAGAAATATCTTACGACGCGGAAAATCTTCACAATATTTTCTGAAACTACCTATCAGGCTCACAATTTACTATTTGCCTGTGCATTTGATGTATGTCTGCTGCGAATGTCACCACTTCATGAACTCGAGCCGCTAACATAATTGACACAATATCTCTTTGAAGAATGGGACCGGTTAATAGTTTGTCATTCAAAGAAGCACCTGTTGACGACTTAGCACTAGCATCAAACTCAACACGCAGTCCCCTGGAAGAGCTATTTGGATGCAAAACACAATGGTGTGGGATAAAATAGGCCTCAGACACCCTCTGACTCTCATACAAGCCTACTAACGACCTACGTCGTTGATCTAAATAATCCCTCATTAACTCTGAATATTTTTCATACAACTCTGGATACTTACATAACTTGACTTCCAGATTATAAAACCTGAGTAATGCCTGGTTTGCCGACTCACCTAGCTCCTCACTCAAATTTTTGATACAGTAAACTCGTTACATACCTGCTTTCATTTTCTCTCCGACAATTCTTTACAAAATTGTCTTCACGCACTTGATCTTCATCAGCCAAATTTACACTTCGAGGAATTTCCTCTAGTTCCCAAAATCATTTGACTACACCATTGAAAAAAGCTATAAATGACCAGGTCACAATTTTTTCCACCAACGTTGCCAATCAACACTCAGCCAAAACAGTATTAATCGCACTAGGAAACCCCAAGTCCCCTACCTTGAGACCGTCGCGTAATATCTCACCGAATACATCTGCACATATCAACACTCTAGCTTTCCTGGACGATCCACACATTGGATCTGCCAACTGAAGATTTTTGTTATGATTCCATCCCCTTTCTTGCACACATACTGACGGAATACCACCACAGATCGATTTCACCACAATAAACTCAATTTCAAAGGAAGATTCATTTTGATTACACGCATACACCTTAGATTCACTGTATCCATGTTGGAGGTACTGATTTGATTTATACCATGAATAGAAATATGTTTACTACATCTTTTATAACCTAAAACTTTTGCAATGGAATCTGTCACGAAACTTGCTTTACTATCATTGTCAATCAATGCTCTACATTTAAACCATTTTCCGTCAAGACCCTTCACACACTCAAGGGCTGTAGAAAGTAAAACGGTTTTGATTTCAGATACTATTGTATTATGAACCCCTAATTCATTTTGCGTGGAACCGCCACTGATCTCATTCGAACCTAAATTCTCAAAATCTCTTTCTCAGAAGATGATTATTTCTTTTACATATTTCACAACCAACACGAGAGTCACATTTATGGGAAAAATGAGATGAAGTTAAACATCGAGAACACAATTGATTGTTTTTTGAACATTCGTTTCTTTCTTTAGGACTCAAACTCAAAAATTTGTCACGTTTCACCAGAGAATGTTGGCCACCACACACAACACAACACAACACAACACAATGCAACCCATTTGTTCTATTTGGACCGCTTGTGACAAAGGAATTAACAAGTTTAGTAAACTTGCTATCTTTATCACGATTATGCCCATATTACTTTTTCACACTAAATTTATTTTTTGTAGTTAATGTTAACTTTTCTGCACGACTCTGTTTCTCCCGAAATCAAAACAACTGTTCATAAGTAGGCACGCCACTGTCCCCATATGATCTGTCAAATAGATGTTTACTTAGTAGTTCTTTCAATAACAAATTCAACTTTGTAAAATACCAATGCTAGATTTTCAGAAAATATGTCCAACCACTCTCATACCTCGGAGGATATGCTATGTTCTGCCAATAATATGTTATTAAAACCCTATCATTTTGATATTTTTCCACTTATTTATCATAAGTTACTACATGATTTTTCCTTGTCAAAGGTACATTTTTCACAACGCTTTCGCCTCATTTGTTAATAACGATATTAAAAATTGTAATTTCTCTATTTCTGAAAAATCACTATATGAATGTACTAAAGACTTAAACAAATCATAAATATTTGGCCAATCTGTTATATCACCACTAAATTTCGGAATTTCTATTCAACTTAATTTTATACTCCTTTTTGCTTATATTTTATTCCCTTCGTGACTCGATTTACCTTCACTTTGTCCCACTGAATGGGTTGAACCCACAGAACTTTTGACACTTTTTGTTTCTTTTTTTCAGGCATTAAGCTAATTTCATTTTTTACTAAATCTTGATATGAAACTTGTATTGCATACATGCATATCATCCGAGTCCACATCAGTAGGTATGTACGTAGTTCGTCGTTATTCGTCGGGATATTCATTGATGTGGAGGGGGTGAAGCACCAACCCGGCGCGTCCCCAGGTGGCGGAGAGAACAAAGGCCTCTGAGATGATTTTGTATGAGGAGGATGTCTGCGGGGAAATACCTGGGGGCTTGTTGTGTCTAAAAACTGAACTGGCAGCCCTCGAATACCCAGCCGCGGACCAACTTTACCTGTCCCAGCTGTAGTATCCTGGCTAAAGAATTGCACACAGGGTTACGATGCCGGGTGAAATTTCGAGCTTACCTCGAAATCACCTGTTATACCAATGTCTTCTGGCTGTCTGTAGTCAAGTCTCGCGGGCCAGTAGGATGGGGGAGGGGGGGCTAGGTCTTGGCTTTACTGTCCGACCAAGAGGAGACAACCTCATTAAAAACCTAAAGCCAAGGTGGGAAACCAGGCCAAAGAATGCGTGGCTATATAGAAGAATAGTCCTTACTGGTTTCGACCTTGCAGCACTGGGGGGAACTCCATTATATTGAACCCCTTAACTCTGCTTGCGGGGCTCTGCAGCAGTGGACCGTAATGACCCTAGCTTCCCGAGGGACCATTTATGGAAAGATGAAGTGAAACTTCCACCGGAAAAGTAGTGTAGAGAACCTCTCCCTCTTCATCCGGGCACCTCACAGAGAGAAAAATGCCAAACGGCACAAAGGTCGTATGCCGTTCGACCTCCCAAGACTGGGAGAACTAAGCGGCATAGACGACCTACTGAGAAAAGGCCTCAGTGGAGCAGGAGTGCGGAATTACCTGCGACTCCTCAATCAGAGAATATCCCCTGAAGAGGCCAGGAAGCAGGTTATTCAGCGCCCAACGGGGGAAATAAAGCGTAAAAGAGGTCCGGAGCATATTACTCCTCTTTTAGGGTGGGAATAATGCCCAAGAATTATCCTGGGGTCATCCTAAAAGCAAAGCAGCTCTCCACCCTGGAAGACACTCTGGTGGAAGAGCTGAGCCAGAGCAAAGAGACGGGAATCCACTTCTCATGTATCCATTTCCGTTGTGGAATGATACTGGTGGACTGTGGGTCCCAAGAATCGGCAGACTGGCTCATGAGGTCAGCGCCAAAATTAAACTCTTGGAATGGATCCGAATTGGTGGCTCGAAGTGAAGACGACATCCCAAAGCCGATAACTATAACTGTGTTCTCCCCAAGAAGCCACGACATGAAAGTGGAGAAGACTCTCCAACTTGTCGAGGCTCAGAACTACAACCTCACTACTGGGGCTTGGAAGATATACTAAACTCTGAAAACGAGGGACAGGGAACTATCCTCACGATTGGGATCCACCACCAATCTGGGGATGCTCTAAAGGCAGAAGGCTACGCGCTAAACTTCCGTTATTGGCGTATCCCTGTCTCGGAGCTGGGAAAAAAGAACCCCACGGAAGATCCAAAGGACATGGAGATACTCTCCACACTCGGAACCTCTGGAAAAGGGGAAAAAGGCTAAAGCTTGACCTTGGGTCAGCCCGAGATCTCCTCCGGCTGTGCTGGGCTGACTGGGGATGCGAAGATCGCCTCTGCATCCCGGGAAACTGGGCGGAGCAGCCTGGGGGTCGAGAGTCTGATTCAAGATCAAGAAACCTGCTCGAACTCCGAGAATATATTGCCATGGTGGTCGAGGCGGGTCAGGGAGAGATAAAGGAGGTGGATGAATAGAGGCTGAGTAACTCGGCCTCTCTGATCCATAATAACTCATATTCACGTTCACGAAAGTAGCTCAGATTAACCTGCATCACGGGAAGGGATCAAGGTTGTTCGCTAGACTACAACTGGATATTGTAGTGATCCAAGAACTATAGATCAATAAAGAAGGCCAAATCAAACGTTTCGCATGCAAGAATTATGAATTGATTTATGATCAAAGGCAAGTATCACAGCGTGCCTGTGTAATCATAGGAAATAACATAAAATATATTTGTGTTCCAGAATACGTGTCACGGGACCTTGTTCCAATCATGGTTCACCTCAACATTGGGGGTATCGACCGATACATCGTCATTGCCTTTGCCTACTTCGCTGGAGACGGGCCTATGATACCGCCAGAAGAAGTATAATAGCTAGTGAGACACTGCAATAGCAGACGGCTGCTAATTATAATTGGTTGTGATGCCAACGCACACAATAGCGTGTGGGGAAGCACTAACAACAACGCAAAGGGTGAGTGTTTATTAGAATATCTCTTAGCAAATAACCTTGAGACCTTAAATGTGGGGACAACTTCCACTTTTGTCACGAGAGCAAGAGAAGAGGTCCTGGAAGTAACAATTGTTGATGTTGCTTTTAGAAAAAATGTTAAAGATTGGAGGGTGATGAGCGAGCCATCACTTTCCGACCATAGAATCATCGTATTTAGGATAGAGGGAGATACTACCTCGATTCCTACAATCGGAAATCTTAGACATACTGATTGGTCTATTTACAAGACCAATCTGAAGGACAATTTTGAACACGTCGAAGTGTATGGGGTAAATCACCCTCATTACGACCTGGAACAAAGAGTCGAACGGATCAGTGAGGCAATAATTCCAGTTGACCACTATCCTATCAAAAGCTCGTTTAGAAAAGGATGTACCTTGGTGGAATGAGAACCTGTCGAACCTCAGCAAAGAGGTCCGTCGGCTCTCTAATAGTGCCAAACGTGACGGTAATTGGCAGGGGTACACTGAGAAGCTTACTCAGTACAATAAAGAGATTAGGGAGGCGAAAATGCCTAATTTTCAAGCCTTTTGTGAAAAGGTCACTTCCACTCACACAGTGGCCAGGCTAGAAAAGGTCATGGCAAATGGGGGAACTAATCCCACAATGTCGCTGGAAAATCCAGACGGATCATACACGGAAGGTGAAGAGGAACGATCGATTCTTCTTCTTATAACCCATTTTCCAGGTAGTGAACCAGCAACAAGCACTGAAATAACAATGAATTACACCAAAAAATCCCGCAAGGAAGATTGGTCAATTGCTAAGAAAATATTTACCAGACAACTGTTGGAATGGGTACACTAAGTACTTTTCAACCATATAAATCAAGAAGTGGATGGAATATTTCCAGCACTCTGCAGCAAGGGATAAAGGAGATTTTTCCTAACCTGCTGAATATTACAAGAAGCAGTCTAGCAGTGGACCTAATACCTAGAAAATGGAGAAGGGCAAGGATAACCTTCATACCGAAACAGGGAAAAAAGATGAGACTGATCCCAGATCTTTTAGACCCACCTGTCTAACATCGTTTCTACTAAAAACGATGGAGAAAGTAGTGGATAAATCCATAATAACAGAGAACCTGAAGAATATACCACTTCATGAATGTCAGCATGCCTACAGAGTGGGTAGATCAACTGCGACGACTCTGTATCAGCTGATCGAAGTCATCCAGGGAACTCTGAAAAACAAAGAAATCACAATGTGCACATTCCTGGATATATCTGGGGCCTTCGACAACACAACTCATATGTCTGTCAAAGAAGCACTAAAAAGGCGAGGAGTAAATGAAACCATTGTAAAATGGATGTATGAGTTGTTGACGACGAGGATAGCTGAAAAACAGGTGGGAAATCAAACCACCTCAGTTGAAGCCACTTCTATGGGAGTGATATCTCCCCTTTTATCGAGCTCCGTAGTAGATGAGTTGCTCTACAGGCTAACAGTGATTGCCTTCAAATGTATGGGCTATTCTGATGACATAGTTCTAATAGTCAGAAGCAAGTTCGAGAGCACCTTGTGTGATTTATTACAAAAGGGCCTCAGAATCATTAAGCAATGGTGCTTGTCAGTGGGGCTAAACATTAACCCAAACAAGATCATAATAATTCCATTCACCTGGGAAAACACAATTCCAGCCATTAAACCCATATTCTTAAAAAGGGAAATCATAGAATAGCAATCAGAAGTTAATCTAGGGATAACCCCAGACAGTAAGCTTCTGTGGAATAAGCATGTTGAAATAACTGCTAGTAAAACAATAAGAGCTTTCATGGCAGAAATCTAGCTGGTAACAGGTGGGGCTGTAACCCAACAATACTGCGATGGATGTTCGCCATGATTGTGAGATCAGCATTTACGTATGTGGCAATAATTTGGCATACAAAAGCAAGTCAGTACAGCACGAGAAAGACCCTCGACAAAGTTCAAAGGCTTGCCTGTGTGTGCAGTACTGGAGCTATGAGAACGTGTCCAACTAGGGCACTTGAGATCATTACAGATCTCACACCTCTACATCTGGTGATATAAAGATCTGCCCAAGAGGCAATTCTTAGAATATCTAAGGAAGATTTAGGCAATGAGAGTATCAAAAATCAGGGAGCTTGGTCCTCTCTAACAAAATGCATCTCATCAGCGAATCTTCCCAGTGACGAAATAATCAGAAAATTAAGTATCGAAAAGAATTTCACTACGATGCTAAATAAGAGGAGAGACTGGAAAATGTAATACGCCACCCAAACTCTTAACGAAAACACCATTAGATGGTATACAGATGGTTCCAGAGCCACCATTGGAGCAGGCGCTGGAGTATTTGGGCCTGGCACTAGATACTCATTATCGTTAGGCTCCTTCGCGAGCGTCTTTCAGGCAGAAACACTCGCGATTGAAAGATGCGTGGAAATGAACCTAGAAAGAAACTATCAGAAATGTGACATATCGATCCATTGAGATAGTCAAACAGCTATCGGGCTTTCTTACAGGACACTGCCGCCTTAGGAAGCACCTAATGAGAATAGGTCTAGCAGAAATTGACGAGGGTAGATTCTGTGTGGAGAGGATGAGACTCCGGATCGCCTAGTTCTAAAATGCTTCGCTATTGCAAGCCAACGCAAGAAATGCTTCGGACAAGCACCTTGTAAGACTGAGTATCCAACCTTGTTGAAGCCGTCCCAAATACTAGAGTTCATGAGAACCCTGGAATTGTAAGGCGAGCTGTAGTAGTAGCGAGAATGGCTCTGATAGGAGGCACCATAAACCTTAGGATTTAGTGAATTGTATCCCGTTAAAATCTAATTTAATCTAACTGTGGCTGGGGGTCAAATACGTTTCCCGATGACTCTAAGGCATTACACAGTTAGATATTTCTGTGTCTTGAGTTCCCGTTACTCTGTAAACCCCTATTACTGTCACTCTGATTGCTGATTATTATTATTGAAGCTATTTCTACCTCAATTATTATCGTTATATTGACTGATACTCCTATACTGATAATTACCATATATTAAATATAAAGCTGACGAGATGCCTTTTGATATATATAAATTTCTCAGTTTTCCGCTAATTTTCAACTTCCGCTGTAAAATTAGTCGTGTCTCTATGGTGTTTAAGATTATTACTTTTGCTTTCAGATGACTAGCTTGATCTCCTTTAATTTCCCTTTATAACGCGTCAATTATTTATTGAACCATCGTTCCATTATGAAGTAACGCTCTAGCTTTCTCAGTTAACCTGGTATTTACAAATGCTATGGCGTCAGCCGTATGCTCAGTTGCGTCAGATTTAAGCAATTCCAATGCGCCTAGCACTCTTAAGCTTATCGTGAGAATCATCGGATTCTGCAGGTAATATTTTACTTGTAAAGTGGACAAATTCTAATGGTGTTACCGGCCGGTGTTACCAGCATATTGTAAAAATTGTCTGTCATGTCGCTCGTATCAGTCGCTTTACAGCATCTGGGTTATTATTATCAATAAGTTGTAAACAAGATGACGGCACTTTTACATTATATTTTAGTGCTTGAAATGCTTTTAAAATATTATCTCTTATTATTTGAAATGTTAAATTACAATTTGATTTTCAAAAGTCGTTTATAGTATCTCAAGTAAAAGCTATAGTATGTATGAAATCGTTAAACAATCTAATTAAATTATTCTGAATGTCAGTTCTAGCGTCTTTTCCTCTAGGTACTCCCTTTTTAATCTCCTGTTTTGAATGCTGTTTAATATCCTCTGTTAAAATGTTTGATTTAATATTTAAAGTTTCCCATGACTCAGACATTTATTAATAAATTAATTTGAGAAACGAAATTCCATTACATAAGAGATTGCAAACAAAGCACTGTTTTGCATAATAATGAAGAAATTAATGAAAAAGACTATATATCTCGAATGTAGTCTGTAGGTAAGTAGCAGTAAGTAAAACTCAAAATCAGTACTACAGCATGTATTAGTGAAAGATGAAAGGGCAACTAGTTTCGGCTCACTGAGCTTAATGTATACACCAATCCACATGTGAAATATCATTAAGGAAAAGCCGTCACATGTCCGTGGCATCCGGCAGATTCCAACATATGTCAGTAGGGGATATACTCTAGGGAAAATCATTAATAAAAATAGTAACGAAAAAAATTTCATAACTATGTAAAACGTCAAGCAAAATAAAATAAAATTAAACAAAACAGGACAACATTAAGAAAAGTCAAAATTGCGTCAAAGTATAAAAGAAAAGAAGGAAAGAAAAGAAAACAAAACTGGACATCCTTTCATTTCTTTCCTTCCATTATTTTCCCATGATGATGCTATAAATTTGAATATTATTAATTTGAATTACAGCTGTGTGCACAAGATATGAATATCCCAAGATTTCTTCAAAAGAAACAAAGTACTGTTGGGCAATTTTTTTTATCAAAATGTCGCAGTGCGCTTTCGGCATTATGCCGTCATCAGTGCGGTCACTATAAATTTGTGAATTACATTCGTAAAATTTGATAAAATTCATACATACTTGTCAAAATCTCAAGACAGGGGCTTCCAAATTTGTACGTCTGTACATTTATTTATTTCGTGGTTCACATTGTGGGTTTTAGAACAGTGTTAAAAATATTAAAATTCAATAAAATCACTAAAACCTGTACTATACATATTTATGATCGACCATTTTGCCAAGTTGTCAATAGAAAAACTTATTCATAAGGAACTGCAAAAACCCTAATTGGCATTCTATTCCATCAAGTGGGTTCCGAATCGTCAGAGCACAGACGAACATCGTGGTGGTATTGTTAAGTGAAGAGATTTCGTGACCCTCAACAGACAGGCAACTACCATCTACAAAAAATAATAAATTTGGAGACAGAGTTGATGTCCATCTGGTGAGGGCGGCGAAACCTTTGAAACCATTGGGATGCGTCAGACACGCGAATGGAATGAAAATAAATTGAAGGCCAAAAAACAGGGCTCTAGGAGGAAATATAATTGATATGAATCCGAATAAATGATAGATGAAGCGTATGAATGGAAGGATGAAGAATGGTAAGAATTAAAACAAACGAAAAAGTAACAACTTATGTGGAAGATAACAAAAAATGGACAATTACGATGTGGTTGCTGATGTAGTAGCTTTGGGCGAGATGCGACAGATATAGAGCTGGAATAGTTAAGGTGATACTGAAGCGTGTTAATTTACAGGGAGATATGAAATTCAGATAAAAGGTAAGCAAAGGAAAAGGCTATATTAACTTATTTAGTTGAAATATTTGGAAACAAAACATTAAGGAGTTTACAGATGTTAAAAAACTTTCAATACGAAGGATTTTTTTATACGTTCAAACACGCGTCTAGCACACCCCACTGCATTCTGAACTGTGAAATGTAATGAAAACCC
Source organism: Galeruca laticollis (assembly GCA_963921935.1). Classification (NCBI taxonomy): domain Eukaryota; kingdom Metazoa; phylum Arthropoda; class Insecta; order Coleoptera; family Chrysomelidae; genus Galeruca; species Galeruca laticollis. The sequence continues at coordinate 109,615,877 of OY998181.1, forward strand.
AAACTTACTGCATAAATTATGTGACAGAGGTCGCCGCCCTAACCGTAGAGCCGTCAGCAGTCTATCAAAAATAACAAATTGGGAGACAGCTTTGATAGCTCACCGATGACGGCGCCAACCTCTAACAATTGCGATCTGGTGAAATAATAGAATAAAAAGTATGTCAACCTGTCGTCATCATTGAAGGCCTTGTAGGAGTATATGCAAAGGTGTGAATTTTCTATTTAGATATAGATTGTTAAGGCATTTATTGTTTTTGTTTATCTCAGCTGTTATTTCGATGTCCTCATTGAAATCTAATAGGTTGAAATTTCTGGTGTTAATACTTTTAATTAATATTGAATTGGTTTCTGGTTCAAACTCATGGTTATTGTATTTAATATGAAAACCAAACGCTGATTTATCTGGATATTTTATATGCTCGCTTATACGTACCTCCAAAGCTCTACAAGTTCTTCCCACATACGAAGCTTCGCAATCACCACACCTCAGCACATAAATGTCACTTTTAGACAATTTGCTTAACTTATCTTTAGAGTTGACTAAGTCATTATATAAATAATACAAAACTTCAAATTCTTTATATAATGACTAAGTTGATTATAAAGATAAGTTAAATAAATTGTCTGAAAGTGGCATTTATGCGCTGAGGTGTGGTGATTGCGTAGCTTCATATGTGGGAAGAACTTGTAGAGCTTTGGAGTTACGTATAAGGACGTTGATTTGGATTGCGCTTTCTTGGACTATACCGATTGCATTTACCACTTCTTGTACTTTCTGATTTGTTGACTCCCTTTATCATATTGCTTTCCTAATTCTGCCTTACTAAATTTCGAAGATAATTTGGTCTTAGTAGCAGGCATGGACGATAAAGATAAACTAATGGTCACTTCATATTTCAATTACTTATTTGTCATTTTCTCAGGTGATAAAGTAATTTGTTTTATTACAAAAATTACATATCTACAATACCGTATGTGTTTTAAAGTGTATTAAACTGTAATAAGTATAACAGTAATGATGTAGATGTTCACAATATCCTCCTCAAATGAACTATCTTTTTTATTGCACTTCAGCTATACTTTATTGAACAATTTTTCGTTTTCGTTCTATTGAGGCCAAGTTGATAAACAATATATTTAATTACTGATTTGCAATTATGCATTATTACCAAATGTTTGATTTTGTACTTTAGGACAATATATGTACAGGATATCCTTTCTTGATATTACACCTATACCACTCCAGTCGCACGCGCCTTTTCGGTGTGAATTCCGCCTAAGTGAGCATGTTATTAAATGGATAATGACACTATCTCTGTACTAGTCACGTCTACTTGGAATTGGCATTGCCCCATTATTCACGCTAACATATAAGCGATTTCTGTTTGTTTTGGGTACTTCTTCGAATTTTGAATAATTTTCACTTGCGCCAGTATTCTCGCAAGCCACCGACATGTATTTCGGATGTTTCCAAAGATACTTATAACGTTTTTCTATGGACACCCTCGTAAAATTGAACAAATGTTGTAACAAAAGGTTCCACTTATTTGCCTCTCGAAATAATTAAATTTTGAAAAATCAAATCCTTCCCCTCAATAATTCGAGAGAAATTAATTGATTACGTCAGCATTGAGTATATTGATATTAGATACAAAATGGCATATTTATATAGAACATGATGATTCTTACTGGTGCAAGGGACAACTAGTGCTAGTTCCAGGTGGCAGGATGCCTCTTTTAAGAAGGGATGCATAGATTATGCGCGCAAGAATTGACATAATTTCACGTGTAGTAAGTAATACATGAATTGAAGTCTATATCGTGAACTGAGCGGGCTAAGAGCATTTGATGAGTAAAACCATGGGTGGTAGGGGAAGAAACATGGAATTTTCGTCAACACCGTTAATAGAATGGACAGAAGAAAATTCTGAGGTGTACAAGAATTATTTAAGAATAAACGAGAAATAATTCCCATATTTTTTAGAAAAAGTATCTTGGTTTATAAGAAAAAATATTCTTGGTTCCGAGAAGTTTCCGTTTACATTTTTCCCTGCTCCTTTGTTATGATTGAATAATCGATTTGGGAACGACTCTTTCATCAAATGTAGACCGAGGGTCAATATCGTGCATCATTAGTGTACAGGTTAGCAAATTAATTTTGTCAGTCGGAAGTTTGGCAACGTCCGATGCACCGTAGCAAATACGTATGCGAGTTGCAAGAGCTCACTTCGCTGGCAGAATTCGTAAGCTTCGTTTCGACAGTACAGTTCAGAGAAAAGTGTAATTACTGGGGTTGTGCAATACTAACTTGTTATGGCGACTCCAGAAAGTAAAGTTGTTCATAAAAAGTTGAGTGAGCAGTGTCGTGAAATAATTATGAACGTTTTAGATTTCATTACCAAAGAGGCAAACAATGGGAAATTTTAATTATTGCAATAAAATGTTTAAACCAAAGTAATTATTCAACAAATTTACACTCGATAGTAAATTTTTTAAATCGATTTTCGTACATAAAATATTTATTTGTTAAACGATTTTAAAAAGTGGCATTAGGGTGAGACAATAGTAATTTATGCAACAAGTGCATAAAGTGGTATTTTTTTTCGCGAATGGAAAAAGTTGACCGCACGAGCCGTCAAGCGAGTGCGGCAATTACATGAGTGAAAAAAGACACTTTATGCACATGTTGCATACATTATTTTTTCTACAGCCCTATATAAAAAAATAAAATGCAAATAGAAAGCTCCTTTGGTAAATTACAATTATATGTATCCCAAGTTTCATGAAAGTTCATCCTCAATGCCCAGCCAAGTATCTTAGAAGTCCATCCTCGATGCCCAGCCAAGTTTCATTCTGTTATCTCATGGAAAGCGTGAAATAAAGTTAACGTTATGGCACTTTTTTTAACGCTTTTTACTTTTTCTCACTCTAACCATAAACAACCACTTTAAGCGCTGCAAACCGATGAAATACAAGGTAGAAAAAGTATTTTTTCTACGCCCTATCATTAAAATACCTTGTACGGTTGTTTATGGTTAGAGTGAAAAAAAGAAAAAAAAGCGTTAAAAAAAGTGCCATAACGTTAACTTTATTTCACGCTTCCCATAAGCTAACACAATGAATCTTGACTGGGCATCGAGGATGGACTTTCATGAAACTTGGAATACGTATAACTAACACAATGAATGTTGGCTGGACATGGAGATTGAACTTTCATAAAACTGGGAATACGTATAACTAACACAATACATTTTGGCTGGGCATCGAGGATGGACTTTCATGAAACTTGGAATACGTATAATTGTAATTTACCGAAGGAGCTTAATTAAAATATCCCAAATTTCTATTTGAATTTTATTTTTTTGTATAGGGCTGTAGAAAAAATTATGTATGCAACATGTGCATAAAGTGTATTTTTTTCACTCATGGAATTGCTGCACTCTCCTGACGGCTCGTGCGGTTAACTTTTTCCATTCGTGAAAAAAAGTACCACTTTATGCACTTCTTGCATAAATTACTATTATGTACTCATGAGTCAATTTTATGCGCTTATGTGTAAATTTTATGCACCGTTATGTCATTATGACAAACAAATCGATGCCATTTTCAGTCCAACCTAAATGAGACATTTTTTGGTTTTTGCATGCCTGCGGCTCATGCGTCAATTTTTCCATTCGTTAAAAAAAGCACCACTTTACGCACTTGTTGCATGAATAATTATTCTTTTTCTGTTCACAGGAGTATATAAAATGGAACATGTTCATTTTGTGTAAAATACATAATTAAATGTAATAGGTTTTTTAGCTTATAATTATAATTATTATAATCATTTCATAACTATCTCTATTACGTTTCGGTTTTATCATTTGTTTTGAACCATCTTCCGAATTCAGTTACAATTGCGGTTTGGTCATATTGAACTATGTTTGAAATATAATCTAAAGATCGTTCAAAACAGTTAATGAACTGAAACGCAATATTGTGATTTTGAATTTAATACTTCTTTCAAATGTCCAAAAACCACTAAAAAATTTTTTATTTCAAAGAACGGTCACATAAAACAAATTTAACTACGTCCTTATTTTATTTTTATAAAAATACACATGAGTAAAACTTTCAATACAACATTTATATCGACCTATTTTATTGTCAGGTCATTGAACGAGTTTCTGCTGCTAAGAAAGTTAGCCAAAGAACGCTTTCCCGTATTGAAAAAGAAGCTCTGGCAGCAAGTAATGCTGACACTGATGTGCCTACTGAAAATCAAAGAACGTCCAGTATCCGTATGGATCAATTCGACAAAACTGTGCTTAGGAGGTGCATAATAAATTATTACATATCCGAGAAAAAGTACCCACGATAAGAAATGTACACCAAACCTTTGCAGATAGTTATGGCTTCGTAGGAAGTCGCGAATCTCTGTGGAAACAAATACATTCTTTGGGTTTTCGTCGGACCAACATGAAAAAAAAAACGGAATTTTGTTAATGAGACGTCACGAAATCAGACATTTACTCCTACTATATTTAAAAAAACATAAAAAAGTGCAGAGAACAGAGCAAACCCATCATTTATACGGACAAAACATTCATTCATTCATGTCACACGCACCTTAAAGGATGGAGTGACAAGAGTAACGAAGGATTAAGTAAACCCGTTTCAAAAGGTAATAGGCTCATCATTGTGCTTGCAGGAAGTGAAAATGGTTTTGTACCTAATGCTGGTATTATGTGGAACTCCCAGCCAAAAACATGAGATTATCATAATGAAATTGCGTACGAAAATCATGAGACGTGGGTACAAGAAAAATGTATTCCAGACCTACCAAATAATGCTGTTGCGGTAATTGATAACGCCCCATATCACAATGTTCTGAACGAAAAATTACCTACGACTCCTGGGACTAAACAACAATTTGAAAACTGGCTTTTTGGAAGAAACATATATTACAGTGAACAAATGTTAGAACCGGATCTTTATAATGTTGCATAAATATACAAACCGCAATATAAAATTTATAAAATTGATGAATTGTTTATTCGACATGGACTGCAAATTTCAAGGCTACCCACTTATCACCCGGACTTAAATCCGATCGAAACTGTTTGGGCGGCACTTAAAAAATATGTGGCCAAACGGAATATTACCTTCAATTTTACAAAGGTTAAAGAATTCTGTAATGAGTTTTTTGACACATTCACTGCAAATGACTGGAAAGTTAAACGTGACCATGTTTAAAAAATTGAAGATGAATTTATGAATAATGAACCACTTTTAGATACTGCTGTAGATAATATTATTATTAGTTTGGCCGAAGACTGAGATAGCGAGGATGGTGAAGTTAATATCGACAGTGATTTGGAAAAATCATTTGTAGATGCATTGTTTTAGTGTTAATGATCCCTGTACATCTAAAATATATTTCCCACTATAGTGTTTGTTTCTAGGTGGTATGACCGAATACATTAAACGCAATAAATGTAAAAATGTAAATAGGTGTTATTAAATTGTAGATAATAGAATATTAGAGACGAATTTCATTGGAGTAATATAATATTTGTAGCACATCTGTACACAGTTCTAAATAAACAATAATTGACGGCACCCAGAACAGATTCTTTTGTTTTACCAGTTTTAACTCTGTAAAAAGTGTGAAGGGATGTTCTACATTAATGTTATTTTGTTTTGTAAACTAGATTTTATATAGCATTATACATGTGCCACAATATATTATTTTAAATCCAAATTCAAAATATTGTGTCACCCTCGTACGTATTAGCAACCACACAACCTTTAAAACTTTGCATGCGGAATATACGTTTCCTGCTCTTCCCGGTAACTGCGTTTACAACGTTGTTAAGTTGTATGGCTTTCTTGCGCATCGTCAACTGCCAAAATTAATTTGCCAACCTATACACACTGGATGCAAACAAAGTAAAAGACAATATACAATTATCACCTTGGATGTACCGTCCAAGATGATCGATCATCAAAAGTGACACATGTAAATGAGCCTTAATCTATGCACTAATGCACTTATACTGCTCCTTACAGCAACCAAGCGAGCTAGCCACGTACAATTAATACATTCTGTCGAAAAAACCTTCCGAAAAACTCTCCAATCCAGGCCTTCCAGAGGAAAGCGATCATATATCAGTAGCCAGCATAGAACAATAATCAACAAACTCCCAACGACAACATCCTTAAACCCATATAAAAATATACTATAACATCTCTCTATTCTAGTATGTAGTTTGAAGACAAGCAACGTGCAACAGTTCAGATTTTTGATGTTAATTATCAAACATTTTTCACCAAAGCTTTACATCAAGATTACATAAAACTATCGTTTTTCTGGAGAAGTAAGTTTGTAAAAAGTGATTAAAGCAACGATTCCAGCGCTGTATATCTGAATGTACCATTCGATGATGACACCAACATTACGTTACTTTTAGAACCCCTATACATTTATTTATATAATTACATTTACAATTATTCACTTTTATTCACAATCCTGCATCAAAACTTTACACACTCTCACGCTATCTAACCCTTTCACTATCGTCAGCATTCGATGTCTGAGAGCAGCCATCCCTCACCTTTCTTCCATTCTTCCCGCGCCCCCAATATATTCGAATTTGATTTAATGACCAATTTCTCCTGTGATTTTTATTTTCAACTTCCCCTGTATAATACAATTGGAATATTATGCTCAAAACATATAACTAAATATATCCTCCTTCTCAACATTTAATATTTCCTTACATCAACAAAAAATTTATTTTAACTTTACTACCACATAAGAAATACAGATAAATATCGTTTTCTGAAATTCCAATGAATATTTCAAAGTACCCGACACCGTATCGCTTCATAAAAACTCTCTTCCAAACTCCGTTATCTGTATGTACGGAACCTTTTCAGGCCATGAAAAAAATCACCCCAACTGCAAATTAGCACTCGCTGTATCTGACCGTTACGTTTCAAACTCTTTTATCCCATTGGCCAGATCCTAATATTTTGCTCCCTCCTCGCAACTACGTCAACCGACGTATAAATACACCATCTACCTTACATTTTGTCTCTTCATCATTTAACCGTGGTACATAAAGGTACTCAAGTTATAAGAGCGCCCGGTGTTTTTTATCCCGGGAACAAACATGTGTACTTAATCTTCAATCATCCATTAAACCATCATATTATGTGCAAAATAATCTCAGTTAATGCGTATGTACAAGTGAGTTCTTAATTGTCTACGCAAAAATAAATATAATCATAAATTCATGCAATATATAAAAATGAAAGTTACATAAGTGTTTAATTTCATCATACATTTCATCATACATCAGTGAAAACAATCGTTTGGTCCTTCGAGAACATCAGATAACAACAAAGAACTTTCATTCCATCTAATAGCCCACGTAAAATGGGTTAATTAGAACACTATTAATTAGATTTTATGGTAGAGATGTGTAGATTTCAGAAACTGTACGACTTTCTTGATCTCGGTGGGGCAGTGGAGCATTTCCTTGAGGTTAGGCCTTAGGTCAAATCGTTGATATGAAGCGGAAAATTGTTTGCAGTCAGTAAGTATGTGCTTAACGGTCAGTATAGCATTACAGCTATGGCAAACAGGACGATTTCCTGAAGACATCAGATAACCGTGTGTGAGTTTGGTGTGGCTGCTTCGAATTCTTCTGATTATAGCGGCCTCTCTTCTTGTTAAAAAGCTAAGGGAGAGAGGAGAAATGAAAGAATATATATCGTGAAGTGCTGTCGTACTATTGTGCCATAAATGTCGCCAAGATTCTTGCGTGACGTTTTTGAAATGGAACTTGAGGTCGCTGGCGAGTTGGACTATGTGTTTTGGATTGTTGCTAGAGGCAGCTTCTTTCGCGTGGCGATCCTCAATTTCGTTACCAGCAATTCCAATGTGAGATGGAAGCCAGATGAGAGAGACTGTTATATCATGAGCAACGAGAGTTTGATATATGTCATGTATGTTCTGGACAATTGGGTTGTCAGTGAAGATTGATTTAATTGATAGAATGGAGGAAAATGAATCAGTGTATATTGCAATATTTTTGTGGGGGAGGGAGAAATATTTAAAAGACTGAAGAATACTGTGAAGCTCACCTGTATGGACGCTACACACTGAAGGTAAAGTAAAGGAGCCTATGAGTTCATGTTTCGAGGTAACTGCACAACCAACTCAGGAGGCAGTTTTGGAAGCATCTGTATAGAGTGTTAAATCGTAAGATTTTTTTTGTAGTAATTCCAGGAATGCTTTCTTTACAAGTGCATTGGGTGACACATGCTTATTAAAAATGGTGAGTGAGGTATCGATTATAGGAATAATTTTGGTCCAAGGAGGAGAAGAAGGTAGTGGGAGCGGGGACGCCAGAGAGAGGTCAGTATATTTGAGTAAAAGAGTGAGAAACTGGCAAAGAGATTCAATAGTTCGAGGGTTAGAGGGGAGATTAGTCGTTGAAGTGAAAAGTGAGTGAACAGGAAGGAATAGGGATTGTAGTCTTAAAGAGAAGAGTGATTCATTAGCTTCAATATGGAGGCTATCAGCAAGGCTAGAGCGGAAGGCACCAAGGCAGAGGCGGAGAGCGGTATTGTGAACAGAGTTCAGCAAATATGTGTCAGATTTGGGGGCTGACATGTAAATAAGCCGACGAATAGGAATGACATTGGAATTAACTAAGATGTTATGATTCGATTTTAGAAGGTCGTCGACTTGAGTGGTAGATGATAAATAGATACATATGCGGCCATGAGAGATTCTGGAAGCGAAATGTACGTTTTTGGGAGAGACAATGTTACCTATTGCTTTGATGTATTCGAATAGTGCAGTGTTCGGGATAGAAGGCATAATGATGGCTTGATCTCGAGATGGTACCTGGGGAGGGGGTAGTCTTGCTGAAGTAGCCTAGTCATAAGTTATGGATGTTGAAGGTGTATTTGTATTTATCGAGATAGATTGTTTGATAGGGGCCGAAGAAGAGAGTTGAGAGCAGTGGTTGTGAGGTGAGGTTTGACATATTGCTGTGATCCTGGATACCAAAATCCAAATAATAGTTATAAATAGAAATAAAAAGAAATATATAAGTAAATCTCAGCTCAGAAGACAGTCTGTAACTCAGTGACTGGCCTATTTATTTTCAACACTAATAAGTAAATTTCAAGAATATTTACCAATTTTGCAGAAAGCAGCTTTTTTACAAGTTTTATTATCACATTTTAATGATGACAAAAAACACGTTTTTAATTTGCTATCATATTGACGACTTACCGATCCGAACCTAATGACTTCTGACTCGTGAATGTAATACAATGTTAACCGTCAGAAAAGTGCCTAATTACATTAGGTTTGTCCAGTGGCGTAGCTAGATAGTTAGAGGCTCTGGTGAAAAAATTAGTGGGTAATCGACGACAATTTGTTACAATACAAGTATAAATTCTTTGTAGGTACTAACAGGATACCAGAAACAGGGTTGCCAACTCTCATTGTATATTTATATCAATTATAAAATGCATTGTTCTAATCCGTGAACAAGTTATAAGAAGCTCATAACTATGATAATTTGGGATGTTGTAACAGATCAAGATAATTAATCCGATCTATTTGTTGAACATTTTATTGTAATGCTGGAAAATGTTCTAGTTTTGAGCATGAAAGTGGTTAAAACTTTTGCCTTTTTCTAATTTGGCAACGTGAAAGATGTCGCTGAACACTTGGTGTCGTTTTTTAATGTATTAATGAAAAAAGTTTTACTGTTTTTTATAGTGTAGGCAAATTAGATAAAAAAAATTCCGTACTTCCCGAAAAATCGTCCAAAGCTGGAAAGTGTTTTAATAACTTAAGAGGGTTCCAAATAAGAGCCCTGTGAGTTTGCAACGGATTCTGGTTTCTGATTAAGTTTTGAGAGTAAAAAAACAGCGAAATTTTCGCACATGTTTAAATTTCCTTTTTTAAAGGGAACATACCGTTTTTACAGAAATTTTCAGTGCAATTACCACTCTCAGAAATTGAATTTTACATAGAACTGTTCTTAAATATATGTTAACTTTAGTATGATACCTCCTGAACAAATGGAATAGGTTGAAAACGTCCGCCTTTATTTTTTTCCATCTCAAAATATTCAATTAAGATTTACTGTTTTAAATGAAACTTACTATTTCTAGTTTATTCCACAATATATTGAAAATACTTTAAAAATTCTAAGATAATTGACAATTACTTCGATATTAAATATCATCGTCAGAATGACAGAAGTTACATTTCATTTGAAGCTTATCTGATGTTTAATCATTATTTTGGCTAGACCAAGAAGTGACCTACGTAGTGTAGTTTTAAATCCGTAAAATAATTGTGTGCATATAAAACATGAGGTATACATTCATCGCCTAAAAGTTTAGGAATATGATCGGCAAACTGCAAAATTATACTTCCACCTAGACCAAATTCTGCTTTATATTTATTTTCTTTACCCTTGGCACCTTGATAAATTTGGAAGTCAATTAGATATCCAGATTTTAGATTCCAGCACCAGCTTTTGTAGCCGAAACGTATTGGTTTCCCTTTTATGTGCTGCTTCATTCCATGCCGCCCATAGTATGGGATCATGGCCTCGTCTATACTAGATTCTGTTTCCCAAATTGTATATTCAAAAAAAGATTTTTTCAACATTTCTATGTAAGGTAGAATTCTGTATGTTTTGTCTGTTGGGTCTAACTTTTGGTTATCATTCAAATGAAGGAATCTGATAATGGTTTCAAATCTGTTAGGTCGCATACTATTTGAAATCATAATATTTTTTACATCTTTTGATTCCTCCCAGTACATACGTCTCCTGGAATTTACGTTATATCCACTAACTAATAAAATACCTATAAAGATTTTGAATTCATCAACGCCCAATTCAAGTGTATGTCCTTTTTGGAAAGCATAACGAATTGTTTCTTTTACAATATGGGTAAAAAGCTCATCACTAAAAAAAATTGGAATATTTGAAACGGAGTAAGCGGGCGCGAATAAAATGATGGCAGAAAATTATTCCACTCCGATTTTTTTTTTAGATAGACGGGAACATAGTAAATTATCGACAGATAAATCGCCTTGAATCCAATTCCGTGGACTTTTAGCCGATTTTCTTCATGTAGATAATCTCTGAGGAACTGTTTCTGTTTCGTCTTCGATAAGACTCATCGTCGTTTATATCAAGTTGTTCTTCAGTTGTTGTGGTTTGCAGTATTTTCCCAATATTTTCTTCGACAGAGTTTATGTTATCTTCGTCAATTCTTATAGCATCTTCTTCATGAAAAATATTAACAACTGCTTTTGCTTCTGACTGTAATTGGGATCTACTAAAATTGTCAAATGTTCCACCAAAATCTTCATCACCGCTATCTTCATCGGCCAATTCGTGCGGATCGGGAGGGGCTAAATATACATTTGCACTGCTGGCTGACTGCATAATGGTTGATTATTCAAGAATTGTCATTATTTTTTGCGTTCTGGCTTTATATATCATTTTTGGCTGAGATCCAACTACTAAATTTTGAAGAAGATGAAATATTGTTGGACACTTTGAATACTAAAAGAAATAGAAACTTTTTGTCAGGACATATTATTTTTGTTTGTTTTTTTCTAGTTACAACTAACTTATTATATTTAAAAATACTTTATACTTTAGTTCCCGGCGTTGTGAAAATGCAACACCTACAATTATAGGTACTTAACACTGTAATAGCTTCGTGTTGCGAAAACACAACACTAGTAAATAAACAAACACAAAAATCGTAAACAAAAAACATATAGTACTTACTTGATATATGGCTAACAAATAATTCCTTTGGATCCTAATAGCACAAAAAAGTCAATGTTTCTTCTAAAACTTTATAACTGTTCACCTTTATGTTGAAAAAATCACAGTGCGACTTGTCACTAAATGAAACCCTCAACTTATTTTCTAAATTCTGCATACAAATGTCATTTATCAGTTCATATACTGATAGGTTTAGTTAAAGTTAACTGTAAAGAAACGAAAATCTGCAATTTAAATAGATTCCAGTTAACTATTGGCTCAATATATGGGAATAGGTTCGCCACTACCACTTGTTGCGAAAACGCAACTTTGGGCATGAATGGGTTAAAGAAGTCTGGTATATATAAACTTAAATATCCAGAATGTAATGGTGTGTATTTGGGACAGACCCTTAGGAATTTCAAGATCAGATACAGTGAACATTTACGAGCATATAGATTAAAACAACCAGATAAGTCCCACTACGCAAAATATCTACTTGACACCAAACATTCATTGACACCTAACACGGAACTAGAAGTACTACATATTTGTGATAAGAAACAAGAAAGGGATTTCCTTGAAAAGTTATAAATTAGAAGACACTTGAGAAACCCACAATATCAAGTTGTTAATGAACAGATAAATCTAGCTCCATAGGGCTAATAATATCTAAGCTTTAATATTTGTAACAACACATCTTCTTCTTATTTTTTCTATTAACATATATTAAGTCACTACGTAGGTCACTTCTTGGTCTAGCCAAAATAATGATTAAACATCAGATAAGCTTCAAATGAAATGTAACTTCTGTCATTGTGACGATGATATTTAATATCGAAGTAATTGTCAATTATCTTAGAATTTTTAAAGTATTTTCAATATATTGTGGAATAAACTAGTAAAACAGTAAATCTTAATTGAATATTTTGAGATGGAAAAAAATAAAGGCGGACGTTTTCAACCTATTTCATTTGTTCAGGAGGTATTATACTAAAGTTAACATATATTTAAGAACAGTTCTATGTAAAATTCAATTTCTGAGAGTGGTAATTGCACTGAAAATTTCTGTAAAAACGGTATGTTCCCTTTAAAAAAGGAAATTTAAACATGTGCGAAAATTTCGCTGTTTTTTTACTCTCAAAACTTAATCAGAAACCAGAATCCGTTGCAAACTCACAGGGCTCTTATTTGGAACCCTCTTAAGTTATTAAAACACTTTCCAGCTTTGGACGATTTTTCGGGAAGCACGGAATTTTTTTTATCTAATTTGCCTACACTATAAAAAACAGTAAAACTTTTTTCATTAATACATTAAAAAAGGACACCAAGTGTTCAGCGACATCTTTCACGTTGCCAAATTAGAAAAAGGCAAAAGTTTTAACCACTTTCAAGCTCAAAACTAGAACATTTTCCAGCATTACAATAAAATGTTCAACAAATAGATCGGATTAATTATCTTGATCTGTTACAACATCCCAAATTATCATAGTTATGAGCTTCTTATAACTTGTTCACGGATTAGAACAATGCATTTTATAATTGATATAAATATACAATGAGAGTTGGCAACCCTGTTTCTGGTATCCTGTTAGTACCTACAAAGAATTTATACTTGTATTGTAACAAATTGTCGTCGATTACCCACTAATTTTTTCACCAGAGCCTCTAACTATCTAGCTACGCCACTGGACAAACCTAATGAAATTAGGAACTTTTCTGACGGTTAAAATTGTATTACATTCACGAGTCAGAAGTCATTAGGTTCGGATCGGTAAGTCGTCAATATGATAGCAAATTAAAAACGTGTTTTTTGTCATCATTAAAATGTGATAATAAAACTTGTAAAAAGCTGCTTTCTGCAAAATTGGTAAATATTCTTGAAATTTACTTATTAGTGTTGAAAATAAATAGGCCAGTCACTGAGTTACAGACTGTCTTCTGAGCTGAGATTTACTTATATATTTCTTTTTATTTCTATTTCTAACTATTATTTGGATTTTGGTATCCAGGATCACAGCAATATGTCAAACCTCACCTCACAACCACTGCTCTCAACTCTCTTCTTCGGCCCCTATCAAACAATCTATCTCGATAAATACAAATACACCTTCAACATCCATAACTTATGACTAGGCTACTTCAGCAAGACTACCCCCTCCCCAGGTACCATCTCGAGATCAAGCCATCATTATGCCTTCTATCCCGAACACTGCACTATTCGATTACATCAAAGCAATAGGTAACATTGTCTCTCCCAAAAACGTACATTTCGATTCCAGAATCTCTCATGGCCGCATATGTATCTATTTATCATCTACCACTCAAGTCGACGACCTTCTAAAATCGAATCATAACATCTTAGTTAATTCCAATGTCATTCCTATTCGTCGGCTTATTTACATGTCAGCCCCCAAATCTGACACATATTTGCTGAACTCTGTTCACAATACCGCTCTCCGCCTCTGCCTTGGTGCCTTCCGCTCTAGCCTTGCTGATAGCCTCCATATTGAAGCTAATGAATCACTCCTCTCTTTAAGACTACAATCCCTATTCCTTACATATGCTGCCTCAGTATCCTCTAATCCTGTTCACTCACTTTTCACTTCAACGACTAATCTCCCCTCTAACCCTCGAACTATTGAATCTCTTTGCCAATTTCTCACTCTTTTACTCAAAGATACTGACCTCTCTCTGGCGTCCCCGCTCCCACTACCTTCTTCTCCTCCTTGGACCAAAATTATTCCTATAATCGATACCTCACTCACCATTTTTAATAAGCATGTGTCACCCAATGCACTTGTAAAGAAAGCATTCCTGGAATTACTACAAAAAAAATCTTACGATTTAACACTCTATACAGATGCTTCCAAAACTGACTCCGGAGTTGGTTGTGCAGTTACCTCGAAACATGAACTCATAGGCTCCTTTACTTTACCTTCAGTGTGTAGCGTCCATACAGGTGAGCTTCACAGTATTCTTCAGTCTTTTAAATATTTCTCCCTCCCCCACAAAAATATTGCAATATACACTGATTCATTTTCCTCCATTCTATCAATTAAATCAATCTTCACTGACAACCCAATTGTCCAGAACATACATGACATATATCAAACTCTCGTTGCTCATGATATAACAGTCTCTCTCATCTGGCTTCCATCTCACATTGGAATTGCTGGTAACGAAATTGAGGATCGCCACGCGAAAGAAGCTGCCTCTAGCAACAATCCAAAACACATAGTCCAACTCGCCAGCGACCTCAAGTTCCATTTCAAAAACGTCACGCAAGAATCTTGGCGACATTTATGGCACAATAGTACGACAGCACTTCACGATATATATTCTTTCATTTCTCCTCTCTCCCTTAGCTTTTTAACAAGAAGAGAGGCCGCTATAATCAGAAGAATTCGAAGCAGCCACACCATACTCACACACGGTTATCTGATGTCTTCGGGAAATCGTCCTGTTTGCCATAGCGTTAACTTTCTTTGGGCCATGTGGTCTCAGTGAATTTTGATTTGAATCGGATTTTTAAAGCCAAAACTGGAAAAGTAGATAAAGTATTTTATATAGAATATCATAGGATTTATATACTTTGCTACCTACCTGTAACGCCAAACTCCAACTACGGTGAGTCGCCATCGTCAACTATATTTCCTTTCGCATAGTTATAACCAACCATGGGTTTTCAGGCCTTATTTTGTCATCCTACACTGCTACTCAGCAAACTTTTCGGGATCGACATCCTACAACCTCCTAGATACGGAAACTAATCCATGACCTTCTAGAGGGGCTCAAGGCAGATACATATTTCAGCTCGTACCTGATAATTATTGTGGAGAAGAAGCACACGTACATATTCAAGCTGCATTCATAGAAACAAACAAGTGAGATCTAACCTTTATTTCCGGTTATACTGAATAGTTCGGACTGGTTTGGTGCGTTTCCTAGACTGTTCCCTTTGGCACCTTAACTCTAGCTCAAGCTACTTTATATGAGATTGTTTGCACCGTTATATTTCAATCACTAAATTGATATACAACCACCTCACTTAGGGTTTAGTTTCACCTTAAAATTTCCTAGCTTATATAGTAAGAGAACTAGTTTTATTAATTTCAACCAGATTTTTCATTCGGCTTAATCTGAACAAAATTGTACACCAAATAGTACTACTTAGGAAGTCTCTTTTATTGTTCAGTGTATATTCATCACTATTTCTTCAACTGTATACAGTAATGTGAATGGGCACTCTTATTAAATACATACCTAGCAATGAACTAGAGATTTTTGATAAACCCACACCACTCCGGAAAATCATTAAAGTGAGTAACTAGCCAGGCTCCGAAAAACTTTTCACTGTACCAAAATAAACAATATTAGGCTAAATCGAAATGCTTCAAGATTGCACAATAGCGACGACCGGCTGTGACAAGCGTTGGTACATGACTGCCGTAGATCGCGGCTTTGGCCTTGTAGGCGAGTACAGTTCGAGATATAAGTAGTCGGCATCTCTCCCATACCGGCATCTCTACCGGACTTACCCTTACAAGTGGGGACAATTCAACTTTTTACACGTGTGTGGAAGTTTGTGGCACGAGTGAGAAAAGTACTTTTCTCACATGTTGTACACTATACTTTTTCTACAACTGCACAAATTTAAAGAATACAAGTAAATAGTTTTGTAGAAAAAGTCTAAGCATCGAGGACCACCCACCGAAAGTGGCTGTGCATCGAGTAAAAGTTTCTGAAATTGGCTGGGCATCGAGGATCCCCTACTGGATTCTCCATATGAATGTATGTAGTGTGGGCAAAGTGCCGTGAGAAATAATATTTCTCACAGTGTGAGCAATATATGGTTTTGAAACTAAGTAAGCTATGAGAAATACGCTACTTTTGTAGTTGTAGAAAAAAATTCTACGTTTTGTAAGAGTTGTCAACAATTTCATGAAAAATTTAAAGTATTTTAGATATTTTCTAATTGCAGTAAACGGTGAAAAACTCAAACTGAAAATGTGAACCTGTAATCTAAGTAATTCAAACTATCGAGAATATAAAGCCGTCACCTATTTTATGCAACCTTCGATTTAAATTGTTTAGAAAATACTCGAATTCTACAAATTTTATTTCGATAATGAGGAGTTTATTAAAATTTTTTCAAGACTGGATATTTTCCACTCACGTAAAGGTAATTTCTATAAGATATCTTTGTAAATAGCATATTAATTCTGGAAACAGGCTTATGTAGTACAGGAATGCGTATTTAGACGAAGATAATTGTATGATGTACATAACAATACAAGATGCCGTGCATAGTTTCATGAATAGTTTACCAAATCCTAGTAGCAAGAGGATAAATTATGAGGTACATTCCAACTCTCTTTCTACCGAATTAGGAGTCATCAAATATCTATTGTTTGGATGCACTATATTATTTATCTATTGAAAGTTACTTTTTTGTTTCAATCAACCAATAGGGTCATTAGAACTATAATCTAAGAGAATAGAATGTAAATAGTAGGCTAGACAAATATGAAGTTACGATACGTGAGTTATAGAATAGAAGAATATCAAGCATAGCCAGCCTAGGTCTCAGGCGGGGTTTTGAATTATAGTAGAAACACTGTACGTAGTAAATGCTAAACATCAAAAATGGAATAAAACATAGAAAACATCTTGGAGACGTTGAACAACATCGAGAGAAGGAAAAACACATTATAAGGTAAATTGGACTGCATCAAAGAAGAATTGAAGCAAACAAAACAAGAAAACATCAAACTACAATTTGAAGTAAGAAATGGGGCAACAAGAGAGTAGAATCGAAAAATTAGAAAGATAAATCTGAAATAAAAATCTTATAGGAATTGAAGAAAATATGAGAAACCCTACACTTAATGAAGAATGTAAAAGAAAGAACAATCAAATTGGAAGTCCTATTGCAGGAGAACGTAGATATAATAGAAATTAAAGGAATAGGAAAACAAATATATAGAATAAAATGAGCCATTGTGGGTTGAATTCAAAAACGCAAAAAAGTGAGCAGAAATCCTGAGAGTAAGCAAAAAACTAAAAGGTTCCAAAATATACATAAACGAAGATTTTTCGAAAGATATCGAAGCTCAACGAGAAATACTAAGTCGGCACATGAAAGAAACAAGGGACGAAGAACACGAAGGTAATATAACATAGAATAAATTAGTGTTTTAAATGAAACTCAACGTTTCTAGCTAAATCCACAATAATGAAAAATGTTGAAAATTCTAAAAAATTGACAATTGTTTCGATAACTGAATATCATCGTCAGAATGACAGAAGTTACATTTCATTTGATGCCTACCTGATGATTAATAATTATTTTTGGCTAGACCAAGAAGTTACCTACCTACCTTGTGATTGACTTAATATATGTTAATAGAAAAAAAAGAAGATGTGATATTACAAATATTGAAGCTTAGATATTATATTATTAGCCCTATGGTGATATCCTGGATATCATTTTTCCAATTAAGATCAGTATAACTGTGCAATGATATAAAAAACCAGGAAAACTATATATGCTGATCTTCACAATTATCACTTAAGAAGACACTTTAATACTGGAGAATTCCTTATATTTATCTGTTTATTGACGACTTCATATTGTGGGTTTCTTAAGTGTCTTCTAATTTCCAACTTTTCAGGGAAATCCAGTTCTTGTTTCTTATCACAAATATGAAGTACTTCTAGTTCTGTGTTAGGTGTCAATAAATGGTTGGTGTCAAGTAGATGTTTTGCGTAACGGGATTTATCTGGTTGTTTTAATCTGTATGATCGTAAGTATTCACTGTATCGGATTTCAAAATTTTTAAGGGTCTGACCCAAATAGACAGCATTACATTCTGGACATTTGAGTTTATATATACCTGATTTCTTTAATGTAGGTATTTTTGTTTTAGCATTTAACAATTTTGTACTTACGTTACTTTCTGTTTTAAATGCAATTGTTGTATTCATTGCTTAAGATATTATCTTTGAAATATTTCCTGTATATGTGATGATTTCATAGGTTTTTATTTCTTCAGTTTGTTTAGGAAATATTAGTTGTAATGCAACGAATACAACAATTTCTTGATTTCGCAAAAGATATAATCAAAGCGTGCTGTGTACTTCATAACTTCATCAGAATTCGAGATGGACACCGTGAAGATGAAACTACACGAACAACGTGTTTAAACGAGTTGGGCTCCGATTCATTAAGTAGAGGAAATCCAAAAGCTCTCTTGTCTAGACATATATTTTGTCGATTTTAATCCATTGAAATGGCAGAACGAAAAAATAAGGAAAAATAATGGAGATTCTTAATAAATATGTAGATATATACAAGGTGTTCATTGCTACCATAATTAAAAATTCAAATTACATACCTTTTTGTCGTTTTTCCTCATCTGCAGCTTCTTCATCGACAATGAGTAACCTCCTCGCAAGCACGTTTTTTTTATTATTTTATCTGAATAATCATCGGTTCGCTTATCCCAAATAGTTGGTCTTATATGCACTTCTTGTATGAGTTTCTCAATATCAGTATTTTCCATGATTTCAATATATTTTGGCAACAACTAAATCGTTTCATAGAATGCCGTCCGCTATGCGTCTGGTATGCACCAAAGCAGTCTCGTAACTGATGTGCTGTTTTGTGCATACAAATTTCACGAAAGAGGTACCGCCGCGGCCGCCGTCGTGGCAGCCGACGCGGCACAAACCGCTCCGTCCGTCTTTACCCTTAAGGTAGTCCATCTTTTTATCTCGAACTGCTTCCATGGCTCGCTTTATGTTGCCCTTGTTCCATTGCTTGCGTTTTTGATGGTTACTGCTGTTTCTTTTTCTGGGCATTCTGGAAATAGTGGAACTTATCCAAGTGAAATAAAGATAATAATGCGGGTATTATTGAATTGTCGGCCAATATAGAATGCTACTATTCCATATTACCCGACATCGCCATTTTGATTTTAGTTGAAAAAATTATGACAAAAAAAATTAGTGAAGCCTTACCTTGAATCAATTGGAGGTTGAATATAGCTTTACCGGTATCACAAGAGAAATCCTTGGAAAAATATAGCTATTTCCGAAATTAATTGATATTTTCTGACTTCTACACAAGTTTTGAGGAACCAAAACTCAAATAAAATAGCATATCTTATCTCTGAATGACACTATCTGACTGGTTTGATGTGGCCGCTTAGTGACTGCTTTACGAAGTGTAGGGACAGTGTTGCCGCTGTGTAATGTCACTGAGCTGGAGAGATATCAAGGTATTCCGAATTACCCGAGTATTTGATAATACCCTCCGCTCCTCTATCTGTCATGCATTTGAGCATTTATTTGTATGATTTTGTTTCTATTAAATGATGAATTTTCTGATATGTATGTTTTTTTCAATTCCCTCCAATCTAAATCAGAGCTCGAATCAACGAGTAAAAGAGACAGGAACAGTTCCTTTAATTGAATAGAAACGTTTTTTCTAGGTGATGAAACCATTCTTTATCATTGATAGAAATATTCTTTAGGGGCAATGAGTTTTCCATATTTTCATTGAACCATTATTTCACTTGTGAAGAAGTTTCGTTATATTTAAAGGAGCGCATTCTGTAACATCGAAAGAAATATTCTTCATGATTATCAAAACTTTCTTTCATGTTACAGAATTCGAGAGAAATATTCTATCAATTGTATAGAACTTATCTGTTGTAACAAAAAACAAATGTTTTTACAAAGAAAGAATATTTTTTATAATTACAGAAATATGTCTTCATGTTAAAGAATCCAACTTGGGCATTTGAAAGAAATTGATTCTAGTACTGTACTGTACTCTTTAGAGTGTTTTTTATAACATTTACCTAGGTTTCTCGTTTTGTGCGGATAAAGCCAGAATATAAGACTTCGATTTTTTGTTGTCTTGTCAAACCCTGTTTTAAAACAACTGAATTAGGAACAATTTATTATAAAGAACAGGAAGACTCTTTAATAGAATCAAAAATTCTGTTTTTAGAAGTCTGAAACTACTGAATATATTTCATTCCATGAAATTGTTACAGCATTTCACGTTAACACAAAAATAATTCTAATAGTCAGAATTATTTAAAAGTAAATTCTTCCGTAATTCCTCCGGAAACGATACATTTCTATTTCTGAAACAATAGACGCTTAACTTTTGACTACATATTTACCCACTTGATAAGAGATTTGGTGAAAAATAGACAAAAATAAAGACAGAGATATATTCCAATAACCAAACACAAGGAATTCTTTGTGTAGAATTGAGTTTTCCGGAAAGTGAGATTTATTCCCCAGAAATATGTTTAACAAACCTATTTATTTGTATATACGTTGAGGGATCGAATTTATTCCAAGCATACATTTTTACTTTTCTTCTTTATCGTATCAGCTCCTTCGTACAATTTTATTGAAAAAAAGATGTTAAATTCGTTTTCTTACAATGAAACTTATTCTTTTTGCGAGTATTTTTCGATGTAACCTTCAAACCTTATTGTAACTGACTTTTATTCAAGATATAAAAACAAAGAATCAATATATTGCCTTTATAAACGAGACAGTGTGAAATGTGAGAAGAAGCACCTCATCTATTCCAGGGCAGATTTATTGCTTGCTCGCATCTTTATAATTAAGATATTAACAAGACATTAATTTGCCTGAATTTGGTTGATAATACCACGTTTATTTCGGTTTTGTTCTACTTCAATAAAATAAACAGTTTTCATTAACATTAAAACAAATAATCTAGTGTATCATAGTGGTAGTGCCCATCCACTGATCTCAGACAATCGCAGTGAGTACTAGATCAACTTATTACACAAACTATTGTCTCCTCAATCGGGTTTTTGTTGTGGGAAATTCTCGACAGACTTTTCGGAACCTGTATTAATTACTGTAAATTAACCTGCGACAGAGTCGGCCTCAGAATATTGTCTAAAGCATATGAAGATGACAGATAAAATCCCAAACGATGGAATTAATCCATCACAACAAACCAACTCCAACATGCTAGCTACACATAAACACCCTACAAAGGAACAAGCCATCATCCTTACATCAATTGATGGGGCCAAGATTCCCAACTACGTCGTGGGTGTTGGATCTATAGTCCAGCCGAAAAATGTTTTATATGCAACAGAATTTTTATCTACCTTTCCTCTAAAACAGCAGTTGATAACCTAATTGCTCAACATAATTCAATTAAAATAAACGGAATCGATACTGAATGTCGACGTTTAATAACTCCGTCACAACGTCTAGTAATATCAAATGTATTCCCAACACTACCTAATCCATAAATCGAAGAAGATATGCAAAAATGGGAATAAAAACAGTATCGCAAATGGCATTCCTATGAGTAGGAATGGCTAAAGCAGATTATAGTCACATATCCAGCTTTCGCAGACAAATTTTCATCTCTCCTGTTGAAAATGAACCTATTCCAGAATATTTCGTAATAACAACCAATAATACCACCTACAGTTTATTTCTTTCAATCGAAGGATTGAATTGTTCAATGTGTTAAGCCAAAGGTCACGAAAAATCCGCATGTTTGAAACAAAGAGATACACGCATCTTCATAGAAGAAATGAATATCGGAAATAACCTGGCCAAATAAAAACATCAAAAACAAATTCTAATGAAGAAACGGTCAACTCAGAAAACACAACAGAATCTAAAACAAAGACTGTAGCTGAGAGTTCCTTGCCAGAATCATCAAGAAAGTCCCCAACCTAACCAACCCCATCCCAAACATCCACGGCAACGGCTTCCTCAAACATCGTCAAATTTTCCAATCCCATATCAACACAGAACCTACAACAATGAAACACCTCTCTCACTACGAAAAGACAAATTTCAACATCACTTGAATGTTGAGGAACCCCTTATATCACCTACGCTCAACCTGTTGAGCCATCCAAAACACAAACAAAAATAACAAAATAAAAATCTAAATAAACTAATGAAGATATTCCCTCCCTACTAGAATCAACTAAAGACCGGATAGAAAGTCGAAGCCCACCTCTTGTTTTAGATTTCAATGAGATCTGTAACTATCTACAAAACACTATTACTGGTACAAACCCTGAAATGATCGCACCAGATTATTCCAACGAACCATCTGAATTACTTGAAATTCTCAATTTTATCTATGAAAACATGAAAAATGAAACCTTAAAAAATAATATTACGCGACTTAAGAAAATTGTGTAGATTTCTTTATAATTAACAGATTCCTACTTTTCATGTGATATAAACCATTTCTAAAAATTGTATTTTCTTTATTCGAATATGTTCCAAATTTTTTATATTTTGTATTTGTGTAATTAAATTCATGTTATTTTGCTAGTTCATGATTAGTAATTGATGTTTTATTTTTTATTGTATTGATGGCTTTTTAATCGATTTCCTAATTATTGTGATGTTTGTCCATGTCAACAGCATCACAATTTTCACATGAAGCTTCATATATCATATTCATGTTACAATTTTTGCTTTTCGGTGTTTTTGATTTAAGACTACTGAAATATGTGTTATGTCCTCCATGACTTATTCTAATTACATATTTATCAAAATAATTTGACAACTATTATGTTTATTCTTTAGTCGTCAGGTAATAAAATAACTTATTTCTTCAATAAACGTGCTTTTCTTGTATTAACCCATCACTGCCCAGAACTATGAAAATGTTTTTAAATAATTAGAGTTAAAGTTTTGTGTTGAAAAATGATGAAATAGACCTAAAAAAATGTTTAAAGAAATCTTTAAATTGTAGTTTATGATTTTGAGCGTGGGTCGTTAACGACCCCTTGAGCACTTAACGAAATAAAGAAAACAATATTATTTTTGTTAGAAATTTGGAATGAAAACCTTTTAAATTTAATTACAATTTATGAAATTCGTCAAAAAATTTAACGTGTAGTGGAACTAGATAACTCTCGCACGCTTTAGTGGTTTTATTCTAACACAGGGAGCATGTTCTTCTTGTCTGTTAGCAGATTATTAAGTGGGATCCTTCCTAAGTGGTATAGTACACACAAGCCCTTTTAGCTCCGGGAAATTTTGGTTAACTTCCATATTTCTTTAGGAGATTCTGTGAAATCTCTCGCCTAAAATAGAGGTTGTCTGCATCATATCCGTAAAAGCGGGCTAACTGACTAGCATTAGCAACATACTGGTATAGTCCCTGAATCCGACTATGTCTAAGCCAGGTACGAAAGTTAAAATTATGGCGGACGCTCAGGGTCTTCTTAGAATTGTTTACGATTGTGACGATCTTATCTAGATATTATTTTTTTGTGACCAGTCTTATCTAGAAAATGCCAGAAAGCCCATTGTTTTTGTAATCTAGAATTATCTAGTGAAAAAGGCACTAATATATAAATAAGCGATCAGAGAGAGTTCAGTTTAGTTGATAAAGTGATCGCGACGAATAAACAAGTTTACACCGAAATAGCGAACAGTGGAGTGTTGATATAAATTAATAATCAAGTTTGTGTGCATATAAATTAAGTGTTAGTGAATAGTTTAGTGTTTAAATAAATTAGTAAGTAGCCATACCGTGTGTTAGAAGTTTATTCCACCCGTAATAAAAACGTTTAAATAAATTAGAAAAACATTACATTGGTGTCAGAAGTGGGATATTATAAATAAATTGCTACGTAAAAATGGCTAAGAGACTATGTGACTTGAAAGTGGCTGAGTTAAGAGCAGAATTGGAAGATCGTGAGTTGGAAACGCCCGGTAAGAAAAGTGAGTTAGTAGAAAGACTTAAAGTGGCACTGGAAAATGACGGCTTTGATCCAGAAACAGTTTTATTTAATGACGAGCCTTCCACCTTAAACTCGTCTATTTCTGCTAACATGGACGAGAAGATTTCTGCCATGGAAGAGAACATGGACGACAAGATTTCTGCTATGAGAAACGACATTTCTCCTAATATTTCTGCCAACATGGATGAGAAGATTTCTGCCATGGAAGAGAAAATTTCAACGTATATGAAAAACGATATTTCTACTATGAAGACCGACATTTCTGCTAATATTAACGACAAGATTTTTGCTTTGAAGAACGATATATCTGCCAATATCTTATTAATGAAAAACGACATTGCCGCTGACGTTGAAAATGGAATTTCGTCTCTAAAATCTGGAATCGAGAATAAGATGTCAACGATGGACGAGAAAATTAGGAATAGGATGACAATGATGGACGAGAAAATCAAGGAGTTAGAAAAAAAGATGACATAAGAACTCAAGACACGCCAGCGGAAGAAAAGAAGACCGAGCAAACGAAACCTTGCAAGACAGAAACACACCCTAAATTAGAAGACATTGGCAGTTTTACCCGAGTCAAGGCTCTAACGTTCGATAGAAAAATGTCGTGGACCAATTATGAAACAGTTTGAAGCAGCCGCTAGAGTGAATAATTGGTCCGATAAGGAGAAAGCAGTGAACTTAACTATAGCGATTCGGGGAGATGCCTTAGATGTACTTCAGACGATACCTCTGGAAGAAACGAATGATTTCGAGCAGCTGAAGAAGAGGTTAGACATGCGATATAGTCACGAACATCTAGAACATTTGTACCAATACCAGCTGAAGAACCGAATGCAGGAACGTGACGAAGCACTTCAAGAATATGAAGGGGATATTGCCCGAGTCGTTCGATTTGCTTATCCATCAGCACCAGATAACATGATGGAATGTTTAGGCATCCAGGCCTATATTGATGGCTTACTTGACCCCGATATACAGAGGACGCTTCGTTTAGCTCATCAGAAAACATTAGTCGACGCATCGACTGCTGCTCTTGAATACGAAGCAGCCACGATGGCTTCCGGATACAACAAAGGTAGAACCAAACAGGAAGAAGGTGACGATGACAGACGACCAGATCGTCAACTTGTTGGAAGGTATGGTAGACAAGAAGTCGAAGAAAATCATGTACTGTAATTGTGGCGAGCTAAAGGATGCACGCAGTTCGTGTAAGCGTCCTACGACGCCTGCAAACCAAGAACCTCTTAACTGCAAAGCAGCCACGAAGAGCTCGCGCTACAACAAAGGTAGAACCATGCAGAAAAAAGATGACGATGACAAAATTGACCAGATCGTCAACTTGTAGAAAGGTATGGCAGACAAGAAGCCGAAGAAGATCAAATGCCGGAAGTGTGACGAGCTACAGCACGTACGCAGTTCGTCTAAGCGCCCCAAGACTACTGTAACCTAAGAACTCCAGTCACAGGGGAAATAAGTCAGGGGTGAATATCTTGCTGATGTGAATCACCGAAAAGTCAACTCTTTGCCTAGACGGCCATGCCCTGTAGACTATTCACAATGCAACAAGTCGGAATATAAGGAAGTTGCAGTTTCAAGAATTACAGTAGTCAATGAAGAATGGTCACCCACCAGGATCAGAGAAGATCAGGAGGATGATCCTTACCTGAAAATGATCCAGCAATGGAAGGAAGAAAATCGGCGACCTATCTGACAAGAAGTATCAAGATTTTCACCGAAACTCAAGGCTTATTGGGCTCAGTGGAACTCCCTTGTCCTGGAAGAAGGGCTGTTGAAAAGAGTCCTTGAAAACAATGATGGTTCCGAGATGAGGAGACAGCTAGTTATCCCTAGAACGAGAGTAGCTGAGGTACTGAAGAAGTTACACGACAGTCCATCGGGTGGTCATCAGGGAGTGAAGAAAACCCTTCAGCGAGTCCGTGAAAGGTTTTATTGGATGAACAGCTCCGACAATGTGAAGGACTGGTGTGAGAAATGTACGACTTGTGCTACGCCTAATGGACCACATCGCAAGAGAAAGGCACCAATGAAACAGTATAATGTTGTAAGCCCTTTCGAGAGGATTGCTTTAGATATCGCTGGACCATTTCCGACGACAGAAAATGGTGGCAAATACATACTGGTTGTAATGGATTATTTCACAAAGTGAGTGGAAATTTACGCTATTCCGAACCAAGAGGCCACAACTATTGCCGATGTATTGGTGAAAGGATTTATCATCCGATATGAAGTGCCCTTGGAAGTCCACAGCGACTAGGGAAAATTTTTCGGAAGTCATCTATTCCAGGAGATTTGCGAGAAGCTTGAAATGAAGAAGGCCAGGACAACAGCATTACATCCACAGTCAGATGGAATAGTCGAGAGAATGAGCAGGACTATTGGAAAATACCTGTCCAAAGTAATATCCAGCGATCAGAGAGATTGGGACCAGTATCTTTCCCTATTCGCATTGGCTTATCTATCTGCCGTCAATGAGTTCACGGTTGAAACACCTGCGAAAATCCTGTTTGGACGTGAAATGAGGCTTCCTTGTGACCTGAAACTTGGTTGTCGGCCTGGAGAAGATCTGGCAGGCGAGGACTACGTGATCCAATTGAGAAGAAGGCTGGACGATATTCATGAATTAGTTCGAACAGATCTTCAAGTTGCCAGCGACAGAATGAAAAGTCGGTACGACACGCAGGCCACATAAGGTGGTTTTAAAGAAGGGGACAAAGTATGGTTACAGAACCCGACAAGGAGAAAAGGATTTTCGCCAAAATTACAAAAATCCTGGAAAGGTCCATACTTAATCAAGAAAAGGATCAATTATGTTATCTATCGCATAAGCAAGATCCCCAACGGAAAACCAAAAGTAGTTCACCAAAACCGAGTAGCTCCATTCGAAAGAGACCATGACCTAGAGAAAAGAGTAAAGCTAGATATGGAGTCACTTCAGAACAACGACAAAATTTGTTCACTCTCCTGGAAGATTATTCACTGGCATACAACATCCCCGCCGCCCGTAATATGTCCGACCCTACCTTACATTAATTTATGGGCGCGTATGGAGGTATCGGGAAAGCTGGATATGGAGTCAACTCACCTCAGAACAACGACAAGATTTGTTCACGCTCCCTGAAGATTATTCACTAACATACAACATCCCCGCCCGTAACGAGAACGCACGAGGGTTGGCATCCGTTTTTCGAAAGAAGTTCGGGCAATTAGAAAAACTTGAAGACCAGATTCCAACCCCTGGCAAGACACTGAAACTGAAACATAATTCGTGGTACGTCTTCTACGTGGTAACTGAAAATGAATTTCAAGATCGATCTACCTACCGCGATGTGTGGGAAGCACTTCGAAGCCTATGAGAAATGTGTTGGAATCCAGCGTGAAGAAACTGGATATGCCTAAGATAGCGAGTAACCAGTTGGATTGGCGAGTTATCAGGAACATGGTAGAGGTTATCTTCCGAAATACCGGTGTCCAGATATTAATTTGCAGCTACAACCCCCGTTATCAGTTATCAGATGAAGACGTTGCCCCGCTATTTCCATAAGATCGGAAAGTGTAGAAATGGGGCCAGTTGCCTATTCATTCATCCAGTCTCGGCTGCACAAAAGTTCCAGGAGGAACTGCCATTTAAGGAGGGGGTAATGCTACGAAACAGCACACTGGTATAGTCCCTGAATCCGACTCTGTGTAAGCCAGGTACGAAAGTTAAAATTATGGCGGACGCGCAGGCGCTTCTTAGAATTGCTTACGACTGTGACCAGTCTTATCTAGAAAATGCCAGAAAGCCAATTGTTTTGTATTCTAGAATTATCTAGTAAAAAAGGCAGTAATATATAAATAAGCGATCAAAGAGAGTTCAGTTTAGTTGATAAAGTGATCGCGACGAATAAACAAGAATACACCGAAATAGCGAACAGTGAAGTGTTGATATAAATTGATAATTAAGTTTGTGTGCAAATGACTTAAGTGTTAGTGAGTAGTTTAGTGTTTAAATAAATTAGTAAGTAGCCATACTGTGTGTTCATAGTTTATCCCACCCGTAATAAAAACGTTTAAATAAATTAGAAAAACATTACAATATGTTATTATCCAGTTGATCCACACCTCCCATATATGTGTTATACACTTTTATTGCATGCGGTTGGGCCACGTCTATTCTCATTTTGTCTTTGACCGAAAATATTTTACACTTTTGCATGCGCTCAAAACCACACTCATGTGACAATACGGTTACTACACTGTTATCTTTCGATTTTATACCTATGATCCCATTGTCCTTATCCACTGCATTATCAATATTTCCCCTTATCCCTTTTTTCATTATTTTAGAATCAACTAATTTACATTTCATAGTTCTGTTTTCCCTTACTGTTCCTGTTGCTCCGAAATTTATCTGAGTAAGTTCATATATCAACTTCGCCAAAGTAAAAAAGTTATCAAAATATAATGAAAAACGTGGACCAGGGTATTCTTTCTATAAAATATCAGCAAATTTTAGCACAACACATTCCCTAAGACCTCGACTATCTATGGGCTTTTCTTGGTTCTTTCGTCCTTGATAAATTTCGAACTGTAAGCAATAGGCTGGCTAGGTACTCATAACCCAAGCTTTATAGCCAAGTCGTATAGGCTTACTACGGATAAGTTGCTTGTAACAAGCCGATCACCTGTTACAATTTCCATCGGACTATGATATTTTAATTTCGTCGTACTAATGATTTGAAATTAAAAAACTTGTTTCACTTCCAAATTTTGTATATTTAAACGATATCGTACATAGGAAAAGTCTCTTCCTATAGTAACAATGATAAGTTAATATACCTACATCGTTGTGATTTCACATATTTGCTGGTGAGTTAGATTTTTGGAATATTTTTTCTCCATGTTCATTTTGTTTTATTTCAAATTATAATATGGGCTGTTGTTTAATGAATTTTGTATGTTCAATTCTTTTTTATTGTGAAAAAGAAACATTTTATATTCTTTTTGAAGCAAATTTTTAATAATTTCTTTTCATTCTTTTTTAGCTACATAATTCCGCATTTTCTGTTTATCTAGGAAACAAAGTGAATATGATAGAACAGACTTCTGTTAGTTTTATTTTGAAAACTAGATTCAGTTTCTTATGTGTTGAAGCATAAGCTTCCTATCTGGTCTATCTGTTCCTTCCTTTCCAGCATTTTTCCTTTATTTTTACTCTCTTTTTCTTTCCTCAGCTCTGCAGCCCCTGGGTAGACCCTATGAATAGAGAACACCAATAGAACAACACAAAACCGGCCGGGATGGATTCAGGACCCCATCTCCATCGACTAGGACCTAGCTGAGAGCTGAATAATTCCAGAACCTTACCAAGATAAGTCCGTTGTCTTATATTCAATTCATGGAAATCAAGAATTGGAGATTTTGATTGTATAACGGCGTTTGTATTCGTCTTGTATTTTGGATATGCAGTTAATGTGAATTATCTATTGAGTTATAAATAAATATAATTTGCTGAACATTCAATATTTGATTTTCAGCAAATTATATTAACTTGTAGCATCGCGTTAAAATATTTTTAGTATTTAGTTTTGTTAAGTTAAAGTAAATATAAGGTTTTCCAGTTTTTAACCTTTTTAGTTTTTTTGTTCAATTAAATTATCGCTTAAAAAGCTTATGGCGTCCAATTTAATATCGATTGTTCACCCCTTCCCAGTGATTGCTATAAAAATACATTAACTGGAGTCGAATACCACAACCTGAGGAAAAGTCCCAAGCCGCGGGAGAACATATGTTTTATGCTTACAGCTATATAAATTAAAGAAAACCTACATTAATGACACCATGTCCTAAAGACATTTCTAGCATTCTTGACACTTTTTAATAATAATATTTAAGGCTTGTAATGTTCTAGGAATCCAAGAAACAAATTTGCTGCAGCACAATTTTGGACTACGAACCAATTTGGCACCAACCCAGGATATCATTATAGCTACTAGCATACTACACAATTTAGCCTTAAATTTTGGAGATGAGATGCCAGCTTTTAATCTTGAACTGGAAGCGCTCATCAATGAAGAACTTCCCAATATGGATGCTACTGACAATGCAGATACAAACGCATATAGATTGGAGCTGATACAATAGTATTTTACAAGGTTTTTATTTCAGTGTCGAACTCCGTATTTTCTAATTTTTTTTTAAGGGTAATTTGATGAGGAATCATTGATTCGTCTATTGATATGTTTCCCTGTACGGGTGCGTATTGTGAAAAGGTTTTATTCAATGCATCAATTATTGGTCGTAGCTTAGCCAATTTCTTCCCTTGACGTAGTGTGCTGTTGTCAGATGCATGAAAAAATCTGCATATCTCTTCAAATGGATTACGCCTCATCGACTGCGATACCAGTGAATTATGCACATCTTCAGCTTCTTCCCAAAACATTCTTCTGCGTGGTAAAGGAACGTATCCGCTGACCAGAAGAATTCCTATAAATACATATAACCCTCTGCTTGAGAGTTAAAATCCGCAAATATTTTTGTAGCAGCGCATCTAACTGTATATTTCACGAGGTCTTCAATAAGTGACGGTCTCATGAACAGGTGAAAAAACTCAATAGGATTGCTATGTTTAGATAGGGACAATGGTGGGACCATGGTACCATTCTAAGAAGAACTTGGCCTGTTTAGATCACCCTTTTCCCATTCAAATTTTATATCGTTTTTGGCTATTATTGGATTTATTCTCGCTTTCTTCATTCGAATCTTCAACTCAGTCACATTCTTCTTCTTCTTGTATGTTCAATAAAATTCATCTATCTACTCTATTATAAATAAGTTCCCCTTCAGCTCTGAGTTGACGACTCAAATTATTTGGATCAGTATCTTACTCATTTCCTGAACCACAGTCCGTATTGTCGCCATCATTTTCAGGGGGGGGTTATGTATATGCCGTCTGGAAGAATTTGAGAATCGTTCATGTCCAAATTTTCGGCTTCCTCTAGCAGTTCAGCAACTGAGAGTGGTTTCTTTCTAAAAAAAATAAGAGCTGTGAATAGTTCGATAGCTGCCCAAGGGGTCGTTAACGACCCAGAGAACAAAAATGGTTCATCAATCACTTATAGCGTACTCAAATCAAATAAAATGAAGATATATTCACAAGAACACCTATCAAAGATATGAATATAAATACTGGAACAAACTAATAACACGGAAGCTACTTACCAATAATTGTTTGAAGACATTGTTTTTTTATATATTTACGTTCGTTGTAAAAACACGTGTACGCTTTGGCGAGTTGTGAGAGAGTGAGAATACGATGAAGCAAGTACGCTCTTTTAGACGGACATACTTGTAGTGCCATATGCAAATAACAGTGCGTAATAGATTCATTTTTAGTCAGGGGGTCATCAACGACCCCTTGGGCATTATTGGGTTAATATTTTTGTAGTGGTTTTACAACGACGTATCTGAGAACTGACTACTTGACATCTTCCCTAGGACATAGAATGCTGGAAGAGTAAAATATTTATCAATCTATAACCAATAATTCACCATGAGGCCATCTTGTGGCATATATAATAATTAATACTAATGATTTATGTTACATCTGCTGCTTTGGCTCCCATACATGTTGAGAACAGAAAAATAGATCAAACTTGAAAGTGAATAATAGAGTAAATCCTAAGTGACAATCATGTTCAGAACTTAAACAAAACCATGGTATTTTTACTTTATGCCCGGATCGAGTTTTAATAACATTTTCACTACCCACAGTGCCTTAGGTTTTATCTGAGGTTTTATCATTATCAGTTTCACTGATTGCTGCATTAAATGGTTTATTATTAGAAACACATTTGAATTGGATCCCCTTTGCAAACATAACTTTAGGTTTACTAATTGTTTCTTCAGTGGTTTTATTAAAGGAACAAGTTCAATCCAACAACTAAAGTAATCCATTATTGTTAAATGAGAAAATGTCAGCACTTTTTTAAAAGGTACGCTGGAACATTCGTGTCGAATAGGTGGCTCTTTCGGTACACTTTTACTATATGTTAGACACGTTGTAAATTTAGAGTCAAATTCTTGGATGTCAGCTGACATCCCTAGCCAGTAAAAAACTTTCCTGGCACTAGCTTTAAACTTTTTGATCCCAAAATGACCTACATGTAATTTATTAAACATAATATGTTATTTGTGCAATCTAAGATTTTTGGGAACAGTCAACTTATAATTATGAAAGAGCATACCTTAACTGACATGCAAAAAACTAGATTGAGTTTCTTATGTGTTGAAGCATAAGCTTCCTATCTGTTCTATATATTCCTTCCTTCCCAGAATTTTTCCTTGATTTTTACTATTTTTTTCTTTCCTCAGCTCTGCAGCCCCTGGGTAGACCCTATGAATAGAGAACACCAATAGAGCAACACAAAACCGGCCGGGATGGATTCAGGACCCCATCTCCATCGACTAGGACCTAGCTGTGAGTTGAATAATTCCAGAACCTTACCAAGATAAGTCCTTTGTCTTACATTCAATTCATGGAAATCTAGAATTGGAGATTTTTATTGTATAACGGCGTTTGTATTCGTCTTGTATTTTGGATATGCAGTTAATGTGAATTATCTATTGAGTTATAAATAAATATATCAGTTTTACTGATTGCTGCATTAAATCGGTTATTATTAGAAACACATTTAAATGGGATCCCCTTTGCAAACATAACTTTAGGTTTACTAATTGTTTCTTCAGTGGTTTTATTGAAGGAACAAGTTCTACCCAACAACTAAAGTAATCCATTATTGTTAAACGAGAAAATGTCAGCACTTTTTTAAAAGGTACACTGGAACATTCGTGTCGAATAAGTGGCTCTTTCGGTACACTTTTACTATATGTTAGACACGTTGTAAATTTAGAGTCAAATTCTTGGATGTCAGCTGACATCCCTAGCCAGTAAAAAACTTTCCTGGCACTAGCTTTAAACTTTTTGATCTCAAAATGACCTACATGTAATTTATTAAACATAATATGTTATTTGTGCAATCTAGGATTTTTGGGAACAGTCAACTTATACTCGTAATTATGAAAGAGCATACCTTAACTGACATGCAAAGTATGCCTAATATTAAAATAGAGAATATTTCTTAGTACCAGATTACAAATAACGCAACCTTCACACCTTCACTTAGATATAATCAATTTCAACAGTATGCTCAACTTCTCTCATTATTTGTCATACTTTAAGTGTGTCTTATTATAGGACCTGGACAAAAGATCAGCAATATACATAAGCTTTTCAGGTAAGTATTAATTATAAAAATTATATTTGAGTATTTTCAATTTTAATCTTTCTAGAATGCTGTCATAAATAAATTAAATATAGATAGTATTGATAATAAAATAATTAAACAAGCCATAGAAAAATTGTTCGAAGAACAATTACAAGTATGAATACAAGTGGAAGATGCACGGAAATTACGAGAGAACATTTGCCAGGTCGAGCTGAGAAACGAAAGGTATAAAGAATTAGTAATAAGCAATAAATTCAAGCTGCAGCACTAAAAAATTAATTAATTTACATAAATAACGATATGGCAACAATCTTGAGGGAAAAAGCAAGAGAGATAAGAAAAGTTGCCAAACAAGAAATAGATAGAGGGAAACCGGTAAAGGTTGGCTACAATAAAATAGTGGTAGATGGAATCCTTTGGAGATGGACTAAAGATGTTCAGAAACTGGAACGAGTTAAAAAAAACTAGTAGTAAATCCCTTATAAAATTTAAGATTTTTCGAACCTTTAAAAATTCATATCTCTAAAGATATTAACTTTATCGGGGATAGTCATAGGACCTTTTTATTTGTATTTCAATAGCGAATGTTGTTACGAAATAGCACACTAGGGTAGTACCTGAATCCGACTCGGCCTAAGCCATGTATCAAAGTTAAAATTTGGGCGGATGCGCAGGGATTTCTTAGAACTATATACGATATTTTGGACTATCTTATCTAGACATTGTTTTTGTGACCAGTCTTATCTAGAAAATTTCAGAGAGCCGATTGTTTTTGTGTAGGCCGCAATCTAGAAATTATCTAGTAAAAAAGGCACTAATCTATAAAGGACCGACCAGCGGGGGAAGTCAGTTTATAAAGTGATCTCGTGAGATAAATAAGTGAGCAATTAAATAAACAGTCGTGAAGTGTTTATGTAAATTAGTTTAGGTGTATATACTGTGTATACAGTGTTAGGAAAATTATGAAGGCACATTTCTTTTATCATCAATGTGTTAGAAAGAGACGAAATACATATAAATTCAGTGTATCATTCTTTTTCGCTAACAGGATATCATAATGTGGAAAACGTGCAATTACTGTATATCTGTAAAGGCGTGGTGGAAGTATACTCCTACCACGTGTAAAGGTATGTCTGGTCGACACCGCTTTCGAGAGACCTGCAAATACAGACGTGTAATGTGGACAGTTCAGTTTATTTATTGAGAAATAATAAGATTGTACTACACTGAATGCAATGAACAATAGAAAAAATCAACATTACTTTCGTTTATCCCTTCATAATTAATTTACAAAGAAATAATTCAGAAGTAATAATCTAATTGACGATATTAGTTCGGTTAGTATTGGAATAAATGACATAACATGCGAAATAAAATTTGTATTAATAATAATATGTGTTTCCAAATATCTCAATTCTCATTTTTCGCTAACAGGATCTCATAAGTGGAAAACCCACAACGCCGGCTTCTTACAAATTCTTTTTAGCTACTATCAGTATTGCCAATTTTCATTGTATATTTATATGAATTGTAAAATGCATTGTTCTAACACGAGAACAAGTTATAAGAAGATTTTAATTATGATAATTCAAGAGATTGTAACCGATCAAGATATAATTAATTCCATCTATTCGTTGAATATTTTATTGTAATGCTAGAAATTGTTCTAGTTTTCAGTTTGAAAGCGGTTAAAACCTTTACTTTTTTTCAGATTTGACAACCTGAAATTGGTCTCGAAACATCTGCTGTGTTTCGATTGTTAGTAAAAAATTTTTGGTATCTTCATCGTTTGTATGCAAATGAGAACGAATACTGTACTGTGTAACACACACACACAGTACAAATTAAAAAAAAAAAACGAAAATAAAATCAAAATCGTATTCTAATGAAAATGCCTAGAATGTTTGAATAAAAGTAATATTATGATAAGTAATAAATTAAAAAATACTCATTCTAATAAGATTTGCAAAAGATCGTTAATCATTCGCAAACAAACGTTCAGTGAAGTACCCAGATTGAACAGTTAAACATCTTCAAGAGGCGCACGCGTGATTCGTATTCGTCTGGTATAATAATCTACGCTGACTTTTAATTCTCTGTCTCATGATTGTCCTTCTCTAGCACACTGGTAACGCCATGTGACCATTATAATATCCCTTTGGCCGTGAGAGGTTATCGTTTTACGTTGAAATTGAATGTGACTGATTTCTCTCACAAATAAGAAGGACATTTTTTAGGGCACTACAATCTAACGCGTGGATAGAAAATGAAGAGATGCAAACGAAATCGTTTTATCAGGAGCGTAGGAAATAGGCGGTTTACATTGAGATATTTTTAAAACCAGAATACAGTTGAACAAATATCAGCATACGACTTATTTCTCATTTTATGATATCCTGTTAAAGAAAATGGTGATCACTGAATACACTTGTTTTATTACAACATATTGTCGCTTTTGGACTTAGATTATTCCTTATGATGTTAATGAAAATTATTATGCTTATGTTCATTAATTGTACCCTCAATATCTACGAATGTAATTTTTTTAGCTATCTTTCAGTGATTTTTTAGTGGTACTTATTTCAAATACCTACTAGGTAGGTTTTAATTTATTGTGTGTACTACCCGAACTGATATAGATAATTAGTTTATTACTACTCAATTATTCCTTTGTAAATTAATCATGGAGGGATAAACGAAGGTTATGTTGATTTTTTTATTGCATTAAGCTATCGGTATAGTACAATCTTATTATTTTACAATTAATAAACTAAACTGTTCACATTACACATCTGTATTTCTGACATTAACTTCTTTCATTGCGATCTTTAACATAATGAGTTGTGCTGTGGTGAAGTGACTAGTAATAGCCTGAATGCATTTCTAATTTGTTTATTTAAAACTGTAAGTAAAAGCCAGACATAAGAGCTACTGTACGCTTCTCGAAGGCGGTGCCAGCCAGACATCACATTACACAGTTATTTCGTTTCTCACTTTATGATACCCTGTTAGCGAAGAGGAGTAATACACTGAATTTATATGTATTTTGTCTCTTTCTAACACATTGACGGTAAAACGAATGTTCCCTCGTAATGTTCCCAACACTTTATAATATAGAGTAGTGGATAGTTTAGTGAATAGATGAGTTAAGTAAGTGAACCTACCATGTGTTGAATTGAATTTATCCCACCCGTCAGGATAAGTTGTTTTAAATAAATAAGAAAAACATTACATTGGTGTCAGAAGTGGGATAATACAAATAAATATCTACGTAAAAATGGCCAAGAGACTAAGTGACCTGAAAGTGACTGAACTGAAGGCAGAATTTGAAATGTCCGGTAAGAAGAGTGAGTTAGTAGAGAGACTCAAAGTGGCACTAGTAAGTGATGGTTTCGATCCAGAAATACTTTTATTCAAAAACGAGGCTTCCACCTTAATCTGGTCTATTTCTGATATGAAGAACGATATTTCTAATATGAAGAACGACATCTCTGCTAATATAGACGAGAAGATTTGTACCATGAAGAATGGTATTCTCATCTACTACATAAAACCTAATATTTTTATGCTTATCCAAACGTTCTTGTATGTTCTGCCGTGTACAAGATAATCTACAGTAACTCTCTGACTTCTTAGTTCATTGTCCAACTCTTTAGTTTTTGCTTTCAGGTCTTCAATTGTTTTGCCCATCTGCTTCATAATACTATCTGCTATAGTTTTTGAAGATGATTTATAAAATCATTAGAAGTACAAAGCTTTGCCACTAATGTTTTCACAGTTGAGTGCAGTTCATCGCCACCTTTGTTTTCTGTTTTGTTTCCTCCGTTTCGGGACTTTACAGGATACTGATTAACAATTTTGCGTGACATAGATTAAAAGGACTTACTTCCTACAGTAGTGACAATTTCCAAGAATATAAACACTTTTACACGATTTAAATCGATTTATTAGCAGCACCACGTGAAACACGTCTATATCGTAGTAAGCATTTTAGTTCTTCTCTCAAATACAATGTGAGAATAGATTTTTCACGAATTTCACAATGTGCTATTTCGTTTGTTCTGAGCAATACTACTCTACAAATAATAGCGAAACGTGATATTTTCTTAATTTTTAACAAAGCTACAAAATAAAATGAATTTACGCATTGAATGTACAGAGTTATTCACTATAAATTACCCACCCCTTCTCATCGTTATTATTGCCTACAGAAAAAAAGTTAAATGTAAGAGTTGTGTACTTATGACTAAATTTTGATAAATTGCTATCAAAAATACAGAGGCGTGCAGATTTCAGGGGATACAAATTTTTTAATATTTTTTTCAAATGGGACACCCTGTATATTATTGAGTTTTTGGAGTGGTCTTTTTTTCCTGATTTTAAAAATATACCATATGTTACCCCTATCTTCTTCCTCTATCTAATAATCATTTCATTTTTCGTTTTCGTTAAGATGTCTAATGGACATGCGCAGAACCTGATTTGCACGAAGAATTGAAAGTTGGCCAACTTATGACTTTCTTAAATCACTCCTAAGTCCTTAAGTCGCGTGCATGAACATTACCATAAAAAATTATAGTTTCATCTTAAGTTTATGATTAAGTTATGTTAAGTTATGATTAAGTTACGTCGTGCGTGAATTCACCATTAATCGACGTCTAATAACTCGAAACGGTATAAGATAGGGGTAACATATGGTATATTTTTGAAATAAGGAAAAAAATACCACTCCATTTGAAAAAAATATTAAAAAAATTGTATCCCCTGAAATCTGCACGCCTCTGTATTTTTGATAGCAATTTATCAAAATTTAGTAATAAGCACACAACTCTTACATTTAACTTTTTTTTCTGTAGGCAATAATAACGATGATAAGGGGTGGGTAATTTATAGTGAATAACCCTGTACAACAATGGTGAACGGAGGCAAAAAGAATTTCATATCTACAAATAATTTACACGTTTTCAAAAAATTACTGTAATCTATACAATTCAAGGTTTCCCAGTTTTGAACAATACGCATGAACAATGAAGATATTGAAATTTATTGAGAAAAATAAAATAGATCTACTAATTATAAAAAAAATATTGAAATGGTTTAAAATTATTTGAAAAAATAAACTGATCTCTATTTTTGATTACAATCATATAAGTGGCATTTGATGAATAATTTGTTTTGTGTAGTTGGCTCTGGTCTGAATTATTTGCTTCGATCTAGTGAGACACTGTCATAGCTATTAGTTGTTGCTAATGTCATTTGAAATTATGTTTCATGTAAAATTTGAAGTCGGTTAAGTGAAAATGTCTCGACACAACAATTTCACTATCTTTAAATGCGAGACATGCTTTGTGTTTATGGAAACGAAAGCTATTCCTGTGCTGATGCTGCTCACAGATATCAACAAATGTATCCAAACAGAGTTCATCTCAATCGGCAAACTTTCAGTAATATTTTTCGTCGATTAGGAAAAACTGGACAGCAGTGGTATGGGACGACCGGAAATGATAACTATGCATCAGAAAGATGGAATTTAAGTCCGAGCTGCTAATAATCCGGATCTAAGCACTCGGCGTTTCGCAGCAATGACTAGAGTAGGGCAATCTTTTGCGAATTTAAAAAAAGGAAAATTCACGTTCTTACCATTTTAAACCGGTACAAAATTCATTGCCTAGAGCAGCGGTTCTCAAACTTTTTTGGTGACGAAACCCTTTTGGAAAGCGAAATTGTTGACGGAACACTACAATATTACAATTGTTTTTAAAAATGTGTTCATTATAATAATCATAATAAAAGTACAATGTAACAATGCTTATTACTTACTTTACTTAGTAAATTACTATATAACAAGTATAATAATGGAAAGATATTAGAAAAGGAAGAAAATCTAACTAATGGGAGGTATGAAACTGTTTTTTATTTTTCATCAACTGGATGATGTCAGGTTTGATACAAGACAGTTGAAATATCATATCAGGTTCGGCGTTCATTCCATCGCGGTATTTTGTTTTCGTGTCTTCATGGTTGAGAATCCTGTTTCGGACAAATATGATGTTGGGACAAGGAGAAGAATATTCAGAGCCATTGTGGCAAGCACGAATTCTGCACCAAAAATCGTTGAGAGGTGTCGTTTTGAACAGAGACTCCATACTTGTATCTGACGACATTTCTAAAAGATATAAACATCATCGTCAGAATGACAGAAATTACATTTCATTTGATGCCCCTCTGATGTTTAGTAATTATTTCGGCTAGACCAAGAAGTGACCTACCTAGTGATTTACTTAATATATGTTAATGGAAAGAAAGAAGAAGAATTATGTTACAAATAATAAAGCTTAGATAATATTAGCCCTATGGAGATATGTGATGATCCCGAAAAGACAGTATCGTAAAAAGACGTTATCAACGAGAAAAGAGATTAAATTGTGTAAATAATAATTTCAATGTTAATGGCGGACGTCGATCTGTTAAGGTCAGGCGAACATACGGAAAGCACGTTTCTATTAAATGTAATTATAACATTCACTTGATATGCGGAAGGTCATACCTACAGGTAACTGACTCGTCAGATCGCATGCTTCCTGTAAGTGGAAAGTGTCGATAACTTTCGTGGTAATTCATTATTATTATTTTGAATAGTTCAAATGTATGTACAGTGTATTTATAATCTGTGTTAATAATTCTCAATTATATTTATCCCAGTGAGTTTTTAAATGATGTTATTTATTCAACCCTTAATGAATGGTTACGAGGTAAGTGTTTCTCAAAGATAAATGGTTTTATGGTTAAAGTAGTCTATACGAGGGGCACTTACTAAGTAACCATCACAGATATCCTGGATATCTTTTTTCAATTAAGATCAGTATTACTGTGCAATGATATGAAAAACCAGGAAAACTATATCTGCTGATCTTTACAATTATCACTTGAGAAGACAGTTTAGAAGTGGAGAACTGCCTAGATTTATCTGGTCATTGACAACTTGATATTGTAGGTTTCTTGAGTGTCTTCTCATTTCTAATTCTTCAGTAGATGTTGTGCGTACTGGGACTTATCTGGTTGTATAATCTATATGCTCGTAAATGTTCACTGTATCGGATCTAAAAATTTCTAAGGGTTTGACCCAAATAGACAGCATTACATTCTGGACATTCTTGACGTTTATATATACCAGGGAATATTTTTGTTTTTACATTTAACAATTTTGTACTCACATTACTTTCTGTTTTAGAAGAAATTGTTGTATTTGTAGCTAAATATATTATCTTTGAAATATTATTAGAAATATATTGTGGAATTACTTAGACTAGAAACATTTCCAAAAGTTATTCGTATATCTCGTTTGATATACTTTCGTGGTTTTGCAAGCTGGGTGAAAAAAAATTATGAATCCATGAATTCAGTTTCATTTTTGCTTTCTGTTCTTCAGGGAAAATACTTCTCAAAAGATGCGCGCATTGAAATGAGATATTGGACCAATTCTTCAAGTACATAATCTTGAAACATTTCGTTATCGCTAACAAACTCACTAAGAGACGTAGAGCTCTCTATTTTTCTGTTATCAACGCAAATAATGTATATCTCCCCGATTACTCACCAAAACAGCAATTTTATACAAAGCTGACGAACACTAAAGCTCACCAGTTTCCTTAGTTTTCACTTCTCAATGAGAACACTCTTAACACACCGTTGATGATTTGGCGCCAATTTACCAGGATTGTTTACCCGACAATAAAAATTTTACCAATAGATGAACAAATCTCCCTACCATCGAAAGATACTATAAAGAGGTTATGGAAAGGGATATGGACCTTATAATTTTTTAATTATAATGAAGTCGCCAATAACTGTCCCCCGGCCAACAACTGTACCCGTCGTTATCGCTAACAAACTCACTAAGAGACGTACAGCTTTCTATTTTCCAATATATTTATTGTTACTTTGTATACATATAATACATGAACAAAAGAGCCAGCTGGTACTACATAAGATATTCTACAATAAACAATTCTGAGTTTGAGCATATAGGTACTGAACGATTGCTCTGTAATTTTGTAAAAATATACCCACGTGCTCATATATATGTACAACACATACGTATACAAATCATTTTTGGTTCATTATTCATTGATTATGAATGATCTGATTTTCATTGCCTCGTTCATAAATCGATATAATTCCTTCAGTTGCTTTCTCTCTGTTGAGGTAAGTAGTGAGTCTAAGTCATCTGAATGGCCTCGAAGTCTAATAAAGTAAGCTCTTATGCTTTGATACATTGGACACACTTAAATTATATGCTCAAGCGTTTCTGGTAATAGTTTATTACAGATTGAATAGATTAGGGTTGTATTTATTTTTTGAGACATATTATTTAAATATATAGACAGTACTTCGGAATTAGCGGTACGGAGTTGTGCGACGAGCCTTTTAATATGTAATGGGGAATCCCCCTGTAGATAATTGCTTAGTTCATTTCGATCGTAAAAGGTATTTATAAGATGTATGATGTGTACTGAGAAGTATTTCATTTGAATCCTCATAGCTTATTTTACAGATACTCACCTCACTTCTGATGATATAGGCTGCTGTTCGCGTTTGTAGAAATAAAATATTTTTCCAAAAACTACTCTGAATTTTTTCTGTTTGTTCTAAGTATCTTAACGCCCAAATACTGCTTGCATATGTGAAGGTAGGTAGTACAACATTATTATACAGGGTCTTTATTGAATTGAGAGATGATCTACCAGCTGAATTTATTTTTCTCAGTGTTGCTCCTTGGGAGAGTCTCGCTTTTTGTTCTCGTAGCTTTAGGTTGTTTAGAAATATTCCGTAAAATGTGAAAATTGTTCCTAAGTATTCATAGGTATTCGAGAGCTCACTAGTGACATCTTTTTAATTAAATTGTGGCTGTTGTCCCATATCAGCACTTCTGCGGAAAACCACTATTTTAGTTTTACTTGTGTTTACTTCCAGTTTAAATGTTTCACAATAGGCTTCTAAAATCTTAGGGTTTCTTTGCAGCTCTATTTCTATATTAATAGAGAAGTTTAAAATAGAATTTTTGTTATTAAAATTAGCCCAAACTAAGTCAATCACACTCATCACAGTCAATTACAATCCAATGTAAGTGTATTTACCTTGGTAATCATCATACCTGTCGTTTAGAACAAAAAAACCTAAATTTTCTAGTGCTTCTACAAGTAGTGTACCCCGTATATTAATCACGTTGTCCATTGTTTCGCGGCCTTCTAAGGGAAGATCAAAGTTCAGGGGATTGCTTTTCCCAGAGCCATTGAGATGACCTATCCTTGCATTGAAATCGCCATATATGATAAACTGATCATTAGGGTATGTAAAGGTTAAATTTCTAGTCGTTTCTTCCAACATTTTTATACAGGTGCAATCGTCCAGCCCCGGTTTGAGATACACAATACCTAAAATGATAAAAACATTACATTGTTTTGGATGTTCTGAGTTGTTGATTCCTCTAGCATATTTGTGTTTCTGTTCCATTTCCACTGAATACCCTCAATCGTTAGTTTTTGATATCCAATTTTAACTGATTTTCCATTGTTCCTTTCTTCTTTTGCTTTGGCTCTTATTTTTTTTTCAATTTCCATTTCTCCTTTTGTTCTGTCATTATTTATATAAATCTTATTTTCTTCCATATTCCTCAACTTATATATTTATTTTTCATTACTTTTAATTTTTCGGTACCACTATTTCCAAATTCAACTAGGCAAGTTTTAAATCCTAATTTACGGGCAGATTCTATACTAACGTCTGTTTCTAAATTTTGTTTTATAAAGCTTGTAATCCCTTCTTTAAGTGCATCTGGATCGTTTGTATCTAAGGGTAGTCCCTTTATAACAATATTGTTAACTTTGTTTTCTTTTTCTAGCTGCCCAATTCAATTTTAGTAAATTGTAGCTCTTTTTTAATTTCTTGATTTTCTTTTGTAGCACCTTGGTACATTTTGGACAGCCTATTTATCTCTTCGTTCATTTGTCTAAATTCCTTCCCATTTTCTTGCTGTTCTTTTCTTAGCTGTTGTAATTCGATTGTAGTTTGTGCTACTTGAGCTGTCAGATTTTGCATCATGCTTAATATTTGATCTATTTTTTCCTCGTTTTGAGGCTTAATTTTGATTGGTGTCCTCTTTATTTTCTCATTTCTGCTGAAGACTTCATCATCTACCTCTCTGCCACGCTTCTTACTAGTATCATCCGACACGTCATCGCTATCCATGATGTACGTATGTATTCCTGTCTATATTTCACACTTCAAATTCTGTCTCACGCTATGTTATGTATTGTGAGATTCTGTGGGATAAATTATATTCAGTGTCCTGCACTGCGAAACTGAATTGTCCTAGATCCGAACCTGTATTTTATTTGATTGTAACCAGTAATTTATTTTCGTATATCACTCAACTTGTTTATCTGGTGTTATCGTTTCTTGCATTAATTAATGTGCTGGGAATCGTTATGTTTTATTTATACACTTTGGAATTACTTGCAGTTATAATTACTTAATAAATATCGAAAAGTAGGTACTACCTGACTTCTTATGCACTTGAACTTGATCTTGCACCTGGGGTCAACTCACTTTACAGATTAAT
This sequence comes from Galeruca laticollis, assembly GCA_963921935.1. NCBI lineage: Eukaryota > Metazoa > Arthropoda > Insecta > Coleoptera > Chrysomelidae > Galeruca > Galeruca laticollis. The sequence continues at coordinate 109,660,406 of OY998181.1, forward strand.
TCATGGGTTTTTACGAGGACATTTTCAAATCATTCATAGATCGATTTGAAGCACTACTATCCGTTTTCATGCCAGGACCGGCTCTCCAGCTTTCTATTTTTCTCTTACCAACGCAAATAATCCAAAAATCTAATTTTCTTTTGAAGGCAGTTATTTTGTTACAGGCTTGGAACACTGTTGTCTGTTTACCTTGCAATGATAGATTTGATTCGTTCAGTTTTTGAAAGATATCCGCCACAAAAGGCAGTGAGAACAAGCAAGTTTTATCATACAGACGATCTTTTAAATTTAAAGAAGTATCTGAAAGAAACATTTGTAACTCTGCTCTAATTTCAAATAGAGTTTTACCCCGAGGCAGCCATCGCACTTCTGTATAGAGCAGAAGTGTTTTATGTTTGCTGCCATAATCTTCACACAATAATGAGAACAATCGAGATTGTAGTGGTGGTGATTTGATAAAATTAATTATTTTTACCGCTTCATGCATAACTAATTTTGAATTTGAGGGTATTTGCTTCATCGCAAGTGCTTGTCTATGCAGGATACAATCGCTGGAACTACAATTAGGCGCTTTATTTTTTATTGCTGACACTGCTCCTGCTGTTTTACCCGTCATCGCTTTAGCCCAAACAGTTTACAAGTACTCAGCACAAATCATTTTTAAACCAAACACCCTGTAACTCATTTTATTTAGGTATGTTGAATTAAATTAACTGTTTCGACCCTTACTTCGTGGAATATACTCATATTAGTGTTTTAAATGAAAGTAAATGTTTCTAGCTAATTCTACAATATAATGAAAAATGTTGAAAATTCTAAAAAATCGACAATTATTTCGATAACTGAATATCATCGTCATTTGCTGCCTACCTGATGTTCAGTAGTAATATTTGGCTAAACCTTGTTATTGACTTAATATATGTTAATAGAAAAGGAAGAAGCTGCGATATTACAAATATTGAAGCTTAGATATAATAATATCTAAGCTTCAATACCAGTTATCGAAACAATTGTCAATTTTTTAGAGTTTTCAACATTTTTCATTATATTGTGGAATTAGCTAGTAACATTGAGTTTCATTTAAAACACTAATATTATTAAATTATTTCCAATTAGTAATGAATCATCCTGTATAACTATCTTCGATGTTTTGGCCTTTTTCTAAATATTATTCAATTCTGACAACTGTGTGCTTTTTCTAAATTTAATAATAATTCTCAGTCGACTCAATATAATTCCAGAAACTTTCCGAATAGAAGTAAATGATATTAATAATATGGATTTCCAATTTAAGTGCAATTCTCACTATAGAAATGGAATATACATTCTCTCATGCGGTTACATCATATTTATTTTTTAATTATATTTCTCCTCGAAGAGTTGTCTGTCCCGTAGGACCTGTCCCCAGGTGGCGGATAAACGGTCTGGAACTTGTCAGACCGTCAGGTAGGTGGGAAATGAAATACCACCCGCGGGTCGAAACAGACTAGACTTTCATGCTAGCAACCTACTGAGAGCGACTTCCACAAATTGCTCAAAGAAATTATATAAAGCCTCGGTATGGGATAGATACAAAGATGACGGAAGCGGCGAGAAAAAGAATAATAAGAAAACCATTTCAAGAATTGGTGATTGAAATATTGCCTTATGGAACGGAAAAGATTAAAAAATAATACAAGAATTAGAATTCCATCGAATGAAACAGAATAGAGATGTAGAGGGCAATTTTATTAGACGCTAAATTTATTAGATGAGCGTGCCTAGACGTTTTTCTACAAATAGCAAATGTTGACCGGACATTGATTATAAAACTGGAGATACTTCAAAATATATACCCATATATTTATAGAGAAAAAATTTCTTGTTACCCTTCATAACAGACTGTCGGTGTGTAATAAGAAGCGCACAATACACTGTCACTTATACAAATTGTTGACAGTATGCTAGCAAACGACCGTTAGTACAGTCAATAAAGGTTTTCACCTCCGTCTTCGTTAAATTGGTGAGTAGGTGGGAGATACTTTAAGAAACAAAAGTGACATAGTGCCAACTTGCGCTTTTGCTATGGGGGTGGATGGCAACCCTTCTCGGGGGTGAAAAGTATTGGAATCAAAATAACCCCAGGAATCGATATAGTGACAAATTCTAAGCGAAATTTGTTATATAAAGTTTTTTGGAATAAATCGATACTTTCTGAGTTATTAAACATCAAATATTGTGCTGTTTCGTAATAAAAATACATGGTTTAAAGCGGTTTTTCATAAATAACTCAAAACCTATGAGTTTTTATGAAAAATGTGTAAGTACCAAAACTGAAGCTAATAAAAAAACAAACAAATTACTATTTTGAAGTACCTTCTAATATCAATTCAAAGTGAGCTATAGGTAATTGTAGGGGTGAGGGGGCACCTTTCAACATGTTTGTGTTTGGAGGCATCATTTTAAGTCTAATCAATGGTTTTTCACAGATAATGATGGCTTAATCTAGTATGATTCGATTTTACGAAATTTTCAAAAATGTTGTTGTAATTGTTGGAAGGTGAACGCATGTTGGGCACCTTTGAACGCAGGTGGGGCACATTTGAACAGTATAAAAAGTACACAATTATCAATAAACTTGTAGACTGTATCAAATCAAAAGTTTATTCTTAAAAATCTCAAATGAGAATTATTCAATAATACATGAAATAAAGCAAGTTTGATAAGTATAAACTATTACCTATCGGAAATTGTACATTGATTAGTTGATATTGAAGGAAATTAGAGACTGCGTTCTCTCAGTACCTTTAATGTTTGAAGGAACTGTTAGTTTTCGAAGAACATCCTCAATTTCAACCGTTCAAATATCATCAATGACAGGAAAATAAAATTTGAAACCTTTTCGTCTTAAATATTTAACCTGCAATTCCTTATAATTTTTTTTCCATTATCTGTCCAACAAAGTACACAACTGTTTTTTTTGTACAAAACTTTACAACAATGAAGTCGTCTACCGACAAATCTTCATTTGTTACTCCAATTAATCACTCTTCTTCTAAAGAACCTTCGGACAATGGTCCGTCCGAATCATCGTGAACAGAAGCTGTCGCGGGATGTTTCTTTGATGTTGAAAACATTCTTTGTTACTTTGGCTTTATAACGCATTTTTTTCAGGTGTTTCCGTGAGAATCTTGAATTTTCCCCTTTTATGGCTACGAGAGTTTTCGGCTCTTGCGGGTGCTTTAGGAAACGGGCGTATGGATTCGACAGATACATTGACTGAGTTGTCAAATGTTAGCGATAAGTTGTGTATAGTTTGAGGAAAGGTGCTGCATGATGGAATTTCTGCACGTGGTAGACTTATTGGGTCTGACTCTTAAGGTACTGGAGCTGATACATTGGGCCTGTCAGTGACATTTGAATCATCAAAATCTTCATCGCTAAACGCATTTCGGTCAAAAGGAAATATTCCTAGTGTTTGAAAACCAGCAATAATGTTTTTCATGGTGAAAGAGTTTTCAAATGCCTTGCCAGCTAGATGAGCAAAATTGTGGATAGTCATCGTTTTGCCTGGATGTGAAAGCATCCAGTCATTTTGAGCCAATTTATATTTTGTCCCAAACGGTCCCATGACCAATACATCTAAGGGCTGCAGCCGGTGTGTGCAATGAGGTGGGAAGGTTACCATTACGATTCCATTTTCCTTTGCATAGATTATAGCCTTCAATGAACAGCGGCTTTCATGGTTATCCATGAGAAGTAAGATGGGATCTTGCATGGAACATCTCGTATGAGTGACTAGATGCTCTAAAACTTTCCAAAAGAGTTATGCGTTTATCTACCCACTACTTGGACTGTTCACCAGACCTAAGCTGCCTGGTGGAGCACCTATCATAAAGGTTCCATGAAATCTGGCACGCGGAAAAATGAAAACTGGCCATACAGCATTTCCAGATAGTGACAAATCTTCCACGCTCCCCAGAAACAGCCTGTACCACCTGCTTCACCCCTTTCGCTGCAATAACATTTGGCGCTTGCACAACCGTCATCACGCCTGTTTCGTCGAGAGTAAATATTCTCTCGGGTTTGAAAGGATGTTTCTCCAAAGCGAGGCGGAGGTTTTCGTAAAACATCATTACATTCGTCTTGTTGAAACTCGTACTTCTTGAGAGACTTGTGTTTTCTGGTTTCCGTGGTGAAAGGTTTTGATGCTTTTTCATGAATCCTTTTACCCAGTCTATACCTGCTGATTTCTTTTCATTCCACTTATCTGAAAATTGTCGTTGAAGAATGGAAGCATATTCGTGAGCCAGAGTTTGCAGGATTTTATAGGTTAGTCCGTAGTTCATACGCGAACACTTTAAAATATTTGAAACCAAAAGTTCTTCTTGCTCGTTCGTAAAAACCTGTCTTAAGCTATGCTGAGACGGGAAATGTTCGCGAGTCCCTTATTTTTATTTTTAGTTTTATAGGATGAAAAATAATCGAGATAAAGACGTTTAAAGCCTAACTTTTACTGCGATTACCATGTAACGGGGACCTTTAACCCTTTATATTTTAAAAAATGATGGATTTAAAAAATCTCATTTAAGACCGTCTTATAGCTATTGTAATTACCTTTCAAATGGTTTTAAGATGAACCTGATATCTTGAAAATTAATGGAGTTATTGTGAACAAACAAAGTATATTTTTTTTGAAAAAAATTTTAGAGCAGAGATTTGGAATATATTTATAGGAAAACGTGTCAATAGGTACATTCTTACTAAATAAACAGTGGTGTGTGTGTATGTGTGTTTTGAAGATAGAGAGAGTGAAAGGAACAGTAAACATCTACTCGAAAACGTGGTGGGGCTTTCTAGAAACAGGCTAGGGACACTGCAGGCCGTGCCATCTATAGAGCCTGTCGAATAACTAAAATCGGAAGATTTCAAAAAATTCCAAAACATCAATGAAAACTGTAACGTCGTTAGTAATAAACTTTTATTGATTTTTATAACTGCGTATGCGCGATATCATATTGCTCGTTACAGAAAACTGACCCGTATTTTCTGTTGTTCCTCCAGTCATTTTCGTTTATCCTAGTTGTGTTGTGTTTAGTGGGAATAAATCATTTAATTTGGCGACGAGAAACAATGGAGGATATGTCCCCTTCATTTTCAAAAACAGTGTTTCTGAAAATTTGAAAAAGACGAAGGCAAGTTATTAAGAAAGTTTTCTTTGCCGTCCCTGTTTTTGCCTGGTGAGTAATTTGTTTTTATATAAATTTATTAAATGTTATTAAATATGTATATATTTTAGATTATTCAATGAAGGGGGATATAACAAACAATTTTTTGTTCCCCGTTAAAGTAGAAGAGACTATACGTCATGAGACGATCCCTAAAAGAATTAAAGGTGAATATTATCTGAAATTGAAAAAAAAGAGTTAAATAACATATATTTTTTTCTAGATATGCCTTCCAGCCATACATATTATTCTCCAGTTGGAAAAGTTGAAATTTCCACCAGAAAATATGAGAGGAAATTAATAGAAATTGAAAGTAAGTTTTATTGTATTCAATACAGCAGTTTTAAATAAAACTTATTGTTTCTAGATAATTCCACAATATATTGAAAAAATGTTAAAAATTCTAAGATAATGACAATTCTTTCGATATAAAATATTATCGTCAGAATGACAGAAGTTACATTTCATTTGATGCCTACCTGATGTTTAATAATTATTTTTGGCTAGACCTTGTGATTGACTATAAGTTAATGAAATATCATACTTCTTGTATTAAATCACAAGGTAGGTCACTTCTTGGTTTATCCAAAAATAATTTTTAAACATCAGGTAGGCATCAAATGAAATGTAACTTCTGTCATTCTGATGATGATATTTAATAAAAAAACAATTGTCAATTTCTCAGAATTTTCAATATTTATTCAATATATTGTTGAATTATCTAGAAACATTCATTTAAAACAATAATATGAGAAGATTCCACGGAGTAAGGGTCGAGACAATTGATTTCATTCCATATAGCATGCTATAATTTTGGACATTCTAAAATGTACCCATTGAAAAAATAATAATGTAGGTTTTATTTTATGTTATAGCTATTCCTTCCACCAGTGAAGGTGTTGAGCTATTTCCACCTTCACCACATGTGGAAGCTATTCCCTTCACCAGCTATGGGATTGAGTCCTAGCCACCTTCAATAAATGTGTTGCGAAGCGAAAAAACCATTAATCGGTATAAATTTCTTTCATTATTCAAACTTCGGTAGACAAATTTAAGAAATAAATAAATAAATATGTAAATGTTCAAAATCGTATATATGTAAAATTAACAATCTCATTAATTATATTTTTTCATTCATTTTAATTGATCAGTAAGTAGTAAAAATGGACAATTTTATTTAATGCCAAAGTTTATTCCATTACATTCAATTAAAGGCATTTGCAAACTAAAAATGAATGCTTTCCCACTAAACAAGAAACATAACAGGTCTTTTTTGTGATGTTCTTTTTAGAGACTTTTCGTGATGTTTATTTAAAACGTTAATAAGATATATCCTAGATGTCTTAATTTTATTACCAACTCTATTAACATCCATGTCATGTAAATAAAGCATATTTTTGATGTACACAATAATATTTGAATTCGCAGTAACATACACATCCTATTAACTCCTTTTTAGCAACTTCCTATAGGAAACATTCATACGATGTTAATTCGCATACTCCTTACTAATGTCACATGCAGAACGTTACTGTAATATTACAAATTGACATGTTTCTAAGATGATCACATGTTGCAGCTACTTTTACATCTTTCGAAATAATTTTTAGTCACTTCCTGCGATCAAGTCTGTATGATGTTAGTTCATACACATCTAAGTAATATCTCATATTAAACATCACAGTAACATAAAAAAGAAGAAAACAGAAGAGGAACTGTCGAACGATACAAACAGTAGTTATATGTGGATTCTGTGGAAACAAATGACAAGCATGAAGCATGAAGCATGAAATGGCGGATGGTTTTCAGTTTTGTGTTATATTTTATTTGCAGGAAGCACATTTTTTACAAGAAGTAGTGGTCTTTGTTTTCGTTAGTTCCTACTTAGCTACAGTTTATATACTTAGTTATAATTCTTATTATAATGGACGAACAACAGTTGTTATCGGTAAGTACCTATTCCAAAATTATAATTATTGAAACTTAATACTCATTCAATACTTTAATCAGCTATTGTACATTGAAATTCCAGGTGGCGGAATTATACACTAACATTATGTGATAGAGTTCACAAAATAGGTGTTTTTTCAACTTTTGAAATATTTTAGTTAGTAAGTATATTTTAAAAACGATTCACAATATTTCAAATCCTAGATATGCATTATACCCTACAAAAAACTTAATATTGCAATTGGGTAGATATTATTATTAATAATGAAACATGATCATATGTTGGCAGAGATTTGAATCTAGAAGAAAATATTTTCAATGTTCAAGATGTTTCAGAAGCTACTTACATAAATAAAATAAAATAAAAAACAAATAGTTGGTAATTATGTAAAGAAAGGAGAGTAACTATTTCAGATAGTCTGATACATACATTGTATTACATTGTATTAAACAGTACAAAAAATATTGAATCAAGTTTCTCTAGTTCTAGTTCATGGTCATGAATATAGTTTTGCAGGATTAGAAAATTTTAACTATAATTCTAACAATTCTTGTGAACAATTAGAGACTGTTTAAGACTTTAAAAACAGAAAGTTCTGTTAAAAAGCTCTGAATACAATAAATAAGCTGTAGATGTCCCTATATTAATCTAGCTGAAGATTATGTAACTTATGACACTGAATGCTCCAGTCAACAAACAGAATCCAATTATTTATTACTGTAGAAACACAGCTATTGGATACTCAATTGGATACAATTAATTATAAACTCATTTAACTTGATAATGTGTTCATATCTCTTCTCCATAAGTAGTTTTCTTGTAAACAGTGTATTAATAATGCTTAGTTTTCATTAAGTTACAATTCCACGATGTTAATATACAATATGTTCCAGAATCAAAATAACAAGATGAGAATAGTATATTATTTTATACAGAAAAGAAGTATGAATTTTCATGGCACACCTCTGAATTTACCTGCCAAACGGAGTGAGGCATGTAATAGAAGGTAAATCATGAAAAGTTCTTTCTCGAAATAAAATATGTTATTATTCCTTTGAAGAACCCCGCATGTATCTTACGGAAAATGGGTCCCAGTCAATTGGCTGGAAATCAAGTTTGATGTAGTTTATGATGATCGATAAAAGGTCTCCATAGGCAAAATTTGACCTAAAGAAATTGTTTTATTAGCTGCTGTTCAAAACACCTTTAAATATTTCACAGATTGGCTGATTGCTTTTTTCCTATTTCATTTCAAATGTACAGGATGAACAACTAAGAACAACTGTAGGCCATATCCCAGAAAAGAATCATAGTACTACTTCCAAAAAAATTAGGATGGACAACTAAGAACAACTGTAGGGCACATCCCAGAAAAGAATCATAGTACTACTTTCAAAAAAATTACCTTTAGGTAAGTGATCCTGAAAAATTGCTGGAAAATATTTTGCAGTCTCTAAAATATCCGAGAGGGGTGGAGTGAACACTCGAAAATATGATACTCCAAAAAAACATACTAAAGGTGTCCTAAAAATACAATTTTTGAAATCTTGATGAGATTATGAAAATATTTAATTAAGGAGATCTTTTGCCATTATTCGTCAAATAATGGGTGGGGAAGGTTCAAACCTATTAACAAATGTATATCTTTTTCGTTTTTTAACCGATATTTATGATTTTAGCTGCACTTAAGAGTTTTCCTGTGTAATAAGATTGATAACAACATTAGATAATTTTGTTTCCACTCGGAAATTTCAAATGTAAATTGGAGCATTTTTTAAATTTTTATATCTGGTTTCCTAAATCTTATATCTTGGGATAGATTCCTATTTTTTAACCCCTTTTCATCATAATTTAAAAAAATGCCTCATTACATTTGAAATTTCCTAGAAAAATGGGTAAATTGTCGACTTCTTCCCATAGCGTTGACAAAATTGTTCAATTTTGTTATTTTTGTTAAGCATATCTTATCAAAGAGGAAAAACTCTTTTAAATGACGCCAAAAACATTGATATCGATTGAGAAACCAACTACATTTTTTCATAATCTCAACAATATATCAAAAATTGTATTTCTAGGATACGTTTAGTATGTCTTTTTTGGATATAATCACAGTATTATGTTTTCAAGTGTTCATTCCACCCCATAGCAGATATTTTAAGAAATCTAAAATATTTTCCAGGGTCATTTTCCTGGAGGTATTTTTTTAAAGTTGTACCATGACTATTTTTTGAAATATGGCCGACAGCCGGCGTTCTTAGTTGTTCACCCTGTATTTGCTGATTAGACACAGAAACATCTATAGGATGTCATCTAGAATGTTTGAGGTATATTATTTAGAGATTTAAGTAATGTCCATACAACATTTAAGAGAATACACTGTATTGTTTTAAAATGTAGCATTTAGATCAATGATAAGATGCTATTTTTTAGACATTGCATTAACATCGACAAGATGTTAAAAGGCTTTCAGAATGTAACAAAAATGTTGTTTTAAGTTTGTTATAAAGACTTCCTTTCGAGGAAGCTCTAGTAACATCCCAGTAATGTAAAGACAGCGCATTAACATCGCTGAGAAGTTAAGTTGAAACATCACAAAAGTTAACAGCCACAAGCTGGGCATAAGTGGCTGTATAGATGTGCATGTGATGAAAACAAGAGGAAAAAAAGGAAGAACATTATCACAATGGGATGTTGAATTAACATAACTGTAATATTTATTTGCATAGTGGGTTACAATTAGCAAAAGCACTATTTTTCCACTAAGTACTTATCTTCTGAGTTCACTCCTTAAGAAACGATTTTTATGTTCTGGAAAAGTCAGTATTAACTCTTGTTGAGCCATTACGCCTAAGTATTTGGTCTAGCGGTAACCAGAAATCCAAAATATCCATTAAAAACAGAAAATTAAAAAACCTATAAGTTAAGAAATAATTCAGAAATAAGAAACAATAATTAATTCAAAAAGAATCAAAAGCTCCGAATTTTAACGATTCACACATTTTTTGTTTATTATTTCAATAGTAAGCAGATTTTGTTTTCTTTTTGTTGATATAAATTTTCAGGCATATTTTATTTGTGTGTTTACTTATCTACTTATTATTATTTTGTTTGTTCATTTATATAACTGTTGTTGATTATAGAAGCTCATTCAGAAACGAGAAAGGATTTCCACAAGACGGTGGGATTTTTAAGATCCACGAAGACCTATTTAACACTTCTAGTTAAGAAATAAAGATGTGTTCTAAGTGGAAATGGAATGTTAGATATATTGTTACGAACTCGCACACCGAAGCAGATACTAAGTACGGCCCTGTAACCTTATGTTAACGGAGTTAAAAAAAGGCGAGCGCGCCGAATTCTGAGAAGGTCTATTGGGATCTATTGTGACCGTCCTTTTTAAACATGTTCTCGAAAGGCATTTTAAGAAATATCGCGAAAGGCATGTCCCTTCCGGAATGTTCTAGTGAAGAAAGTTTTTGATATAAATACAGGACCGATCAGCGGATGAGTGGAGTTTATAATTTGCCATAGTGAGTTAAACAGTAATTAAGTGAATATAAAAGTGTTATAAATTAATAAGTTAGTGTGCATATAAATTAAATTTAAGTAACTAGTTAAGTACATATAAATTAGTGTTAGTGAGTTAGTGTTTAAATAAATTAGTAAGTAGCAATACCGAGTGTTTAAAATTTATCCCACCCGTTTATTGTTTAAATAAATAACAAAAACATTACAATATTATTTTAAATTTTGTACAGTCATAAGTGCTGTTCAACACACTTATACGTTATTACTTGGTACCTTGTATTTACAGAGCTAGGCAGCAGTTAACTACGTTTTCTTTAAAAATATTTTAATCACTTTTGTTCTAACAGTCACAGTAATTATACTCAAATATTTTATTTCACACAAAGTTTCCAAAAATAGTAGTTAACCACTCATTGCCAACCCTTTTTTTGATAAAGTAGTTAGCAGTTAGACTCCACTAGTTTCTCCAGCTATGTGTGTTTATAAGAATATAATAATAAATAAATAAATTAATATAAACGTATCATGAATTATTTTCTACTTTTATCTTGATTTAACATCATTGAAAAATCTAATGATACTCCAATCTAGAATGTATGTTACTCAAATCATTTTTAATTATTGCATTGTTTTTATATCATATATTTTGTTTGTTAAGAAAAGTACTTTGCGAAAGAAATTATTTGTTGTGTATTTTTATATGAAATTAAATAATCAGTTTATATGATTTTTGTTTTAGTTTTGCCATTTTAAGCATTTATAGTCCATAATTTGATATTTCATTTAATTTGACCCAGCATCTAATCATTATTGAATTAACGGAGTTAAATTTAATGAAATGTCAAATGATGGACTATAAATTGCTATTTTGAAATAAAATAATTAAAATCCAGTAGATTTGAATATTCCACCTGAACCTTAAATTACAGAAATCTTTTCAACATCATTCAATTTATTGGTTGACAGACTCTTTAGATGGCGCCACAATCAGAATCTCTTCTATCTGTGGGTCATCTGTGATATATGGAAGTCGGTAGGGAACCGCGTAAGTGTAAACTGAAAATAGAGAACAGTCTTAGAACAAGTGATGACATTTAACTACTTAGGGGTTGAAGTGACCACGAACAGAAAGATGAAGGAGGAGGCAACAATACAAACAAATAAAGATCTGGCTAATGCTCTATAAGAAGATGGTACCTCGGGCGCATATGGTACTTTTCCAATTGAAAGCCTAGAAGGTATAAGAAACTTAACTCACTTGAGCAAATTCCATTCTCAGATTTTCTACCTCCATTGTGAAAAACCGGACACCAAGCAAACGACCTTACTATAACACAATCCAGTAAATTACCAACCCAAATTTTCATGGTACAAATGACTGGCTGAAATTTCTCTCCCATACTCTTCTCCTGCCATTTCTCCTGCCAATTTTAATATTTTCCTCACAGCTTTTATTCATTCCCATCAATTTATCCATTCTTTCCCAAGACACAGTTCTCTAATATTTATTAGAATCAAAAGGTTTCGAATCTTTTTAATTTGGTTCATATATTCGTCTTAGAGAAGTTATATGGATATAAATGAAGCAAGGCGAGATCATACCCACTAAGCAAGAAACGTCTTTGAGACGTTGAGCTACGTTATCTTCAAGTAAGTTACAAGATGTTATCCTTTAAATATGTAATTGACGCAACAGGTACGATTTTGTGTGACGTTGAAGTTGATTATGTTTTTGGAATGTTAAATATAGGGTGAAGTGGGCAAATGGCGGTCACTTAAGAAACCTTTTTTTTCTAAGTAAAAAACTAAGTCGTAATGTCAAATAATTTTAAGATAGCAATCACTAGTGCACTTAAAAACTTTTTTGATCTGAAAATCTTTCGAAATGTTTTCTATACTTTTATGATAACAAAAAAAAAACAAAAATGTGCATTTGACTGGAATTGTCATACAGATAGGGGAATTCCGGTCACTTATGCGGGCAACACCGGTCAAGCAGAAAAATGCTTTAAATATAATTAACTGAACTTCAAATAAGCCTTTTTCACCAAAATATTGTTAATTAAAATAAAAAGAAAATAAAAACAAAAACAATCTAACTATCTAACTAAAAGGCTGACATTCATCACATGTGTATCCTACAGGTGTGTCCCATTCACTGCATTCAGAATGTGCCCATCTTCCGCATAGGGTACATCTGTACCACTGCTCATTATTCTTTCCTTAATCATTACATATCAAACATATATCTTCATCGACATCTTCATCTTCATTATCATCATATTAAACATCAGAATCTGATGAGTTTTCATCAAATAATTTTCTTTTATGGGATTCTCTCTTATTTCTTAAATTATTCCTTTTTTCATGAAGATTAATTTTAGAAGGTTGTACCTTCAATTTCTTCTTTTCCTTTAGCTGTTTCTTGGCTTCATTTTCTCTTGCTTCAATGGTGTAGCTGTAAGTATTTTCGCGTGCTGTTTTTGCCTACCTGCTGTCTTCTTTTTCTCTGCTAGTTTAGGAACGGGAAGAATTTGTTGAAAAGAGAGAAATTCTGAAGAAATTGAAGGAATTTCGTGTTGTTCTATATTTGTAGAAGTCTTTGGTAGAGCATCATCGCTTGCTACAGCTTGAGGATCATTGCTGAAAGACATATCAGCTTCGTTATCTTGTATGGCAATGACGTCCTGATTCAATAACTCGGAAGGCAAAAAGTCTTGTTCATTAAAAACGTTGCAGTTAAGAGGATAGATACCAACACTTCTGAAACCAGCTTCTCCTTTGCTAATTGTAGCCACAGTTGAATAATCTTTATTGAATAAACACGCTACATCATAAGGAGTGATACTTTTCATCAACTGCGTCTTCATAAATAAATTGCACTGATTTCTGTATTCGGCTTTCAGGGACTCGTAGAAGACCACATCTAATGGATGTATTTTATGTGAACTGTGTTGTGGAATTTATACCATACCAATATGATTATCTTTGCAAAACTCGTACTACTTCAAAGAAATATGGCTGGAGTGGTTGTCGATAATTAATGAAACCGGCTCGTCTTTCGTGGGTTTAGCGTGATTTCTAAAATGCGTTAACCAGTAAAAAAAAATATTTCCAGCGATCCAGCCATTCAATGAACATTTATAAAGAGCTTCTGCAGGTCCATTTTTTCCAGGAAAGGGCTTAATCTCTTTCTGGGGAAGATAAACATGGGCGGAATAAATCCCCCTGCAGCATTCATAGCACACATGACGGTAATATTTCGGCCTCTTTCGCCGCTAGTTAGCACACCAACTCTTTTTTGTACTTTGGTTGCGAGTATCTTTCCTGGATCCTGGACAGTTGTGATTCCCGTTTCATCTGCGTTATATATTTTGCTAGGGGAAAAGTTATATTTTGACATCACTTCGTCCACCAGTTTATAAAATCTAGCTATTTCATCCTTGTTGAAGCCAGTCAGACGATTTAGACTGGTAGCCTCAGCTTTTCGCACTGATATGGTGGGATTGCGTCTGATGAAACTTATCAGCCAGCCTTTGCGTTGCGTTAAAATTATGTATAATATGGTTTCTCTCAGCAAACTCAAAAACAAACCTTCTTAGTTCTTTTGTGGTAACACTGTAAAAAAGAGACGCCAAGTGTTTAATTTGATTAGCAATTTCCAGTTCCTGTTCAGTTGAAAACACAGGTTCCCATTATAGGTGCTGAGTCTTTTTTTATTTTTTACCCTTTCTTGTAGCGTTGAAAATGGAATTGCGTATCTTTTTGAAGCTTGTCTTATACTCGTTCCATTTTGAATGTCTTCTATCGTCTGCTTCAAATTATCTCCAAACCTTATTTCACTTACCGTAAATCTTACATCAGAATTGCCGAAAATACGTGGTGATCTGCACTAACCAAAGTTTTAACACAAACTGAATATCAATAGGCTGTCGAAAATCGTAGGTCAGCTGGCATATTTCAGGCCACATTGCTTTGTTGCCAAACCTAGTAATAATCATTTTTAAGGCCTGACCGGCATTGTCCATCTGACCGGTATTTGCCCACCTTACCCTAAGCATATGATTCTAACGTTTTCAACAAAACGTGTTAGAAACTTAGCATTCATGTTGGTTTAAAAAATGTTTTAAGTTTACATTACCAACATGTTTTTGCGTCAACTTCTTTGTTAAATAATAATGAAATGTAATAGATACATAACATCCTTGTTAATCTAAAAAACGTTTATTTTAATTATATCAGTTCCGTTGATTTATAAACTTGTTTGAATCACAAATATTATAAATACACCAAAATTTTCAAGTCTTATCTAATCTTTTTTTAAATATATCATACAATTTTTTCAACCTGACAAAACAACAATGTATTTCACTTTCGTCACTAGAGCACACCCGGAAGGCGCCCTTGAGACCGTATCATTGCGAATACGTGACAGGTGACGTCGAAGAGCAAGTGCCGCCACCGCCAACCATAACCTATGATACCGAAGTATTCCCCCGCGTCCCTTTTAATTCACTTTATATCATTCGTTCGTTTTAAAAAGCATGTGTTTTAGTAAGATGAATCGTAAAGTAAGTACTAAATTCACTAGTTTACCCAATTATAGCATCTGCTGCTTTTACCTCTACTTATAATAAGGCTGCGATTATAGATAATAAATAGATCAGTGATCTAATAGTATATTATACACCAAGGTGGTGAAGACTATTATTATCGACCGAGCACCAAAAGATGCGAAGTTTATAAATGTCTTCACCACCGTGGTGTATATACATTTTTTTTCACTACTAGCCAAATTTAAGACAAAAATAGAAAAATGTCTTATAAAAATCATATACAGTGCTATTAAAAAGTCCTCTCCCCCCCTCATATCTTTTGAACGGCTACACTTACATTAATAAAATCTGGAGGGTGAAAATAAAGTGTTGTAAACTTCTCTACGAATGGTAACATGTGACGTAATAGTAATAGATGACGTCACAGTGCAACTCTGGCCAATAATTTTAAATAGGAACTTATGGCAAGTGATATCTCGTGTGAAAGGCATTGACATTGGCTACATAGTCATATTAATTGTATTTGGGTTTAGATTAATTTTGACGGATAAATTAAATAATTACCAAAATTACTGAAATTATTTTTTTGAACTTAATTAATCAAATATAAACAATGGATTCCTATAGCAAGTGTTCGAAATGTGGTCCGTCTACTTCCTGACAGTAATACATCCTATTAGTAAACTCTTGTCGTACTCGTTCGAATGTGTCAGCTAAAATAGCATTGCATTCTTCAGTAATTCTTTCTTTCAAAACGCCAATGCTATCTGATGCCGTAGTATGAACCTTGGATTTCAAGTACCCCCATAGAAAAAAATCTAATGGTGTCAGATCTGGTGACCGAGGTGGCCATTCAATAGGACCTCGCCGGCCGATGTATTACTGTCAGGAAGTAGACGGAGCACATTTCGAACACTTGCTATAAGAATCCATTGTTGATATTTGATTAATTAAATTTCAAAAAATAATTTCAATAATTTTGGTATTTATTTAATTTATCCGTTACAATTAATGTAAACCCAAACAAAATTAATATGGCTATGTAGCCAATGTCAATGCCTTTCAAACGAGATACCACTACTCATAAGGTCCTATTCAAAATTATTGGCCAGAGTGGCACTGTGACGTCATCTATTACTATTACATCACCTGTTACCATTCGTAGAGAAGTTTACAACACTTTATTTTCACCCTCCAAATTTTATTAATGTGAGTGTAGCCGTTCAAAAGATACTAGGGGGGGGAGGGGACTTTTGAATAGCACTGTATAATTTAATCACACAGCAATAGAATACCATTATTCCTATAGTTCATAATCACCAATATTAAGTGCAACAAATTAACGAAACCAATTAATTATACGATCACATCCAAAAATTTCACAAAACGTGGTTTATATTTCACTTTGAACTTTGAACAATTACAGCGGTAGTGCGTTCACAACTCTTGGGTACAAAGTGAGCGTTCATAAAACATTTAACATATACTTCACCATAGAGAAAGTGTTATATTATTTGTCTATGTACTTCACACTCTACACCACAGCGTTCACAAACGAACCACAAGAATCGACGAGAGTGCACTCCTAGTTCCCCGCTTGCTATCGGGAAAACTATTACCTTGATATGCGCAATTCGTATAAGGCACCGCTAATCAATATTCTGTGGGTGAAGGTTAGCTACCAGTTTCTATCAACAGAAGATTTTCACTGAAGATAATGTTGAAGGTAGAAACATTCCTCGATCCACGTTTTCCTGCAATTAACGGAAAATAAACAATACAATTCAATGTCAAATTTTGATCTACAAATCGTTCAAACTGATTTCTCCCTAGGCGTTTACTCCGTCGTCTGACTGATATTGTTTTCGCTCCTCACCTCACCCAAATATTATGAACGCACTCCTTATGTCATCAGAAATTTTTGATTCAGCGTGAATTTTGAACTAATGACAGTTTTATTGAAATAAGTTCATCTTGTTAGGTAATTTCAAGCAGTGAATATGTTAAAGACAATCTCCTGGGTATACAAAATTATGTTACACTAGTTTTTGCTAAGCTACTATCCCTGAATTCTCAAAACATTTGAATTTGTCCATTATTGACTTAGGTTACCAATAGAAAAATTATTAACCACTAATAGAGAAATTCTACTTCTCATTTGGCTAGAAGACATAATAACTGTCAACTCCACAGCTAGTAGTGGAAAAAATGTATTTATGTTATATAGTCCGTTTCAAACACTTTTTCGGCGCATATAATACAAAATAAATACTCGCTTTCAAATTTTGGAATAAACATCGAAATATTAGACTTTGACAACCTTGTGAATAGCTGTAATGTCACAGCTAAACCGATAGTAAATATTCTCAGAGAAAAAATAGCAGTAACATATATGTTTGGATGAGATTAGTCAATATTTTCTTTTAGAAGTTATCGATCTTTCAACAACGTGTAAAATTCGAGATTCATATTTAGTAGGCCCTTGTTACCAACATATGTCTTAAAAATTTTTCCATGTAACAAAATTGCAGGATACTAAAGCAAAACATTTTTCAAATTTCACTTTAAGTGTAGTTCTATACACTGGTAAGTTATGTAACAACACTGAATGGTCTAATGTAATGTCCTTGTTTCCAAAACAAAATTTGTTTTTCAGTATAATAAATATCTACAAGTTGCCAGGCGAAATGGACCGGAGTTCATAAGGAGGGAATTGGCTGCAGCTTTTCATAATAAATTGGAAAAACACTGGACGGGCCAAAAAACAAATAAATAAAATAAAAGAGTGCAGTCTTAGTCTACACAAATATATCACCTTTGAAATTGAGAACACCAAAATTAGACCAAGACTTCCAGAACCAGGTAGATGCTGGTTCAATAAGAAGGAATTCCACAAAGAACTCGACAAAAGGAGATATTATATCAGAAACACAGAATCTTTCATTTCCAGTGTGAAAGCGGCACAAGAACAAAGTAGAAGGTATCGTAACGTGAGGAAATTCCATCCATATTGGTGGAATGAAGACATACAGGAAACCAGAAGCGGAGTAAATCAAAGTAGACAACAAATAGTTAAGCTCAGGGCAATTATTTCGGACGAGAAGGCAGGCGAAATCATATACCTCCAGAGCAATCTTAAAGAAGTCCTGAAAATACTCAAAAAGGAAATCATAAAATCAAAAAGGGATTGCTGGCGGAATCTTCGCGCCGATCTTTAGAACGATATCTGGGGTGCTGGATATAAAATAGCCATGAAAGGGCTGAAACATTTTGAAAGCCCCTACAGTCTGGCAGATGAGAAAAAAGAGAAGCAACTTCGAAAATCATTTCCGGAGAGCAATGAAACACTAATAATCCGAACTCCAGTCCAGAATTGTCCGCCAATCACTGATATGGAAATCGTGTCCTCGGGAGAGAAACTTAAACCAAAGAAATCACCAGATCCAGATGGCATAACTCCAGAAGCTGTTAAAGAAGTAATTAAGTGGAATGCTAATATGGTCAAGAACATCATGAACACCATTTTAATACAACAAAGTGTGCCCAAATCATAGAAAACTACTGTTATTCTAATACCAGAGAGAAAATTAGATGAAAAAGGCAACACAACATTCCGTCCAATTTGCCTAATAGATATCTTCTGCAAAATATTCGAGATAATTCTCAGGGACAGACTAGAGAGGGAATTGGAGGAAAAGCATGGTCTTTCTGATAGGCAGTTTGGATTTCGTAAAGGGAAATCAACGATACAGGGGGTAGAATACGTAGTCCATAAGTTATTTAGCAAAAAGTGGACCACACTTATTGCCATCGACGTAAAATGCTTTCAACACAGCCACATGGAGAATAATTATTCACCGACTTGAGGAGATAGAAGTACATCGTTCGACTGATCGAGAATTGCTTCCAAGAAAGGGAATTAATAATTAATCGGACAAAGAAGATGAAGACATTTATGGGAGTAAATCAAGGTTCCGTAATTGGTCCAACCCTATGGAATGTTATGTACAATTCAGTTCTTGAGATTGATGTTCCGACAGGTTGCTGCATCGTAGCGTATGCTGACGATCTCGCCATAATAGTAACAGCAACCACTGCGGATGAGCTAATTCGAAAGGCAAATATCACACTGCAACTCATTGCCAATTGGATGAAAACCAATAAAGTGAACATAGCTCTAGAGAAAACCATGGCGATTATTCCGCAAGGCAAACGAGACAAGAGCAATGTCATTTTTGAAATGGAAAACTCATCTATAAATCCGGTGAATTCGATGAAATATCTCTGATTCTGGTTCGACGACAAATTAAGCTTCAAGACACATGTAGGAAAATCGGCCGAAAAGGCTACAAAAGTTGTAAGCAACGTTCAAAAAATAATGCCAAATGTTGAAGGACTAAGTTATGGTAAAAGAAGACTATTGAATGGAGTAGTGAAATCGACTATACTATGTGGGTCCTCAATATGGGTTAATATCCTGAGACTAGCCACATACAAAGATATCCTGGGAAAAGTGCAACGGAAAATGCTTCTGAGAACTGGTTCAGCCTTTAAGACAACCTCCACAAAGGCCCTACAAGTTATAGCCGGAGAACTGCCAATATATTTGTTAGTAAGAGAAAGGGCTTCAAATTGGGAACATAGAGAAGAAGACACATCATCAAGAATAAGGAAAATAAGAGCACATATGATACAAGAATGGCAGGACGAGTGGAATCTGGAAACTAGAGTTGCCCAATGGACCAAACGGTTAATACCCAACTTAGAGACGTGGATTTCGTGTAAGCACAGAACTACTAACTACTACCTGATGCGAGTACTATCAGGACATGGAATTTTCAAAAAATACGCACACAGATTTAAGAAAAGCAGAACCTCTAGATGCAACTACTGCAAAGACATTGATGATGCCCAGCATACCGTATTTGAATGTCCAAAGTGGGAAGATATAAGATATCGAATCTACATAGAACTGGAAACACATCTAACACCAGATAAACTAATTCAGTGCATGACACGAGTAGTAAAAATCTGGCATATTTTTATGAAAAGTATAGAGATAATAATGGAAACAAAAGAGATTGACGAACGAATTAGATAAGATAGTAACATTTTTCAGGCAGTGCCAGGCACATGAAGTTATCACCTCAACCGAGGTGGGTTCTGGTGACTGGTACAACGAGCAACGTGAGGTTTGGTGGGTAGGCAGAGACTGGCACCTTGAGAGCTCTGAGTCCCACACACCCCTTAACGGGAGAACATGAGTTTCCTCAAATAAATAAAAGACTGCAAGATAATCAATATTTTAAAAAGTTTTATATTGGCCTATTTTGATTCAATATTCATACTTGATCATTGATATTCATCTTTAGATGCAGCACAACACTGTAACTGATAAGGAATTCGAGATCATAACTATGGATTGGTTTCGACAAGCCAACCAACGACTCAAGAGAGCAGAGCTGCAGCAGAGGAATTGGTAAATATAAATATTTTTGAACAATATTAGTAAACATTTACATGAATAATATTATAATTCTAATATTTGATTCATTTTTCAGAGGTACGTGTGTGCAGTAGACGCTTTACATAAATCTCTATATGAACATATTTATGGACATAAGTAAAATAGGATATATTTTTTATTTCAATCTACATAAGTATATTATTAAAACTACCCAGAAAGTATTTAAATTGATGTTTGGAGCATGTCTTTGATTGGGGTGCGTTTAGGTTAGAGTGGTGAAAATAATAAAAACTCGATACTAGTGAAACAAAATGAATAATTAGAAAAATATAAACGCGTCTATCACATAAATACTTCGTTTGATAAATATGGTTACAGTTGCATTACTTGATGTATGCACCAAGCTATTCTGATACATAGACATATAAGGAAGGAAGTCATATAATAACTTCTAAATTTTTAGTGGGATTCGGCCAAATCAAAATAATTATACTTTCATGAAATTGACTGTCTCGACCCTTACTTCGTGGAATATGCTCATATTAGTGTTTTTAAATGAAACTCAAGATCTCTAGTTAATTCCACAATATAATACAAGTTATTGAAAATTCTAAAAAATTGACAATTGTTTCGATAAATCAATATCATCGTCAGAATGACAGAAGTTACATTTCCTTTTATGCCTACCTGATGTTTAGTAGTTATTTTTGGCTAGACCAAGAAGTAACCTAACTGGTGATTGGCTTAATATATGTTTATAGAAAAAAGGAGAAGATGTGATATTACAAATATTGAAGCTTAGATATTATTAGCCCTATGGTGATATCCTGGATATCATTTTTCCAATTAAGATCAGTATAACTGTGCAATGATATAGAAAACCAGGAAAACTATATCTGCTGATCTTTACAATTATCACTTAAGAAGACAGTTTATTAGTGGAGAATTCCCTAGATTTAACTGTTCATTGACAACTTCATATTGTGGGTTTCTTAAATGTCTTCTAATTTCCAGTTCTTCAAGGAAATCCAGTTCTTGTTTCTTTTCACAAATATGCAGTACTTCTAGTTCTGTGTTAGGTGTCAATGAATGATTGGTGTCAAGTAGATGTTTTGCGTAGTGGGATTTATCTGGTTGTTTTAATCTGTATGCTCGTAAGTGCTCACTGTATCGTGTTTCAAAATTCCTAAGGGTCTGACCCAAATAGACAGCATTACATTCTGGACATTTGAGTTTATATATACCTGACTTCTTTAATAGTGGTATTTTTGTTTTTACATTTAACAATTTTGTACTAACGTTAAACATCTACTTGACATCAATCATTCATTGACACCTAACACATAACTAGAAGTACTGCATATTTGTGAAAAGAAACAAGAACTGGATTTCCTTGAAGAACTGGAAATTAGAAGACATTTAAGAAACCCACAATATGAAGTTGTCAATGAAAAGTTAAATCTAGGGAATTCTCCACTAATAAACTGTCTTCTTAAGTGATAATTGTAAAGATCAGCAGATATAGTTTTCCTGGTTTTCTATATCATTGCACAGTTATACTGATCTTAATTGGAAAAATGATATCCAGGATATCACCATAGGGCTAATAATATCTAAGCTTCAATATTTGTAATATCACATCTTCTTCTTTTTTCTATAAACATATATTAAGCAGGTTACTTCTTGGTATAGCCAAAAATAACTACTAAACATCAGGTAGGCATAAAATGAAATGTAGCTTCTGTCATTCTGACGATGATATTGATTTATCGAAACAATTGTCAATTTTTTAGAATTCTCAATAACTTGTATTATATTGTGGAATTAACTAGAGACCTTGAGTTTCATTTAAAAACACTAAATTATACTTTCTTTTATTAAAAGTTCATTAGGAATTCAAATCAATAGAAAAAACTGTTGCTGCAAAGACAGTTCTTTCTGTCGGCATGAACTTGAACTTTCTGCTAGAGAAAGTATATTTTTTTTCACCGATTTGCCACTAAAAATAGGTTTGCTTTAGCTTCGATTAAGAAATTTTACATAAATGTAACATCTCAAAAACGAAACTAGTATGTTAAAGCATCGAAACGAAAATGTAACTTCAGTCACATAATCGTAACGTTAAAATTACGAGGTAACTGGAACATTCCAAGAACGGAAATAATATGTCATAATTTTGTAACAAAAACTTTTATTTGTAAACGTGACTGGGATTTTGTCATGATTGCGGACATTTTACGTAACTATGAACAAGAAAAGGTCGTAACAAATCTATTCTGAATAACGTAACAATGTAACTTTCAACGTATCAGTAACGAAACTGCGATGTTTTTTTGCTTAGTGGGATAAAACATCGCTAAGATTTATCTTAACATATGCAGCAGAAACCAGAGCTGACACAAAATGGACAAAACCAAAACTGAACGCTGCGGAAATGAAAGTATTAACCCTTAAATTCCCATGCTATCAAAATCAACGTAAACACCCATGCGGGGTCCTTCAGAGACCTCAGCTAAAAATATGATTTTAAATTAGTTTGATTCAATTTTTAAATCAAATAGCTTTAGGGGAAAACAAAATTATACTTTAGACATTCAATGAAACTCTATTGAATATTCTGGAGAAGAAAATAAAAAATATATTTAAAATATAACAAACAAATATTAGGAGAAAGAATAAAAAGTTACCAAAAAACAGGAATAAATCATTATGCTCTTTAAAAATTAAAAAAAAATGTAAGCCAATGCGCATTTAGTACATACAATATTTGGTTTGCTTATTCCATGATTTTGACATACAAATTGTTTGCAATTATCGCATCTAGTGTTCACTGTTTGTCACATCTTCTGGGACACTGGAAACATCTTGCCCTTTTTCTGTTTTGGTTCGCTAGTTCTCCGGCAGCTTTTGTGGCACAGTATTCTGCTATCCCACAGTCTCGTAGAGCCGCCTTTGTGTGCTCCTTATGGTCCCTATATTATGCTCTTTTTCCATATTAGTTCGAGCCAAGTCATCACTTAATTGCAGTAAGAAGAGACGTCCCCGGGCATAGTTCTTTTCCTTCCAAATGGGATTTTTCTCCATATAAATGACATGAGCATTCAATGTACATATGTCTATATTATTGGAAAATAAATGGTATTAAAGATTAAAACTAACTTTTCCGCATCTGTGGCCCTGAACAATATTCTATCATAAAATTGTTACTTGTATACACTTCGGGGGATGTATCGTGCTAACAAACCGAATTTTCTCCAAAAACAACCAAAAACGTAGTATATTTGGATTTATAGGACCCGCTGTACTCACTCTAATCAACTGAAAACCAATAGGGTACACCTGTGAGACACATTGAACAATATTCAATCATAAAATTGATCAATCATATACCCTCTGGAGGCTGTATCGTGCTAACACACTGAACATTCTCCTAAAACGACAAAAATTTGGTACTTCAAGTACCATAGCACCCGTTGTACTCGCTTTAGTGTGCTGAATAATATCCAATCATAAAATTGGTCACTTGTATATACTCCGGAGGCTGTATCGTGCTAACAAACTGAAACTTCTCCTAAAATGACAAAAATATCGTACTTAAAGTACTGTAGCACCAGTTGTATTAGTTCTGATCAGCTGAAAATCAATAGGGTTCATCTGTGAGATGTTCTGAATAATATTCAATCATAAAATTGGTGATATGTTGAACGGAGGCTGTATCGTGCTAACAAACTGAAATTTCTCAAAAAAATGACAAAATGTCGTACTTCCAGTACCATAGCACCCGTTGTACTGGCTCTGGTGAGCTGAAAATCCATAGGGTTCATCTGTGACATATCCTTAACAATATTCTATCATAAAATTGTTGACTTATTGTACTCCGGAGGCTGTATCGTGTTATCAAGACATGTAAGAAAAAGTGGCCGACGACAACGACGACGACGATGACGACATAAACACAGGATTTTTTTTCTAAAAACCGTATTTTCGTGTTGTTGATGGGAAACGTGGAAATAACTCAAAATTTTTTTCAAAATTCCAAGTTTTTTTTTGGGGTAAACCAATACTTTTCTCGCATATTGGATAGGTTGGGCAGAAAAGTGATAACCTCTACTTTGGTTTGGTTATAATCCAATATCATGATTGGTTTCTTCTCATAATCTTCAGACACCTTGTCTTCATCACGTTGGCTGGATAACCATCGTCAGATCCTTTGTAAAAGCAAAAATGGAAGAGTGGATTGGCCTAGACGTGTCATTTAGGGTTGCGGGAGTATTAGGTTTATTTTGACGAACAGTTCCCGATGAAGTTATATTTTTGGATACTAAATAATTAGCTAAGGGGACGCTTGTGAAGAAATTGTCAGTAGTTACTCCTCTCCCAGTATCGTGATATGATAGTACTAAGTCAGATACGACTCTATAGCGTTGGTTTTTCTCTGATAAATTTCTAGGAAGTTTTCCGGTGTAGATCTGAAGATTGCAAAGATAAGAAGTTTCTGCTTTAGTAGATTTGTCGTGAAATCGTAGAAAAGTTGAGATTTCTTCAAATCTATTTCTTGATAAAGAAGCAGTGAAAAATGCTCTACGAATGGATGTATTCGTGGTCCACATTTCCTTAGTGGATTCTTTCCTACATCGAAGCGCGCCTGCTTTTATTAGAACCCCCAAAAAACAGTCTAGCTAGTCACGTTCTAATGGTGTCCATTGTTTCTGGTTATTCGGATTCTCACCGTTCCAAGCATCATAACATCTAGAAGCTTCCTGATTTGTATGTAGACAAATGGCATCTCTAATCTTATGCCAAATCATGCCAGACTTTGCAGTGTAAACTGCGCCACTAACCTGTTCATTAGTATTTTCTTGTTTTGTAAATTCTTCAGCAGATTCTTCTTCGCTACCAATTTCCAAATTATCCTCTGTCTCCGCAACATTTTCTGTGCCAAAACAGTCTTCTGCAGAAGTATCACTCTCATATTTATCTTCAGACTCCAAATCCACGTTTTCGGCTATTTCCTCTATCTCACGCTGTGTAAGGGGTCGCTTTCTATGAAAATCACCCATTTTTATAACGCTGTAAAACAAAAAAAAAGGGAAAAACTATACCGCGTATTTAAAATAAGAATGGGTCCGTAAATGCCCGTACGGGGTACCGACGGAATCCCACTCACCTAAATCACCTCTAAGTTCGATGCAGTTTCTGCAAAATGTGGTAGCGTACTGAATCACAAATCACCCACCTTATAGATAGATCTCACAACACTAAAATGTCAAACTGAAAAGTGGAGCGCCGCGTACAATTAGGAATGGAACTAATTATTAGTGGCAAATTTAAAATGTAGGATTTGGTGGTTAATTTAAATTCTCTTAAGCAATTAAGGTGGGTGATTTGTGAAGCAATTATTTCAGTATTTCAATTCGGCTATATTCTGGTTGCACTGTAACCAGAAAATAACGTCGATTGAAATACTGGATACTTTCTGTTTACTCATAGTCTCAGTAAGATTAGTTTCTTCCAATTATTATCAAATTATAGGACACAAAAATAAGTATAATTTAGGAAAATTTATACTGTCACCTATAAGATGATACTTGTAGCTACAAGGGAAAATAATATGATTAGGAAAAGCAGTTCCATATCATATGGCATGTTTGCATGGAAATATCTTCCAATAAAAAGAAATCATTTATTTACCGTAGAAGCACGTCCATAATATGATAAATGCCACTTATCAGGCTAGTGAAAAACATTACATCATTAGCTGATAAGAAAAACTTTATGATATACAAAAAACAGAGGATATACAATAATAATTTATTCATCATTCACGGGCAAGCCCTTTAAAATTATATAAAATACAAAAGTGAGCAAAATATATAATGTATACAAATCTAAACATATATACACTACAATGAATACAGTTATTAAAACAAGATACACAAAAATCAGGGGTTGACAAAATATAAATTACTGAACATTCAAATCACGAATAAAGCGTTTAAATTTAGTAATTGAGGCATCAAAAAGTGAAAGGTCTTACAGTGAGTTTGCGAGTCTTATAGATCTAGGAAGATATGTGTAGTATGCAATTATATCTGTGAAAAGGTATGTGAAGTGTTCGATTCTGCCTAGTGGTCTGCGATGGAACAAGTAAACTAATTTTATTTAGAAGTTGAGGACAGTTATGTGTACACTTCGCGTCATATAAAACTGGTACACTTTTTTTTCCATTTGAAACCTAACTAATTAAAATGACAATGAGTACCATGTGTCAAATTTGTCAAGGCGCATTATTCACGATACCAGCCCATTTTTGAATAATTATTTTCGATGCAGTTGTTATTGAAGCAATTAAGTTTACTGCTACTTTTGCATGTCTTGCCGTATTATAGGGATTTTCGTATAAATAATCAGTTAAAGCTTTGTCTAGCTATATTCTAGTTAAAACTGGTCTTCCATCCCCTATTTTTCTAACAACAATTTGATCCTTGTTCCACCTGTTTTTAAGTGAGTCATCTAATAAACCTTATATTTTAAAAAATATTCGAACCAGTAACAATGTAACATTTTTATATTTATTAAAATATCACACTATTTCTAAATTTAAGACAGTTACTCTTTTTGTAAAAATGTTGTAATAAATTTGTATTTTTTCCATCTCGTTCTATTGCTTCACAAAATTCACTTTTATCATTACATCTACTAATATTTTTGTTCAGCTAGCATTACTGTCCTAGAGATTATATCATAACAACTAGTTCAACACTGACACTTTTAAAAACACTATTTTCAATTATAGTAGTTGTATCAATTTTATATTACGCACAGTGTACCATTTATGATAATAAAAACTAACGTAAGATATTTCTCTTTCCTGCGGTTCGCAAGAGAGGAGATTCGAAGCTGCTGCAGCCACACGGCATAGTCATTATACACATGTAGCTTAAATGTAATATAGCGTATAAAGTTGTTCTGAACATGTTCGAGTTTTCTAATGTTAACTAAGTAAGGTGGAGACCATACAGAACAGTATTCAAGGGGAGACCTAACTAAAGAAAAAAATAAGAATTTAATATAAAATCACGAATATTTCTCAAACCGAAACCCAACATTTTCAAGGACTCACGCACCACAGTAGTGATATGGTGGTTAAAGGTAAGTGCATGGTCAAGAACCACTTCTAAATCTCTTATCTTGTTGACCTTTTATGTTATAAGTGAAAGTTATTAAGTGTTGGGAACGACAAAAGCAAATCACGTAACACTTTAATAACTCTGCTTGTTTGGAGCATTTTCCAGCATCAAAAAATCTTTTTCTAATTGAATGTGTACGGTTTCTCTCTATACTATATTTTTTGTGAAAATATTGCATTGCCCTATATAATTTACGTTTCCTGGGTGTTACAGTTTGTTTTGGTACAATATTTTTTAAAATTTTGTATGTATTTGATATGATCAGGTTCTGTAAAATAAAAATAAAATTTATGCAATCATAATAAACTACTAAACTAATTAATTTAAACTACCAAACTAATTAATTTAAACTACTAAATGTTACAGATGATTTGGTAAAATGTTTAAAACCGTTTGTGAACTCCTCAAAAATTTAAAATATATTTTACCATTTATATGTACCATCAGAATTATGTAGGGAAGATTTCTGGATGTCTTCGATATGTGAAGATATTTCAGGGTAGGTATAAGGTTCCATAGAACTTGATGTTGATGGCAAGTTATAAATTTGCAATATATTTATGTTGCCTGTAAAAGAAAAAGTAAATAAAAATACTTATACAATTTATAGAATGGGTAGTCAGAATAGAAAGAGCATAACGGAAATCACATATTAATCATTAATCATTATCATTTATAAACATTTCTATTTAAAGTCTTCAGAACATCTAGGATTACAAATAAAATAACTCACCTCCTAATTTTAATGTTGGTACTGAATTTGAATGCAGTCTATATTTGACATGCTTGAAATAAATTTTTCTTCGAAATGTAGGTGGCAGACTCTTTTTGAAGCATACATTATTGCAGGATCCATATTTATTAAGGTGGTATTGTTGATTGCATCTACCCACTTTCTAAATCGGATTAAATCTGTTTTTGGATTTGGAAACCTATGTCTAATATCAGATCAATGTCTATTTTCGCCACAATCATGGACACAACACTTGATTAAAGTCATATTAAAGAAACTTATCAACAAATTAATATAACTGAATAAAAATATAACTACCGAAGAACAAATTAAACTAAATATACTCTAATTATTTATCAATTCAAAACGAACACTACAAAAATACAAAACTGCACCACTAGGATCTTCGTGACGATTCCTTCAACCTTCAATTCGCAAAACTTTCGATCAATTACGTGAAAGGTCAAAATTGCGACTTCTACAATTAGGAATGGAACTAAAATTTTAATTTGGCCTTGACAATTCAAGTGAAACGACCGTGTACTGAATTATGCTTACAAACGCCAATATGTTCAAATAAAAGATTTATAGTAGGATTTTTGTACTTGGGTTCCTCAAGCGACACCCCTTGGGGGTTTAAGGGTTAAGATCGATAAGAGATATAACATAACATACATAAATAGATAAAGGTCAGAAAGAAAAAATGGAATTAACACGTAAACAGAATGAGCCCGGACAAACATATGCAAAATTATCACACCATACAGCAGAGCACCAACTGGAAGTCCGCCAAAACGTTGGATATATATCCTACAATCAACAACAAAAACCGAGTAATAGTTTGTAGTCGCGCGTAGAAGAAACAAAATATTGATTTCTAAATTCCTAGATTTTTAATGTAAACAAAATCCCCAATTTGTATTAAATTTTTTCATATTTAATAAAACAAATTACTCATGAATCCCAATTATTTTCCTTGAACGAGAAGCTTCTTTATTCCAATAGAAAAAGATCTTTCATTTCCAAAAAAACGTCTACTTTAATTTGATCGAATCTACCTCAAGTGGATGATTCGCCATGTTATCCAGTTTATGACTTCAAATCCCGCTTCTTTCCATCTTTCGCATACAAACCCACAATAAAATTCACTCATATGGATTAAATCTCATTTCAGTAATCCCTTTCAATTCATAATATAATTCCGATTTCCCCAGATTACTCTACGATGTGCATTTGATAATACATGCGATATCATATCAAGTCCATTCAACTTTAAATTATTTTTCAATTGTTATGATTTCCCATTAATTAGTTATTCGAACTACAATTATACTGACAATAATTTGAAAACAAATAAACCTGCTTGTTACTAAGCAATCAAAATCAAATGATATAATATCGGCAGTCAAAAAACAATTAACTCCAACTTCAAGGCAACATCGTTAGACGATTGATAATAGAAAATATTTACCACACAGGAGTGCAAGAAAAGACATTTCAAGCTCCAATCTAGGCAGTGTGAGGGACATCCTGCAACTGTAAATGTATTTTTGCTGCTCAGTATTATTGACTAAAGGGCCCCATTGACGATGAGATCGGTATCGATACGTGTATGGCGACAAATGGCAATAATTGTAACGATGTTTCAACTGTTTCTACACGTTGAGATGAGTTCAGTAAGCATGTGTTCAGTGACTGGCTCAGTATAATTCAAAATTTGAAACAGAAATGGTGACGCCTGCTTTGTCCGTGCTTATAGCAGTGGCAGTTGCATTATTAGATATCTCAAAAAGAGAAAAAGAAAAAAACTAATAACAAATTACCGGTTACCTGAGAGAAAAAAATATGCTATGGTGAATTTACTGCAATAATTGAAGGTCGACTAACAAAATTTTTCTACGTTCAGAAATTCCTCTCAAAACTCACGATCTTCCATGTTGGAAATAACACTGGTTTATATTACTTTTACGCACAACCCTATCTAATATGTGAGAATAGTATATTCTATATCAAAGATGGAATAAACCAAATTTTACAAGAGTAGAAATATTTGTTTCCCGAGCCGTAAGCGAGGAAAACGGTTCTGCAAGTGTAGAATTTTGAATTCGAACCGTGTTTTAGACTATACTTTTTCTACGACTATCGAATAAATAACAAAACAACCTATATTAAACTGTAAATGGCTTAATTTCTGGTAGAATTGTGGTGAAATCATCACTGCTATTAATATCAGGCAAAAAAAAGAATGAAGCCATGAAATAGCTATTATTTAAATAAAATCATATAATTAACTGTGGAATCTATTAATATTACTGTTTTAAATGAAGCTTACTGTTTCTAGATAATTACAAAATACATTCAAAAAAATGTTAAAAATTCTAAGAAATTTGACAATTGTTTTGATATTGACTACCTTCGTCAAAATGACAGAAGATTCATTCCATTTGATGCCTACCTGATGTTTAATAATTATTTTTGGCTAGACCAAGAAGTGACTTAATATATGTTAACAGAAAAATGTTAATAGGAGAAAGAAGAAGATATGACATTACAAATATTAAAGCTTACATTTTATTATCTCTATGGGGATATCGTGAATATCTTTTTCCCAATTAAGATCAGTATAACTGTGCAATGATATAGAAAACCACGAAAACTATATCAGCTGATCTTTACAATTATCACTTAGGAAGACAGTTTAAATGTGGAGAACTCCCTAGATTTATCTGTCCATTAACAATTTGATATTGTGGGTTCCTTAAGTGTCTTCTAATTTCTAGTTCTTCAAGGAAATCCAGCTCTTGTTTCTTATCACCAATATCTAGTACTTCTAGTTATGTGTTAGCTGTCAATGAATGTTTGGTGTCAAGTAGATGTTTTGTATAGTGGGATTTATCAGGTTGTTTTAATCTGTATGCTCGTAAGTGTTCACTATATGCTGGAAAGACTGAAGAAGAAATGGAAGATTACTGCAACCGACGTGGAATTACAGTAGATGGAGTTTAGCCTGAATATATAATAAACAACGATGAAACAAACTTAAGCGACAATCCTGGTACTCAGAAATGCAATTTTCGTAGAGAAACTAAATATCCTGATAGTTATATGAATTCCACCAAAAGTGTCGTTTCTCTTATGTTTGCTGCAACAGCCACCGGTAAACGTTTACCGTTATACGTTGTGTATAAGTCAGAGCGTCATTACGATATCTGGAGGACTACCATCAACTGTTTACAATAGAAGCAAGTCGGCTTGATTCAAGCACTTTCGAAGACTGGTTCCAGAAAAAAAAGGCAATAATTGTGCAAAATTGGTAATTGGAGACCATTTATCTTCACACATCAATGTTGATATTCTTCGAGCCTGTCAAAGACGTAAAATCAGATTTTGTATTTCTGTCACCGAATTCGACGCAAATACCATCCGTTGGATGTTAGTTTATTCAGGCCAGTGAAGTAAGCGTGGAGGTTTATTGACAGATATAAACACAAATAATTGTGTTGAGAAAAGCATTTTCCCGCAAGTTACGTCAATGGATATTGTATATTATGCAGTAATGCATGTTGTACAATAAGCATGTTATAAAACAAATAAATATTGTTGTAATTAAATAAAAGTCAGATTGTATTCTTAAATGTACTTAATAAACGTCTCAATTGTGTAGTTCGTTTTCAAAAATGCCTTCTCGAAGTTCGAAAACATCATTGGCGCAGTCAGTAGGATATTTCGGAAGTTTAACGTATCGCACGGGAAATTGTTCGTTTCAACGAATAACCGAAATATTCAAAGAAGTGTTCAGAAACTGTATTCGAGTGCATATCGAAGCTGTAGATAAGTCGAGTGGACATCGAGCGATTCCAGCAGTTTCAGTGGACGACACCAAAAAAGAACTTCAGAAGAGCAAGAAAAACGAAGACCACAAACCACCTGGGTTAAGAACTAGCATCGTTCCAACCTTTAGAACCCTAGAATATGATAGCTTTAGTTATAACGTAAGTGCTCATCATTATTTCCTTTATTCTCCATAATCATTCCTTTAGTAGTAATATATATATATATATATATATATATATATATATATATATATATATATATATATACTAATAATAACAATAACAGGTACACAAATTATCCAGATAGGAGACAGCATAATAATTATAATAGAAGAGAAAGAAGAAACTCTGACGGAAACATAAGGAGGACGAATAATATAAGACGTGACACAAGAACTAACAGTACGAACAGCCTAGAAAGAAACACAACTAATCGTAACACAAACTTCAATCGAACTAATACAAATAACAATAATCATAATAATGATAATGTTGTGGTTCCCGTGTCATCTTCTGGTACGGAACAACAGTTTTTCCACTAGAGGGTGAATATGGTAAGTTAAGTTGATGCAGCTATGTTCACCCACGCGAATTTCTAAAGGTACAGGACCAGCTAGAACAAAACAATGAAACATTAATTTATATATACGGAACGATAGAAGGCACTAGCATAAAAATATTAATCGATACCGGGTCAGAAATATCTTTAATAAATAATAAATTTGTAAATGATTTGACAATATCAAAAGAAAATTTCGTCAAGGTGCCAAAAATAAATTTAATCGGCATAAATCAAAGAAAACTAACAATTTCAAATACTACGATAACTGTAGCATTAAGATTAAAGGAACGAGAAACTATGGTACAACTGTTAGTAGTGGAAAATATGGAATGCGAACTATTGTTAGGATCGGATATCTTATATGAAAACAAAGCAATTATTAATTATGAACAAATGTACATAATCTTTAATAAAGAGAAAGTTGATTTTAATTATGAAGAGAAAAATGATAATTCGAGGAAGAATGAAGAGTTAGTAGAAGAAGTAGATAAATGTATTAATTATAATAAGAAATTTGAAGATGATATGGAGAAGAGATATGATTATAGGCAGGAAGGAAAAATGAGTGGAGATATGATGTTGGATGGCAATGGAGAAATAAATAATAATAATAATAATATGCCGGAATGGAAATTGGATATAGATGGGAAAATAGAATGGAAAAATGAAGTAAAAGGAATACTGAGAGGACATAGGAATTTAATTAATGAGGAATCTCGAATTGCAAGAAATTATGTACATAAAATTGAAATGAAAGAAAATCAACAATTCCAACAGCGAAGTTATCCGATACCCTACAAATATCAAGAAGATGTAAAGAAAACTGTAAACAAATTATTAGAAGATAGAATTATAGAACATAGTACCACCTCGTATATCAATCCAGTTGTTATAGTAAAGAAGAAGGATGGAGATTTAAGGATTTGCCTTGATGCACGAAATTTAAATAAATGTACAATGCCCGAGTATGAATCGCCTTTAACTATCGAATCGATATTAGGAAAGATAAGTAAAGTTAAAGTTTTTTCTAAGCTAGATTTGAAGCACAGCTTCTGGCTGATACCACTACATCCGGAAAGCAGGAAGTATGTAGGATTCAAGATTAATGGGGAAGTATATCAATTCCGAGTAACGCCATTTGGCATACAAAGCGCTACATCAGCACTATTAAAAGCGCTAAATAAAATTCTAAACAAATATGACCAATTTACAATACATTAAACGGAAACTAGCTAGACTAAGGAATAGGAAAACATTTAAAAAAGGGTGACTTGGTAATAATAAAAGCATTAGGAGTACCTAATCATAAAAAAGGAATATGTTCTAAGTTACAGTTACCTTATGAAGGTCCTTATTTAGTAGAAACCAGTCATGGTATAAATAGCTATAAGTTGATACATCCTGACACTCATCGAGAACGTGGAATTTTTCATATAAACCAGCTGCATCAATTTAACGCCAATCAGCCATAACTAAAATTTAAGAAACACTAGAATTAGAAAATATTTAAGTAATCAAGTATGAATTAATTTAATCCAATCAATCTTAATAAGAGTTAGGAATAGTGTAATAAGAAATTTATTGATAAACTAAGTATAAGTTAATTGCGACGATTTAATAACTTCTTCATGAAATTGACATAGGATTAAATTGGGAATTAATTAAACAAGTAATATATATGATAATGAAATTATGAGAAGAAAATCAAGGTAAACTTCTATAGAACATTCTTGTCAAATCAAGAATAATTCCATAGAATTTTAGGGAATGTTAAAGTGAAATATATCTATCAGACAAATTAAATCAAATCAGCATCATACAAATAGTGTGAATCTTAGTAGTTCATTAGTAAACATCCAATAAAAAAAGAAATAATCCGTAAAGACATGAGTTGAACGTGTCAAGAAATTTTTAACTATCACATACAATTGATAAATTAATTTAAGAGATTGCTATTTAATTTAGTATCTATTTTCTTTTAAAGTATATTGCAAAATAAATAACACCAGCAAGTAAATTACGTCGAACGTAATATTATACATAATTGTGGTGATCCCTGTATATATCATCACATAAATTTTCAAACAAAATTCGATTATTACAATTTTATATTTTATAGACACTTTCGGAAACCCCGTATATCGCATAAACTTTTATAATTATTAGCAAACGTCAAGGTCAAAAGATCAACGCTAGAAGCAATGTTATGTTAGTAATTCGTACGGTGTAGTTCGGTGTGTTTTTCGAAATGCATAAAAACAAAGTGATTTCGTCTATACTAACGCAAGGATAGATATATTGATTCAGGAAAACAATGTTTGTTTATCAACAAATGAACTGGAAAAACAAAATTAAAAACAATAAAAGGTTGTTGATTTTGAGCTTAAGGAGACGCCGTGAAAATGAATTAGAGGGTGGACGTGTAAAATTTTATCTCCTCAAATGTCTATTAAAATTTGAAATAACTTAAATAAATTATCAGAAATATTAATCAAAAGTGTTCAGACGACGTTTTAAAGTAAATAAATTAAAATACATTCCGTATAATTAAAAATAAGTGAACTTTAGTGAAATCATCTAGATTTGGTAAGAACTATAACTATAATTACCTTATTACAATTATTCTGGTGGTTATCCAAGGTATCTTATAATAGAGATACTCTGCTGATGATATTAACCACATATATCATCATTCCTACATCTTGGCCTTCGTTTTTGTTTGATCACAGCTGATCATTTTTTCCTCCAAGAACAGCACATTCAATGCTATGCTCTATAACTAACGATGAACATTTTCCACGTGTATATTGAACTTTTTCTATAAAAACATTTCACTTATATATTTTTGTATGTAGGTTAATTGTCTGTGGTAGCAATTTATTGGTTAAACGTTAGTATTAACTGTTCAATCTCTACTAATAACGGACACAAACACTAAATTCATATTAAATAAGTATTCACTAGATTTTTGCATAATAATAATAAAGATTCTTAGACACATCACTTTGCCTTCCATTTTGTAAACTAAACAAAACATTTAACAGAACAGCACACTACACGTTTTCGCACTTAAAGATCTATGGTTGAGATTGAAAGTTTTTTTTGGATGTACATTCAAACATAGAATAAGAATAATGATACACGAAATTTATTTGTTGAGTTTCAATAATATTTATAGTAATGAAAGTGTTTATATGGTTGTTGCGTAATAATGATACAATAATGAATTTAAACGTATAATATTGGTTTATTAATTGATTATAAAAATTTCTTATCTTTTCTCAATAATTAAATTATGTTCAATTGTTCAGGTTCGTCTTATTTTTCTCTGATATCTACCTATAGTTTCTTGTTGCTAGCAAACGTCAAGTGCCGAATCTCATCCCTGAGATACAGTATTTAAAAGGTAAAGTAAAATTGATAATAATTTTGAATTGGGTATAGCGGTAAGCGTAACCAATTCTGGCGCCCATAAATAATAATAAAACATATATTAAATTAAAAAAAATATACATAATAAAAACAGCAGCCCAACTGAGGTAAATTAAAAATTATAATATAAAATAGCACTACAACATAAGGGCGTAAGTAAAATTATTTCAAAATATATAATATATATATATATATATATATATATATATATATATATATATATATATATATATATATATATATATCTGAACTAGAGAATATAATATTACTTGAAAATACTTTAAATTTACAAGAAAGTGAAAACTATGATTTTGAAAATAATATAACTGAAAATAATTTAGAAAATTCAGACTTAGGAATGACTTAATCAGGTACAAACTACCAACTACTTAGATTATATTTAGACTCAATTCCAAATTTTGATGGAAACCCTCATACACTTAATATTTTCATAGGTAATTGTGAAAGTTTTATTTCTGCGTTCGCTAGTAACACAGGTGCTTCTTTAAATATATTTTTACTTTGAGCCATTATAGGTAAATTAATAGGCAGAGCTCAAATATTAATTGGTTCCCGCACAGAATTAAAAACGTGGGATGAAATTAAACAAGCTTTAAATTTAAGTTTTGGAGACCAAAGAAACATTGACTGTTTAGATCTTATTAATTTGAAACCTTTATAAAATAAAAGTCCTTTCAATTTTGTGATGCGATGCCAAGCTTCTAGAAGCCTCATTATTTCCAAATTAAATTCTTTAGACTTAGACATAAATGAAAAACGCCTACATCTTAAGAATTATGACCATTTAGCCTTAAAAATTTTTGTTCGTGGATTACCTGTATCAATACAAACTAACGTACGTTTAAGATCACCTGACAGCTTAGAAAAAGCTATGAGTTTAGTTGTAGAAGAAGAAAATTTTCTATACTCCACTCAAAGATTAAGTAATTTAAATTCTAATATATCATTCTAATATCACATTGATAGTTTAAGAGTAACACCTACAAGGAATCAAAATTTCAATTAGTATCCTTCATTTACCCCAAATTATGATAATATATATCCACATCAATCACCAACACAATTTCAACCAACCCGACCAATATTTCCACCTAATTTAATAACTCGTCCTCCAGTATCATACCCACAGAGGTATACACAACCTTCTCCTCCAAATCAATCCTACAATTGGCGTCCAAATAACAATTATCCGACTCAACGTCATCCATTTTTCACAAATCAAACTTACAACTCAATACAACGACTCTCACAGCCAATTCCAAATTTCAACAAACAAAATGTTCGACATTTGAGTTTAGCTGAAGTTAGTTTCTTAGAAAAAATGGAAGTAGATTCAGAAATAAATTTAAGTAATCCCGATGATAATAAATTGAAAGAAAATTTTAAAAACATCAGATTAGATCATTGTAATAAAGAAGAAAAAGATGCATTGAGAAATATTCGCTATCAGTATAGAGATATATTTTACTGTGAAGGCATCCCTTCAAGTTTCTTGAACGAGATCAAACATAGAATA
Organism: Galeruca laticollis; assembly: GCA_963921935.1. NCBI lineage: Eukaryota > Metazoa > Arthropoda > Insecta > Coleoptera > Chrysomelidae > Galeruca > Galeruca laticollis. The sequence continues at coordinate 109,698,402 of OY998181.1, forward strand.
AAATAACCTGACGATAGTCCAACTTATACTAAATCATATCGGTTCCTGGAAATTCATAGAGAAGAAATAAAGAGACAAATGGGAAAAATGTTACAAGATGGCATCATTGAAGAATCAACTTCACCGTTTTCCAGGGCTACATGGATTGTCCCAAAGCGATCAGATGCTTCTGGCAAGGAAAAATGGAGACTGGTAATAGACTACCGCAAGTAAAATGAGAAGACTATTCAGAACCGATATCCAATTCTCAGGATGAGTGAAATTATGGACCGACTAGGAAGAGCTAACTATTTTACATCCTTGGCTTTAGCTAGTGGCTTCCACCAAATTGAAGTTGATTCCGAAGACGTACCCAAAACTGCTTTCAGCACCCCACAAGGTCACTTTCAATTCAAAAGAATGCCTTTTGGACTTAAAACGCCCCTTCCACTTTTCAAAGTGTAATGGACAACGTATCACGAGGACTAACTGACGAAACATGTATTGTTTATCTTGACGACATCTTAATTTATAGTACTTCTCTACAGAAATATATATAACGAGTGAAACAGGTATTTAACAGACTGAGAAAATATAACTTTGAAGTACAACTTCACAAATCCGAATTCCTTTAGAAAACTATAGTATATCTATGTCATAATATTACTCCCGAAGGTGTCAAACCTAATCCCGAGAAAAGTTCTGTCATTAAAAATTTCCCAATTCCTAAAACCCAAACAGAAATCAAAAGTTCCCTTGGCCTACTAGGATACTACCGTCGCTTCATACCCAATTTTGCAAAATTGACAAAACCCATGACTAAATGCTTGAAAAAAGGTATGCGAATAATTCATGACAAAGAATTCATTAACTCTTTTCGAAACTGCAAAGAAATTCTTACAAATGACCCAATATTACAATATCCGTACTTTTCTAAACCCATGATAATAACAACAGACAGTAGTAATCATTCTCTTGGAGCAGTATTATCACAAGATACCGTTCCAAATGACAAACCTATAGCTTACGCCTCACGAACTTTCAATAATTCAGAAATCAACTACTCCACAATCGAAAAAGAATTACTAGCAATCGTATGGGATTGCAAACACTTTCGACCTTACTTGTATGGTCGACAATTTCACATATACACTGACCATAAACCTTTAACCTGGCTTTTCAAATTAGAAGAACCAAAATCAAAACTAGTACGTTGGAGTTTGAAATTAGAGGAATATGACTACAAGATATTTCACAAAATTGGATCTTCAAATGTTGTATCCAACACACACTAATGTGACAATCCCATATAGTTACAATCACCTCATGTCACATAAACTAGCGGCATATAATTCAATGATACATAGAGCATTTCCAGTTCCTATGAACAAATGTAATTTTGATAGAGAGATTATTACAATTAGAGAAATAGCAACATCCAACGGTTATCCATTACATATGATAAATAAGCTAATTAATAAAAAAAGTGGAAAAAGTGGCATTACAACGAATATTTCCTAAACAAACTGAAGAAATAAAAACTTATAAAACCATCACATACGCAGGAAACATTTCTAATGATATGTCAAAGATAATATCTTTAGCAACCAATGCAACAATTTCTTTTAAAACAGAAAGTAACGTAAGTACAAAATTGTTAAATGTAAAAACAAAAATACCGCTATTAAAGAAATCAGGTATATATAATCTCAAATGTCCAGAATATAATACTGTCTATTTGGGTTAGACCCTTAGAAATTTTGAAATCCGATAAAGTGAACACTTACGAGCATACAGATTAAAACAACCAGATAAATCACACAACGCAAAACATCTATTTGACACCAATCATTAATTGAAACCTAACACAGAACTAGAAGTACTACATATTTGTGATAAGAAACAAGAACTGGATTCCCTTGAAGAGTTGTAAATTAGAAGACACTTAAAAAACCCACAATATGAAGTCGTCAATGAACAGATAAATCTAGGGAGTTCTCCACTATTAAACTGTCTTCTTAAGTGATAATTGTAAAGATCAGCAGATATAGTTTTCCTGGTTTTCTATATCATTGCACAGTTATACTGATCTTAATTGGAAAAATGATATCCAGGATATCACCATAGGGCTTATAATATCTAAGCTTCAATATTTGTAATATCACATCTTCTTATTTTTCCTATTAACATATATTAAGTCAATCAAAAGTTAGGTCACTTGGTCTAGCCAAAAATAACTATTAAACATCAGGGTGGCATCAAATAAAATGTAACTTCTGTCATTATGTTGATGATATTCCGTTATCGAAACAATTGTCAATTTTTTAGAATTCTTAACATTTTTCATTATATTGTGGAATTAGCTAGAAACAGTGACTTTCATTCAGAACACTACTATGGGTAGATTCCACAAAGTAAGGGTCGAGACAGTTAATTTCTATACTTATTTCTCCAAGAACTTTTTCTGTTAAGATATTTTTACGTTATTTGGGTTGTTGTATCTGTCGCTGATGGGAAGTTTGAAAAGTGTTTCGTTCACTAGAGTGCACGTATTCATCGTTTGTTCTACTACTGTACAATGAAACCTACATGCAGTTATTGAACTATAATTTTATTTGCGTCTCTGTTTTCCCAGAGAGGCTTTTCTCTTCGTTTTTATATTGAATTATATTCTGAAGAGATGAGACAACACTCAAATACATTCAATATATCGAATATTAAACGTTCTTAGCTAGTTTATTGCTTTACGTCGGAGACGATTATCAATCATGCTATTCGTTAAATGCTTAAACCCAGACTAGATAATAATTCAAAAGGGACCAGACCGTAATATATCCATATTACTGTACCTACTCGTAAATAACATTGTGGGAGTCACATCCAAATCATCACAACTTCAAGGTATTTTATTATAATCAATCGTTGGTTATGAATAATGAAAACATTATATAAGATACAAAATAAAATTGAACCAGCAATTGAGTTTAAGTGTGGCGAATATTTGATCAATAACTAATGTATCCACTTTTACATCAAAATAAGAAAGTATGTGGCAAATAGAGGAATCTGATGATATCCTCCATTTTTTAATTATAGTAGATATCGGTACCTCTTGGCAATAATTCGATAATCGAAGGTATATTATTGCAGAGAAGTCTACCCGAGGATATTAAAAATCAATACGATTACTATTTATCATATCAGATTGCGATGGGAAAAATCAATTTAAGGAAAAATCTGGAAAGGACATTAATCTTAAGAGTTAATGTCGTGGTATTCAGAATAACAGCTAAACTGCTTCGAATATACAGTAATCATGCAGCCTAAAAATATACGGTTTTAAACATTGAAACTCAAGTTTCCGCATTTATGCGACGCCCTGAACCATATCCTATCATGAAATTGTCACTTGTATACAGGTTGGCAAATTAATTTTGGCAGTGGACGATGCGCGAGAAAGCCATACAACTTGGCAACATTGTAAACGCTGTTACCGGGAAGAACAGGCGACGTACATTACACATGCAAAGTTTTAAAGATTGTTAGGTTGCTAATACGTACGAGGGTAACACAATATTTTGAAATTGACTGTCTCGACCCTTACTTCGTGGAATATGCTCATATTAGTGTTTTTAAATGAAACTCAAGGTCTCTAGTTAATTCCACAATATAATACAAATTATTGAAAATTCTAAAAAATTGACAATTGTTTCGATAAATCAATATCATCGTCAGAATGACAGAAGTTACATTTCATTTTATGCCTACCTGATGTTTAGTAGTTAATTTTGGCTAGACCAAGAAGTAACCTAACTTGTGATTGGCTTAATAAATGTTTATAGAAAAAAGAAGAAGATGTGATATTACAAATATTGAAGCTTAGATATTATTAGCCCTATGGTGATATCCTGGATATCATTTTTCCAATTAAGATCAGTATAACTGTGCAATGATATAGAAAACCAGGAAAACTATATCTGCTGATCTTCACAATTATCACTTAAGAAGACAGTTTATTAGTGGAGAATTCCCTAGATTTAACTGTTCATTGACAACTTCATATTGTGGGTTTCTTAAATGTCTTCTAATTTCCAGTTCTTCAAGGAAATCCAGTTCTTGTTTCTTTTCACAAATATGCAGTACTTCTAGTTCTGTGTTAGGTGTCAATGAATGATTGGTGTCAAGTAGATGTTTTGCGTAGTGGGATTTATCTGGTTGTTTTAATCTGTATGCTCGTAAGTGCTCACTGTATCGTACTTCAAAATTCCTAAGGGTCTGACCCAAATAGACAGCATTACATTCTGGACATTTGAGTTTATATATACCTGACTTCTTTAATAGTGGTATTTTTGTTTTTACATTTAACAATTTTGTACTAACGTTACTTTGTGTTTTAAAAGAAATTGTTGCATTCGTTGCTGAAGATATTATCTTTGAAATATTATTAGAAATATTTCCTGCATATGTGATGGTTTTATAAGTTTTAATTTCATCAGCTTGTTTAGGATATATTAGTTGTAATGCCACTTTTTTCTCTTTTTTACTAATTAGCCTATTCATCATATCTAATGGATAACCGTTAGATGTTGCTATTTGTCTAATTGTATTAATCTCTCTATTAAAATTACATTTGTTCATAGGAACTGAAAAAGCTCTATGTATCATTGAATTATATGCCGCTAGTCTGTGTGAGACAGGGTGAATAGAATTGAAGGGAATTGTCACATCAGTCTGTGTTGGTTTTCGGTAAATTGAATAATCAAGTACATTATTAACTCTTTGAATTTTTAAATCAAGAAAATTGATTGAGCTATTTTCTCCAATTTCTAATGTAAATCAATAATTTACACCCGAAAATTAAATTTACATTAGAAATTGAAGAAAATAGCTCAATCAATTTTCTTGATTTAAAAATTCAAAGAGTTAATAATGTACTTGATTATTCAATTTACCGAAAACCAACACAGACTGATGTGACAATTCCATTCAATTCTAATCACCCTGTCTCACACAGACTAGCGGCATATAATTCAATGATACATAGAGCTTTTTCAGTTCCTATGAACAAATGTAATTTTGATAGAGAGATTAATACAATTAGACAAATAGCAACATCTAACGGTTATCCATTAGATATGATAAATAGGCTAATTAGTAAAAAAGAGAAAAAAAGTGGCATTACAACTAATATATCCTAAACAAGCTGATGAAATTAAAACTTATAAAACCATCACATATGCAGGAAATATTTCTAATAATATTTCAAAGATAATATCTTCAGCAACGAATACAACAATTTCTTTTAAAACAGAAAGTAACGTTAGTACAAAATTGTTAAATGTAAAAACAAAAATACCACTATTAAAGAAGTCAGGTATATATAAACTCAAATGTCCAGAATGTAATGCTGTCTATTTGGGTCAGACCCTTAGGAATTTTGAAGTACGATACAGTGAGCACTTACGAGCATACAGATTAAAACAACCAGATAAATCCCACTACGCAAAACATCTACTTGACACCAATCATTCATTGACACCTAACACAGAACTAGAAGTACTGCATATTTGTGAAAAGAAACAAGAACTGGATTTCCTTGAAGAACTGGAAATTAGAAGACATTTAAGAAACCCACAATATGAAGTTGTCAATGAACAGTTAAATCTAGGGAATTCTCCACTAATAAACTGTCTTCTTAAGTGATAATTGTGAAGATCAGCAGATATAGTTTTCCTGGTTTTCTATATCATTGCACAGTTATACTGATCTTAATTGGAAAAATGATATCCAGGATATCACCATAGGGCTAATAATATCTAAGCTTCAATATTTGTAATATCACATCTTCTTCTTTTTTCTATAAACATATATTAAGCCAATCACAAGTTAGGTTACTTCTTGGTCTAGCCAAAATTAACTACTAAACATCAGGTAGGCATAAAATGAAATGTAACTTCTGTCATTCTGACGATGATATTGATTTATTGAAACAATTGTCAATTTTTTAGAATTTTAATAATTTGTATTATATTGTGGAATTAACTAGAGACCTTGAGTTTCATTTAAAAACAACAATATTTTTAATTTGGATTTAAAAATAATAAATTGTGGCACATGTATAATACTATATAAAATCGAGTTTACGAAACCAAATAACATTAATGTGTTATTTAGTATTAATTAGATGAATGAGGAAATTAAAACCATTTTTCTACAAAAATTGGGGTATTTTGTAGTCATGATTACTTATTGCTTCAAAAACCATACGGCGAATTCTATAATTACCCTCTATTATTTTATGTGATGTGAATTATAAATAATTAATAGATTCCAAGAAACATTAACGTTCACCTTTACTTCAAATTAATGTCTTTTAAGTGGTCCCTTTATAATATTCGTCATTGAGGTTTATTTGTAAAGAAATTGGAAGTCAGGTAGAATTCGTAGATAAAGCGTACAATATGATAGGGATTGTTAAAAGACTTTCTAAATTTAACAATGGCCAACAATTCTCCCTATCTGTTCGTAGCAATAGTTAATGACACCTACCTGTTGAGCTTTCTAAAATTGTTATTCCTCATAATATGTAGTAGATAATAATGTAAAAATTTGGGTTTATACATAAAATTTGAAAAACAAATTGGGGAAATCGCCTTTAGAGATGGTCTAATAAGTATAATAATAATATAAATGAAATACTGAAGCTTTTTTGTGGTAGATGTTTCTACTTTCATATGTAAATTTTTGGGTTTTTTGCAAATATTTACTATGAAATTAGAACATCCCTTCACACTTTTTACAGAGTCAGGACTGGCAAAACGAAAAATCTTGGTTCTGGGTGCGGTCAGTTATTGTTTATTCACAACTATGTACAGATGAACTACAAATATTATATTACTCTAGTAGAATTCGTCTCGAATATCTACAATTTTATAACACCTACTTATATTTCAACATTTGTTGCGTTGAATGTATTCAGTCATACCATCTACAAACGAACACTATAATGAAAAATATGTTTTAGATGTACAGGGACCATCAACAGTAGAATAATGATGTGCATCTACAAATGATTGTTCAGAAACATTTTCTATATCAACTCCATTATCCTCGCTAACTCCGTCTTCGGCCAAATTAATAATAATATTATCTACAACAGTATGTAAAAGTGGTTCATCAATTTTTTAACATGATCACATCTAACTTTCCAAACAGTTGCAGAAAATGTGTCAAAAAATTCATTACAGAATTCTTTAACCTTTGTAAAATTGGAGGTGACATTTCGTTTGGCCACATATTCTTCAACCGCCGCCCAAACACTTTCGATCGGACTTAAGTCCGGGTGATAAGGAGGTAGCCTTAAGACTTGCGATCCAGGTCGAATTAACAATTCATCAATTTTATAAGTTTTATATTGCGAGTTGTACATTTTTGAAACGTTATAAAGATCCGGTTTTAACATTTGTTCACTGTAATATATGTTTCTTTTAGAAATCCAGTTTTTTTATTGTTGTTAAGTCCAATCAGTCGTTGGTAATTTTTCATTTAGAACATTGTGATATGGGGCGTTATCAATTACCACAACAGCGTTTTTCGATAGGTTTGGAATAAGTTTTTCTTGTTCCCACTTCTCATAATTTTCGTACGCTATTTCATTATGATAATCTCCTGTTTTTGACTGAGAGTTCCACATAATACCAGCATTAGGTACAAACCCATTTTCACTTCCTGCATGCACAATGATGAGCCTATTATCTTTTGAAACGGATATTCTTTATCATTCGTTACTTTTGTCGCTCTATTCTTTAAGGTGCTTGTGACATGAATGAATGTATGTTTCATCCACTTTTTTATGTTTCTTAATATGATAGGCGTAAATGTCTCATTTCGTGACGTTCCATTAACAAACTTCTGTTGTTGTCCATGTCGGTGCAACGGGAACATAAAGAATGTATTTGTTTCCGCAGAGATTCGCGACTTCCTGTGAAGCCATAACTATCTGCAAAGGTTTCGTGTATATTTCTTAACGAGGGTAATTTTTCCTCGGATGTTTGATAATTTATTATGCACCTTCTAAGCACAGTTTTGTCGAACTGATGCATACGGTAACTGAACGTTCTTCGTTTTTTAGTAGGCACATCAGTGTCAGCATTACTTTCTGCCAGAGCTCCTTTTCTAATACGGAAAAGCATTATTTGGCTAACTTTCGCAGCAGCAGAAACTCGTTCAATGACTTGACAATAAAATAAGTCGATTTCAATGTTATATTAAAAGTTTTACTCATGTGTATTTTTATACAAATAAAATGAGGAAGTAGTTAATTTTGTTTTCAGTGACCGTTCTTTGAAATAAAGATTTTTGTCGTGGTTTCTGGCCATTTAAAAGAGGTATTGTCACGGTTCGATTTCACCATTAAACATTCTCGATTCATAAATTACAATTCTTATCATTTTAGTATATTCTCGATATATTCAAGTGAAATATCTGGTTGATTTACCCACAACTGACTGTTATTATGCCCAGTTCACGTTCTACTTCTGCAACTCTTCCAATTAAATTTTTATTTAACCTTTATAATTCAGATATCTAGATAACGTTTCGTTTCATGTTAGTTGCATACAGGCAAAGAACATTGTGTTTTGCTAAAATCAACATTCTTTTTTTTACGAATCAATTCGTTGAAAGGTAGGGTTTTTTAATGAAGGAAATTGTAATTTATTATTTTGAAACAATGCGTGTATACAGGCCTTCACTGTCGTTTCTACACTTCGTTATTTACCAAGCGTATAAGTTTTTGCCATCTAATTTCCTTTTTGTTTGATTTATTTTTATCGAGGTCTGGGAGAACGAAATTTGAGGAGAATTTTGATTTTCTCTTGCCTTCAAGAATTGTGTTCGGCTGGTTGGAGATTTAATACCCCGTATTTTGTCACTTATTTGTGGATTTTGGGGCCTTTTCTCCAAAGAAATCTTCATGAATGTTTAGTTCTGTACTGGTTCTTTGGTTAAGTACGTGAAGATTTATCTGAAATTCAGGATTTGAGACCATCGACTACACATTTCTTTGACACCCCTATAAACCATCCAAGGGGTTTTAAGCACGGGCTACAAGGTTTTTGATCGAGGGATTAGTAAAAGTAGCTTCTGAGTAAAATACAGCTACTTTACTACATTTCACCAGCTCCCAGCTGTTGGTACTACCCGGTTACGACGGGAAACTTGGTGAAAATTTTCTTGCTTTGTGTCTTACCTTCATTATTTTGTTTATATATTTAGGCGTTGGGCTACTAGCATATCTGTATATTCGTACACATCATTATATTTTCTTTTTTTTTGTTAAATAGATCAAACTGTAGTTCGACTACTTTGTTTTATTTGTTCACCGCCAGGCCTCTGCTTATAGATGTTTAGAACTTATTATTAATAATTTCTTTTTTTTTAATAATTATACCAATTTATTTTACTTAAATATTCATATTTTTCTTATATATAAGTCGTTAACTGATAGGGATTTCCATGACAGCAAGGAGAGCTTCTGTTTTGGCTCAGCGAAAACGAAACAGTGACGCCCTTTTAACTTAACCCACCCCTACTCTCCGGTATTTGAGATAGTTCGGCATAATTGCACGCTCACTTCGCTACAATCTATCAGTTCAACTTTCATTTTATATTTCCCATATTTCTTTCAATTCTTCCATTCTCAATAATATTATCTTTAACTTCATAATTTTTTTTCTCTCTTCTTGTTAATTTGGCACAAAGAAAGCGCGTGGCAGTATTAAATTTAAAAATTCTGTATTACGTTTTAGTTCATTAGTTGTTTTAAACGATCTTTAGATTTTAGTTCAAACATATTTTAATATGACCAAACCGCAATTGTTACTGAAATCGGAAGGTGGTTCACAACAAATAATAAAACCGAAACGTAATAGAGATAGGTATGAAATGAGTATAATAGTTATAATTATAAGCTAAAAAACCTATTATATTTAAATAGGTATCTCACACAAAATAAACATATGCCCTTTTATATACTCCTGTAGACAGAAAAAGAATAGTTCTTCATGCCACAAGTGCATAAAGTCGTGTTTTTATTCACGAATAGTAAAATTGCTCCAAATGGACTAAAAATGGCGTCATTATGTTTGTCATGATGAGATAACGGTGCATAAAATTGACACATGAGTGCATAAAATACTTGTTCTACAATCACATTGAAAAGTAGCCTTTTTCGCTTGCCATTGACAACGAAAAGTTGACGTTTCTTGAGGGGAGATACTTTACGTCGAAGAATTTAAAGGGCACAAATATATGGTTAACTGACGATTACACAAAGAAAGTCCAAGAGGACAGAGAAAATTGATACACCATTTGAAGATAGCAAGGTTAGATGGAAGAAGGGCTTTTCTTAAACACGACAAATTAATTGTGAGTGGGGAGGTGTATGATAGACACAGCAAGATGATGGAGAGGAAGAAGAAGGAAGGAAGGGTAAAAGAATATTCACTGATGGATCACCAGAAGCAGAAACGAATGGGAACAAACAAGGACTAGGACGAGGCAAAAAAACTGCTAGAATAAAGAAGAGAAGTAAGCGGAAACGAGAACAGGAATGAACAGGAAAAGAGGAATGGAAACCAAAGTAGGCTTAAGATTAGTGGTAATAATAATTATAGACTTAATTATAATATTAGCAATAGTGGGATTATGAGTGGGATGGATAGGAAAAATATTTGTAATGATAGAGGCGAGAGTAAATATAATGGGGATATTATATCTAACAAAAATAAAATAAAATTGAAAAATGAGGAAAATAATAAAAATACCAATAGATTCAGGAATAAAAAATGAAAAACAAATTAAGGAACTAAAATCATGCACGTGGAACGTCAGAACAATGTTAATACCGGGTAAAATGATGGTGTTTGGGGACGACTTAAAAAAATACAAACTAGACACAGCGGCCTCACAGGAGATGAGATGGTAAGTTCAAGGGGTGGGGGAAAAAATGATTTGAGTTTTCATTACTCAGGAAATAAAAACCAAGGACAATATGGAGTAATTTACGAAATCTTATTTAGACCAATAAGTGAAAGACTGGCATGCCTGAGAATACAATCAAAACCAATGAATATATCGATAATAAATGCATACGCACCAATTGAAGGTGCAGATAAGGAGATAATACGTATGAAAAAATTGAAGAAGAAATGAAAAAAATACCAAAAGAAGACACAATACTTTTAATTGGCGACTTCAACGCACAAATAGGAGAAGAGGAACTCTTGTGAAAAGTGGCAGGAAAGTACACTGTACATGAGAAAACAAACAGCAACGGGCAGCGTCTATGTAATCTGGCAGCAGGGATGAATATGATAATAAGTAGCACTAAATTTTCCCACCCAAGATAACATGTACATCTCCGGATAATAAATATAGTACACAAATAGATCATGTATTTATTAATAGAAGAAAGCAGTCGTCGCTCAAAGATGTACGAACATACAGAGGAGCAAATGCCGACTCGGATTACTACATTGGTAGTGGCCACAGTCAAAGAAAAAATGTAAACGCTGCAAAAACAAACCGAATTAAATGGAACTTTGAAAGATGTAATAATGAAAATATGAGAAGCGAATACGAGAAGCAAGTGGAAAAAGAAATAATGGAATGTGAAGAAACGGAGAATGTGGAATTGGAATGGTATAATATTAGAAAATGTTTACTGAGTACAGCGGAAAGTCAATTGGGGAGAGTAATAAACGAAATAAACAAGCAATGGTATGATGAAAAATGTCGAGAAATTATATGAGCAAATGGAATCGCTAGAATAAAATGGATAAGTACAAACAACCCAGAAAATAGAGAGGAATATGAGAGAATAAGGAAAAATTGCAATAAATTGCCAAGAAATGATAAAAGAGAATGGATGAATGACAGAATAAGATAAATATAAAATGAAAAAACTAACAAAAATACAAAAGCCTATTATAAAAAAATAAATGAACAAAATAAGAGGTATAAGGAATAAAAACGGCGAAGTGATACAAGAAGAAGCTCATTATAAACAAATTTGGAAAGAGTATTTCGAGGAACTGCTAACTGAGGCACTCTCAATACAACAGAGGAAGGAAGCGAAGAAGATGAAGAAGAAAATATACCACAGGAACCGACAAAAAATTAAGTAGTAGACGTTATTAAAAGAAGGAAGAATGGGAAAGCACCGGGCAAGACGAAATAAACATGGAATTGATCAAGTATGGAGAAGAGGTACTGCACGAAAGATTATATCGGCTAATAAAGAAAATATGGAGAGAAGAGAGAATGCCCGAAGAATGAGAGGTTGGACAAATTGTCATAATACACAAAAAAGGGGATAAGCAGTAGTGCAAAAAGTACAGAGGTATAACTCTCTTAAATGTAGCGTACAAAATAATGTCAGCAATAATTCAAAGTCGCTTCGCTGGAAAAGCGAAAGCAATAATAGTTCAATACCAATGCGATTTCACACAAGGAAAAGCAACAATTGACGCTATTCACACTATCAAGCAAATAATGGAAAAGGCCTATGTACACAAAATGGAAATATAAATGCTATTTATATACTTCCAACAAGCATTTGACTCAGTAAAACGAAGTAAACTGATGAGAGGACTGAAACAACAGGGTATAGAAAGTAAGTTAGGAAGACTAATTGCAATGACTATGAACTAGTCAAAAGTGAATATACTTACAAGGAGCATGTTATGAAAAACGTGAACAAGGGAAATTTAAGAACGAGCGGGAGCCAGGTAGTCGCATCATATGCAGATGACATAGTGATAGTAACGAAAATAAACGGTTTTAAAGATTAAAACTAACTTTTCTGCATCTACAAGATGCCCTGAGTAATATTATATCATAAAATTAACACTTGTATACACTTCGGGGGATGTATCGTACTAACAAACCGAAATGTCTCCAAAAATAACCAAAAATGTAGAATATCTGGATTTATATGACCCGCTGTACTCGCTCTAGTCAGCTGAAAATCAATAGGGTACATCTGTGAGATGCCTGGAAAAATATCCAATTATAAATTTGGCCACTTGTATACACTCCGGAGGCTGTATCGTGCTAACAACCCGAAATTTCTCCAAAAAGGACCAAACATGTGGCACTTCAGGTACCATAGCACTCGTTGTACTAGTCCTTGTAAGCTAAAAATCAATGAGGTTCATCTATAAGATGCCATGAAGAAGATTAAATCATAAAATTGGTCACTTGTATACACTCTGGGGGCTGTATCGTGCTAACAAAATGGAAATTCTCCAAAAATTACAAAAATTTGGTACTTCAAGTACCATAGCACTGCACTGGAATTAGTGAGCTGAATATGAATTTAGTTCATCTTTGAGACACCTTGAATAATATCCAATCATAAAATTGGTCACTAATATATACTCCGGAGGCTGTATCGTGCTAACAAACTGAAATTTCTCCAAAAATTACTAAAATGTCGTACCTAAAGTACTATAGCTCCTGATGTACCGGCTCTAATGAGCTGAAAATCAATAGGGTTCATCTATGAGATATTCTGAATAATATTGAATTATAAAATTAGTGACTTGCTGCACTCCGAATGCTATATCGTGCTGCCAAACTGAAATTTCTCAAAAAATGATAAAAAAGTCATACTTCAAGTACCATAGCACCCGTTGTACTTGCTCTGGTGAGCTTAAAATCAATTTTTTTTCAAAATTCCAACTTTTTTTGGGGTAAATCAATACTTTTCTCGCATATTAAATAGGTTGGGCGGAAAAGTAAAAAAGAATATTCTGAATCAAAACAGGGCGAAAAAATGTGATTAAAAATAAATAGCACAAAGCCAAAATAATGAGAGTTGGCAACCATTGTAAAAACAGAAAGATAAAAATAGGGGAATATGACTTCAAGAAAGTTTAAAAATTCAAATATCTGGGAGTGACGATCAGCTGTAATGGGGAACGAAGATAAAAAATCGACGATAAAATAATGGCAGTTAATAGGGCATACTATGCCAATAACAAATTATTGATAATCAAACTATTAACAATGTCCACGAAATTTAGCATTTATAACACAATAATAAAACCTGTGTTAATGGATGGAGCAGAAACGGTGACAATGACAAAAAGAGATGAAGAGGAGTTGAGGATAGTAGAACGAAAAATAATGAGAACAATTTTAGGGCCAATAAAAATTAGCCACAATGAATATAGGCAACTTATGAACCATGAAATATTGAGAGAAATGAACGGTGAACATATAGTAAAGAGAATAAAGAGCTCGGCCATGTATGGAGAGAAGGAGAGTGCGCAATCGTTTGCTCAATGATACAGTGGGATCCAGGTGGTAGGAGAAGGCAAGGAAGACCCATGTCCAAGTGGCTGAAGGACTTGAGAAGGATGAGAATCTTTAGATGGAAGGAAAAAACTGGAGAAAATGGGTACACCATGTAAAGATAAGTGTAGAGTGAAGTGTCAAGCGAAAATTAATGAACAAATAAGGCAATCGATTTTTAAAGATTTCTGGTCTATACCTGATCATACAAGACAATGGGACTTTATAGCCAGGTATGTGAAAGAAATTAAAAAGAAGCAGGTTACGATTGGTGCAGGGGGGTCAATATGCAGAAGGCTAAATTCCAGAAATTACTCGTTTAAAATTATTGAAGAAGAGATATTTTTTAAATATGAATACGATTTTAAAGATACGTTTTATAGAACCAGAGAAAAAAGGGAAGACCACCAAAGGCTGATAATAGCAATATTTTACCAAACAGTTTAAAGAGACTTTACAACTGTGAACTTTCTGTGGAAGAAAAAAAGTTGAAGGGGCTATAGTGGCTCTGTGATAAAACAAAATTCCAACAATGTATCACCAATTTTATACAAGCCTGAAATGCAAAAAAGCCAGTGAAGGTGGAGAATCAGACGATGAAGAGTAGAACGATAATTAAATAGTTTTAAAAATAATCGGTTTTAAAGATTAAAACTAACTTTTCCGCATCTGTGAGATGCCCTGATTAATATTCTATCATAAAATTGTCACTTGTATACACTTCGGGGGATGTATCGTGTTAACAAGTCGAAATTTCTCCAAAAGTAACCAATAATGCAGTGAATTTGGATTTATAGGACCCGCTGAACTCGCTATCAAAAGTAACCAAAAATGCAGTAAATCTGGATTTATAGGACCCGCTGTACTCGCTATAGTCAGCTGAAAATCAATAGGGTACATCTGTGAGACACCTTGAATGAGACACCTAGAAAAATATCCAATTATAAAATTGGCCACTTGTATACTCCGGAGGCTGTATCGTAGTGAACCCGAAATTTCTCCAAAAAGGACAAAAATGTGGCACTTCAGGTACCATAGCACCCGTTGTACTAGCTCTGATGAGCTAAAAATCAATAAGGTTCATCTATAGAACGCCCTAAATAATATCCAATCATAAAATGGGTCACTTGTGTACACGCTGTAGGCTGTATCGTGCTAACTGAAAATTCTCCAAAAATGACAAAAATTTGGTACCTCAAGTACTATAGCACTCGTTGTACTGGCTTTAGTGAGGTGAATCTCAATAGGGTTCATCTCTAAGATGCTCTGAATAATATCCAATCATAAAATTGGTCACCTGTATATACTCCGGAGGCTGTATTGTGCTAACAAACTGAAATTTTCCCAAAAATTACAAAAACGTCTTACTTCAAGTACTATAGCTCATGTTATACTGGCTGTGGTGAGTTGAAAATCAAGAGGGTTCATCTGTGAGATATTCTAAATAATATTCAATCATAAAGTTGGTGACTTTTTGTACTCCGGAGGCTGTATTGTGCTAACTAACAGAAATTTCTCGAAAAATGACTAAAATGTCGTACATCAAGTACCATAGCACCCGTTGTACTGGCTCTGGTGAGCAGAAAATCATCTGTGAGATGTCCTGAATAATATTCAATCATAAAATTGGTGATTTGTTGCATTCTGGACGCTGTATCGTGCTAACAAGACATGTCACGAAAAGTGGCGACGACAACGACGACGACATACACACAAGATTTTTTTCTAAAAACCATTTTTACTTTTCCGCCAACCTATCTAATGTGCGAGGAAAGTATTGGTTTACCCACAAAAAAGTTGGACATTGGAAATTTTTTTTTGAGTTATTTTTACGTTATCTATCAACAACAACACGAAAAAACGGTTTTTAGAAAAAAAATCCTGTGTGTATGTCGTCGTCGTCGTCGTCGTTGTCGTCGGCCACTTTTCCTTGCAAGTCTTGTTAGCACTATACAGCCTCCGGAGTGCAATAAGTCACCAATTTTATGATGGAATATTGTTAAGGACATTTCACAGATGAACCCTATTGATTTTCAGCTCACCAGAGCCAGTACAACGGGTGCTATGGTACTTGAAGTACGACATTTTGTCGTTTTTCGAGAAATTTCAGTTTGTTAGCACGATACAGCCTCCGGAGTTCAACAAGTCACCAATTTTATGATTGAATATTATTTAGGGCATCTCACTGATGAACCCTATTTATTTTCAGCTCACCAGAGCCAATACAACCGGTGCTACAGTACTTTAAGTACGATATTTTTGTCATTTTTGGAGAAGTTTCAGTTTGTTAGCACGATACAGCCTCCGGAGTATATATTAGTGATGAATTTTATGATTGGATATTATTCAGAGCGTCTTAAAGATGAACCCTATTGATATTGAGCTCACTAAAGCCAGTACAACGGGTGCTGTGGTACTTGAAGTACCAAATTTTTGTCATTTTTGGAGAATTTTCAGTTTGTTAGCACGATACAGCCTCCAGAGAGTATACAATTGATCAACTTTATGAATAAGTATTGTTCAAGGTGTCTCACAGATGTATCCTATTGATTTTCAGTTGACTAGAGCGAGTACAGCGGGTCCTATAAAACTAGATATATTAAATTTTTGGTTAATTTTGGAGAAATTTCGGTTTGTTAGCACGATACATCCCCCGAACTGTATACAAGTAACAATTTTTTGATTGAATATTGTTCAGGGCCACAGATGCGGAAAAGTTAGTTTCAACCTTTAAAACCGTTTATTTACGTGTTGTTCTTGATGAAAAACCTAAAAATAACTCAAAATAAACGGTTCTTAAGATTAAAACTAACTTTTCCGTATCTGTGGCCCTGAACAATATTCCATCATAAAATTGTAACTTGTTTACACTACGGGGGATGTAACCGAAATTTCTCCAAAAATATCCAAAAATTTAGTATATCTAGTTTCATAGGACCCGCTGTACTCGCTCTAGTTAACTAAAAATCAATACGGTACATCTATGAGACGCCTTGAACAATACTTATTTATAAAAATGATCAATCGTATACTCTGTGGAGGCTGTATCGTGCTAACAAACTGAAAATTCTCCAAAAATGACAAAAATTTGGTACTTCAAGTACCACAGCACCCGTTGTACCGGCTTTAGTGAGCTCAATATCAATAGGGTTCATCTTTAAGACGCTCTCAATAATATCCAATCATGAAATTCATCACTTGTATATACTCCGGAGGCTGTATCGTGCTAACAAACTGAAACTTCTCCAAAAATGACAAAAATATGGTACTTAAAGTACTGTAGCACCGGTTGTATTGGCTCTGGTGAGCTGAATATCAATAGGGTTCATCAGTGAGATGCCCTGAATAATATTCAATCATAAAATTGGTGACTTGTTGAACTCCGGAGGCTGTATCGTGCTAATAAACTGAAATTTCTCGAAAAACGACAAAATGTCGTACTTCAAGTACCATAGCACCCGTTGTACTGGCTCTGGTGAGCTAAAAATCAATAGGGTTCATCTGTGAAATGTCCTTAACAATATTCCATCATAAAATTGGTGACTTATTGCATCCCGGAGGCTGTATCGTACTAACAAGACTTGCAAGGGAAAGTGGCCGACGACAACGACGACGGCGACGACGACAACGACGACGACGACGACATACACACAGGATTTTTTTTCTAAAAACCGTTTTTTCGTGTTGTTGTTGATGGATAACGTAAAAATAACTCGACAAAAAATTTCAAATTTCCAACTTTTTTGTGGGTAAACCAATACTTTTCTCGCATATTAGATAGGTTGGCGGAAAAGGAATAGTGTGTTTTGTGTCATGCTATTTCTTAGTAGGTACCTAAATGCGTTTTTTATTCTCTCAACCTTAGAAAATAGTTTAAAACTTGTGGATTAATTTGTGTGTATGATTTACAATGTACACTGATGTAATACTTAAAATAACAATTCTTAAGTACTTATCTCATTTAATTTTTCCTATTTTCCAAAGTGAACTGTAGTAACTCACTCAAAATACTATTTGGCTATTTTACCTCAAAAAGTTTCTTGATAGTTGATTATTCCTCTAATTAACATATTTTTAGTAAATAAATGACATACGTTGCTTTGAAATTGAAATTTTGTCATCCATTTAAACATTTAAACTGCTCTCACTCAAAAGTATGAATAATAAGTTACTACAGTTTTCGTTGCACTCGTCAATATGTTGCTAATATATCTAATGATATTTCAAAGATAGTATCTTTAGCAATAAATACAATAATTTCTTTTGAAACAGAAAATAATATAAGAAAGAACAAAATTGTTAAATTTAAAACCAAAATATCCCTATTATGAAAGTCTGGTACATATAAACTTGAATTTCCAGAATGTACTCCTGTCTATATAGGTTAAACAACTGAGATTAGACACAATAAACACTCACGAGCATACATATTATAACAACCAAAGAAATCCCATTACGCAAAACATCTAACTCGAAACTGATTACTTCATATTGTTTTTCTATCCAGCATTTTGACGCTTGACGCTTTTTACATTTCACGCTATATCTATTTCAGATGGCGCTCCAGTCTAACTCGTACCACGTGACCAGATTTGGTGCTCTAAACCAGCGTCGGGCATCATGAAATTGCACCTTAATATTTCGTCGACTGTGTTGCAACTATATTTCGCACGATTAAAATATGATCTTCCAACTAACCGATTAATTACTACGAGGCACAATCTAGGGTCCCATACATAGAGCCTATAATGAATATTTTTCACTATAGCAAAATATTTTATGTATTGATTAATTTTATTATTTTGATAAAACGAGTTATATATGGAAGGGGTGCAAACACCCCAGCCTCTCTCGTAGTGGCCTCGCCTATGGCTTTGTATGTATATGTGTAAAACTTATTGAGATTATATCAATTCGTCGCTATTGATAAATAATTTTTCATAGTAATATATTTATAATTAACTAATTAAGTCGTGGACGTAGTATCTTACTCTAATCGCTTAAACTGACTAATATTCTTGATGTAGTAGACAATTAAATATTATCGAACGGAATCTTAAATAGGTTTTAATGAATTCGAAATATTCACAGAATACGGATATATTATGGTGCGAGGAATTCAGAGTTCATTCCCAGTTTACCTCGCGACTAGTCTCACTTCACTGAAATGAAGCTGTTATTGTTACTTTTCTTACTAGGAGCTTTCTCCTTTATAAATGCTCATAACATCTTAGCAGTGTATCCGTTTTGTGCTCATAGTCATTTTATGTTGGGTTTCAAGCTTGTTTTGGCATTAGTGGAACGAGGTCACAATGTGACTTTAATTAGTTGTTACACTCAAAAAACTCCGGTAAAAAATTTACACGAGATATCGCTGAAGGACGACTTGGAAATGCTGTTCAGTAAGTAATTCAGATGTAATATTTGCTGTAGATTTGCGGTTTATTGACATCCTCAATAGAACTTTATTATTATTAATTACTATTAACGCTGAACTATTTTAATTATATTTTATTTTAAGTCACAATGATAATTGTAGATATCTCTTATTTTATAAGCTGAAAACAATATTGTACAAATAACTTTCTCAGTTACTTCAAAAATCTAATACACGCTAATTTTTTTATTTTTACTGTTTTACAGGAGAATTTCACGAAGTATTCCTTGAAACTGGAGCATATAGTCATTTGGGTCAAATAAACTGGGCAACAGACACTTCTTATACGTTGACAGAAGTCACACTTAAAAACAGAGAAGTTCAAGAATTGATGCACAGTAATTCAACTTTCGATGTCATGATAATGGAAAATATAGCTAACGATGCTATCAGTATACTCCGACATAGATTCAACTGTCCCTTGATACTACAATCACCATTTATCACGGACACTTATCACAATTATTTAATGGAAAATCCATTTTCACCATCTTACGTTCCCAACCTCATTGCTACATACGATTCGCATATGAACTTCTGGGAAAGACTACAGAATGTATACCGAGAGATTGCCATGGAAATTGTTAGACATTTCAAATTAATTCCCAGCCAGAGACGTCTTATGCGTAAATTATTTCCAGGTGAGTTCTTTTTATACGTTATTGAACATTTTTCAGAACAAACATAGTTACTTGCAATGAACAATTAAACCTCTCCAAAAATGTTAAGAGAGTTGAAAAGTATTGAAATCTATTCCGAAATTTGTTTTGTTGTTTGTTATGTAATCGTTAAACGTTGAAATTGTATAACATTTTTCTGGAGTTACAAATAGAAAGTTGTTTTTCAATGAAATAAATGTCAATAAGAAAAAAACAATTAAGAGCAATTCAAGGGAGCGGTGAAAATTAGAGAGTACCAAATGATGTGGAAGAGAAAACAAAGCAGCAGAAATAATAGAACACTGAAAAAGTATTAAAGGTAAAGATATGAGTAGATCAACTGATTGAATGATATTATTATGAATGTGGATTATTCAGAATTGATTGATTCTTATGGAAGGCTAGATTTATGGATAGAATTGGAATAAAAATATTGGTGAAAAATACAGGTGGAATAGAGTACTGTGAACAAAGTGTGTGGTAGGTGAAACTTGAGCTCTGTTTGAGTATAGACGACAGCAAAAAAAATTTGACAAGCTTTTCACGTGGACTTTTGAAATGATTTTTTTCGGTAATTAGTTTCTGTACGTAGGTATGTGTATAATACTGATTATACCATATTGTTCACCGTTCATGATTGCAACAAATGGTGTTATAAAAAAGTTTAAACATTACAAAACTCAATTTTCAGTGTATTCAAATGTTTATCATTTGAACTGTATATTTTCAACGAATCGAGATAATCAATTAACAATTGTTATTCACAAATGCGACAATAGATGTTTGTTCAAAAAGCTAAAAAAATATTGAGACACACACTATCCACGTATTAGAAAACTGAAATATCTATTGTACTAAATTAATCTCAGGAATTAACTTATAAATATTTGTTGAAATAACAGAACATTGAACTGTTAATATTGATTCGTAATATGTTTCGCCGCATCATAATAACATTCTCATAGATTTCATTTTTATTGTCGAAGGACATATTTTATTAAACTGAATAATATAATGAAAAAAAATATTAGGTATACTAGGCAAACATATGAAAAATTATTTGAAAATAAAAAAATTTAAGGATTAGAATTAAAAACTACATTTTGAATAAAGCTCAAAATCAATTTGTCACAAATTTCAATTACTATCAACTACTGGTTTCGGCCTTCAGTGGCCATCTTCAGGCTGACAAATTTTTGGTACCAGAGAAGGAAATAATGTTACAAGTTTTATATTATAAAATCACCTAAGTGAGCACAGAAAATTATGCAAATAAACGTCCAAGTCAATGCGCTTTTAGAGAGGTTAAGTGTGATGAATTGAAAATGAGGTGAAACTAGAAATTAAAAGTAAAGCTAAGTTATATTTAGATTGTGATATATGGAAGAACTGGAAAAATTATTCAAAATTGAGAAACTTAGAACGAAATTTACTGTCTCGACCCTTACTACGGGGAATCCACTCCTGTTACTTTTATGAATGAAACTAACCATTTCTAAATAATTCCACAGTATAATGAGAAAACGTTAAGAATTCTAAAAAATTGACAATTGTTTCCATATTAAATATCATCGTCAGAATGGCAGAAAATACATTTCATATGATGCCTACCTGATTTTTAATAATAGTTTGTGAGTAGAAAAAAGTAGAACGAAGAAGAGGATTTTACAAATATTAAAGCTTAGATATTATTAGATCAGTCAGTATAAGTGTGGTATGATATAGGAAACTGAGAAAACTATATCTGATGATCTTTACAATTATTACTTAACAAGACATTTTAATAGTTGAGAACTCCCTAGATTTATCTGTTCATTGACAACTTCATATTGTGGGTCTCTAAAGTGTCTTCTAATTTCTAGTTCCTTAAGGAAATCTGGTTCTGGTTTTTTGTCACAAATATATAGTATTCCTAGCTTTGTATTAATCAATATTTGGTATCAAGTAGATGTTTTGCATAGTTGGATTTATCTGGTTGTCTTAATCTGTATGCTCGTAAGTGTCTGTGTCTAATTTCAAAATTTCTAAGATATCGTCCCACATTTTAGACATTTAAATTCATATATACCAGATTATTTTATTGGAGAGATTTTTGATTTTACATTTAACAATTTGTACTCACAATAAGGGTGAATTTTTTTTACCTGAAACGAGTTTAAGGTGAAAATTTTGTTTTTTCAGTATATAGAAGCCTCCCCAAACACAAAATCACAAAAAATTTTCTGCAGAAATGCATCATTTTCCCGACTTTAGAATAACTGAAACCAGTTACATGAAAACTTTTTTATGCTTTATATTTCAAACACTTTCTTAAACATAACTACGCAAAAGGACTCCTGCGGAAATATGTAATTTTCCTACCAGGTGTTATTAGTGCACTGGTTGTGCCTTGCCGATAAAGGAAAACTTATTTTTGTTAAGTATATATATAATATGCGAAATGAGACAACATACTAAGAAAAATTATTTATTAAATAACATCTTTAATGTCAAATGACATTTTTAAAACTAAATTTTGTGGAAATTATCGGAAATAAAACTGAAATTCAACTGTTAACTTCTAAGAAAAACCTTATTAACATATATGTACCAGTATCAAATAAAGGAGCAAAATTTGCCTTGCGGAATAACTCTTTAAAGTCGAACTCTAAAGTCACCGTATTCTAATTAAATTTAATAGTTCAACCATTGGATCTAACTTATGTTTTTTACAATACCGCCTCCAAAAGTATTCACAAAGTTCATCAGGAAACTCATTTTAGGAATATGTTGACCTCTCAAATACCTTTTCGCTACATTCCATTGAGATTCTATACTCTGAGTATGTGTCCCATCATCCGCCACAAATTCCACGCTATGATTTACTGTGTGATGAATATAACCATAATTAGAAAGCCCACTACAAGCTTTCCAATTATCCGTATGAATAAAAGATCCCACTGCCACATGATTTTTAATCATTTCTGTAAGGGTAGCAGCATCTCTTTCATTTTGCGAACAAACAACTAGCCTCAGATCTTCTGAGTTTTGAGCGATCATTCCCAAAACCTAATGACCCTCCATAACTCGTCCACGATTGTACTTCCATTTCCCAAATTTCGATTCCTCAATCTAAAAATATGAATTTCTTTTATTCAATTTGTTGATGTGTTATTAAAATATAAACCTCAAAATATTTAGTTGAGTTTAATCCTCTTCCCGACCTTTAACACAGATCAATGAATAATATATATTCCTATCAGCTTATTATCGCTTAAAATCTCAAAACACAAACCTGCACTATGATTCCTGGCCCTCCAATTTTCGGCAGAGATGCCTGCATTGAAGTAAAAGCACTGGTAACCATCTCCCGACCATACTTCATCCGAGCAGATATTGTTGCCATTGATGAACTCGATTCTGAACCACTTACACCAACACATATACGTTCATATGATTCTCCGTGAACGAATCCAAAAAGAATCCTGTATATAAATATTTAAGAAATAAAAATCCCAATGGCACAAGACCAATTGGACAGTTTATTTCAGTAAAGTTTTTGCATCAGAGTCAAAACAAAAAAAATTTTAATTTTCCTAAATAAAAGTTTTCATGTACGTTTTAGAAAAAAGTGTTCCATGCAAAAGTTGTAGAACATGTTAAGTTCTAAAAAAAATCTCAGTAACTTTTTTGCGTTAGATTAAAAACATAAGAAATACGATTTTTTTTCAATTTTGACAGGCCGCCATTTTGTTTATACTGGGCCGATTTGGCCCGTTAACGAACTTGTCCAAGATTTTGGCCAAACCAATTTTTGTAGCGAGTTTGGTTCCAATCCGTCGAAAAATACGCCCTCTATCGTGCTTACAAATTCCGTTATAACACACACACATATATATATATATATATATATATATATATATATATATATAAATTTACTCTCTACAATAGTCCTATTTCATTCTGAAATAAGCCTAAAAGTTTAGAAACTCTTACCTACCTAAACTCTTTTTCTGGTGAAAGATGACTATTTTCAAACCAGCTTTCCGTTGCAACAGATATATTCCCAAATATGTTTCTAAAAAATAATAATGCGAAAAAGTATCCATATTACTCGTATGTTTTTTACATTTTATCCTACAGTAAAGTGGTCGAGGTATTAAGCCTTCATTTTTCGCAAATTCATGAGCTTCCCGCCTAGCTTCAGGTAGATTTTGCTAAGTTACAACAAAATAAGTCATCATGTAACCACTAGATATCCGTATTTCTACTCTTACACCAAAGATTATACTAACAATAATAAAGCTCATATCTTAACGACATTTAAGAAACTATTGAACGTTTTTGGACATGCCTTTATACATAGTCGCCGATTAAAGTTCGAATCAATTTAAATCTACAATATTTTATCAATAAATGAAAATGGTATGCAAAAAGTTTTCTGCGTGTTTATGTTTAGAAAATTGTCTAAAATGTAAAACAGAAACGTATTTTATTGTAACTGCTTTCAGCTATTCTAAAGTCGGAAAAATGGAAATTATGCATTTCGGCATAAAAAATCGAGACTTTCTGTTTGAAAAATATTCCTAATGGTAAATAAACGAATATTTCTTACATAACTGGTTTCAGCTAAACGAAAGTTGATCCCACAATAATTTTTGTTTCAAAAGAAATTGTTTTATTCTGTCCTAAATTTACTATCTTTGAAATATTATTAGAAATGTTACCACCATACGTAACGGTTTGGTAATTTTGTATTTCTTTACTTTCTTTAGGAAATATTAGTTGTAAAGCCACTTTTCTTCCATTTTTATTTAGTAACTTATTTATTATATATAATAAATGACCTATTTTTTTAATTGCATTAGTTTCTCTATCAAAATTATATTTGTTCATATGTTGAAACTGAAAATGCTCTATGTATCATTGTATCTAACAAAGAGACGAAAAATATTCAATTACAGACTCTCTCGAGCTCGTCGCGTTGTGGAGAGCACATTCGGCATACTTTTTCAAAATTTCTAATCTTTGAGAAGCCTATCCCACTCTCTATAGAAACAACGGAACAAGTGGTGAAAACTACATGTGCGCTTCACAACTGGTTAAGAAAAACGTCCACTCCTGTAAATCCATACATCCAGAAAGAAAGGTTCAACGAGGTATTACTACCCAACATACACATGCTGGGAAAATTCGCAACAGTGCAACAAATAAGTATGCCAGGGAAGCTGGAGAAGTACGAAATTATTATGTTGAACGCTTTGTCACAACATACGTTGTATCCTGGCAATGGAAAATGATTTAAACCTCAACCATTCCCTTATTGATTTATTACTTTAAAGAATTCTGATTTTAATTTGCCAATAACTTAATATATATTCTCCGAAATATGATAGTTTATTATAATAATCAATGTAGTCAATATAAATGTTATAATCCATGATGATCAACAAGTTAATAAAGACATAAATAAACAGGTATCTTTAGTTTTGATTTCTATTGAAATTAATGGAAATAAAGTTTGTCAATAATGAGTACCTATTATTTCAATGTACTTCTCATTTTACATTAATTATTTATATGTACGTACTCACCTTCAAGATCAAGTTTGAAGTACTTGAATTTGGAATGCATACATTGCGTAGAACTACATGTGCGTTTTTTGAACCAAAATAGTCGAAGCTCATAAACGCCATCAGAACCAGCTCCACTTCTTTCCGAATTTCTTATTCCAGCGAATTCTGCTGCATAACGTGTTCGTATTGTTTTGATTTTCCCTTTTATGTCTCCTACTGTTAAATCAGGAAGATTTAAATCGCTCAGCATTGAGGAGTATGCCTTTTCCCTGATATTTGTTTTGCTATAATCACTGCATTTGATATTCCATAAACACTCGTATTGTCGGTATATATCAATATGTTTATCTTGCCACTTGAACGGCGGCATTGTTTCAAAATTCAAACTCACTGCCAATTCAATATTCGCCAACACTTTATGGCAAAGCAAAACTACTAACTATTTAGGTACCTCACAAGAAAAACTAGTTGATGAAAGAGATAAAAAGTGAAGTCGGTCGCTCGGGTCGGCGTCGGCTGTTTACATTTCTCACTGGCCGTTCAATCTGGATGAATCAACGGTTCATTGAACGCTTCTTTCAATAAAAGCAGGAAGACCGTCAACTTGTCTCATTGTACACTTTGGATGAAACAGTGATGAAAGGCAATTTATACTTATCACTTTGGATGATTCATCGAAGTTGTACATCCAAAGTGACATATGTAAATGAGCCTTTAACCAATAATATCAATTATTCAATCTAGCAATACTAACGAGCACAACTTCACAACCAAACAATTCAAACTATACAGGAATCAACAGGTGGTGGATCCATATTATCACTATCGCCACGTGTCTCGCCCTCTCCGAACTTTGCCGAATTGTAATTCTCAGTAATCCCTAAGTGGCGTAATCGCAACAATAATCAAAATAGCATATCACACAAAAACTGATGAAATTTCAACAAACGGGTCGGTGTGATATTCTGTACTGAGAGTATGTCGAGTTATTTTCGCGAATTGTCACAAACATTTTCTTTCTCTATATTATTTCTGGGACAGTCAAAATGGGAAGGATTAAAAATGATATTTGAGTACTTTTCTTTTCTCACCAAATTATGAATAAATATGACTAAAATAACATAAACGGGTCAAAATTCAATAAACGTATTAAGAGACAATATGCAGTCGCCAATGGACAGATATATATAGGGAGTTCTCCACTAATAAATTGTCTTCCTTAGTAATAATTGTAAAGATCAGCAGATATAGTTTTCCGGGTTTCGTATATAAGTACACAGTTGTACTGATCTTAAATGGGAAAAGATATCCAGGATGTCCACATTGGGCTAATAATAACTAAGCTTTAAGTTTTGTTCTATTCAGATGAAATGTAACTTCTGTCGTTCTGCATATGATGATGATATTTTAGACGTTTGCATTCCTTACCCAAATGCAACAAGACATATATTTTTGAAGAAACAATCGGAATATAAATTATTTTTATGAAATGACGTCAGCCGAGGCTGATAATATCCGTGGCTAGTACCATAATGATCATTATTATTATCCTTATGACATAAATATCGATTAGAAACAATGAAATCCAGTTTTCACTGCTTAATTACTTTACTATAAGTGACTATTAAATAACAATTAATTGTCATTCGGGTTTATGATTTAGTTAATATTCGACAGACTTATTTATGAATCATGTCACTTTCGGGCATGTTTATAAATTAGCACAAAAAATTCAAATTATGCAGAGAAATATAAATCGCGATAAGTAAAATTTATAGTATTCGTGGATTTGCATCAGTAAATGAAGCAAAATACGCTCATATCACAAGTAAACGAAATAATTAGCAAGCCTTACTAAATTTAGTATTTCGGCCCTTATTGTGTGGAATCTCATAACCCTTTACACTCTGCAAACTATATTAATTAAGAGGTTGTCCAACCCTTTTTCAAGTTCTTTGGTGGGTTAGAATACATGCTAACTTTGATCTAAATTTTGTGTTGTCTTTTTGACATTCTTTAGTGGTAGGTACTCACAATTTATTATTTCAATATACGGATGAATACATTTATTTACATAATACGTATATTTATTGTTCTCAAATTATTTTTTTATGAAATTTCAAAAAATTATTTTCATTTTAGTTCATACAAAGATATACACTGCATTTGTTGCACGAAACCCGTGATCGGCTATTGAATGTGTCTAATCTGCAACACAAGCGGTTTTGCAAATTATTCATATTCGACGAGTTTTCAAAACTGTCATTTCTTTTTCTGTACACGGCAAAGGTGATGGTGTACACACTAGATATAAATTTGAGTTAATGAAAGACGAGTACTGAAGTGTGTATTTTAAATAAAATTCCAGCTAAGCGTTTCGGCCATTAGGCAATGTTCAAGAACTGTCCTATAAAAACTAGAATACTTAGTTGTAAAATTGAAAAATAGTTAAACAAGTTGAACTTACGTCATGAAAAAAGTACAACTGGTGTCTTAAAAAAACATGGAAACCTGCCACTGCTGTGTACAATCATATGAAATATTTGATGTTACATCACTAATTTTTTAAAGTTTGTCGTCAAAATAACCCTGAGGTGAGCATGTACAATTATATTTCATATGCAACACTAGCTCTTATCATTCAAGTTCATATTGCAATGGAACCTTAACGGGTACCATACCCGTTATGAAATGTTAAAAATTCTGATTTCTCAAAACACACCATCCATAATTCGTCTTCAAGAAACCAACTTTAGAGGTTACTATCACACCGATTAACATTTTTTTAATGTTTTCACAGTAACAGAACCAATAGAGATAAGGCAAGTGGCGGAGTAGCCATTTACATCAATGAGACATTTGAAACAAAACCTATAACTTTAAATACATCCCTACAGGCTGTCGCTATCACCATTAACAGCGATAAAAAAAATTTCAATATATATTTCCACCCAATGAAATTCTCACAATCCACGCTATCAAGGAACTACTTCAACAGATCCAGTCCCCTCGTATCTTATTAGGAGATTTCAACAGCCATAGCCCATACTGGGGATCTAAACACAGCTCATCGAAAGGAAGAGTGAACGAACAACTGCTGGAAAATATCAACATAAATATCCTAAACACATGAAAATCTACAAGATTTAGCATACTATCCGGAGACGCCTCAGCTATCGACTTAAGTATGCGCGATCCTGCCCTACAAACTTCTTTAAACTGGGATGTCTACCCCTATTCATATGGCAGCGATCATTTTCCCATATTCATAGCCCGAACACTTTTCACAGCCAATACCACTCCTTTCTCAAAATGAAAATTAAACCAAGCTAACTGCACACTTTTCGCAGATCAAGTAGACCAATGTCTCCTAGACCTTTCGAACCCCGCCACTTCAAATATGGCATCACCCTTCTAACAATTCTCACAAGTTTTATTACAAGCAGCTCATATGCCAGTTGGCAAAACCAAAACACCCAAAATTCACACCCCAGCCCCATGGTGGAACAATAAATGCAACGAAGCCATCAAAAAATATTAGCAAGCCTTTAATAAATATCGGCGACACCCTACAACTGACAACAAAATAGAGTATATAAAATACAGAGCGGAAGCACGTTATTAAAACAAAACGAAAACTGGAAAACCTTCGTATCATCCATCAACAATTGCACACCCGTCTCTACCAGGTGGGAAAAAATGCGCCAGCTATCCGGACAACGACATAACAGTGAAATCAAAATGATAAAACATAAAGACAAAACCATCTATACAGCAGAAGACAGAGCAGAAATATTCGCAGATCATTTTGAACAAAATTTCAGGGACGATAACTACACTCCACCATTCCTCCAATACAAAATTAGAAATGAAAAAGAGGAAATACAAGTCACTTATAACGACAATGACAGCGTGAACTCTACACGAAAACTTCATCTCCCAGTCCAGACGAAATACATATAATCTTTATCCAAAAATTAAGCTCTAGTCCGAGAAAATATCTCCTTGACATCCTAAATACAATTTGAATACAACATCACTTCCCAAAATCTTGGTCAGACTCGTATATAATCCCCATCCTTAAACCTCAAAAACCAAAATCAGACCCGCACTCCTACAGATCGATTTCTCTAACCCCGCCAACTTCTAAATCATTCGAAAAGATTATAAACCTAAGGCAAAGATGGTTCTTGGAAAAAAAACAGCTCCTGATTCCTGAACAAAACGGTTTTCGCCAGAACAGATCTACCACCGATAATCTAGTGGATTTAGAATCCTTAATTCACGAAGCTCTAATAAACAAGCAGCATTGTTTGGCTGTTTTTTGTGACATAACAAAAGCTTATGACTGCACATGGAGATTCGGTATCATTAAAAAGCCACAATCCTGGGGCATAAACGGACATTTACTAAAGTTCATTCAAAATTTCCATCAATTTAGAACATTCAGAATACGATCAAATGGAAAAATATCAACACCCAGAATTCATGAAAACGGAGTACCTCAAGGATCAGTGTTGAGCACGACTTTATTTTTAGTGGCAATCAATGACATCATGGAATACTGTCACTTACCAGAGAAAGGCAGGCTTTATGCGGATGACCTCGTCCTTCTACTAGAAGGAATTAACCCAAAATCCACCTAACGGATTATCCAAGCCTCACTAGGCAACCTCAGAAATGGTCACACACAACCCGACTCAATTTCTCGACCGAAAAAAAATGCCTCATCTTCTTAAAAAAAGAGACAGGACGTAACTCAGTATTAACATTAAATGGCAAGGACCTAACCTTTGTTACGGAAACAAAATTTCTCGGTCTAACTTTTAACAGCAAACTATCCTGTTTCCTGGGGATGCGATACATCAACTCTATCAAGCATATATACATCTTTGATAAGGTCAAAAATCGATTATGGTTAAGTGGTATACAACTCGGATAAAAAGTTCGTCCTAAAGCAACTAGACGTCTCTCAAAACACTGGACTACGCATTGCACTAGGAGATTTTTGTACAAGCCCCAAACTTAGCATGTATTGTGAAGCAGGTCAAATTCCCGTAGACTTCAGAAGAAATTTTCTAAGTTTGTCCTACTCTAGCAAATATTCAGCTACACCAGAAAACCCAACGTATCATAATGTGCATAGCAACCGTTTCAACTGGTACTTCTCAACTCACCCCCGATGCCATCCGCCCTTTTACGAGCGACTCAACCGCTTACTACACAAATATTCCATAATAGTTCCCACAATTTACCATCCCAGCAAAAATATAGTTCGTAGTGCATGGCAAATCAAGTGGTCGCAGGGGTCCGAGAAGCTAAGTGAAATTGAAGAAAATGCGCTACAACGACCAGCCTATCTACCATCTACGGATAAGCGAGTGATACTCTCACGCCTTCGAATCGACTACACTCGCCACATACACCTCCATCTTATCACAAAAGTAGATATCACTTATTGTCATACATGCCAAACTAACATAACAGTAGAACATATTTTAGTAGAATGTCGAAAATTCAAAAGCACCACAAATAAATTCAATTTTGCACAGAACATATCCGACGTACTCAAAGACAATAGCAACGTGGACAACATTATTAAGTTTCTTAAGGATATTATCATGAAAGATATTCAAATTCAAAACGTTCATACCTCATAATGATCAACGTAACTATCTATTTATAATGCTAATGTATAGAATACACTTTTTCCGACGTCCTGCATGAAAAACGTATCATTTCGCACTCTAAACTAGCGCACAAAGTTATCTATTTCGCACTAGTGCGAAATATTCCGCAGTCACTTGTTCTGATGGATTGCTGTGCTTATTCACCTAATAGGTTCCTACACGCTGATGTTCACACAATTGTAGGCAGCAGTGACAATGACATATATTTAAATAAATTTATGACATATTTTTACCTACTGTCAGTGCGTTGATTTGATTTATTTAGTAATCAAATTGATACTTAATTGTATAAGTTGAATCTGCTGATATCTGTAACGCAAACATGGAATATCCGTCAGACGATGAAACGATGGATTTTATTTCCATGGAAATGTCCAATCGTATAACCCAGTCTATAGAACATGCAACAGCATTCACAGAGGAACTACCATCAAGATAATTCACAACCAGTTCGGAATTACAATCAGTAACTGTGAGACCATCAACTTCGAGTACAGTATTTGAAACTAATAATGTGACAAGAATTAAGGCTCAGGCAGTTCACAGTGTAACCGAAGAAAATGGTCATATTCCATAGGTGTTAAACAATTGTTCCAATATAACAATTAATAATTATTATTCTAACAGTATCTGAATACAGACCAAAATGTACCTAAATATGTATGTTCAATGTTTAACAAAATTTGAACTTTTTCCCTGTTCAAATATATCTTTGTTAATAATACAATTCACTTGAAAAATGTCTATGAGTGAAAACTTGTATTATTAGTGGTTCAAACATATTTTTAAAATCCGATATATTTTGTTTTGTAGGTCGTCGGAAAAGTATAGTGTACAACTCGTGCGGAAACTAGATATTTCGTACTCGTGTGACAAGATGATGAATCACTCGCCTGTCACACTTGTATATATTAACGTATAACATAAGTAACTTCCATTAAGGAATTATAACAGTTGTCGCTTATAACCTCAGTGGTTCGAGCGACATTAAATGAATAAAATGAAAAAAAAACACCTATGTACTTCCCAACTTAACACATATATTCTATTTTCGATTACGCATTAACTTTTGAAAGAAAAGCAATTAAAATACTTAAGGCCACATGTATATTTAATGTAGATAAGATCGGTTCGACAAAGTGACACTAATGAAAATAATTCAATTCCATTTTCAATATTATCCTTTTTCTTTATTGCCGCACTCACAGAAATGAATTGCAGCCAACACATTTCATCAACTGAACCTAAAAAATTTGTATATTGGTTTCCATTAGTATTTATGACACATCGTAAAATACTTGTAACGCTTCTAGCTGCAAATATTAAATGTTAATCACACTGCATTTTATTGGAATAAATAATTAAATCATATTAGATCCTGCTTTCTGCAATCCTGACTTTATTAACTCTATCGTTCAAATTACTGATGTATTCTATGGTCGTTATGGATTAAATTCATTCGGATTTCTATCAAGATTAGAACTCAGAGTTTCATATTTTTTCTGTGTGACTAGTATTTGGAATGTGTGTATGGTATGGAATAATAATCAATAAGTGAGTTAGGTCTCGTTTATTTGATTGATGTTCGGAGGGTTAGAAACTTGGAATAGCTGGCGTCTTTTAAGGGCAAAATTTCAAAAAACGGAATAGTTCTTAGAATAACTGATAGCAACTTGATTCATATGCACTTTAACTAATTTTTTAAAAAGAATTCCTTGGTAAATAAACACAATATATTCAAACGACATGACTGAAGAGTTGTCGTACCATTGATCATTTTAAAAAATCCAATTTATGGATAATCGAAATTCCATACTTCACATAGGGTTGCGATATAGGTAAGATGTTTCCTAAAGTTCATCGGGATTGGTAGTGTGAAATTATCAAATAGAACATATAATTATATTTCATATCAGTATTTATCTTAGATTATAGTAGTCGGCAGCAAGTTCCATTTTGTCTTATTATTGGGCCATGGCCATATTTCATATAGATTTGAGACGCGTCAGACAGAAACATTGAATGGCAATACTGCGCCTATTTATTACTAAAAAACCTTCGACAATGAAACGGCCAATCATGTAGACAAACAATTATTATTAAATACAATAAATTTTAATATTAGACTTGTTGATATGGATGGTGTGTGAATTTGCACGCGCAATTCTCAAAAACCTCGAAATTTAACTGTTTTCTCATCATCTCAATATACAAAAGTGGGTGTTATCCAAAAAACTCACCTTCAAAGCAGTTTTTTATTTATTTTCATGTATTCAGTATGTACGAATCTTGAGATTTATTTTTTAATTTCAGATGCACCAGATTTATATAATGTTGTATTCAATACAAGTTTATATTTTGTACAATCAAACCCCAGTTTGTTTGATTCGATACCTTTACAACAAAATGTCAAAGAGGTAGGAGGAATCCACTTGGCCGAGGCCAAACCGCTACCAAAGGATATGGAAAAATTCATGACCAACGCTACAGATGGTGTCATTTTATTTTCAATGGGATCGTTATTTAACGGTTCCACTTTTGGAACACAAATGAAATCAGCTATATTGAGAACATTTTCGAAAATTAAACAAAAAGTAATCTGGAGTATCGATGACCAAAGTATAGCAACATTAGACAATGTTATGATCAGAAAATGGGTCCCACAAAGCGATATTATGGGTAAGTTTTTTTATTCAAGCAAGAAATAAATCAGTTGTTTGACTAGGAAAAGTTAGGACGGAGCACTTCATTTATATTGTAAAGCCCTAGGTTGATTTTTAACAACATTGACAATACTTTTAATATTATAATCTCCCAGCTACTGGTTTTGAAATATATGTTTCTCTATTCTTCCTTCTGTACTACTTAGCAGTCTCCTATGCTTTGGTTCTTAGATTCTCCATTACTTTCCTCAGTCCTTTTCATTGGTCTTCTTTCTCTTATTCCTGCTCGGCTTCCTTTGTATTATCATCTTAGGCTTTATGATCAATTGAAAACCAGATATTACATGACACAAAATGTTACCTTCAACCCATGCTGATTCATTTATTCTTCTGTAGCATGCGTATTTACACCGCACAACAAATGTTTGTTTTTCCAAGTGAAAGCTCCTCGACTGCTAAAGGTTGCCACATCAACCGGATCAAAAAGATTGGACTAACATACTATCTTGTGAACATTGTGAAAATTATAGAAAAGCTGGTTAAGTTACTTTTTCAAATTATAATAACAGTTTCTAAGTAATTCCACAATATATTGAAACAATGGTAAAAATTCTAAAAAATTGAAAATTGCAGCTTCTGTGATCGTATCCTTATGTATTATCAATTTTATGAATTTTTATCGGTTCTGTAGGATAATAAGAAAACAGATTTTCCACTATGCCGACGTTTCGGATTTAATTGAATCCTTTATCAAGGCTACAAAGATATACATTCAAATGGTGATTATGACTATTAAATACTCAATAAAAACAATAAAACTTGAAAACCTTTCATAAAACTTCAAAACCTTAGAAACTTCAAAACCTTGAAAAACTTATACTTATGTAAAAATTTAAAAATTCAAAAATTTCAATAAAACTCCAAAAAACTAAAAACCTCAGAATCTCTCACATTTTTGTCTCTAAGAAACATCATCAAATAAAATGAAATCTAGATTGCTGACAATTTAAAATTTCTCAAGGTGTCACTCTTACCTAGTGAGGCTTTTTCCGTCGAGCTGAAATGATTCATTCCCTTGTCAAATTGAAAAATCACAATGGCACAGGACCAATTGGACAGACTTATTTTAGTAACATTTTTGCATGAACCCAAAATAAAAAATTTGATACAAAAGTAATAGAATGTGTTGAGATGTACAAAAAACCAAAGTAACATTTTGGCATCAAAACAAAAACAAAACAAAAATTCTGGTATATTTGTTAATTTTCTTAAATAAATGTTTTAATGTAGGATTTAGACAAAAAATGTCAAATACAAAAGTTGAAGAACGTATTAAGGTCTATGAAAAGCTCAGTAACTTATTTGCGTCAAATGAAAAACAAAGGAAATACGATTTTTTGTCAACTTTGACAGGCCGCCATTTTGTTTTTACTGAGCCGATTTGGCTCATTAACGAACTCCTCCAAGATTTTGGCCTAACCGATTTTTGTAGCACACGCATATATATATAAGATGTACGAATAGTGCGTGACATATGAACAATAAAAAACGAATAGATTAGTGGGTATTGCACGCAAATAGAAGAAGGGGCTACTGAAAAGAGTGGTAACCGCAGACATGCATGTTTCTGGCTCATTAGCTGTCATCGGTACGGTACAACCAAGAAAAGATGTGAAACATGGGAGCAAAGGTGTTGAATGAAACATGAGAAAATATAACTATCCTGCTGAATTCTGTTATATTTTCTCATGTTTCATTCAACACCTTTGCTCCCATGTTTCACATCTTTTCTTGGTTGTACCGTACCGATGACAGCTAATGAGCCAGAAACATGCATGTCTGCGGTTACCACTCTTTTCAGTAGCCCCTTCTTCTATTTGCGTGCAATACTCACTAATCTATTCGTTGTTTATTATATATATATATATATATATATATATGTATATATATATATGTATATATATATATATATATATATATATATATACATATATATATATATATATATATATATATATATATATATATATATATATATATATATGTATATATATATATGTATATATATATATATATATATATATATATATATATATATATATATAGAACAAGGTGGATATTTCGACCGTGGTTATTTATAAATTACAATATTTTGTTGATTTTCGGGTTATTGCGGTCACTAGACTAATAGAACTCTTTTTATCTATTTATTCAATATTTCGCTATATTTCATAGCTTCATCAGGAATGAACTAAAATAACATAACAAATTTAAAATTACCTCACAAAACAACACAATTAAATAGAAATAACTTACAGATATTAGAGTACGTCCTCAAGTAACACAAACATTTAAATGGTTAAAACAGTACTGATTAAAAACGTTAATGTATAAAATATAAAATAATTATTGCTAATTGATACTAGTTTTTTGCTGAAAAGGGTAAAATATCGTAAATAGAGTACTTGAAAGAATATATGTCTGCAAAACATTTCATTTGAAATGTACTCAATGGAAGATACACAGGTTTATAACAGATTTAAAATGTTACAGTATATGTTACTTAATTGATTAGTGTCCGTTTTGTAATTAATGTTGTTTTTTTGTTGTCTTTTTATGTGATACATTTCCAGAAACAAGCGGCTCTTGTAGTTATTTGAGTGACCAAGAATCTTTACCCCAGAAAAGTCGAAAATATGTCCGGTTTTCTTATGGTGTTCCACAGTAGCACATCTGTTTTTGCCTAATCGGCAATCACTCTGGTGTAAAGTTATACGCTGCTTGAGCCATTGTGATGTTTGACCAATATATGTGCATTGACATTGACCACACGGTATCTCGTAAATAACGTTAGTGCTGTGAAGAATAGGTGTTTTATCCTTAAGTTTCGTAAATATATTAGAAATCTTTAATGGGGTATATTTTGCAATCCTGATATTTGGAATTTCTTTGAAAACGGACACAATTCTGTTTGTTAAATAACTTACATAAGGAATCCTTCTATATATAGTGTCCTGTTTTTCATTCAAGTCCCTTGGTCCGTCATAATAGTCTGAGTTAAATATAAGCTTTTTCAACATATGTTTTGGATACCCATTATTTATAAATACGGAATACAATTGTTTTAAGTTTTTCTGTAGAAACTGGTCATCAGAAATATGCAATATTCTGTTTTTTAAAGCCATTACAGTATTATACACCTCTAATTTTTTGGGTGATCCGAAAAATAATTAAGGTATCTACTTGATGCCGTGGGTTTTTGATACCAATCCAGAGCAACTCTGTTATCAGCCAATCTAATCACACTCGTGTCCAAAAAAGGTATTCGTTGGTTCGTTTCAGTTTCAACAGTAAATCTAATGCTACTATTGAAAGCGTTAAAAGTATCCACACAGGTTTGGATGTGACTATTAGGTACAGCACAAATCAAATCATCGACGTATTTATAAAGAAAAGGAAGATCAAACGGTAAAGTTGGAATCACTTCATCCAACAGATAATCCAACACTATAGTAGCTAGAATGGGACTTAAAGGCGAACCCATAGGAGTTCCGGATATTTGAGGATAAAACTCACTGTTGAAACTGAAATAAGTATTATTAAATATAAAACGAATGGGAGTGAAAAAGCTGTCCCTAGATTAAGTGGTGCAGACCTCAATCAAACTCCACTGAGACTGCAGAATATCTATTACCAGACCCAACGGCAGGTTGGTGAACAAAGACACAACATCCAAGGATATCAAGACGTAACCACTTGCAAACAATTTATTATGTGAATAAGGTTTGATTCATAGTCTCCAGGTAATTTGTCCTTCATAGAGGAATTAAAACAATTTACCGTTCTTGTATGGTAAAATACGATTTTTGTTCTTTCTGTTTGTAGTAACATAAGGAATCTTGAAATATCTATATGGATCTCCAGTCAATACTGGTGTTGAACTTTTCTCAATATGTTTATTAATTATAATATTACAAACATTGAGGGGATAATCATTCAACAGCAATTTTTCTTTTAACTTGACCGTATTTTCATGTAAATGTTCAGGGCTACTGAGTTTAATAATTTTATTTTTGATGGCAGTCATGATATTCAATTTTTGAGCAAAAGGATGTTGTGAATAATAATTTGAAACTCTTCTAGAACTTACAGGTTTTTCATAATGGTTGAATTTAATTCTTTGATCTTCAGTTCTAATCAATAACACATCCAAAAATGGAATGGAGTTATTATTTTCTGTTTCTATTGTGAACTATAAGCCCGAATGATATAAATTGAAAGCTATTAGTATAGAATTAATTTTTGATTTCGGAACAGCTCAAATAGTGTCGTCAACATATACTTTAACCAATGGTATTTCATAGTCTAACCTTG
The DNA here is from genome assembly GCA_963921935.1 of Galeruca laticollis. Lineage (NCBI taxonomy): Eukaryota > Metazoa > Arthropoda > Insecta > Coleoptera > Chrysomelidae > Galeruca > Galeruca laticollis. The sequence continues at coordinate 109,737,120 of OY998181.1, forward strand.
AAACTACCTTAGAAATCAAATCTTCCATTAATAGGGCTACTAATAGGGGGCTTACTAGGATTCCCATTGCTGACACGTCCTCCTGTTCATGAAAAATATTATCAAAGCCAAAATAACTGGTATCAAATATAACCTTGATAATATTCAAAACCGTCGACATCCTAGATGAAGAGACTAACTATCACAAACGTCTTTTAAGCGAAATAATATTTATAGAATTGAGTGAGAATACAGTAAAGAAAAAATCAGATACTGAAAACTTAAATAAAATTTACAAACGCCTAATTACCAATTATATAAAATTAAAGAACAATCGATACTAGTTCAATAAATAATAACCATAATAGATCATTTTTGGTTCTTTAGCAATTACTAAGAATTTTTTGAGGACACACTGTATCCAAAAAGTTGTCCCAGTCCAAAATAATTTGTAGTTTTTTTGCAATTTTTGCTTTTCGTTTTTAGTTTATCAATGAATACGTATAATTTACTTTCAATACCAAATATTAAGGTACCTACAGTTTGTTTATAGAATCTCAATAAAAAGGAAAATAATTTATTACCAATGTTCGAAAATTGCGCATTATTTTGTTTTTATATGACGTGCCAGTACATTCTGAAATATTTTCATGTTTTCTCGTCTATTTTTTAAGTTGACAAGGAAATAAATCATTTCTGCTCGACGGAAAAAGCCTCACTAGTTAAGAGTGACACCTTGAGAAATTTTAAATTGTCAGCAATTTAGATTTTATTTTATTTGATGATGTTTCTTAGAGACAAAAATGTGAGAGATTTTTGACTTTTCTGGAATTTTATTGAAATTTTTAAGGTTTTGAAGTTTTTAGGGTTTCAAAGTGTTATGAAAAGTTTTGAATTTTAATGTTTTTATTGAGTATTTAATAGTCATAATAACCATTTGCATGTACGTATATCGTTGTAGCCTTGATAAAGGATTCAAATAAATCCGAAATGTCTGCATAGTGGAAAATCTGTTTTCTTACTATCTTATAGAACCGATGAAAATTCATAGAATAAACAATTGACAATTGTTTCAATATTACTATCATCGTCAGAATGACATAAGTGACCTGTCATGTGATGCCTACCTGATGTTTAATAACTATGTCATTGAATTCTCAATATTGTTATATGATGTTATATGTGGTATATTGGTTGAATCATGAAAATTGTTTGTCAAGTATTTTCCAATTATTATTATTTTCAAATCTTAATAGCTCGTTACATTTGCAGCACATCCAAATACAATATTATTCATTTCTCATGGTGGTCTTCTTGGGACGTACGAAGCAGTCTACCATGGTGTTCCAATACTAGGTCTACCGGTAGCTTGGGATCAGAAGAGAAATATAGAAGAAGCTGCAAGAAAAGGCTTTGCAGTTAGATTGAATCTTATAGATTTTAGTGAAGCAGCATTCGAGAAAGCTCTGCATGAATTAATAACCAATACTGAGTAAGTGTCAGTTTTTAGGGAAAATACATTTGTGTTGTTACTAATATCCATATTATTCTCGGTAGCATTTAAGACAGCAATCGTTATATGAAGATTATTTTTTAACGTTTCTTAAAACCAATGAAATGCTTCTTTATTTGACACAAGGGTAAGTTTCAACCAATTATGTCATTATTATAGTGGGAATAATCTCTTGTCATTATTCTCGGGAATAATCATTGTGGCTTTTATTTGCCTAGCAAGTATCAGATAGTTGTCAAAATGATTACCTAATTTTGTCAAGGCGATATAAAATGGGTGAAAATGATCGGTTCAGTACCTTTTCTAATGCAGAAATAACAAAAAAGATTTTAGAAACTACTTCGAAAAATACTCTAATAAGTAATCAGTCTATATGGAGACCTTCACCAAAAAAAGAAATTATATTCTGGATCAATCTACTACAATAGCTACTCGGGCATTGATTTTGAAAGATTGGTCTTATAATATGAAAAGAAAAGACGTAAATCGTTATAAAGAAGCAGTAATAAAGACAATGTGGAATAAAACGGCAAAATTAGTTCAATTTTTCAATAATTTCATGATAGTTTAATTGATCTTTTTAATTGTAAAAATTTGTGTTTCAAAAAATAATCTAGTCAAATATAACTCGCGAGTTCCATAAATTAGAAAATAATTTGACAGATTTTGTTCAAACTTGTTGCCATTTGGAAATAGCCACTCGAGCTCTGCGGGCTCTCATGACTATTGCCTGGCAACAAGTTTTCAGAAAATATGTCAAATTATTTTCAATTTATTCTCACTCTCTTGTTATATCATTACTGACAATTTTTCTAAATTATTCATGTGCATCAACCATCAAAATGAGCGTCGATTGCAGCAAATAATATACCGTATTGTACCTTGCTAATTGTCGTAAATTTGTTTCTTTAATACGAATATTCACCAATATAGGGTGTTTTTAATGAATTGCTGCTAAGACAAAATTTGTTAAACGCTAAACATTCCTTATTTCCAAAAATGATTTGTAGCAATTATTGCTGGAAATATTATTATGTCAGAATACAGATTAGTAGAACTCTTGTGAAAACAATTGTAACTATAATTTACTCTCGCTCTCTCTCTCTCTCTATCTCTCTCTATCGCTCTCTCTCTCTCTCTCTCCCTCTCTTTCTATCTCTCGCTTCAATCATTTATACCGCAGGGACATGTTCACATTACGTACTGATGATCAGGATCATATCCCTCCATGCTATCTCTACCACTTCTGTGGCGTCAAGTGAGCCGTGGTTGATAATTGTCTTGATCTGGTCTACTCATCGACTCTGCCACCTACCTCTTATTCTATTTACTTCAATGTTTTCTTCTTTGATAAGTTTCCACCCGTTCTTCTTAAAATATGCCCAAAATATCTAAGATATGATTAACTATTTCTTGATGGTGATCAATAATTTGAGCTCTTTTGGTATAGATACACCGTACGCTACTGTGTACACTTTTCAGCATTCTCCTATGAGCCCACAAGTCAAAAGCTTCGATTTCGTTGTGGTTTGATATTTTCAATATCCATGTCTTTGATGCATACGTGGCGATTGGAAATATTAGGGTGTTAAAAAGTTCGAGCTTGTTGTTTCTAGAGAGAGAGCAGTGTCTTTTCAAAGATAATATGGATATATTAAATGTGGTATCAAATTCTGAGAATGTGCTAGAAGAAGCAACGTACAAGTTCTATCGTAAATGCGAGTGCGACATCTAAATACACACCCTTTGTGAACGCTTTTTATATTGCATACAGTCTTAATTCTCAATTATTTCCAAATTAACTGTATTTATAGTCAGTTTTTTGGAATTGATTTCATATTGGTAGTATATCATTATCAACTTGATGTTAAACTAATGTGAGAATCTATAATTAGTCATCAATTTTCATCTTTATAGCCAGTTTTCTATCAAATCAAATTCATAATTGATAAATAAGGATTTGGTTATTCCAAATGGTCGTGAAAGTACATCATTATGGCTATTAGTATCATTATGAAGGAATTAGTGATAAGAAAGACCATTAAATTAATATTTTTCTCTTCAATGGATTTGGAATCAGTTCCAATTAACAAGGAAGATGAAATACTCGCAAGAATGTAACAAAGTTATTGGCTCTAATGTCAAAAAAAATATAAATTATGCATTTGAGACGCTTAGAGAAGTTGAGATTTTTAATAATTCAAGTCATATTTAAGCGATTGAAGTCTTTAATTGAATCCCAATATGTATGATGGCATATGATTTTCCTACAATAAATAGAACAGACGCAAGAAACTTTCAAAATAACTATTGAAAGTTGATCAATTTGCTTTTGAAAATTACGCATATAGTTTAACTTGAAAACTAAAAACATTGTGTAATTTTATGGTGACCACTTCTTCTTACAGTGCCATATCCGTGATCGGACGTAGGCGACCTCTCACTTTTACCTGTGTTGTGCTTTCCAGTTACCACAGATAGAAGGGACCTACAGTTTAAGGACGGATCCGAACGTCTATATTGAGAGGTTGTACTAGGCAGAATACTGTCGGTGGTTTGCCAGTGCCTTCCGACAGGTGGCTCTCCGAATTTTTAATTATGATGTTAAATAGGTCTCGGTTAGCAGACAGAGCACCATTCCACTAGCCTACGGAGACCACTAATCAACTATTAATTGTCAACAGATATCTCATGAGTTCCACTCACAACAAAGACCATGAAAATGTGTCATGTTGCTTCCAACATCGGCTGATTTCGGAAACATAAGTTGAGAATAATAAACGAATATCTCTATAAAAATCAACTGTCTCGACCCTTACTTCGTGGAATCTACTCATATAAGTCTTTTAAATGAAACTCACTGTTTCTAGTTAATTCCACAATATAATGGAAATTGTTGAAAATTCTAAAAAATTGACAATTGTTTCGATAACTAAATATCATCGTCAGAATGACAGAAGTTACATTTCATTTGATGCCTACCTGATAATTAATAGTTATTTTTGGCTAGACCAAGAAGTGACCTAACTTGTGATTGACTTAATATATGTTAATAGAGAAAAGAAGAAGATGTAATATTACAAATATTGATGCTTATATATTATTAGCCCTATGGTGATAGCCTGGATATCATTTTTCCAATTGAAATCAGTATAACTGTGCAACGATATCGAAAACCAGGAAAATTATATCTCTTGATCTTTACAATTATCACTTAAGAAGACAGGTTATTAGTGGAGAACTCCCTAGATTTATTTGTTCATTGACGACTTCATATTGTGGGTTTCTTAACTGTCTTCTAATTTCCAATTATTCGAGGAAATCTAGTTCTTGTTTCTTTTCACAAATATGCAGCACTTCTAGTTCTGTGTTAGGTGTCAATGAATGCTTGGTGTCAAGGAGATGTTTTGCGTAGTGGAATTTATCTGTTCTGTATGCTCGTAAGTGTTCACTGTATCGGATTTAAAAATTTCTAAGGGTCTGACCCAAATAGACACCATTACATTCTGCACATTTGAGCTTATATACCTGATTTCTTTAATCGTTGTATTTTGGTTTTTACATTTAACAATTTTGTACTCACGTTACTTTCTGTTTAAATAAAAATTGTTGTATTCGTTGTTAGATATATTATTTTTGAAATATTATTAGAAATATTTCCTGCATTTGTGATGGTTTTATAAGTTTTTATTTCATCAGTTTGTTTGGGAAACATTAGTTGTAATGCCACTTTTTCCTATTTTCTATTAATTAGCTTATTTATCATATGTAATGGATAACCGTTGGATGTTGCTATTTGTCTAATTGTATTAATCTCTCTATCAAAATTACATTTGTTGATAGGAACTGAAAATGCTCTACGTATCATTGAATTATATGCCGCTAGTTTATGTGACATGGGGTAATTAGAACTATATAGAATTGTCACATCAGTGTGTGTTGGTTTTCCGTAAATTGAATAATCAAGTACATTATTAACTCTTTGAATTTTTGAATCAAGAAAATTGATTGAGCTATTTTCTTCAATTTCTAATGTAAATTCAATTTTTGGGTGTAAATTATTAATGTGGTTGAGTAATACATCTAACTGTCGTTCACTACCCATAAAACAAGCTAATATGTCATCTATACCAAAATATGACATTTTGCGAAATATTACGTTCAAAGATCTTTCTCTCTTAACTGTCTATAAGAATGTTTGCCAAAATAGGTGATATAGGGCTTCCCATTGGTAAACCTTCGTTTTGAATATATATATATATATATATATATATATATATATATATATATATATATATATATATATATATCCTTTTTGTCAAAAGTGGAATAATTCTGATTAATACATACATCAAATAAATTAAGTATATTTGATATTATTCCTGGATTAATAATTTTATCTTCTAGTAATTTTCATACAAGCATTAGACATTCTTCAGGAGGAATTTTAGTGAACATATTAGTAACATCAAACGAAATAAGTTTATAGTTATCTTGCAAGTCGATTGCTTTAAATTTTTTGATTAGTTCTGTTGAATTTCTAATTGAGTATTTAGATGCATAACCGTAACTATTAAGTATATTGTTAAGCCTCTTTGCCAATATATTATCAGGAGTATTACCAAAAGAAACTACAGGTCTAATTGGTTTCATTATTTTATGTAATTTAACGGTTCCATATAATTGTAGACAATGAGGATTCTTATGTATGATAGATCTCTTTTCGTAATCACTTAAAAGATAATTTGAATTATTAACAATATCCCTTACATTATTAGAAAACTTTTTTCTTAGGTCTGCTGTTAGAACATCGCTAGATTATATGAACTTATATATCTTTGTATTATAATCTTCAATTGTGAATATGACAGTTGTGTTTCCCTTGTCAGATTTTGTAACTGTTAGGTTATTATCTTCTACTTTCTTTTTGATTGTATTTAAAACTGTAATGTCATTTTTTGTTTGACGTTTAACTTTTGAAGGCTCAATATTTTCGATTAAATTGGCAATTTTCAATTTCTCATAAAGAAAATTAATGAATTAGATTTTGAAGCTATTTCTGACTCTATGGCTATAATTTGTTTAATATTATACGTAAATTTTGGTGGTATGCTGCACTTTAAACCTTTATTTAAAAATTCTATTTCACTATCTGTGAAATTATGAATTATAGTGATCTTAATTGGAAACATGATAATCAGAATATCACCATAGGGCTAATAATATCAAAGCTTCTTTTTCATATTGTCAATCACAAATTAGGTTACTTTTTGGTCTAGCCAAAAATAACTACTAAACATTAGGTAGATATCAAATGAAATGTAACTTCTGTCATTCTGACGATGATATTTAGTTATCGAAACAATTGTCATTTTTTTGAATTTTCCACAATTTTCATTATATTGTGGAATTAGCTAGAAACAGTGAGTTTCATTCAAAACACTAATCTCTTTGAAAGATTAGATATTATGTGTGGAGGTAGGAAAATTGGCTTTTTTGAAGATTTGGACTAATTAAAAAATGTATGAGAGGAATCGCCAAGAAATTGATTTTTGGAAACCAAATATTCTGTCAATATCATATGAGGCTGTTTTTATATGGATATTTGAATTTACAATCAGCAGCTTTGAAAGCTATCGGATGATTTCATTTTAGCTATATTGAGCTCTATTTGATCGTTTATTACTCAATTTGAGTATTTTTCACGAATATATATTTACTGGTCACAAAAAAATTGGATTGAGGGGTAGACTTTTTTGCTTTAGACAAAAAATGGAGAATGAGTTCTTCTAACGATAGGATCGTAAAGTTTAACATTCTAACTTTTGAATAGTGACTTTTACTATCGGAGTTCCTGCCAGATGCTGAGACAGGAAATGGAGAATATTTTGTTAGCATTCGTATGTGGAATGGAAACACATGGACTTCTCATAACTTTATCACACCATTTCACAAAAGTATCACTATGAACGAAGTTCTGGCCGAAAGTCAACAAATCTCTTCAAGCAACTACCGATCCCCCTGAAATAGCCGGTTCGACTTTTTTCTCTTTTCAACACTAAAATTATTAATTAGAGGCATCCGTTTCCAGGCGGCAGAAAATTCGCTAGTCCTGAAATGAAAATGCATTGCAAATTATTCCAATGTCAGTAATGATTTCGCTTTTCCCTAAGACGCACGAGGATTAGTAATCTCTCAAGAATGATAATCATTGTGACATAATTCACCATTTAAGTTCAATTACTCTATCACTGAAGGAAATAGTTTAATTTTTGCGTATTAGTCTTTCGGAAAGATTTGCCACTGTCTAGAAATTCGCTGAAGCTTGACCTAATTGCAAATATTTGTAGTCCAATTTTCGTGATGGTCTTCAGAAAGTGATTGATTAAAAATATCAGCTGTGTATCTGATATTTTCATCACATGTTGTATGGAAATTGGTAAATCCGGATTAGAAATAACATCATTGAAATGTTGCTAACGTAAAAGTAAAATACGATGCGTAATTTGGAAGATCTTTCAATTGAGATACAAGGTAGATCCAGGACTGTATTTAGAATCTAAAAGGTTCCAGGCCAAAGTACTGACATAGTCGTATTTGAAGTATGAAAAATACTTGAATTTCAAACAACACAGTAGATCCCATATGATATGAATATCCTTTCTCTAGCATTGGAATTACCCAACAAATATTCTCAACTCCATTGATAATAAACTGCACTAGCGAATGTTCAGTTTTCCTATTAAAATTATTAAAATCAGATATTGAGAGCACAAAGTCACCAAAGTCATATCCAGTTGATCAAATCAAATAATTCCATACATGAAATTTGTTAGTACATATGAACAATTCCAGAATTGTGAGGCTCTACCTTGAAAACGTCACCCTGTATAACTTTTGAGGGGAGTTTATAAGGAGAGAGTTTGAAGACACATTCACGTCACCAGTGTTAGAGATAACACTCTTATACCCAATTTTTGAAAAATCTCCGCTTTATTATTACATAAAATATCACCAATTCATGTTACTTCATTACCTTTTCCAATTCCGATAACAATAAAATTGATTGAGCCTCTTTTAGTTACAGGATAAACGCGAAAAAGAGATCCAGGATAATGCATGACAGGATAGCTACACCGTTAGAAGAAGCAGTTTTTTGGACCGAATATGTTATCAGACATAAAGGAGCGGATCATCTAAGACCAAGTGTGATGGATCTCAAGTGGTATCAGAGATATCTGTTTGACATTTTGATATTCATTGCTGTTATTTCGATTCTAGCCATATTTGCAATTGTTTCATTTATTAGAACAGTTGTAAACTTAAAATCGAAGATGAAACGAGACTGAAGGGATATATTATCTTGAATAAATTATTTACCAAAATTTAAGTAGACTTTTTTCATAACCACTTCTCATTGATTATAATTACCAAGGTGACTGATCTCATGCGTGTCTAAGTCACTTTTTTGAATTTAGCATATCAAAGTTTGGTATAGTGTTTCTATAAAATATCTGTAAGGAAAAAATTGTTCCGACGACACTTGCAATAATATTTTTCATATATGTATGAAGAACTAGAAATTTCTCCATATTTCCGTGGTATAACGGAAACGCTTCTAAGAGGGTTTGTAGAAGAAACAAACTGGAGTAAATAGATGAACTTAAAAAAATTAAAAACGCCATGCTGAGGATCAGAAACTTCTTCCAGGAAGCCTAGTCGAGAAAGAAGAGAAAGGACCCTACAGAACCAGACAAGGATGAAAATGGACAATTAATAGGTGACAGCCAAGGGAAATTGAACAGTTGGAAAGAGTATTCTGAAGAATTGTTGAATGACAAGTCAGAAGAAAACGACATCATCTTAGAGATAGAGCCGAATGCGAATGAGCAGAATTATTTAATTGGAGTCCTGAAAAACAAAGAAATAGGAGAGGTTATATAGAAATCTAAAGAAAAACAAATACTCATGGCTATAACGGAATACCGGCCGAAGTTATAAAAACAGGCGGTGAGGCACCGTGGGCTCAAATTTGGATTGAAGTAAGGAAACCGAATCAATCTAATAAAGCAGTCATTTGTTCAATACATAAAAAGGGAACAGAATGGACAGCGTAAATTATAAGGGCATATCCAAAGCTGAACTTTAGATGAATATGCCAATTAGCAAATGGAAGAGTATTAAGGAGGTTCTAAAGAAAGAAGGTCGACTATAGACAAAATATTTGTACTGAAAATGATTCAAAGTAGCACTTAAGAACAACATCTCGATCTAAAACTCATGTTTATCTATTTTAAACAGGCCAACGATTCAGTGATAAGAAAACAACTATTTATTCATTTGTATTCCCATAGATTTTACAACCTAATTACAAGAATACATTTAAATCAATGTGAGGTAGTATATGCAAAAATAAAAAATATAGTTTCATGCCAGATTAGCAGCTGGTATTATATAGAGTTTGTTACCAGAACGGAAGATAATCATCACTGAATAAAATGCGTTAAGCTGATGTATCGATTATATGAGTTAGAATCAATTTGTAAAAGGTAATCAAAGGTATATCCCAATCCAAATTAAGTACAATTGTAAAATTGTTGGCTAGTCGAAGCATGGTTACAAAAGAAACTCGGTAAGTAGACAGTACAAAGGGGACCCTGAACATAACAGAAGAACGCATAGTTTTTGGTGAGTAATCGTATTGTTAATAATTTTATGCAAAAATACCATTTATGAAATTTGACGTCTATGCTCTAAAAATAAAATCTTAAATTCAGTTCTTAAACTAGTTGTCCTCACTGTATTATAACTAGGCCACTTTCGATGCTTTTTAAAGTACAAGTGTCGTAGTAATTTATTTTCTACTTTTTCAATTTCATTCAATGTTCTTTGGTGCTCACCAGACCAAATAATAGAAGCAAATTCTAATTTTGATCTAACTAGGCTAAAATATAATGTTTTCATTACACATATATTACTAAAAGAATAGCAGTTTCTTATTACAAATCCTAATGTTCGATTTGGTGATTTTACAAGAGTACTAATGTGATTTTGAAGAGAAAATATGTTATTGTACATTACCCCAAGATCATTAGTTTCGGTTTTCCGTTCAGGAGTATATGAATTCATTTTATAATAAAAAATAATTGGATTTTTCTAGCGAGTTATAATCATTATTGCACACTTTTTGATGTTGAAGTATAGTTTATTTTTGATACTACATTCAAATATATTATTTATATTCTCTTGCAAAGAAATACAGTCTCTAACTGTATGTACATCTCTAAAAATTTTAAGATTATCTGCATACAGTAAACAGTCAGAATGAGTAATTACTGATGGCAAATCGTTGATAAATATTATAAACAACTGAGGTCCTATATTAGAACCCTGTGGTACTCCTGACTTAGCACGAAACTTGCCAGAAGTGTCTCCATCATGTTCTACAACAAAATTTCTATCTTGTAAGTAACTTTCCATTAATTCCAGTAATTTATCAGATACCTCATAATTTACAAGTTTTTGCAAAAGAACGTCATGATTCACTTGATCAAAGGCCTTACGAAAATCGTTGTATATATCAAGCTGAAATTTATTTTCAAGGGTATTATAAACTTTATTACTGAAGGTGTTTAAAATTGTATTAATAGGTTTATTCGAAATAAATCCGTGTTGGTTTGGTTTAATATATGATTGAACATATTGATTTCGCTTGGAGTAAAGTATATGCTCAAACTATTCGGATGGTGCACACATTGTGGAGATACTTCTGTAATTCTCAATGTCCATTTTATTACCAGACTTAAATGGTGGAGCAGTAACTGCAGTTTTCCAAATAGTTGGAAACACATTGGACTGACGAGATAAATTGAAAATATAAATGAGAGGTACTTTTAGCCATTCACTACATGCCTTTATAATATGAGGAGGTATCCCATCCACCCCTGCTAGTTTTTTAGGCTTCAGCTTTTGAGCAGCCTCAATAAAATCCGCCTCTTAAATGAATAATAACGCAAAAATATCGTTACAGAAATGTAGATGATTACCATTACTGAAATTTAGATTGTCGGAGCCACTTCTGAACTATGTATTGTTGAAAAAAAATCGACAAAAACTTCTGCTGTTCTGTTATTAGTTACCTGTTCACCTTTGTAAACAAAATTTTCGAAATTAGAGCTACTGACCCTTACTTTCTTCGTGTAGATCCAATATTCATTAACTCCCGTTAGAATGTCTTCTTCTATTCTTTTAATATAGTTTTTCCTCTTGCTTTATTTATTGTTTTATCTGTCTTCTCATTTCAATAACTTTTTCCCCGTAATAAATGGAAATAGACTTTAACTTTCCATATTTTTCCTTTTCGTGCAATACATTTTTTATTTCCTGTGTTAACCACACCGGATATTGCCTCGTATAATCAGTTAACTTTGGAACACATTTTTCTATAATTTCATTCCATATTTTATAAATTTGTTGTGAAGCCATGTTCACATTAGTATTTGTCAGAACTGAGTCCCAATTTGTTTCCCTAACATTTTTTCACGTAATAATATTATATATTATTACAGTACAGTATTACCAAGTATTGTCAAGAACAATTTTTAGTTATACCATTTTCACATGTCCAATTTATTTTTGCTATGATCTTTCGAAGTTACTTTCATTAAAGATCAATTGAACTTGAACTGGCTATTTTATTGACATCGTAGTAGTTAGTTAACCCTTCTGTGGTCAGCGGAGACAGGATAGTTTATGTTTAGATGTCAACAAACACCTCCTTCACAATTATACAGTCCACTGGAGTAACTGCTCCACGACATGGACCTTCGAGCCGGATATATTACTACGGATGTGAAGTTTCCTTTTTCTAGTGGTTTCTCGAACTTTCCGGTCATCACGTGATCGGTTTATCTCTCTCTCTATTTTTCGCCGTTAACTTGTGCCGTACCGTTAAAACCAGTTATGTGCGCGAAACAAAACTTTCGTATAAGCATCGTAATAGTGTCGAGAAGAATTTTTGGTTTCCATGGAAAACCAACTCATTTCCCTATCTACAAGAAGTTGTAGCTACGTGGCAATAGCGCAGAAAGTCCAGCTCGTCTTCCTTTGTTGAAAAGAAGTAAGCTTTCAGCGTCTTTCTCTACAGCGCTGGTTCATGCATATAGCTAGCTCTCTCGAATTCAGCATAGCAACTGTTTCAAGTTTCATGGATACTCAGTAAGAAGTTTTCTATAATTCCACGTTTTCATTAACATTAAAGCCGGCACATGCGTTGTTTACTATTTCTATTTTAAAAATTATTGATTTTCATCTGATGTTTTACTACTTTGTTTTACTCGATATTAGTATAATATTGTAGGTCTAATTAGAAAATATTTATTGACATAATTTTTAAAATACTTGCGACAATTTATTTAACTTTCATTTGGTGATTAAATTGTTTATCGATTTTTAATTCGAATAGGTCATTGAACTTCCATCGCTCTATAGATTAGTAGAAAAATAGTTCAGTGTCGTATCATATACATTTATTATTGTTTCTCTTCAAATAATCACCAGTATATTTTTATTTAATACTGTATTGTTTTTGTAATAATGGCTGCAAAACAATTTGCTGCTTCAACTAAAAAACGTAACTCTTGCGTGGGTCAATTGAACAGATTATCTGATTGGATTACAGGTCATTTTGCCACGGATAAGCGAGTATCTGAACTCTAAACAAGGGTAGACACCCTTCATGAAAGTTTTGCAAATTATACTAATATACAGAACCAAATTGAAGATCTAATTTCATCTAAGCCCACTCTTACTGACACTGAAGACCGAGGAGCGTTTGAAGGGAAGTTTTACACGCACTCTTGCAGATTACAAAGATTGTATTCAAAATATCACCGGTGCCCCTACTTCCTCCAGAGCTAGCAATGGTTTAGGCCCCTTTTCTGGTGGAAAATCTAATGTTAAATTGCCAGAAATTAGAATACTCCATTTTGACGGATCTAAGCCGTCCAAATTTGCTCCCTTTTCCGATATATTTGAAGCTCGCATAGATTCAAATCCGAAATTAAGGAAGGCTGAGAAATTGTATTATTTGCCTACTTTGCTTAAAGATTCAACTCTTCAGATAATAGGAAATTCAAAAATCATTGATTCAAATTATGATGTAGTTATAAGTACTCTAAAGAAAAGGTTTGCAAATAGATCTATTGTTGTTAATGAGCATCTATCTAACCTATTCAGTTGCCCCAATATTGTTAAAGCCAACGCAGTGAATTTAAGAAATTTGACTAATACTCTTACTGAGGACCTAGAGTGTCTTAATAATTCAGGTATCAGTGAAAAAGTGCTTATTGAAGCACTCATAGTTTTTATGTTCGAAAGAAAATTGGACCCTCTATTTCTTAAAATAAAAGAATTTATTACCTTCGCTGTGCGGAGGAGCATTATTTTGGAAAACTTATCTAGTTTTGATGCACTGCAGGATCGTAAACCTGCTTTTTAGGATGAGAAGAATATTACTTTCCCCCGTTGTCGAGTCAATTTGCACGCGACTAACGATTCTAACGGACGGATTTCTCCTCCAGGTTCACCAAACCTGAGGAGTAGTTGTGCTTGTTGTCAGCAATCACATAGAATTTACTCTTGTTCGGCATTCGGTACACTCTCTCCGCAAGAGAGACACAGATTCGTAAAAAGCAAAGCCCCTTGTTTTAATTGTTTTAGAAAAAATCACAAGGTAATCGATTGCTCTTCTGCGCATCGTTGCAACGCATGTCAAGGTATGCACCATAGTTTATTGCATTCAGATTCACGTTCTAACAATAATCGGCCGGTTTCGCAACCCAATGTAAATTCTAATAGAGTCGTTACTCAATTCAATAGGGATACTCGTCAACAAAATCGGTATTCGAATTTCTCTAGAACTAGGAACGCTCCTAACCTTCGCCGCGATGCGCCGATCCCTAGTAATCCTCGTCCTCACTCCTCAAATGATGATTCTCCCACTGCGCAAGCGTCAATTTCACAAACTCAAAGCTTGAACTCCCTTTCACACAATAGCTCGCATACTTTGTTAGCAACTGCTCAAGTTGTAATCTACGACTCTGATGGAAACCCTTGCGTAGCTAAATCCATTTTGGATTCAGGCTCTCAGAGCAGCTTTATTTCTCGCGATTGTGTTCAGCGTTTAAATTTGGCTACCAAGAAACAAAATTTACACATTTCATGTATCTTAGCGCATAATTACGTTGTTTCAAAGGAATATACCAATTTGATTATTCACTCGAAAGTGAACCATGACAAATGCTTTTCCCTTTCATGCTCTGTGTTGGAAAATATAACAAAAAAAATACTTCAGATTTCTATTAACCCCCGTAAATTAAAGATACCCCAAGAAATTTTAAATCGCCTTGCAGATCCGTCCTTTTCCACTCCCTCTCTACCGGAAATTTTGTTGGGGCAGATTTATTTTACGCGTTACTTACGCAGGTTTCTTTACATCTAGGTAAAGGTCTCCCTGTTCTCTTTAATAGTCACTTGGGATGGGTAATTGCAGAGGAAATACCGTCTTCTGCTCACAGTATTTTTGCTCAACAGAGTGCTGTCGCGGCTATGCAAACGGTTTATGGCTAGATAAATCACCAACTCTAGACTCGCTTTTAAACAAGTTTTGGAATCAGGAGGAAATTTCTGATTTAGAGCACTCTCCGCTCTCATCCGAGTTCGATTATCTACTCCTAAGATTTTGAAAAACGGTACTTATTAGGTAGGCATGCCCCTGCGCCCCCCTTCGAATTTTCAAAGTTAGGCGATTCTTTTATTACTGCTCAACGCAGATTCCTCTCACTGGAAAAAAGGCTCCACAACAACCCTGAATTATTAACAGAATATAAAAGGTTTATTGATGAATATATTTCTCTTGGTCATGCCCAAGTGACACCCTTAGCTCTAACGCACACCTCTCTATGTCATGCCCTAGCTCCAACGCACAACCCTCTAGGTTATACCCAAGTGACACCCTTAGCTCTAACGCACACCTATCTAGGTCATGCCCAAGTGACACCCCTAGCTCTTACGCATACTCCCTCTCTTAGTCCTGCCCAAGGAACAGTACCTTTGCCGTCAAGTAGGCAAGGTTTCAATAAATATTTTGTCCCACATTTCTGCGTTTTCCGGCCTCACATTGCATCCACCAAAATCAGGGTGGTATTCGATTTCTCGTGCAAGACATCGTCCTCTCTTTCTCTAAATTGTTTATCGTACAAAGGCTACATAGTACAGCCTGATCTGTATGACATTTTGTGTTGTTTTCAAGTTCCTAAATTTGTTTTAACTGCAGACATCAGACAAATGTTCCGCCATATTAAAACTAACCCTAATCAAAACTCTCTCTCCAATGCATCGAATTGCAAACGGTTTCCTTTGGGCAAACATTTGCCCCTTTTTTAGCTTGTCGAGTCATCAAAAATATTGCCGACAAAAACACTCATCTCTCTTTGGCTTCAGAAGCCTTATCTCAAACCCTCAAACCCTCTCCGAGTTGAAAACTCTTTATCTGCAACTTAACACAGTTTTAAACACTCTGGTTTCAAATTGCATAAATGGCAATCCAATAGAATTTTTACAAGATATCGCTCACACTAATGCATCGGAAAAAGATTTGAATTTAAATGAATCCGCATGCAAAATTTTAGGTCTTAAGTGGAACCCCTTGCTTGATGAGTTTAGAATTTCAGTACCCTCAGTGTAACATATCCACCCTCTTATAAAAGAGGAGTTTTATCAGTGATTAGCTCATGTTTCGACCCATTGGGTTTGGTAGCAGGTAAGGTTTTGATGCAGAAAATGTGGATGTCCCACCTTGACTGGGATATGCAACTCCTAGATGCAAAAATTTTAGAATTGTGGCAAGAATTTGTCGAGTTACACGGTTTCGTGGACGCCAGCACATTGGCGTACGGAGTCGTTGTATATCTAAGGGTTCAATATTCAGATTTCACTATTTCTTGCTCTCTTCTCTCGTCAAAGTCTCGTGTGGCTCCTCTTAAGAAAACTATCACGATACCCCGATTAGAACTTTGTGCTATGCTTCTACTCTCGAAATTAGTTGTAAAAATTTCACAAATTTTTGAAAATAAAATTTCGTTCAATTCTATTAACCTTTGGACCGACTACTCGATTGCTCTTTGTTGGATCGGACCCCTTTCAAGTAGGTGGACCACGTTTGTTTCCAACCGCGTATCCCAAATACATTCTCTTTCACAAAAATTCCAGTGGCGTCACATTTCCTATCACAACAATGCGGCAGATCCCTTGTCTAGAGGAATGTTCAACTGTAAAGTCTGGGACACATGGTTTCATGGACCAGAATTTTTACGAAGCCCCAATTTAAATATATCGCTTTTTAAAGCTACCCCCAACATTGTAAACCATCCCCAGAAGAAAAGAAAATTGCAACAAATGAGTTTTTGGTCACCTCTTTTTTTCAAATTCTCTAATTTCTCAAAATTACAAAGGACAGTGGCGTGCTTATTGCGCTTTTCGCACAATTTAAAGAATTCTGATAGGAAAAGCGGACCGCTCTCGGTGTCCGAGCTGTCCTCTCATAATTAAAAATATCCAAAAAGAGCACTTCTACACTGAAATGAATGCCCTCTTGACGGATCGTCCCCTGAATAGTAGTTAAATTCTTTCTTTTAAACCTTTTGATGATAAGTGCGGTTTTCTTCGTGTAGGAGGTAGGCTCACATATGCAGACATTCGTGAATCACACCAGTAACCCATTTTGCTACCCTCTCAGACTCATGTGGTTTCACTCATGCTTCGCCGAGAACATGTTAGGCACACAAAATACACTCCCGAAATTAAGATTACGATTTTGGCCTTTAAATGGACCCAGAGAAGTTTAACGTATAATACACTCTTGTGTTACTTGTCATCGCCTTAACGCATTAGTAGCCGAACAAATCAAGGAGGCAATTGCTAAGGATCGCGTCTGCGCAGCTCTTCCTTTCCAGAAAGGGGGCGTGGATTTTGCAGGGACCCTTCATGATAAAATCCTCTAGGTTGCGGAAATCCCCACTTATTAAAGGTTATATGACTCCCCGACATATGTAAAGAAGGGGGAAAACTAAAAAAGAATTCGCACTTCCTGTTTTAAATTCACCTGGTTAGCATTTTATTGTAATACTATCAAACTTAAACTACTATGTATATTGTTTTTGCAGATTTCATTTCTGGGCATAATTTGGAAGAAAGTTGCTTTTCCTTTCGACATAAACCAAAAAATGTGCTTGCAACTTCTCCAAAAATAAAAAGTATGACACTGATTATAAAATCTGTTAGATATGTATGTAATTCGATTTTTTGTAGAATTATTGAGTAAGTTTCGCAGGGACCCTATAAAAATATTATTAGTTGTAAACAGAAAGAAATTGTGATTATTGAAGAAGGCGCAGGTTCTTCTCATGCATTCCAGTAAAAAGAGATTGTGACTTAGGCAGATCCTACATTAAAACAGGTGAGACAATATTCAAAATATCAAATTATTTTTGAGCATATAGTAATTGAAATTTCAATATTGATATCCCTCAAGATATACATAATACATTATTTTAAACAAATGTTACTAATACGCATTTTTATATCATTCATACATATTAAAAATACTAGGCAATTAACTCTCATTATTTTTATTAGATTACCAAAGCTTGATGCATAGGCCTCTGTTCCAAGCAAAAAGGTCCACTGTTAAAGTGTATGTACAATTTGTTGATTAACTTTTTTTAATTCCATTGCATATTCTACATTAATGTGGGTTAAGTTAGGTAATTAGTGACAAATATAAACAGTAAGAGTAGTTGAATTTACTGTTTAAATCCTAACTTTGTGAAATCTAGTCATGATACTGTTGTTAATGGAACTGGTTGTTTTTAATTCATTCCACTATATATTGAAAAATTATGGAAATACTAATATATTGATATTAACATATGTTTCGATAACTAATAGTATCAATATCTTAGTATTTTCATAATTTTTTAATATACAGTGGAATTAAATAGAAACAGTTCCATTAGTATTTTTAAATGAAACTCAAGGTCTCTATTTAATTCCACAATATATTGTGGAATTAACTAGAGACCTTGAGTTTCATTTAAAAATACTAATATGAGCATATTCCACGAAGTAAGGGTCGAGACAGTCAATTTCAGAAACAGTTCCATTAACAACAGTACTAAAAGAGGTAATAATTATTGTTAGCATAATATTAAGGTGAAATGCATATCATATTAAACTGGATTTATAAACATGATCCCAATGTTGTACAAATCTTTTATCTATTTTCCTAACATACTGAAATTTATAGACATTTTGTTTCATTCTTAAACTAAAATGTCTATAAATGCAGTTTCAATTAAAAATTTCTAGCTGTATTTTTATTGTTTTCAGATATTTCAAAAAAAAATAAGGATAGACGAATACCATTGGATGATAGAGTTGATACCTGCCAGCTGCGATATCTTCGGCAGCTGGCAAGAAGGAGAAAAATGGTTTGTAGCAGAGTAAAACATTGAAGGGCAGAAGATTTGATCTTGACGATAAAATTTTTGCCCCTGCATTAGCAAAAAAATTAGGAGAAGGTTATAAATATTTTAGACTAGACAAATTAGCACGAAAAATGGTCTAAAGTCAAACTAATTGCAATACAATTTCTATAAGTGGTTTCCTATTGGAAATTTTCTGTAGAAAACGATGGTGAAAAGTCTACCTCTCTATGACGACGCGTTTATCCAATGTGGCAGATTTTCAACAATGACTGACCATTATTTGATACATTGCATTGCATATTAGAACTTGAAATCAAAATTGCAGTCCTTGAAGGATTAACTCGAACAATTATGATTATATGAAAGTAGGCTACACACAGTTTCAACATTTTTGGGGTATTAGGCGCGTGCGGTGCATCGATTTTGGGGAAGCTTTGACACAGCTTGTTTCCTGGCAGGATGTTTCACAAAATACTAGAAACTTATTACAAAGTGCCCCAGAAAACCAGTTACTTGAGTCATAGCTTCCCCAAATTCCATGCACCGAAGGCCCCTATGTATATAATTTTGTAAAAGTAACTGCAACATGTGATCATCTTAGAAACAGGTTAATTTTCAATATTACAGTAACGTTCTGTATGTGATATTAGTGAGAAGTATACAAATAAACATCGTATGAATGTTTCCTATAGGAAGTTACAAAAAAGAAGTTCATAGTATGTGTATGTAACTGCGAATTCAAGTATTACTGTGTACATCAAAAATATGTTTTATTTACATGACATGGATGTTAATAGAGTTGGTAATAAAATTAAGACATCTAGGAGATATTTTATTAACGTTTTAAATTAATATCATGAAAAACCTCTAAAAAGAACATCACGAGAAAGACTTGTTATGTTTCTTGTTTAGTGGGTCGTTATCTGAATCAAGAACAGAATTCATGAGCTCTTTCACTTGTTCATCGGTCAATGTGGAAAGATCGTATTTTTTACGTTTTGCCACTTCAGTCAGCTCGTGATACTGAAACGTTAAATTAGC
This sequence comes from Galeruca laticollis, assembly GCA_963921935.1. Lineage (NCBI taxonomy): Eukaryota > Metazoa > Arthropoda > Insecta > Coleoptera > Chrysomelidae > Galeruca > Galeruca laticollis. Next base: position 109,757,199 of record OY998181.1, read on the forward strand.
AGTGAACATTTCGAATATTGATTTAAATGAATAATTTTGCAACGAATGTTAAATTTATTGGTGGAATAGACCACACGTCTTCCTAGTCTATATTTTTAATTCAACTAATTAAGAGTTGGTGGAATAAACGTTAAAGTTATCTCGTCCAATAAATCCTTAATAGGAATTCGGAATGCGGGACTTTACGATACATTTTTCGAGAGGATGGTTGATGCAGAGTTTCCGATAAAATTTTAAAAATATAGTTTGATCCAATATAAAACTTGTTCTTTAGAACAAATTCGCTGGGATTACTGGTATGTTTCACATTTTTTTCTGTTTAAAATTTACTAGAACTGATAAAGGTTTTTGTCCAGTACGAATCTTTAAGCTAGTTTGTATAATTGTAAAAAAAATATAAGTGAAGTTTTATGTATTTATCTGGACAGATATCTAAATATGTCGTATATTGAAAAGTCTTTTTGTAACACACTTGGTGTTATAGGGGAAACTCCAGAACTATACCACATTTGTGAGTAAATTCTACGAAAATTCCTTACTGAGGAAATGTGCTATAGTATTATCACCAAATAGTATGGTATTACAAGTAATGGTTGTACTGTTAGAGCTTATCGAGGACTTAGCTATTCAATCTGTATAGAGTACAGAGAATTATATAACTAAAGAAGATTTTCCCGATTACTATCTTCGAATATCAACTTTTAAGTTAAGTCATTTGATTTTGTATGGCTTCACCAACATTATTTCATCTGTTCGGTTAAGGTAAAAATTTCTTTTTTCACTCATACTGACATCTACTAACCACTTTCTCTAAATTTTTATAACTCGTTTATTTTACATTCATTATATTTATATACATATTTTTATTCAGTTGTTTTATTTATTATACAGGTAAACCTGAGAAATTGCCTTCAGCATATTTTTTATGTGAACATTTACTAAAAATTTAATTTTACTGTTTCTAAGTTTTTTCCTCTTTCTTCTCTTTCTTCACTTCAATGAACTTCTTTCAGATAACAGAGCGCTATGAACTGGCTTTGTTATCTCCAATCTTATTATCAGTTTGTAAAGAACCTACTATCTTTTTATTTCTTCCTTTCTTTTATATTTTTATACCCTGAGAGTCACAGTCTGTGTTTCAATACGTTTTCGCACCATACTTTCTACGTCTTCGTGATCTATCATCTCCCACTATCTGCGGTACAACAATAATAGATAAACTTCTTTGCATAGGTAATAATTAACCTAAGACAGAAACGTATAAATGACACAAATATGTAATGTTATACAAACTCGCAAAATTTTCTCTGTGTCCTAGAACGGCATGCCGTTCTAAAAAACCGACATTGCTCAACACTCAAAAAGCGGCAGTAATTATTTATTTCTCGCCAAACACACTAGCAAATCATCAAATCATCAGAAAAATCCGAAGTCAATTGGACTACTAGAACTATTTTATTTTGTGGTTTCACTACATGTGTTCAACAGCAATAATTTCTACCTTCTACTCAGTTACTTGTTCACAAGAAACGAACGAAATCTCCTAATCAACTGAATTTTCAATATTCAAACTATTACCGATAGTTGAGTCCATTCTTGGCCAAAAGGGGTAGTCTATATGATCGCAAAAAAGTTTTTGTTTCGAAATAATTCGGTAAGGTTAATACCGGCCATATAGCGAGATTACCGATTAAAGGGTTAAATAGCATCGGCGACAGAATGCATCTTTGCCTAACTCCTTTCAATATTTTCAGTTCATTCGATTATGATTGTTGCTGTTTAATTTAGGTACAGATTTCTAAAGTACATATTATATAGAAGTAAATTTTACCAATGCATTTTTTTTGTCCGAAACTTTTTTTATAGAGGAATAAATACGAACATCTGGAATAAAAACGAGATTTTGCATTTTTTGGCCACATCCAGAATAGCTAATACGATGCGAGTGAAACTCCCTGTCTGTATCCAAACCTATTGTCCTTTATCGCTCTTCCATTCTCATTTGCGACTGCAATATATTTTTGGATAGTTTGACGTAACTAAACTCACGAGAGATATCACGTTGTAAACATTTGAGAGTTTTTTAAAATATATTTCAGTAAGTGATAAAACTCCATCCAAACCATTGACCATTTTGAAATGAGAAATTAACATTGAATAATTGGTGCGTTCTTTTTGACTGAGATCTCAGATCACTTCAGTTAAGGTGATCTGAGATGAAGTGATGTGAGTAAGCACCAAAAAGAACGACATCTCAATTGAAGCGCGCGATCTGTAGATAGATTTAAACTATACGACAGATTCATATCAGCATCTAATAATGTTAATTAATGTATCCATAATTTGTAACAACAGAAAAATAGATTATGTGTGTTTATTATTTATATGTCAATGGTTAAAACCTTAGATAGCCTTGGTTAAAACTACCAATAAACCAAGCAAATCAAATAGAATATTTCTTCATCCCCTCTGATATCTCAGTCAAAAAGAACGCACCTAATGTCATATAATAAAATAAAAGAAGCTGTTTGGCGATGACTAATTTCAGGGATATTGTTTGACCCCTAGAGGTTACCAGTGATAAAATATTTGTTTATTTGATTTTCGATTCATTCATTAGATGCATTGATTGAGCGATGAGTTATTATATTTTTTAATTCGGTCATTACATTGAAACATTTATAAACTATTAGTTCTATCGTTAGATACGACAGCGATATGTAGTAATTAGGTAATTCAAATAAGCTATAAATAGCCAATTATTGAAATTAATAGAAGCTACGTTGGAATTTCCGATTTGTTATGATTAACAAACTATTTTGTTCTATTATGATGAAGATTTCTTGATAAAATGATTGTATAATGTGTATAAACATTTGTTATGTAAACAATATATTTCATTGGAGATGACAAGAGTTTCAATGATGAATCGATTTCAGATGGCAAATATACTACCACATTGACACCTGGATCTGATTGACTGTATCCAGAATTTTTTGATAAACAACTTCAAATTCATAGAGTCTTTATTTGTCCCGTTAATGAAACTCCAAAAAATCCTCTATGTTTCCTTTCTAGAGATTATTCCATTGTCACTTAGACTACATACATTGTATACTAATTGTGTTTCCATAAAAAATAAGCGGTTTTAAATATTGAAACTAACTTCTCCCCATCTATGAGATGCCCTGAACAATATTTTATCATAAAAGTGTCACTTCGGGGGATAACAAAACGAAATTTCTTCAAAAATAACCGAAAATGTAGTATATCTGGATTTATAGGACCCGCTGTACTCGGTCTAGTCAGCTGAAAATCAATGAGGTACATCTGTGATGATTCGGTACCTTGATGAAATTTTCTTTCGATGTCGTTAATCTATTTACAAGTTTATTATTAATTAAAGATATTTCTGACCCGGTATCGATTAATATTTTTATACTAATGCCTTCTATCGGTCCATATATATATAAATTAATGTTTCATTATTTTGTTCTAGTTGGTCCTGTACCTTAAGAAATTCGCGTGGGTGAACATAGCTGCACCAACTTAACATACCATATTCACCCTCTAGTGGAAAAACTGTTGTTCCGCACCAGAGGTTGACACGGGAACCACAACATTATCATTACTGCAATTATTATTATTTGTATGTGTCTGATTAAAATTTGTATTTCTATTAGCTGTGTTTCTCTCTAAACTGTTTGTTCTGTTAGTTCTTGTGTCTCGTCTTATGTTGTTTGTCCTTCGTATGTCTCCGTCAGAGTTTCTTCTTTCTCTTCTATTATAATTGTTGTTTGCTTGTTGTCTCCTTTCCGGATAATTTGTGTATCTATTATTATTAGTACTTCCGTTGTCTCTGTCATATCGTCTATTGTTATTATTGTTTATATTATTGTAATGATTATTGTTATCATTCCATGTGTTGTATGGTCTTTCTCTGTAATTGTCAGTATTTGTGTTAGAGTTTTCTCGTCTATCGTTAATGTTTCTGTAGTTATCGTTATTGTCACGTCTACCACTATTGTTAACCGTTCTCTGTACTCAGTTTAGGTAATCCAATAGAGATTGAAAAATTAATTATGTTTTGTATAGCAATACCTTGTGTTATGTTATCATTGAAATGTCGGGACAAAAATATAATTATTTCTTGTTCCGAAATCACTGGCTTCAAATATTGTGCCAGGGAAAATATAGATAAAGCATAGCTACTCATGTTGCTGTTTCTTTTGGTATGAAATTTGCCAAAATATAACTTTTCCCTAACATAGCCTTGCTCCGTTTCCCCCCAGTATTGTTTTAAGAAAATTGTCTCAAAATCCCTAATACTATTAATGTTCACATCATTACATATAAACCAAAGCAATGCTTGATTATGTAGGTGAGCTCTTATTGTCTCCTTCAGGTCTTCTATTTCACTGATATCCCTCAATTTATTTTTGAGATATCTCAAGAAAATTTTGGGATGCATTTTCCGCGTATCCCCATCAAATTTCAGGTTACTCTCCCCATGATTGTAAATATAGTTTACCCCTTGAATATTATTGTTTTATTTTGTTTTATTTTTCATAATTTCAATTTCCTTTTCCAATTCAATCATCTTCTTCTTGAAATCTTCTTTTATTTCCCTTTCTAATCTTGTAAAGTCCTGTGTGTTCCTATCTTCTTTAATCTGTTTTAATTTCTTATCCATGTCCCATATTAGTTCCTTTCGTGTTTTCAAGCTCATTTCCTCCTTTATCGATAGGTTTAATTGGATACGTTGTTCCACGTCGTCTATTCTTGCATTGGTTTTTATAATGTTTCTTTCCACTCTTCCTATTTGTTCCTTTTTTTCTTCCCGTAGTTTACTTCCCATATCTTCTAATGATGCCTTCTTGTATTAGGTTTCCATATAGTTTGTTCATTTTCTCTTCTTGTTCTTTCTTATGTTCTTCGAATTGTTTTTTCATTTCCACCAAATGTTCTGCGAATTTTTTTTCTTGTTTGTCTAACCTTCTGTTGATCCTTTGTACTTTTTATTTCATCATTTGTGCTTTTAATATCTCCTTTTTTATCTTCTTTCGTGCTTTTGATGTCAGCCATTATTATTTTCATCATATTCATTAGTTCTTCGTTTTCACTTGGTTTCTGTTTCGTATAATGGTGAACTTCTTCCACCATACTATCTTCCTTATCCTGGTCTGCTATTTCTTCATTTTGTACTTGTTTATTCCCCTTCGTATCCATGTCACATCATAATAAACGGACAGCAGAGAAACTCTGGGCGATGAAGAGGTTCGTGCAGATTCATCGTGCACCTACCTACTTTGGTGTGAAACCTATCAAGTCAGTGTCTCGCTCACACCGAAATTTATTTAGTTCAGCAGCGTAGTTCGAGATTTTGGTTGGTATAGTACATTGTTAGTTTCCCGATTGTATTTTTGTGTGTTTTACTTTATTCTTTCCTTTCGATAATTAGTTTACCTATATACCTAATTACGTTTAGTGTTTTTAAATTTGTTCTTTCGTTCATTATAATAGGTTTAGTGTTATTGACCTTTTTCTTTGATTGTTTCTTCCATTAATTAGTTCATACAAGTAGGTTTATTGTTTTACTTTCATGTTTCCTTTCGTTTATTCGTTCAAAAAAATAGGTTTAAGGTTATTGTTCCTTTAATCTATTTTTTGATAATTTTAGCTCATATAAATAGGTTTAGGGTTTTCTTTAAATTTTCTTTCGTTAATTAGTTCAGTTTAGTATTTATTGTCCCTTTAATTTATTTATTGTTCGTTAATTCGTTCCTACAAACAGGTTTTGATTCTATTTTTATTTATTGGAATATGTCCGATTGATTTTGTAAATTCCCAAGATGGGTTTTTTATGTGCAGCAAGACAATGTCAAAACAGGAGTTATTTGTGCAAGAAGAGTTTTTTTAGGTTCCCTACTGACACAGCTAGGTAAGTTATTATTTTTTAAATATTCAGACGTAGACATCCGTTTTATTAAATATAGCGTCGTAATGAAGATTATATCAAAGTAACTCCTGAAAATTCAATCTCCATATTATATAATTATATTTCATTCAGCTACTATTATAGATTTGATAATATGGAATAATAAAGTTTACAATTTCAATAATACATACTTTTCGTAGATGTACTAATACAGATTAGAGAATATATATATTTAAAATAAAAAATACAAGCTTAGTTGCTATGAAATTTTTAAAAAAACAGAATGAAAAATATTAGACCGGCGCGGCGGCTGGAGTGCAAAAATCCTTCTATTTCAAGAGTAACCCAATATTGAAGTAATTTTATGAGTTCTATGTAGGACCATGTAATATCTATTTCTACACCGAAAATTAAAAATAACTTTTGTAGGTAGACGACTGAAATTGTAAATTTTTTAAATATTCTATATTCTAATTTTAGAACGTTATGCCTTAAGTTCTAAAAGCTGAATATTTTCGTTTTAAACTATATGCAAATAATAATTAACTATTTTATTGCCTTAGGGCCAGGATGTGGCTTATAAGTTGCAATAGGGAAGATTTGTCAGGACCACTTTGAGGTGAAGATGTTTACAAACGAGTGTCGTAACCGTTTAAGGCCGAATGCAACACCTACATTATTTCCGTCACTAGAGGGATCTTCTGTCGATCTAGATCACAGTTATAAACCTCGCTATAGTCAAGTTAATATTAATAAAGAATCTGCTCGCAAGATTAACGTTTTACAGAATGTTATTATTACCCAAGGTAACTTTTTATACCTAGTGGATTAATTCTACAATTTCACAATCTAATTTATACTTAATTTTTTTAATTTTCTTGAAGGTTTGATAGATAGGTAACTTCTTACTTGTTGCAGCTCAAAAAATTGGTACTGGTAGTGGCCTTCCTGTCTGTGATGAAAATGAGAATCCCTTAAAAAGCAGTTACTGTGAAGGTAATATTTTGTATTGGTATATGAAGCTATGTTTAAAGCAGAACAAATTTGCTACATAACACATTATAAAGACGTAGGTGACATATATCATGTATATTATTTCAGGTGAAAGTCATAAGCCGCTCAGTGTGGAACTAGAAGGTTTACTATCGCCATCACCAGAATTGCCTTCCCCCTGTTCCGCAACGCAGACTTCTACTGATCTTTCTTTTAACACGCCCCGAAAAAGAAAGTATCGAAGTAACATTAAAAGTTTAATTAATGAGAACGCTTCTTTAAAGAAGAGGATTCTGGATTTGGAGCGTAAATTTTGAATACTTCGAATCCGATATTAGTTGGAGCAATTTTATGCTCTAACGGTGAAGTTTTGTGGCAATGAAAATCTCGCTCGTTTTATTAACTGCCAAGTTGATCAGTCAACAAAAAAGCCAAGAGGTCGGTGATACTCACTCGAGCTAAAAATGGAATGTTTGGCACTGTATTTGACTGGTCCAAGAGCCTATAAATAAATTTTAGTGGAAAGGTACTGCCTTCCAACACCTCGAACACTTTTTAATCTTATTAAAAGCATAAGGGTGAATTCGAGTTTAAATAATCTTCAGTTATTTTCTGTACTAAAATTAAAAATTGAGAGCTTTAATGAAAGAAGTAAATATAGCATTTTGTGCATTGACGAGATGTCCATGAAATGTAATTTATTTTACAATCGCCCGACTGATACCGTAGTTGGTTTGGCAGAACCTAACGAAGGTATTAATATAGCACAGCCAGCTTTGCATGTCTGTGTACTGATGCTGAGAGGTATATTCACCCAATGGAAGCAACCGTTGGCATATTATTTCTGACAATCTTCATACCCCTCACATACCTTAAAAAACAAATCGTTGAGGTAGTACAAAAACTTGAACCTATGGGTTTAAAAGTTTGTGCTTTAACAACGGATATGGGCTCTAATAATAAACCTTTGTCAAGTTTATTAGGCATTACAATTGACAAACCTTATTTTTTTATAGACCAACAAAAAGTTCATTATATTTTTGATGTTCCGCATATAATTAAAGCGGTCAGAAATATGTTACTAAAATATGATTTTTTAATAGATGATGGCAAAATTTCATGGAACCACCTTCAAACGTTTTATGAACATGATAAGAAATATCCCGTAAGAGCAGCACCAAAGCTGACGTCAACTAATTTGAAACCAAATTCATTTGAAAAAATCAAAACGAAATAAGCTACACAAATATTTAGCGCTACTGTAGCGAATGTATATATTAGATTCGGCCACTTGCCCGCTGACGCCTACAAAACGGCCGAATTTGTACCAAAAATGGACAATTTCTTTGATCTTTTAAATTCGTCAAGTACCTACGCATCAAAAAAATTTAACAAGCCGTTCAAAAACCTACCACATCAAATTGAACTGTTAGATGAATGTTTTAAACTGTTTACTAAAATTAGAGTAAATAATTATATAAATGTTGATATAACACACAAAATTAAAAGTTTTAAATGTGTTAGAATCACTATAAATAGTATAAAAGGCCTGTATAACGACTTAGATCAGTCACAGTTCAAATATTCATTTACAAGACGGTTAAATCAAGATTGCCTAGAAAATTTTTTTGGGGCTCTGAGACAGCAAAATGGCAATTGCAAAAATCCTACTGGAATTCAAGTCGAAAGATCTTTTAAACATTTGTTGTATCTAAAACTTTTCCATTCAGGTATGGAAAACTGTGAGGCAGATCCCGACTCTATTCTATTAAAATTTGAAGATATATCATCAGAAACTCTACCAACTACCCCTCAACCTCAACAGATAGTTAGAGCCCAATTAATCGATACCGATTATCAAACAGATGAGATGTTGCAAAAGAATTTTGTGAGATATGTTTGTGGCTATCTGTTGAAAAATGCACTCAAAGTCCACAGCTGTGATTCATGCAATAATTTTTCACAAGATCGACAAATGTTAGATGATTCATCATTATATAGTTTTTTCGCGCTTACGAAACTACCAGAGAAGCGAGCTATGGCAATTTAAAAAATCCAAATGATAGTTTTGTTAATTTCATTTCAACAATTGAAACAATTTTTCAAAAAAAATTTAATAGTTTTGTTAGCCAACCACAAATTTGCCAGAATCTTTTCCAAATATCCGATAAAATTCCTTTCAGGCATCCTTGTAAACAGTTTCCAAAACATTTATTCTAAACTTATATTTAAGGCTATATTATACATTAAAGGATATTAACAGAAATTAAAGATAAAAAAAATGTTAGAAACAAATTAATTATATGGCGTAATCTGTTGTTTAATAAGTCCAGTATAGCGAGATATCCAACTATCACCTTTCCTAATCCTTAAAAGAAAAACAGGAAATAAATTGATAGAATTCACATTTGATTTTAAAATATCCCATAATTTCATTATTCCATGATTTGTAATTTGCCAATATTCAATACTATTTAAATGTACATACCTAACTTTATTTTTTAAATTTCTTCAAAACTTTTATATCGTTAACACATTGTAATATTTTATTGAAAATAATTTTCTTAATATGCTTTGTTTTTCTCTTTCTTTATACAGGGTGTCATCGAAAATAGTGCATATATTTAAACCAGCGGTAGTAGGCAACTAGAGGAACAGAAAAGTTAAGCGAACATTTTTGATACAATCCACGGTACTCCCAAAAATAATTTTTAAAAGATATACCTAACGAGAGTAGGTGGAGTCATATTATCAGATTTTGTGTCAGTTCAAAGGAAACGTATATCATATGTGGGAGCGTAGACCTTTGACCTTCATTTAAAACATATTACCATAGACGCGGTTGCCAACTTTGGTTGGATTTCTGTAGGTCAAACTACGGCATATACGAATTTATTGGTATTTTTTTTTGAAAATGGCTGACTGTAGAGCTCTGTTATACTATTTGGTGTTAATTTGGAGGATTTCAGAACAAGTCCTAAAATTTCTACAAATTCAGAAGTATCAGTTGCTTGCAGCTTTAAGTTATCCTACCATTATGTATAAACACATTATTTTCATGTTACTAATTTTCCTCCATCTTTTCTAATTTTAGAGGTTAAATATGGGAATGGAAGTTCTAAGTTTGCTATAATCGGATACGCTTTATCTTGATTCTGCAATTTAATTATATTTTTTTGGTCGGATCATATGCAATAAATAATTATTTTGTTTTTTATTAAAAATTTGATATTTCCAGAAGTAACGCCTAATAATTTTGATTATAGGATAAAGCTTATACTGCACAAACTTTTAAATTTAATAGGTACAAAAATAGAATTCATTATTTCACATGTCAATAAACACAAAGTGGTTGTATCGATTTCGTCTATTTCCCTTATCATAAAAGCTGTTGTATTCACACTCACAATTTCTAAGAAGCGAAAGTTGTCAGTTCTGTACATATGCACCGAACTGTGCGGGAATATTATTCCAAACTGTCATTTCCGCACCCTTCTGCCTTAACCTTTTTTATTATTTTCGTGGTTTAATTAAATTATGTATGGTATCTCCCTGTATATCAGGGATGGTGAAAAAGATTAATGTAAATAATTTCATTTGTACTACATTTAATAAAAAGCGACTAAAATCATTGTTAAATTTATTTTATTTTGTTCCTTATTTATTCGGTCAATCTTGATAACGATTACATGGCATACATCACCCGAATTGTAAAAATATATAATTTATTATATCTTAACTTACTGTCAAATTATATCTATACGCTCAATTTAAATTTGTAAATACCGACCTGGCAACTCTATCGTAACATAGTAAAATTAATTTTAATCCTACTTTGAACTTTCACACCCAAACAGCGACTCAAGGTCACCAATTTTTATCGTGATGTGTCAATGGTAAGTACGGAGAGTTTCTCTGCTGTCCGTTTATCATGCTGTGTCCATGTTCCTTGATTTTAGATGTTCCTTCAACTCTTCCACTGTTAATTCTTCGATATTTATTCTCTTGTCAGCCATTATAGTTTTACCAGTTTTTTCCCAGATATCCCAAAAATAATGACCTGTTCCTGTCACTGGTTCGTTGTACGAGCGTTATTAAAATTGTTTTACGAGCGCTACACGTTGGGTTCGCCAGATTGCTATATATTTTACTGGCCTTACGTTGGACGAACCACGTTGCAATATAATTTTAATTAGCTTCACGTTGTGGTGCCACGTTATTATATATATTTCTAATTTGTTCATGATTGTTTAATTGTTTTAATGTTTATTTAGTTATTTATTTTATATTATGGGCGCCAGAATTGGTCCGCTTACCACGAATCCCAATTCAAATAAAGATGTAGTCCTGATAAAAATGTAAATATATTATATGTTATTATTTCCTTACTTCAGGGATGAATTCGGCACTTAGTGCTCACCAGTAACAGGAAACTGTAGGTAGAGATATCAGAGAAACACAAGAGAACATAGATAAACAATTTAATACGATGGTGAAATGTAGAAAAATAGTTGGTTATATTTACAATTTAATATATATATATATATATATATATATATATATATATATATATATATATATATATATATATATATATATATATATATATATATATATATATATTAATTATTATTTTCTTATGTATGTATTAATTAAGAATTATTTGGTTTTTAATTGATTATATGATTGTTGTTTCGGCTAGCTCAAATATATATACAGTCGGGCATGAGAACTCTTCATTCTTTCTGAGTTCCGGATTTCAAGTTATCAAAGAATTATTTGGTTTTATCTATGTATTATGTATTATACCTTGACACATTTACGTTGGTACGCCTATGGTGTCAAACCTATTCCTTTCTTTAATATTGACACGTAAAATGCTCTGAATTTATCTATATAATTGGTTGTCACTATTATTATTCTGGCATACTTATTATCTAATATCTATATCTTTGTTAAAACTAATGAATTTATATACAGTGTACATGTCATTTTTATAATTTCTTCTCATCATTTTCATACTTCTAACATTACATTTCCTTTTATATGGTAATGGACAAATCTTTGAATCAAAATATTCAATTCCCCTTACTTTCAATCCATGCAAATCATTTCGCCACCATCAATTCTATTGACCATATTTTCTTCTTCCTATCAATTGAATTATTTATATTTATATACTATTTATCCTCACAATCTATAATTCCACTCAAATCCTCTTCTTCTTAATAATCATTATTTTATTTATTTTCAATCTTATTTTCATTATATTTGACCTTAACCTTTTTTTCTTTTTATTCCACCATATCTTGATTCTCAAAATCTATTTATCATCCATTAAATCTCAATTTCTTTTCATGGTTATTATTTATTTATCTTTATATCTTTCCAGTCCATCTGTTCCAATAATTACATTCTATCTATGTCCGTATTTACCATTAGTAATCTATCTACAATTGCCATATATTTTTCATTCACCTCTTTATATTTCTATTATTTTTGCGCCTAATTATATTAGTTTGAATAATTTTTTTATCATTTACTAAATTTTCAATTTGTTAATCATTATTATCTTTTAAATTTTTGTAGTTGTTAGCCTAATACCTATTTGTTCTAATTAAATATTCACATATCCTAATTTATATCTGTTTTAACTATATTTACATAAATTTCCCATTTTGATCCTGATTACTACTTGATCCTTCCTGATCCTGGATTATGTTATTAACCTGTCTTCTTACTTCTTCTCTGTTATTTTCTCCATTATAATTTCTTCCTTGATTATGTTGATTGTTATTCCTTCTTTCATAATCACTTCTTCTTTCATTATAATTATTTCTTCTCTCCCCTCTATTCTATTGCCAACTTCCATTTCGGTTTGCATTATAGCTTCTTCGTTCGTAATTTCCTTGGGTTTCCCGATTTTCATACTATCTATAGCCATTATTTCTATCTCTATTTCTATAGTATCTGTCCCCATTTCCTTGATTTCTTCTATTTTCTGAATTCACATTTCCATAATTTCTATTTCCGTATCTATCATAGTTATCTCTTCTGAATGAACCATTTCCATTCTCTCTCTGTCTATCATTTCTTGCATTTTCATTCTTGCTTTGATACTTATTGATATCATTTGCATTCTAAATAACTCTTTCTACTTTTTGTAAATAGCATGATAAATTGTCCATAGTTTTGTTATCATGGAGTGCAATAGTCTCCGATACCTCCGCATTAAAATGTCTTCCGTCATACAGTACTAACTCCTCTTCTTTCATCACTGTCTCTAGGTATTGAGCCATGTTATACAGTTGCATTGCATATGAGTTTAGATTTTTACAATCATTATAATCAAATTTACCAAAATACAGCCTTTCTCTGAAATTTGCCTGTGAATTTTCTCTCCAGAAACATGTTAAAAATTGATTTTCAAATTCCTCCATGTTCAATATCTGTTTCTAAACAGATATGCATCTGAAAACTCAATTAGAAATTCAATAGAACTAATCAAAAAATTAGAAGCAATCAACTTCAAAGATAACTATCAGCTTATTTCATTCGATGTTACTAATATGTTCACTAACATTCCTCCTAAAGAATGTCCAATACTTATAAGAAAATTACTAGAAGATAGAAATATTAATCCAGGAATAATATCAGATATACTTAATTTATTTTATGTATGTATTAATCAGAGTTATCTCACTTTTGACAATATGATATATATTCAAAATGAAGTTTTAACAATGGGAAGTCCTATACCACCTATTTTGGCAAACATTTTTATAGACAGTTTAGAAAAAAATAACTTTGAAGGTAATATTTCAAAAATGTTTTATTTTGGTATAGGTATGTAGATGACATAATAGCTTATTTTTATGGGCAGTGGGCGACAATTAGATGTATTTTCCAGCCACATTAATAATTTACACCCAAAAATTGAATTTACATGAATTGAAGGAAATAGCTCAACCAATGTTCTTGATTTAAAAATTCAAAGAGTTAATAATGTACTTGATTATTGAATTTACCCAAAACCAATACACACTAATGTGACAATCCCATATAGTTCCAATCAGCCCATGTCACATAAACTAGCGGCATATAATTCAATGATACATAGAGCATTTTCAGTTCCTATGAACAAATGTAATTTTGATAGAGAGATTAATACAATTAGAGAAATAGCAACATCCAACGGTTATCCATTACATATGATAAATGAGCTAATTAATAAAAAAGTGGAAAAAGTGGCATTATAACTAATATTTCCTAAACAAACTGAAAAAATAAAAACTTATAAAACCATCAAATATGCAGGAAACATTTCTAATAATATGTCAAAGATAATATCTTTATCAACGAACACAACAATTTCTTTTAAAACAGAAAATAACGTAAGTACAAAATTGTTAAATGTAAAAACAAAAATACCACCATTAAAGAAATCAGGTATATATAAACTCAAATGTCCAGAATATAATGCTGTCTATTTGGGTTAAACCCTTAGAAATTTTTAAATCCGATACAGTGAACACTTACGAGCATACAGATTAAATCAACCAGATAAATCACACTACGCAGAACATCTACATGACACCAATCATTCATAGACAACTAACACAGAACTAGAAGTACTACATATTTGTGATAAGAAACAAGAACTGGATTTCCTGGAAGAGATGTAAATTAGAAAACCCATAATATGAAATCGTCAATCAACAGATAAATCTAGGGAGTTATTCACTATTAAACTGTCTTCTCAAGTGATAATTGTAAAAATCAGCAGATATAGTTTTCCTGGTTTTCTATTTCATTGCACAGTTATACTGATCTTAATTGGAAAAATGATATCCAGGATATCACCATAGGGCTATTAATATCTAAACAATATCTAAACAATATTTGTAATATCACATCTTCTTCTTTTCCTATTGACATATATTAAGTCAATCACAAGTTAGGTCACTTCATGGTCTAGCCAAAAATAACTACTAAACATCAGGTAGGCATCAGATAAAATCTAACTTGTGTCATTCTGTTAATGATATTCAGTTATCGAAACAATTGTCAATATTTTAGAATTCCTAACATTTTCCATTATATTGTGGAATTAGCTAGAAACAGTGAGTTTCATTTACAATACTGATATGAGTAGATTCCACGAAGTAGGGGTCGAGACAGTTAATTTCTATACTTATTTCTTCAAGAACTTTCTCTGTTAAGATATTTTTAATGTTACCTTATTTGGGTTGTTGTTTATGTCGCTGATTGGAAGTTTAAAAAGTGTCTCGTTCACTAGAGTGCACTTATTCATCGTTTGTTCTACTACTGTACAATGAAACCTACTTGCAGTTATTCAACTATAATTTTATTTGCGTCTCTGTCTTTCAAGAGAGGGTTTTCTCTCCGTTTTTATATTGAATTATATTCTGAAGAGATGAGACAACACTCAAATACATTTACAATATCGAATATTAAACGTTCTTAGCTAGTTTATTGCTTTACGTCGCAGATGATTATCAATCATGGTATTCGTTAAATGCCAAAACCCAGACTAGATAATAATTTAAAAGGGACCAGACCGTAATATATCCATATTACTGCACCTACTCGTAAATAACATTGTGGGAGTCTCATCCAAATCATCACAACTTCAAGGTATTTTATTATAATCAATCAAAAGATACAAAATAAAATTGAACCTGCATGTGAGTTTAAGTGTGGTGAAAACTTCATCAATAACTAATGTATCCACATTTACATCGAAATAAGGAAGTTTTTAAGTATAGTAGATATCGGTCCCTATTGGCAATAATTCGATAATCGAAGGTATATTATTGCAGTGAAGTCGACCCGAGGATATCAAAAATCAATACGATTACTGTTCATCATATCAGATTGTGATGGGAAAAATCAATTTAAGGAAATGCTGGAAAGGATTATTTACAATAATCTTAAAAGTTAATGTCGTGGTAATTAGAATAACAGGTAAACTGTTTCGATTATACATTACTCGTTTCTCAAGCAGTCTAAAAATATACGATTTTAAACATTGAAACTTAATTTTCCGCATCTTTGTGACGCCCTGTACCATATCCTATCATGAAATTGTCACTTGTATACAGGTTGGCAAATTAATTTTGGCAGTTGACGATGCGCGAGAAAGCAATACAACTTGACAACGTTGTAAACGCAGTTAACGGGAAGAGCAGGCGACGTACATTTCGCATGTAAAGTTTTGAAGATTGTTGGGTTGCTAATACGTACGAGGGTAATACAATATTTTGAATTGGGATTTAAAACTAATAAATTGTGTATAATACTATATAAAATTGAGTTCACGAAACCAAATAACATTAATGTGTTCATTAATATTAATTAAATGAATTAGGAAATGAAAACCATTAGATTTTTCTCCAAAAATTGGGGTTTTTTGTACAGACATGATTACTTATTGCTTCAAAAACCATACGGGGAATTCTATAGTTACCCTCTATTATTTTATGTGATGTAAATAATAAATAATTAATAGATTCCAAGACACATAAACGTTCACCTTTACTTCAAATTAATGTCTTTTATGTGGTCCCTTCATAGTATTCGTCATTGAAGTTTATTCGTATATAAATTGGTAGATTTTGTAGATGAAGCGTACAATATGATAGGGATTGTTAAACGACTTTCTAAATTAACAATGGCCAACAATTTTTCCTATCTGTTCGTAGCAATAGTTAATGACACCTACCTGTAAAGCTTTCTAAAATTGGTATTCCTCATAATATGTAGTAGATAATAATGTAAAAATTCGGATTTATACATAAAATTTGAAAAACGAATTGGGGAAATCGCCTTTAGAGATGTATACTAATAATATAAATAAAATACGGAAGCTTGTTTGTGGTAGATGTTTCTACTTTCATATGTAAATTTTTGGGTTTTTTGCAAATATTTACTATGAAATTAGAACATCTCTGCACACTTTTTACATAGTCAGGACTGGCAAAACTAAAAAAATCTTGATTCTGGGTGCCGTCAATTATTGTTTATTTTTAACTATGTACGAATGGGCTACAAATATTATATTACTCTAGTGGAATTTGTCTCTAATATTCACAATTTTATAACACCTATTTACATTTTTACATTTGTTGCGTTCAATGTATTGAGTCATACCACCTACAAACAATCACTATAATAAAAATATGTTTTAGATGTACAGGGACCATCAACAATAGAATAATGATGTGCATCTACAAATGATTCTTCGAAAACCCTTTCTATATCAACTTCATTATCCTCGCTAACTCCATCTTCGGCCAAATTAATAATAATATTATCTACAACATTATGTAAAAGTGGATCATTGTTCATAAATTCATCATCAATTTTTCAACATGGTCACATCTAACTTTCCAAACATTTGCAGAGAATGTGTTAAAAAATTAATTCGAAAAAAACAATTCATCAATTTTATAAGTTTAATATTGCGAGTTGTACATTTTTGCAACGTTATAAAGATCCGGTTTTAACATCTGTTCACTGTAATATATGTTTCTTTCTTTTTTTATTGTTGATTCGTCCAAGCAGTCGTAGGTAATTTTTCATTTAGAACATTGTGATATGGGGCGTTATCAATTACCACAACAGCGTTTTTCAAAAGGTTGGGAATAAGTTTTTCTTGTACCCACTTCTCATCATTTTCGTACGCCATTTCATTATGATAATCTCTTGTTTTTGACTGAGAGTTCTACATAATACCAGCATTAGGTACAAACCCATTTTCACTTCCTGTATACACAATGATGAGCCTATTATCTTTTGAAACGGATCTTCTTTATCATTCGTTACTTTTGTCCCTCTATCCTTTAAGATGCTTTTGACATGAATGAATGTATGTTTCATCCATATAAATGATTGGTTTGTTCTGTTCTCAGCACTTTTTTATGTTTCTTAAATGTCTGATTTCGTGACGTTCCACTAACAAACTTCTGTTGTTTTCCATGTCGATGCAACGGAACCCCAAAAAATGTATTTGTTTCCGCAGAGATTCGCGACTTCCTGTGAAGCGATAACTATCTGCAAAGGTTTCGTGTATATTTCTTAACGAGGGTACTTTTTCCTCGGATATGTAATAATTTATTATGTACCTTCTAAGCACAGTTTTGTCGAACTGATCCATACGGTTACTGGACGTTCTTTGTTTTTTAGTAGGCACATCAGTGTCAGCATTACTTCCTGCCTGAGCTCCTTTTTTAATAAGGAAAAGCATTCTTTGGCTAACTTTCGCAGCAGCAGAAACTCGTTCAATGACTTGACAATAAAATAAGTCGATATGAATGTTGTAATAAAAGTTCTACTTATGTGTATTTTTATACAAATAAAATGAGGAAGTAGTTAAATTTGTTTTCAGTGACCGTTCTTTGAAATTAAGATTTTTGTCGTGGTTTTTGGCCATTTAAAAGAGGTATTGTCACGGTTTGATTTCACCATTAAACATTCTCGATTCATAAATTATAATTCTTATCATTCTAGTATATTCTCGATATATTCAAGTGAAATATCTGGTTGATTTACCCACAACTGACTGATATTATGCCCAGTTCACGTTGTACTTCTGCAACTCTTCCAATTAAATTTTAATTTAACATTTATAATTCAGATATCTAGATAATGTTTCGTTTCATATTAGTTGCATACAGGCAAATAGCATTGTGTTTCGCTAAAATCAACATTCTTTTTTCTACGAATCAATTCGTTAAAAGGTAGGGTTTTATAATGGAGGAAATTGTAATTTATTATTTTGAAACAATGCGTGTATACAGGCCTTCACTGTCGTTTCTACACTTCGTTATTTACCAAGCAGATAAGTTTTTTCCATCTTATGTCCTTTTTGTTTGATTTATTTTTATCGAGGTCTGGGAGACCGAAATTTGAGGAGAATTTTGATTTTCTCTTGCCTTCAAGAATTGTGTTCGGCTGGTTGGAGATTTAATACCCGGGCTACAAGGTTTTTTAGCGAGGGATTAGTGAAAGTAGCTTCTGTGTAAAATACAGCTACTTTACTACGTGACTGAGTTTCACCAACTCCCAGCTGTTGGTACTACTCGGCTACGACCGGAAACTTTTTTGCTTTGTGTCTTACCTTCATTATTTTGTTTATATATTTAGGCTTTGTGCTACTAACATATCTGTATATTAGTACACATTTATCATATTTCCTTTTTTTTTGTCAAATAGATCAAACTATAGTTCGACTACTTTGTTTTATTTGTTCACCGCCAGGCCTCTGCTTATAGATGCTTAGAACTTATTATTATTAATCTCTTCTTTTAATAATTATACCAATACTTAAATATTCATATTTTTCTTATATATAAGACGTTATTTGATAGGGAGTTCAAGGCCAGCAAGGAGAGCTTCTGTTTTGGCTCAGCAAAAACAAAACAGTGGCGCCCTTTTAACTTAACCCACCCCTACTCTCCGGCATTTGAGATAGCTCGGCATAATTGCACGCTCACTCCGCTACAATCTGTCAGTTTAACTTTCATTCTATATTTTCCATATTTCTCTCAATTCTTCCATTTTCATTAATATTTTCTTTAACTTCATAATTTTTTTTTCTCTCTTCTCGTTAATTAGGCACAAAGAAAGCGCGTGGCAGTATTAAATTTAAAAATACTGTATTACGTTTTAGTTCATTAGTTGTTTTAAACGATCTTTAGATTTTAGTTCAAACATATTTTAATATGACCAAACCGCAATTGTAACTGAAATCGGAAGGTGCTTAAAACAAATAATAAAACCGAAACGTAATAGGTATGAAATGAGTATAATAGTTATAATTATAAGCTAAAAAACCTATTACACTTAAATAGGTATCTTACACAAAATAAACATGTGCCCTTTTATATACTCCTGTAGACAGAAACAGAATAGTTATTTATGCAACAAGTGCATAAAGTGGTGTGTTTTTTCACGAATAGAAAAAGTGCTCCAAATGGACTAAAAATGGCGTCATTTTGTTTGTCATGATGACATAACGGTGCATAAAATTGACACATGAGTGCATAATAGTATATTACGTAACGTGTGTTGTAAGAAGCATTTTACGCACGAACGGAAAAGTTCGTGCAATTGACAACGAAAAGTTGACGTTTCTTGAGGGGAGATACTTTACGTCGAAGAATTTAAAGGGCACAAATATATGGTTAACTGACTATTACACAAAGAAAGTCCAAGAGGACAGGAAAAAATTGATAGACCATTTGAAGATAGCGAGGTTAGATGGAAGAAGGGCTTTTGTTCAACACGACAAATTAATTCTGAATGGGGAGGTGTATGATATTAGCAATAGTGGGATTATTAGTGGGATGGATAGGAAAAATATTTGTAATGATAGAGGCGAGAGTAAAGGTGATGGGGATATTATATCTAATAGAAATAGAATAAAATTTAAAAACGAGGAAAATTATAAAAATACCAATAGATTTAGGAATGAAAAACCAATAAAGGAACTAAAATTATGCATGTGGAACGTCAGAACAATGTTAATACCGGGTAAAATGATGGAGTTTGGGGACGAATTAGAAAAATACAAAATAAACACAGCGCCCTCACAGAAGATAAGATGGTAAGATCAAGGAGTAGTAGAGAAAAATGATTTTAGTTTTTATTACTCAGGGAATAGAAACCAGAGACAATAAAGGGTAATTTACGGAATCTTATATTAGAATTTAGACCAATAAGTGAACGACTGGCATGCCTGAGAATACAATCAAAACAAATGAATATATCGATAATAAATGCATTCGCACCAACTGAAGGTGCAGATAAGGAGAAGAAAAATAATATGTATGAAAAAATTGAAGAAATGGAAAAAATACCAACAGAAAAATACTTTTAATTGGCGACTTCAACGAACAAATAAGAAAAGAGGAACTCTTGGGAAAAGTGGCAGGAAAGTACACTGTACATGAGAAAACAAACAGCAACGGGCAGCGTGTATGTAATCTGGCAGCAAGGATGAATATGATAATAAGTAGCACTAAATTTTCATACCCAAGAAAACACAATATAACATGTACATCTCCGGATAATATATATAGTACACATATAGATCATGTGTTTATTAATAGAAGAAAGCAGTCGTCGATCAAATATGTACGAACATACAGAGGGGCAAATGCCGACTCGGCCACAATCAAACAAAAAACAAAAAATGTAAACGCTACATAAACAAACCGAATTAATTGGAACTTCGAAAAATTTAATAATGAAAATATAAGAAGCGAATACGAGAAGCAAGTGAAAAAAGAGTTAATGGAATGTGAAGAAACGGAGAATGTAGAATTGGAATGGTATAATATTAGAAAATGTTTACTGAGTTCCGCGAAAAGTCAATTGGGGAGAGAAATTAACGAAATAAACAAGCAATGGCATGATGAGAAATGTCGAGAAATTGTAAGAGCAAATAGAATCGCTAGAATAAAATGGATAAGTACAAACAACCCAGAAAATAGAGAGGAATATGAGAGAATTAGGAAAAATTGCAATAAATTGAAAGAAATGATAAAAGAGAATGGATAAATGACAGAATAAGAAAAATATAAAATAAAAAAACTGAAAAAAAACACAAAAGCCTATTGTAAAAAAATAAATGAACAAAATAAGACTTATAAAAGTAAAATCAAAGGTATAAGGAATAGAAACGGCGAAGTGATACAACAAGAAGCTCATTATAAACAAATTTGGAAAGAGTATTCCGAGGAACTGCTAACTGAGGCACTCTCAATGCAACAGAGGAAGAAAGCGAAGAATATGAAGAAGAAAATATATCACAGGAACCGACAAAAAATGAAGTAGTAGACGTTATTAAAAGAAGTAAGAACGGGAAAGCACCGGGCAAAGACGAAATAAACATGGAATTGATCAAGTATGGAGAAGAGGTACTGCACGAAAAACTCTATCGGCCAATAAAGAAAATATGGAGAGAAGAAAGAATGCCCGAAGAATGAGAGGTTGGACAAATTGTCATAATACACAAAAAAGGGGATAAGCAGTAGTGCAAAAAGTACAGAGGTATAACTCTCTTAAATGTAGTTCAATACCAATGCGGTTTCACACAAGGAAAGTCAACAATTGACGCTATTCACACTATCAAGCAGATAATGGAAGAGGCCTATGTACACAAAATGGAAATATAAATGCTATTTATATACTTCCAACAAGCATTTGAATCAGTAAAACTGAGTGAACTAATGAGAGAATTGAGAGAACAGGGTATAGAAAGTAAGTTAAGATGATTAATTGCAATGACTATGAACGAGTCAAAAGTGAATATACTTAGAAGGATCATGTTATGAGAAACGTGAACATGGGAAATTTAAGAACGAGCGGGAGCCAGGTAGTCGCATCATATGCAGATGAAATAGTGATAGTAACGAAAATAAACGGTTTTAAAGATTAAAACGAACTTTTCTGCATCTGCAAGATGCCCTGAGTAATATTATGTCATATAATTTTCACTTGTATACACTTCGGGGGATGTATCGTGCTAACAAACCGAAGTTTCTCCAAAAATAACCAAGAATGTAGAACATTTGGATTTATAGGACCCGCTGTACTCGTTCTAGTCAGCTGAAAATCAATAGGGTGCACCTATGAAACACCTGGAAAAATATCCAATTATAAAATTGTCCACTTGTATACACTCCGGAGGCTGTATCGTGCTAACAACCTGAAATTTCTCCAAAAAGGACCAAACATGTGGCAGTTCAGGTACCATAGCACTCGTTGTACTAGCCCTGGTGAGCTAAACATCAATGAGTTTCATCTATAAGACGCCGTGAAAAAGATTCAATTATAAAATTGGTCACTTGTATACACTCTGGAGGCTGTATCGTGCTAACAAAATGGAAATTCTCCAAAAATGACAAAAATTTGGTACTTCAAGTACCATAGCACTCACTGTACTGACATTAGTGAGCTGTATATAAATGGAGTTTATCTTTAAGACGCCCTGAAGAATATCCAATCATGAAATTGGTCACTTGTATATACTCCGGAGGCAGTATCGTGCTAACAAACTTAAACTTCTCCAAAAATGACAAAAATATCATACTTAAAGTACTGTTGTATTGGCTCTGGTGAGCTGAAAATCAAAAGAGTCCATCAGTGAAATGTTCTCAACCATATTCAATTATAAAATTGGTGACTTGTTTAACTCCGGAGGCTGTATCGTGCTAACCAACTTAAATTTCGCAAAATATGACAAAATGTCGTACTTCAAGTACCATAGCACCCGTTGTACTGGTTCTGGTGAACTGAAAATCAATAGGGTTCATCTGTGACATCTCGTTAACAATATTCAATCATAAAATTGCTGACTTATTGCACTCCGGAGGCTGTATCGTGCTAACAAGAATTGTAAGGAAAAGTGGCCGACGACGACGACGACATACACACAGAATTTTTTTTGTAAAAACCGTTTTTTCGTGTTGTTGTTGATGGAAAACGTAAAAATAACTCAAAAAAAAATTTCAAAATTCCAACTTTTTTTGGGGTAAACCAATACTTTTCTCGCATATTGAAAAGTTGGGCAGAAAAGTAAAAATGCTATAAGGATCGTTGAGGAAAATCAAGGTTAGTTTTACGATTAACATAAAGTTAAGGCAAATTAAGTTTATGAGTATTTTACTTTAGAATATCACTCCATGTCCCAGGTTCACCAGGAACCTAATGCAATGTTATGTAATGAGGTTCATCCAGCTGAAAAACAGGTTCTCAAACCAAAAAGTGTGTCTACATTGGATCCAACTATAGAAAGCCCTCTAGTTAATGATAAAGATGAAAATAAAACGGATAATTCGAACTCTAATCCAATAGAAGGTAAGTTTTACGATTAACATAAAGTTAAGACAAATTCAGTTTATGAGTATTTTATTTTAGAATCTCGCTCTATGTCCCCGGTTCACCTGGAACCTAATGCAGTGTTTTGTAATGGGATTCATTTGGCTGAAAAACAGGTTTTTGAACCAAAAAGTGTGTCTACATTGGACCCAATTATAAAACGCTCTCTAGTTAATGATAAAGATGATTCGAATTCTAATCCGATAGCTACTGAACCTGATCCTCAAATTCCATTATGTACTGCTTCAACTTCATCTGCAAATCATTCAGTTAATAATTATTTCTGTGAGGAAAGCGATGAAGATCCATTTAAAGACAACTCTGATACTAATCCAAATTATGAGCCTACTGAGGATGAAGAAGAGTCAGATAATGCTAATTCTGAATACGAAGCTCCTGCTTTAAGGGAACCGTTGAGTGAACTTAATGATAGAAACAAGGAGATCAAAAATATTAAAAGGAAAAGAAAGAGTGCTGCCAGAAGCAATGTTAGAAAAAGGTCTACAAATGTTTTAGCTTGGATTGATACGAAAGCAAAAAGATTATTAAATCAAGGTGTTGAGCGTAAGAATAAAAAAGGAAAAATTATTAAAGAGAGAAAAATGGGTACAGCATGCAAAGATAAGTGTAGAATGAAGTGTCAAACGAAAATTAATGAACAAATAAGACAATCGATTTTTGAAGATTTCTGGTCTATGGCTGATTTTATAGCCAGGTATGTGAAAGAAATTAAAAAGAAGCAGGTTACGATTGGTGCAGGGTCAATATCCAGAAGGCTAAATTCCAGAAATTACTCGTTTAAAATTAATGAAGAAGAGATATTTTTTAAATAAGAATACGATTTTAAAGATACGTTTTTTGGAACCACGCTATATCTATTTCAGATGGCGCTCAAGTCTAACTCGTACCTCGTCACCAAATTTGATGCTCGAAACCAGCGTCGGGCGTCATCATGAAATTGCACCTTATTATTTCGTCGACTGTTTTGGAACTATATTTCGCACGATTAGAATATGATCTTCCAACTAACCGATTAATTACTACGAGGCACAATCTAGGGTCCCATACATAGAGCCGTTAATGAATATTTTTCACTATAGCAAAATATTTTATGTATTGATTAATTTTATTATTTTGATAAAACGAATTATACATGGAAGGGGTGCAAACACCCCAGCCTGCCTCGTAGTGGCCTCGCCTATGGCTTTGTATGTATATGTGTAAAACTTATTGAGATTGTATCAATTCGTCGCTATTGATAAATAATTTTTCATACTAATATATTTATAATTACCTAATTAAGTCGTGGACGTAGTATTTTACTCTAATCGCTTAAACTGACTAATATTCTTGATGTAGTAGACAATTAAATATTATCGAACGGAATCTTAAATAGGTTTTAATGAATTTGAAATATTCACAGAATACGGATATATTATGGTGCGAGGAATTCAGAGTTCATTCCCAGTTTACCTCGCGACTAGTCTCACTTCACTGAAATGAAGCTGTTATTGTTACTTTTCTTACTAGGAGCTTTCTCCTTTATAAATGCTCATAACATCTTAGCAGTGTATCCGTTTTGTGCTCATAGTCATTTTATGTTGGGTTTCAAGCTTGTTTTGGCGTTAGTGGAACGAGGTCACAATGTGACTTTAATTAGTTGTTACACTCAAAAAACTCCGGTAAAAAATTTACACGAGATATCGCTGAAGGATGATTTGGAAATGCTGTTCAGTAAGTAATTCAGATGTAATATTTGCTGTAGATTTGCAGTTTTTTGACAACCTCAAAAGAACTTTATTATTATTAATTACTAATAACGTTGAAATATGATGATTATATTTTATTTTAAGTCACAATGATAATTGTAGATTTCTCTTATTTTATAAGCTGGAAACAATTTTGTAAAAATAACTTTCTCAGTTACTTTAAAAATCAAATCCACGCTAATTTTTTTGATTTTTACTGTTTCACAGGAGAATTTCACGAAGTATTCCTTGAAACTGGATCATATAGTCATTTGGGTCAAATAAACTGGGCAACAGACACTTCTTATACGTTGACAGAAGTCACACTAAAAAACAGAGAAGTTCAAGAATTGATGCACAGTAATGCAACTTTCGATGTCATGATAATGGAAAATATAGCTAACGATGCTATCAGTATACTCCGACATAGATTCAACTGTCCCTTGATACTACAATCACCATTTATCACGGACACTTATCACAATTATTTAATGGAAAATCCATTTTCACCATCTTACGTTCCCAACCTCATTGCTACATATGATTCGCATATGAACTTTTGGGAAAGACTACAGAATGTATACCGAGAGATTGCCATGGAAATTGTTAGACATTACAAATTAATTCCTAACCAGAGACGTCTAATGCGTAAATTATTTCCAGGTGAGTTCTTTTTATTCGTTATTGAAATTTTCACACAACAAACATAGTTAGTTGCAATGAACAGTTGAACCTCTCCCAAAATATTGAAAGAGTTCAAAAGTATTGAATCTATTCCGAAATTTGTTTTGTTGTTTGTAATGTACTCGTTAAACGTTGAAATTGTATAACATTTTTCTGGGGTACAAATAGAAAGTTGTTTTTCAATGAAATAAATGTCAATAATAAAATAACAATTAGGAGTAATTCAAGTGAGCGGTAAAAGATTGAGTGTTAAAATTTTATTCAAAATTAGAGAGTACCATATGATGTGGAGGAGAAAATAAAGCAGCAGAAATAATAGGACACTGAAAAAGTATAGAAGGTAAAGATACGAGTAGATCAATTGATTGAATGATTAGTGTTTTTAAATGAAACTCAAGGTCTCTAGTTAATTCCACAATATAATACAAGTTATTGAAAATTCTAAAAAATTTACAATTTTTTAGAATTTTCAATAACTTGTATTATATTGTGGAATTAACTAGAGACCTTGAGTTTCATTTAAAAACACTAATATGAGCATATTCCACTAAGTAAGGGTCGAGACAGTCAATTTGATTGAATGATATTATAATGAATGTGGATTATTAAGAATTGATTGATTTTTGTGCAAGGCTAGATTAATTGATACAACTGGAATCAAAATATACTGTAAACAAAGTGTGTGGTAGGTGAAGCTTGAGCTCTGTTTGAGTATAGACGACAGTAACAACAAAAAATTGACAAGCTTTTCACGTGGACTTTTGAAATGATTATTTTTCGGGAATAAGTATATGTACGTAGGTATGTGTATAATACTGATTATACCATATTTTTCACCGTTCATGATTGCAACAAATGGTGTTATAAAAAGTTTAAACATTACAAAACTCAATTTTTAGTGCATTAAACTGTTTATCATATGAACTGTATATTTTCAACGAATCGAGATAATCAATTAACAATTGTTATTCACAAATGCGACAATAGATGTTTGTTCAAAAAGCTAAAAAAATATTGAGAACACACACTATCCACGTATTAGAAAACTGAAATGTCTATTGTACTAAATTAATCTTAGGAATTAACTTACAAATATTTGATGAAATAACTGAACATTGAACTGTTAATATTGATTCATAATATGTTTCGCCGTATCATGAAAACATTCTCATAGATTTCATTTTTAGTATCACAGGACATATTTTATTAAACTGAATCATATAATGAAAAAAATTATTAGGTATACTAGGCAAACATATGAAAAATTAATTGAAAACAAAATTTAAGGATTTCAATTAAATAAGACATTTTGAATAAAGCTCAAAATCAATTTGTCACAAATTTTTATTACAATCAGCTACTGGTTTCGGCCTCCAGTGGCCATCTTCAGGCTTAAAAGTTTTTGGTACCAGAGAAGGAAATAATGTTACAAGTTTTATATTATAAAATCACCTAAATAATCATAGAAAATTATGCAAATAAACGTCCAAGTCAGTGCGCTTTTAGAGAGGTTAAGTGTGATGAATTGAAAACAATGTAAAATTGGAAATTAAAAGTATATCTGCGTTATATTTAGGTTGCGATATATGGAACAACTGGAAAAAATTATTCGAAATTGAGAAATTTATATCGAAATTCACTGTTTCGATCCTTACTACGCAGAATCTACTCATGTTACTTTTATAAATGAAACTAACCGTTTCTAAATAATTCCACAGTATAATGAAAAAACGTTAAGAATTCTAAAAAATTGACAATTGTCTCCATATTAAATATCATCGTCAGAATGCCAGAAGTTACATTTCATATGATGCCTACCTGATTTTTAATAATTGCTCATGAGTAGAAAAAAGTAGAACAAAGAAGAGGATTTTACAAATAATAAAGCTTAGATATTATTAGATCAGTCAGTATAAGTGTGCTATGATATAGGAAACTAAGAAAACTATATCTGATGATCTTTACAATTATTATTTAACAAGACATTTTAATAGTTGGGAACTCCTTAGGTTTATCTAGTCATTGACAACTTCATATTGTGGGTCTCTAAAGTGTATTCTAATATCTAATTCCTCAAGGAAATCTGGATCTGGTTTTTTGTCACAAATATATAGTATTCCTAGCTTTATATTAATCAATATTTGGTATCAAGTAGATGTTTTGCTTAGTGGGATTTATCTGGTTGTTTTAATCTGTATGCTCGTAAGTGTCTGTGTCTAATTTCAAAATTTCTAAGATATCGTCCCACATTTTAGACATTCAAATTCATATATACCAGATTATTTTAATGAAGAGATTTTTGATTTTACATTTAACAATTTGTACTCACAATAAGAGTGAACTTTTTTTACCTGAAACCAGTTTAAGGAG
Organism: Galeruca laticollis; assembly: GCA_963921935.1. Taxonomy (NCBI): domain Eukaryota; kingdom Metazoa; phylum Arthropoda; class Insecta; order Coleoptera; family Chrysomelidae; genus Galeruca; species Galeruca laticollis. Next base: position 109,785,840 of record OY998181.1, read on the forward strand.
AAGATTTTGTTTTTTTAGTATATAGAAGCCTCCCCAAACACAAAATCACAAAAAATCTTTAGAATTAGAACTTTTTGTGTGAATGAACAATTTATGTTGGATGTGAATAAAATAGAAGTAAAGGAGACGGAGACAATAAATTGAAATAATGACCGCAAAAGGTAAAATGTGCAGTTTCCAAGAAGTAGAATCGTTTACGTCCCTAGGCGTAGATTTCACAAAGAAACCAAATATGAAAAAATACAAATCAGAACTCGGAAGGAAAATATATGTAGTAAAATATTATCTAGAAGAGCAATGATAAGGATTTACAAATCGGTTCTGAGACCTATAGTATCATTTGGTAGTGAAACTTGGATAATTGATAAAGGAGAACAGAGAATGCTATCCGACTAGGAAAGAACGTTTCTATGCATAATTTATAAAGGAAAGATAAAAGGGTAAATATAGCAAAGGCGTACGAATGAAGAACTAAGAGAATTGTTCGACGAACCTGATATAATAGGCAATGCAAAAGGAAACAGACTAAGATGGTTTGGTCATATAGAAATAATGAATAACGAAAGAGTTCCTCAAAATATACCAAGTAAGATTGGAGGAAAAAGAAAAAGAGGTGGAACCAACGTGAAATGGATGAACGAGGTAACAAAAAAAATTTACACGATGTGCAGTAAAATGTTGCATTCACGCAACTTTGATATTTGCAGGATACATAAGCTTCGTGAACTTGTTTGAACCAGTCAGGATGTTTACACTATCGGCTTCTGCTTCTGACATTATTTTCCTGTTCATTTATCATATCACCAGCATTGTCAAAGCGCAAAGTAATGCATGTTTGGATGTGCTTCCAGAAGTCGGTTTAACGAAATCACTATTTAGCACATTGGGTCCTAAAATCTCCCCATTCCCTTAACTGTAAGTTTCCTCTGACTTCATCAGACTATCCCCAACATACGATTTGAACTCTAACTATGACTTCTTTCCTTTAATTTCTATATTATATACTTTCCAGGTATTTACAATAACATCGTGGAGATCAACTCCCCCCTGTACTGGTTGTAATCGGCAATAAGTTTTGTCGGAGAAATCGCAATTTTCTTTTTCTCTTTCCTGTCGTATATTTTTGCACTTCAAGGGTTTCAATGCTGCAATATCATTCCATATGGCTAAAAGAATTTCCTGATAATGACCGAATAAAAAATTATAGAAACATCTGTCTTTCTTCTTTACTGTGAAAGTCAGTTTCCATTATATTACCACATGTTTGATTTTGACGGATTGTTCCAGTTGCATAAAAACCTTTTTCTCCCAGTAAAGAGAATGGTTTTTATAAAGAAACAAAGTTGTCGAAAGATACACGATGTTTAGATGGCTCAGGTACAGCGGATAGAAGATCTAGGACAACCTTTTCTACCAACCCTAAGTCGTTTCTCTCATCATTAGTTTCTCGGCCATATGGGATGAATTCATATAAATATCCATTAGAACTACACGGACACCACAATATGAATTCAAATCTGATTCGCTTGCGTTTTATAAACATCTTTTAACTATGCCGACCAAAATAAGGCACCATCTTCTCATCAATAGAAAAATTTTTGTGAAAAAATTCCGATTAGCATGTTTCTTTCGTTTATCATATCAAAAATAAGCCTCAGTTTCGAAAAGCTATCATATGCATCCAGTTGATCATTATCAGATAAATGTAAATTTTGGTTGATGGAATCAAATCTGTTTCTGCTCATAACAGTGGTTTACCATTGACTTCGTCCTTTGACCAATACATTTTTGTAGTCGGTAAGTTATGGTAACCGGAAAAGAACAATATACCACAAAGGCGCATCAGACTTGCCCTGCTTATTTGAACGGAATATCGATTATGATCATTTGCCTATTTTTTTGGAAAATTAACGATTTTATCCCAGATTTCATTAGTGAAGTACAAGAAGAAAACTTCGTAAGGATATTTTCCACCAATTTTACTTTCTATTTCCCCTAGTCTAATATATTCTTCCTTTTGTGGTGCAGTTGCATACGTAGGATGTTCTTTCTTCCACTTTGGAATAACTTTCTTTGTCTTTTCTTTCTATGTTTAATTTTTGTCCGTTTTAGAAGAAACCTTTACTTTTTTTTGTTGATGGAAAGGGTTGGTCATCAACTGCTTGATATTAATCAAGACAATTTGCGTGGATTTCATAAGTTCCAGCTACGTCTGGGATAACCAGTTCATTCTCGGTTATACCTTCATAAATCTCCTCCTCGTCTGTCAGTTCATCAACCGGTGGTGGTAAGTATATACTCGGTGTCAATTCTGTCAGCTTGTTGTAATTCGTCGTCCTCTTCTATCAATGTCATAATTTCTCCAATAGATAACTGTCTTCTATTTTCTCAATACATAGCCTGCAAAAAACCAAAAATAATTAAACTACACACAATATAGATTATAAAGAATATTATGAAATGTAGACATTGCAATAGATGGAAAATATCACTTTAATTCCATAATTCACAAGATGTTTTCGAAATATACAGTTCGGAGTATTTCAATTACAAAAAAAATTTTAGTACGATGCTATTCACAGTTCTCGATGCCAATTATAATTTCCTATACATTGAACCAATGGAAGAGTAAATGATGCCGCAGTGTTTGCGAAATCAACTTTTAATGATGCCTTGCGAAATAATTCTCTTAATATACTAGAACAAGGAATTTTCGTCGCTGAGGATGCCTTCCCACTGAGAAGGAACATTCTGAAACCATTTTCTAGATGTGGCCCGCTAACAGAGAGACGGAAAATATTCAATTACAGACTCTCTCGAGCTCGTCGCGTTGTGGAGAACGGTTTCGGCATACTTGTTTCAAAATTTCTAATCTTTGAGAAGCCTATCCCACTCTCTATAGAAATAACGGAACAAGTGGTGAAAACTACATGTGCGCTTCACAACTGGTTAAGAAAAACGTCCACGCCTGTAAATCCATACATCCAGAAAGAAGGGTTCAACGAGGTATTACTACCCAACATACACATGCTGATCTTCAGGAAATTCGCAACAGTGCAACAAATAAGTATGCCAGGGAAGCAGGAGAAGTACGAAATTATTATGCTGAACGCTTTGTCACAACATACGTTGTATCCTGGCAATGGAAAATGATTTAAACCTCGACCATTCCTTTATTGATTTATTACTTTAAAGAATTCTGATTTTAATTTGCCAATAACTTAATTTATATTCTCCGAAATATGATAGTTTATTATATTAATCAATGTAGTCAATATAAATATTATAATCCATGATGATCAACAAGTTAATAAAGACATAAATAAACAGGTTGTCTTTAGTTTTGATTTCTATTGAAATTATTGGAAATAAAGTTTGTCAATAATGAGTACCTATTATTTCAAAGAACTTCTCATTTTACATTAATTATTAATATGTACGTACTCACCCTCAAGATCAAGTTTGAAGTACTTGAATTTGGAATGCATACATTGCGTAGAACTACATCTGCATTTTTGAACCAAAATAGTCGAGGCTCATAAACGTCATCAGAACCAGCTCCACTTCTTTCCGAATTTCTTATTTTAGCGAATTCTGCATAACGTGTTCGGATTGTTTTGATTTTCCCTTTTATGTCTCCTACTGTTAAATCAGGAAGATTTAAATCGCCCAGCATTGAGGAGTATGCCTTTTCCCTGATATTTGTTTTGCTATAATCACTGCATTTGATATTCCATAAACACTCGTATTGCCGGTATATATCAATATGTTTATCTTGCCACTTGAACGGCGGCATTGTTTCAAAATTCAAACTCACTGCCAATTCAATATTCGCCAAATACACTTTATGGCAAAGCAAAACTACTAACTATTTAGGTACCTCACAAAAAAAACTAGTTGATGAAAGAGATAAAAAGTGAAGTCGGCCTCTCGGGTCGGCGTCGGCTGTTTACATTTCTCACTGGCCGTTTAATCTGGATGAATCAACGGTTCATTGAACGCTTCTTTCAACAAAAGTAGGAAGACCGTCAACTTGTCTTATTGTACACTTTGGATGAAACAGTGATGAAAGGCAATTTATACTTATCACTTTGGATGATTCATCGAAGTTGTACATCCAAAGTGACATATGTAAATGAGCCTTTAACCAATAATATCAATTATTCAATCTAGCAATACTAACGAGCACAACTTCACAACCAAACAATTCAAACTATACAGGAATCAACAGGTGGTGGATCCATATTATCACTATCGCCACGTGTCTCGCCCTCTCCGAACTTTGCCGAATTGTAATTCTCAGTAATCCCTAAGTGGCGTAATCGCAACAATAATCAAAATAGCATATCACACAAAAACTGATGAAATTTCAACAAACGGGTCGGTGTGATATTCTGTACTGAGAGTATGTCGAGTTATTTTCGCGAATTGTCACATACATTTTCTTTCTCTATATTATTTCTGCGACAGTCAAAATGGGAAGGATTAAAAATGATATTTGAGTACTTCTCTTTTCTCACCAAATTATAAATAAATATGACTAAAATAACATAAACGGGTCAAAATTCAATAAACGTATTAAGAGACAATATGCAGTCGCCAATGGACAGATATATATAGGGAGTTCTCCACTAATAAATTGTCTTCTTTAGTAATAATTGTAAAGATCAGCAGATATAGTTTTCCGGGTGTCGTATAGAATTACACAGTTGTACTGATCTTAAATGGGAAAAGATATTCGTGATGTCCTTATTGGGCTAATAATAACTAAGCTTTAAGTTTTGTTCTATTCAGATGAAATGCAACTTCTGTCGTACTGCATATGATGATGATATTTGAGACGTTTGCATTCCTTACCCAAATGCAACAAGACATATATTTTTGAAGAAACAATCGGAATATAAATTATTTTTATGAAATGACGTCAGCCGAGGCTGATAATATCCGTGGCTAGTACCATAATGATCATTATTATTATCCTTATAACATAAATATCGATTAGAAACAATGAAATCCAGTTTTCACTGCTTAATTACTTTACTATAAGTGACTATTAAATAACAATATATTGTCATTCGGGTTTATGATTTAGTTAATATTCGACAGACTTATTTATGAATCATGTCACTTTCAGGCATGTTTATAAATTAGCACACAAAATTCAAATTATGCAGAGAAATATAAATCGCGATAAGTAAAATTTATAGTATTCGTGGAATGCATCAGTAAATGAAGCAAAATACGCTCATATCACAAGTAAACGAAATAATTAGCAAGCCTGACTAAATTTAGTATTTCGGCCCTTATTGTGTGGAATCTCATAACCCTTACACTCTGCAAACTATATTAATTATGAGGTGGTCCTACCCTTTTTCAAGGTCTTTGGTGGGTCAGAATACACGCTAACTTTGATCTAAATTTTGTGTTGTCTTTTTGACATTATTTAGTGGTAGGTACTCACAATTTATTATTTCAATATACGGATGAATACATTTATTTACATAATACGTTTATTTATTGTTTTCAAATTATTTTTTTATGAAATTTCAAAAAATTATTTTCATTTTAGTTCATACAATGATATACACTGCATTTGTTGCACGAACCCCGTGATCGGCTATTGAATGTCTATAATCTGCAACACAAGCGGTTTTGCAAATTATTCATAATCGACGAGTTTTCGAAACTATCATTTCTTTTTCTGTACACGGCAAAGGTGATGGTCTTGTTTTTTTTGAACAGGTTCCTGTCGTTCACCCTCCAAATCGGCATCTCCTTCTGTTGCAGTTGTGATTCCACATGATAAGTATTCGGATAATTTTAGGCGGAAAGTAAAAAATACCCCAATTTCTTCCGCTTTATATTTATTAGAATTGTTCAAGTATGGTGTACACACTAGATATAAATTTGAGTTATTGAAAGACGAGTACCAAAGTGTGTATTTTAAATGAAATTCCAGCTAAGCGTTTTCGGCCATTAGGCAATTTTCAAGAACTATCCTATAAAAACTAGAATACTTAGTTGTAAAATTGAAAAACAGTTGAACAAGTTAAACTTATGTCATGAAAAAAGTACAACTGGTGTCTTAAAAAAACATGGAAACCTGCCACTGCTGTGTACAATCATATGAAATATTTGATGCTACATCACTAATTTTTTAAAATTTGTCAAAAAAACCCTGAGATGAGTATGTACAATTATATTTCATATGCAACACTAGACAGCGATCTTTCCTCCTCCCAAGAAAATCCTTAGCTCTTATCATTCAAGTCCATATTGCAATGGAACCTTAACGGGTACCATACCCGTTATGAAATATTAAAAATTCTGATTTCTCAAAACACACCATCCATAATTCGTCTCCAAGAAACCAACTTTAGAGGTTACTATCAAGCCGATTAACATTTTTTTAATGTTTTTACAGAAACAGAACCAATAGAGATAAGGCAAGTGGCGGAGTAGCCATTTACATCAATGAGACATTTGAAACAAAACCTATTACTTTAAATACATCCCTACAGGCTGTCGCTGTCACCATCAACAGCGATAAAAAAAATTTCAATATATATTTCCACCCAATGAAATTCTCACAATCCACGCTATCAAGGAACTACTTCAACAGATCCAGTCCCCTCGTATCTTATTAGGAGATTTCAACAGCCATAGCCCATACTGGGGATCTAAACACAGCTCATCGAAAGGAAGAGTGATCGAACAACTGCTGGAAAATATCAACATAAATATCCTGAACACATGAGAACCTACAAGATTTAGCATACTATCCGGAGACGCCTCAGCTATCGACTTAAGTATGCGCGATCCTGCCCTACATATGGCAGCGATCATTTTCACATATTCATAGCCCGAACACTTTCCACTGCCAATACCACTCCTTTCTCAAAATGGAAATTAAACCAAGCTAACTGCACACTTTTCGCAGATCAAGTAGACTAATGTCTCCTAGACCTTTCGAACCCCGCCACTACAAATATGGCCTCACCCTTCTAACAATTCTCACAAGTATCATTACAAGCAGCTCATATGCCAGTTGGCAAAACCAAAACACTCAAAATTCACACCCCAGCCCCATGATGGAACAATAAATGCAGCGAAGCCATCAAAAAATATTAGCAAGCCTTTAATAAATATCGGCGACACCCTACAACTGACAACAAAATAGAGTATATAAAATGCAGAGCGGAGGCACGTTATTAAAACAAAACGAAAACTGGAAAACCTTTGTATCATCCATCAACAATTGCACACCCGTCTCTACCAGGTGGGAAAAAATACGCCAGCTATCCGGACAACGACATAACAGTGAAATCAAAATGATAAAACATAAAGACAAATCGATCTATACAGCAGAAGACAGAGCAGAAATATTCGCAGATCATTTTGAACAAAATTCCAGGGACGATAACTACACTCCACAATTCCTCCAATACAAAATTAGAAATGAAAAAGTGGAAATACAAGTCACTTATAACGACAATGACAGCGAGAACTCTAAACAAAAACTTCATCTCACAGTCCAGACGAAATACATATAATCTTTATCCAAAAATTAAGCTCTAGTGCGAGAAAATATCTCCTTGACATCCTAAATACAATTTGAATACAACATCACTTCCCAAAATCTTGGTCAGACTCGTATATAATCCCCATCCTTAAACCTCAAAAAGCAAAATCAGACCCGCACTCCTACAGATCGATTTCTCTAACCCCGCCAACTTGTAAATCATTCGAAAAGATTATAAACCTAAGGCAAATACGGTTCTTGGAAAAAAAACAGCTCCTGATTCCTGAACAAAACGGTTTTCGCCAGAACAGATCTACCACCGGTAATCTAGTGGATTTAGAATCCTAAATTCACGAAGCTCTAATAAACAAGCAGCATTGTTTGGCTGTTTTTTGTGACATAACAAAAGCTTATGACTACACATCGAGATTCGGTATCATTAAAAAGCCACAATCCTGGGGCATAAACGGACATTTACTGAAGTTCATTCAAAATTTCCATCAATTTAGAACATTCAGAATACGATCAAATGGAAAAATATCAACACCCAGAATTCATGAGAACGGAGTACTTCAAGGATCAGTTTTAAGCACGACTTTATTTTTAGTGGCAATCAATGACATCATGGAATACTGTCACTTACCAGAGAAAGGCAGGCTTTATGCGGATGACCTCGTCCTTCTACTAAAAGGAATTAACCCAAAATCCACCTAACGGATTCTCCAAGCCACACTAGGCAACCTCAGAAATGGTCACACACAACCGGACTCAATTTCTCGACCGAAAAAAACAAAATGCCTCATCTTCTCATAAAAAGAGACAGGACGTAACTCAGTATTAACATTAAATGGCAAGGACCTAACCTTCGTTACGGAAACAAAATTTCTCGGTCTAACTTTTAACAGCAAACTATCCTGTTTCCTGGGGTTGCGATACATCAACTCTATTAAGCATGTATACATCTTTAATAATGTCAAAAATCGATTATGGCTAAGTGGTATCCGACTCGGATAAAAAGTTCGTCCTAAAGCAACTAGACGTTACTCAAAACACTGGACTACGCATAGCACTAGGAGCTTTTTGTACAAGCCTCAAACTTAGCATGTGTTGTGAAGCAGGTCAAATTCCCGTAGACTTCAGAAGAAATTTTCTAAGTTTGTCCTACGCTAGCAAAGATTCAGCTACACCAGAAAATTCAACGTATCATAATGTGCATAGCAACCGTTTCAACTGGTACTTCTCAACTCACCCCCGATGCCATCCGCCCTTTTACGAGCGACTCAACCGCTTACTACACAAATATTCCATAACATTTCCCACAGTTTACCATCCCAGCAAAAATATAGTTCGCAGTGCATGGCAAATCAAGTGGTCGCAGGGGTCCGAGAAGCTAAGTGAAATTAAAGAAAATGCGCTACAACGACCAGCCTATCTACCATCTACGGAAAAGCGAGTGATACTCTCACGCCTTCGAATCGACTACACTCGCCACATACACCTCCATCTTATCACAAAAGTAGATATCACTTATTGTCATACATGCCAAACTAACATAACAGTAGAACATATTTTAGTAGAATGTCGAAAATTCAAAAGCACCACAAATAAATTCAACTTTGCACAGAACATATCCGACGTACTCAAAGACAATAGCAACGTGGACAACATTATTAAGTTTCTTAAGGATATTATCATGAAAGATATTCAAATTCAAAACGATCATACCTCATAATGATCAACGTAACTATCTATTTATAATGCTAATGTATAGAATACACTTTTTCCGACGACCTGCATGAAAAACGTATCATTTCGCACTCTAAACTAGCGCAAAAAGTTATCTATTTCGCACTAGTGCGTAATATTCCGCAGTCACCTGTTCTGATGGATTGCTGTGCTTATTCACCTAATAGGTTCCTACACGCTGATGTTCACACAATTGTAGGCAGCAGTGACAATGACATATATTCAAATAAATTTATGACATATTAATACCTACTGTCAGTGCGTTGATTTGATTTATTTAGTAATCAAATTGATACTTAATTGTATAAGTTGAATCTGCTGATATTTGTAACGCAAACATGGAATATCCGTCAGACGATGAAACGGTAGATTTTATTTCCATGGAAATGTCCAATCGTATAACCCAGTCTATAGAACATGCAGCAGCCTTCACAGAGGAACTACCATCAAGATAATTCACAACCAGTTCGGAATTACAATCAGTAACTGTGAGACCATAAACTTCGAGTACAGTATTTGAAACTAATAATGTGACAGGAATCAAGGCTCAGGCAGTTCAAAGTGTAATCGAAGAAAATGGTCATATTTCATTGGTGATAAACTATTGTTCCAATATAACAATTGATAATTATTATTCTAACGGTACCTGAATACAGACCAAGATGTACCTAAATATGTATGTTGAATGTTTAACAAAATTTGACCTTTTTCCCTGTTCAAATATATCTTTGTTAACAATACAATTCACTTGAAAAATGTCTATGAGTGAAAACTTGTATTATTAGTGGTTCAAACATATTTTTAAAATCCGATATATTTTGTTTTGTAGGTCGTCGGAAAAGTATAGTGTACAACTAGATATTTAGATATTTCGTACTCGTGTGACAAGATGATGAATCACTCGCCTGTCACACTTGTATATATTAACGTATAACATAAGTAACTTCCATTAAGGAATTATAACCTCAGTGGTTCGAGCGACATTAAATGAATAAAATAAAAAAAACACCTATGTACTTCCCAACTTAACACATATATTTTATTTTCGATTACGCATTTACTTTTGAAAGAAAAGCAATTAAAATACTTAAGGCCACATGTATATTTAATGTAGATAAGATCGGTTCGACAAAGTGACACTAATGAAAATAATTCAATTCCATTTTCAATATTATCCTTTTTCTTTATTGCCGCACTCACAGAAATTAATTGCAACCAACACATTTCATCAACTGAACCTAAAAAATTTGTATATTGGTTTCCATTAGTATTTATGACACATCGTAAAATACTTGTAACGCTTCTAGCTGCAAATATTAAATGTTAATCACACTGCATTTTATTGGAATAAATAATTAAATCATATTAGATCCTGCTTTTTGCAATCCTGACTAACTCTATGGTTCAAATTACTGATTTATTCTATGGTCGTTATGGATTAAATTCATTCGGATTTCTATCAAGATTAGAACTCAGAGTTTCATATTTTTCCTGTGTGACTAGTATTTGGAATGTGTGTATGGTATGGAATAATAATCAATAAGTGAGTTAGGTCTCGTTTATTTGATTGATGTTCGGAGGGTTAGAAACTTGGAATAGCTGGCGTCTTTTAAGTGCAAAATTTCAAAAAACGGAATAGTTCTTAGAATAATTGATAGCAACTTGATTCATATGCACTTTAACTAATTTTTTTAAAAGAATTCCTTGGTGAATAAACACAATATATTCAAACGACATGACTGAAGAGTTGTCGTACCATTAATCATTTTAAAAAATCCAGTTTATGGATAATCGAAATTCCATACTTCACATAGGGTTGCGATATAGGTAAGATGTTTCCCAAAGGTCATCGGGATTGGTAGTGTGAAATTATCAAATAGAACATATAATTATATTTCATATCAGTATTTATCTTAGATTATAGTAGTCGGCAGCAAGTTCCATTTTGTCTTATTATTGGGCCATGGCCATATTTCATATAGATTTGAGACGCGTCAGACAGAAACATTGAATGGCAATACTGCGCCTATTTATTACTGAAAAACCTTCGACAATGGAACGGCCAATCATGGAGACAAACAATTATTATTAAATACAATAAATTTTAATATTAGAGACTTGTTGATATGGATGGTGTGTGAATTTGAACGCGCAATTCTCAAAAACCTCGAAATTTAACTGTTTTCTCATCATCTCAATATACAAAAGTGGGTGTTATCCAAAAAACTCACCTTCAACGCAGTTTTTTATTTATTTTTATGTATTCAGTATGTACAAATCTTGAGATTTATTTTTTAATTTCAGATGCACCAGATTTATATAATGTTGTATTCAATGCAAGTTTATATTTTGTACAATCAAACCCCAGTTTGTTTGATTCGATACCTTTACAACAAAATGTCAAAGAGGTAGGAGGAATCCACTTGGCCAAGGCCAAACCGCTACCAAAGGATATGGAAAAATTCATGACCAACGCTACAGATGGTGTCATTTTATTTTCAATGGGATCGTTATTTAACGGTTCCACTTTTGGAACACAAATGAAATCAGCTATATTGAGAACATTTTCGAAAATTAAACAAAAAGTAATCTGGAGTATCGATGACCAAAGTATAGCAACATTAGACAATGTTATGATCAGAAAATGGGTCCCACAAAGCGATATTATGGGTAAGTTGTTTTTATTCAAGCAAGAAATAAATCAGTTGTTTGACTAGGAAAAGTTAGGGCGGAGCACTTCATTTATATTGTAAAGCCCTAGGTCGATTTTTAACAACATTGACAATATTTTCAGTATTATAATCTCCCAGCTACTGGTTTTGAAATATATGTTTCTCTATTCTTCCTTCTGTACTACTTAGCAGTCTCCTATGCTTTGGTTCTTAGATTCTCCATTACTTTTCTCAGCCCTTTTCATTGGTCTTCTTTTTCTTATTCCTGCTCGGCTTTCTTTGTATTATCATCTTAGGCTTTATGATCACTTGAAAACCAGATATTACATGACACCAAATGTTACCTTCAACCCATGCTGATTTATTTATTCTTCTGTAGCATGCGTATTTACACCGCCCAACAAATGTTTGTTTTTCCAAGTGAAAGCTCCTCGACTGCTCAAGGTTGCCACATCAACCGGATCAAAAAGTTAGGATTATACTATCTTGTCAACATTGTGAAAATTATAGAAAAGCTGGTGATTCTTAAGTTACTTTTTTAAATTAAAATAACAGTATCTAAGTAATTCCACAATATATTGAAACAATGGTGAAAATTCTAAAAAATTGAAAATTGCAGCTTCTGTGATCGTATCCTTATGTATTATTAATTTTATGAATTTTCATCGGTTCTGTAGGATAATAAGAAAACAGATTTTCCACTATGCCGACGTTTCGGATTTATTTGAATCCTTTATCAAGACTACAAAGATATACATTCAAATGGTGATTATGACTATTAAATACTCAATAAAAACATTAAAACTTCAAAACCTTTCATAAAACTTCAAAACCTTAGAAACTTCAAAACCTTAAAAAACTTATACTCATGTAAAAATTTGAAAATTCAAAAATTTCAATAAAACTCCAAAAAACTAAAAACTTAAAAATCTCTCACATTATTGTCTCTAAGAAACATCATCAAATAAAATAAAATCTAAATTGCTGACAATTTAAAATTTCTCAAGGTGTCACTCTTAACTAGTGAGGCTTTTTCCGTCAAGTAGAAATGATTTATTTCCTTGTCAAATTAAAAAATCCTAATGGCACAGGACCAATTGGACAGGCTTATTTCAGTAGCATTTTTGCATAAACCCAGAATAAAAAATTGGATACAAAAGTAATAGAATGTTTTGAGATGTACAAAAAACCAAAGTAACATTTTAGCATCAAAACAAAAACAAAACAAAAATCTGGTATATATGTGAATTTTCTTAAATAAATGTTTTAATGTACGATTTAGACAAAAAATGTTAAATACAAAAGTTGAAGAACGTATTAAGGTCTATGAAAAGCTAAGTAACTTGCGTCAAATGAAAAACTAAGGAAATACGATTTTTTTTCAACTTTAACAGGCCGCCATTTTGTTTTTACTGAGCCGATTTGGCTCATTAACGAACTCGTCCAAGATTTTGGCCTAACCGATTTTTGTAGTTTGATTTCGATCCGTCAAATCCCCCCAGATGGCGGAGTGCGTTAGAGCGCCGGAAATTGGGTTTTCTTGACCTGAAGGACGGGGGTTCGAATCTCACTCTAGTAAGGGCTTTTTCATAAATAAAAAGTTCCACTAAAAATCTGGGGGTACAGGGTCCGTCAGTAAATGGCGAAAACTGGCGGAACGACATCCCTCGCCCCTTGCCAACCCGCATTGAGGCAGCGTGGTAAGGTACGCCTCACAACCCCAGCATGACAGACAAGGACAAGTTACGGCCCTCATTCTCCGTAAGCCCGAAGGGCCCTAGGAGGGGTAGATCCTGGGAACCAGCCACGAGGGCAGAGGGTGCTAAGAATCTGCGGAGTCTAAACCACTACCCATTGACTACATTACACCTAGCAACTTATAACTGCCGTACACTCTCTAATCAAGCTAGGATTATGGAACTGGAAACAGAGGCAGCAAAAATAAAGTGGGATATCATGGGCATTAGCGAAGTAAGACGAAAAAATGAAGAACTCATAGAACTTGAATCAGGGAATCTTCTATACCACCAAGGAACACCAACAGGAAGAACAAGCGGAGTAGGATTCCTAATTAAGAAAACCTGGAAAAATAGAATCATAAGGATAACAAGCACCTCAGACAGAGTAGCCAGCATAACACTAAGACTCTCCAAAAGATATACTATCCAGATTATTCAGGTATACGCCCCAACAATCAGCCATAGTGACGACGAAATAGAAGAATTCTATAATGAAATAACCCAAGCGCTCAGCAACGACAATAGTCACTTCAAATACATAATGGGAGACTTTAATGCCAAAGTAGGACACAGGAAAGACCAAGAAAAAGGAATGGGGAAATATGGATTTGGAGAAAGGAATGAAAGAGGAGAGAGATTAATACAGTTCGCACACTTTCAGAACATGTATGTGGCAAACTCCTTCTTCAAGAAGAACCCTAACAGGAAATGGACGTGGGAAGGCCCCGGTGCAACTATCAGAAACGAAATAGACTTTATCCTCACCAATAAAATTAACACAGTAAAAGATCTAAGCACGCTCAACAAGTTCACTACAGGAAGCGACCATCGACTAATTAGAGCTCGACTGGTCTTAGATATAAAACTAGAAAGGTCAAAACTAATCAAAACCAACACAACGAAAAACATAAACAACGAAAGGCTGAGAGAGAACTCTCACCAATATGAAGCACTACTAGAAGAAAGACTACAAAAAGTGGAATATAACAACCCTGAACTGATGGACACAATTCGAAACTGCGCCGTAGAAGCGGGAGGTCTGCAACAACGAGGTGAACACAAAAAACTAACTCCGGAAACAAAAGCACTATTACAAAAACGAAGAGAAATGAAAAAGACAACAAACATTCAAAGAATTGAATACACCGAACTGTGCAAGACGATACGAAAGAAAATCGCAGAAGATATCAGGAACTACAACGAGAAACTGATACAAACAACAATAGAAAACCGTAAAAGCTACAAAAATGCAAAAAGGGCACTAATAATAGGGAAAAGACAGATAGTTGCATTAACTGATGGAAACACAAGAACCACAGACAGGAATGAAATAATAGACCTAGTAGCCAAATTCTATGGAGACCTATACAAGGCCCCTGAAAATTTGGAAGAAATAATAGAACACTCAGGAGATGCCATACCAGAAGTTTTGGTGGAGGAAGTAGAAATGGCACTGAAAAGCATGAAAAATGGCAAAGCAGCGGGAAATGACGGCATCACGACCGAAATACTCAAATATGCAGGAGCTAAAACATGAAAGTACCTTGCCAAACTATACACGAACTGTCTGATGTCCAGGAGCATACCTAAAGAGTGGAACAGCGCCCTTATAGTGTTGATCCACAAGAAAGGCAGCAAAGAAGACATTAAGAACTACAGACCAATAAGTCTACTACCAGTGACGTACAAGGTATTCACAAAGATCATTCACAACAGAATACAAAATACACTAGACTCGGCCCAACCACGAGAACAGGCTGGATTCCGCAAAGGCTTCAGTACAATAGATCACATCCATACCCTCAAAGAGGTTATCAGTCGAACCAAAGAATACAACCGACCACTAGCACTAGCCTTCATCGACTTTGAGAAAGCATTCGACTCTATAAATCCCAGAGCAGTAATAAATGCCCTAACAGAACAAGGGGTCGACAAGCCATATATTGAGACCCTAGCAAATATATATAGGGAAGCCAAAGCGAGAGTTAGGATATATGAGGGCACACCAGAATTCCCCACCAGCAGAGGAGTTGGACAAGGAGACGCAATATCACCAAAGTTATTTACAGCAACACTAGAAAGCATCTTCAGAAAACTGGGCTGGAACAACACAGGTCTGAATATTGATGGAGAATACTTGAACCATCTAAGATTCGCTGATGACATCATCCTGATAGCGAGTAACCCTGGCGAAATGCAACAACAAATAAATGAATTGAATGCAGCAAGCAACGAAGTAGGCCTTAAAATAAATCTGGGTAAGACCAAGATAATGTATAACGAACTGATAAACGCACAAGAAATAACAATTAATGACACTGCCCTGGAAATAGTAGAGGAATACATATACCTGGGTCAACTAATACACATATCAGGCTCTCTACTTCCAGAAATAAACAGAAGAATCAAATTAGCATGGAGAACATTTGGACAGAACTCTATCATCTTCAAGTCTAGAATGTCACTCCGTTTGAAAAAGAAAGCGTTTGATCAGTGCGTACTATCAGTATTAACATACGGCTGTGAAACCTGGACCCTGAAAATTGATATCATTAGAAAACTCCAGGTAACGCAGAGGTCTATGGAACGATGCATGCTTGGAATAACAAGGAGAGATAGAAAAAGGCTTGATTGGATCAGACAAAAGACCCAAGTGATAGATGTCATAAATAGAATCAGATCCCTAAAGTGGCAATGGGCGGGGCATCTCGCTAGAAGGACAGACGATAGATGGACCACAAAGATAACGCAATGGTATCCCCGAGGCGTGAAAAGACCAAGAAGACGCCCCAACTTAAGATGGGACTACGACATAAAGAAACTCGCAGGATCAACTTGGGGCCGCATAGCTAGCAATAGACAACAATGGGCCCACATGGAAGAGGAATATATAAATATGTAAAGGGAGGCTACACCATAACAAAATGGTTGAATAAGCTGCATATGATGATGATGATGATGATATATATATATAACCTTTGAAACGGGGGATGATTTTGGCATCAGGGAATCCCAAAACGAAAAACTGCATTGAACTTTTTCCGAAGTCGCGTCATGCTACTATCTACAATATCATTTTGAAATAAGCCTAAAAATAGACGAGAAAACATGAAAATATTTCAGAATGCTCCGGCACGTCATATAATAACAAAAGAATGCCTAATCTTCAAACATTGGTAATAACTTATTTTCTTTTTTATTGAGATTCTATAAACAAACTGTAGGTACCTTAATATTTAGTGTTGAAAGTAAATTATACGTATTCATTGATAAACGAAAAACGAGAGGCAAACATTACAAAAAAACTACTAATTATGTTGGACTAGGACAGCTTTCTGAATACAGTATGTCCTCAAAAAATTCTTAGTAATTGTTAGAGAACCAAAAATTATCTATTATAGATATTATTTATTGAACTAGTATCGATTGTTTTTGAATTTTATATAATTGGTTATTATGTGCTCTGTATCTGTATCTGATTTTTTGTTCACTGTATTCTCACTCAATTCAATAAATATCATTTCGGTTAAAAGACGTTTGTGATAGTTAGTCTCTCTATCTATGATGTTGACGGTTTCAAAGTCAAATTTGTGATTTTGTTCAAATGCATAGGTTGCTAATGCTTTTTTTCTGATTTGTTCTTATGTTTTTCATCAAATGAGTAACTTTTGGGGATATATTCTTTTTTTAATCCTTTGCTTGGTTTGACCAATATAACATCTATCGTATTGCAAACAATTTATTTTGTAAATAAGGTTTGATTCATAGTCTCTAGATAATTTGTCCTTCATAGAGGAATTAAAACAATTTACCGTTTTTGTATGGTAGAATACGATTTTTGTTCTTCCTGTTTGTAGTAGGTGTTTAAATTTTTCCGAAAGACCCTTGACATAAGGAATCTTAAAATATCTATATGAATCTCCAGTCAATACTGGTGTTGAACTTTTCTCAATATGTTTATTAATTATTATATTACAAACATTAAGGGGATAATCATTCAACAGCAATTTTCCTTTTAACTTGACAGTATTTTCATGTAAATATTCAGGGCTACTGAGTTTGATAATTTTATTTTTGATGGCATGATATTCAATTTTGGAGCAAAAGGATGTTCTGAATAATAATTTAAAACTCTCCTAGAACTTACAGGTTTTTCATAATGGTTAAATTTAATTCTTTCATCTTCAGTTCTAATTAATAACACATCCAAAAATGGAATGGAGTTATTATTTTCTGTTTCTATTGTGAACTATAAGCCCGACTGATATAAATTGAAAGCTATTAGTATAGAATTAATTTTTGATTTCGGAACAGCTCAAATAGTGTCGTCCACATATACTTTAACCAACGGTATTTCATAATCTAACCTTGAAACTACCTCAGAAATCAAATCTTCCATTAATAGGGCTGCTAATAGGGGGCTTACTGGGTTTCCCATTGCTGACACGTCCTCCTGTTTATGAAAAATATTATCAAAGCCAAAATAACTGGTATCAAATATAACCTTGATAATATTCAAATCCGTCAACATCCTAGATAAAGGGACTAACTATCACAAACGCCTTCTAAGCGAAATGATATTTATTGAATTGAGTGAGAATACAGTAAACAAAAAATCAGATACTGACAACTTAAATAAAATTTACAAACACATAATTACCAATTATATAAAATTAAAGAACAATCGATACTAGTTCAATAAATAATATCTATAATAGATAATTTTTGGTTCTTTAGCAATTACTAAGAATTTTTCGAGGACACACTGTATTCAAAAAGTTGTGCCAGTCCAACATAATTAGTAGTTTTTTTGCAATTTTTGCTTTTCGTTTTAAGTTTATCAATGAATACGTATAATTTACTCTCAACACCAAATATTAAGGTACCTACAGTTTGTTTATAGAATCTCAATAAAAAGGAAAATAAGTTATTACCAATCTTTGAAGATTGTGCATTATTTTGTTTTTATATGACGTGCCAGAACATTCTGAAATATTTTCATGTTTTCTCGTCTATTTTTTAAGTTGACAAGGAAATAAATCATTTTTGCTCGACGGAAAAAGCCTCACTAGGTAAGACTGACACCACGAGAAATTTTAAATTGTCAGCAATTTAGATTTTATTTTATTTGATGATGTTTCTTAGAGACAAAAATGTGAGAGATTTTTAAGTTTGTACTTTTTTGGAATTTTATTGAAATTTTTAAATTTTTAACGTTTTGAAGTTTTTAAGGTTTTAAAGTGTTATGAAAAGTTTTGAAGTGTTATTGTTTTTATTGAGTATTTAATAGTCATAATCACAATTTTCATGTATATCTTTGTAGCCTTGATAAAGGATTCAAATAAATCCGAAATGTCGGCATAGTGGAAAATCTGTTTTCTTATTATCCTACAGAACCGATGAAAATTCATAGAATAAACTGACCATTGTTTCGATATTACTATCATCGTCAGAATGACAGAAGTTACCTATCATGTGACGCCTACCTGATGTTTAATAACTATGTTATTGAATTTTCAATATTGTTATATGATGTTTATATGTGGTATATTGGTTGAATCATGAAAATTATTTGTCAAGTATTTTCCAATTATTATTATTCTCAAATCTTGATAGCTCGTTTCATTTGCAGCACATCCAAATACAATATTATTCATTTCTCATGGTGGTCTTCTTGGGACGTACGAAGCAGTCTACCATGGTGTTCCAATACTAGGTCTACCGGTAGCTTGGGATCAGAAGAGAAATATAGAAGAAGCTGCAAGAAAAGGCTTTGCAGTTAGATTGAATCTTATAGATTTTAGTGAAGCAGCATTCGAGAAAGCTCTGCATGAATTAATAACCAATACTGAGTAAGTGTCAGTTTTTAGGGAAAATACATTTGTGTTGTTACTAATATCCATATTATTCGTGGTAGCATTTGAGAAAGCAATCGATATATGAAGATTATTTTTTAAGGTTTCTTAAAACAAATGAAATGCTTCTTCATTTGCCACAAGGGTGAGTTTCAACCAATTATGTCATTATTATAGTGGGAATCAATCTCTTGTGATTATTCTCGGGAATAATCACTGTGGCGTTTATTCGCCTAGCAAGTGTCAGATAGTTGTCAAAATGATTGCCTAATTTTGTCAACGCGATATGAAATGGGTGAAAATGATCGGTTTAGTACCTTTTCTAATGCAGAAATAACAAAAAAGATTTTAGAAACTACTTCGAAAAATACTCTAATAAGTAATCAGTCTATATGGAGACAATATAAGACCTTCACCAAAGAGAGAAATTATATTCTGGATCAATCTACTACAACAGCTACTATGGCATTGCTTTTCAAAGATTGGGCTTATAACATGAAAAGAAAAGACGGAAATGATTATAAAGAAGCAGTAATAGAGACAATGTGAAATAAAACGGCATAATTAGTTCAATTTTTCAATAATTTTATGATAGTTTCATTGATCTTTTTTATTGTAAAAATTTGTGTTTCAAAAAATAATCTAGTCAAATATAACTCGCGAGTTCCATAAATTAGAAAATAGTTTGACAGATTTTGTTCAACCTTGTTGCCATTTGGAAATAGCCACTCGAGCTCTGCGGGCTCTCGTGACAATTGCATAGCAAACAAGTTTTCAAAAAATCTGTCAAATTAAATTATTTTCAATTTATTCTCACTCTCTTGTTATATTATTACTGAGAATTTTTCTGAATTATTCATGTGCATTAACCATCAAAATGGGCGTCGATTGCAGCAAATAATGTACCGTGGTGTACCTTGCTAATTGTCGGAAATTTGTTTCTTTAATACGAATGTTCACCAATATAGGGTGTTTTTAATGAATTGCTTTTAAGACAAAATTTGTTAAACGCTAAACATTCCTTATTTCCAAAAATGATTTGTAGGAATTATTGCTGGAATATTATTATGTCAGAATACAGATTAGTGTCTTGTGAAAACAATTGTAACTATAATTTTCTCTCTCTCTCTCTCTTGCTCCAGTCATTTATACCGCAGGGACATGCTGACATTACGTACTGATGATCAGGATCATATCACTCCATGCTATCTCTACCACTTCTGTGGCGTCAAGTGAGCCGTGGTTGATAATTGTCTTGATCTGGTCTACTCATCGACTCTGCCACCTACCTCTTATTCTATTTACTCCAATTTTTTCCTCTATGATAAGTTTCCACCCGTTCTTCTTGAAATATGCCCAAAATATCTAAGATATGATTGACTATTTCTTGATGGTGATCAATAATTTTAGCTCTTTTGGTATAGATACACCGTACGCTGCTGTGTCCACTTTTCAGTATTCTCCTATATAGTCAAAAGCTTCGATTTCGTTGTGGTTTGATATTTTCAATATCCATGTCTCTTATGCATACTTGGCGATTGGGAGTATTAGGGTGCTTAAAAGTTTGAGCTTGTTGTTTCTAGAGGGAGCAGTGTCTTTTCATAGATAATATGGATATATTAAATGTGGTATCGAATTCTGAGGATGTGCTAGAAGAAGCAACCTACAAGTTCGATCGTAAATGCGAGTGCGACATCAAAATACACACCCTTTGTGCACGCTTTTTATATTACATACAGTCGTAATTCTCAATTATTTTCAAATTAACTGTATTTATAGTCAGTTTTTTGGAATTGATTTCATATTGGTAGTATATCATTATCAACTTGATGTTAAACTAATGTGAAAATCTATAATTAGTCATCAATTTTCATCTTTATAGCCAGTTTTCTATCAAATCAAATTCATAATATATAAATAAGGATGTGGTTATTCCAAATAGTCGTGAAAGTACATCATTATGGCTATTAGTATCATTATAAAAGAATTAGCGATAAGGAAGACCATTAAATTGATATTTTTCTCTTCAATGGATTTGGAATCACTTCCAATTAACAACGAAGATAAAATACTCGCAAGAATGTAACAAAATTATTGGCTCTAATGTCAAAAAAATATAAATTATGCATTTGAGACGCTTAGAGAAGTTGTGATTTTCAATAGTTCAAGTCATATTTAAGCGATTGAAGTATTTAATTGAATCGCAATATGTATGATGGCATATGATTTTCCTACAATAAATAGAACAGACGCAAGAAACTTTCAAAATAACTATTGAAAGTTGATCAATTTGCTTTCGAAAATGACGCATAAAGTTTAACTTGAAAACTAAAAAAATGTGTAATTTTATGGTGACCACTAATCAACTATTAATTGTCAACAGAGATTTCATGAGTTCCACTCACAACAAAGACCATGAAAATTAGTCACGTTGCTTCCAACATCGGCGGATTTAGGAAACATAAGTTAAGAATAATAAACGAATATCTCTTTAAAAATTAACTGTCTCGACCCTTACTTCGTGAAATCTACTCATATTAGTGTTTTAAATGAAACTCGCTGTTTCTAGCTAATTCCACAATATAATGAAAATTGTTGAAAATTCTAGAAAATTGACAATTGTTTCGATAACTAAATATCATCGTTAGAATGACAGAAGCTACATTTCATTTGATGCCTACCTGATGTTTAATAGTTATTTTTGGCTAGTCCAAGAAGTGACCTAACTTGTGATTGACTTAATTTATGTTAATAGAAAAAAGAGGATGATGTGATATTACAAATATTGAAGCTTAGATATTATTAGCCCTATTGTGATATCCTGAATATAATTTTTCCAATTAAAATCAGTATAACTGTGCAATGATATAGAAATCCAGGAAAACTATATCTGCTGATCTTTACAATTATTACTTAAGAAGACAGTTTATTAGTGGAGAACTCCCTAGATTTATTTGTTCATTGACGACTTCACATTGTGGGTTTCTTAAATGTCTTTTAATTTCCAATTCTTCAAGGAAATCCAGTTCTTGTTTCTTTTCACAAATATGCAGGCACTTCTTGTTCTGTGTTCGGAGTCAATGAATGATTGGTGTCAAGTAGATGTTTTGCGTAGTGGGATTTATCTGGTTGTTTTGATCTGTATGCTCGTAAGTGTTCACTATATCGGATTTCAAAATTTCTAAGGGCCTGACCCAAATAGACAGCATTACATTCTGGACATTTGAGTTTATATATACCTGATTTTTTTAATGGTGGTATTTTGGTTTTTACGTTTAACAATTTTGTACTTACGCTACTTTCTGTTTAAAAAAAAATTGTTGTATTCGTTGCTAAAGATATTATCTTTGAAATATTATTAAAAATATTTCCTGCATATGTGATGGTTTTATAAGTTTTTATTTTTTTAGTTTGTTTAGGAAATATTAGTTGTAATTCCACTTTTTCCTCTTTTTTATTAATAAGCTTATTTATCATATGTAATGGTTAACCGTTGAATGTTGCTATTCGTCTAATTGTAATAATCTCTCTATCAAAATTACATTTGTTCATAGGAACTGAAAATGCTCTATGTATCATTGAATTATACGCTAGTTTATGTAACATAGGGTGATTAGAACTATATGGAATTGTTACATCAGTGTGTCTTGGTTTTCGGTATATTGAATATTCAAGTACATTATCAACTCTTTGAATTTTCAAATCAAGAAAATTGATTGAGCTATTTTCTTCAATTTCTAATGTAAATTTAATCTTTGGGTGTATATTATTATTGTGGTTGAGAAATACATCGAACTGTCGTTCACTACCCATGAAACAAGCTAATATGTCATCTACATATCTATACCAAAATCCTTCATTTGGAATATATATATATATATATATATATATATATATATATATATATATCTTATTGTCAAAAGTGAAATAATTCTGATTAATACATACATCAAATAAATTAAGTATATCTGATATTATTCCTGGATTAATATTTTTATCTTCTAGTAATTTTCATACAAGCATTAGACATTTTTCAGGAGGAATTTTAGTGAACATATTAGTAACATCAAATGAAATAAGTTTATAGTTAACTTGCAAGTTGAGATTGTATATTGTTAAGCCTCTTTGCCAACATATTATTAGGAGTATTAACATAAGAAACTACAGGTCTAATTGGTTTTGTTATTTCATGTAATTTAACGGTTCCACATAATTGTAGACAATGAGGGTTCTTATGTATGATAAGCCTCTTTTCGTATTCACTTAAAAGATAATTTGAATTATTAACAATATCCCTTACATTATTAGGAAACTTTTTTGTTGGGTCGGCTCTAAGAACTTTAACATCGCTAGATTCTATAAAGCTATATATCTTTGACTTATAATCTTTAGTTGTCAATCTGACAATTGTGTTCCCCTTGTCAGATTTGGTAACTGTTAGGTTATTATCTTCTACTTTCTTTTTGATTGCATTTAAATCTGTAATGTAATTTTTTGTTTGACGTTTTACTTTTGAAGGTTCATTATTTTTGATTAAATTGGTTATTTTTGATTTCTCATGAAGAACATTATTTGAATTAGATTTTAAAGCTATTTCTGACTCTGTAGCTATAATTTGTTTATTATTACCCGGGAATTTTGGTGGTATGCTGCACTTTAAACCTTTATTTAAAAATTCTATTTCACTATCTGTAAAATTATAAAATTAGGAATTATACTGATCTTAATTGGAAAAATGATATCCAGGATATCACCATAGGGCTAATAATATCTAAGCTTCAATATTTGTAATATCACATCTTCTTTTTTGTATTAACATATATTAAGTCAATCACAAGTTAGGTCACTTCTTGGTCTAGCCAAAAATAACTACTAAACATCGGGTAGACATCAAATAAAATGTAACTTCTGTCATTCTGGCTATGATATTTAGTTATTGAAACAATTGTCAATTTTTTAAAATTCACAACAATTTTAATTATATTGTAGAATTAGCTAGAAACAGTGAGTTTCATTTAAAACACTAATCTCTTTGGAAGTTTAGATATTGTGTATAAAGGTAGGAAAATTGGCTTCTTTAAAGATTTGACTCATTAAAATATCCATGAGAGGAATCGCCAAGAAATTGATTTTTGGATACCAAATATTCTGTCAATATCATATGAGGCTGTTTTTATATGGATATTTGAATTTACAATCAGCAGCTTTGAAAGATATCGGATGATTTCATTTTAGCTATATTGAGCTCTATTTAATCGTTTATGACTCAATTTGAGCATTTTCACGAATATATATATATATATATATATATATATATATATATATATATATATATATTTACTGGTCCCAGAAAAATTGGATTGAGGGGTAGACTTTTTTCTTTAGACAAAAAATGGAAAAAAAGTTTAACATTATAACTTTTGAATAGTGACTTCAACTCTCGGAGTTCCTGTCAGATGCTGAGACAGGAAATGGAGAATATTTTGTTAGCATTCGTATGTGGAATGGAAACACATGGACTTCCCATAACGTTATCACACCATTTCACAAAAGTATCACCATGAACGATGTTCTGGCCGAAAGTCAGCAAATCTCTTCAAACAACTACCGATCCCCCTGAAATAGCCGGTTCGACTTTTTTCTCTTTTCAACACTAAAATTATTAATTAGAGGCATCCGTTTCCAGTCGGCAGAAAATTCGCTAGTCCTGAAATGAAAATGCATTGCAAATTATTCCAATGTCAGTAATGATTTCGCTTCTCCCTAAGACGCACGAGGATTAGAAAACTCTCCAGAATGATAATCATTGTGTTATAATTTACCATTTGAGTTCAATGACTCTATCACTGAAGCAAATAGTTTAATTTTTGTGTATTAGACTTTCGGAAAGATTTGCCACTGTCTAGAAATTGACTGAAGCCTGACCTAATTGCAAATATTTGTAGTCCAATTTTCGTGATGGTCTTCAGAAAGTGAATGATTCAAAATATCAGCTGTTAATCTGATATTTTCATCACATGTATGGAAATTGATAAATCTGGATTAGAAATAACATCATTGAAATGTTGCTTACGAGAGATGATTGGGAAGTTTATTAGAAATTTTTTTTACGGTGAAACAATAAATGTTATGTGCAAAAGTGAAATACGATGCGTAATATGGAAGATCTTTTGATTGAGATACAAGGTAGATCCAGGACAGTATTTAGAATCTTAAAGGTTCCAGGCCAAGGTACTGACTTAGGCGTATTTGAAGTATGAAAAATACCTAAATTTCAAACAACACAGTAGATCCCATATTATATGAATATTCCTTCTCTAACATCGGAATTACCCAACAAATATTCTCAACTTCATTGATAATGAACTGCACTGGCGGATGTTCATTTTTCCTATTAAAATTATTAAAATCAGATATTGAGAGCACAAAGTCACCACAGTCATATCCATTTGATCAAATCAAATGATTCCATACATGAAATTTGTTAGTACATGTGAACAATTTCAGAATTGTGAGGCTCTACTTTGAAAACGTCACCCTGTATAACTTTTGAGGGGAGTTTATAAAGAAAGACTTTGAAGATACATTCACATCACCAGTGTTAGAGATAACACTCTTTTACCCAATTTTTGGAAAATCTCGGCTTTATTATTACACAAAATATCACCAATTCATGTTACTTCATTACCTTTTCCAATTCCCATAACAATAATATCGATTGAGCCTGTTTTAGTTACAGGACAAACGCGAAAAAGAGATCCAGGATAATGCATGACAGGATAGCTACACCGTTAGAACAAGCAGTTTTTTGGACCGAGTATGTTATCAGACATAAAGGAGCGGATCATCTAAGACCAAGTGTGATGGATCTCAAGTGGTATCAGAGATATCTGTTTGACATTTTGATATTCATTGCTGTTATTTCGATTCTAGTCATATTTGCAATTGTTTCATTTGTTAGAACAGTTGTAAACTTAAAATCTAAGATGAAACGAGACTGAAGGGATATATTATCTTAAATAAATTATTTACCAAAATTTAAGTAGACTTTTTTCATAACCACTTCTCATTGATTATAATCACCAAAGTGACTGATCTCATGCGTGTCTAAGTGACTTTTTTGAATTTAGCACATCAAAGCTAGTTTTTAAAGTAATTCTATGGAATATCTTTAAGGAAAAAATTGTTCCGACGACACTTTCAGTAATATTTTTCATATATGTATGAAGAACTAGAAATTTCTCCATATTTCCGTGGTATAAAGGAAAGGCTTTCAAGAGGATTTGTATAAGAAAGAAACTGGATAAATAAATGAACTTAAAAAAATTAAAAACGCCATGCTGAAGATGATATCAGAAACTTCTTCCAGGAAGCTCAGTCGAGAAAGAACCCTACAGAACCAGACCAGAATGAAAATTGACAATTGATAGGTGACAGTCAAGGAAAATTGAACAGTTGGAGGGAGTATTCTCAAGAATTGTTGAATGACAAGTCAGAAGAAAACAACATCATTTTAGAGATAGAGCCGAATGCGAATGCGCAGAATTATTTAATTGGAGTCCTGAAAATCAAAGAAATAGGAGAGGTAATAAGAAACCTAAAGGAAAACAAATCTTATGGCTATAACGGAATACCGGCAGAAAGTTATAAAAACAAGCGGTGAGGCACCGTGGGCTCAAATTTGGGTTGAAGTAAGGAAACCGGATCAATCGATCGAAGCAGTCATTTGTTCAATACATAAAAAGGGAACAGAATGGACAGCTTAAATTATAAGGGCATATCCATAGCTTAACTTTAGATGAATATGCCAATTAGCAAGTGGAAGAGTATCGAGGAGGTTTTAAAAAAGGAAGGTCGACTATAGACAAAATATTTGTACTGAAAACGATTCAAAGTTGCACTTTAGAACAAGATCTCGATCTAAACCTCATGTTTATCGATTTTAAACAGGCCAACGATTCAGTGATAAGAAAACAATTATTCATTTATTTGTATTCTCACAGATTTTACAACCTAATTACAAGAATACATTTGAATCAATGTGAGGTAGTACATACAAATATCAAAAATAAAGTTTTATCCCAGATTAACAGCTGGTATTATATAGAGTTCGTTACAAGAACCTACAAGAATCATCACTGAATAAAATACGTTAGGTTGAGTTAGAATCAATTTGTAAAAGGTAATCAAAGGTATATCCTAATTCAAATTGAGTGCAATTGTAAAATTGTTGGTTAGTCGAAGCATGGTTACCAAAGGAACTCGGTAAGTAGAACGCATAGTTCTTGGTGCGTAATCGTATTGTTAATAATTTTATGCAAAAATACCATTTATGAAATTTGACGTCTATGCTCTAAAAACAAAACCTCAAATTCAGTTCCTCAACTAATTGTCCGCACTGTATTATAACTAGGCCACTTTCGATGCTTTTTAAAGTACAAGTGTCGTAGTAATTTAATTTGTACTTTTTCAATTTCATTCAATGTTCTTTGGTGCTCACCAGACCAAATAATAGAAGCAAATTCTAATTTTGATCTAACTAGGCTAAAATATAATGTTTTTATTACACATATAATACTAAAAGAATAGCAGTTTCTTATTACAAATCATAATGTTCGATTTGCTGATTTAACAAGAGTACTAATGTGATTTTGAGAAGAAAATATGTTATTGTAGGTTACCCCAAGATCTTTAGTTTTGGATTTACGTTCAAAAGTATCTGAATTCATATTATAATCAAAATAATTGGATTTTTCTGGCGAGGTATTGTCGTTATTGCACACTTTTTGATGTTGAAGTATAGTTTATTTTTGATACCCCATTCAAATATTATATTTATGTCCTTTGGCAAAGAAATACAGTGTCTAACTGTATGTACATCTTTAAACATGTCAAGGTCATCTGCATACAGTAAACAGTGAGAATGAGTTACTGATGGCAAATCATTAATAAATATTATAAACAACAGAGGTCCTAAATTAGAACCCTGTGGTACCCCTGATTTAGCATGAAACTTGCCACAAGTATTTCCATCATATTTTACGACAAAATGTCTATCTTGTAAGTAACTTTTCATTAATTCCAGTGATTTATCAGATACCCCACAATTTACAAGTTTTTGCAAAAGAATCTCATGATTCACTTGATCAAAGGCCTTACGAAAATCGGTGTATATAATATCAAGCTGACATTTATTTTCAAGGGTATTATGAACTTTATTATTGAAGGAAAATAAATTTTTATCAATAGATTTATTCGCAATAAATCCGTGTTGGTTTGGTTTAATATATTGTAATGTTTTTCTAATTTATTTAAACAGTAAACAGGTGGGATAAACTCTTAACACTCGGTAGGTTCACTTACTTAATTTATTTATTTACTACACTATTCCCTATTTATATCCACAGTATATTCACTCGAACTAATTTATATAAACATTTCACTAATTTATATTCACTTATTTACTTGTTTATCTCACGATGTCAAATGATCAACTAAACTAAACTCTTCCTGATCGGCCCCTTATATATTAATGCCTTTTTCACTAGATAATTCTATATTGCGGCTTACTCAAAAACAATTGGCTTTCTGGCATTTTCTAGATAAGACTGGTCACAAAAACAATGATAAGGTAAGATAGTCACAACCGTAAACAGTTATAAAAAAACCTGCGTATCCGCCATAATTTTAACTTTCATACCTGGCTTAGACAGAGTCGGATTCAGGGACTATACCAGTGTGCTGTTTCGTAACGATATGATTCAACATATTGATTTAGCTGGGATTAAATTATATGCCTATTTGGATGGTGCACACATTATGGAGATACCTCTGTAATTCTCAATGTTCATTTTATTACCAGACTTTAACAATGGAGTAGTAACCGCAGTTTTCCAAATAATTGGAAATACATTGGACTGAAGAGATAAATTAAAAATATGAGTGAGAGGTACCTTTAGCCATTCACTACATGCCTTTACAATATAAGGAGGTATCCCATCCACCCCTGCTGCTTTTTTAGGCTTCAGCTTTTGATCAGCATCAATGAAGTCCGCCTCTTTAATGAATAATAACGTAAAAATATCGTTACAGAAATGAGGATGATTACCATTACTAAGATTTAGTTCATATGAAGTCACTTCTGAACTATGTTTTGTTGAAAAAAATTGGCTTCTTTAAAGATTTGACTTATTGAAAAATGTATGAGAGGAATCGCCAAGAAATTGATTTTTGGATACCAAATATTCTCTCAATATCATATGAGGCTGTTTTGACGTGGATATATAAGTTTACAATCAGCAGCTTTGAAAGATATCGGATGATTTCATTTTAGCTATATTGAGCTCTATTCATTCGTTTATTATTCAATTTGATCATTTTTCACGAATATATATATATATATATATATATATATATATATATATATATTCACTGGTGACAGAAAAATTGGATTGAGGGGAGACTTTTTTGCTTTGGACAAACAATGGAAAATGAGTACTTCTAACTATAGGATGGTAAAGTTTAACATTCTAACTTCTGAATAGTGACTTTCACTCTCGGAGTTCCTGCCATATGCTGAGACAGCAAATACGGAATATTTTCCGAGCATTCGAATGTGGAATTGAAACTCATGAACTTCCCATAACGTTATCACACCATTTCACAAACGTATCATCATGAACGAAGTTCTTGTCGAAGGTCAACAAATCTCTTCAAACAACTACCGTATCCCCCTGAAATAGCCGGTTCGACTTTTTTCTCTTTTCAACGCCAAAATCATTATTTAGAGGCATTCGTGTCCAGTCGGCTAGTACTGAAATAAAAATGCATTGATAAGTATTTTAATGTCAGTAATGATTTCGTTTTTCCCAAGACGCATGGGGATTAGTAGCCTCTCCAGAATCATAATTATTGTGACATAATTTACTATTTAAGTTCAATGACTCTGTCACTGAAGCAAATAGTTCAATTTTTGTGTGTTAGACTTTCGGAAAGATTTGCCACTGTCTAGAAATTGGCTAAAGCCTGACATAATTGCTAAGATTTGTAGTCCAATTTTCGTGATGGTCGTCAGAAAGTGATTGATCGAAAATATCAGCTGTTTATCTGATATTTTAATCACGTGATGTATGGAAATTGATAAATCTAGGTTAGCGATTACATCATTGAAATGTTGCTTACGTGGGATGTTTGAGAAGTTAATTAGAAAATTTGACAATAAATTTTATGTGCAAAAGTAAAATATGATGCGAAATATGAGAGATCTTTGAATTGAGGTACATACAAGGTAGAACCAAGACTGCCTTAAGATTCTAAGAGGTTCCAGGCCCAGGTACTGACTTGGGCGTATTTGAGAAATGAAAAATATATCATCATATCCATTTGATCAAATCAAATGATTCCATACATGGAATTTGTTAGTGTATATGAACAATTTCAGAATTGTGAGGTTTTTCCATGAAAACGTCACGTCAGTTTTCTATATCCAATTATCAGAAAAAGATAGAAAAAATCTAATATGTATTTGGGTAATTTGAAACAGGACAATAGGTATAACAATCCAAATCGCAAAATTAAAATCAAAATGCTTTTTCAATGTATTGAATGTTCAGACACGAATTCCAAAGAACAATACAAAGAACGCAATAATAAAATCTGTAAATAAATTTTGTTTTTATCGCTTCAAACAATAGGTTACCAAAATACGGTATTATATTCATGAATAGCCAAACTACTGAATCGTTTACTGAAATTAAATATAAAACTTTTGAAACTCGGCGTAATATTTTATTCGGTTTTCAAAAATAAATTTTTACTTACTCAGAAAATAAGGAACGGTCAGACACTAGACTTCGAAACTATCAATTTTATAACTTGGTGACACGCGGTAGCAAACTGCAAAAATCTTTAAGCGCCCACAGGCAGACAGCGAGAGATATCTAGATTCAGATACCTAAAAACGCTCGGGTTTTGTAATTTATAATTCAATTCCTACCTAAAATTTTTGCCGATAACGATGGTGAGGGAATTAACTTGAATCGAGTTACTTACAACAAGAAATATTTCTACCATACTGGACGGCTTTGGTTTTAATTAAAATAGTTTATATACCGGGCGTCCTCGATAATTTAAATTTTGAAAAGCGGAATTTATTGAATTTTACATATATCTTTGGATGGTAATTCATGGCTTTCGAATTACTAATGAAATAAATACTTCAATTAATGTTACGGGACTGAAACGGTACCAGAAATCAAAGTTGGAAAGTGAGTAACGAGTTATATTCACTTATTAAAATTAAAATGCCATCGGAAATGCTTAAAAAAAATAACTCGTTACAATATCTTTGAGGGAAAAATTGTTCCGATGACACTTGCCGTAATATTTTTCATATACTGTAACGATGTTACTATTTTTCGTTCCCACATCCCACTGTATACATTTTAATTTCTCATTTTATTAGTATTATTATTAAGTTACATTATTATTTAGTTATACACCCCTCTTTCATCAAAAGCTGTAAATTTATTTGCTCTTGATAATTTTTAAATTGATTTTGATACATCCGGTATATATTTAATATGTATTGCTTACTGTACCGTTCGCGCACATCAGTCGGCGTCGTTCTTGAGATTGTTAAGTAGGGAACCTCCTGAATGGAGTCGAGGAAAGAATGTATAAAACCGGCAAACGGGACGAAATAGGTCTCTTTTACTCCTGTGCTCTTTTAGCTCTATAGCTCTGTGCTCTTACAAATCCGCCGTTTTCCGCCGTATCCGAAACGCCGACTGATTTTCGCCAACAAGGTAAGCGAATTTAGAAATTATTTTATAAATCATTCTTTTTGTGTTAAAATTCATTTTGCTCCTAGCGTCTTTCGTAACTGTATTAATAGATTTTATTTTTGCTTACTGCTTGTTTAATTTGAGTGATTTTCCGCGTATTTGTGTACGATTCCGAATTAAGAATTCACTGTGGGTTTTGACTTTAGGGAAAAGAAATATAGTTGTGAAACTCCCAAGCATTCTCGCTGCAAAGCAGGTAAATTCTTGGGGGATTTTCAAGGTATTTCGGGAATCCCCATTCCAGTATACAACACTAGGGAAAGCAAATACTGTTGGGAAACCTTCAAGCAATCTCGCTGCAAAGCAGGTAAATTCTTGAGGGATTCTCAAAATATTTCGGGGGTTTGCTCAATCTAGTACGATAGGCCTTGGTTTCGTGATTTTGAAATATTTGACTTGGAGGAGTCTCGTCTGTGTTCGCTGCCACAGCAGGGACATTTTCGAGGGTCTTCCAAGGCGTGAAACGAAATAATCTCACGAGCGTTCGCTACCATAGCAGGTTCGCCAGGGAGAGGTTTTCGGATTCTGCCGGCTAACTGATCTTTATACGTTTGATTTTAGCACCAACGGCCGGGAAATATCTGCATAAAAACAGAGGAAAATTTATTATTTACCGCTGTTCTATCCTAACCGTACACAAATGCCAAGAAACACTCCTGTAAAACACTGCTAGTGCCTTGATAACGCTTTCTCTGTGCAATTCTCATCGTACTGCTAGTAAATTTTCACTGATTTTCACCGGCGATTGCCGAAAACTATTAAAGCTTTGCACGTTAGGCTTGTAATCGTAAAACATTTATTCTGTAATAATGTGCTTTGGTCTGGATTGTAATTTAAATAGAAATCGTAAATACTGAAGGGTTTTCATCAATATTTAGTTATTTTAAATATATAGCTACGTGGTCCGTTTTATTTTCCTTTTCCCAAATTATTTCGAAGCCGGAATAAATTGTAAAATTTTATAACGCACAGGTAGTTTCATTTTCCGATAGTGGTAAACAATTGAAGCCTGTTTCCCACTTCGCACGGCATAGAGGTCAAGAACAACAGACACCTGGAATTACTTAACCTCCATCTGTTGCTACCCTGGTAACTATTGACGCTACCATTTTCGAGAGTTCGGTGGAGTAAACCATCCCAAAAATCTGGCGCCCGAGAAAATCTGGTAGATAGTAAAGCCGCGGGTGTCATAGTGACGTCCGTAATTCTTGTGAGGAAAGAAAGCACGTCACAATACATATGAAGAACTAGAAATTTCTCCATATTTCCGTGGTATAAAGAACAGATCTTCTAAGAAGATTTGTAGAAGAAAGAAACTGGAGTAAATAGATGAACTTAAAAAAATTGAAAAACGCTATGCTGAAGATGATATAAGGAACTTCTTCCAGGAAGCCTAGTCGAGAAAGAACCCTACAGAACCAGACAAGGATGAAAATTGACAATTGATAGGTGACAGCCAAGGGAAATTGAACAGTTGGAGAGAGCATTCTGAAGAATTGTTGAATGACACGTCAGAAGACGACATCATCTTAGAGATAGAGCCGAATGAGAATTCGCAGAATTATTTAATTGGAGTCCTGAAAAACAAAGAAAAAGTAGAAGTAATAAGAAATCTTAACAAAAATTTATGGCTATAACGGGAGGAAACCAGATCAATCGAATGAAGCAGTCATTTGTTCAATAGATAAAAAGGGAACAGAATGGACAGCGCAAATTACAAGAGCATATCCTTTCTGGATGTGACTTATGAGGTCTTAGTGAGAGTAATAAGCTGAAGTTTCGATGAATATGCCAATTAGCAAGTGAAAGAGTATCAAGGAGGTTTTAAAAAAGGAAGGTCGACTATAGACAAATTATTTGTATTGAGAATGATTCAAATTAGCACTTAAGAACAAGATCTCGATCTAAATCTAATGTTTATCGATTTAGTACAGGCCAACGATTCAGTGATAAGAAAACAATTATATCATACGTTAATGAAACTTGGACTGCCAAATTAATTGATAAATCTTGTTCATATGAAGCCAAGAAAAACATACAGTAGGGTGGCACTAGAAATATGTTTGAAGTCAAAAATGGATTGAAGCAAGGTGACCCCCCATCAAGGGTATTGTTCAACTTTATATTATATCTATTCATATTCTAATGTAAAAGAGGAAGGAATATTTAGTTTACAAGAAGTACAAAAAGATCAAGAAAATAGAAATTAATAAGAAAGAAATAAATGAAAATTATGAAGGAATGTATGTGAAAGAAATTAATGGGGAGTTAGTTTATGTTATAACTAAAGAACTCTCTAAAAGAATTATGAAAGAATTACATGAAAGATATGGACACATAGGATCAAGGAAATTATGGTTCATGTTCAGAGAAATATATGTTTGTAAGAATGATATAAGTATTGCAAAAGAGATAACAAATATATGTAATATTTGTGAACTAGAAAAAGAAAAGAAATAGAACTAATAAGAATGAACCCAAAACAATAATAGCAAAAGAATGTCTGGAGATTATTGAATGGATTTTATGAGTAATCTTATTGAAAGCTATGGGGGAAAGAAACATATTTTGGTTATTGTTGATATATTTTCTAAATTCACAAAATTATATTCATGTAAGAGAACAAACTTCAAAGAAATAAAAATATGTTTGGAAAAATATTTTGAAGAAGTTGGAAAGCCAAAGAGATGTATTGTGGACAATGCAACATATTTTAGAAACACGAAATTTTGCAAGAAAAACATAAAAATAAATTTTACCAGTATAAGACATCGAGCGGCAAATCCATCAGGAAGGTATATAAAAAAAATGATAAAATATTTGAGAATAAACACATTTAATGATCATCAAAATTGGGAAAATAATTTGAATAAAGTTCAAGGTGTTTTGAATGATATACCGCATATTAACACTGAAGATTTAACAATTTATATAATTACAAAAATAAAACCAGAAAGACCATGGAAATTTGAATGTAAAAAGAACTATGAAGATGCATTAGAACAAGAGAAGAAAAGCAGAAAAATATTTGAATAAAGTAAGAAAAATAAATAAAAATAAAACTATTTTTAAAACAAGATATATAGTAAGAGCATTAAGGAAATCAGTTTGGAAAAAGAAAAAATGTGCTAAATTAATGTTATCGTTTGAAGGCCCTTATGACCTTAAAAATGAGGAACCGAAAATAGTTATATTTTAAAAGATCTACAATCGGATAAAATAAAAGGTGTATTTCATGTTCACGGTTACATAAATATTATGAATAGAATCAAAGACAGACAATAAAATAGATAGAGAATTCAATTATAAAATGAAAACTAAAACAAAAGCCTTGGTAAATTTAATATACATTATTTCCTGAAATGAAATTTACAGAAAATGGATGAATGTGAAATTTAGGAGAATTTTTATAATATTATTTAATAGTAAAATTAAAAAAATTATGATTAGATAGAATTTTATTCAATATAGTTTTATAATAAAGATATTCGCAGCTACAGGAAGCTAGAAGAATGAAATGAAGAATAATTTTGATTCATTGTGACATCGTGTCAGAAATAATTTGACAGATATTAAAAAAAACAGAATGCATGGAAACAAGCCTTTAGAATTAAGTTAAGAAGTTAGGAAACGGGGTTTATTGAAAAGGGAGTCTAGTGACTTCACATTTTTTGAAAGATAAGAAGTAATCGATTTTCGAGAAAGGAGAAGGGGTTTGAGCATATTTAAGATTGTTGTTTTGAAAGATAAGAAGTAATTGATTATCGAGAAAGAAAAAGAGATTTAAACCTATTTAAGATTGTTGAAACGTTGAAATATTAATATAATTGAATATATTCAGAGAATATAACGATGGACAAATTATTATGAAACATATAAAAATGGAAATGGAATAATAATGGAATAATGGCAATTTGTTACACAAAGAACATGAATAAATATTGAAAACTATTATACAAATACAAACCATATTAAAAATATTTCAAAAGAAGAAAAAAATAAAGGTTCAGTTAATTCTAAAACTTTGAGTATATATATATATATATATATATATATAACATTGAAAATTCTTCATACTTGAAGACACTGAATGTTATATAAACTGTGTTATCAATATATCTTTTTATAAGGTGAATTTAGGATAAAAAGTATACTTCAAACAAAGATCTATGTTGATGAATAAAAGGAAATGTATAAGATAAAAAGGAGAAACGGTAAGAAATTATGATATATTTGTGAATTTATGAATGATTTGATAAGAAATATGAAAATTAGATAATTTTGATTATATGATAAAAAATTGGCATACCGGGTGTTTTGAACTGGAATTTAGAAATTATTTTCTAAATACGAAAACCATTTGCTAAAAAACCAATCTATTGTTATATATATATATATATATATATATATATATATATATATATATTGAACCAGATATCTTAGATAATAAGAGAAGTAGTATTATAAAATTAAGTTTGCTAGTATG
Organism: Galeruca laticollis; assembly: GCA_963921935.1. Classification (NCBI taxonomy): domain Eukaryota; kingdom Metazoa; phylum Arthropoda; class Insecta; order Coleoptera; family Chrysomelidae; genus Galeruca; species Galeruca laticollis. Next base: position 109,822,705 of record OY998181.1, read on the forward strand.
AAATATATATGAAAATAACATAATTTAAGAAAACAAGTAAAAAGGAAACACTTTTCTTAATTTAAACAACATATCAAATAAAGATATATTAAATAACAGCCTATAACAATATAATAAAAAAGGAATTACCTCAATGATAACATAAAATATAGATATTGCCTAACCAATGTAATGATGTAAATAAAGTTGCCTAAGACGAAGATTATTTTCCATATCATAACAGCTGTTCATCTGAAATGAAAACAAATATTACTATAGTTAATTCATTATAATCATTAATTTAAGAATAAGAACAAATATAAATATTGAATAGAATATAATCCAATAGATTTCATAGATAAACAAATAATGACATATAGACAAATAACATAAGAGAATTTATATTTATAATTGATATGAATGTAACAAGAATATACTATCAATAATAATATTGAATGTTGTACGTAAGTGTATCTAAGTATAACCAATTTCAATGTATTTGTATGTATGAAATTGTTTTGATAAGTGATTGAAGTTTCAATTATCTGATTACAAAGGACAATATCTGATTGGTTATAAAAGATGACATAACAAACTGTGAATCAATAAATAAACTTTTGAATAGTGATCTGGAAAAGAACAAAAGACTGTTTGTTTAAAAAAGTCGAAAATCGAGGGGACGCTTGGAGAGAACGGTAGCTGGTGTTAAGAAGCGAGGAGTGTGTGAGATAGTGTTCCTAAAAATTTAAAGATATTCCCGGTATAAGACATTTAAACTCCTAAAGTACTGTTAAATATAATATTAGAAATACTTACAGTTAATTGTAACAAGTTTTCCGACAAGAATCTGTGAAATTTTCAACAACTTTGGTTTTTTGGAGATTCAGTGTAGTGTTCCTGGGATCCAGAGACTTTCTTCCAAATTCAAGATCAACAGGTCAGTGTATTTAAATCATTTATTGGCCAATAAATAGTGTAAAAACTCAAAATCCCAATTAAGTACTTAATTTCATAAATTGATAAACTTTTTCAAACATGATCGATCTAAAAAAGAAAGAAACAGACTTCATATAGTGTATTCATTACATAAATCATTAAATTTAATAAAAGGCCGAACTTTATATAAATTAAAATATGTACTTACGCTAATCACGCCATCTTCTAATTGCATAAATATGGTGATTGAAATTTCATAATGTAATAACTATGTCCTTCTGTATATAATTTCTATTGTTCTATCCATGTATATAATTAATTTCTTCCCACAGCTATTTGTATCATATATAACTATGATATATATATAAATTCTTTTATGTTTATTGTTTTAACCATTCAATTGTTTTCATCGTCAACAAACTGTGTTGTATAATATAGATGCTTCTTACGTATCATAATTGTTTGTTTCATACTAAAGCGCATGACTAATTTTTTCACGCATGCGCATTTATGATATTATTAAAATCAATAAATAGGTACAATATATCCATTGGCGTCGCATATTATTTTATCAAATAAATATTGCATTGATAATTAAATTGATTTCAAATAATGTGTTTTCTTTTTATTTCAACCATTACAACAGTATAAATTGCCAGGACTCAAAGGGAAAAAGGATTTCATGCTCCCGAATAATCTAATTAAAATAAATTATTAAACAAATATTAAAAACAAACTGAGCTAGCCAAACTAAAACAAAAATTCTAAATAAATAAACATATACATTTAAATCTACTATAAAAGTAAGTATAATATCAAAAATAATTTAGTTTATATATATATATATATATATATATATATATATATATATAGGGGAATATCATGCTACACACTGTATATAAATATTCAATACAAAATTTGTTTACCACTTAAATCATAAGAAATAGCTGATCTATGCAAAAAACTATTCAAGAGATAAAACAAATAGTAAATCGAACCAAAAAAATATAAAGAAACTTTATAATGTACCTTGTACTTGCACACATGGTGGAGATAATTTGAATTTCATCTGTTTAGAGAAAATCTTTAGAACGTCACCTTTTATAAATTGTAAGAATCTATTTTTCAGATAGCCATAGTCAAAAGTATATGATTTGTTTTAAAATATTCTATTAGACACCGTAAAAAACTCTTTAGAAACACTAGGAAAATCTTTTATAATATGTCAAGGGATAGAAGTCAAAATACTAAAATATTAGAGTTATAATGTCTGACATTTGTTAAATTAATTGTCATGTTTAATAGATCAAGTGAAAGAAATTATAGCTGTCAGCCTAAAATATTTTAGAATTTATATAAAGGAAGTAGAATATTTAATTTGATTATTTAGAAATATAAAACAGGATGGTCTAAAATAGATAAATAAATAATTTAAAAGGTGAGATGAAGTCTACCAACAAAAAAGTTCATAACTTATTTGATTGGTAAATAATACTGGCAATATTTCAATCAGCGGCAAGCTGAAGAAAAATAAAGAGGAGGTTGTTGATAATGGGCACTAGGGACTAGTAAATTTTTTTTGATATTGATGGTGGCGAAAATTAATTTTTGAACAGTAAATTGGGTATTAATAATGAAGATTGAATTTTGAACTGGAAATTGGGTATTAATAAGAAAAGCCGTGAACCTAAATGGTAAAGATTAAAAGAAATACATTATTCATTAGATAATTAAGTAAGATTTGCGAAAGAAATTAGTGAATAAAAGATAACAAGATAATTGTGAGTAGCAGAATACTAACCTCGAATATTTATCCGTGTAAGAAAGTAGAGTATTGTATCGTGGAAATAATATCTCCACGATACATCTCAGAGAGAATTTGACTATGGAAACCCATCGATAATGTATTGATGTAAATGGAATTTAAAATCGTCTTTATTTTATTTCCAAAACAAGAAAGACTGCAGAGTATCTAGGAAGAAGCGTAGAAAAAGAAATAAAATAAGGTGAATTGGGCATAAGTGAAACTATTTTATTCAAAAATTAAATAAACTCACTTGCATTGTGTATTCATTTTTCATGATTTCACATCAAACAACGTCTTTTAATTTGAAAAGATTCAACTAAATTGTTGGTAAATTTCATTTCAAAACTATTATCTAATTTTATCAGTTGGCAGTATTGATGAAGCGTATCGCAACTCGAAAGGAGTTTTGAAACAAAATGTACAGGACCGTTCTGTAAGAATTTATGGGAAAAGGAAAAACAAGAAGTTCATTTCATTTTTATTTAAATTTTTCGAGTTGATAAATGAAAGTTTTGGCGCATATACATGAACAAGTATAAAATTATTAAATTCTATGAACCCAAGATCCTGAGGTTTTTGAGTTCTCATCTATATAATAAAAGTGTATAAAGGGGAGTGTAATTATTTTTCTGAGACCATTCAAAAATTTTAAGATATACCGGGCGAATTAAAAAACTCTTACTGAAAGGAAATTTTAAAACATTGAAATTGATAGAGTCCAAACTATAATAAAATGTCGGCCCAACGTGAGGCGAATGAAAATTCATTCATATGAAGTAAACTATAATAATTATCCACTCTATTTCAGTAACCCTTCATTTTGCGTGAATTACCCATGAAGCTCTTTGTTGTTGTTGTTAACATATCACGCGATATTCCTACATCTTCCTTATATATATATATATATATATATATATATATATATATATATATATAATATTTATTTTGTAGATTCTTCGATAATGATAATAATAAATTATCGAAAGCTTAGGATTAACTAAGCCGCATTCCCCAATAAACAAGTTACCCTAACTAGTTTCGGCAACGAACTACTTTCGTCTATATATATATATATATATATATATATATATGTCTAAGGGTAGTTTTCGGGACTATTTCAGGGAGCTTATGGTTGTTTTGGGGACATTTGGTGCTTTTAACGACAGTCCTCATAAGAATTACTAATGTATAGGTTCTTTTGAGAACGGTCCTCGAAAACACATTATGAGATATGTCTATTGGTAGTATTGAGGACCAAGTATATTAATTGAAAATTGAAATTTATGGTACGTTTTTATAAACCCTTTTTTCAAAACAATTTAGTGAGATAACTCTATAAAAGAATTAAATGAAAACCACGTTATTCAAATATTCTTCAGACTTTTTAAAGGAGGATTGACTATAATTGAGTACAAATCATAATAGATACCGAATAGTAAATAGTACCAATTTATCGGACAGGTGTGAAATACGTTACTTTGTGAGTTACTTTATATTTCAAAAACTTAGGTTTTTTAATAAAAAAAATTGAGACAGTAGTTGAAACTTTTTAATAAATGCACATTGTAATGAACTTTAGTGGTAAAATAAAAACAGGTATATGAAAACTAATATTTAAGCACAAACAATTATGATTGCTTTTTTTTCATTTGATTTGATAACCAAGTTTTAATAACAACTGGACTTCGGTTTTTTAATGCCGGATACAACTTTTGTATCTCTTGTATGCTCTTTAATGAAGGATAATTGTTATTATCAATGTTGTCCTTGAAAACAGCCTCCGCTGTTTGTTTCTCTTCAGTGGTCCACCTTTTCTTCTTTTTTACGTTACCGAATGGAGACGCTATAAAAAAAATAAGTACATACCAACAAATTGGTTTAACGTTATTATACTTACTTGACCTTTTCTTTCGTGGAGTGATATGACTCAAACTTGGTTCTATAAAAGACAGAAGTTAGGTTACTTTTATGAATGAAAGTAACTGTTTCTAATTAATTCCACTAAAAATTGATAATTGTTTCGATATGTGTAAATCAGCGTCAAAATGGAAAAAATTGATTTGATGTAATGCGTACCTGATATGATTATTTTTGGCCAGACCAAAAAGTAACCTATCTTGTAATTTACTCAAGATATATGAATAAAAAAAGATATCACATTACGAATATTAAATCTTAGTAGTTATTGTCCTCATAGGGATATCCTGGATCTTTTTCTCCCATTCAATATCAGTATAACTGTCCAATGATATCGGAAACTAAGATAAACTATATCTGCTGATCTTTGCAATTATTACTTAAGAAGACAGTTTAATAATGGACAACTCTCCAGACACAGCTGTTCATTGACGACTTTATATTGTAGGTTTCTTAAGTGTCTTCTAACTTTTCAAGGAAATCCAGTTCTTGTTTCTGTTCTGTATTAGGTGTTAATGAATGTATGGTGTCAAGTAGATGTTTTGCGTAATGTGATTTTTCTGGTAGTTCTAATCTGTATGCTAATACAGAACTAGAAATAGGTACAACATATTTGTGGAAAGAATCAAGAACTGGATTTCTTTGAAGATTTAGAAATTAGGAGATACCCACAAAATGAAGTCGTCAATGAACAGCTAAATCTGGGGAGTTCTCCAATATTAAACTGTCATCTTAAGCAATCAGCAGATACATAGTTTTCCCTGGTTCCCTATATCATTGCACAGTTATACTGATCTTAAATGGGATAACATATATCCAGGATATCCCTATAGTGCCAATAAAACCTAAGCTTCAATATTTGTGATGTCATATCTCCTATTCTCTATTCCAATATATTAAGTTAATTACAAGAAAGGTCACTTTTGGGTCTAGCCAAAAATAATTATCAAACATCAAGTAGGCATTACATCAAAAATAACTTCTGTCATTCTAACGATGATATACACATATTGAAACAATTGTCAATATCTAGGAATTTTCATAATTTTTCAATATATAGTGAAATTAATTAGAAACAGTTTCATTCACAACAATATCATGTCTAGATTCCACAAAGTAAGGGGCCAAACAGTAAATTCAACAGAAGTTAAAATAATTAGAAAACAGTTAAAATAGTATATAATGTACGAAATACTGAAGGGGACATTTTATTACAGGTAATGGGTCCTTGCTTATTGTTTAAAATAAAGCAAGTTTAGATCAGTATAGACAGGAATTACAATTTTTGTATTATTTGGGAATCAGCTACATATATTTCGAAATATTCTTTAATAATTTAGGTAGGATTCAAAATGTTAATAGAGAATATTTCGTTATGTATATATGTGGTTTGTTCCCAAATAATTTATAATATGAATAAAAATAAGCATTTAAATTATACTCCTATGTTTGGAGTAAAAACTCCATGTGATATGAATAGAAACTAGGACAGATTTTTTGCTTGAGTAGATACTCTTATTATAATTTGGTGTGAGTAAATTCTCCCTTTGGGTGTAAATGAAAAATTGTTTATGCTCTTCGGAAGGAGAATCTACTCCATACTTCTGGCGACTGCTATGCAGTAGACTCAACTTTCTTCTTCAGTTACTTCAGTACCAATTTGCCCGCGGTAGAAGGCAGAATTCTTCAGTCTTAACTTGCGTTTGGAAAAATGTTAGAAAGCTAGAAGAAATACGCATGATTGGGACTTTAAAACGTTGTACCGGCTTAGTAAAGGAAATGTGGAGTGGTTATCAAATCACTTTTTGGGTGAAGAGAAAGAAAGTGTGGTGTTGTTTGCAACAAACGTGACATTAAAATATTTCTCAGATACTTGGGTGACCCGGGGTTTCAGGCAAGAGTAGGCAAAGACGTTGAGCTTCACCAATCTTTGGTGTCCAATATTGGCTTAGAAGTGGCTAATAAGATTACTCTGCAAAGTGAACAGTGGATCAAGTTTCCCTGCAGTCCTGTTGGTATAATAGAGGCAAAAGAAAGATGGCAAGCAAAATATATTTTTACTTGCACTGGGCATAGTATAATTGATTTGTCATTATTTAAGAACCATAATTAAGTACTTTCCTTTTTAATCAGTTTGATTGCTATTTATTTTGATAGTCGAACAGCTGGTATCTGTAACTTAGATAAAAGGATAGAAAATCACGTAACATACTTATAAATCTCATTTGGGATAACCTTTGCCTGTTTTCATTCACTCCACCATTTAAGAAATGCACGCGAATTGATTGACTGTCCTGTGTGCACTTACTGAGCGTCAAATACGTCGTTCGTTGAAGGTTCAGACAAGTTTGAAAAAAAAAATGTTGAGTATTTTACCTTATGTACACGGAGTATGTACTCATCAAACCGAAGTCGTCTTCATTCTTACAAAATGCAATATAAGCTCAGACCTCATGCTCATGATCAAGAGTATATATTCAGAGTTGAAGCTAACTTTTTATTCATACCACCCAATATGTCCAATATTGATGATACCAGAAGTAAACACATTTAAAGAGCTCTAATATAAGCCAATTATCATTTGAAAATATTAAAACTACTTTATATATTTAACAAACTGCAGGAGACGACATAAGCGTTGGTTGTTAAATGCAAGTGCCATATTAAACTGATTTGTACTTTTGTTTTTCTCTTATAAATATTTACACTATGAAAAAAAATTCATAATAAACTTATTTATAGAAATTAGTATCATACCTTCAGTTTGAGCAGCCTCAATATCCTCTTCAATATCTGATTCGTCGGTGGTGTCATCCATACCTTGAGCTTTCTCAAGAAGTTTAGACATTCTGAGAATCTCTCGGTGAACAATTGGTTGTCTGTAATGACTTATATGTATTTTTTCACTATGGTCCATAAAATTAGCTATGTCAGTGACCTCATTCTCATTTAGCTCTAATTCAATACAGTGTGTTGCAACATGTTTTCTCAGTTTTGTACCCCTCAAATTGGTGGGAACATTGGCTCCACACTCGATTGAGTATTTTCTCATCATATTACAAGCTCGCAAATATTTGAAGCGACCTTTCTCTTCTCCTGGTAACCCAAAAATAAATCTATTAGTTTCAGGAACACCTGCTTGTGTTCTGTGTTTCAAAATTAGGTCTATCGACTCTTTTTGTTGCGAGGATAAAAGAACAGGAACTGTGCGGTTTAGTTTTCCTCGTATCTCAAACCGTACATATTTTTTGCCATTTTTTCTGAATTTGGAGATAAATCAGCAGATGCCACGTCAATTCCAATGTGAGTCTGATAATCTTCAATATAAATTCGTTCACATTCTCCCGCGCGTCTTCTGTTGAATAATTGGATTAGAATCAATGTTGTTTCTGCTAAAGTAAGCCAATCATTCAAACTAAATGTTTCTTTCAAAGTTCCCTTAGCTGCCTGTGATTTCTTCAATAAATGATTTCTGAAAATGGTGATATCATTTTTAGATGGTAATTCTACTTTTCGACGTCGTTTCTGTTGGGCTTGTGTTTCTAGTACAGTTTTATTAACACTCACACCAATATCTTCTATCAATAGTTTCAAGAAATCCTCTGCATTTTGTTTCTCCTGATAAGCTTTTCTTTTGATACAATCTGTAATTAAAGATTAACTAATTTTTTTAGTAGTGATCCCAAATTGTATGCTACCGACGGAGTCTTATATTGATTAGTGGTGTTATCAAAAGCACCTATTAAGTTTATCGCTGCAATTGCATCGTCATAAAACTCTGGATCAAATAATGATGCCATATCTTTTATTTTAGAATTTATCGATTTCACTGCAATCAAAAATCTGCCTAAAATTCGAAGATTGGATCGTATGAGCTCATACTGATGCTGAAGACGGTATTTGCAGTACATTTTATTACCATACAGTATGATTAATCTATCAAATCTTATATTACGAACAACTTCGTCATCACGTAACACAGGAAATATTTCTTTTTTTAGAATAACAGAAGCTTCGTTATGGATACTAGCTAAACATTTCCGTCCCATAACATTTAAATTTCTTGTTTTTCTCCCACAAAATGCAAAACATTGTTTTGCATGGTGGCGAATATTAAATTTTGAAAAATAGCCTCTACAAATTTTATAATCATTTCCGTTTCTTTTTAATCTTGCTTGTGGTCGTCTCGTAACTATTAATTCACCATTGTTTATGTCGCTTTGTGTGTTAAAACAAAATTGAGACTTTTTTTTAATCATATCCAACATTTTTTTTTCGTTGAGGACAACCAGGTTTTAATATTGCAAATTATTTCACATCTTTTTCATCTTTGTGAACTCTCTCCAAGTGCCTGGCAAATTTGCTTTGAAATTTTTTGCAAAACATACAAAAAAGTTTTTTTGCGCCACTTTTAGAAGTAGATACAAGCACACGGTCCTGTTCTAGGGATGTTCTACATTGAGTTATAGAATTATCAATTTGAGTTATATCATGTTGATTACCACTTTCGTCATCACTACCATTTGACTTTTCTATGTCTGATGGTACGTATTCGGACACTGAATTTTGAAAAGGCTCTAAATCACTACCATTCTCAATTATTGATAGGGAACTTTCTGAATTTACTTGAGTACATGGATCAGAATACAGTTCAAATTCGTCTTGGATTATATTACGATTAGATTTATAGATTGATAATGAATATTGTGCATTTTCTTTAGAACTTTGATCAGAATATGGTTCAAATTTGTCTTCTACTTGATTATATTCTGTTTTTTTATTTATATGTCTTATTAAATCTAAAACAAAAGATTAAAAATATAAGTGTTTTAAATGAAACTCAACGTTTCTAGCTAATTCCACAATATAATGAAAAATGTTGAAAATTCTAAAAAATTAACAATTGTTTCGATAACTGAATATTATCGTCAGAATGACAGAAGTTACATATCATTTGATGCCTACCTAATGATTAGTAGTTATTTTTGGCTAGACCAAGAAGTGACCTACCTTGTGATTAACTTAATATATGTTAATAGAAAAAAGAAGAAGATGTGATATTAGAAATATTGGAGCTTAGATAATATTAGCCCTATGGTGATATCCTGGATATCATTTTTCCAATTAAGATCAGTATAACTGTGCAATGATATAGAAAACCAGGAAAACTATATCTGCTGATCTTTACAATCATCACTTAAGAAGACAATTTAATAGTGGAGAACTCCCTAGATTTATCTGTTCATTGACGACTTCATATTGTGGGTTTCTTAATTGTCTTCTAAGTTCCAACTCTTCAAAGAAATCCAGTTCTTGTTTCTTATCACAAATATGTAGTACTTCTAGTTCTGTTTTAGGTGTCAATGAATGGTTGGTGTCAAGTATATGTTTTGCGTAATGGGATTTATCTCGTTGTTTTGATCTGTATGCTCGTCAGTGTTCACTGTATCGGATTTCAAAATTTCTAAGGGTCTGTAAAAATCAGCAGATATAGTTTTCCTGGTTTTCTATATCATTGCACAGTTATCTTAATTGAAAAAATGATATCCAGGATTTCACCATAGGGCTAATAATATCTAAGCTTCAATATTTGTAATATCACATCTTCTTCTTTTCTCTATTAACGTATATTAAGTCAATCACAAGGTAGGTCACTTCTTGGTCTAGCCAAAAATAACTACTAAACATCAGGTAGGCATCAAATGATATGTATTTTCTGTCATTCTGACGATGATATTCAGTTATCGAAACAATTGTCAATTTTAGAATTTTCAACATTTTTCATTATATTGTGGAATTAGCTAGAAACGTTGAGTTTCATTTAAAACACTAATATGAGTAGATTCCACGAATTAAGGGTCGAGACAGTTAATTTCATAAATATATAAATTTTGTATTTCGTTTTTAGGTATCGATTATAAATTAAATCCTAGGCTTGTCTTTAAATTGAGGAATGAAATATGAAATTATATCATTTGGTAACAGGAAACATTGAACAATAAAAGTTCTAAGAGACTTTGCTATCATAATGATGTTATAAGTACATACCTTCTTTTTCCGTTTCTTTTACATTTTGTTCATTTGTTAATATTTGTTTGTTGTTAGGTACTGATCGGTTAGATATATCCAATAAAATGAATTCTTCGTTTTCGTCGAAGAGTGATGATACTTCCGAAATATTAGAGATGTTAACCGAAGTTATATACGGTGAAAACCATTTACAGACATCTAAAATTAGTAAAAACATTGAGTGACGTTTACTTTATTGTCATTATTAGAAAGAGAGAAGAGAAAGGGAGAGAGAGAAGAGAAAGGGAGAGAGAGAAGAGAGAGAGAGATAAAACATATGGAGTGGGATAAAGAGATAAGGGATACAGAAGAGAGGAAGTGGAGAAAAGGTGAAAAGAGAATAGTGGAATAGACTAGAGATAGAGGAGGGGAGGGAGCAAGATAGGGAGAGGAGGAGAGAGTAGAGTGGAGAGAGAGAGGAAAGTTGAGAGGGAAAGTCAAGTAGAGAGAGAGAGAGAAAGGGGAATTACCTTTTGCAGTTTCCTCTTCTATTGAATTATTTTCAGCCACTTGAGAATCGTTGATGCTACAACAGTTTTCTGTGTCACGGGATGCAAAATAAGGGGCCGCAGGCAATTCTGGAATATTTGGAAGTAAATATTCATAATGGATTTCTTCAGAAGCTGTTTTGTTGCTTTCCTTATCTAAATCTACAATAAAGTAAACGTCTTATGTTTTCTATAAAAAATATCATATTTTCAAAGAATTATATACCTTATTATAGTTATCATAGCATTTATTGTTTTTGCTGTCAGTCAGTAAGTAAGTAAATTCATACCGTCTTATTCTTCTAATACCGATGTTTCTATCAATATTCTTGTTGAAGTTGATAAAAACTTAGTTTCTTAGAAATCATTCTTGACATTTTTTTAGGTATTAATAGTCATTGCACATTTAGCCCCATGTTTATTGATTCTTAAGATTCCTATTAGAATTTTTTTGAATTATATTTGCAACTCTTTTTAAAATAATAGTTACATTTCAGCAATGTTTTTTTAGACATTAACATATTGTTGGTAGCTAGAGATTTATAAGAAAGAAAATATATACAATAGTAATCAAATTTTTTACTTACCGCCTCTACATTTTTTGAGATCAACTAGTACTTTTCGGTTTTCTGTAAAAAAATATGGTGTTATTGCACATTTTCAAATAAGTTTTAATATTTCAAATACATTTTATATTAATTCACCAATTGCCCAAATCTTAATAAATTCAATAAGTAAATTATTTCGTATCCAATCTGTATTAATACCCTTTTATAACCCTAAGAATTTTATTAAAATAATGAGACAACAATGAACGATTTACCCATATTTAAGTAATATGTTGATGCCAGTATACACTCTCTGCATATATCTAATACATTTTTAAATGCCCTCTCTTAGAAACAAACAGTTTATAACTTTTCACGTATCTACTCACAACTTACCGAGAAAACAGACAAGTTACCAGTCGTTCCCGCCAATAACAATATTTATTTTAGGTTAATTTTTCATAAACATTGATATTGTTACTTACCGTCGGATGCGATGATTATAGCAGGATATCTCGCTCCATTCTCATATTTTGCTACACAATTGACACCACATATAGAGGTTAATTTTTTCTTATGGCAAATATAAAGCATACCGTCTTCAAACTCGACTAAGACGAACATCTTGTATCTATCGATGATGAACTGTTACTGATTGTAAATTCCACTCAAACAAACCTGTGTTTTAGACTTTTAGTCTAAATCCGTTAGAAAAGTCCTCAAATCTACCATTACATTATGCTATATAATAAGATATACATCCGTAGATTAGTACTTTTGAGAACCATTTTTTCCGCGGTTTCTGTTAGTTTCGGTTAGCAGCAATTCCCGCGCTTTGGGTGTATTAGGATCTTTACGAATAATTATTAAAAATTGCTGTACGTAAAAAAGTATACATTTTTTATATTCACAAAAATATAAAATATTATTGCATACACACTTTTTAGACATTATATGTGTGTATTTGTATATGAAACGTATTATGCATGTGTATTGATTGATAGAGACCGCAACATTTATTCCTAGTTACATCATGAGCGTTTGTTCGGTCAGTATCTAACTAAAACATCTTTCTTGTAGAAAATGGAAATCCGGCAAACTTTATGAAATATTAGAATCAAATTAAACTCACTAGTTGGTAACTAAATTTCTATTAAATAAAGTCCTTTTCATATGCCAATATATCAATTACACCATATGCACCAGTTTGGCACTACTCTGTACAAGATATTTATGTTTCTTTCCATATTTTTAATTTTTTAGGCGTCGGGTTTGGGATCTGCACATTATACTCATGTTAGTAATGCATGAATAATATATTCTTGTTGAGTTGTTAGCTTCATTTGTTATTTATTCGGCCATTTTTCCATCTTCAGTTTTTACACTACTCATATGTGGATACTTATTGTACTTTGTTTTTGATAGATATGTCTTTCTTATTTAAGTTTTCTACATCGTCCCCATACACTAAATTGCTAAGTTCTATGGTTTCCATATTTTTATATCCCACTATGATTGTGGTCCGTTTTCTTTAACAATTTTTGCTATTTTATTCATCACGATGATAAATATTAATGTAAGTAAACTATCTTCTTGTTTTATTCCACTGTCCAGTAAAAAGCCTCAGACATCTTCAAATGAAATTTGTACCATTTGCTTTTGTGTCCGATCTATAAGCAGCAGCTTGTTTCAACTTTTAATAATGGTTCTATAAGCCTTACTTTTTTCTCTAAAATTTTTGTATAAAATATTTACATTGTTTGAGCAATATAAATTTTCCTGTAGTTTGTTCTGCTTTTTGTGGATCGGTAATATTAGATTATTTTTCCAATATCTGGAAAAATTTTGTTGTTTCCATACATCTTTTCATCATTTCGTTATATTTTTGTCCTATCCATTTCAACATCTTCCGTGCAATACCATCTTCTCCACTTGCTCTTTCTATTTTGATAGTTTGTAGAGTTTCTTCTATATATTTCCCTGTGATTCGATGAAATTGCTCTATTCTTTCTGCCACGAATGTATATTATCGATTCTCCCTTGTCCTTGTTACTTTAAATTTTTCTGAAGAAAATATATAAGAGAAGTATTATGATAAAAAAGTCCCTACTATTTTTTTGACGGTAATACTCGTTTTGGGACCTTTGGGATCCTAAAAAATTAATTTCTGACAAATGTCGGTCTTTTCGTCTGTGTGTACGTATGCATGTGTAGGTATGTGTCTCTATATTAGTGGTAAGCTGTCTATGAATTATCGTTATTAGTGGTATACTGTGGTATTAATACACGCGTGTACCACAGTAAGAACAACGATTTTCGTATTCAACGATGCCATAAATGTGTTTGTAGCATATTGGTCTAGGCTCTAAACACTCATTTAGTGATAACTTCTCACTTGCTGCGTTTAGCGCCCTCTACATTTCAGTAAAAAGAACGAAAGTTATATAATTGTTGCAACTTTTTGATGTATAATATTTGTGGATACCCAGTAGATGTCTGACAACTTACAAGGGTATACCAGTGTTGTATATAATTTTGGTACAGTCTACAAGTAATTTCCAATTCTTAATATTAACACTTCTCGTGTCGAGCTTTCGCGTTCATCTGGTGTGTAAAAGGATTATGCTGCAGAATATTTGTGGTGCTCTATTTATTTATTCTCATGGTTTTGTACTGTTATCTGTAAGTTCTGATACGTTTTTTAAATAATGGGAAATGTTTTTTAAGGCTTTGTACGATCATTTTATGCTGCTTCTTCATAATGTTTAGGTACATTTGTTTCTTGATATATAAATAAATTTTATTTGTACCTTCATATTTATAAAATTGACTGTCTCGACCCTTACTTCGTGGAATATGCTCATATTAGTGTTTTTAAATGAAACTCAAGGTCTCTAGTTAATTCCACAATATAATACAAGTTATTGAAAATTCTAAAAAATTGACAATTGTTTCGATAAATCAATATCATCGTCATTATGACGATGATATTGATTTATCGAAACAATTGTCAATTTTTTAGAATTTTCAATAACTTGTATTATATTGTGGAATTAACTAGAGACCTTGAGTTTCATTTAAAAAACATTCATATTTATAGTAAATTTCAGTTTATTTATCTCTGTAGGGACTGTTGAGGCGGAGCCTTTGATATTAACATACATGCATATAACGTATTTGTATGATAATGTCCCATTCAACAAGACTAGGATTCTTAACATTTTTCACTCTTCGGAAGCAGTCTATTGTATATGATATACAGGGTATGCGAAGAGTTTTGCTAGTCGATTCCAAAGTAGTATCCTTGATATCTATTATGGATAATTTGAAATCTCTAGCTTACTTGAAAATCACATTTTTTCAATTGATGGCTGTGGTAACAAAATGGTAGAAAATAGAAAAAACAGCTTATATGTCCCAAACATGAATTTTCAAATTCTATGCTGCCGAGTGGTGAAAAATTTAATTTCCATTTTACTTTAAACTTGACTTGAAAAGAGCATAGAAACAGTTTTTCTCATTTTCTACTCTTTAATGCACCCACCCATACTCACAAAATGTGACTTTTGAGTGGCTGTAGGTGTTTACTATACATAATAGATATTGAAGTCAAATTCCTAGAACCAAATAACCAGACTGACTGTTATCGCTTAATTCGAAACGTAACTGCCTCTTACCATTCTGTTATCATTCAGTCTTAAGTCATACCTCATCCGAAACAAACATTTTGTTACGTTTTCCAATCTGGGAACATATATTGATGTTTCTATCATTTTTGAGGAGTTTTGAACAAAGTTAATGCCAAGTATAGTCTTTATGAATTTTATTTCTAAGTGCGCATGTTTAGTTTATAACAGTATGGTATCATTTCAAAAATACAACCTTGCGTAAGAGTGACAAATCAACGTGTCGAAATGATTTAAAATGTATAAACTATAGGGTGCTCTATGTAGAATATAGAAGTTCGGTATCACTTCACATACCGGAAGAGAAAAATTATTCAAAATATTTTAGATCGGTACGCGACCGCAAAAAAAACTCATCTGCTCTTGGGGCAGCATAACTTTAGACTGACATTGTCAGTTCCTGATGAAATAAATTAAAAACTTTTTATACTACTTTATACTAGAGCTGAAGTATGTTCACTGCAAATAACTTGACTTGGAATCATTCAACTTTCAAATTAATAAATGGTATATAGGGCAGGACAAAAAAATAGGAGTTTAGGAGTTTTGACCAAAAGTAAAGCACCCTTATTCTTAACAATATCAAAAATAATTATTTAGGAGAGTTGTTTAGAATTAAAAATTAACCAGATTTTCACAATTTGCTACACAAAAAATTGATTCTATTCGTTATTTCTACTAATTGTCTTCAATTAAATCATAATGCTTGTTTCTATGTACATAACTACAGGGTTAAATATCAACGTTGCACTATAATAAAATGAAAAATGACACAAATCATCTATCATAACGCTTCGCGCTACACTAAATCAGTTATTATTTAACATGCATAAAAACTACGAAAGCATATTCTGTTATGCATTAATTCATTAATTGAAACGGATTTAACTATTATCACAACTACAAAGTATATACAGGGTGAGTCACTATTTTCTCAATGGGGCGTAACTCCATAGCGGTGTACGTTTTCGGTATATATAAAAAATCTGTAATTTATAAGTTTGAATTCTACAGGTTCTACAGGATTTTTGTCCCCAAAGGTATATTTCGGGACAAAAAATCTAGCGATAAGGAGGTTCATTTGGTTAATTGATGTAATTATTGACTTGATAGGTATAAGCTTCTTTGCCTGTTATCATCAATTAATCACGCTGTTGGAAAAATGGCAAATAAAAAATCAACTCTTATCCAGTTGAAAAAGTTGCTAAAGGTACGAATATATTGTGTGTTAAATACTTTAACTGTAAATAGAAGGCTTTTGGGTGATTCGAAAAAAACCATACATCAATGGGTCTATCGCCCTACATAACCAAGATTCACGATGTTTTAAGCAAACTGGCTATTTATTTCTGGTTTCATAACTTTTGAATCACCTCGTATATTAATTTCATATTTAACAGATTAGTTTCTCTTAAAGTAGCCAATCGATTGCAGAATTTATAATTTTTAAATTCCAGGTCCGTATTTAAAAAAAACTGTTGAGATTCGATAAAATAAGCCGTTTGGCTAATATTCACAGTTTTATTAATGCACTACGTACCAATTTACCTAACTAACTTATTAATACGTTGTCCATGATTTACCTACAGTACTACAAAAAAATAATTTGATGACAGCAGATGATAAAAACATTAAGAACTTATTTAATGGGAATTAAATAGGTACGCAAACAATGTAATTAGTTGCTTTTAATCAAAATTACGAACATTATTAAACCATTAAGAAAACGCCAAAAACACACAAGTTGTAAAACATTAGACTAAAACTAATTCCTAAACAAAAACTAACGTTATTCTAAAAAATGCTCAATATGAGCTCCTCCCACTTCCACGAACATCCTGATTCTACGAAGGTTGTTTCTTTGCACTTGAAAGAGCAATCGCATATTATTTCTAATAACATTGCAGTGTAACACAATTCTGTCTATTGCACAGGTGTTGCATATACCTTACTTTTGAAATAACCCCAGAGAAAGAAATCCATAGGCCCTATCAAATGAATGCAAACTATTCCTGCCCAAACATTGACCATGAATCTATGCTGGTTCCTAGTTTGGATAATGCCATGTGGATTCACATCGTCCCGTAAATGCATATTATGAGAATTAATGACTCGATCTCTGGTGAAACAGGATTCGTCCGTAAAGAGAACGTTACTAAGAAATGTATCGTCTGCTTGTTGTTGTCGCAGAAACCACTGGCTATACTCAATTCGTGCAGGATAATCAGCCACTGTCATACTGTGTACTTTCTTCATGTGAAAAGGATATAACTGCTGTTTTTTAGGACGCGATGAACAACTGATTTCGAGACGTTATGTTCTTTTGATGATTTTCGTAAACTCGTTGATGGTTCATTATCAACTGCATTTAACAAGTCTTGTTCAACTACCACAGTACGTACGCTTCGTACTGGACCTTCTCCACCTTTTTTTGGCAAAAAACTTCCTAAAATTTGAAATTTTGTTTTGTATACATGGAAAATTATATTTACTTATTCATACCTGTTTCTCGTAACCTGAGATCAATACGCTCAAACATTCGTCTGTCTGACAATGCTCTGTTTGCAAAATGTTCTGCATAAAGCCTTCTGGCCTCTAAACAGTTTCGAGAAGCCATTCCATATAAAATGCATATCTGCGTACTCAATAAGAGTGGATTTTGCCATTGTAACTGTTATATTAAAGACTTATGATTTATTGACAAGTACTAACTACGAACTATTCTACACAACGTTTGACAACTAATCCTATGGTTATTTGATAAACGGTAGAAACACTTTTAAAAAGCTTTTACCAACTTTCGAATTAATAAGTCGTTAATGTTTTTTATCTTCTGCTATCGTTAAATTACTTTTTTTGTAGTACTGTAGGTAAATCTTGGACATCGTATTAATAAGTTAGGTAAATTGGTACGTAGTGCATTAATAAAACTGTAAATATTAGTCTAACGGCTTATTTCATCGAATTCCAACAAGAGTACGTTTTCGTTAGAGTAATGTGTGGGGAAGACAATTTCGATAATTTCATATACGGTATGCCATCCCTTCAAAATTTTTGGATCACTAACCATTGCGAGTAGTCCGTCCCTGGCTTCAAGGCATTACTGTAAATCTGTTTACCTTTCCAAAATGAACATACAGGTACATTATAGCTTTGCCGTGAATTTTATAAATATCAAATAACTAATACAAAAAATAAAAATGAAAACCAAATTCAAAATTGAAACTTTGGAGGCCTATAACTCGAAAACGAGGGCCTGCATAGAAAAAATTTATATGAAGTACTAACATTATTTTGGCTAATATTATACGCTCCTGACTTTTTCCCATTAGTCCCGAGACACCCTGTATAGTATATGAAGCTGGAACTTTGTTTGAGTATTATAGACGATAATCGTACCTACAGCAAAAAAAGAATTTTGACAAGCTTCTCGCGTGGACTATTAAATGACGAGTGCGCCTACTGCAAGTATATTTGGCACATTTCTCATCCATAGAATCCACCCCAGCTTTGGTGCGGTTATAAAAAGCTATTATTTCAGGCTTTTCTATTTCGGGATCAGTTTCTATGGAATGATGCATTGTTGATAACATAATGACTGCCTTATTTTTCTTAGGAGCGAAATAAAGCAAAATCATGTCTTATCCATATATTGTGTCACCTATTTTGCGTTTATTTGCAGGTTTGAATTCGGGGGGAATTTCCGGCTTATTTTTTCCCAGGGTGCCTACATAAGTAATTTTTTTTTAACAAATACTGGGCAATTTCAACAGATGAAAACCAGTTGTCTGCTGTTATGTTTCTATTGGAATCGTATAAAGGTTGTACCAGTCTGATGACCGACTGTGTTGGTATTTTCATCTGTTTTTCATTAGCGGTTAAACCGACTCCATAAGTGTTTCTTCCGGTATAAATATATCCATTAGACAAATAGCTAGTTTTAGAATCTGTCAATGCCATAATTTTGATTCCATACTTTTCCAGTTTGGATGGGATATACATTTTGAAACTACATCTCCCACGAAATCCTACTAATATTTCGTCTACACATGCTGAACCTCCGACTGTGTAACATGCTTCCGCGTTTTCTATAAATAAAGAACAGAATTCGGTAATTGGTGCAGCAGGATCGTTTCTTTTTCGTTCTAGCCTAGTTTCGGGATTATCAAACCGTAGGGCTGATAGTAATACAGAAAAACGCTCCACCGACATTACCGCTCTAAATATTTCCCTGTCCGTACCATCGGTAGCAAAAATACTTCTTATATCTTCGTCATTGGATTTGAAAATCGCAGTAAATAAAAGTAACCCTATGAAAGCTCGTAGCTCTGTTCGGGAAAGTTCAGCAAATTCTGGTTTATTTTGTCGTTTGTAGCGATTTCCCATAGTGATGAGTTTTTTATCAGTCCATTGTAGAATACAGTCATACATTTCATCAGACAACAATTTATCGAAAAAGTCTGAAGGATCTGTTAGATTATTATCCAAAAGTGTTCGTGGGAGACGAATGATATTACGAGCTGCAGTACGAACGTTCCGGGTAGGTTCCTTTTTACCTCATTTATATCTGTTTTTTTCCGAACCAATAGTTCTGCTTCTTAGTTCTTTGGCTCCCGCCTATTTCAATGTGCTCGACCTCTTCAAAGTCTTCTTCCTCTTCTAGATTGTTCTCTGTATCACCTTCCTCCATATTCTCTTCTTTGTCTTTTTTCCTCTTCATTTTCTTCTTCTGATGTATCTTCTACCGGATTATAATTAGGATCATTATCGTCGTCACTCACTTCTTGCTCACTTTCGCTATCATGATTACTTTATAAACAGACAGTCTAATCTGGTTCAGAATCATTCAGAATATACCAGGCAAGCTCTACCTTACGTAGAATAACGATAGGAAGCTTCAACTGAAAATAACTGAAGTGTTGCATTATATTCCGGACCGTGTTGAGCTTAGGAATCGTGAACACATAAATATCCCGCTTCTCGTTGACCCCTCGATGTGCGTTGAACTCGAGGCTAGACGCTAAGCGAACCTGTATATAGGACGAAGTCCTAAAGCGTGTTGACCTTAGGGCAGACGCCAACTACCCTAGGTCAAGCCCTGCAGCGTGTTGAGCGCAGGACCGAGGCCTTTCTGATTATCCGAAATTCCGGAGCGCGTTGAGCCCGGGACGGAGGCGAACTCCCGACCTCCGAGATCACGCTGTGCGTTGAACGCGGGATCTCGACCCAGACACACACACCCCTTTGGTTATAGGAACCTGACGTCTCAGTGAGGAAGCTGAACAACCGAGAATAATAATCCGATAACCACCCTAGAGGGATTGCCAGCCTCCAGGACCAATAAATCGTGTATATATATTGTACAGAATTTTAGGTTTTAATTGTATATAATTATTGTAGGTTGAATAAAGAAATATCTAACCATCCAACCCCTTCTATGCTCTACCCTCCTGACGCATCCTCACAAATGGCGCCCGAGCAGAAAGTAAGATAATACAAATTACACCCGAGCAGGTATCACAAATGGCGCCCGAGCAAAAGGTTAAATAAGGGAATCAAAGATAACAGATATAACAGAGAATCCAGGGAGAAAACGATTACAAAATTGAGATGAGGGATACAAAAATTGCGAAAGGTTAGACACACCAAAACAGCCAGAGAGAAACTAAGCATATAGAAGCAGAAAAATCAGACAGGAACAAATCATGAGCGAACAAGGAGAATACGCCGACGTGGGATTAGAGATAGCGGACACAAAAGTAGGATGAATATACAAGCTCAAGAAGTAAGAGCTAG